>OX328105.1:39110844-41510844 GCA_946811185.2 Hippopus hippopus | reverse complement strand
GGGTGATATTTTGTTCTGCTTTTCTTATGTCAAGAATCCTTTCAGCAGTCCTTTCCCCAATGACCTTGATTTGCATCAAGTCCTCCAGTTCACAAAAATTAATGGGAATTTTCTCCATTTTGGGTTGTATGGTTAGCTCGGTGTACAATACAAATTAATATGTGTGTAAACACCATGTAAATAATTTGCATGCAGAGCTAATACAAAGTTGTCCGCTTTTAGAGTAAGTCAGACATAACCCACAGTTCGCTTATAAATAAAGTCAAACTAAACACAATTTGTTACAAAATGCTTTCAATCCATAAAAATATGGTTGTAATTTGAATACTCAGCCTAAGAATAGCACCGTTAGCAAAAATAACAAACTTGTTTTCAGTGCTGTCAGTGCTTTGAATTCAAATTATCCGTCAATGAGAAGCACGGATAGAATTCACACGAGCAAATCCACTTTACAACAGCCAGATTTTCAGGATATAATTCAGTCTATTGTCCGCTTTTAATTTTAAGTCGGACTAATTCTTTTTCTCAACTCTTGTCTCCTCTCCTGTCCTGAAATAGGGCCGACACGTGTCGCGGAATTCGAAAATTCAGGGCAAAGGATAAATTCAAAATTCACAAAAAGCGAGAAAAAAAAAGTTCCACAACAGGTTCTGTATTTATTTGGTTGCTGAATTGAAGCAACTGTTGAAATACTGTGGAAGATGGAGAAAAAACTGTCAATGTCAATGTCGTAAATAAAAACCACGACGGCCTATAAATGCAACAAAAACAGTAACAAAATTATTGAAAACGTTGAATTTCTTCACTAACCCAAGTGCAAAAATGCAACGGAGCCAATAAAGAATTTGACCTGGGATTTCTACACGACGTCCGAAGAGCAATCTGGCTACCTCGCCACCCAGCAATTCCAGTCGCTTCAATCCAACAGAAACACGGGCAATTCAACGTCCGAAAAGCAATCTGGCTACCTCGCCACCCAGCAATTCCAGTCGCTTCAATCCAACAGAAACACGGGCAATTCAACCGCAAATGCGTTCGAATTGCTCGGAGCGCCACTGTTGTAAAACCGAGGACTTACCTGTCTAACTATCTTCACCAATAGTTATCAACAAATAACCTCTACAACGCCTTGGCTTCGCGATCTTCGTTAGTCGAATACGTCTTTCTTGTTCTGCTGTCGTTCTACGTCTGACTGTTTGGTCGCATGATGTTTTCACAGCGAACCCGCCAAACCAATCAACCAATAAGTGCCGCTCTTAAATAATTTACCAAAACATACATACCTGCAGGGGCAGTTTTACCACAACATTTTGAGGAATACGATAAATAGCACAATTATAATAAAAGGTGTACTTACAGAAGGAACAAAACAAATACAGTGAAACACAAAATATGGCTATCTCAAAAATAATCGCGTCTTATCACTATGAAAGCTAACGAAAGACTGGACAGAGCAAAGGTACTTTTTTCGTGAAGTCACATGCCTAAGGTACCTTTGGGGAAATTCAATGAGGGGTTCTCTGTGAAAAGCGCATTTCATACATCTACACAGAGTATCGACTCATGTCAGCCTGCGGAACCCGCGAACACTGACCTGAGTCGAAACCTTTTGCCACTGACCAGTAAGTTCTTGCATCTGAAAGGACTATTCGACCCCATGATTCAGGTTGTTGGGCAAATGGGTCCATATGATGGAAAGATTTGCATATAATCATATAATCCTTAAAGCACCTTTTACAAGCAATAGTTGTTTTTGCGGCCAATGTAGATCAAGGTCAGATTGTACAAAAAGTGCAGTCTGATCTTTGATCAACACTGGACAAGGGCAACCCTTAAACTACAATTATTTAGGCCCTATCTTTACACTGAAAGTATCGATTAGGTTTTTTGGCCCTTTCAGAGATCATGCGTTACGAAGATGCTTTTTTTCCCGTTCTGTTTAACGAATTCTGAGGCGTTTCGTCGTTATTGAAGACAAAGACTGTATGTCAGTGATATTTTGAAACATGTTTAAAGGGTGTGTGCCGCTAATGCTGTGTTTCATTGAATCTAGAACAAGTAGGAATCGACACTCAAACTCTTTTTTTTTTTTCTTCCGCTTAAGCAAAATAGATAGGATAGAACAAAACTTTAAATAAAATATGATTTAAGTACAGTAAATTAACTTTTGCTAATTACAATTAATTTTTACCAACACTATAGAGACCAATAAATAAGTAATGATAAACGGACAAGTTTAAAACATGTAGTAAGACAGACAACGGCTTACGCTCAACGGGTATGTATTTATAGATTTTTTTATATATATTTTTTTAAATCTGTTTTTACACGGTGGTCCTGAAAGGGTCGTTTTCGGAAGGCCGAAAGATTTATTTTATACAACCCTGTTTATCAGCCAATTTTAAACCGTGAGGCGTTGCTGTCACATCTCGGCCGATTTCGTACCTACATCTAACCTCGTCTGTATAACGGTCGTTTCCCATTTGAACTGCCAATCACGTGACCTTATACATGGCGGCGCCAATGTGAGTCGTTTAGCAACGACATCTGTCGATGAAAACTTCAATCGGAATTGATAAACCACGTTAAAAAATGAATGTACGAACTGTTTGTCAACTGAAATATAGTCAGAAAGATTTCGATAGACAATTGAGACTGAAGTTTTCTTTTTTAAGAGGAGCCTTACAATTTTCAGAACGCTAAACCGGTGTATTTCCGGCGAAGAAATGTACCGTGTAGATGCATGTCAAGCTTCCAGATACAGCCGGGGGACTTGATCATCGGATCACCCGAAGTATGCCGAATGGCGTTGCCGTCTGATCAAAAGCTATCAGCTAAACCCATTAGTCTGAACAATTATATCGATAGAAAACCAAATAGCTGCTCGCCGTATGGCTTCGTGCCGCATGGCGAGGGTCAAGAAGACAAATGATGATCGTGAGCCCATTTGAAAGTTGTGACCCCAAGATCAGGCTATTTTTGACCATAGAGCTAAAATTACTTGAATGATGATAAAGGTCCACAACATACGGCCTATAAGATGATACAGGTCTAGGCTGTATGGTGGTATATGAACAGGGATCGTATATGTGTATATAAGATCCCTGATATGAACAAGAAGATTTAAAAAACTTGATAGCCCATGGCCTTACGGTAAGGAACGAGAAGATTTTTTAAGTTTTCACTATAGAAGTGCATTTAAAACTTCTGATTTCCCCCCCCCACCGGGCCAATTTTGGCCTAACGCTATGATTTGGAGAATCTTAGTAGAGGTTCACTGGATGAAGCTACACGCCAAATTTGGTACCCCTATACCATATGATTTAGCACTGGTCAGAAGATTTTTAAAGTTTTCACAATATAAACCCATGTAAACCTTCAGACCCCGGGGCGGGGCCAATTTTGGCCCAAGGGATATAATATGAAGAACTTCTAAATGGAGGTCCATTGGGTGAACCTACATGCCAAATTTGGTAGAGCTCTCTAGGCTTTATGGTTCACACCTAGAAGCTTTTTAAAGTTTTCAATATGTATAAGCCTGTGTTAAACGTAAGACCCCCCTCCCCCGGAGGCTGGACCAATTTTGGCCCCAGGGTTATAATTTGAAGAATTTAGATCGAAGTCTATAAGACTGTGTCGCTTAAGTTTTCTTTTTCTTTTTAAATATTTTCATTTCTTATTAAAGTTACTTTTTTTCTATTCATGGTATTTTGAAACAGTATTTAAAAGTCGTACTGTTTTAATGAGTCTAGATCAAGATCAAACATATAAATTATATACTTAAGAATGACTCCTGTGAGTTAGCGAGGGGGAGGGGTCAGAATAACGAAATGCATGCCTGGTGTGCAAAAGAACAAAAGATTCAGGGTTGGCCATTTTTAAGTTTTATTACAAATAGACTCTCTAATTACAGCAAAATACATGTAGCAATGCAGTGTTTACGTGAATAAAGATCTATACCGAAGTATGTTTTTATTGACGGTTTCCAGACTCCGGCTAGATCATCATGTCTTCGTTAATTCATTATTAACTAATTACTATATCAGCTCATTTTTTTTCCACAATTCATCGCTATTTTGAAATGAGGATGGATATATAGTCTTCGAGGATGGAATCCAAGAGGTACCACGTTTGTTGATGGCATATTTCTAAGCTTCATCTCTTTCAAAATCGTCAGTGCCCATTAAATCTTTCGCTGCTTTGTGCACACTTTTATATGTACCAAATCCTGTTCAATGGCATTAAACCACATTACACGACTAGTTAAGTTATGAACCAATACTTTCCGGTTATGTACAAGTGGATCTTAGATCCTCATAGGCCCGGTAACGAGCCTATCTTTCACGGGACTATCCACGAGACTATCCACGGGACATAGTGAGTCGCATTTGTCTTCAGCATCATTTTCATTCGTCTCTACGAATAACTGCTTATCCATGTCCACAAACTGGTCCGTATCAGAATCTTGATCCCTCTGGTGGGTATTTCTTTTATGGCGTAAGATGTTGTCCCTATGTTTAAATTTTTATCAAATAAATTGCACACGTACATGTCGAAGGTCTTTGTTTAACTGGGGAGGAGGAGGAGTCAACAAAATGTGAACATTTACATCCCAGATTGTCTATAAACGACACTCGTCGCCTTGGTCGAAACAAGGATCATATAAAAAAAGATCCCTGGTCGAAATAGCTTGTCAAAGCGTTCATCATATCTGTAGTTTTTGCCGTAGTCGGTGAACCTCCTTCCTCTTGTTTTCTCTTTTGAGTCTGCTCTTTCGTGGTGTGCTCTAAAATGACAGCTCGCCGGCGTAATTCACTCTTGGCTTGTTCGACGGTCTTTTCTACGGGTATAACAGGCTTTATAGTTATCGAGTTGGTATTTGTCCGCTGGCCTCCTTTTCAAAAAAAAAACCTTCATCATTTTCAGGGATCGTATATACACATAAGATCCCTGATCATTTTTCAGGATTAGGTACATGTTTCTTCATTTTTATAAGGCACCTGATATAATTCAAATGACAACTGAGACTCCCGTGAAAGACGTATACTATAATTGGCCTGCAACACGCGAAAAGGGACATTCGGACATTTGCGTAAAGTGTCGTCTCGGATCAGCCTGCGCAGTCCGCTCGGGCTAAACCGAGACGGCACTTTACGACTACATTAGTTTTTGTGCAACAGTAGACTTGTGCAAAACAGAAAATTACATAGAAAGGGAGAGTGTCGTTTCGGATTAGCCTGCGCGGACTGCGCAGGCTGATCCGAGACGACACTTCACGCAAATGTCCGAATGCCTCTTTTCGCGTGTTGCAGGCCATACGAGTCGACGCTGACTCCCCACAGTCACTCGTCATTCACTTCCTGACACCCCACAAAACTCCTTTTGCATCCACCAATACTTCAATACTTGACAAACATTGCTTTCACTCCTTACATGGCAAAAAAGGACAGGGAGTTAGAACTGAGAGAGAGGCAAAATGAGTTTTCGGAGGCATCAGGGGGTAAGTGTTGAGAGAAGAAGGAGACAAAATGAGTTTTCGGAGGAATCAGAGAGTTGGTGTTGACAGAGGGAGTAGGCAAAAATAATTTTTGGAGGCATCAGGGAGCAAGTGAAGAGAGATGGGGGAGGCAAAGTGAGTTTATGGAAGCATCAGGGAGTTAGACAAAAAGTGTCGGGGAACTGTCTTCAAAAGTGTCGGGGAACTGTCTCCAAATCTGTCGGGGAACGAAACGTGTGTCGGGGAACTGTCTTGTTCCCAGTGTATTCCCCGGCCCTACTCGAAAAATAAGCCAGAATTCCCGGCCCTTTGGCCCCCCCCCCCCCCCCATCTAAATCTTTTATTCATTATTTGATTGTGTCGAAATAAGTATCAAATTAAAGCCTAGATATCACCCGTTTATATGATATAAAATACATTATGATCATCGAAATACCTTTTGAAATATTGTCGATAAAAAAAAAAAAAGGAAAGATTTTCGTATTTTCTTCGAGATATTTCAAGAATTACACAAATCCGGCCCCTGTGCAAAATTCTTTATTCGTAGAAAACATCGCGGAAACTATTTCTATATGAAAGTGTGTGTTTTAAGCTGTCGAAAAGTATATAAATAAATAAATTTCGATTGAAAATAATAGAATAATAGGACTTTGAAATGATCGACCCACGATGAAATTTAATGACTTTCCTGACAAATCCGGCCGCTATGCCATCCTTTATTCCATCAAAAACATCGCAAAAAATATTTCTAACTGAAAGTTTACGATTTTTAAAAATAGCTTTCGTTCAAAAGCTTATAATCATGCAGTCTGTAATCTTATCAAAAATTGGATATCAGATACATAATTAAGTCTTAAACATAGGGGCCGGATATGTTAATTTTCCCATATTTCCATGTATATCTTTCCAAGAATTAATAAAATCGGATCCTTTATAGAAGAAAAAAAAAAAAAAAAAAAGCCGCATCAATTTCTTATTTCTATATACCATTAAAGAGCTTATTAAATGAACTTTGAAAATGAACTTTGAATTTATATCAAGATTTTCTAGATTTGATGAAACATTGAATTTTTAATATTGGGTCCGGAAATGTTATTCGATTCAATTTTCAAAATATTTTTCTCTGAAAATGGATCAAATTAAAACGCTTATAACTCAACAGTGCCTGCGTTGCAAATTTAATTTCAAAGTACTGTTTCAAAGCTTAAATTAAGTAGTTTAATCACCTTATCAATTTTTTGTAAATCAAAAAAAAAAAAAAAAAAAGTTTGAAATATTGAAGCCGGATTTCTATCTTTTAAAACTTTTCAAACATTTTTGTAAAAAAACCGACAAATTTCAAACGCTTTTTTCTCAAATTTACATAAATGAAACCTTAAGTTTCTTTATAACATTAGAAAGGTTATAATATAAGCATTAAAATATCACTAATTTCATCGTATTTGGTAGACAAATAAAAGACTTAGGTAGGGGGGATGTTGTGGCCGGGAATTCTGGCTTGTTTTTCGAGTGGGGCCGGGGAATACACATACCCTTGTCCTGCACCCCTAACCGTATGTTGTTCTTCGTAAAATATCCTTTTCGCTAGTTGCTTAAATTACAGTTTCCGGTTAGATACATCCTTGAATATTGGTAAAGTCTTTCTGCGTAACTTTTACAGCAGATTAAGTCTAAATTACACGTACATTTGCCTGACACAAGGGTTAAAGGGATAGAAACAATGTTTGTCTTTCTGCCTTCTGCTTTTGTATCTACTGGTTTACACGACGGTTCCGGGACGTTTCGCCCCAAAACCATTTCCTCCCCAAGTCGTTTCGCCCCCAAGACGTTTCCCCCCTGGTCGTTTCGCCCCCCTGGTTGTTTCCTCCCTAGTCGTTTCGCCGCCTATACAAGGTAAAACTGAATTGCACCACAGAACTTTTATAAATTTTTATAGCAGGACAATGATGATATGTGGAAAAAAAAATCAGAATATGGTCATGTATATTTTTTCAAACTTTAAACAGGTGAGTAAACATAGTTCTCAATTTCTTTTCTGGCATTTGCATAATTAAGACATTGAGACCCTTATCAAAAATTAAATTCGTATTCGTGTGGTAAAAGGTTAAAAGTTATTGCATTTAAAAGAAAGCAAAAAGATTCTATTAATGAAAGAAACTTATCACCCTAGCTTTACAATGACCAATTTTTCGGTTAACAGACAAAAAAAAAAGAAAGTATCAAGAGTTGCTCAAATTATGATGTTAGTGTCTGAATGGTTGAACACTATGAAAAGAGGAGGAAATACTGGTAACCAGCATTTACTCTTTTTTCCATGTTGCTTTAAAATGCTTTCTTTCAAGTACCAGACTATTACGGTTATTGTATTTTTCTAAGACATTTCCCCTTTTTGTGTTATTTGTACATGGGAATGATAAAGAGTAAAATAAAGTAAAAAGATTAGTATTGTACTGTATTTCAGCAAACCCCAAAATCACACTGACATGTGGATATGTTTATCCAGCACGCGACTTCATATAAGTTTGCCGTGATAAGATTACGAGTATTAACCATTAAAACACAGTCCAGGGTTTATCTTTATACGGATAGATTATCTGACTGTTGGGGTGGATCAGGATCAGACGTCACATAAGTTGTGGTACGATCTTTGAACCACATAGATAGCCATAATTTCTGTGCGAACATTTAATGAAAGAGACATGTATTAAAACTGCTGCCAATGTTCTGCTACTTTCCTGCTTTGATTATTGTATGCTATTGGAGACAAAACTAATCTCAGTCTTACCCCGTACTGCACCTCTCTCTCTCCCTCTCTCTCTCCCTCCCCCCTTTTAAGTGAACCCACGTTTCAGGAAAAATGCAAAATCTGGATCAAAGTTCACAACTTTTCTGTCTGATATCATTCAACCCTTTTTCCGATGAACCTCAGAAGTATAAATGATAAATCAAGACAGTGAAATCTCTTTACACATTGTTATTTCTACATAAAGATATATGAATGCATCTATGCCTTTTGATAAACTGTTATGTATCCTCAAAATACTGAAAGTAATGCATAATGTGACAAAGGGTTGCGTAATCAATTATGCGACTTAACAGTAGCAAAGTCAACATGACATAGATTGCGTAATTCGTAATTAACGAGTTGATAATCAGGCCCAATAGGATTATGACGGCACATGATCTAAAGCCTTTTGACTAGCAACACGGTGGACTCTTTCAACCAGAGAACATTTTTGGATGGCATTAATCCTTTGAAAGATAACCTTGATGGTGAAAGAGGTAAAAACCGAGATCAGATCGGTGTCATGTGCTGTATCATCTTTGTCTACTATACGTGATCAGCATCATGACAAAAGGAGATACAGTTCTAAATGAATCTTTTCCCTCAATGTTTTTTTTTTTTCCGTTTACTGAATTTCAATCTTAATCAAGGATTGACTAGATCTATACATAAAAAAAAAGTATGGACGGATATTCACGTTTCCTTTGGATATACTGATTCTATTACATAACCACAACGGCAGTTATATCATTATATTTATCTAATACAGTTTAGTTTTCTTTTTTTTTTGTCATGATTTTTCATTTTACTTTTGGCAGAGATAGTGTAACTCGATCTGCTTCAGGGTTCTTGAGGAAATAGTGTTTTGAGCTCTTCAAAACGGCAATTGCCGAAATATCGAACAATGCAGTGTTGTTTTTCAAATCTTAGCTTTACGGATACTTTGTTCGGTCGGTAAACATGCAACGCCTAAAGCAGAGAGTACAATGGTGAAAACAAGCTATCAAACTATATAACACAAAAATAAAAGCTTACCTGTCCCACAAAACCAATGCTGCCATCTCTAACACCTATCATAAGAAATAGAATGGCGGCGGCCATTTACTTCTTCCTGACATGAAATGCACCAAACTGACATAATTCCATTGTAGTATCCTTTACACAACATACAACATTTTCAAAGATGAATGATGATGAGCCCTTTCGTCGGTTTATAAAAGGTTTTCTTGAAACAAAAGATATACCAATTATGAAAACTTTACCTTTTTCAGTCATTGCTCGTCGACACTGTTAACCAACCAACCGACCAATTTAAAATACTTACCTGGTAAAGGTGCTAATGATATAATTAATGACTTTTAATTTTGCATAAAGCATGCGTTTTCACACCTCAGCATTAATCACATTTATTGCATGAACATCGTGTGATTAATAACTCAAACCAAATAAACAAGATGATCAACGCTATCGATCAAAAACCGTAATACTCTAGTTTATTATATTAAAAGACTACAAAGGACACTGACATCGGTAAACATATATATATATATCCTTTTTTCTTCTTTTTAGAAAATTATAATTAAAATTATGTAATAATTCTTAATAAACACTGTCATTTAAGATTCTTTGAACCATTATTCTCTAAAGGTGCTCATTCTCTCTCTGTCTCTCTCTCTTAAATTGTTTGGGGGCGAAACGACTAGGGGAGGAAATGGTTTGGGGGCGAAACGACTAGGGGTGAAAAATAGAGGCGAAATGACCAGGGGGGAAACGACCAGGGGGGAAACGTCTTGGGGGCGAAATGTCTTGTTATCTACACGACATACAAGAATGCTTGAGAAATTGGCCCGTAGAGAAATCATCCAAAACTGATACTTAGTACAGTAGGGGACAAGATACAAGAAGCTTTTTTCAACGTCGGACTTGATTAACAGACTAACATTAGCTGAAAGCTATTTGCTGAAAATTACAGAGAACTTGTCCCCAGGCTATGATATCAACAATAACAAAATTCCTACAACTGGAGCAAATAATTTTGTGGAGAAATTTTCCCGCAAATCTAACGTGCTTCTGTTGTTTTATTTGGCGTAGGATAGTCTCATGACCAGTTGCCTGGCTAGCTCATTTGGTAGAGCTGTTTTTGGTTCAAGTTCCATTTTGGGCACACTTTCCTCCCTTGATGTACTTCACTATTTAGTAGCAGTGTTAATTGTTGGTTTGTGGTAGTTACAGTAGTAGCTACCCCCCACTTTTGTTCCGATCTTGTTTTTTGTATTTGAAGAGTTTAAAAGAATATTCAGAGGTGATCGAGCAGTGCATTCAACTTGCAATGAATTATCAATTCTCAGTTAAGGCTGAGCCAAGGATTCAGACCAGTGACCCCCGAGTCTCAAGTTCTAGAATAATGTTAATCCTTTATCAGATGACAAAATGTTACACTTGCCTGACTTGAAAATATTTGCAGAAAATTAAATGATTATCAAACTAATGGAATCTTTGAAAAGGTAGAAAACAATGAGGAAAAAGGAGAAAATGCTTGTTACAAGCATTTTCTCCTTTTTCCCACAATCTGTTCAAAAGTTCTTTCTCATGTGGTCATCAAAACTACATGTAGATTATGTGATAAAGTGTTTAATACCGACATATCAGGTTTGGCCAATATTGGTACCTCTGACTTGGTATAAAAAATGTTAAGACTGCTGTGTACCTTTATAAATTTCCTTAGGCTTGCCCTCTTGATCACAAGAGATTGTTACTGTTCAACCCCTACTGTGTTTTCAGCTACGCGACCATGAAGTGCTTAAGTTAAGCTGTTGAGTGTCTCCATTTGTCAACTTTTACCCTGTGTATGCTGTAGAGGCTACATTTTCAGTCTGATACTCATGAAATTTGGGCAGAATATTTGTCTTGATATCTTGAACAAGATCAAAAACTGGTCGCTTCAGGAAAAAAACTAGGTCACCTTTAAAAATCTTTGTAAAACCTCGTGTACATTACATTCTAGAGGCCACATTTTCAGTCGAATACTTACGAAAGTAAAACTGTCTGTCTTGATGATATCTCATACAAGTGTGAATATGGGTCACGTCAGGTCCAATCTTTGAAACACCTTGTGTACACTGAAAAGGCGACATTTTGAGTCCAGTTCTCATGAAAGTGGGTCAGAATATTTGTCTTCATGATGTCTCTGATGAGTCATCCCTTGTCAAAAACTTGGTCACCAGGTCAAATCTTTGAAAACCTTAAGTTGTGTTCACTCTGGAGGCTACATTTTTAGTCCAACTCACGAAAGTTGGTCAGAATGTTTGTCTTGATCATAGTATCTCAGAGGAGTTAAAAAATGGGTCACATTGGGTAGAAAACTGGGTCATCAGATCATATCTTCAGAAAAACAAATTCTTGTGTTCTAGAGGCCACAATTACAGACTAATTCTCGTGCAAGTTACCAGAATGTTTGTCTTTGTATTATTTAATAGGATGATTTTTAGGTTTTGTATGAGAATAGGTCACATTGTATCAAAAAGAAGGTCATTAAAAATCTTACAAAAAGTGTGTGAACACTACGATAAGTAATCTGTATTGTACCACAGCGCGATAACGCTTTGCACGATTTCGTGGATGATGATACACTTGAATAGCTCTATTCAATACCTTTCCAACGGTATAAACACGAGCCTTCAGCTCCACATAGTTTTAAACTACCTAAATCAGCGTACCGTGACGCATTTCAGAAATTGATTCAGAGATTGAAATTATGTATTTCAAACCGCGGAGAAAACTTTGAAGGGATGTAGTGTTCATTTCACTATTTGAGTCGAATGCTTTCGAGATATCGTACAATACACATTACATATCGAACAACCCTCGTATATAGGCCATATCTTCAGTCAATACACGTAAAAATTGGTTAGAATGTTTGTTTTGATACCTTTGATAGGTTTGAAAATGGAACACATTAGGTAAAAAGGGTTGATCACTCAAATCTCAGAAAGCCTTGTATACACTCTTGAAGCTACATTTTCATTCCCAAACTTGTGAAAACTTAGAATGTCATGATATAACGTCCACAAGTGTGAAAATTGTCTGATTAGGTCAAAGAGAAAGTCACTGAAACAAACCCTAGAATAAAACTTGTGTACACTCTAGAGGCCACAATTTCAGTCCGTTACTCATGAAATTTTGTTTTATGTTTGTCTTAATATCTTGGAAGAGATTGGAAATGGGTCGTGGTGGGTTAAAAAGAGGCTCGGGTGAGCAACTCGGGGCCATCATGGCCCTCTTGATTTTTCAGTTCACAATTTTTATAATCAGCTATCTTACTGTTTACAGATTTACTTTTTGACCGAAGACAATGTCAAGATTTGGGGAAGATAATTCTGTCATGAAACACCATTTGGGTGTGTTGAAGAAGTACCCATTTGTTGGTTTAGGTAAGTTAACCTGCATTAACCCTTTACCAGACGACAAAATTTAGCCATGTCCAAATTGAAAGCATAAGCAGACGACGATTTCAATGTGGCTCAAATGGTGCAATTTTTCTTTGATAGGGTAGAAAACGTTGTGGGAGAAGGAGAAAATGCTGGTTACCAGCATTTTCTCCTTTTCCCACAATGTTTTCCAAAGACCTCTTTCCCAGGGTTGTTAAAAAGTCGGCATTGTGCGGTAAAGGGTTAACCCTTAGGCTGCTAAGTGGACAGGGTAGATCAAAATTAGACTGCACTGAATGTGCAGTCCGATCATGGATCTGCACTCTCTGCTAATGCGATATCTTTCCCCCAAAAAATACCTTTGAAATAGCAGAATTTGGGTTTTTACTGTCATTTTGAAAATCTCATTTCACTTATTTAGCAGGATAATGGTTAATCTTTAATTCTGTACCACACAACAAAATTTTAGCTTTGTCCACACCATAAGCATTTGCAGATGACAAAGGTGCCCCAAATTATGGAAGTGTCTTTGGCAGACTAGAAAACATCTTGGGAAAAGGAAAAAATGCCGGTTACTGGTTACCAGCATTTCCTCCTTTTTCCCCACTCTTTTGTCTCGAAAGTCTCTTTTCTCGAGGTCATTCAGTCAGGATTGTGTGATAAAGAGTTAAAGGTAAGTAAACTCATCATACATTTTCAGTCTAGAAACAAGATCAACATAATTGCAATCTTAAGGCTGTTCTTGTCCAGAATGTCTCTGCAAAGCCAACAGTGTAGATTAAAGATCAGACTGCACATTTTGTGTTGTCCGATTTTGATCTACACTAGCTGCAGGACAACCTAATTTGTGAAAGGCACTTTAACAGTTAAATAGCTGGAAAGTATCTCTTCTGTTCCTTCAAACCTTAATTTAACCCTTTACCAAACATTGCAGAAGTTTAACTCTTTACCACACAATCCCGACTTTTAACGACCCCGAGAAAGAAGCCTATAGAAAAAATTGTGGGAAAAGGAGAAAATGCTGGTAACCAGCATTTTCTCCTTTTCCCACAATATTTTCTACCCTATCAAAGTCAGAAATCGTCATATTACCAAGATTTAATTTCTTGTCTGCAGATGTTTTGAATTTGGTCCAGTCCAAAAATTTGCCGTTAGGTAAAGAATTAATAAAGCAAGAGGGAGAAAGCTTTTGAAAACATTGGAAAAGGAGAAAATGCTGATGACCATTCTCTCCTTATCATCTGTATTCATTATTTCTCTCATCATTTGAACCACATTTTGTTTTTGCCTTCTACGGCACACAATTTGATCAGGTCTTAAATTTTGTTGTTTGGTAAAATTTTCACTTTAACCAAACAACAAAAGTTCTAGACTTGCTCAAAGCATTTTCAATTTTCAAAACTTGAAATGTGTCTTTGGATTGTTGTAAAACATTGTGGGAATTGCAAGTTCCCAGCATGTTTTCAAAATCATTTATGCTGAAATCTGCTAATGCTTTCAATTTAAATTTTGTTGTCTGGTGAAGTGTACAAAAATTTTCAGCAAATTCTCTTTTGTCTCTGTTGCTTGATAGTTTTCCAAAACCACAATGGTTTAACCTTTCACCAAACAAACAAAGGACAGGGACAGGCTTGTGGAAACATTGTAGGAAAAGTAAAAAATGCTGCTTACTAACCTTTTTTTCCTTTCCTATAACCCTTTACCACTGGATACAAAGTTTTAACAACCCTTAGACAAAAGGCTTTTGAAAGTAGCATTTTCTTCTTTCCAACTATGTTTTCCAGTCTTTCAAGGGCAAATTTCAATGTATGAGCCACATTTATTTTATGATCAGCAACTGCTTTCATTTTAGACAAGTAAAATTTAGTCATTTAGGCAAAGAGGTAATGCTTTTTACCCATATTAAATAGAATAAGCAGCATTTAATCTGCCATATACAAGTGCTCTCGAGTTGGACAAATCTAAAATTTTGCTTGATTTATAAAGGAAGAAAAACAATATTTGAAACAAAATTATGTATCCAAATTACAGCATGTTGGAAAAACAAAGGTTTCTGATTCAAACATACTACTTGTCTTTTTACAGGATTTGGGGCTGGTTTGGCTGTCTTACTTGGTCGAATAATTCACTTTTGGAAGTTTCGAAAATCCAAGATAGGACGAGAGATGTATTTCCTGGAGACTCGTATTTATACACAGGGAACTATCGTGATCATTGTGGCCTTGCCAGTAATATACGACATGTGCGTGTTTTACTATAAAAAAGCATGTGGTATACCAGTCGTGAAAGATTACAAGCCTTTGCCTAAAGATCTGGAATATATCCCAGGCAAAGGACCGAAAAATATTGGAAAAAAAGCTGAATAGGTCTAAATGCTTACATGAGAATTTTAAAGCCGATAAAAGACAAACACAATGCAGGATATTTGTCTAGTTTGAACATGACTGCCATATCGTGTATTTGCAGTGTAAAACTGGGAAATCGCATGGATTTAGTTTAGATACACTGCACAGTTCAATTGCTAAATTTGACAAACATCCTATGAAACTTTAATCCTATACCACACAGTCCCGACTTTTAACGACATGTGAAAGAAGCCTTTTGAAAACATTGCGGGAAATGGAGAAAATGCTGGTTACCACCATTTTCTCCTTTTCCCACAATGTTTTTTCTAGTCTATTCAAAACAAATTTCAATTTGTTAGTCACCTTTACTTTTTCGTCTGCAAATGCTTTCAATTGTGACCAGTCTAAAATTTTGTCATATGGTAGAGTTAAACCGTTAGTATCTAAACGTAAGATTTCATTACTAGGTGTTTGCAAAAAGTGTGAATTTTTATGACATCATAATGGTACATGTATCATTAAATCTGGACAAAATTTCGGTGGTGCGATTTAACTCTTTACCACACGACAAAAATGTAGACTTGTCCAAATTGAGAGCATTTGCAGACGACAAATTAAAGATGGCTCAAATTATGAAATTTGTTTTAGACAAGGCAGAAAACATTGTGGGAAAAGGAGAAAATGTTGGTTGCCAGCATTTTCTCCTTTTCCAACAATGCTTTCAAAAGGCTTCTTTCTTAGGGTCGTTAAAACTATGGATTGTGTGGTAAAAGGTTAATGCATAGTTCGATGGATGAAATAAACCCTTTACCCTGCAAAAAAATTTTAGACTAGTCCAAATTTAAAGGACTTGCAGACAGCAAACTAAAGGTGGCTCAAATGAGATATTAAAGAATTTGTCATTGATAGGGTTGTAAAAAATTGTGGGAAAAGGAGACAATGCTGGTTACCAGCATTTTCTCCCAGTTTTCAAATTATTCAGTATTCCTAATGGTCCTTAAAACATAGGATTGTGTGGAAAAGGGTTAAGGAAAAACTACAGAAAAAGCCCCTTGCCTCAGGATTTTGTCAAAATCCCACCATTTTTCTGTGTAGAACATGTATATCAAAATAGAAACCATGTGATTTCCCAATCTGAAACTTGTTGTTAAATAATTATGCTTATATTATTTATCTCTTACCAATTAATCCGAAGTTTTAACAACCCTGAAGAAATAGACTTTTGAAAACTGTGTGGGAAAAGGAGAATATGCTTGTAACCAGCATTTCTTCTTTCCCCACATTGTTTTCTACCCTTTTAAAGACTAACCCCATCTTTTGACCCACATTTGCTTTTGTTGTCTGCAACTGATTTTCAATTTGCTCAAGTAAAAATTTTGTCATGTGGTAAAGAGTTTAAGTGGGTGGTAAAAGTTAAGTCTTTACCAAATGAAAAATTTTCAGACTCTTCCCAATTCAAAGCATTTGCAGACAAAAATTAAAATTAGGTCAAATGGTGGGTTTTTTCTTAGGAAGGGTTGAAAATATTGTGGGAAAAGGAGGCAAGGCCTGTTACCCGTGTTTCCTCCTTCTTTTCTGCAATATCCTCAAAAGGTGTCTTTCTTACATTTGTTCAAGCACAAGATTGACTGGTAAATGGCCTGCAACACGCGAAAAGAGGCATTTTGACATTTGCGTAAAGTGTCGTCCTGGATCAGCCTGCACAGTCTGCGCAGGCTAATCCGAGATGGCACTTTCCGTTTTTATGTAATTTTCTGTTTTGCACAAGTCTACTGTAGCACAAAATCTAATGTAGTCGTAAAGTGCCATCTCGGATTAGCCTGCACGAACTGCGCAGTCTTATCCGAGACGACACTTTACGCAAATGTTCAAATGCCTCTTTTCGTTTGTTGCAGGCCAAATGGTAAATAACGAGGCTTCTTTGTAAGATAATTCTGCATGATTTTTTGGGGGGAGTGATGAAGAAGAGAAGGAAATAAAAAGACAGGCATTTAGCTTTTTACCTAATGACAAAATTTTAGACTTGTCCAAATTGTAAGCATTTATGGACAACAAAATAATCAAAAGAGTAGAAAGCATTGTTGGAAAAGGAGAAATTTTTGGTCACTTGCATTTTCTCCTTTTCCCACATGTACGGTTTTAAAAGTCTTTCATTTTCAGGAGCATTAAAATTCGTGACTCCAGCCTGGTGGCGCAATTTTCAGCATACAGGACTTGAAACCACTTGTTCTTATCCTCAGCCTGGCAGATTTCTTTCTGAGAATTTATCAGTCATTGCTACAGGATTTATTCTTCTCGCACCACTGATCACTGTTTTGACGCTGGAAATGTGGGAGAGCAGGCAATGGCTTTTGAAGAAGTTTGTGGAAAGTACTAGTAGAAGAAAATTCAGGAAAGCATGGATAGGTGCACTGGCTATAGCTGTAGAACTGACTGAAATGATGTTGACTGATTTATTGAATTGTTATAAAGGCTGCTTTCAACATTATTTCAGTCATAGAAATAATGTTGAAAAGGTGTTAAACACCATACTAACAAACAGTAAAACAAAGGATTGTTCTGTAATGGGTTTACCACAATATTTTGAAATTTTGCTGCAGCATAAAAAATTTTGTCTGTGACAGTTGATCAACTGTTGTCTGTGGCATAAGTTGTAGTTATCACTAAAGACTTCTATTGTTGATTGATTGTATCATGTTTATTGCCGTTTTTAACATTATTTCTATCACGGCACATATCCATGCTTTCCAGGAGTTTTTTTTACCAGTACTCAGCACAATATTCTTCCCAAGCCACTGGCTGCTTTCCCACAGGCTTCTATTACCCTTGACCATAAAATCCTGAGTTCTAACAACCCATAAGAAAGCTTTGGAAAACATTATGGAAAAAGGAGACTGCTGGTAACCAGCATTTTCTCCTTTATCCAGAATGTTTTCCAACCTTTCAAGCAAACACAAATTTAAACATGTGAGCCACATTTAATTTGTTGTTTGCGAATGCTTCCAGTGGACATGTGTAAAATTTTGTCATCTAGTAAATAGTCATAACAATAAAGTAATTACTGAATTATATTTGTGTTGCTGAGCAACTGGCTGTATAAGCAGTGTTTCTTGTTATTGTAAATATTTGGTTTGTTTGTAAATAATTGGTAAATGCTTGTATTGATACTAATCTTTATAATAAATGAAACTCCACATCATATTTTACCTTTGGTCTCTCTATTTACCATAACCATTGCAAGTATTTATACCCCTCCCCCACCCCCCCAGTACAAAGTCGAAGGGAGAGAGGGTATACTCTAATCAGCTTGCCTGTCTGTAGTGCAATTATGTGTTTAATTATCTCACTACAGTTTTCGTTCAATTTGGTCGGAATTTCAGGAAAAGCCTTCTGACCTTGTATGCCTGCAATTTTAATTTTGATTGGTTGGTTTTTACTGGAGTTGTGGGCCTTGTGGCCCTTTGATTTTTTAGCTCCACTGGCCGAAGGCGTCCGTCCGTGCGTACGTACATGCGTTAACTTTTATTTCTCTAAAACTACCCATCCAATTTTGATGAAACTTCACAGAAATGATCCAGCCATGGTCCTCTTCAGAATTTCTTGAAAGAATTTGATTCCTTCAAAAACTCTGGTTGCCATGGCAACAAAACTTAAAAATATTGGAAATCTTTGAAAATCTTGTCTGAAACCATAAGGTCTAGGGCTACTAAATTTGGCACGTAGCTTTGTCTAGTGGGCCTCTATCAAGTTTCTTCAAATTATAGCCCTGGGGTCAAATTTGACCCCGCCCCGGGGGTCACAAGTTTTACATGGGCTTATTTAGAGAAAACTTTAGAAATCTCCCTGTACCTAGCCATAAGGCCTAGGGCTACCAAATTTTGCATGTGGCTTTATGTAGTGGGCCTCTACCAAGAGTGCCCAAATTATAGCCCTGGGGTCAAAATTGGCCCTGCCACGGGGGTCACAAGTTTTACATGGGCTTATATAGAGAAAACTTAAGAAATCTCCCTGTACTTATTCATAAAGCGCGGGGCTACCAAATTTTGCATGTAGCTATATCTAGAGCAGCTTCACCAAGAGTGCGTAAATTATAGCCCTAGGGTGGAACTTGATTCATCCCGAGGGGTCAGAAGTTTTACATGGGCTTATACAGTGAAATCTTTAGAAATCTTCTTTTTACTAACCATATGAACTAAGGCTACCAATTTTAGTCCTGTCTCAGGGGTCTTATGTTCAAAACCAATTGGCCAATATTGTAATGTTTGGCATGTAGGGATTTTAGTATTAGCCAGTGGAGCGATAGAGGGCCATCATGGCCCTCTTGTTTTTTTTTCCAGGTTACATATTAATGAACTGTTCATAAGAACGTTCACTGTCTTATTCTCTAAGATTTTCTAAATTTGAAAGTGACACAACTTTTGATGGCTAACCAAATGGTTTAGCTGATCAGAAGTTGTGTTTCTTTCAAAGACAGAAAATTCTGGAGAATAAAACTGAGAATGTTCATAAGAATACATCAAGTCTGGTTTATTAGCACTGTTTTTTTTCTTTAAAGGAAATGTTAAGGTATTGTCATAGCCAGGGGTCTTGCATGGCTCAGTAGTAAAGCGTTGGACTCGTGACCTAGAGATCCTGGGTTCAAGCCTCACTTGATCCTCTAGGTTTTTTGTGGGAGTGTCCTTGGGCAAGACACTTCAAGCCCTAGCCTAGTACTGGTGAAACCCAGGAAATAAATGAATATGTGAGCTGTTGCCATTATATGACTGAAATAATGTTGAATGTTGTATAAAACATCATTAAATCAATTGTCATAGCCCTGTCCTTGTCTGCTACAGTGGCATGCAAAACTTTTGACATTTTCTGATCAATATCTCTTTCATCATTGAAGATACTTCAAACTGGAGCCAGTTGTCAACTGTCAAAAGGGGAACACAAACAAGTAAATTTTAATGACTTATTGACCAAATATATATAGTCAAATAAAAAAAATTACTGGGAAACAAAAACATTTAAACGTAAGTATTGAAAATATTCACTTCATGTAAGCGATTAAATCTTTACCAACATGTAACAGTTTAAATCATTTAGACTTGTCCATGTTAAGGGATTTTTAGAGGACTATTTGGTTGTTTTTCAAAGGATAGTATTTGTCCTTGAATAGACAGAAAATACTGTGGGAAAAGGAGAAAACATTACCAGCATTTTCTCCTTTTCCCAAAAGGTTTTCAAAAGCTTCCTTAGAGTTGTTAGAACTCGGGATTGTCTGGTAAAGGGTTAACTCTTTACCAGACAACAAAATACAAGGTTTGTCTGAATTGGAAGCATTTGCAGACAAAATGGAAAATGGGACCTAAAAACTGAAATGTGTCTTTGGAATGGTAAAATATATCATGGGGAAAAGGAGAAAATACTGGTAACCAGCATTTTCTCCTTTTCCTACATAGGTTTCTAAAGTTTGTTTGTGCTTGAGTTTAAGGCAATTTAAACAGCATATGTCATGTCACGGCAGTCAGTGCACCTATCCATGTGTTTCCTGGCTTTCACACACTAGTACTGACACAACCTTCTTTCCTAGTCACTGACTACTTTTCTCACATGCAACAGAGGTGAGAGGCAAAAAATCGACAAAAATGTTTGCCACAACCGGGGATTTTCAAAAGCCTTCTTCCTTTATGTCATTAAAACACAGGACTGTTTGGTTAAGGGTTTAATAGATTATATTACCAGATTAAAAGTACATAAATGCTAATAAACAATCAAACCATTAACTCTACCAGACAACAAAATTTCAGACTTGTCAAATATTCAAGCATGTAAAGGCAACAAAATATAATTATCTGTGGCTTGCACAAAGATATTTTCTGTTTGAAAGGGTAGAAAACATTTTGGAAAACTCTGACTGAACCACTTTTCCACTGGTGTTGTCAATAGGTTGTGCCTTGTAGCATACAGGACTTCAGACCAGGGTGTTGCTGGTTTGAATCTCCAGTTCAGCCAATTTCTTTCTGAGGATTGGTGTAAGTCTTTACCACAGGATTCATTCCTCTTTCACCCCTGACCATTGTTTCAATGATGGTTATGTAGGAAAGAAGCCAGTAGCTTGGGAAGAATATTGTGCAAAGTAATAATAAAAGAAACTCCAGGAAGGCATGGGTATGTGCACTGACCATCACAATGTAACTGAAATAAATATTGAAAATAGCATTAAACACTACACAAACAAACAAATACAAGCATTGATTTTGCACTCAAAATGTTACAAAGTAATTTTGCTTCTCTAACTGGGCCTGTATTCCCCAACCATTCTATCTAAATTGCATTCTTAGTCTAATTCTCAAGAATTTTCTTAATTTCAAAATGCAACTTATGATTGGCTAAACCAAATGGTTTATCCAATCAGAAATTTCCAGATTTAGAATATGTCGAAAACGGCAATTTAGAAAGCTTGGTGAACACAGACCCATATTAACATCAAGGCGTCACACTGTTGATTAACTTAGTCTCTTTAATTTTCACTCTTTTTTGTCTGGTTTTGATGATTTAGGTAACTTGAGCCCAACTAGATTGGCTGATGCTTCAACAGATCTCTCACCAGCTCCTTTATATAGAGTGTGTAGTTCCTGAAAATAAGGAACTATAGTTATGTTACTTGTCTTTAACCCTTTACCATACAATCCGCAGTTTTAACCAGCCTTATAAAAGGGCTATTGAAAACATCGTGGGAAAAGGTGAAAATGCTGGAAACCAGCATTTCCCACAATGTTTCCTTCCCTTTTAAGTACAAGTCCAATCATCTGAGCAACATTTAATTAGTTATTTGCAAATGCTTTTAATGTGGGCAAGTCTAAACTTTTGTAGTTAGGTAAAGGGTAACCTCTTTACCACACAACAAAATTTTAGACTCAAGTTCAAATGCATTTTTAGACATAATATAAATTAAACACGACTGAAAAAATGGGTTGAAAATACTGTGCTTAAAGCAGCATTTTCTCCTTTTCGAACAATGTTTTTAAAAACATTTTTGCGGTCATGGCCATTTAGATAAAGAACTTTTTTGTAAAAGGTTAACTCCTGAAGCACTTACCTGTAATAACTGAACAAGAGACCCATGATAGCCCAACTTAACCATGTTTCATGAAAATCATTCCCGTAGCCAATTACAGCTCAACAGAACTAGTATGAAGAGTGACTAGGATGTGTTTTTTCAATGGTAGTATGCTTATTTCTGTTGTACAATAATCAGTGGCCACTTTTATCATGGTCATATCAGCAATCATACACCATTTGTGAAAGAGTGACATCATCAATATTCTTAAACCCAGCATCCAAATAACCGGAATACTGTGTAGGGATACAAAACTGCAAGAACACAGAAGTTACAGCAGTGAAATGGTAAGTTCTGTTCTTCTGATATTTTTCTTTAACTCTTCACCAAACAACAAAGTTTTGGGCAAAACCAAATTGAATGCATTTACCAGATGGCAAATTAAATATGGCTAAAATGATGATTTTTGTCTTTGATAGGAATTGTGTGATACGGAGAAAATGCTGGTTATTAGCATCTCCTCCTTTTTCAACAATGTTTTCAAAACCTTCTTTTTCAGGGTTGTTAAAACTCGGGATTGTGTGGTAAAGAGATAACCCAAAGAATAGCATGAATCTGTTCGTTTATATGGTGTTTAATTCTGTTTTCAACATTATTTCAGTTACCAGAATATTGTGGTCAGTGAACCTACCCAGGTTTTCCTGAAGCTTTTTTTACTAGCACTTCGCAAAATATTCTTCCCAATCCACTGGCTGCTCTCCCTATTATCCATTGCCAAAAAAATGATCAGCCGTTAAAAGGAATGAATCCTGTTGCAATGACTTTCATCAATCCTCTGAAAGAAATTGGCTAAGCTCAAAATTTGAACCTGCCACTCCCTGATATCAAGCCCTGTATGTACCTGGCTGAGCTATAAGGCAAAGGCTTACTACAATGTTTTGTAAGTCAAAATAATAAAAGATATTTACCTCATATTTCTTTACACTCTGTAACATACATAAGTAGGTCTCAGCAACATATTTAACTTCATGTTTACTCTTACATAGAATTTCTGTAGTTATTTTATGATTCTTAAACTGTGTTCTCACATACTGGTAGGCAGGTATGTCAGTTAATTTAGTCTGAAAATTAGAATAAGAAGTTTTTAGAGATGACAGAGTTGGATGAAATACTGGTAATTACTATTAGTTAACTGTTATATGACCTAACCTTTCACCACACAATCCTGATCTTTGACGATCCTGCAGAAGAGGACTTTTTTTAACATTTGTGGGAAAGGAGAAAATGCTGGTAACCAGCATTTTCTCCTTTTCCCACAAATTTTTCTACCTTATCAAAGACAAAGGTCATCATTTAAGCTACATTTGATTTCTTGTCTGCAAATGCTTTGAATTTGGTTGAGTCCAAAGTTTTGTTGTTTAGTAAACAGTTAAACTTGTACAGCCTGTTCCATCACAGATCTACATTCTTTGGACTTTTTGTCACTATGGAATACTCACTACAAAATCTTTTAACATCACTTCTTTGTACTTTATTTCTTTAACAAAATTTTACTACTAGACTGGTCAAAACACATGTATACCATGTTAATAGAGTGGAGATAATGCCACCAAAGAAATTACAGCTGCCAGATAACAAAAATGTAGACATGGTGCAAATTGAAAGCTTTTGCAGTCGATAATTAGGTGTTGCTCAAATGATGAAATTTGCCTTGATAGGAAAGAATATATTTTGGGAAAAAAAAAAATGCTGGTTGCAAGCATTTTCTCCTTTTCCAACAATGTTTTCAAAAGGGTCGTTAAAACTCAGAATGGTGTGGTAAAGGGTTAAATGACCTCAGAGGTGTAAAAAATGTACAGACAGTCCAGAATAAGGGTCTTTAACCCTTTACTGAACCCACGATTATACGAGGAAGGCTCTTGAAAACTATGTTGAAAAAATCAAAAATGAGAAAATGATTTTTCCTGGGAATGAGCACTTTCTCCTTTTTCCAGGTTGTTTTCAATGCTTTTAATGAAATGTTAAATAATTTGTGCCGAAATTATTGTCATCTGCAATATAGAAGTGTCCAAAATTTTATCCAATATCGTGTTAAATATGGGAAATTTTCCTTCATACCACTCCCACATTTTAGAAACACATCAAAATTAAGATACTGGGAGGAAACCATGAGGGTACAATACGACCAGACAAAGACAATAAACGTCAAACGGTCAAAATGAAAATAACATTTAAGTTAGATAAATAGGACTAGATCTACCTTCTAGAGTTAAAGTCCGATTAAATAACGATTATACAGTTTCTGCGTAACACTGAAGTTTAAAATATTTCAGTCAGTTCTACTCTTTACTCCCAATGGCTTTGGGCCGATAATTCATGGTGACGAATTTACTGTGCACACGAAAACCCATGATAAACCCATTCATTGATCATATGTGCTTTAAAATTAATGTGTTCAGTAATTAGGCCTATGTTTTCTATATCTGGCACAAACCTTTGGGTGTACGGATCGCAATTCTTTTAAGATAGTTCTATACAAGGTCACTGCGTTTGTCTGCATTTCTCATCCTGTATCTGACCGGATCGGTTTAAACCGCTGACCTCACTCTAAGTCGACTCTGAACGAACTGTCAGTAATTTATTTTTTATTGGAAATTTTGAAAGAAATAAATGATTTGAGATGTCCACTGCAGGAGCAACCTCCGTCAGAGTCAATGGATTATAACCCTTTAAGGACAATTCTGAATATTATGTTCCTGGAAAAAAGACTTTCAAAGCATTGGGGGAAAAGGATAATAATTATGGTCTGCAATACGCGAAAAGGGGCATTCGGACATCTGCGTAAAGTGTCGTCTCGGATCAGCCTGCGCAGGCTAATCCGAAACGACACTCTCCGTTTTTATGTAATTTTCTGTTTTGCACAAGTCTACTGTAGCACAAAATCAATTGTAGTCGTAAAAAGCCGTCTCGGATTAGCCTGCGCGGATTGCGCAGGCTAATCTGAGATGACATTTTACGCAAATGTCAGAATGCCCCTTTTCGTGTGTTGCAAGCCATATGTCAGTTCCACAATGTTGTCTACAGTATTAATGTACAGTCTTACCTAAAATCTACACCAAAACGTAATGGTTGGGATATTCTGTCCTGTGCCACCTTGAAATGGCAACAGTATATTTATTTTGGTTTGCCATTTCAATTTATTGAAAAACATAGATCTATACATGTATGATCTGATTTCTACACAAGTTAATTCCACGCTTTATCATGTCTCCTTGGATACAAGTACAGTGAATTTGACACAAAACACATGTTGTAGTCAAGGGCACTGCATAAAAATGCAAAGGGAATGCATAAAAATGCAAAATTTGGTAAATTTAGATCTTACATTTAGGAACTAGACAATTCTTTTAGTTTTCAGGTTATAAGTCTATGTAAAACTTGTAACCCTCAGGATGGGAGAGATTCTGAGGAGGGCTTTGGCAGGACCATTTATGTGAAGTTTCGTCAAAATTGGTAGTTTCACAGAAAAAGATGTTTGAAATAGATCTAAATGTTAACGCACTCATGCACAGATGGATGTATGCACGACAGACACAGAGCCATCGCATAAGCTCCCTTTCAGCTAGTGGAGCCTAAAACTGGCCTCTACAGACAGGTGGCTCAGATCTAAAGTTTTTTAATGATGATCATTTAACACAGGTGGTTGCTAAGCTATTCCCCAGATTACAAGACTAGGCCATATTGAAAGCGTTTGCAGATAACAGACGTAATGTTTCTCTAATGATGGAATTTATTTTTTGAAGCGTAGAAAACATTTTAGGAAAAGGTGAAAATGCTGGTCACCAGCATATTCTCCTTTTCCAACCTTTTTTAGGATCATGAAGTACAGAATTACATGACAAGGGGTTAAATTATGTCTGACTGTGATAAAGTCCAGAGTTCATCATTATTCTACCTGACCAAATGATTCCTAACAAAGCCTCTGATTGGCTCCAACAAAGTGTCTATTCCATGTAACAGAGCTTCTAATTGGCTAAAACAAAGTGTCTACACCATAGAGCTTCATCTGAAATACCAAAGTTGATTTGCCATCAGGATAGCTTGTGTACACAGGTTCAGCCAGTGGGTAGACAATGTGAAGAAACAAGAGGGCCATGATGGCCCTGTATCGCTCCACTGGCTATTAAGTAAAAACACTACAAGCCAAACATTACAATATTCAGCAAATTGATTTCAAACACGAGGACATGCAAACATTTTTCTATCTAATCCTACGAGAAAGTTGTGATCCATGGGCAAAGCCAATTTTGATCGCAAAGCTATAATTATTTGAATCCTGGTGGAGGTCTACAATATAAAGCTCCATACCAAATAATTCAGTTCTTGAATGTTATAAACAAGAAGATTTTCAAATTTTTCTCAATTTGGGCACCCTTGATAGAAACCCCCTAGATAAAGCTAAATGCAAAATTTGATAGCCCTAGCCCTTATAGCCAGATGCGAAAGATTTTCCTATATAAGCCCGCCCATGTAAAACATGTTACCCCCCGGAGCGAAGTCAAATTTGACCCTCGGCTATAATTTGGACACCCTTGGTACAGGTCCACTAGATAAAGCTACATGCCAAATTTGGTCGCCCTAGGCCCCATGGCTAGGTCAAAGAAGAATTTTAAAGTTCTCCCTATATAAGCCCATGTAAAACTTGTTATATAAGCCCATGTAAAACTTGTTACCCCCAGGCAGGGCCTAATTTGACCCCAGGGCTATAATTTGAACAATCTTGGCAGAGGTCCACTAGATAAAGCTACATGCCAAATTTGGTAGCTCTAGGCCCTATGGCTAGGTAGAAGAGGAATTTTAAAGTTCTCCCTAAATAAGCCCATGTATAACTTGTAACCCCCGGGGCGGGGCCAATTTTGACCCCAGGGCTATAAATTGAAGAAACTTGGTAGAGATCCACTAGATAAAGCTACATGCCAAATTTGGTAGCCCTTGGCCTTACGGTTTCAGACAAGAAGATTTTCAAAGATTTTCAAAATTTTTCAGTTTTGTTGCCATGGCAACCAGAGTTTTTGAAGGAATTAAATTCTTTCAAGAAATTCTGAAGAGGACCATGGCAGGATCATTTCTGTGAAGTTTCATCAAAATTGGATGGGTAGTTTCAGAGAAGAAGACGTTTTAAAAAAAAGTTAACGGACGGACGGACGCACGACGGACAACAGGCCATGACATAAGCCCGCTGGCCTTCGGCCAGTGGAGCTAAAAACAGTCTTTGTATGTGGGTGTGAAAGCATAATGAAGCTCCATGAATGTTGCAAATTTATTTATTGTTTATATTTGTTGTTTCATGCCCCTTTCAATATTTTTTCAGTTATATCACAGTAATAAATCACTTATTCATGTGTCCTTCAGTTCTCTAGTACTAGACCAGGAAAAGGATCCAACCCAGGGCCTCAAGGTTTCCAATCCTGCACTGTACAACTGAGCCACCTAGGACCCCAAATTATATGAGCCATGCTCTGTGAAAAGGGGGCTTAATGCATCTGCGAAAAGTATCGGCCCAGGCCAGCCTGCGCAGTCCGCGCAGGCTGACCTGGGCCGAAACTTTTCGCTATTGGTCATTTTTCTGTATGGCCAAGGTCCAGTCTATCTCATTGTTAGGTCGATTGTTTAAAAAAGTGCCCATTATGGATCCATAATTATGTGATGGCTTGGGCTGGTATCCTGTATCACGCTGATGCATTAAGCCCCATTTTGCTAGAGCATGGCTCATATTGTAAATACTGTAACGCTGAATGATGAAAAAGCCTCAAAAGAGAACCTCTTTCATTGTTTTTTAACACTTAAGAGTGCTAAGCATAACTGGAGAATTTACCAAATGACAAAATTTTAGACTTGTCCAAAACGAAAGCATTAGCAGATGACAATTAAAATCTGACTCAAAAATTGAGACTTGTTTTGGGAAGGGTAGAAAACATGGTGGGAAAATTAGAAAATGCCAAATGTCAGCATTTTCTCCCTTTTCCACATTGTTTTGAAAAGCTTCCTTTCTCACAAACGTTACAAGAAGGGATTATGTGGCAAAGGTTTAAATAATCTTTACAGATACTGTGGATTAAGATCAGACTGCCTTTTGCTATGTAACTTAAGATCAGACTGCACAGAACATGTAGCCTGATCTGTTCTCTATACTGTCTTTTTTTCTATGAAATATTCTGGCAGAACAGCCCTGACATTCAATGTTTGGGTCCTTTTTCCTGAATGAAAAGTCCCTTTTATTCATTTGCAATTAACAGCTTGCATTTTCTCTTTTTCCAAACATTGTTTTCTATCCTTCCAAACACACATCTCAATTTTTAAGTCAAACATTTTTTGTAGTCTGCAAATATTTTCAATCTGGATGAGTCTAGAATTTTCTTTAACTCTTTACCAAATGACAAAATTTTAGACTTGCCCAAATTAAAAGCATTTGCAGATAAAAAAATAAATGTGATTTAAAAATTGAAGTTTTTTGGGACAGGAAGGATAGAAAACATTGTGGGACAAAGAGAAAATGCTGGATACCAGCATTTTCTCCTTTTACCACAAAGTTTTCAAAAGCTTTCTTTCTCAGGTTGTTTAAGGTCAGGATTGTGTGTTATAGGATTAAAAATACTAAAACTCACTTTTAACTTCAGAGACACAAAAATGAACAAGCACTGAATCATTGACTTTATAATTTCATTGTAAAAAAGAAGCTTTAACTTCACCAAGAGATATTTATAATTCATAAAACAGCATGCAAGATGAATCAGTATCGTATAACACTCCATAAATAACATAATTTTAGCCTATACCCAATCAAAAACATCTTAGCCCGTCCTCACCAAGTATTCTTAATATTATTGCTTTTTTTAGTCATACTTCTGTTTATAAAGTAAAGCCATTCCGGATTGGCTAAACTGCGTAACTCTTTACCAAACAACAAATGGATTTGTCTGATTTCAAAGCATTTGCGGACGAGAAATTATATGTTGCTCAAATAATGGAAGTTGTGAGTTGAAGGACGGAAAACATTGACGGAAATGGAGAAAATGCTGAATACCAGCATTTTCTCCTTTTCCCACACTGTTTTCCAAAACCTTCTCTGTTAGGTCATCATAACTCATCATAACTCATTATTGTGTTGTAAAGGGTGAACGAAATTATGGTACTTTGTGTTACTTTGAAATTCAGAATACTCTTAAGAATTAGACTAATATTAAAAATGCTTGGTGAATATATCAGTCCTAAGGAGATGATCGAGGAAATAAAAAGTACATTTTCCCTTTGTGAACCATTTCAAATACTGCAGTTTCAGTTTTTTTTACCATTACCCACTGTCTGGGATTTATGTATGAAACATGCTCTGACAAAAGGGGGCTTAATGTGATAACGTGATGCATGATACCAAGCAAGTCATTACATAATCATGGAGCCATAACGTCCATTTTGTCCAACAACCTACCAAATGTAGAGGTAAACTGGTCCTTGAATTTACAGAAAATTGACCAATAGCAAGATGTTTCCGCCCAGGTCAGACTGCACGGACAGTGCAGGCTGTCAAGAGTTGATACTTTTTGCAAATGTATCAAGCCCCCTTTTCACAGAGCATGGCTCATATGTATTGTATATTTATACATGTATTGCATAAATAAATTTAGACTTCAAGCACATTTCATATCTTTAGTTGCCTTTGCAACAAGTTTAAACTGAAAATTTCCATTGGCTTTATTTGTATTAACAAGCACAGCATTGAGCAAAGCTTTCACTACTTTAGTACAATATGTAAACAAAGATCAGAAAGAGAGAATGTAAAGTCTGATTTAGGACCTTCATCATTCCATATTTTTTTGTGCTATATCAAGGCCAAAACAGTGTGGGAAATGCAATATCTGATTTTTCCATCATGTCTTCAAAAATGAAATCCCTTCACTTAGACCTCTGAGGGTAGACATTATTAATTCATAAAAAGTATAATAAATGAATTAAAAACTTTTCAATAACAAAAATCCACCATACTTTAACAAAATTAACAACAAGCACCTTAAAAAGTCTGTTACATGACCAGGGCTTATATATTCACAAACCTTTAACTCTTTACCAAATGACAAAATTTTAGACCTGTCCAAATTCAAAGGATTTGCAGACGACCAAAACAAATGGGACTCAAAAACTAAAATTTCTATAGGTAAGTGTAGAAATCATTGTGGGAAAAGGAGAAAATGCTGGTAACCAGCATTTTCTCCTTTTCCCACAATGTTTTCAAAAGCCTTCTTTCACAGGGTCATTAAAACTCAGGATTGTGTGGTAAAGGGTTAAGCTCTTTACCGCACTATCCTATATTTTAACCATCCTTAGGAAAAAATGCTTTGAAAAAAAAAAAAAAAAAACAATGTAAATCAGGGAGAAATGCTGGAACCAACATTTTCTCTCTTCGTCGATATGTTTTCCACCCTGTTAAAAGACATATTCCTTCACTTGAATCCCCCTTATTTTTTGTGGCATTTGTCGAAGACAATGCCACTATGAGTTCAATATTAAATTTTGAAGACCCTGTATCGTATTTTGTGCAAAACCGAAGGAAATAAACCCAATTAAACTCAATTTTTCTCAGACAAATGAGTTTTTTGATATCACACTGATCATTATCTCCCGCTAGATGGCACTCTACAAATACACATGTATCTAATTTGGGCATTCTGGGTACAGATCCGGACTACTTTTCCAAAGGACAACCGTTACTTTGAATTTCAAAATAAAATAAACGTTTACTTAATAAGACACTACCTGGTGCGATTAATTCAGCTATGATCAGCTAGCATTTAACCTATGCACCGGCCATTTATTTAAACAGCCCCCTACAGGCTTGGATAATGGCTTGGGTATAAGCCCTACTTTTCCCATGTATATGGAATGGGTGATGTGTCATAGAAGACAGATCGAATCTTCGAAGAATATGACATGCGCAGACAACGGTCTACTGACCGCTTCCAGGCTTGTTCGTTTCAAAACAAGTTCTTCCCTGAGCTTGTTTGTCCCATGATGCACGCTACACCATTTGATTGTGCATGAATATTTATAAATTGAAATGATTGACTGTAATGTTGGGAATTAGATCTTGACAGCCAAAGATATCCCAAAATCATAGTTTTCAGCTCAGACCTAATTTTATTTGATATATTTACATGGTTTCTCTCTCTACCCATCATGCATCGTACCGTCAAGGGACATTACTCCTGACTCCTCCTGAATGATCAAAAGGAGACCACCAATACACAAATAATCCAAACTTTGGCATGAGTACTCTCCCTTCAACCAAAAAAGGTATTAAGTTGCTTAGTAGGTTGACTTTCAAGCCAATATTTAAATAATATATATCTTTTTTTTTTAATCATTAATTCCACACAACGGCTTCCATGACAAATGCCACATCAGTGTTTTCAACGCTTTGATTTTATATGTTTTGTTGTCGACAAAATACTTTCAATTCGGAGGAGTGTAAAATATGACAATAAATTGTAGACCTGTCCAAATCAGAAACATTTACAGGCAAAAATAAAAGGTGGCTAGAAGGATGGATATTGCCTTTAAAAGGGTAGAAAACATTGTGAGAAGTGAAGAACATCCTGATTCCATTTCCCCTAATTACCCAGTTTTGAAAACTTTTCTGGGGTCATTAAAACATAAAGATTGTTTTGCAAAGGCTACTTTACCAAACAAAAATTTTTTTGACTTGACCAAATTGAAAGCTTTGGCAGATGACAATTCAAATGCCACTCAAATGGTGATTTCTGTCTTTGATAGGGTAGAAAATAGTGTGGGAAAAGGAGAAAATGCTGATTACCAGCATTTTCTCCTTTTCCCACAATGTTTTCAAAAGCCTTCTCATTCAAGACCCTTAAAACTCAGGATTATGTGGTAAAGGGTTAAATATTGTATAAACTAGCTATCTGACTGGCCGAGAAAGAATGTCACAGCCAACCGCATGTCAAGTTCTAGTTTTCAATCCTTTATCACACAATCCTGAGTTTTAACGACTCAGGAGAAGGGACCTTTTGAAAACAAAGTAGGAAAAATTGAAAATGTTGGTAACCAACATTTTCTCCTTTTCCCGGAATGTTTTCTACCCTTTGAATTAGAAATTTTATAAACTGAATAACATTTAATATGTCATCTGCAAGTGTTTTCAATTCGGACTAGCCTAAAATTTTGTCATGTGGAAGAGTTAAAAAGTGGAACTGCAATTAGAGTGGTAGGTGAATATATTCCCTGATGCAGCAATCAAACAAATCAATTGAACAATTTGCAATAAACAAAACAAACAAAAACAAAACAAAAAAAAAAAAAAAAAAAGATAAAATTTCATTCAATAGTTCAATACAACTCGCACTTATTACACATCATGGTAGGTGCTAATAAAACTTTTTTTTCCATGCTTAACTCGGCTGAGCGTGAAATTTCAAAATTATACAGAAATGATTTGATATGCCCCACAGTGCAACTTCACAACTTTTTTAACTTCTTCCTTCTTCTAATTAATCCTTAGGCTGCTAAGCGTGACTCAAGGACCTTTTGCAGACAGTGTAAATCAAGATCAGACTGCACAGAAAGTGCAGTCTGATCTTGGATCTACACTGTCTCATAAGGAGATATTTTTTCCCACAAATACACATTTGAGCCATGCTCTGGCAAGAGGGTTTAATGCATCTTTGTGATGTATTATACCAAGCAAAATCATCATATGATTTTAGATCCATAAAATCCATTTTGTCTAACAAGCGACCAAATCACAAGGTAAAACGGTGCCTCAGCACCCAGAAAATTTACCTAAGCAAAAAGTTCTGACCCAGGTCAGCCTGTGCTGATGCATTAAGCTCTCCTTTTTACAGAGCACAGCTCATCTAAAATAGCAAAATTCTGATTTTTTTTTTTTAACCCTTTACCACACAATCCCGACTTTTAACGACCCTAAGAAAGAAGCCTTTAGAAAACACTGTGGGAAAAGAAGAAAATGCTGGTAACCAGCATTTTCTCCTTTTCCCACAATGTTTTCTACCTTTCCCACAACAAGTTTTAATTTTTCAGTCACACTTATTTTGTCGTCTGCAAATGCTTTCATTTTAGACTAGCCTAAATTTTGTCATTTGGTAAAGAGTTAAATTGGCTTGAAAGTTTCATTTCACATACTTAGCAGTTTATGTGATAAATGGAGGCCTTTATCTCTCATTGTCATACTTGCAGAAGCACTTATGAATTTGAAAATTTGAGCACAAACTCAGTTGAGTATGAATTTGAGCCCAACCTCAGTCGAGTATGTACTGACAAGTTTTATAAGCACAAGCCCATATTACACACAAAAAACTTGACAAAGCTATCACAATACGCTGAAGATTCAATCATACATGTCAACATTTTGTAACTTTTTACAAAGTGACAAAATTCTGGACTTGTCAGATTATAAAGCATTTGCAGACAACAAAATCAGATGTAGTTTATATTTCAAGATTTCTCCTTGAAAGAGTACGAAACATCATGGGAAAAGGAGAAAAATGCTGGTTACCGGCATTTTCTCCTATTTCCACAATGTTTTCAAGAGCTTTCTTCTATGGGGCTGTTAACACTCCCGATTGATTTGTGAAGAGTTAACACAATTTCATTTACTTAGCTCATTACCAAACAATCCAATGTTATCATGACCCTGACAGAGCAGGCATTTAAACACACTGTGGGAAAATGAGAAAATGTTAGTGACCAGGATTTTCTCCTTTTTCCTCAATCTTTTCTACCCTCTTAAAGATAAATTCCACCTGAGCACCATTTGATTTGTTGTTTGGAATGCTCTCAAGTTGGATGAATCTAGAATTTCATCATCTGGTAGAGTTCTCAAGGCCCAGCCCATCCATCCTCGCTTTCAGTGTGTTTTCTAGCACTCTTTAAAACAAGTCATCAACAATACTTTTTAGAAAACCTGCCACTAAAATGGACCATTAAAAAAAAAAAAGAAAAAAGAGGAGGAAAAAAAAGAAATGAATTCAAAAAAAGGTGGGGAGGCATCATTTTATCAACTCTTAACTCTTTACCACACAACAAAATCTTAGACTGTACCATATTGAAAACATTTGCAGATGACAAATAAATGTGACTCAAATATTGAAACATGTTTTGGGAAGGGTAGAAAACTTTGTGGGAAAAGGAGAAAATGCTGGTTACCAGCATTTTCTCCTTTTCTCACAATGTTTTCAAAAGCTTTCTTCTTCAGGGTCGTCAAAAGTCAGGATTGTTTGGTAAAGAGTTAAACACTTTACCAGACCACAAAATTTTAGACTTGTCCAAATTGAAAGCATTTGCAGACGAATAATACCACTCCAAAGACAGTATTGTCTTTAATATGGTAGAAAACTTTGTAGGGGAAGGAAAACATGCTGGTTACCAGCATTTTCTCCTTTTACCTACGATGATTTCAAAAGCTTTCTTTCTCAGAGTCACTAAAACTCTGGATTGTGTGGTATAAGGCTAAACCAGAAGACTAGTATTTTAATTCTATAAACCATAAAAAGAGTAATTTCAAGGTCCTCTTTGTCACAAGTGTCTGAGACAGTAAAGCAGACAGTGTAGATCAAAGATCAGAATGCACATTTCATACATCTACACTGGCCACAAAGACAAGGTGTTTTAAGGGTAAACATAAAGTGAGATTGCATTTCTCCACAAGCCAATCTCAAAGTAAGGTACTGTGTAGATTTAATAAAAGTGTATTAAATTTTAAATCTCTAAACATCAATTTCATTAAAAGATTATCAACTGCATTTACATGCTAAAATACATGTATACTCAAAACTGACTCTTACCACATGACAAAATCTTGAACTTACCCAAACTGAAAGCATTTAGAGACTGCACATTAAAATCTGGTATAAATGATGAAATTTGTCACCGATAGGGGAGAGAACATTGTGCTAACCAAAACAACCATGACTGAACTTACTCAGGTTCAGCCATAATCATCTTTGGAAAAAACCATGATCAATTCTTACTTGAGCATGTGCTCCCATAATCATTTCCTACTAAAATACAGCAAAGATCAATGTTACTCAAGTACAGCCATGATCAAATCTAACTCAACCACAGGGATGATCAATTCCCAGCTGAAGTAACTAACTTGATAAATTCTGATCAAATCTAACTCAAGCACAGGGATGATTAATTCTCAACTCAAGTAACTTGATAATTTTGACTTGATAACTTGATAAATTTTTACTCAAGTAAATTCATGATCATCTTTCGTACAACCATGATAAACTCTTATCATACTGCAAAGAAATTTCTCGCAAACTGATTGGATAATATGCCCTGTACAAATATTCCTGTACTCGGGAAAATCCACGTAAAAGCAGTTTCCCTTTCCTGAGCCCCGTATACATAACTACACTTTCAACACAACATCCAAAATGGCAGCATCGATCGATACAAGCCGCCTTCAAGACAAACATACCGAGTAGCTTGCACCATATTATTACTAGTTTCCCTTGATGGTTGTCATTGAAGCAGGAAGAATGGATTATTTTTGAAAATAAATGAATAAAGTTGCATGTACTATCATTTGTTGTCATCCTAAAACAAACACACGGAGTTAAAACATGACATCCCTTCGTCAGGTAAGCTAATTGTGAAGTGTCCAAACTCATGTTATAACGTGAAAAGGTTAACCTAATGGTCTTTTGAGGCAACTAATGGTCGCTTAGTTTTGCCAAAAAATCATCAGAATGCAGTTACATACCTTGAAGTTGTTTAAATCCATGTTTGAATAAGAAGACGTTGAATGTCTATTGCAGTTACATCATCAAGTTTAAGCATCAAACTGCACATTTTACCAAGGTTTCACTGATGTCAGTTCCCAGTGACGTCAGTTGTTATTGAATTAGGGCACTCAGAAGGGAAATTTTATTTTGTCAGCGTACTTAATTCATGACACCATAAAACAGGAAAATTTCGCTGAATACACGTTGGAATGGTAAAACTTTGCAGTATAATAAATTTGTTGTACAGTCAGGTGGCATGGAAACTTACTCACGGCTGTGGCGAATCGCATCGCCACCCAGCCTTCGGCTTGGGGGCGACATGATTTGCAACAGCCATGAACAAGTTTCCACGTCCCCTGTCACCTGACCGTACAACTAATAAAGTACAACCATGATCATCTCCTTAGCAAGCACAGCCATGATTAATTCTTGCTCAAGTACACCCATAACCAGTTTGAACTCAAGTACAGCCATCTTCAGTTTGAACTCAAGTACAGTGATGGTCAATTCCAACTCAAGTTCAGTGATGATCGATTCGAACTCAAGTACAGTGATGATCATTTCTTACTCCAGTACAAACATGATCACCCCTTGTACAACCATAATCAACTAAATTACAGCCATGATCATTTTCTACTGAAGTACAACCATGATTAATCTTACTCGTGTACAGCTATGATAATTAATTCTTACTGAATACAGCAATAATCATTCTTACTGAAACAAAGCCTTGATCAATTCCTATTCAAGTACAACCATGATCAATTACACTGGAGTACAGCTTTGATCAATTCTGACTCAAGTGCAACCATGGTCAATTTCACAACAACTCAACCATGATCAAAATGCTAGATATCACACAGACTTGACTAGGGCACTTGAACATGAAACAAGAAATGATTTGTAACATCTTAAGATACTGAATACTGACTAACTCCTGCAAAACACAACATTAAAATGGGGAAAAATAAAAGCTAGAGAAAGGGCCCTTACAGAAACTTCTAACAATAAGAAATAGAGATTATCAGCAAGTCAGCTCCTGTGGTTTCAAAGAAGTTGCAGTGAGAATATATCACAAGATATTGGAAAGTACGGACCAAAGATCAGGATGCATGTTTTGCTTGGCCTGATTCAGATCTAAACTGTCCTCTAAAAGAACTGCAGTATCCTTCTGACAGCTGAAGGATTGGATTAAAATGTTTTAGAATAGTGTACAGACTCTTGATAATAAAAAATGAAAAAAAAAATGAGAGAAAAAAATGAAATCTATCTCAAGGCATGGGATTTTTTTAACTCATACAAAATTTTAGACTTGTCTAAATTGAAAGCTTTTTCAGAAAACACCATAAACATAAAATAATGGCTCAAAAACTGAGATTTGTAATGTGGAAGGCAGAAAACATGTCAGAAAAGGAAAAAAAGCTGGTAACCAGCATTTTCTAATTTTCCCACAATTTCTTCATAAAAACCTTTCACATACAGTTGTAAAAACTTGGCATTGTTTGGTAAAGGTTTAACACAAAACAAAAATCATTTACTAATACTTAATGTTAGAAAATATCTAAGCACTTAACTCTTTTTCCACACAACAATATTCTAGAGGAGTCCAAATTGAAAGCATTTGCAGACAACAAGTTTAATATAGCTCAAAAGATGATTTCTGTCTTTGGTTACCAGCACTGGCTCCTCTTCCCATAATATTTCCAAAAGCCCTTCTTCCACACAGTTCCTTAAAAATTGTGACTGTTTGGTAAAGGGTTAATCCCTCACTGGAGAACACATTTTTATAGCTGGTAGTTATTTTTAAAAAAAATTCATGCTTTTACTGCTTGCTGAAGCATTTTCTCCCTTTCCCACAATATTTTCAAAGGTCATACAAAATGGTTTTACTTGATAGCTAATAAGGTATCCAATAAAATATTGAGTGCAGGTTTAACTCTGATCTACACTGTTTTAACCCTTTACCAAACAATCCTATGTCTTAACAACCATGAAGAAAAAAAGGCTTTTGAAAACTGTGCTGGAAAAGAGGATGAAAATGCTGGTAACAAGCATGCTCCCCTTTTGCAACAATATTTTGAATAGTCTTTTTCCTTCGGTTCTCAGAAAAAAACTTGGGAGCTCCCTGGTAAAGGATAAAACTAAATTTGACTGGATGCACTCAAAACTCTTTACCAAATCACAAAATTTTAGACTAGTCCAAATTGAAAGCATTTGAAGACGACAAATTAAAGATGGCTCAAATGACAAAATTTACCCTAATAGAAAAGAAAACATTGGGGGAAAAGGAGAAAATGCTAGTTCCCAGCATTTTATCCTTTTCCAACAATGATTTCAAAAGACATCTCCATCATTTTGTTAAAACTCATGATTGTGTGGTAAACGGATAATATTTAAGCGCATAATATTCAGTCAATAGTATTATAAGCTATATTTAGATATTCTAAGTGATATGCATTTACCAAAAGCACTAAGGTGCAGATGTACTTTAACTCTCTGTCAGACGACAAAATTTTAGACTTGTTCAAATTGAAAGCCTTTGTAGATGACACACAAAATGTGGCTCCATTGTTTGGTTTTGTTTTGAAAGGGTCGAGAACATTACGGGAACAGGAGAAAATGCTGGTTACAAGTATTTCTTGTTTCTCAGAATATGTTTTAGAAGCTTTATTTCTCAAGGTGGCTATTAATACAACTGACTGGTTCAATTTTTCTTTTTTCAACATACACACACAGCTCAGTGTCAGTGGTTGATCCATATACATGGGGAAAATTTTTATAATTAGGTTGATTGATTGATTGAATAGTATCTTACGCCGGTTTCAACCTTATTTTAGTCATACCACTGCAAAATATCACATATTCATGTATGTCCTGTGCGTCACACGTACAAAGCTAGGGTTCTGAGTGTCTTGCCAAAGGACAACCCCACATAAAACTCAGTGCCTCCAGTGAACCCAGGGCATTCAGGTTATGAGTCCTACACTTTAGCACTGAGCCACGCAGGACCCTTTTATAGATACGACTATGTCTTTTTTGAATGATGGGGGAAAATGTGGAAAAAAGAAGCAATGGCTTGTGACAAGAAACAATCTAGTGCAGAGATTTAAAAATTGTATTTTTTACAGTAACTTGTTACCACTTTGGCAAAATGGCTGTTAGCTAAAGCCCAATTTTAAAAACCTTTGCATTTTTTACAGCACAATCATGAGTTTCAACATTTCTGAAGTGAAAGCCTATTGAAAACATTGTTGGAAAAGGAGAAAATGCTGGTAATCAGCATTTTCTCCTTTTCCCACAATTTTTTCAACTCTTTTCAAAAGGAATTTCAACTTCTGAGTCACATTTATTTTGTCATCTGCAAATGCTTTGAATTTGGTCTAGTCTAAAATGTTGTCATTTGGTAAAGAGTTGAGATGAAAAAGGTTGACCAATGTGAAAAATAAATAAATGAGATTTTACCTATTTGAAAAAAGGACATTGATATATGTTTTTTGTCCATTACAAAAAGTAACAGAAATAATCCGTCCACAATCTAAGCCTTTGCCACACAATCCCCAGTTTTAATGACCTTGAAGAGAAGGTTTTTGAAAATACTGTGGGAAATGGAGAAATGCTGGTAACCAGCATGAAATGGAGAAAATGCTGGTTATGAGCATTATCTCCTTTTAACAATGTGTTTTCTACCCTTTTACATAAAAGTCTAATATTTTAAATTAAATTAAATTTTAATTAAATTGTTGTTTGCAAATTGTTTCCATTTGGACAAAGTCTAAAATTTTGTTGTGTGGAACGGAGTTAAGTTCCTTCCACAACTCCAGCTGTCTCTGCAGCTAGTGTCAATCAAGATCAGGCTGCACAAAATATGAAGTCTGATCTTTGATCTAAACTGTCAGCTTAGCTGAGAAATTCCCACAATGTTTTCAAAAGTCTTCTTCTTCAGGGTTGCTAATACGTATGATTGTTTGGTGAAGGATTAACTTGCACTCTATGGGTTAGCACGTACAGGAATCATAATAAAATGCACAATTTACACACACAATACATGCACACATAAATCATATATTAATGCCTGCTAGGAGTTCATGACATAATTGCTGATAGCAACCATGATCACCCGAGATTCGGCGCACCTGCAAACGGCTAGCGTCCACTTCCTCGCATACTTCTACTTCCATTGACACATCCGAGTTTGCCAATTGGAAACGATTTTCTGAGCACTTATACGCTATATGTGGACCTGAATCATCTAAAATCTTTCTTATGTCATTCAGAATGTCTGCCACTGAACGTTTTGAGGAAACATTAAACAACGAACCAAATTTCGACAAGTCACAACCCTCTTCTAATGTAATGTCTGATGCACTTTTGTTTAGTTTTCCCCGATCACTTGTCTGGCAGTCCATGTGTAAATCTCTGGAAATAAAGAAATTTCTATCCGTGCTATATTTTGAACTTTGATAATTGTCTAAACCAACATTGTTATATACCTCCCAACCTCCGATGGGGGAGTTGGATGTTGGGCGTTGAGCATTGCTGAAATATCCCGAAATATTACTATACATTCCTATCTTATGAACATTGGATGCATAGTGTAGTCCATGCAACCTCTGTAGGTAGGCGTATTGTGGATTGTACCACTGTAAATTGTTTGTGTTGTAATACTGGTCAGCTGGCAGACCAGAACTAGTATCCTGATTTTCAGGGGGAATGCTTGTTAAGTTTGTATTCACAAAGGGCATTGAATAATTGCATGTGGACTTGCTGGGCAAAACAGTCTGTGAACTTGTGGAGACAGATGAAGTTAGGGGAGATTCACTTTTTTCTGATTCTGAATCACCGTCTGATGTCACTGCAGTCACATGACCTTGAGTATCTGTAATGCTAATCTGAGGTTTACTGGTAAAGGTATGCTGGGATACCTGGAGGTCAGAAGTCGTTGACTCCTCCTGAACCAACATTTCCTCTTCACTTTCTGACTGAGAACTTTTATCTAGATCTACGGAATCTTCCTTGATAATTTGTAAGTTTTGAAAATTTGGCGGAGGACTGTTTCTTTGATGTCCCTGTTGAAAATTTTGTAACAAGTTTGGGTAAGAATGTGGAGGACTTTCTGAGCCCTGTTGTTGACAGTGTACTTGTGCAAGGTTTGGTGGGCTACTCCGACGAAATGTGGGTGACCCAGAACCTCGCCTCTGCTGTGTGAGATGGAGATGTTGTAAATGCTGATAGAGATTGGCACTCTGGGAGTCGGGGCTTGAAGGACTCCGGTGTTGAAAGACTGGGGAACCAGGAGAAACTCCTTGTGCAGCCGGTGGGGACGGAATACGCGATGCAGACATTGTCACTGGACGGTTTTGTTGTAACCGTGTACTTGTTCCACTGACTTGTTTCTGAAACATCAAATAAAATATAATCAATTTGTACTGCAAAGAATATTGTTAATACAAGACACAAATTTTATGAAAACTTTTAGAAAAATATCAATTGACTCTATAAAAAACAACAACAAGAGCATCACATGCCAACGCTCAGCTACAATTGCTTAATTTTCAGTGAAAGTCAAAAGAGGGGTATAACTGTGTCAAAAATACTTCCATGCCCTTCTTGTATGGGTTCCCCTTTTAAAAGTGAACAACTTACCCAAGTTTGAGGTGAATATCTTCAGTAATGATAGAGATATTATGAAATGTAAAAGTTAATGAAAATGTCAAAGATTTGGCACACCAACAACGATGATGACACAGACAATGCCAGGGTTATGGCAATACCTTGACAGTTTCTTTGAAACCAGCTGAGCTAAGAATTAAGACTTATTGATATTGTATTTGTAGATGACAAATCATATTCAAATCAAATTATGTAATTTGTCCATGAAAGGGTAGAAAACATTGTGCCCTGTAGTCATCTATGTTGTCTGCATTGTGAAAGGTCAGACAAAACTTTGGTATTGTAAGCCATCTCTTTCATTCCTAAAGATTTTTACTATAAACCCTGTCCAATTTTTTGACGATCAAAAGAGATGGCTGCAGATGTCCCTGAAAATATTTGCGCCTTCTTCAAATCAAGTAGTACTGTTGCTTTAAACCAAACATACCCATTTCTTTGTTAAATGGAAATGCAGTTTAACAATGGCACCTGCATGTGGTGCTCCAACTTTGAAATAATTACATTAACCCTTTATCAGTCATTTTCTTGTTTTTACAAAATGTTTTCAAAAGCCCTTTTTTCAGGGTTGTAAAAACATGATTGTTTGGTCATGAGTTAACTTGATCTAACCACATAGCATCTTCAATTTGGCTGTTTTTGTGTGACTTTTGAAGTACTTGAGTTTATTCAGATTTTGTATGTTAGTAAATATCTACTATAACCTTAATCATGAAGGTAGTTATAGTATCAGGGCCAAAGTGTGTCACTTGGTCAGGGTTTAAATGAAAAAGTTTTTCTGAAGAAATATATTAAGGCAGTAGATCCCTAATGGAAAACAACTGTTTCCACTATAATATTATCGTACAAAATTTGCTATGATTAAAAATGAGTATTATTGTACTACTTTAACCGAGCCACTTTTTTTTTTCCCTTTTGTCATTTATAAATCTAAAACCACTATATTCTCATTACGAAGGGAGATAATAATTACCTCCCTTTTCAGGAAACTAACAAAAGTATCAACAAATAATTTCAAGATAGACATCAAAGGAATTCCTGGTCAGTTACAAATGTGCAAAAGTATTATATCAGTATAAATCCTTATTTATCAACTAACAAGAAATTTTATTCCATGTTGCACTAGAAGCTTTAGGGGTCTACTACCCTAAATCTTTCAAATCATAGACTATAATTATTAAATCTTTTAAACCATAGACTGTATTTATAGAAACACGTATCATAATTCCAAAACTCATAATACTAGTTGGATGTTGTTGTTCTGGATTTTATGTGTGTATGCAAGTGACACAATATTTGACTAGTATATATAACATAGAACCTCCCTCTAGAGGAAATTTACATAAAAAATTTATTGAATTCCTTAAAAAAAAACCCTACATTTCTCTATTTCTGTTTCTTAAATTAATCAGATATGATTGTTCCAAAATATGTTGTAACAATCCCTAATGCCTCACCTACAACAACTTGCCAAACAAACCTGTATTTTCATATCACCAAGGAGGAAAGTCTTATGAACCATTTTATTTTCAAAATATTTCTTCTTCAAGGGTGAGAAAACACAGGATAGTTTGGCAAAAGATTAAGCATTCTATGCAATGATCATTAACACGCATGCGTGAACAAGATGGATGCGTTTTTACTGGATTATCGATATTTCAGTTTTTATTGTGTTAAAAGTAATCTAAATGGACTAATATCAGGACCAAAGTGATTGTTTAGTTAGTGCTAGTTGTGGATTAACACGTGGTCAGTTGTTATTTAGCTGCGTAATATATTTCAATGGGAAAAAGAAAAAAGGACAAAAACTTGCCCGGAAACAAAGAGAATACGAAACGCGCGGCAAAACAGGAGGTGGTCGGAAATACAGCTAACGCTAAAGATACGTCGTCCAAAAGTGCTGGCAAAGACTTGAACATGCAAAACATACAAAACACATCCACTCCTGTAAACCCTGTGAACCAAAATCAGCACCAATTTCAGACTCATAATGCTACATTTGATAATGGAATGTTGAGAACCAGCTTTTCACCCCCACAATCACAGTCTTTTACATTCTCCCCTTGTGGACCTCAATCCTATGGCCAAACCCAATCATATTATGGACCGTTAACCCAAGTGCCGAACACTGTGAGTTTAGATCACTTTAACAAGATGATGGAAAGATTTGATCATATTGAAAAGAAATTGTCACAATTAGACACCATACAGTCCTCCGTGCAAAAGATAACGGACCGTCTAGACAAACAAGACTCTAGGTTAAATGCAATCGAAAAGACTGTAGAAGAGCTCGAAAAATGCAGAAACTTTGATGGGGAGTATTTAGAAACGATAAATCGAAAACAGAAGGAAATAGATTCCATGTTCAACAAATTAAGATCCTTAGAAACTGAACAAACAAAAGTGACAAATAATCTAAAGACAGAAATAATTGACCTTAAGAGTCGTAGTATGCGGGATAACCTCATTTTTTACGGAATTGGAGAAGAAAATGGTGAAAAAGATGAAGACTGTGCTAGGAAGGTGTTGGATATTATTGAACAGAGGTTAGAAATTCCCGGTGCAAGGGATACTATGAAGCTTCATAGAGCACATCGAATGGGAAAATTTAACAACACCAAAACCCGCCCCATTGTTGCGAAGTTCGCGTATTACCCAGATAGAGAGGAAGTAAGATCAAGAGCGAAAAAGTTAGAAAGGCCGCTTGGGATCAGCCAACAGTTTCCAAGGGAGGTAATGGAAGAAAGAAAACGGCTTATCCCGATAATGATCAAAGCCAGACAAGAGAAGAAAGAGGCCTATATCGCGGTAGACAAACTTTATATTGATGGTCGTTTATACAGGGAAACATCGTCAGGACGTGACTAGGAAACCAGCGGAAGTGTGCTTAGTTGTTTAAGCTGGAATGTTGAGGGATTGACGAATGAAAAGCTACAGTGCGCCGAATTATTTTCTTTATTAAGCAACTTTGATATTATCTGCCTTAGCGAAACATGGACAGATTCTCATTCTCAACCAAAGTTGAATGGATATAAAACAATACATTCTTGTAGAAAATATAGAAACAAACATGCAAAACGATCCAGTGGTGGTTTAGTTATCTTCATAAGAGAAAAAAAATATAAAGGAATACGAGTAGTAAAAAACGATGTCGATTTCATTATATGGTTAAAAGTCGATAAAACCTTTTTCAGTCTGCAAGACGATTATTATTTATGTTTTACATACATTGCCCCAGAAAATTCTAAAATACACAGTTTATATGATTTCAATATATTTAATAAAATTGAATCCGATTTATTGCAGTTCAGCAATACCGGAAAAGTTTTCTTATTTGGTGATTTGAATTCAAGGATTGGCAACAAACTCGATTACATTGCTGATGATAGACCGTTACCGGATCATGATTTTGTCGAGACAGATTACGGTATTCCTCGTGCTTTCACTGACAAAGGTACGAATAAATACGGTGATCTGTTGATCGACATGTGCAGATCGACAAGCATGCGAATTGTTAACGGTCGCTGCGGTAGTGATTGTGGGATAGGAAAAACGACGTGCTTTACCCATAATAGTGAAAGCACGGTGGATTTCCTATTAACCAATCAAGAAAATTTCAATTTGTTGTATGATTTTAAAATTCATGATTTCAATATTTTTTCAAATCATGCTCCTGTACAATTTGATTTTGCAATAGGTGATACCACAGTTGCATATTCCGGTGAAAAAATATGCCACAGGTGGAAAGATGAATACAGAGATAGCTTTGTCTCGGATATTGCAGATGATATTGAAAGTTTATGTTGTAACCTGGACAGCTGTATCGTCAATAATGATGATACAGACGTTCTGGTTAGTATATTTACGGATTATTTAACTTCTAAAGGTAATGTATATTTTGAACAAGAGGGCCATGATGGCCCTGTATCGCTCCACTGGCTATTAAGTAAAAACACTACAAGCCAAACATTACAATATTCAGCAAATTGATTTCAAACACAAGGACATGCAAACATTTTTCTATCTAATCCTACGAGAAAGTTGTGATCCATGGGCAAAGCCAATTTTGATCGCAAAGCTATAATTATTTGAATCCTGGTGGAGGTCCACAATATAAAGCTCCATACCAAATAATTCAGTTCTTGAATGTTATAAACAAGAAGATTTTCAAATTTTTCTCAATGAAAAGCCCTGTAAAACATGAAACCCATGAGACAGGGCTAAATCTAATAGCCTTAGTCTTTATAATGGTTAGTAACATGATGACTTAAGATAGTTTTCATTACAAAAGCCCATGTAAAACTGGTGACCTTGTGTTCCGTGGTGTGGGGACAAACTTGGGTCAAGGACTATAATTTGGGCCCTCCTTGTAGAGGCCCACTAGATAAAGCTACATGCAAAATTTGGTAGACCCCATGGCTATTACTTGAAGGAACTTGGTAGAGGCCCACTAGATACAGCTACATGCCAAATTTGGTAGCCCTAGGCCTTACAGTTTCAGAGAAGAAGATTTTTGAAAATTTTCTATATTTTTCAGTTTTGTTGCCATGGCAACCAGAGTTTTTGAAGGAATAAAATTCTGTCATGGGATTCTGAAGAAGACCATGGCAGGATCATTTCTTTGAAGTTTCATCAAAATTGGATAAGTAGTTTCAGAGATGTTTGAAATAAAAGTTAATGCACGCACGGACAGATGGACGGACGGACCTTCAGTGCCAGTAAAAAACAAGTATATACATCAATCTCAGTTTGAAATATATCTTTTTAACCTATTACCAGACAATCCCTACTTTTGATGACCCTGAGAAAGAAGGCTTTAGAAAAGCATTTTCTCCTTTTCTTACAATGTTTTCTACTGTTCACAAAACAAATTTCAAATTTTCAATCACTTTTATTTTGTCGTCTGCAAGTGCTTTCGATTTAGACAAGCCTAAAATATTATCGTTTGGTAATGAGTTACATGTGTGCTAACAATTGTCATAATAAATCACTAAGATTTTTTTTCAAACTTATTTTATTAATACTTTTTCTAAGCTAGTCATCATCAAACAGTAGACATGGTGTATTAATATGAACACTTCATAGTTTGTAAACACAGTCAGATATGTGGAGGATAATTTTTTGTTTTGGTGTATGATTGAAAATTCTTTTATTGAGTTGAAACAAATGCTAAAAGCTCCCCTTGAGCACGTTGTGCTCAAATGAGCTAAAAAGTTAACATACGGATGGACGCACAACGGACAACGGGCCATAACATAAGCCTGCTGGCCTTCGGCCAGTGGAGCTAAAAAACTTGTCTAGCACCAATCATGTATCACTGCAGCTTGATAATCAAGGGAGGTAAATAGTAACGAACTTTATCTTTCATAAAGAGTTATTTCCCTTGATTAATGTTTAAATTGAAGTGACAATATTTTGAAGCCCATGTTAAACTTGCGATCCCTGGAATGAAGGCAATTTTGACCCCAGACCTACAATATGAAACTAGAATGTGTGGTTATAAACAAAAAGATTTTTTAATCTTGCCCAATAAAAAGTCATGTAAAACAAGTTTGCTGAATAAAAGGCCCTGTAAAATATGTGATCCATGACACAGGTTTATCAAGTTTTCACTATAAAAGCCAATGTAAAACTTGTGACCCCTGGTGTGGAGTCAAACTTGACCCCCAAAGTTAAAATTTGGGCTCTCTTGGTAGAGGCCCATTATATAAAGTTACATGCAAAATTTGGTAGCCCTAGGCCTAAATATGGCTATGTACAAGTAGATTATTAAAGTTTCCTTATATAAGACCATGTAGAACTTGTGACCCCCTGGGGTGGGGCTACATTTGACCCCCTGGGCTATAATTTGGGCACCCTTGATAGAGACCCCCTAGATAAAGCTAAATGCAAAATTTGATAGCCCTAGCCCTTATAGCTAGATGCGAAAGATTTTCCTATATAAGCCCGCCCATGTAAAACATGTTACCCCCCGGAGCGAAGTCAAATTTGACCCTCGGCTATAATTTGGACACCCTTGGTACAGGTCCACTAGATAAAGCTACATGCCAAATTTGGTCGCCCTAGGCCCCATGGCTAGGTCAAAGAAGAATTTTAAAGTTCTCCCTATATAAGCCCATGTAAAACTTGTTATATAAGCCCATGTAAAACTTGTTACCCCCGGGCAGGGCCTAATTTGACCCCAGGGCTATAATTTGAACAATCTTGGCAGAGGTCCACTAGATAAAGCTACATGCCAAATTTGGTAGCTCTAGGCCCTATGGCTAGGTAGAAGAGGAATTTTAAAGTTCTCCCTAAATAAGCCCATGTATAACTTGTAACCCCCGGGGCGGGGCCAATTTTGACCCCAGGGCTATAAATTGAAGAAACTTGGTAGAGGTCCACTAGATAAAGCTACATGCCAAATTTGGTAGCCCTTGGCCTTACGGTTTCAGACAAGAAGATTTTCAAAGATTTTCAAAATTTTTCAGTTTTGTTGCCATGGCAACCAGAGTTTTTGAAGGAATTAAATTCTTTCAAGAAATTCTGAAGAGGACCATGGCAGGATCATTTCTGTGAAGTTTCATCAAAATTGGATGGGTAGTTTCAGAGAAGAAGACGTTTTAAAAAAAAGTTAACGCACGGACGGACGGACGGACGGACGGACGCACGACGGACAACAGGCCATGACATAAGCCCGCTGGCCTTCGGCCAGTGGAGCTAAAAATGTTACAAGGAGCCCAAAGGAAAAACGTCAAGTTCATTCCATGCAAGTAAAAATTGTACATGGTTTGATGAAAAATGTAAAGAGAGTAAACAGGATTATATTGTAGCGTTAAAAAGATTTAATTTAGATAAAACACAAGAAAATAGAAACGATCTATATGAAAAAAAGAAATTGTATAAAAAATGCTGTAAAGTAGCTAAAAACAGATACAAAAGAACTATAGCAGAAAATATGAATGAATTACAGGGTAAAAAGCCTAGGGACTTTTGGCAGATGTTTAAAAAAACAAAAAATGTTGAAAATGGTAGTGAAATCGATGTACAGCAATTTTACATGCATTTCAAAGCTTTGTCATCTGAAATATCGGTAGAAAATGATCCTATATGTGAGAATTTCATTGACGAATTCGATAAAAGGACAAAAAGCCTCAATACTTTAAGTACTTTTGACTCTCTAGATGTTCCCTTTACTACAAATGAAATACGGCAAGCCATCAAAAATTTGGGTAAAAATAAATCATGTTCAACCGACAATGTCATTTACAAATATTTTACAGAGGGAATTGATGTTTTAGATAAACCCCTGGTTATTCTATTTAACTATATTTTAGAGAAACAGTCATTCCCAAAATCCTGGTCAAAAGGGGTTATTATACCCATACACAAAAAGGGAGAGACTTCGAACCCAAACAATTATAGAGGCATTACATTAATTAGTTGTTTTGCAAAACTTTTTACCTCCGTTATCAACAATAGATTAAAAAATTGGGCGAATGAATATGATATTATATCAGACGCACAATTTGGTTTTAAATCGAATTTCAGCACAACTGATGCAATTTTTATTCTGAATTCACTGATTGAAAATCAACTTAACAAAAAGGGTAGTCTTTTTTGTTGTTTTATTGATCTTCAGAAATGTTTTGATAGTATATACCGCGGGGGTCTTTGGTACAAATTGATCAATCAGGGATTAGATGGTAAACTGTTTAAGGTAATACGGTCGATATATGATGAGATAAAGTTATGTGTCAAGCATTCACATTGTTTTTCAGAGATATTCGAATGTAAGGTTGGTTTGTTACAAGGAGAGATATTATCACCAGTCATGTTCTCACTTTTCGTCAATGATATTGAATCATATTTACAACAAAACTCTACCCAAGGATACAAAATTGATGATTTAACTTTATTTTTACTGTTATTTGCCGACGATTCGGTCTTGTTATCTGAAACAGCAGAAGGTCTACAGAATTTAATTAATAATTTCGAAAAATACTGTAAGAAATGGAAATTAACAGTAAATGTCAATAAGACAAAAATTGTTGTTTTTAAAAAAGGGAGATTAAATCGAAACATTAAATTTACCTATGGAAATGACAATTTGGAAATTGTAGATACTTTTAATTATTTGGGTGTAGTATTCACTAAAACAGGATCTTTTTTAAATGCCACAAAAACACTGTCCGGTAAAGGCCTGAAGGCATTAGGAGCGTTAATGGCTATGACTAGAGGAAAAGTAGTACCAATTAATATTATGCTTGATTTATTTGATAGTTTCGTTACATCAACTTTGAGTTATGGATGTGAAATATGGTCTTTTACTAACAATGATAATTTAGAAAAAGTACATAAAAAATTTTTAAAATGGCTTTTAAATGTAAAATTAACAACATGTAATTCTGCATTATACGGTGAAGTAGGGAGATATCCTCTGAAAATTAATATGCAAGTTAAAACTATTAAATATTTTCTCAAATTATATTCTGTTAAAAGTAATAACTGCATAATGTCCACAGTTGTCGAAAATATGAAGTACAGATGTGAAACACAAAGTGAAATAAATTGGCTAAGTAAAATAAGGAATCTATTACAGCAAAGTGGTTTTAACGATGTTTGGCTTTTTCCATGTTCAGTTAATATTAAACAATTTACCCCAATTCTACGTTCTCGTTTGATAGATATGTATATAAACGAATGGCACAGGGACACTGCAAATAGATCATCTTTAGTTCTATACCGAAATATTAAAAGTTCATTTATACGTTCCAATTATCTCGATATTATGAAAATACCTAAATTTCGAAACGTATTGGCAAAATTCAGACTGTCGTCACACGAACTTAATGTCGAACAAGGAAGATATAGAAATATTCAGCGCAATGAGAGAAAATGTTCATTTTTGTAATTTAGACGAAGTAGAAGATGAATATCATTTCATTCTAGTATGCCCATTATATAATAATTTGAGGAAAACTTACTTGAAAAAATATTTTTATGTAAGACCAAGTGTATACAAGCTCATAAAACTTCTAAATAGCTCCAATCTTAGAGTTTTGAATAATCTATCTCTGTTTTGTATCAAAGCTCTAAATGTAAGAAAAGAAAAATTAAATATAATTACACAAGAAAATTAAATACCTATAAAATCATTAACTCCAGGAAAGATGTTTGTTTAGGCAGCCTCTTCCGCTTATTTCACTCATTTCATTTATTTTATTTTAGTCATTTCATTATTTTCTAATGTATTACTTTTGATAGCTACATGTATAATGTCCATGTATTGTTTGTCCATTATTTGTTTGATTGTTTGTTTACGTCTATCTTTTCCGCATGTATTTGTACATGAAATTGACAAGGAACCTCATGGTTCAAGTCAAAGAATAAAACTATTGAATGAAGAACAACGCCATCCCAAAAGGGAAATGATTTTGTCCAAAATATTTTGAGGATTAACTGCCATACTGGTATGGGTTCATCTTTTGATAGTAAACAACTTATCCAAGTTTGAAGTAAATATCTTCAGTAATGAGAGACATAAGAAAACCGTGGATTTTTAAGGAAAATTCCAAGTCCAAAAAAGGGGCCTAACTTTGTCAAAAATATTTTGATGGTAACCTGCCTTACTGGTATAGGCATCTATTTTAATTCTAAACAGTTAGTCTGAATTTGGAAGTAAATATCTTCCGTGCTGACTGAGATATTACAAAATCAACGACCCAGACAGCAACAGGGCTTTGACAATACTTGGATGTTTTATTTGAAAAACAATCAAGCTAAAAATGTATTTGAAAGTCAAGGAATCTAAGAATGCTAAGAATCCAAGTAAGCCATGCAGTCCCATTTCCATCTTGACCTTTTACCAATCATCCCCATGTTTAACAATCCAGAGAAAGGCTTTTACAACATTGTAGGAAATAAGAAAATGGTGGTAACCAGCATTTTCTCATCATCCCACAATGTTTTCTACCCTGACCAAAATAAATCCTTTGATTGGGGCTATATTTAATGTTGTCTGCAAGCTGTTTAAATTTGGACAGGTCTACAATTTTGTCACCTGGTAAAATCTAAATATATCATAACTATACCTGTAATAAAAAGTGACTAAAATAAGCCCACAACATGCTTTGAAAGAGAAGAGAGGTATTCAAAAACAAGAGGGCCATGATGGCCCTGTGTCGGTCCACTGCCTTTTTCAAATAAATGTGCCCTGCACTTATTTGGTATCCACCAAGACACTAAACCATAAGAAGTCTGTGTGGTAAAATGACAAAGAACAAAAAGCCTTGCACCCCAAAAAGTCATATGTTAAACAGAATTTTCTCTTTTCCCTCACAATGTTTTCTACTCTACCTGTTCCAAATTCAGTCGTTTGTGCCACATTTAAGTTGTCGTCTGCAACTGTTTTTAATCTGGACTATTTTTAAAATTTGTTGTTTGGTGAAGAGTTAAAAGACGTCTATTTTGTATTAATCAGCATGAATAAAACTATTAAGAAAATTGTGGCAAAAGAAGCTAAGGCAAGCCAGAAACCATGTTTTCTAACAGCATCCCATGTCAGTGCAAAAGCTTGGCTGCAGTTGCTTTTAAGTGAAAACATTGTCTCAAAAGGAGCGTAACTGTGTCAAAAAGTATTTAAGAAGTTAACCCCATTCTTATATGGTTTGCTTTTTGACAGTTAGCCATTGTAGTACTCATACAGACAGTATAGATTAAGATCAGACTGCTCAGTACATGCAGTTTGATTTTGGACCTTCAAAGTCCCATTCTTTGCCAGATATTCTGACTAAAACAGTAAGAAATTGCAATAAAAGCATCTGTAGTACTGCCTGAGGATGTATTTCAGTTATTTAGCACTTCAAGGGTTCATAACAGGGTTTTCCCTGGACTTTCTCATATGGGGATCATTTGAACCCCTTCAAATGAATAAAAGAAGGCAACTATTTAAATATAGGGGGACATTTAGAAAATTTGGGTGTCCAAATTCAAAGAGGGAGTCAGAGAAAATCCTCCACAACTAACTCAAGTTTGAAGTAAATATCTTTAGTAATGACAGAGATATGACAAAATGCCAAAGTTTTCCCAAGATGATGACAGCATGGCTATGTCAATCCCTTAATCTTTTCTTCAAAAATAGCCGCACTAAAAATGTCATTGGCAAGAAGAATTGATGATAGTGTTCAACTGAGATATTACTATGAATGTCAATAAATAGCATAAAAACCTCTAATAAAAATACATGCATTAAGAAGATGCAAACTGGGTATATAAGAAATATAGAAGAAATCAGCTTATACAAACGGTTTGACATGCTCCTGCAAACATGATTTTTCTTGGGTTAAATGATCTTAAAACTTTTAATAACTTAAAATGAATTCAGTGAAATAGATCATTTTCTCCTTTTCCCTTTTGTCCTTTTCCTCTTTTTCAAAAGTCTTCTTCCTCAGGGTCGATAAAACAAAGGCCTGTTTGCTAAAGTGTTAAGACACACGAAGGTGAATTCTAACATCTATACTTGGTGCAGAGACAAAACAAAGCATGCTGGAAAACGGAAATTATCATTATCTCTTCACAAAATATCAATATATTGGACAGGACCAAATCAAAAGCATTTGCAAACGACAAAATAAATGTAGTTCAAGTGATGATTTCTCTCTTTGATAGGGTAGAAAACATTATGTGAAAAGGAGTCAATGCTGGTTACCAGCATTTTCTCTTTTTCCCGCAATGTTTTCATAAGCTTTCTTCTCCAGGGTCTTTTAAACCTGGGATTGTGTGGTAAACGGTTAAGCCAAACTCTAACATGACACATGAATTCGGGTCTGTAAACACAGTGCAACGAAAGCGTGGTAAAAAAGACGTTTATCTGTATGAAGAGATGTCACTCTATGTAAAGTAAGTCCCTCATCGCTATTCCGATTTCCATCCTTTGATATTTGATCAATGAAAGTCACCTGACGTAAACAAATTGTCAATTTCCGCTACTCGACCAAGGACGAAGGAAAAAAAGATTTACCAATATTTACTGTTTTGATAAAAAGTGACAACGATGGAACTATTTGAAATGTTACGAGTAAATATGTATAAAAATTTGTCAAGAGTCTTTTCATGTTGAAGGTTAGTTCAAAATTGGCTGTCCTTGCAATAAAAATGGGAGCAATATTCAGAGCATTTGAAGAGACTGCGACTCTAATGCTTGATGCTACATTCATTCTTCTTTGCCATTTGAAAGGAAGAAAATATAATAGTAAAACGGTGTGGTTTTTTATGTTGTGTTTGATGCTAAGTTTTCGTTGAAATTTTTATTCTTTTAATATTTAGCAACTGGGCAGTGGGGTTTTGTTTTGGTTAATGACTGGAACAGCCATGGTTTATACCAGGGAATATAATCCACATCAGCTTTTGTACGCTTAGTATGAACTTGTTTTCTTTTGATCAAGACTTGGTCATGTTACAATCAAAATAATCTTTCTATCGTGGTTTATCATTCAATAAACCATGATAGTGAGTTATGAGGCGCAATGAATAAACCACTCGGGCTATTGCTCTCATTGATTATTCATTGCGACTCGTAACTCACAAACATGGTCTGTTGAACGATAAAACACGATAGAAAGAAGATTGTTTTCCGAAGTGCGACAACAATAACAGCCGTTAGGATCAACCCTTAGGAAGAGGACTTTTTGAAAGCATTATGGTAAAAGGAGAAAATGCTGGTAACCAGCATTTACTACTTTTCCCACAATGTTTTCAATCCTATCAAGGACAAATTTTGTCATTTGGGTGACCTTTAAGTATTCATCTGCAAACACTTTCAATTTGGACCAGTCTAAAATTCTGTTGTTTGGTAAAGAGTGAAAGTGGCACTCTAAATTTGTTGTCTGCAAATTCTTTCAATTTCAGCAGACCCAAATTACCTCATCTGGTAAAGAGTTAATGCAGATGCACAAGTTCCTGTGGTTGGAAGACAGTCCACACAAGCTGACCTGAACACAGATACTCGGTTCCTTTTCACCAACCATTCTTAATTCTGTTCCATGTCTTATTCTAACTTTAAAAAGTAACACTTCTGAATGGCTAAACCTTTTGGTTTAGCCATTTAGAAGTTGTGTTATTATCAAATTTAGTAAATTCTTCAGAATAAGACGAAGAATGTTTTTAAGAATAGTTGGTGAATACAGACCCCCAAGTCAGACCTTTCCAAATGTAGTCTCATGTCAACCAACTGAATAACAGTCACATGAAGGTTTTTTAGTAATTCTGATACAATTATCACTACCAACTTTCATTACTATTTGACCTCTGGTTTTAGAGGACATTAGGATAGAAAACATTGTGGGAAAAGGAGAGAATGCTGGTTACCAGCATTTTCTCCTTTTCCCTCAATGTTTTCAAAAGCTTTTTCTTTCAGGGTCGTTAAAAGTCGGGATTGTGTGGTATAGAGTTAAACATAATTGACAGAGGGACAACTGACATTGATTGGTCACAATACCTCACACTAAACAACATGTGCTTAGATGAGCTTGAACCAAATATGTTTGCTGTCTGAACCCTTTATCACACAGTCCATACTTTTAACAACCGTGAGGAAGTGAGGTTCTTAAAAACATTGTGAGAGAAGGAGATATTGCTGCTTTCTACCCCTTCAAAGCCAAGTTCCATAATTTGAGCCACTTTAAAAATTGTCAAATGCAAATGCTTTGTAATTGGACAAGTTCAAAATTCTTTTGTTTGACCAAGAGTTAATCTTTTACCAAATTACAAAATTTTGAATTTGTGCAAAATCAAAGCATATGCAGACTACAATTAAAACATGGCTCAAACAGCAGAAATTATCTTTGAAAGTGTAGAAACTATTGTGAGAAAAGGAGAAAATGTTGGTAACAATAATTTCCTCCTTTTCCTGCAATGTTTTCAAAAGTCGTCTTCCTCATGGTCATTAGAACTCTGGCTTGTGCGGTAAACAGTAAAATACACAAGAAAATGACATGCGTCTAGCTCTATGCCGACCCAGCTTACAATACAATCTATGTCGACTCAGCTTAAAAAACACTCTATCCAATCCTAGTTTACAATACACTCAATGCCAACCTAGCATACAGTACACTCTCTGCTGACCTAGCTTACAAAACACTCTATGCATACCTGCAGCTCATGACATTCTTGCTGTAGCTGTTTTAAGCTGTTTTGACTACTACTATGGCGTACATTTGTATGCTGTTGACTGAGCGTCTGATTATAAAGCTTTTCCAGGTTGGACAGCTGGTACTTATGTAGACTGCTACACGCTAAGCCGTCACTTGCCCTCCTTACTGGAGAATAGCGATCACTCGGCAAGTGCAGACAATTTTCGTCTTTGTAGGAATATGGAGCTGAAACAAACAAAAACACTTATCAATTTTTATGATCATTTTTTTTAAACTCTTTATCACACAATCCTGAATTTTAATGACCATGTGGGAAAAAAAACTTTTGAAAACATTGTGGGAAAAGGAGAAAATGCTGGTTACTAGCATTTTCTCTTTTTTCCACAATGTTTTTGTACTATATCATAGACAATTTTCACCATTTAAGCTACATTTGTCATAAGCAAATTAAATGTTTTGGATTTGGACAAGTCCAAATTTTGTCCTCTAGTACAGAGATAACTCTTCCAATCCATCCCATGTTTTTACGACCATCGACCTTATGAAGAAGGCTTTTGAAAACATTTGGGGTAATAGGCAATAAAGCTGGTAACCAACATTTTCTCACATTCCCACAATGTTTTGTATCTCTTCAAACACAAACCAAGACATTACAGCCAAACTGAAAATGTCGTATACAGAATGATGCTTTCAATATGGACGAGTCTAAAATTGTGTAGTCCTGCAGAGTTAACTCCTTAACATTGTAGGAAAAGAAGAGAAATGATGGTCACCACACTTTCTCCTTCTTCTACATTACTTTCAAAAGCCTTCTTTCTCAAGTTTATTAATTTAACATAGATTGCTTGGCAAAAGGTACAGGCAACATAACTTCAACTCTTTACCAAATGACAAAGTTGTAGACCTGTCCAAATTGAAAGCTTTTGCATACAACAAATTAAATGCTGTTAAAAAGAGAGAATTTTCTTATAAAAATAGAGAAAACATTGTGGAAAAAAGAGAAAATGCTGGTTACCAGCATTTTCCATTTCCTCCTTTTCCCACAATCTTTTCAAACGCCCCATATCTTAAGGTTGGGATTGTGTGATAAGGGGTAAAACCAAGTTTATCACATTTAGTAATAATAGCTAAACATTCAAGAAACCAGTTCTAACATTCAGATTTGAGTTATAAACTCTACATCAAACAACCTTTTGTCTAGGGAGAGTGGCTTTTGAAAATATTGTCTGAAAAGACAAAATGCCAGTAGCCAGCATATTTTTCTGTCTTCCAAATTGTTTTCAATCAATCTATAGACATATCTTTAAAGCAAACCAATGAAGTATTTGAAGGATAGGTAGATTTCTTTTCTTTTTGATATGAAAACGTTGGAAAAGGAGCAATCACTTGCCTCTTTTCTTATGTCAAATGCTGTAAAAACAGAAGTTTTCAGATGAGATAGAAAACCAAACCAACTTCAAAGACCATGGTACATATTCACCAACCATTCTTAACCCTTTAAGCCCCCGTCACACCAAACTAGATCTAAGAACGTATTACCCTGTCCTCACATGATCGGAAAACGGGTTACGGTCGGGGTAGAACATGTAATTTTGGCCTGATAATGCCTGAAGCCCTTCTCTCACCAAACCTGTTCTTAGAAAATCTTACCCCGTTCAACAAAATCGTAAAACGGGCTGCTGTCGAGATAAGACGTGTAATTTCGGTCGGTAAAATGCAGACACACTGCCAATTGATGCCCGACTGCAACGCGTCTCGAATAGGATCAAAGTATGACAGTTCCGTTTATAGAACGTCCAACTCGTTTTAAGTACGTTGTCACTCCGTCTAATTACAGGACGGGATGGACGGCAAAAAATTTTGAGCAGGTTCAAAGTTCTCGAGCACCCTTCCCGTCCTAACCCGTCCATTAAGTTCGTAAACAGATCGTAAAAAGGTTGCTAGAACGTCCACTCCGTCTGAACACAGTTTAAATCCGTTTGGTAAAAATTTTCGGAACAGAGTGAAAACGAGTTTGGTGTGACGGGGGAATTACCAAACAAAAACATATTTTTACGGCCCAGAAAAAGAAGCCTTTTGAAAACGTGGAAAAAGGAGAAAATGCTGGAAACCAGCATTTTCTCCTTTTCCCACAATGTTTTCTACCCTTTCCACAAAAACTTTCAATTTTTAAGTCACACTGATTTTGTCATCTGCAAAAGCTTTCAATTTAGATCAGTCCAAAACTTTTTCGTTTGGTAAAGAGTTAAGAGTACATGTCTTCTTAGTCTTCTCTCAGAATTTTCTAAATTTGAAAGAAATACAGCTCCTCACTGGCTCAACAAAACTGTTTTGCCAATCAGAGGTAACTGTTGCATTACTTTCTAAATCTAGAACAAGACAAAGAATAAAATTAAGAATGACTGGTAAGTACGTGCCCAGGAGCTGTTATTTTCTAAAAATATGCCAGGAAGTTATATGAGTAAAATGGATGCATAAAATAACAGTCAACCATCAACCTTGGATTTGCAAGGGCCAGTAGTGTAGTTAGTAGTGTACAAGACTTGAAACCAGGGGGTCGCTGGCTGGAACCCCTTGCTCCACTAAATAAACTGTCTGCTGACAACAAAAACATACAACCTAATAATGTTGACTTTGTTTTGGTTGGTAACTTTGTTTTTGATAGAGTCTTAGATAATATCATATCTCTGTAAATGGTGCACCTATTCAAGCATTCCTAGCATATCTCTACTAGTCTAACACACAACACTCTTTTTAAACCAATGACTCTACAGGAACTAAGTATATAAAATGTCAATTCTTACAGCGCCAAAGAAAAGCTGTCAGACATTTTCAATCTGGATATAAAACCCTTACCAGAGCTCTGCATGTGGGTGCCAATGTCAAAAATACTTTGATGGTTAACTTCCCCTGTTGTAAGGGTTAGCCTTTAAACATAATTCCCAGGTTAAACGACCCTCAAGAAGAAGCCTATTGAAAACACTGTGTGAAAAGGGGACAATGCTAGTAACCAGCAGTTTCCATCATTCCGAAAAATTTTTCTACCCTATCACAAGACAACTTCCATCATTGGAGTCACATTTAAATTGTTGTATGCAAATGCTTTCACTTTAGACAAGTCTAAAATTCTACGTTTAGTAAAAGAGGTTGAGAGGAAAGAAGGGAATTAATCTTTTTGTGAAGACTTTCATCAATCCTCTGGCCAAGTCAAGGCTCAAATTTAGGACCTATGGATTGCAAGCCCTGTATGTTACCACAGAGTTGCCAGGATTGGAGCCTTATATGCTACTATAGATCTTATTTACCCATGGCACATGCAGTTTGAAAATTTAATTTACTGATTATCGAACACCATTACTAAAAATAGCATAGGGGCACATCACCTATCATGTATACACAATATAGAGACAATAACCAAATGTGCTTTTTTTAAAGAATTGTCTGGCATTTAAGGATATCCATACTGATATGGTAGCAACACCAGGGAATGATGTCCCTTCATATGCTACAGTGAAAAGGTGGGTGGCGAAATTTGAGCTAGGTAGGTAAAGCTTTGAGAATGAGGCCTGTTTTGGAAGGCCTGTCACTGTTGGAATCCCAGATATAGTCAATAACGTCTATGATATTGCTATGGCTGACAGGCAAGTTACATATAGAGATATATAGCCAGTATAATAAGGATTTCACAGGAAAGAGTACTTTCATACTACATGTAACAGTGTCTGATTATTGACCAATCAAAATTTCGGTATTCCATGATAGACCAATGTACCTTCATTGCTTCATTGGCCTATGCTGTAAATGTCATACCAGCAAAATACCCCTTTCCAAGAATCTAGTCTAAATACTACACAAAGCTATCGTGGATTGAACTCAGAACCTTAAGATTACTGATCCAATACTGTGATGATGGGGGCCTCAGATGCCTTCATGAAATTTTGCAGTGTGATAAGCTACTTGTGTATATATGCATATACATTGGAGTTAAAAAGCAGATCAAAAGCGGCTTTCCATTAACCCCCAGAGTGCTTAAACCTTTAGCAAACAAATATCTATTGTACATTTAATGACCCCGACACAGAAACCATTTAAAAGCATTGGGGGAAAAGGAGAAAATACTGATTTTTATCATTTTCTCCTTTTCCCACAATTTTTTCTACCCATCAAAGAAAAATCCCACCATTTGAGCCACAATTCATATGTCATCTGTAAATGCTCTCAATGTGGACAAGTTTATAATTTGTTCATTTGGCAATGTGTTAAAAAATGAAATAAACACTGTAAATCTGTGTGAAAGTTACATATTCAGCAATATCAAGACTGTCTCGACAAACTATCTCACACCATTATAGAGTTGCTGAGTAAGGATAAGACTGCATATTCTTTGCAATCTGAGCTTAACAAATACCAAACGCAAAAGCATGTAAAGAAATGCATGGCAAGCTAATACAGGAACTGTTTACAAAAGACAGCTAGGTCCATCACCTAATAAAATTATGGCTTAAGTTTCTTGGTTATAAATAATCTTGTTCTTTTGGAAACTCACCCTCCACAACCTGGTTTAAACCATGCGGTGCCCTTTTTTGAACTGAAAATATGATTAATCTTTCACCAAATAATCTCTTGTTTAAATAACAGTGTTTATAAGAGAAAATGAGAATGGCTTTTCTTTAAATTGAATACAATGTTCGGGAGACATAAGCATTTTTCCCTAACACAAGCAATCATTGCTTTACCAACACTATAGCAGCTATCTGCAACTGCTATTATAGCTATGGGAGTAAAAAGTTGTATTGATAAGATTATAAGGTAATGCAATTCAGTGTGTTGAACTGATTTATTGACTCTCAACCAAATGATAAAATTTTAGACATGTCCAAATTGAAAGCATATGCAGACATGTTAAATATGGCTTAAAAGAGATTTGTATATGAATGGTTCCAAGCATTTTCTTCTTTTCCAAAGATGTTTCAAAAGGCCTTTCTTCCTCGGGGTCATTAAAACTTAGGATGACTTGGCAAAGGATTAAGAGATGATTTTATAGAAATTTAGCAATTTATCCTTCAATCACATTGTTCTTTACCCATAATGTTTTCATAGGCCTTCTCTGTCAGGGTTGTAAAAACTCAATATAGTGACAGGGTTCACTCTTTAACAAAGAGACAGAATTCTAGATGTGTCCAAATTGAAAGCACTTGCAGACGACAAATTAAATATGGCTCAAATGATGAGGCTGTCTATGAAAGCGTAGTAAAAATTGCCGGAAAAGAAGAAAATGCTGGTTACAAGCAATTTTTCTTTTACCCATGACGTTTTCAAAGACTGTCTCTGACAGGGATGTAATAAGACTTAGTGAATTCTCTGCTGTTTCCCTGTATTTGAATATCTGGCTCTGACACATAGAACTGATAAACATTGGCCAAAAAGAAGCTTTTCTGTTTACTTACAGCCCCCTCTATCAAAGGATCGTCGACTAGGCCTTATTGGCTGCTGCATAAGTGATATCTGTAAGTCATGTGGAACTTCGTGTAGAGGATCTGATACCGCCAGCGTGTGACGTTTTACACGTCCTCGGCTTGAAAGATACCTGTGGATAACAGTGATTGAATTTGATGGAGTTTCAAGTTTAGATGACAAAATCCAAATTCAAAGAAGTTGGCGGAAAAAAAATCAACTATATATGAAGCGATAAGTATTGTCTTCTAAAGGAAAGAAAACATTGTGGAAATGGGAGAGAATGCTATCTTAACTCCTTTACCAGATGACAAAATTTAGACTTGTTAAAATTACAAGCTTTTGCAAACAACATTATTTCAATGATTGGATTTGTCTTTAGAAGGCAGGAAAACCTTGTTAGAAAACGAGAAAACACTGGTTACCACCATTTTCTTCTCTTCCCATGTTTTCAAAAACCTTTTTCTTCAGGGTTAGTAAAACATGGAATTGCGCGGTATACCGTTACGCATTCTTCATATGGGTCAGAAAAAACATGTGATTATCTGACAAAGGTGTAATATGGTGCTTCATTGAATGCAGATTCGAGGCAACTATACACATTATACAAACAAGCCATGCTCTGGCAAAATGGGTCTTAATGCATCATCTTGATACATGATACCAAGCAAGTAATCACATGATTATGCATCCAAAAAATCCATTTTGTCTAGCAATTGACTGAATCATGCAGTAAACTGGTCCTTGAACAAGCAGAAAATTGACCAATAGCAAAAAGTATTTTTTTTTTTTTTTTGCAGATGCATTAAGCCCCCTTTTCACAGAGCATGGCTCAAGCTATATTGGTTATCTACCAGCACTAGCCCAGCCCTATAGCTCAGTCTGTCACATACAGGGCTTGTAATCAAAGAGACCCAGAGTGTATTGCCAGTCCAGCAAAATTCTATGTGAGAGCTGATAAAAGCCATTGCAACAGGACTCATTCCTCCCTTAAAGCTGAAATTACAATTACTCACCGACGGTCCTGTGTTTTTACAACCATAGGGAAGATGGCATTGAAAACAAAGTAGAAAAAGGAGAAAATGTTTGTAGCTAGCTAAGAGTCAAAGAGACCAACCTTTGTACTGCTTCAGGATCTGGTTCTTGATCGGAAGAGGTGTCTTCCTTTTCTTCCACTGTTAAAGGTAGGCCCATAGGTGACAGGGGTGTCTACAATATGCAGTTGTAAGTGCTAGAGTTGCAGACAACTTCAGGTTCTTTTGCAGACAGTGTAGATAAAGATTAGATTGTACAAAATGTGCAGACTGATCTAAAATCTACACTATCTCATGTTTCATTGACTACTCTTCACAAAATTGCATTTTCAGTCTTTGTCACATAAAAAAAGTGTAGACTTGTCCAAATTAAAGGAACCTGCAGATGACAATTTAAATGTGACTCATATGAGGAACTTTGTCTTTGATAGGGTAAAAAACATTGTGGGAAAAGGAGAAAATACTGGTTACCAGCATTTACCTCCTTTTCCCGCATTGTTTTCATAGGCGTTCTCCATCAGGGTTGTTAAAACTTGGATAAAGGTGTGATAAAGCTTTAATTGCTGTAGGCTTTACTACTGTGTAAGGAAGTCAAATTCTTTGCTCTCTAAATGTTTACGGGGTTTACTTTTTGAACTCTTTTTTTTTATAGGAAATTCAATGTCATACATGTACATGTACTTTCATAATCACAGAAGTTGAATGACAAAATATAATTCTCTTTAGGGTTTAAGATTGAAACTGAATTTGTCATCATCATGCAAGGTGCAGATATTCATCTTGGCACCAAAAGCATCTTTTGAAGACTGTGTAGATCAAGCTCAGATGGAATATATAGTGCAGTCCGATCTAAAATCTAAACTGCCTGACTCTCATTTGAAATTTTGAGCCAAAATGCCTGAAATTCTAATAAGAGTCTTCTTAATGCTGTAAAATCCGTTTTAAATATTAAAGAAAAATTTATCGATCAAATGGTGCATTACGCCTTTCTCAATATTATTTCAGTCAAATCACGGCTAATGCTCACTTATTCATGTATGTCCAGGGTTTCACCTATGCTAGGCTACGGCTCTGAAGTGTTTTTCCCAAGGACATTCCAAAAGAAAACTCTACACTTTGGTGAGAATTCTACACTTTCGTCATAGAACCACCCAGGACCTCTATATTGGAGTTAAAAACCTACGGATAAAGTCTCCATACTGCCAGCTTGAACACTGCCAGAGACCATCTGACCACAAAACCTGTGAATATTAGCACCACCATCAGAAGCTCTTCTACTCAAGTTCCCTGTAAAACAAGATAAATCATCTTAAAACATGACTAGTGCTTAACTGTTTACTGCATAATCCCAAGTTTTAACAACAGTGAAGGAGAACACTTTTGAAAACATTGTGGGAAAAGGAGAAAATACTGGTAACCAGCATTTTCTCCTTTTCCTACCATATTTTCTACCCTATCAAAGACAGAGATCATTATTTGAGTTACATTTAATTTGTTGTCTGCAAATGCCTTTGGTTTGGTCTGACCATTAAGTTTTGTCCTTTGGTAAAGAGGAAAGTAACTCTAATGCATACAGTGGATCATTAACCAAAACAGCCAGTATTTTTACTACCCTGAGAAAGCTGAAGGCTTTTAATAACATGGTTAGGAAAAGGAGAAAATGCCAAAATAAAAGGGTTACCAGCTTTTTCTCCTTTTCCCACAATAGTTTCAGTAGTCTTCATAGTTTCTATTGGTGAAGGATTAAAAATGAGATTTGCTTCTTTTGATGTAGAAATGGTATTGTTTTCATTCATAATAACTGAAATTCAAAACTAGAAGTAGCTGAAGTACTCTAGGCTTGGGAATACCCCAACTGGTCATCTTGTCACTGAATCACCAAACAATTCAAAGGGCCATAGCTCCAACAATTAATGACCCATCATAATGAGAATTGCAGGTGGACATATTTCCATAGTAAGAAGGCTTCCGTTAAATATTTAGTCAAATCTGATAAAACTTGCAGGAGGAGAAAAGGGCATAACAGTTGTGTCTATGAATAGCCTGACAGACTAAAAACCTAATCCAAGCATACCCCCCACCCCATCCAACTTCCTTCTGGAATGTGACATGATTATGCTTAACCCTTTCTTTACCAAACAGTCCTGTGTTTTGAAGACCCTAAGGAAGACAGCTTTTAGAATCAATATGGTAAAAGGAGAAAATGCTGGTAACCAGCATTTTCTCCATTTCCCTGATTCATTTCCTACCTTTCCATAGACAAATCCCAACATTTAAGCCAATGAACTTGTCTTCTGCAAACGCTTTCAATTTGGACAGGTCCAGAATTTCATCGTCTGGTAAAGAGTTAACTTAGTTACCTGGACCAGAGAGTCGTGGGAGCTGTAAATGATGCTGGTCCTCATGTGTGGAATAGTAATACTGTAGATCCATCGTAGGGGGCGCTGTGTTCCATGCCAAATTTGGCATAAAATTCAATGGCATAAATATATTTGGCTGTGGCATGGCAATAATAGGCTGGTGTTGGGCCAGTTTCACTCGAACGTCTTCTGGAACTTCATGTCTGCTGTCCCCTACTCCAACAGTATGTCGTCTCATAGCTAGGTACCGTGCTAAAGCTTCTGGTGATGGTTCCTCATCAGAATCTGATGTATTTGTGTCTTCCTGTACAAGTTTCAAGATTGAAAAATTGCAGATTAATTTTGGTTATGGAGTGAGAAAAAGAATCTGAATTCATAACTACTACTTTACAGGTATGTTTTTGAACTGTAGAAAGGAGAAAATTAAGCTTATTCCTCACTACCTCTTCCAATTTTGGAGAAAGTAACAAAATCAAAAGAATTTGTTTGTTTGGCATTTAACACTGTTTCCCTCACTATTTCAATTATACTGCAGCAGCCAGTGCACCTAGCCATGCTTTCTCGGATACTTTGCACAGTATTTCCCAAGCCAATGGCTGCTTTCCTACATAACCATCATTGAAACAATGATCAGCTCTAAGAAAGGAAGGAGTCCATTGACAATAACTATCATCAATCCTTGGAAAGGAATTGTCCGAACTGGGGACTGAAATCAGGAACCCCCTAGTCTCAAATCCTCTTTGCTACTAGCTGTGCTACTGGGCCAGATAAAATAAAAAGCCAAATTTCCCCCACATTACTTTGTTTTACATATTTTCAAAGCTGTCAGCTACACATAGGTTTCAAGACGTTACACTTAATCTTACCCGTATCTTTCCAAATTCATTAACCCTTTATCAAACAATCCCTGGTTTTTATGACCCCGAGATAGAAGCCTTTTGAAAACATTGTGGGAAAAGGAGAAAATGCTGGTAACCAGCATTTTCTCCTTTTCCCACTATGTTTTCTACCCTACTGGAAACAAATTTCAATTTTTTAGTCACGTTTATTTTGTCATCTGCAAGTGCTTTCAATTTGGACCAGTCTAAATTTTCTCATTTGGTAAAGAGTTAAGTCATTACCGAAGGACAAAATTTCAGACTGGTCAAAATTGAAAGCGTTCACAGATGATAAGTCAAAAGTTACTCAAATGATAGAATTTATTTTGACAAAGGCAAAAAACATCCTCAAAGTTGTTGAAACTCTCCATCAAGTAGTAAAGAGCCAATAGGTCAGAAATTCAAATGTAAGGCCCAAAGTGTTCACAAAATTTCATTTCTCTTTTACTTTTAAGACACAACAGGGGACACCCACCTCTGTTGTTAGTTGATTATTCTCGTTGAAAATCTGCATCTGTGGAATGTGGGAGGAGAGGACGGGTGGAGTTGAACTTGGTCCAGCCATTTCTTCCACCGGAACTTCCACTCTCTCCACTAAAAGATAATCAAATACGTGTTAATTAGTGATTAGTAACTATGCACGAGTTGAGCTTATTTGGCTGATATAACCCTTTACCACACAATCCCAAGTTTTATCAAGAAAGATGACTTTTGAAAACATTGTCGAAAAAGGAGAAAATGCTGGTTACCAGCATTTTCTCCTTTTTCGACAATGTTTACTACCCTATCAAAGACAAAAATAATCATTTAAGCAACATTTTTCGTCATCTGCACTTGCTTTCAGTTTGGTTGAAACCAATTTTGTCGTGTGGTAAAGAGTTAATAATGCTCAGGGCTGGGAATATGATAGGTTGCAAGCTCAACCCCCCCCTTTTTTTGCCAACTGTTTTGAGGTTTTTACAAAATTCTTTACCACCAGACAAAATTTAAGACTTAGGTAGTACAAATTCATTGCATTTTCAGACAACACATAAAAATGCAGCTTAAATAATGAAACTTTCTTTGAAATGATAGAAAGCATTGTGGTAACAGGAGAAAATGCTGGTTACCAGCATTTTCTCCTTTTAGCTTGATGCTTTTAAAGGCTTTCTTTGTCAGGGGTTGTCAAAACTCTGGATCATGTGGTAAACAGTTAAGTCACAGTCACTGAAACAGGAAGCATTCCTCTTAATGTGCTGAACATTTACTCTACATTGCTAGGCAGGCAGTGGTTGAGGAAGCAATGTAATGTTCTCGGAAAAAAGGCTTTTGAAAAGAGTGTGGAAAAAGGAGAAAATGCTTTTAATCAGGATTTTGTCCTCTTCCCACAATGTCTACAACCCTTTCAAAGACAAATTCCACTATTTGAACCACACTGAATTTCTCGTCTGCAAATGCTTTGGATTTAGACTAGTCCAAAATTTTGTCATTTGGTAAACACTTTACCAAACAACAAAAATGTAGACTTGTCCAAATTCAAAGCATTTGCAGACGACAATTTAAATGTGGCTCAAATGGTGCAAACTTTCTTTGATTTGGAAGAAAACATTGTGGGAAAAGGAGAAAATGCTGGTTACCACCATTTTCTCCTTTTTTCCACTATGTTTTCAAAAGGCTTCTTTCCCAGGGTCGTGAAATGTCGGCATTGTGTGGTAAAGGGTTAACTCTCTGTCAGACGACAAATTTTTAAAGTCATCCGATCTGAAAGCATTTGCAGACATCTGTTTAAAAAAACTGTAGGAAAAAGAAGCATTTTCTCCTTTTCCCACTACTATTTTTTAAAAGCCGATTTTCCTTATGGCTATAACCCTTTTCCAAGTGACAAAATTTAGACCCTTCCAAATTCAAAGCATTTACACATGACAAATTTAAAATTGTTACAAATGAGCTAAAATTCTCTGAAAGAGTAGAAAACATTGTGTAACAAGAGCACTGCATGAAGGTGCCAACATTGGGCTACAGTTGCAGAAAAAGAGAGGTCCAAAGTGAAAGTATTTGCACACAGCTAATTTAATATGGTTTAAATAATGGACCTTGTTTTGAGAAAGAGTGTGAAATACTGTTGGAAAGGAGAATATGTATCTGAATATCAGCATTTTCGCCTTTCCCAGATGTATTATCAAAAGCCTTCTTCTTCAGGGTCACCTGGTATTGTTTGGTAAATAATATAAATATAACGATATTGGACAATCATCATAAATCTTTTGAAAACCAGTAAAAGCATTGTGGCCAAAGAAAGAAATTGCTGTTAACAGCAATTTCTTTTTTTGCCATAATGTTTTCAAAAGTTCTGTTTGACAAGACAATAATGAGGAAATGAGTTCAGGCAGTGAACCAGTCACCTAACCCCCTTATTATCAAATACTGACGTACATTATCAGTTTGTTTGTTAATGACTTCACAGTTTGCAGCAGTGATAATAAGTCACTATTCAGGTTAGTCAACCCCCTCCTTTTTTCTCCATACTCAAATATATATTTTTTTCTTTTCTTTTTTTATTCCTCCCAGATTTTTGTTTATTTGTCTGCTTGCTTGCTAGGTGTTTAACCCTTTTCCAAAAAAAAACAAAAATTAAAAAACTTAAGCACCCTGTGAAAGACACAGCTTTGGAAAACATTGTGGAAAACAGAGAAAATACTGGTAACCAGTGGTGTTTTTCTAGTAAAACAAATGAGGAATATTTCAAGGAAAGGAAACGGTCCTTTTTTAATTTTGAATAATATAGAGACATTTTGGAAGAAAAATCAAAAGCAATTACTAACTACTTTTCCCACAATTTTTCAATACCTGTAACAGGAAATTGCTCCTTTTCCTGCAATGTTTTCAAAAACTGTCAAGTGAAGAGATGTCTTTTCATAATATACATACAGTAACAATTAACCCTTTCAAAACTACAGTTGCTTTTGGGGGCCAGGGTAGAACAAGATCAGATTGCACAAAACATGCAGTCTGATCTTTGATTTACAGTCTGCTTAGCTTAAACATTCTGGGGAAAAAAGCAACCTTGAAATTGCAGTTATTATGGTCTTAAATTCTGACCCAAAAATGTCCGTTGGGTTTATTTGGTTCTCTAAGGGTTAAACTTAGTTCAGAGAGCTAAAATTGGGCAACTGGTCTGATATTCTTACCAACTCCAGTTGTAATGCTTGATTGTCTCTCTGTTCTTGTGGCCATTGGCAAGTTTGAAGCATTGATCAAATTCTGATCTATTTTGTTCATACATGATTTGGGATGTTTCCTCTGCCTATCTAACAGTAAGTGGTAAATAGCGCTATGATGGTCATACAGCTGATTTTTCACAGACTGCAAAATAAAGGAGATAACTTTTATACAACTGATTTTTCACAGACTGCAAAATAACGAAAAAACTTTATGACATAACCTCCCTTGTTTTAAGTGTAACATACTTATTACAAATTTTTCTTATCTTACACATCTTTGAGATAATCATTGTATGACATCATAATGTGACATTATTTTAAACTTCTTTCAGAGAAGAGAGTCTGGTGTTATTCATGAACATTACCACATGTGCATGTGTGGGTTTGCATATTCTGACCAAAAAACTAGAAATATCATTATGTGATAAAAAAAAAATCTGGCATCTGTCTGCTTTTGAGATAAGATTTTATTAATATCATCGTCTACAGAAATGTTCCTGCCAAAGGCTCATTAATTAACATTAATGCCTTTACCAGAGTACAAAATCTTAGACAAACCCAAAAATAAAAGCACTATCAGGCGAAAAAGTAAATGTGGCATAATTTATAAAATTTGTCTTTGATAGATTAGAAAATATTGTGGGAAAAAGAAAAAATGCTAAAACATTTTCTCCTTTTCCAACACTGTTTTCAACAGCCTTCTAACTACGGGTCATTAAAACATGGGACTGTTTGGTAAAGTGTTAAGAAAATTTTTTCTCAAATGCCAACTTATGTAAGTTCCAATACATATATCATTTTAAGGATTACATCGTGGCTATAGACTGTAAATTGATGTTTCCAAGACAACCTGAACACAGTTTTTATTCCAATTTCACAATGTTCCCTGCTTCCAGATTTATGGTTTTAGAAGATTTTTGCAGAACTCCCATACCTAGGAGTACCATACTTCTGGGCCAGTGTAAATGCAATCTTAGCTTTTTACCAAACAGAGAAATTTTAGAGTTTCAGCTTTATAAGCATTAGCAAATGAAAAATTAAATGTAGCACAAATGGTACTAATTATCTTAGAAAAGGTAGAAAACTTTGTGGGAAAAGGCAAAAATGCTAGTTTCAAGCAATTTCTCCTTTCCCCACAATGTTTTCAAATGCTATCTGTTTGAGGGTCCTTACGTTAAAAGTGAGAATTATGTGGTCCAGGGATGCAGCTTCTAAGAATGACTGTAAAAAAGTATATTTAGTCGCTAGCAGATACATAAAAAGTTGCCAAGTTGCTCCATCTGTTATTTACCTTTTGCCTGGTTTTAAAATTCATTTTTCTGCCAGCAACTAACACTTACACCAACTGTACAGTAGCAGATTGTCATCTTCACAATCATTTCCAAACTTTAAAATGATATGATTTAAATCTATATGCATTTTAACATCTGCATTGTTTACTTTTGGTCACCACTGGGCCTTTAAAATTTCTGCCAAATTGGTTGAAAAGTGTACGAGAAAGTAGCGGACAAAATTGCTCTAGAAATGGATGGACAACTTGATTCTAGAAGCAACATCCCACCAGGTCCATATTCACTAACCATTTGTAAGAACATTCTAGGCCTAACAAAAAAATATCTGTGTTTAGGGTTTTGGTCCGAGATGCTGTAGGTAGGGATTTTTTTTTTCCAGAAACTTTTTACATGGACCATGTACCGAAATCACACCTGACAGATTTCTTTCAATTGTAGCATAAAAAGTTTAGGGTCAGCAGCATTTTCTAGGTAGAGTCGGGAAACCCTAAACACAGATATTTTTTTTATATGAAAGTAAAACATTTTAGCCAATCAGAAGTTGAGTTACTTTCAAATCTAGAAAATTCTGGAGTTTAAAGCTAAGGACATTCTTATGAATGGTTGGTAAATTTGGGCCCTGGTATTACTCTGTTGCTAAGGTATAACTATACAAGAGGATCACATGCTGGTGCCAAAGCTTGGCTGTAGTTGTTTGATTTTCAGCGAAAAATTCTATGAAAAAGGATTGCTTGAATGGTGTTTTACACTGCTTTGAACATTATTTCAGTCATATCACAGCAACAGCTCACATATTTATGTATTTCCTTGGTTTCACCGGTTCTACGCTAGGGCTCTGAACTGTCTTGCCCAAAGACACTCCCACAAAAGACCCAGTGGATCCAGTGAGGCTTGAACCCGGGCCTCCAGGTCACGAGTCCTGCACTCTACCTCACATTCATGTAGGACCCCCACTGAAAAAGGAGGGTAATGTATCAAAAATAGTTTGATGGTTATCTGTCCTTGTTGTACGGGTTCTCTTTTCGATAATTAATACTTGTCCAAATCTAATGTAATTATCTTTAGTCAGAACAGAGATATTGTAAAATGTAAAAGTTTTTGCATGACAACGATGATGCAGTCATCAGTGCTACAACAATAGCTTGACATTTTCTTCCAAATCAGCCGAGCTGTAATCTGAAATGGTTGGGCTACAACATACCTCTACTGTTTTCTCGCGATCTAGCCCATGAATAGATTGCATCTGTTGAAGTATATGATCACTGAGGTTCACAGAGTCGAGATTACAATCCTGACCAGAGTTGTACTCCTCGATCAGTTGTTCGAACTCCGGATCAGCTTCGTTGTTTCGTATCCACTGATGTTTGATAATTTGTTCGATTGTAATTCTTTTCTCAGCGTCCACTGTCAACATCTGCCTTATCAAATCTTCACAGTCTACAAGAAATCGGGTAAATTAATTCAAATAAGAAAACTTTTATCACCCATGATTGATTTAACTCTTTACCACACAATCATAGACACTTATAAAGAAGTTTTTAAAAACATCGAAGGAAAAGGAGAAAATGCTGGTAACCAGCATCTTCTTCTTTTCCCCACAATGTTTCTACCCTTTGAAAGACAAATTCAATCATTTCAGACACATTCAATGTGTCGTCTGCAAGATCTTTTGAATTGGATATGTCTACAATTTTGTTTTCAGGCAAAAAATTAACTGTTAACTCTGTACCTACCACTCCCACGACCCTGAGGAACTTTTGAAAACATTACAGTAACAGCATTTTCTCCTTTACCCAAAATGTTTTCTACCTTATCAAAATCACATCCTATAATTTGAGCCACATTTAATCTTTCTCCGGCAAAGGCTATCAAATTAAGTGAGTTTGAAACTTTGTCACATGTTAAAGATTGAACCAGCTGAGTCTGTTAGCACAGTCTGTAAAAAAAAGGACTTAAAACTAGCAAACTCCCTAAAAGCAATTCCACAGTTCAGCCAATTTCTTCCTGAGAATTGATGAGTCATTTTAACAGAATTCATTCCTCTCTCACCACTGCTTACTGTTACAATGATTTTTAGGTGACAAAGCAGCCAATGGCTTGGGAAGAATATTGCAGTAGTGCTGGCAGAAGAAATTTCAGGAAAGCATGGATATATGCACTTGCCGAATTCATAAATCTGATTACGTGTGGAAAATGGTGCTAAACACCATACAAATTAAAGTATGTAAGATATCCAGTGTCTTGCTAGGGCAAGGGTTCTTGGACATTGTTCCACTGAATTAGAAAAATGTCCCATCTTCATGCAAATGCATGGGACTTTTGTCCTTTTCAAATTTATTTGAGCCAAGCCCTAGTAGTGCAATTGGTAGTGTACAGGAGTTGACAACAGAGGTTGAATCCCCAGTATGGCTAATTTCTTTCTGAGGATTGATGACAGTCATTGCGACATGCTTCATTCCTCTCTTGATACTGACCAATGTTTCCACGATGGTTATGTGGGAAAGCAGCCAGTGGCTTGGGAAGAATAATGTACAAACTGCTGGTAACTGGTAACAGAAAATACAGGAAAGCATAGCCACTGCAATATAATTGAAATAATGTTGAAAATGGAGTCAATCAATCAAATCTATTTGAAAACGAGTCTTGAGTAAATTTTATCTGCTGTTTTGAAAATACCCCTCATTTCTAAAAGTCTATGGGATAATTGTTTCCTCTCTAAATGACCCTTGGCAGAACACTGGATATCATAAATGGGATCTGCAGAAAATGAAAGAAATCTCATCTCTTCTTACCTTGGGACATGTAAAATGGAACTCTGAATTTCCCACTTAGCACCCGGGCTCGTAAACTTTGCAGTGTGTTCCCATCGAAGGGTAGAGCACCACAGACTAGCACATATAAAACGACTCCCATACTCTGAAAATTGAAATGTTTTAGGATGTTTCGATAATATCATGCAAAATGCCTCCAACCCCTTTGCCATACAATCCTGTGTTTAAATGATCCTGATAAAAACTGCTTTTGAGAAACATAGTCAGAAACAGGAGAAAATGGTACCCAGCACAGACTTCACGAAATACTCAAATTTTTCACAGGACAGTGGGTCTGGTAAACTTCAAATTTTTACCAGACCAAACCAAATTTTACCGGACCGAAAATATGACAACATAAAACAACAAAAAAAAAAAAGAGAATTTTCCGAGATGGTTTTTGGCCTATTTCTCTGTATTGGGCATACAAAATACTTAGCAGGGATACAATTTTAACGATATGCAACCCAGATTTACGTTAGCCAATCACGGAATGGAATAATTCCCGGAAGCGGGAAAATAAAAGTGGTCATTCGGATTGTTCCGCGATGTACATTAGTTTAGATAACCGATATATTGCCTATGTATATCCGAAATGCTGCGATTATAAAGTTGGGAATTTTCCACGAAGAACTTTCGGTTTTAAAATGTGAAAACTGTTTTTGTTTACTTTTTAAGGTATGTAATTTCATGTTAAGCGTATGACTAAATTTTGTCGGTCAGTCAGTCCTGTATTCTGGTGCTTATTTATCGGACCGCTATCAGTTTTACCCGACATGACCGGCAGACTGACGGTATTTCGTGAAGTCTGCCAGCATTTTCTCCTTTTCTCTTTTTCCCTACAAAGTTTCCCACCCTTTCAAACAAAACTACTACCATTTGAGCAATACTAACTCTTTAACCCCTTACCAAACATTCATGATTTTTAACGACCCTAAGGAAAAAGGCTCATGAAAACATTGTTGGAAAAGGAGAAAATGCTGGTAACCAGCATTTTCTCCTTTTTCCACAAATGTTTTCCAACCTAACAAGGACTATTCTCGTCATTTGAGCGACCTTTAATTTGTCATCTGCAAATACTTTCACTTTGGACATGTCGAAATTTTGTCATTTGGTAAAGAGTTACAAAACAATAAAATTATAGCCTGGTCAAAATTGAAAGCATTTGCACACTACAAGTATAACTTGACTCCTATGATGAGATTTGTCCTCAAAGGAGTTGAAAACATTGTCTGAAAATAAGAAAATGCTGGTAAACATCATTTTCTCGATTTCCCACAATGTTTTCTACCCTCAAACCCTATCATGTGAGACACATGTGTGTCATCTGCAAATGCTTTCAGTTTGGATCAGTCTGTAATTTTCTTCTTTGGTAAAGGATTTAAACCTTTATAAAACAATCCTTTGTTGTAACAACCCTATAGAAGAAGTCATTTGAAAACATTGTGGGAAAAGAAGAAAATGGAGGCCATTTTCTTTCAGTTTGTTATTGCATGGATTTTTTTGGTAAAGGATTCAAATAATTGCTAAAAACAAATGGCTGTTTTACCCTTGTAGAGGTTAAAAAATGAAAAGTACATTGTACATGTACATTCCCAGTTCTAAAGATACAGATATTCCAATTTCAAAGCTGTATTTTGTCAGCTAAGAAGCGGACTGTATAGATCCATGATCAGACTGCACATACTGTGTAGTCTGATCTTGATCTGCACTCTCTGCAAATGTCTCTGGGTTCAGCACTAAAAGGTTCATACACTTTGCAGTTTACCCAGGTCAGACTGTACTTACCCATATATCAACTTGAGCAGCAATGTATTCTTTGCCTTCAAACAGCTCTGGTGCAGCATAGGGGGGACTGCCACACCATGTCTTTAACTTTGTATGTTCATTGAATGTATTACTAAACCCAAAATCTGAAACAAACATTATTAATTGATTATTCAAGCTATTGCAGACTGACCCAATAACACCCCCCCTCCCCCCCCACACACACGCAAAACAGTTGCCTGGTAACTGAGATCCAGACAATAACCAAAGGGCCATAACTCCAGTAGAAGTAGACTGTTTGTATGGAGTTCAACACCACTTTCCACACTATGTCATTTATATTGTGGTGGCCATTGCACCTATCCATGCTCTCCTGGAGTTTCTCTTACCAGTACTTCACACAATATTCTGTTAAAGGCACTGGCTCCTCTACTACATCACCATTGTCGAAACAACTCGTCAATCCTTTGAAAGAAATTGGCCAAGCTGGGGATTTGAACCAGCCACCCCTGGTGTCACATCCTGTACACCAGACTGACCTACTGGTCCTGTCTTGCAGTAATAGACCAATCATAATGAAAAAGCTGATGTACCGGTACAAGTTCCAAAGATGGCTTCCATTAAAATTTTAGCCAAATCAGTTGAAAAGAGTAGAAGGAAACACAAACACGAAACTGCATGTTCAAACAACCAGACAGCCCAATTCCAGTTTGACCATCCTCTCTAACAACTTTGTCCTTGTTAAGGAGGGGGCATGCTCTTAACCCTTTACTATACAATTCCCAGTTTTATCAACCCTGAAGAAGACAGCTTTCAAACACATTGTGTGTGCAGAAAGTGCTATACATAGTGCAAATGGTGATTTTTTTATTTGACAGGGAAGAAAATATTGTGGGAAAAGGCTGGTTACCAGCATTTTCTCCTTTTCCCACAATGTTTTCAAAATCGTTCTTTCTCATAGTCGTTAAAATTTGGGATTGTTTGGGAAAGGATTAAGCACCTGTCACAACTGAAGTTGACATTGCGGCCAGTGTAGATCAAGATTGTACTGTCCAATCTTGATTGATACTGTCCATTCCATCAAGACATTCTGGACATAAGCTCCTCTGAAGCTCCATTTACTTTTGGTCTTTTCTCTAAACTGAGATGTGTGTTAGGTTTAACTGGCCCTTTAACACTTTACCCCCTGAAGAAGAATGCTTTTAAAAACATTGTGGGAAAAGGAGAAAACTCTGAAAACCAGCATTTTCTCCTCTTCCCATGTTTTCTTTTATTTTGCAGACAGAAACCATCCTTTAACTCTTACACTACCAAGTATATAAATTTAACTTTTTCAAAGGCTATAAATATGGTTCCACTGGAAGATGAAGAGACAGTTTGGCCTTCATCTAAAATAATGAAGTGGACAGAGTAGATCAGAGATCAAACTGCATGTTCTGTGCAGTCTGATCTTGATCTATTCTGTCCACAAAAGCTTCTGGCGTCTTCTACAGTACAGAGAGAGTTAAGCTTGATTATATTTGTTGTCTGTATATGCCTTTCATTTGATACAATCTAAATTTTTTTCGTTTGGTAGATGTTTAAGGGCACAGTATTTACCAGCAATTTTGATATTCAGGGCTGCGTCTAATAAAAGGTTCTCCGCTTTAAGGTCTCTGTGAACAACATGGCGACTATGGCAATATGAAACAGCGGCTACAATCTGTTTGAACTTCTTTCTTGCCTCTTTCTCATTCATTCGACCATGAGCAACCAGGTGATCTGCATGAGAAAATATAAAGATAAACATTATGGATGTTGCAATCTAAGTGGTGAGACAACCCAACTCCTGTAAAGTATTTAATTATTTAAGATCACACTTGTTTTATGCCTAAGCATTTTGGTAACCATTATTTAACTTCTTCGCAACTCATATACTAGCCACATCAGAATGATACTCCTCTGCAACAAGGATTCAAATGTTTATCACCAGCTCAGTAGGCAAATGTCTTAACCACAAGACCATGGCAACGGTAGGTAAGGTAAATCAATCCATCATTATCCTGCGGTAGACATTTATCTTTCTGTGCCGATGCATGCATTCAATGACCTGCATATATATCATGGATCATTGGATGCTTGAATCTGAGCTGCAGTCTTATCAAAGGATCATGGTTATGAATTAATAAAGGGTCATACTACCTCAACAATATTTTTTTTTTCACAATCACACATGACAAAAAAAAAACTATATCTACACAGTGTCAAATACGATTGTGAATATGGTATGATGACGTATCTACATGCAGAATACCTTCAAAAACTTTTGGTCTGGGATCTGAGTGGTCAAAACGTTACCCTATAATATTCATCCGCCATTCACACAAATACCGGTACTATCCTCTAAACCAGTATTTGTTTTATTTTTCTGTACCATTTTCAGATAAAATTGTCAACAATTGAAATATTTCGCTAAAAGCTGTGGGTACAATTATATGACACAAGTAATATTATGTTGTAATAACTTTCCTGCTGCTTTTATTTGCTTCTCGCCATGTAAGAAAATTTCGACATTTCCCTCAACCTTGGGTGTAATGTGATATCAAATTTATTGTGTGGTTAAAAGTAAATACAAGCGCCAGGAAAGCTACTACAACATATACCCCTTGTTTTTCCAACTCGGTTTTATGACAAATAACTTTACCTTTATTAATTACACATACCATTTGCAGACATCGTTTTGTGTCTTACATAAAACTGCTATTGAAAATATTGCGGTAGAAATTTTTCATAAAAGTCAAATTATCCTTTTTTGCTTATTGTTTTCATATGTACTGACCCTGAACTTTACAATGCCCAGTTTTAATGACCCTAAGGAATAAGGCTTTTGAAAACATTGAGGAGAAAAGCAGAAAATGCTGGTAAGGTAACCAGCATTTTCTCCTTTCCCCACATTTTCTACCATTCTATAGGCAAATTTCACATTTTTGAGTCACATGTATCGTCTGCTTATGCTTTCAAATTAGACCAGTCTAAAATTTTGTCCTGTGGTAAAAAAAGTTGAGTCAAGTTCTATCAGGAAATTTACAGATTTGTCTATTGCAAATTGGTTTCAGACAGTAATGAGTTAACTCTTTACCAAACGACAAAAATTTGGACTCTTCAAAATTGACAGCATCTGCATACGACATATTAACTGTAGCTCAAAAGACAACTTCTGTCTTGAAAGGGTAGAAAACATTCTAGGAAAAGAAGAAAAATGCTGGTAACCATTTCTCCTTTTCCAGCAATGTTTTCAAAAACCCTTTTCCCGTTTTCCTTTGGGGTCATTAAAAATCTGAATTGTGTGGTATATGGTTAACAGAAACCTCATATTGGCAACATGAAGCCAAATTTGTTTCCGATTTTGCAGTATAACCCTTTACTGCACGACAAAATTTTAGACCTGTCCGAATAGAAAGCATTTGCAGATGACAATTTCAATGTGGCTCATATGAAATGATTTTTCTTTGATAGAGTAGAAAACATTGTGGGAAAAGGAGAAAATGCTGGTAACCAGCATTTTCTCCTTTTCCCACAATGTTTTCAAAAGTTTTCTCTTTCAGGGGCGTTAAAAGTCATCATTGTGTGGTAAAGGGTTAACCTTCTACCAAACAATCCCAATCTTCACTCCTTATCAGACGACAAAATTTTACACTTGTCTAAACTGAAAGGACTTGCAGACAATAGATTAAATGTTGCACATATTATGGAATTTGTCTGTGAAAGGACAGAAAGCATAGTGGGAAAAGGCCCGAAATGTCCTCCTTTTCCCATGTTTTCAAAAGTCCTTTTCCTTGGGGTTGTTAAAACTTGGGATAGTGTTGTGGTAAAGGGTTGGTGACCCTGAGGAAGAAATCAGTTGAATAAACAAGAGGGCCATAATGGCCCTGGATCGCTCACCTGAGTCAATAGGCGAAATTTTACTCCATGTGAATAATTCCATTTCTGACCATTTGTCAAGTCACCTGAACTAAAAATGTGGCCTCTAGCGTGTCCACAAGGAATTTTCTTAAGTTGACCTAGTGACCTACTTTATCACCAAAGGTCACCCAATTTTGAATTCATCAAAAAATTTGTCAAGACAATCATTCTGAACAGTTTTCAAGTACATTGAGCAATAAATGTGGCCTCTAGAGTGCCCACAAGGTATTTCTTAATTTGACCTAGTGACCTAGTTTATGACCCCAGGTGATCCAATTTCAAACTCATCTGATATTTCATCAAGACAAACATTCTGACCAATTTTGAAGTCACTTGAGCAAGAAATGTGGCCTCTAGAGTGTCCACAAGATATTTCTTTAATTTGACTTAGTGACCTAGATTATGACCCCAGGTGACTCAATTTTGAACTCATCTTAGATTTTATCAAGACAAACATTGTGACCAATTTTCAAGTCAACTGAGCAAGGAATGTGGCCTCTAGAGTGCCCACAAGGTATTTCTTTAATTTGACCTAGTGACCTAGTTTATGACCCCAGGTGACCCAATTTCAAACTCATTCAATATTTTATTAAGACAAACATTCTGACCAATTTTCAAGTCAACTGAGCAAGAAATGTGGCCTCTAGAGTGCCCCAAAGGTACTTCTTTAATTTGACCTAGTGACCTAGATTATGACCCCAGGTGACCCAATTTTACACTCATCTTAAGATTTCATCAAGAGAAACATTCTGACCAATTTTCAAGTCAATTGAGCAATAAATGTGGCCTCTAGAGTGCCCACAAGGTATTTCTTTAATTTGACCTGGTGACCTAGTTTATGACCCCAGGTGACCCAATTTCAAACTCATCCGATATTTCATCAAGACAAACATTCTGACCAATTTTGAAGTCAATTGAGCAAGAAATGTGGCCTCTAGAGTGTCCACAAGATATTTCTTTAATTTGACTTAGTGACCTAAATTATGAGCCCAGGTGACTCAATTTTGAACTCATCTTAGATTTTATCAAGACAAACACTGACCAACTTTCAAATCAATTGACCAATAAATGTGGCCTCTAGAGTGCCCACAAGGTATTTCTTTAATTTGACCTAGTGACCTAGTTTATGACCCCAGGTGACCCAATTTCAAACTCATTCAATATTTTATTAAGACAAACATTCTGACCAATATTCGAGTCAATTGAGCAAGAAATGTGGCCTCTAGAGTGCCCCAAAGGTACTTCTTTAATTTGACCTAGTGACCTAGATTATGACCCCAGGTGACCCAATTTTGCATTCATCTTAAGATTTCATCAAGAGAAACATTCTGACCAATTTTCAAGTCAATTGAGCAATAAATGTGGCCTCTAGAGTGCCCACAAGGTATATCTTTAATTTGACCTGGTGACCTAGTTTATGACCCCAGGTGACCCAATTTCAAACTCATCCGATATTTCATCAAGACAAACATTCTGACCAATTTTGAAGTCAATTGAGCAAGAAATGTGGCCTCTAGAGTGTCCACAAGATATTTCTTTAATTTGACTTAGTGACCTAGATTATGACCCCAGGTGACTCAATTTTGAACTCATCTTAGATTTTATCAAGACAAACATTGTGACCAACTTTCAAATCAATTGACCAATAAATGTGGCCTCTAGAGTGCCCACAAGGTATTGCTTTAATTTGACATAGTGACCTAGATTATGACTCCAGGTGACCCAATTTCAAACTCATTCAATATTTTATTAAGACAAACATTCTGACCAATTTTCAAGTCAATTGAGCAAGAAATGTGGCCTCTAGAGTGCCCCAAAGGTACTTCTTTAATTTGACCTAGTGACCTAGATTGTGACCCCAGGTGACCCAATTTCAAACTCATTCAATATTTTATCAAGACAAACATTGTGACCAATTTTCAAGTCAACTGAGCAAGAAATGTGGCCTCTAGAGTGCCCCAAAGGTACTTCTTTAATTTGACCTAGTGACCTAGATTATGACCCCAGGTGACCCAATTTTGCATTCATCTTAAGATTTCATCAAGAGAAATATTCTGACCAATTTTCAAGTCAATTGAGCAATAAATGTGGCCTCTAGAGTGCCCAAAGGTATTTCTTTAATTTGACCTAGTGACCTAGATTATAACACCAGGTGAGCCAATTCAAACTCATCTTAGATTTCATCAAGAGAAACATTCTTACCAATTTTAAAGTCAATTGAGCAAAAAATGTGGCCTCTAGAGTGCCCACATGGTATTTCTTAATTTGACCTAGTGACCTAGCTTATGACCCCATTTGACCCCAATTCAGACTCATGTGAGATTTTATCAAGACAAATACTTTGACCAATTTTCAGGTCAATTGAGCAAGAAATGTGGCCTCTAAAGTCCCCACAAGGTATTTGTTTAATTTGACCTAGTGACCTATTTTATGATCCCAGGTGACCCAATTTCAAACTCATCCGACATTTTAGCAAGATGAATAGCAGGGGTAAAAGTTAAAAAATCTGAAAATACTAAAAATTGAGCTGGGGGACTGGGGGCCGCTAGGGCCCCCGGTGGGTCCAGGGCAACGCCCTGGCCAGGGGTCCAGGGGGCCAGAGGCCCCCGGAAGCTCCTGAGATTTAGCTATTTTATAAGCATTAAATTCCTCTAATGAGATCCAGTTTTAGCATTTTAAAGTTGAAAAAATCTTGAAACGAATGAAAGATATGATATGCTAAAACCTAAGAAAATCTCAAAGTTTTTAGCACCCATGTTATTTTTGTCCTCTTTTATCTCCATTTTGTACACAGGACCTAATCAGATTAGCCCTACATCAGTTTTGTATTTGAAAGTACAAGTATGAGAAAAGGACATATCTAGTATTTAATATTTGATTCATTAAAATGCAATCACAGTGCTAAATTTCTGTCAAAAGAATAAAATCAAATCTGTCAAATAGGAAAACAACACTCTCTTTAAGAATAGCTAATTTATCAGGGAGAATGTGACAGAGTGTGCTGTGCATTTTCTAGCTTGAGGTTTTTGTACCCTTTGGTAACTGGAGTTTGGGGTACACAAACAAGGATATGGGTTCAGATCTAAACTACATATTAATTTCATTAAAATATCAAGTTTTAATGACAGCCTATCAAAAGATAGACTGTTTTCATGCGACATGCGCAAACAAGATTTTATAGATAGATCTACATGTTCACTATTAAAACCTCTTCAAACACTTTAAGAACCTTTCCTAAAATGTGCAAACATTTTTGGCAAAATCAGTTCTAATGTTTGCTAAAACAAGCAGGTAAGTGATATACCATGGAACTGGTCCAATTCCTGTAAAAAATCTATCAAATCGGCAGTGTGGGGAAATCAGTTTAAATGCAAAAATGATTATCACTTTGTAACTGGAAGAGCAAACCAACTAGCTACTGGTTGTACAATCGGTTTCTCCATTGAACTGAGAATGCCTTTTTGCTTTAAATACTTCGACAATTTGTCTACATGATATTAAGTTTATAAAGATGTGGTGTTTTGTACTTTAATTTTTTTTTTACTTTATTTAATATCATTTATTTTGATCTTTAAATTTTAATTTCCAAACCAGCTAAAAAGAATTCAGACATATTTCAAGCATCTGCAGACGACCCCCCCCCCTCCGCTTTAGATCTATATTTTCATTTCATAAAACAACAATTTTTTCACTCATGACAGAATTTTAGATTCCACTTATTGTTTTATTCAGAGATTTGTGTAAATTCACAGTTTAAATTCATTATTAAAGATGAGAAGATAGTTTGAAGTCCTTCTGATCGGACGATGCCACGCTGATCATGGTAGTGTCATGGGTTTTCACGTTTTTTTTGGCAATCAATTCTTCGTGTCAATTAATTTCTGGAGAAGTATTACCACATGATTTGACATCAGTTAGTCATTTTGAATAGCAGGTAACTTTAAAATCTGTCACTTTACACTAGATCAGAGGATTAACACCGTTATTACGTTCTCGTAAATGACTCCCCAGCTTCATTAGATCACGCGCGTGTCCTTCACATTTTATACTGATCATGATTAGCCCATATTTCTGCCGGATGCGCAAAAGCTAGGTTATATGAAGCTCTTGACGATAATTTCATGCGTCAGATTGACAATTAAGCAAATATTTTTCAGCGTCAAAGACATGTCATTTCAAATTTCCAAGCGTCAAAACACGGTCTCAGGGATCAAATAAGAAACTTGCCGAGTTGTCAAGTTTTGACAAGACATCCATGGACAAAAATTTCTTTCTCATTTTTCCGGCCAATTTTCGTGTTTGTTATCACTATATTGAATCCTAGAGTGTTATTAATATCAGTAACAAAACCAAGCGCTACAAACCAGTATTCACGTTTGACGACCGAGCGAGCTTCGGTACCGACTGCAATCGATTCCGGGATTTCTCAAGAGCTAATCGCAATCAGAAGCCAAAACCAACTGACTTTCGACTATAGTCAATCATTGGCCCACCACTACAAATCGGACTATAGTGTATGAATGAAAGTTTTCCCCGTTTTTCGGTCGCTTCGGCATTTGAGTAGCACGTACTGTCAACTTCGGAAGATAGTTGCCGGTCCCCAGCTCTGACATCCATTTGTTATTGAAAAGAACAAAGATAATTCAAACCGAGCCATCTTTCGCTAGCAAATAATCAAATTGCAGCCAATATTTGTCCCCTAAAACGAAGGGCTTTGTTAATGCTTTATTTTGTTTTACAATCCTAGCGGCAAAAATGTTAAAGTCGGCAAACCGATCAAAACACAGCCGCAACATTTTGGACACGAACAATATAACATCATACGATAACCTTAGAACGTTCCGGTTCAGCATCTATATCTAGAATCGGGAAACCCTAAGCAAGAGTGAGTGACTGTAAACATTTCGGTGCAAATTATCCCCGAAATTACAAAATTCTTTGAATTTCATTGTTTTTAGGGCGAGTGCGTTTGACGGGAGACATTAATGACCGAGATCAGCCCCGGACAAAGCAAATGCAGTGGGGCAATAAATTTTATTGATACGGCATCTGGAAATCTATTGACTTGCAATAGATACGAGATAAAGGGGTACCCCCCCCCCTGCAAAAAAAAAAAATTTCTCCTCAGATTTAAACGATTTGGAAAAATGACCTGGTCGGCCCCTGAAAATACGGAATTCCGTCACAATACGGAAAACTTTTACCCCTGGAATAGTCTGACTAAATTTCAGGTCATTTGAGCCATAAATGTGGCCTCTAGAGTGCCCACAATGTATTTCTTTAATTTGATCTTGTGACCTAGTTTATGACCCCAGGTGACCCAATTTTGAACTCACTGAACATGTTGTGGTCAGGTGGGCTAACAAACTTAGAACAGGATTACTATATAACAAATATCGAAATTCTACGCCTCCCAGTTTTAGAGAAGAATAATTTTAAAGTTTTCCTTTTTTGTTCCCATGTTCAAACTTGTGTCCCCCGGGGTGGGGCCAGTTTTGAACCCAGGGCCATCATATGAACAACTTGGTAGAGGCCCACTAGGAGATGCTACATACCAAATATCAAAGCTCCAAGCCTTCCAGTTTCACTGAAGAAGAATTTTAAAGTTTTCCTTCTTTGTTCCTATGTTCGAACTTGTGACCCCCGGGGCGGGGCCAGTTTTGACCCCAGGGCCATCATATGAATAAACTTGGTAGAGGTCCACTAAGAGATGCTACATACAAAATATCAAAGCTCTACTCCTTCCAATTTCAGAGAAGAAGAATTTTAAAGTTTTCCTTCTTTGTTCCTATGTTTAAACTTGTTACCCCCGGGGCGGGGCCAGTTTTGACCCCAGGGGTCATCATATGAACAAACTTGGTAAAGGCCCACTAGGAGATGCTACATACCGAATATCAAAGCTCTGCGCCTTCTAGTTTCAAAGAAGAATTTTAAAGTTTTCCTTCTTTGTTCCTATGTTCGAACTTGTGACCCCCGGGGCATCATATGAACAAATTTGGAAGAGGTCCACTAGGAGATGCTACATACCAAATATCAAAGCTCTACGCCTTCCAGTTTCAGAGTAGAAGAATTTTAAAGTTTTCCTTCTTTGTTCCTATGTTCGAACTTGTGACCCCCAGGGCGGGGCAATTTTGACCCCAGGGGCATCATATGAACAAACTTGGTAGAGGTCCACTAGGAGATGCTAAATACCAAATATCAAAGCTCTATGCCTTCTAGTTTCATAGTAGAAGAATTTTAAAGTTTTCCTTCTTTGTTCCTATGTTCGAACTTGTGACCCCCGGGGCGGGGCCAGTTTTGACCCCAGGGGCATCATATGAACAAACTTGATAGAGGTCCACTAGGAGATGCTACATACCAAATATCAAAGCTCTACACCTTCTAGTTTCAGAGGAGAAGATTTTCGAAGATTTTGCATTTTTTTCCTTTTTGTTGCCCTGGCAACCAGAGTTTTAAGTGGAATTCAATTCTTTGAACAACTTTGGTAGCGCTTCAGCAAGGAACATCCCTGCCAAGTTTCATCAAGATTGGCCCAGTGGTTTAGGAGAAGAAGATGTTTGAAGAAATTGTTGACGGATGACGGACGCCAGACGCCAGACATATGGCGATCACAATAGCTCACCTTGAGCACTTTGTGCTCAGGTGAGCTAAAAACATTGTGGGAAAAGGAGAGAATGCCAATAACCAGCATTTCTCTTTATCCTACATCGTCAGCTTTTTTGTGAACTATTCCGGCTAAAACTCCCTTGAAATTTGTCTTGTCTGTTTTTTCCCCCATTGAGAAAGTCCATTTCATTTATCTAGTGCCCTAAGGGTTAGTCTTTTACTACACGACAGAATTTTGGTCTTGTCTAATTTCAAAGCATTGCAGACAACAAATTTAAAGTGGCTCAAATGATGAGATTTGCTTGTAAAGGAATAGAAAACATTGTTGGAAAAGGAGAAAATGCTGGTTACCCTTTAACACACAATCCCATGTTTTCATGTCCCTGAGGAAGAGGCTTTTTAAAAAAAACATTGTGGGAATTAGAGAAAATACCTGTAACCATCATTTTCTCCTTTTCCAACAATTTTCTCTACCCTGTCAAAAAACTTAAGTTCACTACTTTCAAATTTGTTGTCTGCAGATGCTTTCAATTTGAAGGGGTCTAAAATTTGTCGTTTGGGAAAGGGTAAAAACATTTTCAGGAGAAAATTTTGTGCAATGTATTTTTGTATATCAGCAACAGTTTTCCTGTGTCTGGCTACCATTTCTGCTCAATGCTTTCGAATTCTGAATAAATGTCGCCCTAAACTCTTTACCAAATGACAAAATTTAAGACTGATCCAAATCGAAAGCATTTGCAGACAACAAATTAAATTTGGCTCAAATGATGGAATTTGTCTCTGAAAGAGCATTTTCTCCTTTTCCCATAATGTTTTCAAAAGACTTTCTCCAAAGGGTTGTTGATTGCTTGGTATAGGATTAAATCGACAGTTGCATAATATTAGTAAGGCCTAAAAAAAGATATCTGTGTTTAGGGTTTCCCTACCCTACATAGAAAATGCTGCAGACCCTAAACTTTTTACACTATGATTGAAAAAAAGGAAAATTTGTCGGGTGTGATTTCAGTGGTGGACGGACGTTTTGGCCAAGGATGTTTTGGCCAGGATGTTTTGGCCACGGACGTTTTGGCCACATGAAAATGCAGAGTAGGCTAAAAGTTTTTTTAACACAGTAAAATGCAATATATGAACTTTCAATGGTTTAAAGTATACAGTTTAAGAAAAAAAAAAAGCATAATTATAAAGTCTGTCTCGTGCATTTTTTTTTTTTAAATTATATTTGGCCAAAACATATGTTGACTTTGTTTTGCATTCTTTTATTGCAAACTACTTAGATTTTTCATACTTTGTTGCAAACTACTATAGCAAACAAAATTTCAAGTTATTGTTCAATCACCATAATATGACAATAATGATAATTAAAGCAATCGTATACAAAGTTTTGTCCTTCAAATAGTATAAAAGCAAAATAAAACTTGAAACTTACTATTTGAAACACCAATCAATTTACAAAAAAAAATTAAAAAATGTCAACCATTTGTAACTCAAATTGAAAAAAAAAATTAAATAACCCATTACTCCATACATAGCAATTTCTCCTTTCCCTACAATGTTTTTAATCATGATTTGTAGGGCTAAAAATCACAAAATCTTGCAAGTAATATTTGGCCAAAACGTCCTACTTTGTAATTTCATCTGGCCAAAACGTCCTGGCCAAAACGTCCTACATTCGATTTCAGTACATGGTCCTTGTAAAAAGTTTCTGGAAAAAAAATATATCCCTGCCTACAGCATCTCGGACCGAAACCCTAAACACAGATATTTTTTTGTTAGGCCTGATAATGATTAACCCTTTACCAGACAATCCCAAGTTTTAACGACCCTGAGAAAAAAGCCTTTTGAAAACATTGTGAGAAAAGGAGAAAATGCTGGTTACCAGCATTTTCTCCTTTTCCCACAATTTTTTCCATCCTTCCCAAAACAAATTTTAATTTATGAGTTGCATTTGATCTGTCATGTGCAAATGCTTTGGATTTCGACAAGTCTTAAATTTTGTCATCTTGTAAATGGTTAATCTAATGTGATAGGATGGAAATACACAGATTATCAGGGCTTTATCACACTGTATTGTACATGTTATTGACCAGCATTACTTGGTGTAAATTGTCTCTATATTGCTAAAGCAGATGGACAAAAGATTCCACTTCAACCCTTTACCAGATGACAAAATTCTAAACTGGTCCTAACTGAAAGCAATAACTGATGACAAATGGAATGGTATTTACGTCTTTACCAAACAATAAAATTTTAGACAAAGCTCAAACCTGTTGCATAGGACAAATTCAATTTTATCCAAATGATGTGGTTTACCATTGGAAGGGTAGAAAACATGGTGGGAAAAGGAAAAAATGCTGGTTAAGAACATTATGGCAAAAGGAGAAAATGCTGGTTACCTGCAGTTTTTCTTTTTCTCACAATGCTTTTAATGTGCTTTTTCCTCTGGGACATTAAAACAAAAGATTGTATGATAAAGGGTTAAATGATGGAATAAGCCTGTAAAAAGAGTAGAAAACATTGAGGGACAGGTTACCAGTATTTTTCTTCTTTTCCCATGATGTTTTCAAAAGTCTTTTTTTCCTTGAGGTTGCTGACAATTGGGAAAGTGCAGTATAGGGAAAAAAAGGAGGAAAAAACAAGAAAATAAGATACTAATGGAATTCTATATATTAAAAGGCTTCAGTTTCTCTATATTCCAGTACATGCATGTCCTTCACCTTTCACGAAAACACTTTTTGCACACTATGCCCTACAGACGACTTTTTCTCATCTTTCACAAGACAACTTTTGAAAAGACTGTGGCAGAAGGAGAAAGTGCAAGTCAGAAACAGTTTCTCCTTTTGTCATAATATCTTATCTTTACATGACTTTTGTATGAATGTTCTTTTCCAAGTATTCCTATTTTACAGGAATCAGTTTTCTTCAGCAAATTTGTTTCAAAGCCAGCATTTTCTCATTTTTCCACAATCTTTTCTACCTTTCCAAAGACATACATTTCACATTTTCAGTCACATTTATATTGTTTTCTGCAAAATTAATGCTTTCAACTTGGAGAGGTCAATTAAAACTGTGTTGTTTGGTACCGATTTAAATATTATGATGGGATTTTTCTTTGATATAGTAAACATTGTTGAAGAAAAAGAAAAAATATAATGCTGGTAACCAGCATTTTCTTTTTCCCAAAATGTTTTCAAAAGCCTTTTCCTAATAGTTGTTAAAAAATGGGATTGTTTTATAAAGAGTCAGTTTTTCATCCTCTGCCATACAATCCAAACTTTTCTTGAAAGCAAGCTTTTGAAAATAATGTGGGAAAAGGACAAAAGCTAATTGTAAGCATATTCTCCTTTTACCACAATATTTTCCATCCTTCCCAAAACAAATTTCAGTTTTTGAGCTCCATTAATTTTTTCAAATGCATTGAATTTGAAAAAGTATAAAATTTTGTTGTCTGGTATGGACTGGTCCAAAGTGAAAGCATTTCCAGACGACAAATTAAATGTAGCTCAAAAGATGGAATTTGTCTTTGATAGGGTAGAAAACATTGTGGAAAAAGGAAGAAATGCTGGTTACAAGCATTTTCTCCTTTTCCCACAATGTTTTCAAAAGCCTTCTTAATCAGTGTCGTTAAAACATGGAACTGAGAGGTAAAAGGTTAAACAACTGCGTTATTTTCTGTTAAAAAAATGCCTGCGACAGAATGTGTCTCTGACGGAAAAGATTATAAAAATAGCTCAAATTTCTAGAGGGAAGTATCTTGTTTTCTTTCCAAAGTTTTTGTCCTTTTTTTTTTTTAACTTATCTTGTTTTTGTTTGTAAACCCTACACAAACCAATCTGATGTTTTCATGACCCTGTGGAAGAAGGCTTGTGAAAACATCATGGGAAAAGGAGAAAATGTTCTATACTAGCATTTTTCTCCTTTTTCTAAAATGTTTCTTTACCATTTCAAAGGCAAACCACTTTATTTGAGCAACATTTAATTTGTTGTTTATGAATGCTTTAACTGTGTGTTTTGCTTAAATGTTTGATCTTGTAAAAAGTTCATATTTGTAGTAATGAATACTTGAAATAGATATTTTTCGGTCAGAGAAAAAAGAAGCTTAACAATGCTTTCTTAACCTTTAACCACAAAATCCCGAGTTTACATGACCCATAAGTAGAGGGCTTTTGAAAACATTGTGGGAACTAGAGGCGCTTGAGCGCCTGTATCACTCCACAGGCCTGATATTTCTATAATGGCAAAAGGAAGTTTTTAACAATTATCATTCAATCCTGCATTTTAGCTCACTGAAGAAACAATTTGGTAGACAACCACCATAGGAACTTACCTGCAAAACAACAATGAAATCCAATGAATAGTTTTAGAGAAGAAATTTTTCAAAGATTTTACTTTATACCATAAAAGGAAAATGAGTCTCCCATAAAAGCCATGTTTTTTCACAGATCTTTTTTTTTTTTAAGGAATTCTGTAAACCCATATCGAAGGAACATTCCTGCAAAATAATAATGCTATCCAAATAGCGGTTTGGGAGGAGAAGATTTTTAAAGGTTTTTTACTTTGGTTGCCATGGCAACCAGAATTCTTCATGGAACACAATTATTTGAAGGAATTTGAAAGAGGACCACCAAAGGAACATTCCTGTGAAATTTGGTAAAAATCCAGTCAATAGTTTCTGAGGAGAAGTTTTTTAAAGAAAAAGTTTACGGACGCACGCACGGACGAACGGACGAACGAACGGACGGACGGACGCACGACGGACACAACGCCATGACAATAGCTCGCTGGCCTTCGGCCAGTGGAGCTAAAAAGGAGAAAATGCTGGTACCCAGCACTGTCTCCTTTTCCCCCACAATGTTTTCAACCCTGTTAAAGACAAATCCCATCATATGAGCCACAATTTATTTTGTCATCTGCAAATGCTTTCAATTTTGGCAAGTCGACAAGTTTGTCCTATGTCAAGAGTTAAGAAATCTTTGTCCCATAAACCATAAGAAAATGCAGATCAAAGACCAGACTGCATCTTTTACACAGTATGATCTTGCTCTGCAAAGCAAGTTAAGCTACAAAATGCTAAGTTATGAACAAATCTGAACGGATCCAAACCCCAGTCTCCCAGATGAAGTCCGAAACAGCAACAACCTTACAAAGCCATATCCACTAAAGCTCTCATAACATAAATAGACAACTCTAGTTTTAGACCTGTCAATATTATTAGCATTTTCTTGGTTGAATGGTGTTTTAAGTCGCTTTCAACATTATTTCAGTCATATCACAGTGACAGCTCACATATTCATGTTTTCCTGTGTTTTACCAGTACTAGGCTAGGGCTCTTAAAGTATCTTGCCCAAGGACACTCCCTCGAAAAACACAGTGGATCAAGTGTGGCTCCAACCCGGGGCCTTCAGGTTATAAGTCTGACACTTTACCACTGAGCCATGCAGGACCCCTCGCCTTTTTCTTGGGTGACAGTGGTGTAGGGGTAAAGTGTAATGTTTTCTGCTTTTCCCACAATGTTTTTAAAAAGCCTCCTGTCTCAATTTTGAGGCCTTTTCCTAAAGTTTTCCTCAAGGTTGTTAAAATCATTGTTTGGCAAAAGGCAAATTTACAAATATATCCAAAAAAAGTCTCACCAAAGATTTCCCCACCGCTGGCATACTCTGTGACTAGATATAACATGCGCTCACTTTCCATCACCTGAAAGACAAAAAATAATCAACAATAAAATCAATTACCCAAATGGAAAGTACTGTAGGAAGCTTGAGATTAAGGTCTACGGCCCCTAACTCTCATATTGAAAGCCAGCAGCTGCCAAGATTGGCCAAATAGGCTCTACGAAAACATAGATGTTGCACGATATTTACCGATGAGTTAGGGGTTGTAATCCTTAAGCCAAAGGTCTTTGTAGAATTGTCTTTGTTTCAGTGTTTTACCTTTAATCAGACAATAAAATATGCAACTTGTCCAAATTAAAAGCATATGCAGACAAAAAAATTAACATGGCTCAACAATGGGTTATATTTCAAAGGATGGAAAACACTAAAGGAAATGGATGTACCTAAGATTTGGAGGGGGGGGGTTAAAAAAAATACTCCTTTCATCTGAGTAGCCCTCGGCCTGAGCATCTTCATCATACAGACAAGAAGGAAAGGGTGTCTTCGATGTCTTCACAAACCTGTACTGTGTTTATTTATTTTAATACATATACTGCAATAACTAAGCTGGTTTTACTAATTGAAAAAGTTCTTTTTATTATTTCTGCCCTCCGAAGTTAAATCTTTACAGAATAACAAAACATAACCCCACGCAATCCCAAGTTTTAACGACCTTGAGGAAGAATGCGTTTGAAAAAATTGTGGTAGCAGGCCTTTTCTTTTTCCAGTAATATATTCCAGCCTTTCTCATAATGCAATCTCATTGTTTTAACCTTTTACCAAACAATCCCAAGTTTACTGACCCTTAGAAAGAAGCCTTTTGAAAACATTGTGGGAAAAGGAGAAAATGCTGGTAACCAGCATTTTCTCCTTTACCCACAATGTTTTCTACCTCTTCAAAGACAGAAATCACCTTTTCTTGTACACTAAATTTGTCGTCTGCAAATTCTTTCAATTTGGTTGAGTCTGACATTTTGTCATTTGGTAAAGAGTTAATCCCATTTAGATTGATGTCTGCCAATGCCTTGGATTTGAAGAAGTTCAAAATATTTTCATCAGGTAAAGGGTTAAGACTCTTCCATTTTAAAAAACATTTGCAGACAACAAATCAAATGTGGCTCCATCCGTGGGATGTGCCATCTGAAAAGGGTGGTAAATATTGTTGTAAAAAGAGAAAATGATGGCAAGCTTTCTCTCTTAGGGTCATTGAAATTCAGAATTGTGTAGTATAAGGATAATTCAGACCTCGAGGGATTAACTCTTTACCAAATGACAAAATTGTGGACTGGACCAAATTGAAAGCACTTCCAGACAACAAATCAAATGTAGCTAAAAATGATGATTTCTGTCCATGATGGGGTATAACACATTGTGGGAAAAGGAGAAAATGCTGGTACCAGCATTTTCTCCTTTTCCCACAATGTTTTCAAAAGGCTTCTTTCTAAGGGTTGTTAAAACTTGGAATGATATGGTGAAGGGTTCAAGGTTAAAGCCCCAAGAGCCCTGTTTACAGATGTATCCTCTGCAGGAAGTTGACAGTTCATTGTCCTGGCAAGTGATCTACTATCATGTCTTTCTGAATTTGGATACAACATAAATCAGAAACCGTTCTGATAAAAACGTCTTTGATAAAATGACAGCAGAAAAATAGTTGACCCTTTAACATTCACCACACAATCCTGGGTTTTAACGGCCCTAAATAAGAAGCTGTTTGAAAACATTATGGGAAAAGAGGTTAACCAGCATTTTCTTCTTTTCCCAAAATGTTTTCTACCTTATCAAAGATAACTTCCATCATTGAGGGTCACATTTCAATTGTTGACTGCAAAATTTGTGGTTTCAAATTGGACAAGTCTTAAATTTTGTTTTGTAAAGAGTCAAAGGTTAAAATTAAATTCATCATATTTGATAAAGGTCAAAAGAAAATAGAGTATTTCTAAAAATACATAAACAATATGGTTTTATAATTTTCTGTTTTTTAATCCTTTACCAGACAACAAAATTTGAGCCTTGTCCAAATTCAAAGCATTTGCAGACAATGATTTACACATAATTGCTGAAAAACATGAAATTTACCTTACTCTGGGTAGAAAACATTGAGGAAAAAGGAGAAAATAGTGATTACCAGCTTATTCTCCTTTTCCCAAAATGTTTTCAAAAGCTGTTATTCTCAGGGTCAATTATAGTCAGGATTAAGTGGTATAGGGTTAATTGATGGATAGAAATTTATGTTCTAGACAAAGCCTTTCATGTACTGTATGTTAATCACTGATTCTTAATCCTTTACAAAACAATTGTTATAACGACCCTGTGGAAGAAAGCTTTTGAAAATATTGCAGGAAAATAAGAAAATGGTTTGTAACCTCTTTTTGAGCAATTTCTCTAACTTTCATGATGTTTTTAACACACAAGCTCAAAGGGGTCCTGTGTGGCTCAGTGATAAAGTGTTAGACTTGTGACCTCAGGAGGTACCAGGTTTGAGCCCACTCAATCCTGAGTTTCACCAGTACTAGGGGCTTCCACGACACAAGTCCTATGCTTTACCACTGAGCCACCCAAGACTACAAGTACAGGAAAAAAGATGTAATTTACTTATAATACCTATCATTCTCTTTTAAATGCATCAGACTTGTTTGAAAACATTATAATCTGTTCAATGACAATTAATTGCTTTTCAGTTGAAACAATCGTCCTTTTGTATTATCAACATTAAAATTCATGGAGCCCTTTAGTCTTACCAAGTTTAAAAAACTTTGGCCATGTTTCTATTGAAAGCATTTGCAGACACTGCATAAAACGTTGCTGAAATAAAGTAATTTGTCTTTGAAAGTATAACAAACATTGTGGGAGATGTACAAAAAGTTCTCTATCTTTTCAAAGGCAAATCAAATAATTAATTTTGAAGTACATCCAATTCTTTGTGCTTTTGAATTGAACAAGTCTAAAACTTTGTCATCTTGTGAAAGAGTTCACATACAACTCCACATCCTCCTACTTGGTTGTCAAAAAACTTTTGTTGTTTATCCACTTGTTTGACTGCCTACATCACTCACATTACAGCTTTTGCAGACCTTTGGTAAAGTGCTACTTTCCCAACTAATCCTTTACCGCACAACAGTATTTTAGATAGGTCTAAATTGAGAGTAGTTCCAGACAACAAACTAAATGTGACTGAAAAATTGAAATTTGTTTTGGGAAGGGTAAAATACAATGTTGTTACCAGCATTTTCTTGTTTTCCCAGAATGATTTCAAGAGGTTTCTTTCTCAAGTTCATTAAAGGTCTGGATTGCGTGGTAAAGGGTTAAATGAAAATGAGTATTGTCAGTTGGTTAATTCTTTTCTAGATGACAAACTATCAGACCAGTCCTAATTCAAAGCATTTGTACACACTAGAGGCGCTTGAGCACCTGTATCGCTCCACAGGCCTGATATTTCTATAATGGCGAAAGGAAGTTTTTAACAATTATCATTCAATCCTGCATTTTAGCTCACTGATGAAACAATTTGGTAGACAACCACCATAGGAACTTACCTGCAAAACAACAATGAAATCCAATGAATAGTTTTAGAAAAGAAATTTTTCAAAGATTTTACTTTATACCATAAAAGGAAAATGAGTCTCCCATAAAAGCCATGTTTTTTGACAGATCTTTTTTTTTTAAAGGAATTCTGTAAACCCGTATCTAAGGAACATTCCTGCAAAATAATAATGCTATCCAAATAGCGGTTTGGGAGGAGAAGATTTTTAAAGGTTTTTTACTTTGGTTGCCATGGCAACCAGAATTCTTCATGGAACACAATTATTTGAAGGAATTTGAAAGAGGACCACCAAAGGAACATTCCTGTGAAATTTGGTAAAAATCCAGTCAATAGTTTCTGAGGAGAAGTTTTTTAAAGAAAAAGTTTACGGACGCACGCACGGACGAACGAACGGACGGACGGACGGACGGACGCACAACGGACACAACGCCATGACAATAGCTCACTGGCCTTGACACTTTCTTCCATAATAGCCGAGTTAAAAAATGTAGATCCAAGATCAGACTGTATACTGCCCCAAAAAGCACCAAAAAGTATGCATGACAATCTTTAGTATGAACCTTATACAAAACAAACTCCCACTTGAACAACCCTTGGGGAAAAAGGCAACAATATAATTTCATATTAAAAACAGTTTGGGAAGACAAGAAGACGAGAATTTAATGCTGAAAACCAGCATTTTCTCCTCTTCTCAACCACTTTCAACGACTAATCCAGTCATTTTCAAAATTAATGCTAATGCTTTCAAAATGGCCAAATCTTTCATGTTGTTATCTCGCACTGTGTAAAGATGAAGATCTAATGGAAAAATGTTTGATTAATTAAGCAGATTCCAGGTTAAACAGTGCAAACAGACCCTTAAGCACACAGTGCCAACTTTGAACAACCCTGAAGAAGAAGGCGTTTGGAAACATTTTCTCCCTTTCCCACAGTGTTTTCTACCCTATGGAGGACAAATCATCATTTGGGCCACATTGTAATTTGTAGTCTGCAAATGTATGTAACCCTTAAGCTACTTTGTGTGACTCACCGGGACCTTTTTGCAGACAGTGTAGATCAAGATCAGACTGCACAGAATGTGCAATCTGATCTTGCCTCTACACTAACGGATATATGGAGATATTCTGCACCCCCCACCCAGTCCCCACAATCAAAGAAAAAAAAAAAAGCTTTGAAATAGCAATTTTTAGGTTTTTACTATCTGCTTGGAAGTTTTATTTCATTCATTCAGCAGGATAAGGGTTAATTTGTACCTAAAAGTTTGTTGTTTGGTACAATGTAAAAGGTTAATTTCTTGCACTTTCTGCCCCTTCATTTTTCAATTTTACAACTTTTACATTTTCATTCTCAGAAGAAAGATATTGTTAACTCTTTACCACACAATCACGACTTTTTAACGACCCCAAAGAAAAAGCCTTTTGAAAACATTGTGGGAAAAGGAGAAAATGCTGGTAACCAGCATTTTCTCCTTTTCCTACAATGTTTTCTACCCTTCCTAAAATGAAGTTCAATCTTTAAATCACATTTATTTTGTCGTCTGCAAATGCTGTGAATTTTGACCAGTCTGAAATTTTGTCATTTGGTAAAGAGTTAATCTGACAGAAATCTATTATAACCCTTTTGCAAACAACAAATTTTAGACTTTTCCAAACAGAAAGCATCTGCAGATGACTTATTCAAAAAGGATACATTTAATCCTTTTCCACACAATCCCAATTTTTAATGACCTTGCAGAATAAGGCTTTTGAAAACATTATAGATAAAGGAGAAAATGTTGGAAACCAGCATTTTCTCCTTTTCCTACAATGTTTTCTACCCTTCCTAAAATGAAGTTCAATCTTTAAATCACATTTATTTTGTCGTCTGCAAATGCTGTGAATTTTGACCAGTCTGAAATTTTGTCATTTGGTAAAGAGTTAATCTGACAGAAATCTATTATAACCCTTTTGCAAACAACAAATTTTAGACTTTTCCAAACAGAAAGCATCTGCAGATGACTTATTCAAAAAGGATACATTTAATCCTTTTCCACACAATCCCAATTTTTAATGACCTTGCAGAATAAGGCTTTTGAAAACATTATAGATAAAGGAGAAAATGTTGGAAACCAGCATTTTTAACCTTTTCCCACAATGTTTTCTACCCTTTCAGCAACCTAATTCCTAATTTGAACGACATATTATTTTGTCATCTGCTAATAGTTTCAATTTGAACAAGTCCAAAATTTTCTCATGTGGTAAATGACTGAAAACTTAAGATCTCTAATAGGGTAGAAAACATTGTGTATAAAGGAGAAAATGCTGGTTACCAATGTTTTAAAAAGTCTTCTTCTTCTGGGTTGTTAAAACTCAGGATTGTGTTGGAAAGGGTTAAATCCTTACCAAATGACATACGAGGGCTGTTCGATATGTAATGTGTATTGTATCACAGCGCGATAACGCTTTGCACAATTTCGTGGATGATGATACGCTTGAATAGCTCTATTCAATACCTTTCCAATGGTATAAACACGAGCCTTCAGCTCCATATAGTTTTAAACTTATAGTCATTTCAATAGAGCTAGTCGTTGACCACTGTTGTAAAAATGGTTGGGAAACGGATTAAGAATATTAAAGAAATTAGAGCTTATATAAAAGTTCGCACAAAACTCGGTCATTCGGTAATGCAGATTTTTACTGAATTGGGGGAAGTTTATGGGTCTGATAAGGTATCTTATGAGACAGTTCGTAGTTTGAGAAAGAAATTTCTGACTGGCACAGAGTCCGTCAAAGATGCAGCAAAATCTGGCCGACCTCTGACTGTAACAGGCAAGGCAAATGTGTCCAAAGTCAGGGAAATAATTGAAAGTGATGGCAGATACACGATTCGTGATATTGCCAACGCTGTTGGCATACCGCTATCGCGGGTGCATTTCATTTTGAAGCGTATTTTGAAAGTACGAAAGATTTCTGCCAGATGGATACCGCATATATTGACAGATGACCAAAAACGGGTACGAGTACAAACTGCTAAGCAATTGCTCAAAATGTTTCCCAAATTCAATCAAAGACAATTTGCAAACATTGTTACTGGTGACAAAACATGGGTTCACTATTTCGAACCAGTAAGAAAAATTGGAAACAAAATATGGCTAACTTAACACGGTAGAAGGCCTGTAGTTGCCAAAAGGAGCACAAGCACAAAGAAGGTTCTTTATTGCATATTCTTCTCATGTGATGGTATAGCCGTACAAATTCCAGTGCCGAAGGGCAAAAGTGTTACAGGTCGGTATTACCAAGGTGTTGTACTAAAAAGCTCAAGAAATATTATCTTAAACGACGCCCTGTGTCAGGATTTAGGCATGTTCGTCTACTTCATGATAATGCTCCATCACATACATCTGAGCTTGTGAAGCAATTTTTGAAGTCGGAGAAGGTTACCGTCTTGCCACACCCACCATACTCTCCAGATCTAGCCCCATGCGACTTTTTCCTTTTTCCAAAACTTAAAAAGTTCTTATCTGGTTGTCGTTACAAGTCCCGACAAGCCCTTGGCTCAGCCATCAGTCAGTGCCTCAGAGGTCTACCTAAATCAGCGTACCGTGACACATTTCAGAAATGGATTCAGAGATTGAAATTATGTATTTCAAACCGCGGAGAATACTTTGAAGGGATGTAATGTTCATTTCACTATTTGAGTCGAATGCTTTGAGATATCATACAATACACATTATATATCGAACAACCCTCATAAGCAGTTGACAAAATAAAATGTCATAACTCTTACCAAACGACAAAATTTTAGCCTGGTTTAAACTGAAAGCATTTGCAGAAGGCATATCAAATGGTACTAAAAACATAAAATTTGTCTTTCAGAGGGTAGAAAACATTGTTGGAAAAGAAGAAAATGCTGGTCTTCTTTTACCACAATGTTTTCAAAAGGCCCTTCCCCAGGGTCTTTAAAACCAGGGATAGTGTGGTAAAGAGTTAAATCATGGTTTTCCTTTGTGTGCAAAGGAAAAAATACTGATCACCAGCATTTTTTCCTTCTCCCTCAATGTTTTCAAAGGGTTTCATCCTCAGGTTTGTAAAAATCCAGGATGATCTGTTAACAACGTAATAGGCTAATTGATAAGCTAAATGTATGCAAATGCACTTTATGAACATGCGTGGCCTTCCACTGTTTTGCCATCTTTTACATAGCCCTTCACAGCTGAAGTAACTGTTGTCTCTTAACCCTTTACCACACAATCCCGACTTTAAACTACCCTAAGGAAGAGGCCTTTTGAAAACATTGTGGGAAAAGGAGAAAATGCTGGTAACCAGCATTTTCTCCTTTTCCCACAATGTTTTCTTCTTTACGAAAGACCAATTTCATGCTTTGAGTTGCATGTGATTTGTCGTCTGCAAATGCTTTCAATTTGGACAAGGCTAAAGTTCGGTCGTTTGGTAATGAGTTAAGCCAATTTAGATCAAGATCAGAATGCACGAAATGTGCAATCTGATCTTTGATATACTGGACAAAGGCAACCATGAACTTGTAATTAATTGGGTCTTGTTTCTAGAGTAAAAATGTTCATTGGGTGTATTTGCTGCTCTAAGGGTCAACCTTTATTAATGTGTATGCATACCCTTTGATGCTTTTGCAAATTTAAAACCTATCAAAGCATTTTGACAAATGGAAAACATGTACTCATTTAACCCGATACTGTAGACAACAGGCAACTAAAATATGAGGGCCATGATGCCATTATTCACTCAACTGGCATATAAAATTTGTGAATGAGCTGGTACTTTTAGGGGGTCCTGGGTGGACTACAGTGTTGGACTCTTAACCTGGTGGTCCCAGGTTTGAGCCTCACTTGAAGCACTGGGTTTTTCTTGGAAATGTCCTTGGGCAAGATACTTCAGAGCCCTAGCCTAGTACTGGTGAAACCCAAGACATAACGGATAGGCACGCCATATGACTGAAATAATGTTAAAAGCAGCATAAAATACCATTCAGTCAATCAATGGTATTTTACTCCTGTTGACAGGACAAAAAGCCACACCTAGGACAGCCACTATTTTCCATGAGTCAACTATTTACAAAATGACATAATTTTAGACTGGTCCAAAGTCAAAGCATTAAATTTTGTGCACCACTCAATGATTGAATTTGTTTTGCAAAGGGACCACAAAACATTGTGAGAGTGGGGAATGCTCAACTTACCAAGGAAGGGGAAGACATGTGAAGATTTTTCCAAGTCTTCACTTTTGTTACCATGACAACAAGTTCTATAAGGATTTTATTTCCTTAGAGACATCTGCAAGCCAACCATGGTATAAACGTTTCTATAAATTTTGGTTCAATCTCAGCCACTAGTTTCAGGGTAAAAGATTAGGTTGAAAGAAAATCTAGAACACATATGATTGTGCATACAGGGCCATAATGTAAGCTCGCTAGATGTTTTCCAGTTGAGCTAATGCTACTTTCTCACTATTGCGTATCAGTGGGGTATGCAATAAAATTTCTTTAATGGGTCAGTCGCCAAGAACTGAGGCGTATTTTGTTCAAAATTAAGGCATGGCGTATGTATGCTGTGTCTGTGGTGTTCCTGTGGCGTATCTGTGTTTGTATGGAGTTCAAAGGATGAAAAGTATGGCATACTGAGGCATAAGCATGGTGTGTGACGCGCTGAAGTGGCATAACCGCTTTGTTAGCATGACATTCCTTTCTTATGTGCAGCCTTGCCGTTGGGTAAATACAGTGGTCACCGATGGAAAACGGCTGTGCTCACTGCGTTGCCGTCATACGTTCAAAAGAAGTGAAATGTATCATGTTAACCAATACGTTTGCGTGAAGTAATACATGTTCGAGCTACATTCCCACGGAGTCACTGCTCATTGTTTTCCCTTTTACGGCATATGTGTGACGTAAGCATGACGTATCAGAGCTTCTACGTACATGCTACGTATTTTTAAGTGTGGACTCTACGTACAAGGAGATCATGCTACGTACCAAAGAGTATTAGGCATGTAAGTTGACGTTACTGTGGCGTCGTCATGGCATTCCTTTCTTATCGCGATACGCCGTACATACGCAAGCCAATACGCAATAGTGAGAGAGCGTCCTTACTAGTCATTTTAACTCTCTAAACAATAGACAGGACAGTCAAACACACTAAACACCCTTACAAAAACACATTCTAACCCTTTATCACACAATCTCAAGTTTTGACAACCCGGCTGAAAAGAGCTTATGAAAACATTGTTGAGAAAGGAGAAAATGCTGGTAACCAAGATTTTCTCCTTCTCCCACAATGTTTTCTACCTTTTGAAAAGGAAATTTCATGTTTTGAATATCAATTAAGTCTGTTGTCTGCAAATGCTTTTAATATGGACATTGTTAAAATTTTGTGGTGTGGTAGGGAGTTATGGTATCTACTGTAACAAATTCTTGGAATCACCGGAACAAACGAAAAGAAATTCTAATGCTATGTATTCTGCTTTCATCTGCCACAGTATTCCCTCCACTATGTGATTAATTGTAAAACATGTTTTTAATTACTTTTCGCTCTTTATCAACCAACAAAATCCTACACTAACTTGTCCAAACTGAAAGCATTTTGCAGACCACAAATAACTGTAGCTCAAATTTTAAGATTTGTTTTTCATAGAGTAGAAAACATTGTGGGAAAAGAAGAAAATACTGATTACAAGAATTTTCTCTATTTACCATCATGTATTCAAAAACCTTCTTTCTGGTTGTTAAAACAAGCATTCGTTTAGTCAAGAGTTAATTTCTCTTATTCTCCTTACAAGACAACAAAATTTTAGACTGGTCAAAATTGAAAGCAATTGCAGTTGACAAATCATATGTAACAGAAATTGTGAAACTTGTCTTTGCAACGGTAGAAAACTGTGGGAAAAGGGAAAAACTGCTGGTTACTGTTGTTTTCTCCTTTTCCCACAATATTCTCAAAGCCTTTTTCTTTTGGGTTATTAAAACTCCAAATTGTGTCGTAAAGGGTTAATGTCATCCCATGGATTAGTCAGAGGGTGTCATACAGGAATGGTCATCAGAGATATCAAGGACTTTTCAAGGACTTTTCAATGACTTTTGTTTTAACTTCAAAGATTTTCCTCACACAATACATGTACAGATGAATAAATCTTTAGTTACAGCAGCATTGTCTCTGTTGACATGATATCTACAAACATGTTTAACTCTTTACCACACAATCCCGACTTTTAACGACCCTGAGAATGAAGCCTTTTGAAAACATTGTGGGAAAAGCTGGTGCCATGCTGGTTACCAGCATTTTCTCCTTTTCCCACAATGTTTTCTACCCTTCCCAAACCAAATTTCAATGTTTCAGTCACATTTATTTTGTCGTCTGCAAAATGCTTTCAATTTGGACTGGTCTAAAATTTTCTCATGTGGTAAAGAGTTAATTAACCCTTTACCAAACAATCTCTGGTTTTTACGACCCAGAGGAAGAAGCCTTCTGAAAACATTGTGGGAAAAGGAGAAAATGCTGGTAACCAGCATTTTCTCCTTTTCCCACAATGTTTTCTACTCTTCTAATGTCAAGTTTCAATTTTTGAGTAACGTTTATTTTGTTGTCTGCAAATGCTTTCAATTTGGACAAGTCTAAAATTTTGTTGTTTGGTAAAGAGTTTAAACAAGAGGGCCATGATGGCCTTGTACCGCTCCACTGCCTTTCAACCGTTTACCACACAATACTGAGTTTTAAGGATCCTAAGGAAGAGGGCTTTTGAAAGCATTTTTGGGAAAAGGAGAAAATTCTAGCAACCAGCATTTTCTCCTTTTCCAAAAATTTTTTCTTCTCTATCAAAGACAAATTCAATTATTTAATTCTTTACCAAACTACAAAATTTTAGACTGGTCCAAAATGAAAGCATTTGCAGACAACATATTAAATGTAGCTGAAATGATGTTAATGTCAGTGAAAGTGCGGAAAACCTTGTGGGAAAAGGAGAAAATGCTGGTAACCGGCATTTTCTCCTTCTCCCACATTGTTTTCAAAAGGCTCCTTCTTCAGGGTCGTTAAAACCAGAGATTGTTTGGTAAAGGGTTAAGCCACATCAAATTTTTCATCTACAAAATGCTTTCAATTACATTATGTCTACAATTTTGTTATGTAGGAAAGAGTTTAAGGAATGTTCAATACTTATTGGCATCAACAGAGACACTAAATTATAAGACTGTATTGAAATAAAATGTACATGGCAATGAACTATGAAATAAGAAAATAAACCTAGTCCCACAAAAATTCATATGTTTTTCACATGTCAAGATGATGTCGGTGACTGCAAACAGGTCTAATCAAGTATCATTCACACCAGATATCAATGAAATCTTACAAAGAAAACAAGAAGATTTCTAAACTCAACAAAAAAAAATTTTTTTTCTATGGCATGAATGGTTAAACATACATCTTTACTCGTTTTCATCCAGTTTTTTAACCGCTTTTTTCTTAATTTTATGAAACTATAATCACTCTTGTATCTTCATGCCAAATATTGTCCTCGATGGTTGCAAGGTTGCACAGATTACGGCAGATAGAAAATGCATTTCATTCTATTGCGGCTAGCCATAGACATAACAACCACAGTTTACGGTTTAAATTGAAGACAAATCCCTACAGTTTCTTTAGCCCATACAACTGATATCGATTTTTTATTTCTGTTTACACAGCTAACTAAATTATAACATGGTCAAGTTTTAATAGCGTTTGTTTACTCTCTGGCTGTAAAGATGTCTCTTTAGGTTATGAAAAAACTGATTCATTTCTCATTTCTTGTTAACCCTTTACCACATGGCAAAATTTAAGACCTATCCAAATTGAAAGCATTTGCAGACGACAATTTCATAGTGGCTAAAATGATGCAACTTTTCTTTGATAGGGTAGAAAACTTTGTGGGAAAAGGAGAAAATGCTGGTTACCAGCATTTTCTCCTTTTCCCACAATGTTTTCAAAAGGCCTCTTCTTCAGGGGCATTAAAAGGCGTCATTGTGTGGTAAAGGGTTAAACATTCTGATCTTGGTATAAATCGGTATCACTGAAAACTGAACATTTTTTATCTGAAAAATTTGAATACACAATACCAATCATGTTTCTTGAAATTTGATAATCAAGGGATATACATGTACTATTAATAACGATTTGTAGAGAATTCCAACCTGTTAATATTTAAGTGTATGACTTGTATATTCAGATATTCAGGTGTTAGTGACAACAATCTGTGCAGTGACCAGGATGACATTGATGCCATTAGGTCATTCCAGATAATTCATTTCAACTTATTTGTTAAATTGGATGTCTGGTAAGCCCATTTTGATTTTTAAAAAAATTCTGGGGGTGGGTTAATTTGAGACGTTAAAATCAAGTTTAATTCAAGAATAATTCTAGAAACATACAGAACAGTTCCAAAATGTTTCACTGAAAGTACGAGGGCTGTTCGACATGTAATGTGTATTGTGCCACAGCGCGATAATGCTTTGCACGATTTCGTGGATGATGATACGCTTGAATAGCTCTATTCAATAACTTTCCAACGGTATAAACACGAGCCTTCAGCTCCACATAGTTTTAAACTCATGGTCAGTTTAGTAGAGCTAGTCGTTGACCACTGTTGTAAAAATGGTTGGGAAATGGATTAAGAATATTAAAGAAATTAGTGCTTATATAAAAGTTCGCACAAAACTCAGTCATTCGGTAATGCAGATTTTTACTGAATTGGGGGAAGTTTATGGGTCTGATAAGGTATCTTATGAGACAGTTCGTAGGTGGAGAAAGAAATTTCTGACTGGCACAGAGTCCGTCAAAGATGCAGCAAAATCTGGCCGACCTCTGACTGTAACAGGCAAGGCAAATTACTCAAAAGTCAGGGAAATAATTGAAAGTGATGGCAGATACACGATTCGTGATATTGCCAACGCTGTTGGCATATCGCTATCGTGGGTGCATTTCATTTTGAAGCGTATTTTGAAAGTACGAAAGATTTCTGCCAGATGGATACCGCATATATTGACAGATGACCAAAAACGGGTACGAGTACAAACTGCTAAGCAATTGCTCAAAATGTTTCCCAAATTCAATCAAAGACAATTTGCAAACATTGTTACTGGTGACGAAACATGGGTTCACTATTTCGAACCAGTAAGAAAAATTGGAAACAAAATATGACTAACTTAACACGGTAGAAGGCCTGTAGTTGCCAAAAGGAGCACAAGCACAAAGAAGGTTCTTTATTGCATATTCTTCTCATGTGATGGTATAGCCGTACAAATTCCAGTGCCGAAGGGCAAAAGTGTTACAGGTTGGTATTACCGAGATGTTATACTAAAAAAGCTCAAGAAATATTATCTTAAACGACGCCCTGTGTCAGGATTTAGGCATGTTCGTCTACTTCATGATAATGCTCCATCACATACATCTGAGCTTGTGAAGCAATTTTTGAAGTCGGAGAAGGTTACCGTCTTGCCACACCCACCATACTCTCCAGATCTAGCCCCATGCGACTTTTTCCTTTTTCCAAAACTTAAAAAGTTCTTATCTGGTTGTCGTTACAAGTCCCGACAAGCCCTTGGCTCAGCCATCAGTCAGTGCCTCAGAGGTCTACCTAAATCAGCGTACCGTGACACATTTCAGAAATGGATTCAGAGATTGAAATTATGTATTTCAAACCGCGGAGAATACCTTGAAGGGATGTAATGTTCATTTCACTGTTTGAGTCGAATGCTTTTGAGATATCGTACAATACACATTACATATCGAACAACACTCGTATATCTTAGTAATAGTGGAAAGTGTAGATCCAAGATCGGACTGACTGCAAAAGTAGCTAAAGTAACTATAGCATCAAAACCTTACCATTCCAGAACAGTTTGTTAATAATTCTAATCATAACAAGAGATGTTATGTTAGATCAAACAAGTAAGTATTACTATTGATATCTCTGTACTTATTTCAACCCTTACAGAGCCTTTTACACCAGTTCCTGTAGTTAAGCCATGCTCTGTGAAAAGATGGCTTAATGCATTTGCAAAAACTATAGACACAGGTCAGCCTGAGCAGACTCTGCTCAGACTGACCTGAGCTAAAACCTTTTGCTATCAGTTAATTTTCTGCAGGTAAAAGGACCAGTCTATTTCATCATTCAGTTGGCTGTTAAAGAAAGCAGCTATTATGGATCCATAATTATGCGATGGCTTGATTGGTCTAACTCATCACATAGATGCATTAAACCCCTGATCAAAATCAGACTAACTGAAACATACAGACTAGTTTTGGATCTATACCATAATCACTTCAATTTTCTTTTTGATCTGTGTAATAGACCACAAGAAACAAGAATGACATCCCCTGAATATAAGGTAAACAAGAGAGACTTCCTATTATTTGACTAATCTTGGATCTATACCATCCACTCATAAATGAGGAGAGATATCTTCAAAATGGAAGGAAACTTTATAGGAAAAAGATAAAATGCTGGTTACCAGCTGTTTTCTCTTTTTCCCACAATATTTTCTAAAACCCTTTCTCTTCAGGGTCGTTAAAACATGGAATATCTTGCCAAAGGGTTAACTAAAGAACATTAAGTTTATATCTAAATAAAACATTGAATAAGCCAGAGACATGTTATTCATTAAAACAATCATCCTGCAGCAGTTGGGGGGTTACCTTTCATCTTCAGAGAAAGAATTATAACAACTTCATTTTACCATTCTGTCAATTTCACCCTTCACCAAACAATCCTGAGTTTAATGATGCTGGGGAAGATACCTTTTGAAAACAATGTGGGAAAAGAAGAAAATGCTGGTAACCATCATTTTCTTCTTTTCCCACAATGTTTCAACTCTTTCACTAATTCACTCATATTTAGTTTGACATCTGCAACAGCTTTGAATTTGGGCAAGTTTAAACTTTTGTTGTCTAGTAAAGAATTAACTCTTTATCAAACAAGAAAATCGCAGTCAAGTCCAAGTTGAAAGCATTTGTAGACAATAAAATATAAGTTACTCAAATGTTATCATTTGTTTGGGGAAGGCTAGATAACATTGTGGGAATAGAAGAAAATGTTGGTTACCAGCATTTTCTTCTTCTCTCACATTGTTTTCAAAAGCTTTCTTTCTCAGGGTCGTTAAGAGTCTGGATTGTGTTGTAAAGGGTTAACTCTTTACCACACAATCCCGACTTTTAACGACCCTGAGGACAGAGGCTTTTGAAAACATTTTGGGAAAAGGAGAAAATGCTGGTAAACAGCATTTTCTCCTTTTCCAACAATGTTTTTTACCCTTCCCATCACAAATTTCTATTTTTAAGTCACGTCTGCAAGTGCTTTCAATCTGGACAAGTCTAAAATTTTGCCGTTTGGTAAAGGGTTAAAAGGGCTTATTTAGATTTCTTTGCTGTAAAAATCGGTCTTTTTGAACAGCATTGATAAATACTACAGAATAAGAGTCATCCTCCATGAAACGGGGGTTTCTGCAAAAAGTATCCACCCATGTCACCCTGCACAGACCACACAGGCTGTAATGGGTTGAAATTTTTTACTATTTTTAGTTTTCTGCATGTCTAAGGTAAATTCTATCTCATGATCAAGTCTGCTCTTAGAACAAAACAGTTTTAATGGAGCCCTAATTATGTGATGACATGCTTGGTATAATGTATCACAGACCTGATGTATTACACCACCTTTCCTCTGAGTGCTGCTCATAAGTTTTGAGCAGGATGGCCTTTGAAAACATTGTGGAAAAAACAAGAAAATCCTGGTACAGTGCATTTTCTCTTTTTTTCCACAATGTTTTCCACCATGCATCTATCGGTAAATCCTATCATTTGAGCCACTTTTATATTTTTTTCAACTCGCACAAATTCCAAATTTTGTTAAGTAAACAGTTAACAACATTATTCATAAGACAATTTAGAAAATATTGTGGAAAAAGGAATAAAAATGCACTCTCTCCTTTTCCCACAATGTTTCCAAATGTCTTCTTCCCCAGGTTTTTAAAAACAAAAACATTGGCTTGTTTGGAAAGGATAGAGACATAGATTTTAACGATTCTTTTAAACCTGAAAGTTAAAAAAAACATTGATTTAAATAATAAGGAAATAAATTACGCTTCACATTTGTTTTTTGGATCTTGATAACGATTAATTATTTATAAAACATTATCACAAAGAATCTTTGTCTCAATACACTTAATTAACCTGTATGACCTCTAGTGCATAGACATTTGACACTTCCATCATAACTATTGACAATATTGTAACAAATAGACAAGTCATTCATACACAATGTACAGCCAGTGGCTATAAAGTTTTAATCAAATTACGAACCATAATTGACTTACATGTCATGTATTTCCAAGTTTACTTAACAAGTTATTGTTGATTAAAAAATTAAGCTTATACCAGTAATTGATATGAAACTTATATGAAAAGATTAGAGCACCGCATGCATGTGCCAAGGCTTGGCTGCCATTGCTTGATTTTCAGTGACATTTCTAAGTCAAAAGGGGGCATAACTGTGTCAAAAATACTCTGATGGTAATCTGTCCTTGTTGTATGGGTTTTCCTTTTTATAGTTAACAAGTTGTCCGAGTTTGAAGTAAATATCTTTAGTAATAACAGAGATAGAATAAAATGTCAAAATTTTCCACGACACAGACAACAGCTCAGATGATGCAAGGGCTATGACAGTAACTCTGAGTTTTCTTCCAAAACATCACAGCTGAAAAATTATACTCTGCAAAAACTTTGATCGATAACTAAACTTTTAATTTCTTTTTAATGATAATTGTTGTTTTACTCAACCACAATCATACATGATTCCTGTGTTGTCATAGTTTAAACCACTATTCGGTTAAGACATTGTTAGGAAGAAATTCGAAGGAAGCAAAAACATCTTTATTTGAATAACAAGGACTATGAATTATAAGAATTAAGTAGCATTAATACTTTTTTCACCAAAATTTTTCCAAAATTAATTTCCTACAGGGAAAAAACATGATAATAAAAGTGAGTTAACCCTTTACCAAATAATCCTGGGTTTTCACGACCCTGAGAAAGGAGCCATCTGAAAACATTTTGGGAAAAGGAGAAAATGCAGGTAACCAGCATTTTCTTCTTTTCCCACAATGTTTTCTACCCTTCCCAAAACAAATTTCAATTTTTGAGTCACATTAATTTTGTCGTCTGCAAATGCTTCCAATTTGGACAAGGCTAAAATTTTGTCGTCTGGTAAAGTTTGTTAACACTTTACCAGAATGATGATACTCTTGAGTTTTCGTCCTGATTGAAAATATTAGATGAAAAATGGAATGTGGTTCAAATGCTGGTAATTAGAATTTTCTCCTTTTTCCAAAAATGTTTTCAAAAACCTTCTTCAACAAGAGGGCCATGATGGCCCTGAAGTCAATCACCTGAGCCTTTTGATCAAACATGACCCATTTCCAATCTCTTCAGAGATATTAAGACAAACACTCTGACAAACACTAATTAGTATTGGGCTTACAAATATGGCCTCTACAGTGCACACAAGCTTTTTCTAGAATTTGTCTCAGCGGCCTACTTGACATGTAGAAATTATCCAGACATACATTCCGACAAACTTTCATGAGTATTTGAGAGAAAATGTGGCCTGTAGGGTGTACAAAAGGTTTTTCGGAGATTTGACCTAGTGACCTAGTTTTTTATCCAACATAACCCATATTCATACTAGTCTAAGATATTATCAAGACAAACATTCAAAGCAAATTTCAAGATTATTGGACTGAAAATGTGGCCTCTAGAGCATACACACGGTTTTTCAAGGATCAAACTTGGTGACCTAGTTTTTATTCCACGTGACCCATTTTCAAACTCATGCAAGATATCATCATGACAAACATTCTAACAAAAGTTTAAAGAATATTGGACTGTAATTATAGTACAAAAGGTTTTTCCGAGATTTGACCTTGTGACCTAGTTTTTTATCCAACATGACCCATTTTCATACTAGTCTAAGAAATTATCAGGACAAACATTCTGACCGAATTTCAAGATTATTGGACTGAAAATGTGGCCTCTAGAGCTTACATAAGGTTTTTCTAAGATTTAACCTGGTGACCTAGTTGTTGACCTGACATGACCCATTTTCAAACTCATCCAAGCTATCATCATGACAAACATTCTCACCAACTTAAAAGAGCATTGGACTGAAAATGTGACTTCTGGAGCGTACAAAAGGTTTTTCTAAGATTTGACCTTGTGACCTAGTTTTTGACCCCACATGGCCCACTTTCGAACTCGTCTGCGATATTATCAAGACAAACATTCTGACCAAATTTCAAGAGTATTGGACAGAAAATGTGGCTTCTGGCGCATACACAAGGTTTTTTTTTAAGATTTGACCTAGTGACCTAGTTTTTGACCCAACATGACCCATTTTCAAATTTGTCAGAGATATCATCAAGACAAACATTCTGACCAAACTTTAAAGAGTATTGGACTGAAAATGTGGCCTCTAGAGCGTACAAAAGGTTTTTCTAAGCTTTGACCTGGTGACCTAGTTTTTGACCCAACATGGCCCACTTTCAAACTTGTTCGAGATATCAAGACAAATATTCTGACCAACTTTTAAGAGTTTTGGACTGAAAATGTGGCCTCTAGAGCGTACACAAGGTTTTTCTAAGATTAGACCTGGTGACCTAGTTTTGGACCCAACATGGCCCATTTTCGAACTCGTCTGAGATATCATCAAGACAAACATTCTGACCAACTTTCAAGAGTATTGGACTGAAAATGTGGCCTCTAGAGCATACACAAGGTTTTTCTAAGATTTGACCTGGTGACCTAGTTTTTGACCCGACATGACCCATTTTCAAACTTGTCCGAGATATAATCAAGGCAAACATTCTGACCAACTTTCAGGAGTATTGGACAGAAAATGTAGCCTCTAGAGCGTACACAAGATTTTTCTAAGATTTGACCTAGTGACCTAGTTTTTGACCCGACATAACCCATTTTGGAACTCGTCCGAGATTTTATTGAGACAAACATTCTGACCAAGTTTCATGAGTATCAGACAGAAAATGTGGCCTCTAGAGCGTACACAAGGTGAAAAAGTTGACGACGGATGACGCACGCCGGACACAGCACGATCACAATAGCTCCCCATGAGCACTTTGTGCTCAGGTGAGCTAAAAAGGCTGTTAAAACTTGAGACTGACTGGTATGCGGTTAAAAGTTGTTAATGTTTGGTTTTATAATTGTTACACTGACTCTTTTGGCTGATTTGTCTATATGTCTTGATGTCTGAAGTACATATGCAACTAATTTTATTGTTATCTTTTAACAGGTCTTTTTAAAGTAACCCTTCAAAATATGAGGAGCAAAATAAAACCTAATGAGGCACTATCATTTGGTTAACTTGCTGATCTGTCTGTAGAATAATGTGTAGTAGCCCTGCCAGGGCTCAAACCCTAAAACCCCTGCTAAAAATGACAATGCTTCACCAATTGAGCTATCCAGCCTAGTCTGATCCCACTATTGGTTCAAATCTATTTGAATGATTGGGTGTTTTACACCGCTTTCTACATTAGACATATCACTGCTACAGCCCACATGTTCATGTAATGTCCTAGGTTTCACTACAAATAGGCTAGAGCTCTGAAGTGTCTTGCCCAAGAACAATCCCATGAAAAACCCAGTGAGGCTAAAACAAGGGGCCTCCAGTTAACAAATCAACATCCTACCACTGAGCCATGCAGTACCCCATATCTATATGAGGAATTATGAATACCCAACTGTTTACAAATGTGTTATTTTTGTCACATTATTTTTTCAGTTGTATGTATTATATACATTTCAAGATCAAGCCTAAGTTTAACTCTGTACCAAACAATCCTGCATTCTTAAAACCATGTGGCTGAATGCCTATGAAAACATTGTGGGCGAAGGAGAAAATACTGGTAACCAACCAGTATTTTCTCATTTTTCCAAAATCTTTTCTACCCTTTCAAGACTAATTTCATCATTTTAGCCGCATCTTGTCATCTGCCACTGATTTCAAAATCGAAGAATCGAAAATTTTGTTGTTTGGTACAGACTTGCTCGTTTCTGGCCTGGAAGGCGAGCAAGTGATAAAAATCCAAAGTTATTAGGTACCGGTAATGTATTATTCTTATGTTTTTGATGTCTTCAAACTGTTAGATTCATGCTGTCTGACTCTTCGCTACACAACACCATGATAATACTTCTCTCAGAAAAGAGTTTTTGAAAACATTGTGGTAAAAGGAGAAAATGCTGGTAACCAGCATTTTCTCCTTTTACCACAATGTTTTCCAATTCCTATCAAAGACAACTAAAATCATTTCAGCCACATTCAATTTGTTATCTACAAATGCTTTCAAAATGGGCAAGTCTAACAGTTTGTAGACTGGTACAGAGAAAGCTGATCCTCGTATATAACTTTATGTGTTTGTACTTAATAATTTTACATCAAATTCAATATTTTACCCTAAGCCCTATACTAGAAGACAAAATTTTACACTTGTCTGCATTGAAAGCACTAGCTGTTGTCAAATAAAAAATGGATCAAATTACGAGATATGTTCATGAAAGGGTAGAAAACATTGTAGGAAAAGAAGAACACTGTGGTTACCACTATCAAGATGTTTTTGCAGCAAAAAATCTTATCATATCTTACAGTGTAGATCCAAGATCAGACTTCATATTCTGTACTTTCTGACCTTGATATATAAACTTTTTACCACACAATCCCAACTTTCAACGGCCTGGGAGAAGAAGTCCTGTGAATACAGGAGAAAAGGCTAGTGAACAGCTATGATAAGAATTGACCTTAAATAGTAATAAAATCATTGTGGCAAATTTCTGGAAAGAGAGAAAACGCTGGTCATCAGCATTTTCTCCTTTTTACATGATCTTTTGATGACAAATGTCTATTCTTTCAGCATACTTCATTTCTTTACCACACGACATAAATTTCGATTGGTGCAAAATTGAAAGCATTTGCAGATGACAAATTAAAAGTAACCAAAATGTTGAAATTTGTTCTTGATAGGGTAGAAAACATTGTGGGGAAAAAAGGATAAAGTGCTGGTTACCAGCACTTTCTCCTTTACCCACCATGTTTTCAAAAAGTTTTCTCTTCAGGGTTGTTGAATCTCTGGATTGTGTGGTTTAAGATTAAATCTATTAATTTCACATCCATTGTGATACAAGTTCGCATTAATCACTCTTGGTGACTGCTTCCTAAAAACCTTAACAAGTTGATTGATTAAAATTTTGGTTCTTTGCGCTGCTTTCAACATTATTTCACTCATATCACTGCAACAGTTCACATATTCATGTGTGTACCAGGCTTCACAAGCACTATTCTGCCAATGGACACTCCCACGTGAAACCAAGGGCTTCCAGTGAGACCCAAACCCTGGTTTAGGAGTCCTACACCTTACCACTGAGCAAGCCAGTACTGTGCTCATGATGTGGGTACTTCCATAGTTCCGACAGTTGACCCCGCTCTACACTGGGATTCAAACCAAACTTATTCTTTCAGGGTTAAAAAACAATACTGGATAGTTTACTACTGAGTGAATGCATCACTTTTTATTTTACTTTTTGATTATTTGCTAGCATGCATTAGACAATTAACCCTTTACCACACGGCAAAATTTAAGACTTATCCAAATTGAAAGCATTTGCAGAAGACAATTTCATAGTGGCTCAAATGACGCAACTTTTCTTTGGTAGGGTAGAAAACTTTGTGGGAAAAGGAGAAAATGCTGGTTACCAGCATTTTCTCCTTTTCCCACAATGTTTTCAAAAGGCCTCTTCTTCAGGGGTGTTAAAAGGCGTCATTGTGTGGTAAAGGGTTAAAAATCATATAATTATGCATGAACAGGCAGTCACGTAAATATTGTGACACTTCAAGAAATGACTCATAACAAGCATAAATTTACATTTTATCATCACAATCTTTTTAACGCTAGTTTTAACAACTCTAAAAGAGCTATAAAAAAAATTTTTTTTTTTGTGGGAAAAGGAAAAAATGCTGGTAGCCAGCATTTTCTCCTTTCTACAATGTTTTTCTGACCTTTTTAAGTCAAATCTAATCAGTTGTGCCACCTTTAATATGTCGTCTGCAAATGCTTTAAATTTGGACAACTCTAAAATTTGCTGTTGGATGAAGACTTAACTGTATACCAAACTACAAAGTGATAGACTTCCAAATTGAAGGGATTTGCAGACGACAACCTAAATGTCACTCAAAACATGAACTTTGTATTTTACAGTGTAGAAAACATTGTGGAAAAAGGAGAAAATGCTGGTTACCAGCATTTTCTCCTTTTCCCACAATGTTTTCAAAGGCCTTTAGCCTCAGGGTCGTTAAAAGTTGAAAAAGTGTGGTATAGGATTAACTTAGAGCACTGAATAAACCTAAGACATTTTAAATCTAGACATAACACCGAATTATAGAAACTGATAGATGAAATATCAAGGTTGATTTTGTTAAGAATATTTCAGCTAAGTGGACAGTGTAGATCACAGATCGGCTGGATGTTTCGTGTTATCTGACCTTGATCTACACTGGCCTCAAAAGAAACTATAGTTGATAAAGGTGCTTAATGGGTTAAAAGGCTGCAGAAAATGTCTCTGCTAAGTAAAGTGTTCAACCTTTTCACACCACTTTTGATGAATTGTCAGCTCTGTAATGATAGATTAACTCTTCACTGAATGATCTTGTATTCACTCTTTTCTAGACAATGAATTCTCCTTTTACCACAATCTTTACTGCCCTTTGTAGGATAAAGTTAAGTTTTTGGGTCACATTTAATTGCCAGCGTATTTTTCGTTTTTAAAAGCCTTTTGTAAGGGATAACCATGTACAAAATGACCAATTCTTATACTGGTACAAATTGAAAGCATTTGCCAAAGACAAATTGAATGTGACTCAAACTAAAAATGTCGCAACTTGGACAAACACCCCCCACCAGCACCTTGTCACTGAAGCTACACTATCAAAGAACGGAAATGATTTTAAAAAAAAAACAAAAAAAAAAAAAGGTCACTTGTGACCTTGACCTTTGACCCATGTGACTCAAAAACAATAGGGCACACCCTTAGGTCATGAGCAACACTTGTATAAAGTTTCCGGGTCCTTGGTCAAACAGCTATTGAGTTAGAGCATAGAAACAATTTTCAAACAAAGTCTACCTGTGACCATGACCTTTGACCCACGTGACCCAAAAAACAATAGGGTACCGCCTTGGGTCATGAGAGTCACAAGAAACATGGTGGGATTGATGGACAGACAAATGGACAGACATGGTGAAACCAGTATACCCCCTCTATACTTGTAGGTGGGGGGTATGGATGGAAACTGGGTGAGAAAGCAGAAAAGACTGTCAGAAAGGGGAGAAATACTCATTACAGACAATTTCTGTTTTTCCCACAATGTCTGCAAAAGGTGGCTTCCTAAAGGTTATTAAAGCTTGGGATTTTTGTATGGTAAAGGTATAAATAAGAGCAAGCACCTAAGAAAGACTGGTTTTGAGAACACTGTGGGAAAAAGGAGAAAATCTTTCTTTTTACAAATACTTTGCACATTGTTCTTTCCAAGCAACAGGCTGCTTTCCCACAAAACCATCAAAACAATCATAACGAGCAGAGGTGAGACAGAAGTCAATAATGACTATGACCCGTCACAACGACTATCATCAATCCTTGAAAATCTTTGATCAAGCTGGGTATTTAAAGTCCAGTACATTATCATCTGAGCTACCAGGCTCAGCTCAAAGTGATTGCCTTTTAAGTTTACTGAAAAAATTCTAAACAAAACCCTGGAAAACAGTAAAATAAAAACAGAATCAGAATAAGGGTACCTGGTACAGTCGTATAATATTTGGATGACGTAAACGCTTCATAACTTGAATTTCTCGGAAAATCTTCTGGAGGTTCTCTTCATCAAGCTGTGTTTTGTCAATTATTTTTATTGCCACCTGGAACACAAAACAAACTTTGATCATCGATCTAACCCAGACCCAGGCATAATCTTGAATTTAGAGAAAATGTTGTGGGAAAAGGAGAAAACACTGGTTACCAGCATTTTCTCCTTATCCCACAATGTTTTAAAAAACAAGAGGGCCATAATGGCCCTTTATCACTCTACTGTCTAATAAATACAATCCATACACACCCGACATTACAATTCTAGTCCAATAGGTTTCAAGCAACATTATTATACTGCAAAGAAATTTCTCGTGATCTGATTGGATAATATGCCCCGAACATATATATCATGTACACTGGCAAAACCAACGTAAAAGCAGTTTCCCTTTCGGGAGCCCCGTATACATGACTACTTTATCAACACAAACTCCAAAATGACGGCGTCGATCAAGATTAACATCAAGATTATGCGCCAAGCTGCACGTATTACCAAGGTTTCAGTGACATCAGTTCCCAGTGACGTCAGTTTTCATTGAATTGGGGCACTCAGAAGGGAAATTCTACTTCGTCAGCGTACTCAATTTTTTAAACCAAAAAACAGGTAAAATTCGCTTAACAAACGTTGGAATGGTAAAACTTTGCAGTATAATAAATTTGTTGTACGGTCAGGTGGCAGGGGACTTGGAAATTTGTTCACGGCTGTGGTGAATCATGTCGCCACCTCGCCTTCGGCTCGGGCCGACATGATTCACCACAGCCGTGAACAAGTTTCCAAGTCCCCTGCCACTTGACCGTACAACTAATACTGTCAAAGTTTTCTCTATGACAGTCCTTGGGAAAGTTGTGACCCAATGGCGAGGCCTTTTTTGACTACAAAATAAATACTTGAATCCTGGTGAAAGTCCACAAGACAAAGCTATATACCAAACAACATTGGTCTATGGCATATGGTAATATACAAGAAGATTTTCAAACTTCCTAAATGTAAAGCCCCAGTAAAAGCTAGGGCTAATTTTAATCCCAGATCTAAATTATTAGATTTTTTGAAAGCATTAGTTGATGACAAATCAAATGACAGTATTTTTCTTTGACAGGGAATAAAACATTTCAATAATATAAGAATTGGCTATTTACCTGCATTTTCCCTTTTTCCAATTATGATTTCTAAAGCCTTTTTCCTCAGGACCATTAAAAAAATAAAACTGTTTAGTAAGGGGTTGAACCACTAAATCTCTTTACTAAACATTTCAGAGTTTTAACCCTGAAAAACGGTTGTTTTAAGCATTAGGTGAAAAGTGGAAAATGCTGGTAACCATCATTTTCTTCTTTTCCTATAGTGTTTTCTGCCCTTTCAAAGAATAAGAGGGCCACCGGCTCACCTGAGTAAAGCGTCTGGGACTAATAAAGTTGAAGAAATCCTGGTTGTGATGATGTAAAACACAGAAATGTTTGTGCCTACTTCTTAATTCAGCCTGACCAAGTTTCAAACTTATTTAAGAGTTTATCAAGAAAAACATTCCAATCAAATTTCACGAGTCTTAAGACTGAAAATATGGCCTCTAGAGTGCACAAAGGGTTTTCCCACGATTTGTCCCAGTGACCTACTTTTTGATCAGACATGGCCAAATTTTCAACTTGTTCTGCACATCACCAAGAAATCATTTGGATTAATTTTTATCAATATCAAACTGAAGATGTGGCCTCGAGTGCAAACAAGTTTTTTCTAAGATTTGTCCCAGTGAGCTGCATTTTGACCTGATGTGACCCGATTTCAAATATTTGCTTCATATCATCAAGACAAACATTCTGACCAAGTTTCATGAATACTAAACAGAGAATATGGTTTCTTTAGTTCTTCTAAAATTTGACTCAGTGACCTACTTTTTGATCAGATGTGACCATATTTTGAACTTACAATAGATATCATCAAGACAAACATTCTGACCAAGTTTCATGAGTATCAGATTGAAAATGTGACCTTTAGAGTGCATACACAGTTTTTCAAAGATTTGTCCCAGTGACCTGCTTTTTGATTCAACATGACCAACTTTTAAAATTCCTTTCTTGAATGGACTTCAACATTCAAGATAAAAGGACCTGTGCATTAATGTTGTCCGACTGATTCTTGCAATGCATCTCCAAAATATCAGACAGAAAGGATTCAGAATCAGATTGCACATTCTGTGCAAGACTGATCTTAATTTACCCCTAAAAACACTATCTTCAAAAGCAACTGATGTTTGTAGCTGGCAAAGGGTAAACAGCAGCTGTAATATACACAAGTCTCAGAGTAAAGTAATCTTATAGTTGCATAACATTGGTTAACTTTTTACCTAAACACTGATTTTTTAAACTTCCACATTGAAATTATTACTTGCAAAGGTAACAAATTAGTTGTTCTAAACCAAATGACTGCATTTTTCTTTGAAATGGTAGAAAACATTGTAGGAAAAGGACGACATGCTGGTTATCAGACTAGCATTTCTTTTCTTAGTTCTAACAAGGATTTCAAACCAGCATCTCCTTTTCCTTCAATGTTGTGTACCTTTTTAAACCTTTACCTACCACACAACCCCGACTTTTAACCACCTGGAAGAGAAGAGGCTTTGAAAACATTACGGGAAAATTTGAAAATGTTGGTTTCCAGCATTTTTTCCATTTCCTTAAATTTTTTTTATCCTTACCTAGACAAACCTCATCATTTGAGTCATATTTAATCTTTGGTCTGCAAAAGCTTTTAATTTGGACAAGTCATTCACACAGGACAGAGTTTTAATGACCCTGAGTAAGATGATGTTTGAAAACATTGTGGAAAAAAAAAGAGAAAAGCTCGGTTCCACCATTCTCCTTTTTCCAAAAGTTTTCTAACCCTTTCAAAAACAAATGTTTGAGTCATATATGATATGATGTCTGAAACTCATTAGAACTTGGAAAAATCTACATTTTTGTCACTTGGTTAAGACATTAATCCTTTCCAACAAAATCCCCAGATTTAAAAACCTTGAGAAAAGAAGCTGGAGAAACATTATATTCAGAATACCACGGGATCCTAAGTACTACGAATACATTAAGATGGACTGGTAATTGATCCTACTCTCAGAAAATACTGCTGTTTTGAATAAAAAAGCCTCATTGCTTAGCTGTTTTACAAAATATTATGGCCACTAAAGTAACCTCCCTTTACAGGAAGCGGGTCAAAACAGCCCACTTCCAAAACGACCCCCGTCCAAAAATGGCCCACTTTACCTAGTCTTAGACCACTGTTATTGTTATAAATTTTATAAGAATAAATTTTTTAACTGTTTTGCTCTTATCTGTTTTTCAAATACTACTGTTATTGCAATAAATTCTATTGGATAAATGTTATAACTGGCTTACTTTTATCTATTTTTCAACAATGAAATATAATTTTTAGAGAAGGATAATCCACAAACCGTCTTTTGACATGTAACCAGTTCAGGAAGTCTACTGTATAGTCTTGGCCAGTTTTCTATCTGTTCAAAAATTGCCCTGCTTTTTCCTTTTTTTTAAACATTCTGCCTATTTTTTTTTAGATGGGGGGGGGGGATCTTCCCCTCATTTTCAGTTTCTAGAACAGACACTGGACTCATCAACATTTTCAACCTGAAGTAAAAAACAGAATTTCAGATTCATCCAAATTCAAAGCATTTGCAGACACAAAATCAAATTAGAATCAAATAATGGGATTTGTTAAAAAAAGAAATCATTGTGGGAAAAGGAGAAAATAACAGTTACCATGTAAACATAAAAATCTTTGACATAATCAATCACGGCCATCATGATGGTTGTAATGAAAATATTTCTCTGAAATACTAGATCTTTTAAGCTTGAAGGGGCCATTTGTAGATTTGTTTTGTATGAGTTAATTTTTTTAAAAAAAACAAATACAATTTTGCCACACAATAAAAAGAAAGTTTCATCAGATCTCTTTGGGGGTGATCAGCGGCACATACTCTTCATTCGATAATGACAGTGTATGAAACTGTTTGGATTTTTTATTAATCATTTGGAAGAAAAAGGTGATGTTTTGTGGCAAGTTTTATCGTAAGTGGATCATACATAACTCTTGCAATACATTGAATATTTCTGACTGCTTTGAAGAAAATCTAATAGATATCTAGGCCCAAAATGATTGGTCACATTGTCAGCTTCCAAGCACAGGAACTTGATTGATTGTATGGTGTTTAGCGCCATTTTCAACTTTAATATTTCAGTTATATTGCTGCAGCCAGTGCACCTATCCAGGCCTTCCTGGGGTCTCTTTTACCAGCACTCCGCACAATATTCTTTCCAAGCCACTGGCTGCTTTCCCACATTACCATCGTTGAAACAATGGTCAGTGGTGGGAGAGGAATGAATCCTGTCGCAATGACTATCATCAATCCTCGGAAAGAAATTGGCCAAACCAGGGATGGAACCAATGACCCCCTGTTTTCAAGTCCTACATACTACAGACTGAGCTACCTGGGCTTGGCTATACAGGGACTTGGAGATCTTTCAACTTTTAGTTAGACAGAAACACCAATAGATCAACAACATCTAATTCTTATCTTCTAGCAGTTCCAGTTTTAAATGTAAACAAGCAATTTCGTTGAAATAATATCCCCTGCTGAAAAAGACCTTTTCAAAAATTTACACGACCATGTAACTCAAAATTGAATCAAAAAAAAAAAGTTTATCGGCAGAATAGATTACTTTACACTTGTATAAAGTTTCACGAAATTCTGTCCAATGGTATTGGAGATATTGTCCTGGACGGACAACACTAAAACTATATTCCTCAACCTTTGGCAGGGGATAATAACCACTGACCTACTTGCAAAGAAATTGAAACTAGGCTCGGCTTTTACTGTGCATGTTCCAAAAGTCAATTTAGTTGCAGTAAAGTTCTTTTATCACAGTTTGTCAGATTTCATTTATACCAAGTTGGGGATAAAAAAAGGAAACTAAGATGTACTGTTTGTATTTGAGCCATGCTCCGGTAAAAGGGGGCTTAATGCATCTCCGTGATCTATGGTACCAAGCAATCAATCAGATACTTTTGGATCCATAACAGCCACTTTTTTTAACAACCGACTTTATCATGAGATAAACTGGTGCTAGTCTTTGATAACCAAATTTTAGCCTTTATCGGAGTAGAGGCCGGCGTCCAGTGTATATGTTTCTGCAGTCTCCATAGCGATCATCAAATACGATGCAGTGAGCAGTATATGTTTCTGTGTAGCCAAAAAATTGCGATTTGTCGGTATTCTTAACGCCATGTGTATTTGCGGAAAAGTCTTTCTCTAGCAAATCGAAGTATGATTTGAGCCACAACTGAAAATAGTATCGAAAGAAAATCAAACCAAAGGCTTCTAAACTCCCTACAGAGTTCAGCCTTAAGAAACTCACGAGTCTATTCAAGACTAACATAAATATAAAAGCGTCATGATGCAACTATAGGCTCATCCCAAAATGAAATTGATATTAAATCTGACATTCAATCGAGCCTATGTTCATGTAGACCAGTGGTCATCAACAAAATTCATGGGTCAACTCTTAAATCCCCTCACCCACTTACAAAAAGACAGTACTACCGACATCTTCAACAGCATGAGAAACAGACATTTTTTTCTGTAAGGACATTAGTTTTCTTGACATCTTCAACAGCATAAGAAACAGACATTTTTTTTCTGTAAGGACATCAATTTATTTTCTAGGTTTTGGATTTCTAGTGTGTACTATTTTGATTTTAGTTCAAATAATTTAAAAGTATCCATTATACCGTATTTGCAGGAGTATACCGCGCACATTTTTTCTCCCAGAATTATTTTCAAAGTAGGGGATGCGCGCTATACATTGCCATAACTGAACTAGGTTTTTTTTTTCCCACCTCGGCATCAGCCTGTCAGGTAGATCATAATACGACGCCATTAGGCCTTGTCTAAATTTTAAAACAATGTCACAGTCATCCTCATTATTTTCATAACCAAATTGTTATATATGAATTAAAATAAACAAATTTGAAAAAAAAAAAAAAAAATGATAAAATGAATTAGAAGTGGTTAAATTTTATTTCTGTTTGTGTTAATTCCTTTCTAAGACCAGTTCACACTTCAGTCTAAGACAACAAAAATGTGTCAATCAACATGGTTGATCAGCGATCTTGACATGTGAAAGTGGGCTGTGTATGGTCCCTATTATTTTGTAAACAGCATGACTTCCACTTATCACAGATAGGAAATGCTGACCAGACACCCTTGATATTTGATATGCTGCACCAGAGAACTGCTGAACTTAATTTATTGCCTTTATGAATTTACACTCTTGTAAAGTCCCTATGGAACTTTGATTTTAAAGAGCGTAAATAAGTTTCCTCCCTTGATAAAACAAAAACAATTTGCACTTGTCATGAGCTGAAGTAAACAAAAGTTATTCTCGATAAAATGCTTATTTAGGATGCGAGCAATGTATCAGAACTAGCCTTTTCTCCCAGATTTCAAGGAAGAGTTAGGGGTGCGAGTTATACATGTCCGCGTGGTATACTCATGAAAATACGGTAAATAATCAGTAACTTGATTCAGTGTTCATGAAAATTCCCAATTTCGGAGAGAACAACACATTTTTCCCATTTTGCTTGGTTTCGGACCCGTTCCCAAAATGGGGGAAAAAAATGCTGCATGTGCGATACATGCTATGCATTTAGTTACTGCAAAGTCTTACACTTAGTAATTATCTTACAGTAATTGACAAGTATATACTATCAAGCAGTCTATTTTCGAGACTTTTAAGGACAATGACATCAATAAGTGATGTGTCGTGGCATACTGATGTATTTCCGACACTGTCCAATTATAATCAAACTTATTCCACTGAAGGAAAGATCAAAATCAAAGACCAAATCACAGGGGTTAGGTTCTTCTAGAGGTATTTCTGAGACTGTCCAATATCACATGCAATGGGATTCTAAGCAACCTTATTCCACTGGAGGAAAGGCCAAAGTCGGACAAAATCACAACCGTCAGGTTCATCAATCCCAGTTTTGACCAGGGTTTTCCCTCAGCTTTAAAAATCGGGGGTCATTGTGACCCCTTGCCTCATTAGTTGAGGGTCATTTCTTTAACTTTGGGGGTCAAAATAAATGGGTCTCTTCATCGTCAAGCACAGATTACAATGCATGTCACCTTTAAACTCCAAGAAAGTAAAGTCTGTAAGTCATTTCTGACGAAAAACTTGATTTCACTTTTTGATAGACAAAACATTCTCGTCCGAATCACTGCTTGACGTGGCTTGATCGAAAGCTGTAGGAAGCAGACGACAAAATGAATGCTTCAGTTTACTTCGTCGTGACATTATTTTCCGCAAACAGCACAGACTGGTAATGTGTACTTTTATCTACCGGAAGTCGCGTAAAATATGCTACGAAATACAGAGAATCCAACCAAGACTTTGACTGGGCCCGTATTTATGACACATGTCCGATGTACTTTACAGCCACTTTTATCTAAAATAAAGCCTGTATTTAAAATCTGAATGGTGTTCGTCTGATATTGAAGCAAGAACAGACATGGATTTTATTTATGACGATTATTTCAATTTCCTAGATGATTTAGATTTTGGAAAGTTGCGTCACTGATGATGCACTGTCATTTATTTTGGGGGTCATTTGAGTTAAAATCGCGTCAATGATGAAGGATTTGTGCATCATGGAAAACCCTGTTAGACTTACAAAAATTTTTTATATGAGATGATGTTTATCTGGCATCCAGACAATCCCGTGTTATAACGACCCTGAGAAGTAGGCCTTTTGAAAACATTGTTGGAAAAGGAGAAAATGCTGGTAACCAGCATTTTCTCCTTTTCCCAGTGTTTTCTAGACTATCTGATCAAATCCCATTATTTGTGCCATATATATTTTTTCGTCTGCAAGTGCTTTCAAATTAGACTGGTCATAAATATTGTTGTTTGGGAAAGAGTTAAACAATATTTGGAACTGCTGGTGAATGTAAGGTTATTTGAGTAAAATAAATTGGTATGTCAATTACATCGTCAGCCTCCCATGTATAAGGCCTCTATGTGTTGAACTTTTCTCGCTTAGAAGAAAACAGCCGTTTTAATTTACACAAACACAGCATGGCAGACACACAGGCAGGAGGTTATTTTATCTTCACTTATGTGTGTTTAGTTAACTATCCTGCAGTAACAGTATAGTAACACCATCCGTCATGCGACAAATCAAGTGACAGGATTTTTCTAGAAAATAATTGCCTCGTTCAACCAAAATTGACCTACCTTTGTTTTTGTGGCTATGTGTGTGGCTAGTTTAACAACAGCAAAGTTTCCCTTGCCAATTGTTCTCTCCATTTCATAATATCCAACCCGAATAAGCCCTGAAGTTGCGGAGGGGCCTTTACCTCCTGTTTTCAATGCCGCCATTTTGTTTACCTACATTACGGCGCATGCGTATTGCAAAATATGACCTTAGGTGTATCTAGGTCAGACAGATGAGACGTAATGTAGGTCAAGATTGATGCACCCGCTGTGCATCGCGACAAACCTCCAAAGTTTCATTGTCAGATTAATGAATTAATTCTTTAAACATGCAAAGAATCTCAATTTCATGCTAGATACCTACAAATACCACAGAAGGTATTACTAAAATGGTCAAGAAGCGGGAGTTAAATGTTAAGTCGAATTACAAACATAATGCATTCAATTGTCTGAGGTAAAATTGTGTGAGCAAAAAAGTCTTATCGAGCTAAAATTTTGAAAAACTGTGCTTTCTTTTATCACTTCATTTTACAGTATGGTTTCACTGTCTCAAACACACATCTGATGAGCGACATGTATCATGATATGATGGAAAGATTTGCTTATAATCCTTAAAGCACCTTTTACAAGCTATAGTTGTTTTTGCGGCCAATGTAGATCAAGGTCAGACTGTACAAAAAGTGCAGTCTGATCTTTGATCAACACTGGACAAGGGCAACCCTTAAACTACAATTATTTAGGTCTTATTTCTAGACTGAAAGTATCGATTAGGTTTTTTGGCTCTTTCAGGGATCATGCGTTACGAAGATGCTTTTTTTTCAGGAGTGCCGCACAAGTAATCTACTTTTAGGTAAAAAAAAACATACATAATGGGCTATAACGGACTTTGCAATTTGGAAGACTTGTATTTTCAAGAGGAATTAAAAAATTCATTTTTTTCGGATGAGTTGCAGAACAAGTTTAAACCATTTGGTTTAACCAATCGGAAATTGTGACACTTTCAAATTTAGGAAATGCTTTAGACTAAGACTAAGAACGTTCTTAAGGAAGTAGCTGCCTTTACGCCAAAACGCACTTTGCAAAAAAGAATGAAAAAGACAAAAAGAAAAGCGGAGTATGGTGGCATATTTCTGCCACGAGATACGAGATAGCTATCATGATAATTTTGGTAAATTATCGCGATAAATTAAAAGTTTCCTGGAAATCTTATCAAGATCGTGAAAAGTTTCATGATAAAAATATCACGATAAACTTAATATTTTATCGCAAAATTTCTCCACCGTGCTCGGAGCTGACATGCGAGATAAAATTATTGTGATAGTTTTATCCGTTTCTCGATATCTATAAATAGAAAATTCATCATTTGGATGAACTCGGTAGTTTTGACTTAAAGGGCAACTACAGCCAAAATCTCTTTTTTGGATATATGAATCCTTAAATGAAAACCATCTTGAAATAGAAAAACCGCATTTCAATGTCTATCGTAGAAAGAGAGTTTTAAGCGAAGATGTGGTTTGCACACCTGTGCGAGTTTGTGAAATGTTCGATAAACCGGATGTGATGCCACTCTTATTTCGGCTTCTGTGTACTTTTTTTTTCTCAGCCTTATCCTCCCTCATGTCAGGAGACGACTTTTTTCGTCACAAAAATCCCTATCGTATGCCGGGTGCCGAGTTTAAGCCATTCGAGCCAGGAGATGACTATTTATTTGTCAGTCTGCTGTCTGTCTGTCTGAACTAAATGACATGGCTTAATATCAGATCTACCGTTAATCCTCAAAAGGTTAAATAAACCTTCATGCCGATTGCAAAATTTTGAATAGTGCTAGTTTTTGGAGAAACAAAAATAGATGTTTCCGCATTGGACACTGTACATAAGATCAGTCTGATCTTAATATACATTGTTCGCAAAAGGTCATTGAGTCGCGCTCAGCAGCCTTGGGGCCCCACAGAAATTTAAATGAGGCAAGCAATAAATGGTAAATTCACTGTTGATTATCCATCTCTTTCATGAGAGAGAGAGAGAGAGAGAGAGAGAGAGAGAGAGAGAGAGAGAGAGAGAGAGAGAGAGAGAGAGAGAGAGAGAGAGAGAGAGAGAGAGAGAGAGAGAGAGAGAGAGAGAGTAAGTAGTTAGAAAAGAAATTCGACAAGCAGATTATGCGTTTTGTTTTTTTTTAAGATCGTATGAATGAGGAAAATACAAAAGTTATGACGTTCGACTTACCCATTTAACCTGTGTAAAATTCCAAATTCCATTTACATTATTTACGAAAAAGGGTTCAATATGGTCGTGAAAACAAAAGAGTAACTTTGTACATGACATGTTTATGACAAGTGCTTGTTAACCTCAAGCTGCAAGCCGGGTAAAAAAAAAATATGTCAGACCACAACGGTGCGATATCATCACAAAAGAGGCACCAAATTAACCTTTTGTCCTTGTACATGGATGGAAAACACAACTCTTTTCTCAAAATAAAAAGTTGGCACACTAAAATTTTGTGTAAAGTTTGTACGCAGTTATAAATTTTTAATTTACGCTGCATTTTCATGGTCAGCATCTCTTATCTCGTATATGATTACAGGGAGAAACACGGGAGAAGACAGTTAAACAATTTTTGTCCACGTTGGTATTTCTTTTTAAATTGTACGCCTTACATGTCTCAGTATTTAGGAAATGGACTGACCCTGTATTTTGCAGACGATCAAAAATGTTTACTGCATGATATGGAGGACAGGAAGGCAGGAGGCAATTCATACAATCTTTTAACGTTGTTGTTGATGAAAGAAACAAATTTTAGATTATGAAAAAAAAGCACGTAGGAAAATAAATGAAGATCGAGTGAAAATTTTTTTTTTTTTAACTTTAACAGCAAATTCAGGATGTGTGCTGGATTTAATGTTGTTCGTGAATGTTAAAGAGAGGATAAGATTTCTAAGGCAGATCAAGGCTTTTAATTCTTTCCAAGCTGAAGGAGACATGTAAAATGCTGACACTGATGGTGTAGATTCAGATCAGACTGCGCAGGATTTGTAGACCGTTAAATGATCGACGGTGTCCTATATTTGGTAGAAACAGCCTTAGAAATTAACTCGAATGATTTCCTTTTCACATTGCAACGTTCCTTCTTCCTTCTACGACCTAGTAGAAGAGAATTTTGGCATGATTCAATTATCTTGATTTATTATTTCTTTTTTTATATTTATCTATTACAACTCGTTGATTAGGTAGTGGTACAATTGAAATAACATCAAGAAACAAATTTCAAAATATTTATGTTCGTTACCAGAATAATAACTATTCACTTTTTTATAAGTACTTTCTCCACTAAGCTAATTCATTCAAAATTTCTTTCCTATGATTGTAGATGTAAGAGCGATATACCCCCGTCACGCCAAACTCGTTCTCACTCTGTTCCGGATTTTTTTGCTGATCGGACTAAAACTGTCTTCAAACGAAGTGGGCGTATTAGTATTCTTTTACGAAGGGTGCTCCAGAACTTTGAGCCTGCTCAAAATTTTTTGCCATCCATCCCGTCCTGTGATTAGACGGAGTAACAACGTACTTAAAGCGAGATGGACGTACTACGAACGGAACTGCTGTACTTCGATCCTATTAGAGACGCAGTGCGGTCGGGCAATAACCTGCAGTGCGTTTGCATTTTACCGACCGAAATTACATGTCCTATCCCAGCCAGTTTTTCGATTTTGTTGACCGGGTTAAGACTTTCTGGGAATAGGTTTGGTGAGATAGGGGCTTCAGCCATTATCAGGCCAAAATTATACGTTCATCCCCGACCGTAACCCGTTTTCCGATTATGTCAGGACGGGTTAAGACGTTGTAAGACCTAGTTTGGTGTGACGGGTCTATAGAGATTGAAACTCTGCAGTACACAAGTGACTGAAACGTGAAATAGCGATTTATATCTTTATAAATATCATGCAGTTTTCTCAATTTTCTGTGTTAGTTCATATATAGCGACTATAATTATCTTCTCACACTTGTGAGATCACGGCAAACTACCGGAAGTCACGGTTTTTTCAATTAGCGACTTTCACACAGGTGAAAATCCGAAAGTTTAAACCTCTATATCTCGTGGAGTAAACATCACAGAACGCTAACAAGATTTTTGTTAACATACTCTAGTGTCGTTTTATCCGATTTTGAAATGAAAATTTTGGTGTGGAGTTACCCTTTAATAAGATTGCAGTCAGTAAAATTTCGAATCATTAATTAACAATTGTAGCTTAACTGGTAAATTTTGACAATGCCCGAATGACAGAGGTCTGTAAAATCACAAAGACGACTCGAAGTGCCTCCTACGAACAACTTTGAAACCGTACAGGGGAAAGGAGAATTCATAAGGTTGTATACGAAAGTATTCCGAAACCGTATCTAATTATAGATATCATGAATGTCAGTTGTGGGCACGAAAGCAAAAAAAATCATGATAAGAGTTAGCATTATTGCGATATTTTTATCGTGAATTTTTTTGTTTTATCACGATAATTCTCTTAAATTATCATGATAGCTATCTCGTATCTCGCGGCAGAAATATGCCACCATAGCGGAGGCCACCGAAAAGCTTCTACGATATACAAAATTTCTTGGAGGGCCCAAAGACCCTCCTGGACCCCCCCCCCCCCCCCTTCGACACTTCGCGCCTCGGATAATACCTTCGATATTTTTTTTGTGTATATTTTATTCTGGGATAGCTACGGTTGGTGAATACGGACAAGCTGCTCTGGCAGGCTGGAATTTTCACTGCAGACAATGTTCTGTTCAACGAATTCTGAGGCGTTTCGTCGTTATTGAAGACAAAGACTGTATGTCAGTGATATTTTGAAACATGTTTAAAGGGTGTGTGCCGCTAATGCTGTGTTTCATTGAATCTAGAACAAGTAGGCATCGACACTCAAACTCTTTTTTTTCCGCTTAAACAAAATAGATAGAATAGAACAAAACTCTAAATAAAATATGATTAAAGTACAGTAAATTAACTTTTGCTCATTACAATTAATTTTTACCAACACTGTAGAGACCAATAAATAAGTAATGATAAACGGACAAGTCTAAAATATGTAGTAAGACAGGTAACGCTCAACGGGTATTGAAAATTATGTATATGTTTTACACGGTGGTCCTGAAAGGGTCGTTTTCGGCAGGCCGAAAGATTTATTTTATACTGTAACCCTGTTTATCAGCCAATTTTAAACCGTGAGGCGTTGCTGTCACTCGTCACCTCTCGGCCGATTTCGTACCTACATCTAACCTCGTCTGTATAACGGTCGTTTCCCATTTGAACTGCCAATCACGTGACCTTATACATGTCGGCGCCACTGTAAGTCGTTTAGCAACGACATACAAACAACCTCGATGAAGTTATTTACATCTATCTATCTGTCGATGAAAACTTCAATCGGAATTGATAAACCACGTTAAAAAATGAATGTAAGAACTGTTTGTCAGCTGAAATATAGTTAGAAAGATTTCGATAGACAATTGAGACTGAAGTTTTCTTTTTTAAGAGGAGCCTTACAATTTTCAGAACGCTAAACCGGTGTATTTCCGGCGAAGAAATGTACCGTGTAGGTGCATGTCAAGCTTCCAGATACCATTATCTCCCGCTAGATGGCATTCTACAAATACACATCTAATATGGGCATTATGGGTACAGAACCGTACTACTTTTCAAAACAACAACCGTTACTTTGAATTTCAAAATGAAATAAACGGTTACTCAATAAAACGCTACCTGGTGCGATTCATTCAGCTGTGATCGGCTAGCATGTAACCTATGCATCGGCCATTTATTAAAACAGCCCCTACATGCTTGGGTAATAGGCTAATAGCTTCGATGTAAGCCCTACTTTTCCCGAATATTCGGGGGATGGGTGATGCGTCATAGCAGACTGGTCGAATCTTCGAAGAATATGACATGCGCAGACAACGTCCAGATACAGCCGGGGGACTTGATCACCGGATCACCCGAAGTATGCCGAATGGCGTTGCCGTCTGATCAAAAGCTATACATGGATCCGTGGTGATAAGATAAATCGACTTCCTTGGTTACTGTTGCCAAGGGCTCCCAAACAACCAAAGTAAATACATATACAGTGTAGCAGATAGGCTACTTAAATCGTGCTGTCATGACTGTTTTTCTCAATAAAATTGCGGAAAAATATTTCTATCACATGTTTCTGCCGATGATGAATTCTCGGTAAATATCTATGCTTACTAATTTACACAAGAATATGTACAAAAAGGGCGAATTACGGGGGCTACAAACAATGAAATAGATCTACTTGTTTTAGCAAAGTTTTGAACTTCAATGATCTCGAAAGAATAAAAGACCTCAACAAACCTCCGATTTGCCACAGAATAATAGAATTAAAGATTCTTATTGTTTTCGTAAGGCTAGTAAAGTCATCTCAACATCATACCCAACTAAATAACACTGAATTAGATCTACTTGTGAGCATTTCGAAAAGTTTATAGTTTGTCGGATTCTACAGAGAGGTGTTAGTTTATGAAAAATTTCAGGTTAAGGGAAAAAGGGTTGTCTGATGATTTTAAAATGCGTTAAGTGTGCTGTCAATTAAGAAACTCGTTATTATCATTGACCGTAGTTTGTTTTATCTTATGATATACTGAAGACAACGGGTGGTCAAGTTGATTAGAGTGGCAAATTGGTTTCCAATCAAACACATTTCACACATTTTGTGCAGTCTGATCTTGATCTACACTTCTTGTAAGGGCAACAAGTGTTGTGAAAGGCGCTTCATGGGTTTAGAACTTTTGTAATCTGACAAATTACTTGGAATCCTCTTTGAAAGGGTAGAAAATGTAATGTATAAGGGAGAAAATACTGGTCACCAGCTTTCAAAGGTTTCAAAAAACCTCTTCCACAGGGTCAATAAAAATAGAGATTATTTGGTATAGGGTTAAAGTCCACTGACTGAAGGTCAGGAAGTTTATGTCATTGGCTGGGATCTTACCCGCATCTGTCTGTACCATAACTGTTATTTTCAAAGGCCTCCCCCGACACCACCTGACCAGTTTTAACAATTTCACTGAAATTATTCTTCCATTGTTTTCTTCAGACAACTCCTGAAGACCTTTGATTGCTTTTGTTAATATACTCAGACAAAATGCAGAATTTATTTAATCTATTCCTGCTTAAATGGTCATCTGTCTGACTTACTATCTAAACTTTTTTCCCAAATCTTTTACCAAACAATCTTATGTTTTAAGAACCCTGAGGAAGAAGCCTTTTAAAAACATAGAAAAGGAAGAAAATGCTGGTATCTAGTATTTTCTCCTTTGTTCACAATGTTTTCTACCCTTTCAAAGAAAAATCCTATTATTCGAGAGATATTTCATTTGTTGCCAGCACATGATTTAAGAAAAGACATTTCTAAATTGTTTACATCTGTTAAAGAATTAAATATGATAATTATGTTCTATTTATAATCTTCTGCAATGGAATCGTGCAGTTAATTTGAGAATTTTTTTTGTCCAATTGCAATGCAAAAAAAAGGGGAAACAGGAAAAAAAAAATGTCCTTAAACCTTTTCAAAACAATCCTGCATTTAGATGACCCTTGGTTTAACCCTTTACCACACGGCAAAATTAAAGACCTATCCAAATTGAAAGCATTTGCAGACAACAATTTCATAGTGGCTCAAATGACGCAACTTTCTTTTGATAGGGTAGAAAACTTTGTGGGAAAAGGAAATGCTGGTTACCAGCATTTTCTCCTTTTCCCACAATGTTTTCAAAAGGCCTCTTCTTCAGGGGTGTTAAAAGGCGTCATTGTGTGGTAAAGGGTTAATTTGGTTTAACTCTTTACCAAAAAAGAAAATTTCAGACTCGTCCAAATTGAAATCATCTTCAGGTGACAAAATGTAGCTGAAATGATTGTAATTGTCAGTGAAAGTGTAGAAAAGCTTATGAGAAAAGGAGAAAATGCCTGTTAGCAGCATTTTCTCCTTTTCCCACAAGGTTTTTAAGATAGCTGTTCCTCAGGGTTGTTAAACCTCAGGCTTGTGTGGTAAAGGCTTAAATATACTTCATAGCTCCAGATAGAGGGAGTGATTTTGATTTCAAAATTGAAAATTAATTATTTTCCACTAAACCCTATGTTATGAGTACTCATTAGAATTGTCTGATGAGACGATTCTAATGAGTACCCACAACATGGGGTTTGGAAGAAAAAAAATGGATTTAGAATACCATCACTCCCTCTTATCTGGAGCTCTGATACTTATCACATATAGTTAGTTCTGACAACTTATATTTGATCATCTTGATGATATACTAACTGGAAACCTTAACCAGAGTAATCATTCCATGTTGTGGATAGTTCCAAGGGTGGACTCTTCTCATCACAGAATTTGAACTCGAACCTTCAATATATGAAGCCGACGCTGTACTCTTAAATAACTGTCTCTCACAAATGACCAAATGAAAACCATATTATTTTAAAACTTTGTGGAAAAGGTCTTCTAAGCTTTCAAGACAAAAGCCATCATTTAAGCCACAATTAATACGTCCTGTACAAGTGCTTTTAAAATGGAATAGTCTATAATTTTCTGATCTGGTTATGAGACAACAACATAAACTGTAAAATGACCCTTTTGGCTAGAATTCGGCATAAATGTTCGCTCAGTAACCATCTCATAATTTATGGTCATCACATTTTATGACTGCTGTTGACTTTGATTGCGCTGGAGTGTTTGAAAGTCAAAGGGAAATAACTTATACTTTTCATATTTTTAAACAAGTTATCTCCCTTATACTATTTGCCTGTGTAAGTCAAATGGAATATGTTCTGTTTTCAGAGTTACTCATTTATAATTCTAAGGTTATTTGTAAGTGTGCACAGCACAAAGCAATTCTTTATCACTATATTCTTTATCAGCATAATATAAGATTGAAATTCAAGATTAAGATCATTGTGTTGATTTTTTCAAGCAATGAGTTCCACACATGACAGGAGGGCACAACATGCTCACACGGGGATCACTGGTACAGCAACGGAATGACAAGTATTATAAAGGTTTCATAACTGTCAAGGACTACAGAATCTCCTTTGGGCCACTGTAAATTTGATAGCATCATGATAGTGTTGAAAAAGTGACATCTGTAGATGCATCACCATATTTTTTACCTATATGATCTATGGTGCTGTCTTTGGAAATCCCCCTTGTCAAATCTGTTGCTCAGAGGTTTTTTTTGGTTATTTCAGCTAAAATCTATCCTTTTGTAACCATCTACCTGGATTCCTCGGTATTCAAGGGGAAAAACATGAGTGCTATAGGTGAGCTTATTTTCTCCATGTGACCAATAATACATGTACATGTATTTGTAAATACTCTTTTCAAAGTTACGGACAGAATTCATTGACATTTTCTATTAATCTGTTTACTGTGGCTCCAAAGATTGCATTTATTTTTGAAAATTTAACTGATCCCTGGTAGTGCAGTCAAACCAATGAGTTGGTAGGGTGCAGGACTTGAGAATGGGGGGGGGGGGTTGCTAGATAGAACCCCCAGCTTGGGGAATCTTTCCGAGAACTGACGACAGTCATTGGAACAGCAAATTCTCCTCTCTCAACGCTGATCATTTTTTCGACTATGGTTATATTGGTAAACAGCCAATGGCTTGGGAAGAAGAGTGTTCTGACTACTGGTAAAAGAAACTCCAGGAACCATGGATAGGTGCACTAGTGTCCAGGATGCAGCTGAAATAATGTTGAAAACAGCATTGAACACTTTACAATCAATCAATCATTTTTAAAAATAGGTTAAAAAAAAATGTGAAAAAGAGAAAATGCTGTTACTAGCATTCTCCTCTTTTTCCACAATTTTTTCAAAAGACTTCTTCCTCGGGGTCTCCAAACATGAGACTACAAATATCATGCAAAGAATACACAAATTTCCATTGTGTTAATTCACATCGGCACAAAAAATTCTGTAGTGAAGTTGGGAGGAAAGTAAAAAACACACACACACTGTATCTTCATAAACTCTAACCTTTAATTTCACTGAATGGTTTGGGAAGCAAGCTAACAAAACTTTGATATACTCTTCTAATATAAAGCACTGCAAAGCTTAATAAAAAAAAAATGAGTTACTCTCTGGGAAAAGGGGATTTGATACATCTCCATGATGCAGTATACCAGGCAAGTCATTACTTAATCTTGGATATTTATTAAACAACCGACTGGATGAGGTAGAATGGTCCTTTGACATACAGAAAGTATAAAGTTTTGTCCTATGTCACCCTATGCAGACTGACCTTGGTTGATAATTTTTGCAGATGCATTAAACCCCCTTGTCACAGACCATGACTTAAATTCTTTGCATCATATGCTTTGTCAAACTGAATGAAATTGCAAAAAAAAAGCTCGAACTGTTGTTGATGCATCAACCCCTTTCCACACAGCATGAATCAAATTCTTTTAATTGTATGCCTAGTCAAACTAAAGGAAACAACATGCAAATGTAGAAATTACTAAAAAGCTCTAACTAGCACTAACTATCCTTGCTATTACCTGTTTACCCTTTATCACATAAAACCTCCTCCGGCAGTGTATTCAACCCATGACTTATTTTTGATAATACACTAGTGTATTATTGTTTGTTGGGTCCAGGTTCTGATCAATTTTCAGTCATGAGCGCGTTAAGCCAGAGAAACCAACCACAGTATGCGCGGGAATTTGTACTGCTACGCCGTTTCATGGAAAAATGACGTCATTGTTGCTAGGACGTATCCACGTGGAAAGTTTTTGATTTTCGTGTTTGATAAAAACCAAGAAATGCAGCAAAAGTCTCTTAAAATCAATATTATTGTGGAAATATGTGGACTTAACCCTTGTACAAACTATTTCATTCTTCTTTCGGTGTAAATGTAAAAAAACTATGTACTTCAGTACAAAACTACAACTGTAAACATGGACCGATAAACGGAATAGAGGCTAAAGGTGATGATGCAGGATATTTTTCTCTCTGTCATTCATTTTATGTGATAAACAGAATTTCACATTCGTGTTTAAGTATTATCATTTTTATCAAACTCGTTGGCTAAAATGTATTTGTAGCTCGCCAAGGCTCGTGTCATACAATTTTAGTAAGATCCTCTATTTATCACACTGTCAAAAATCTAGACTCATCCAAATTGAAGGCTTAGCTCAAATGATAGAGTTGTCTTGGAAAGGATAGAAAACATTGTGATAAATACAGAAAGTACTGGTTACCTACTATGTTTTCAAAAGCTGTTTTCCTTAATGTTGTTAAAAAAAAAAAAAAAAATTGAATCGTTAGTGAAGGATTAACCGTTCACGAGACAATCTCCAGTTTTAACAACCCTAAGGAAAACCACTTTAGAAAACATTGCGGAAAAAGGAGAAAATGCTGGTAAACAGCATTTCCTCTTTTTCCACAATGTTTTCCACTCTTTTAAAGACAAATTCAAGCATCTGAGCTACATTCAGTATGTTGTCTGCAAATTCTTTCAGGTTGGACAATTATAAACTTTTGTCATTTGGTAAAGAGTTCAGAGAACAATGGGTATAAATATAACATCTTCAACTAAACAATACTGATTGGTTTTTGTTTCACATTTATATATCTACAATGGAAGAGTGCAATATTGCGATAAAGGGGCATTAAATAAGATTTTGTTTTGGACAGAAAATATAGCCTCTAGGGTGAACACAAGGTTTTTCTAAGATTTGTCCAGTGACCTTCTTATATACTCGACATGACCCAATTTCAAAGTCATCCGAAATATTACCTAGATGAACTTTCTGACCTGATTTTTTGATATTGGACTGAAAATGTGGCCTCTAAAGAGCATGCATGTTTTTTCTTAGAAAAAGTAGGTCCCAGTGACCTACTTTTTTGAACCAATGTTACCCCTTCTCGAACAAGTCTTATGTTATCAAGACTAACGTTCTGATTAAGTTTCACGAGTATTGGACTAAAAATGTGGCTTCCCAGGTGCACAGAAGGTTTTTCTGAGATTTGTCTCCATGACCTTTTTTTGACCCGATGTCACCTATTTTCAAAATCCACTGAAATATGACCCAGACAAATTTTCTGATCAAAATATCAGACAGAATAAAAGCCTCTATAGTGCATACATGATTTTTCTGAGATTTGCAGCTGTGGCCTCAAGGTTTTTTTTCCTTCTATAATTTACATATTCAGTGACTTCCCAATTGCAAAAAGCATCTTTTTTTCCCAATTACGGCAAAAGAATTTCCCAATTTTGCTGAAAGAATTTCTCATAAAATGATGCTGAAATTCCCAATAAGTTAAAATACCAATTTTTCAAAAGCTATTTCTAATGACCAGACACAAAACTTTCGTTATTTAGCAGTGATTGAAACCAAAAGCAGGCTTTTTATTGATTTGTACTGAAATGACTCAGCTGACTGCACTGCAGTACGGCCGAAATGTTGCGTTTTCTTGGCGCCATTTGGTGTGTTTACTGGAGGCATTCTTAACCAAACCGAGTTATTTTTTGCGCATTATAACACCGCACGTAGACTGAACGCGGCTGTCACTTCCCTATCATTCAATATTAAATCCTTTGACATGTTATACAATTGTTTGTCTTTCGTAAAAACTTACAGCTGACAAAAGAAGTTTTCTTAACACCGTGGAACACATTCTTACTCGGTTGCAGTCAAGGTATTTAAAAAAAAAACAAACACGCTGTATCCAAGTAAACATGTCAAGAACCGGGAACATTACAAAAAGTTTGCTAAAAGGGCTGCAGATTATAAAGGCCGGCGTGAAACGTTCAAATTCTTTGCCAATCGATCTACAGGTAATCAAATCTCTGCATACAGAGTCTCAGTCTGTAGTGCCGGTTCTGTCGGGCATTGCCGATCTCCTGTTGTCTGAAGACAAGACAATTATTATCACTGCACATGATGCAACCTCTACATCTTTAGACATAATATCCAAGCCTAGCCTTGTAACTTCCACAGATAATGATTCCCTTGTATCATATGATGGCTAGAAAGCAGTTCTTTTAAAGTATTAACTCCGGCACCCATGGGTGTACCACAGTAGTGTTAAAAAGGGCTTTAAGCCTATAATGTGCAAATGCTGCGAGATATTTGGCCATAGTTTAAGCAGTTAAAGTGTGACTGTTGAATTTGTTTCACTTATTAAATTGCTGTACCTTTCTGTTTACTGTATGTATGCACACTGCCATTAATTTGTTTTATTGATGTACCTTGAAAGTCAGTCTGATTTTTCCCAATTTGGCCAAAATCGCGCTTGAATTTCCCAAAATGAAAGGCTAAGGCCCCTTCCCAATATTTGGGAAAAAAGCCCTGGGCCTATTAATTGACAACAGATAAAATGCAAATAAGTAGCAATACTGATTCTGTATCATTGTTTTGCTGCAGAAGTGTCAGCACTATATTTTGACTTGCTTGGGAATTATCTGTATACACATTTCTGTGCAACATTTGTTATCAGTTTTATCTTCTGTCAAAATATTGAAACATAAGTTCATACAAATGCAGATAAAAAAAAGCTAGTCATAGTAATATACCTGAGGTATCTGTAATTAGTTATCATTGCAAAATAATCAGTCAATGCAATTCGAGTGAATAAGTCTGTCTGATGGTACATAATTATGAATGAAGCAAGTCATGTGATATCCATTTTAGCACGAGAAAATAATACCACCTGATTTCAGGTGTTGTGAATAAGCAGACACTATTCACAATCTTGACATCGTAAAAGTAATTTTCATTTAAGTTGTGAAGCTTTTAACCCTTTCCCAAACAATCCCTGGTTTTCACGACCCTGAAAAAGAAGCCTTTAGAAAACATTGTGGGAAAAGGAGAAAATGCTGGTAACCAGCATTTTCTCCTTTTCCCACAATGTTTTTCTACCCTCCCAGAACAAATTTCAATTTTTGAGCCATGTTAATTTTGTCGTCTGCAAATGCTTTCAATTTGGACCAATCTAAAATTTTGTTGTTTGGTAAAGAGTTAAATGCTATGCATAATTTTTTTCTTGTATGAAGTGATACAGGTTGAGTAGATAAAATGCATGTAGTGTTAAATTGATTATCTCTCTACCAAACCACTACACTTTAGACTAGTACGTATAGAAAGCATTTAACGCTTTACCACACAATCCCGACTTTTAACGACCCTGGGAAAGACGCCTTTTGAAAACATTGTGGGAAAAGGAGAAAATGCTGGTAACCAGCATTTTCTCCTTTTCGCACAATGTTTTTTTCCCTATCAAAGAAAAGTTGCACCATTTGAGCAACAATGAAATTGTCATCTGCAAATGCTTTCAATTTGGACCTGTCTGAAATTTTGCCATGTGGTAAGGGGTTAAAGACAATTCCATTGTGGTTCATGAGCTGGCATCTGTCTTTGATTAGGTAGGAAAAATCGCTGGAAAAGGAGAAAATGCCGAATCCAAACATTTTCTCCTTTTTTGGACAATGTTTTCAAAAATCTTCTTTTTCAGGGTTGTAAAAACTTGGAACTGTGATGTTGAGAACAAAGAGGAAATGCTGGCTACCAGCATTTTCTATCCTCTACCTTTTTGTAGACAATTTCTTCATTCCAGGATTTGATATTGTTTTCTGCTAATTCTTTCAATTTAGATTTTTCCAACATTTTCATCTGGTAAAGAGAAACCGTCATTATTAGAGCCCCAATAGAAGCCAAAAGTAAACAAAGCCGATATTAAAATGCATTTGAATTTAAATCATACCTTTTTAAAGCACATGTACGGAAATTATTGTGAAGACAACGATATACAATCTGAGATTATGCAGTCGATTAAAATGTTAGTTGTTGGCAGAAAAACGAATTTCAAAACCAGGTAAAAAGTATATAAGACCTGGCAACTTTTGTCCCACTTTGAAATTTCATTTTTCTGCCAGTGACTAACACTTGGATAGACAGTACAATGACAGGTTGTCATCTCCACAATAATTTCCATATTCTCTAAATAGTATAATTTAGATATAAATGCATTTTAACACCACACTGATCATTTCTGCCAACTATGGGGGGGGGGGCTGGCTCTAATATATACAAATTTAAATCATTGCATAACAATTAATCTGAACTAATGCCTTAATACATACATATTGCACTTAAATCACAACTTCTTATGATAGATATATAGTTTCATTAAAATAAGGATGCATTAATATACATGTATTTAAAAAAGATCTGGTGTATTTCAAATAACTTACAAGTAAAACTTGTTAAACTCTGACAAAAGGACAATTCATTAGACTTACCAATGATTAAAGAATTGGCAAACTCTATAAACATGGCTCAAATTATAGAACACATCTTTTAAAAGCTATAAAACAATATAGAGGTAGAAGAACTGCCAAGTGCAAGCATTTTTTTTCTTTTCCCATAGTTTTCAAGAGCCCTCTTCATTTACGGTCATTAAAACATGGGACTGTTTAGTAAAGGGTAAACTCTTTCTCAAGCAACAAATTATGGACTCTTCCAAATTGACAGCATCTGCAGGTGAAAAATCTGAAAAGGGTATGAACGAAGTGCTTTCACAGGGTCAAAAACTTTGTGGGATAACCACACAATCCCAAGTTCAAACGACCTTTAGACAGAAGATATATGAAAACATTGTTGGAGAAAGAGAAACTGATGGCAACCAGTATTTTCTCCTTTTCCCACAGTGATTTCTACCCTTTCATAGTCAATTTTCACCATTTAAGCCACAATTGTCATCAGCAAGTATTTTGGATTGAGACAGGTGAAAATCTTTATCATTTGGTAAAGTATCAAAAAAGTATAAAACATTATGGGAATAGAAGAAAATGGTTTTCAAGCATTTACTTCTTCTCCACCATTCTCTCCTTTTTCCACAATATTTTCTATAGCCTTGTACTTAAAGAGTGATTAAAACACAGGACTATTTAGTAAAGTGTAAACAGCATAGGCACATTCTGATAATAAGTTTGAGTATAAGCCTTACCTTTATATGCCTTTCAAACTATGGTTTGCGGCCAGTATAGATCAAGATCAGACTGCACAAAATTTTTTTTACAAAACTGAATGCATTTGCAGGCAACAAATTAAACATAGTGCGAATGATGATTTCTTTATTTAATAGGGTAGAATATATTGTGGGAAAAGGAGAAAATGCTGATTACCAGCATTTTCTCCTTTTCCCACAATGTTTTCAAAAGCCTTCATTCTTTAAGATGGTTAAAAGCCTGGATTGTGTGGTAAAAGGTCAATAAAGGAACATGTGTACACTTCATGTGATACTAGCAAGAAGTCTGTACTACCACAGAGTTTGAAAAACATTAACACAGTTTGACCATCTATGACACCATCCTGACTTTTGACTACCCTGAGAAAGAAGCCTTAGAAAACATAGTGGTAAACAGCTTTTTCTCCTTTTCTCACAAAGGTTTCTACCCTTCCCAAAAGAAATTTCAATTTTTCAGTCGTATTTATTTTGTCCTATGCAAATGCTTTCAATTTGGACGTCTTAAATTTTGTTGTTTAATAAACAGTTGTTTACAGAAAGACAACATCTTACTTTTGTCTGTATTGAGAACACTTGCAGATGACATTAAAAATATGGCTCACAAGATAGAATTTGTCCATTACAAAGGGTAAAAAACATTGTGGGAAAAGGAGAAAAAGCTGGTCACCAGTATTTTCTCCTTTTTCAACAGTGTGTTGAAAAGCCTCCCTAACTTTGGTTGTAAAAGCTCGGGATTGTTCCATCTGGGTTTAAAACAAACAAAAAATCCTGTAAAAAGAAAAAGTGAACATGTCATGATATCTGGAAGACAAAGGTAGGTTCCTAACCAAAAGCTGTAATCTATCATTTTGATTCAATGTAAAAAGTATCTTGTACTTAACTTAAAAACTAGACATAGATAAGCTATTAAAATGATCTTACAATGTACAATAACCTATAACACAAATTCTAAAACACTAACAATGCTGAATGTACTGACAAGTGGATTAAGACACATGTATGATGTTTAACACCATTTTAAACATTACTGCCATTATATAATGGCAGCAAGTGCATCTATCCCTGCTTTCCTCGAGTTTTTTTTTTTTTTTTTTTTTAACTAGTACTAAGCACAATGATCATCCCGAGCCACTGACTGCTTTCCCACAAAACCTATGTCAAAACAATGATAAGCATTTTGCTAAAATTTCAGACTCATCCATATTGAAAGCATCACCAGACAACAAATTTAAATGTGGTCAATGTGACAGAATTTTTTGTCTTTATATGAGATGAAAATATTGTGAAACAAGAGCGTCAAATTGTCGCAAGATACGCCCCTCCCACCACCAGTTGTCGAGGGGGTATAATAATTGTAAAGGGCAGGTAATGCAACAAACATGTTTACCAAGTCTCAAGTCAATTTGACTTCAGGTGACAAAGTTCCGTTCCGGACAAGCAAGAAATACTGTAAAAATGAAGATCAAAGTAGAATTACTCAAAATCCGCACTAGGAAGAGTTATTGTTCTTGCGCACTGTACTCCATAATATTGCAACAAACATGCATACCAAGTTTGAAGTCACTCTGACTTGAGATGACAAAGTAATATTCCGCACAAGCACTAAATGCTGTAAAAATGGCGATCAAAGGGAAATAACTCAAAATTCGTGCTAGGAAATTTTCAACAATCATGCATACCAAATTTGAAGATGTTCAGACTAGAGATGACAAAGTTATATTCCGGACAAGCAGAAAATGCTGTAAAAATGATGATCAAAGGGAAATAACTCAAAGACAGCACAAGGTAGAGTTATGGTTCTTTCGCACTGCACTCCGTTTTATTGCAACAAACACAAATCCCAAGTTTCAAGTCAATTGGACTGGAGATGACAAAGTTATCTCCAGACAAGCAGAAAATGCTGTAAAAATGACAAAGGGAAATAACTCAAAGACAGCACCAGGTAGAGTTATGGTTCTTTTGCACTGCACTCTGTATTACTGCAACAAACAAAAATACCAAGTTTCAAGTCAATTGGACTGGAGATGACAAAGTTATGTTCTGGACAAGCAGAAAATGCTGTAAAAATGATGATCAAAGGGAAATAACTCAAAGACAGCACGAGGTAGAGTTATGGTTCTTTTGCACTGCACTCCGTATTATTGCAACAAACACAAATGCCAAGTTTCAAGTCAATCGGACTCCAGATGACAAAGTTATGCTACGGACAAGCAGAAAATGCTGTAAAAATGACTGTCAAAGGGAAATAACTGAAAGACAGCACCAGGTAGAGTTATGGTTCTTTCACACTGCACTCCATATTATTGCAACAAACACAAATGCCAAGTTTCAAGTCAATCGGACTGGTGATGACAAAGTTATGCTCCGGACAAGCAGAAAATGCTGTAAAAATGACGATCAAAGGGAAATAACTCAAAGACAGCACCAGGTAGAGTTATGGTTCTTTTGCACTGCACTCCATATTAATGCAACAAACACACATGTCAAGTTTCAAGTCAATCGGACTGGAGATGACAAAGTTATGCTCCGGACAAGCAGAAAATGCTGTAAAAATGACGATCAAAGGGAAATAACTCAAAGACAGCATGAGGTAGAGTTATGGTTCTTTCACACTGCACTCCGTATTATCGCAACAAACACACATGCCAAGTTTCAAGTCAATTGGACTGGAGATGACAAAGTTATGCTCCAGACAAAGAACTGGACACCGCCCGCCCGCCCGGACGGATGCCCGCCCGCCCGCCCGTACGCCATGGGTGATCCCATAATACGTCCCGTCTTCAACGGGCGTATTAAAAGGAAAAAAATCCTAACAACAATGTTTTGAGTGCCTTTCATGACTATAGTTACATTTGCATCCAGTGTAGATCAAGATCAGACTGCAAAAAATGTGTAGTCTCATCTTAGATCTAAACTATCTGCGTTACTTATTCTTATAAACAAATGCAACCATGAAATTGCAATTATTCAGGTCTGAATTTTCGACTAAAATTGTCTGTTTACTTTATTCATCACTCTATGAGTTAAAACCCTTCAACCTAAGGGTTGTGAGAATAAGGAATTGTTTGGATGATGGTTAGCTCTTAGAGCAAAAGATAAATGAAATGGATATTTTCTGTCTAAATGTAAAAAGCCCAAATGCAATTGCTAAGCTGTTTTGATCATTATAATTAAAAAAATAACTAACAGAGCAGATACAAACTAAGGCTGTCTAACTAGTTTGTGTCTCTTTATCTTTATTGGTTGTGAAAGCTTTCCCAATTGAGTACAGCCTTTAATGGTTTGGCTCTTTACCAGACAAAACTTTTTAGACTTGTCCAAATTGAAAGAATTTAAAGAAAGCAAATTAAATGTAATTAAAGAATGCGTGATTTGCCTACAAAGGGGTAAAAAACAATGTGGGAAATGGAGAAAATGTTTTCAACAGCTTTTTTCCTAAGGATTATTAAAACACCAGATTGTAGTAAATGGATCAACCAAAACTTTAATCTTGTAGCAGCTTTTTGATTGCTTTGCAGAATGTGACTCAAATGATGGTATTTGTGTCAAAAAGGAAAGAAAAAATGTGGGAAAAGAAGAAAGTACTGGTTACCAAATTTTCAAAGTGTCAAAATGTTTTGTGATGGGCTGGTAATATGACAGTGGAAGTTTCACAACACGCTTTAAGAAACAAAAAGTCACATGTTTAAGAGTAAGAAATACCAGTTACACTGAAGATTCAAATGCGATGGATTTGCGATATGGATATGGTAAAGGCGGTGGTAATCCTTGTGAGGGGGTTCCAGGACTTTGTGGGGCTGGTGAAACAGGTGATCTAATATTTTCATATGTTGGAGATGGTAGTTCAGGGGCTGTTGGAGTTGTAGGGCTAAGGGCTCCTGATTCTGGACGAAACCTTGACCTTCGAAATGAGAAACGCTTTGGCGAAACAATTTCAGTGCTGCTATGTTCAGATGTGGGGGAGTTGGGTGATGAGCCAATGTTTAGATTGTTACGCAGTTTGCTGAAAAGTTTCTTGGGGCGGATTTTCTTGGAGTGGGAGGGAGAAGTTACATGTGCGGATGATGATTTTGCATAAGTATTGTTATCTGACTCAGAACTAGTGGTACCTCCCAATGGTATACACTCCATCTTTTCTAGATCTGGTTTCATTACCCCAACCTCGTATGCAACTATCGAAGCGTGATCAAGTTTACCTGGTGATAATGACATTTTTGACACAATTTCTGAATCTCGCCTTTTCCTGTCTTTCTGTGAGAGACGTTTCCGTGTGTACAAATCAGGGTTTTCTAGCACTTTCCTTTTAGGGTCAGTCAACAGTAACACATGCTGTACCATTGCACTACACAGTTCCTGAGCTGAACACTGCTCCTCTGTGACTAACTCATGTTCATGTACAATCCTTTCCATTTCTTTCATGGCATAAATATGTCGCTCTTTTGGCTCCATCTCAGGCTTGCCTGTAAATTCTGCTGCAGATGAGGTAGCATGGTCGGTGTCACTAACTTTTTCACTGTTATTATCTATTCTGGCCACAGCTATTTTTGTCACTACAGGATCATAGTTGTCTGATATACCATCCGTGGTTAAGAACACTATATCACCAGCATTAGCAAAGCTAAGCCCGTAAGTAAGGTTGTGTAGTTCTGGGTTTTGTCCGTCCACAGGACCTAGAGCACCACCAGCATCCCTGATATCTCTCACTAATGAAACATCATGTGAACCCTGAGTGACCTCCCGAATACCTGAAAAGTTAAAGTAAGTTGACTGATTTATCAAATGTTTTTTACACCTATTTCAATATCATTTTAGTCATACCACGCCAACAGTTCACTTTTTCATGTATGTTCTGGGTTTCACTAGTATTTAGCAAGGGCACTGAAGTGTTTTGTCCATGGACACTCTCATGAATAAACCATGCACCTCAAGCAAGGATCAAACCTGGGACCTTCAGCTTTCATATTTTACACTCTCAGCACTCTGTCACGCAGGACTCCAAGTTAAGGTAAGAATAGACAGATGATACTATACGTATAAAACTTAACACTTCAGTACACAATCTCAAGTTTTCAAGACCCTGAAGGTGACAGGTTTTGAACATGTTGTGGGGAAAAAGCATTTTCTCCTTTTCCCTCATTGTTTTCTATCCTATCATAAAAACTTTAGGTAATTTGTATTACTTTCAAATTTGTTGTCTGCTGATGCTTTTAATTTGGAAGAGTCTACAATTTGTCTTTTGGTAGAGAGTTAAGCAATTTTGGACTTTTATAACGATGTATTGACACACAAAGATTATACACATAACCATATCAAATTCTTGTTTAAATCTTTACCAAACATCATGATTTTAGTCTATTTGAAATTAAAAGCATTTGCAGACAACAAATAAATTGTAGCTGAAAGGATAAAATATGTCCATAAAAGAGAAGAAAACATTGTTGGAAAAGGAGAAAATGCCAGCATTATCTCTTTTTCCCCATGATGTTTCAAAAGCCTTTTTCCTTAGGGTTTGGTGAAGTATTAAACAAAATGTTGTCTACTATACTTAAACCATAGAAACATTTGAAAAGCAGCTTTTTACCTTGATTGTGACTGAAAATATATCCGTAGCTGTCTCCGACATTTAGGCAGCACACGGCATACTGACTGGAGTTTTTAACAGGGCATACCAAACATGCACAGAGTGTCGTAAGGCCACCCTCTCGCTGTAAGATAATTCTGTGAGCCTCGTCAAATGATGCCCTAAGGATATCCAATACATCCTGTGTAAGATACAATAATGTAGCAAATAAAACCTATGACAGCGCTTGTGCAGCTGAAATCACATAAAACAAGTCAAATACTGTGTTTACTAAAGTAAATTGACATGAAAACAATAATCATTGTAAAAACTCTGGTTTTTGGTAGATACTATACTATCAAATAGATGAATGGCCCAAATAAGTTTTATGTAGAATTTGCAGTAAAGATGAATTTACCCCATTGTCCTTTGATACAACCACACTAGTGAAATACAACAGCATAGAAATGATTTTTTAAAATGTGAATTTGATCAGATATTCAGGAATTCTTTAATTTTTACCAAACTATCTCATTCTTTGTGACCCTCATCCCATTATTCACCTTGGGTAGGAGGCATTTGAAAACACTGTGAGGAAAAAGAGAAGATTCTGGATACCAGTGTTCTCACAGTGTTTTCAAAAACCTTCTTCAGGATTGTAAAAGCAAGGGCTTATATCTGATCAAGGGTTAAACAGTTGGCCTTTTCTGATTTGTATAGGTCTTTGGCAAGTTTAAAATCAAATCCATATGAGTATCAGATAGAGACACATATTAAAGGCCCACTGGCTGTTAGAATGCATTTGAACTTACATCATACCATTCAAAAGAATGGAAATAATTATGTAGATGACTACAGTATCTGTTATTGTACAGTCCATCCAACTGTTGGTCCTTTGTAGAACAATGAATCTTAAAACTAGGTAAAAAAATTACCAAGTTGCTATATCTTTTTTGTTTATTTTATTACCTGGTTTCAAAATTTATTTTTCTGCCAGGCACAAACAGTTGGACCGACCACAGACTACCATCTTCACAATAATTATCCATACTTTTCAAAAGCAAGACTTAAATTTTGAATGCATTTTAACACCCCCATAATTTACTTTTCGCTGATATGGCACCTACAGTCATAGTAACGTAACCTTACATGGGTATTATTTGGGTATCTTCTCCTGGTGAAAATTTTGTGATTGATGTAATTCATGCAGCCATAGAGAGCACATCTTGCGGCCAGTCGAGACTTCTCACCCCAGTTTACACCGTCCGCTATCACCATGATACAGTTGTTCTCCCTTGAACAGATAGCAAAGGCATCAGCCACTGGGTCTCCTAGAAATGGACACAATAACACAATCATAGGTACATGTACATGTAATTACTGTTAACTTTACTGTTTACAGGACAATCCCCTGTTTTAATGATCCTAAAGAAAAAGGCCTTTGAAAATACTGTGGGAAAAGGCGAAAATGCTGATAACCAGCATTTTCTCCCCTTTTCAACAGTACTTTCTGCATCTCAAAGACATGGGCTAAGGCATGATTGAGGGCTTTTTTTCACATCAAAAGTATCCAAGTCATCCATTTGCAGTCATCTATTTTCAGTCCTAAACATAATAAACCATTCACCCAACAATCCCTTGCTTCAATGACTCGTAACTCTCTATCAGCATTTTCTTCTTTTCCCATGTTTTCTACCCTACAAGATATGTTTTATACCCTACGAGATACAAATCTCATCATTTGAGGCACATTTCCTTAATTTTGTCGTCTGCAAATGCTATCAATTCAGGCAAGTCTAAAATTTCATCATGCAGTAAACAATTAATACACACACACAGACATGCATTGGACACACACATAGGGGAAGTTAAACATGATGAACACTGGCTAAGGCATAAGCTCACTTTTTTTTCTTCAAGTGGATCTAAAAGCTGGACTATCCATAGCATTTGCATGATTTTTTAAATAACCTCATCTAGAGACCCACAGCAGTGGCATAAGAAACTCTAATGATGAGTTATATCTGATCTGCAATTACATTTCCTGTCAATCTTTTTTAACTCTTTACCACACAATCCTGAGTTTAACAACCCTGAAAGATAAAGCTTTAGAAAATATGGTGGGAATGCTTTTAATTTGATCCAGTCAAAAATTGTGTCATTTGGAAAAAGAGTTTACTAATTCATCACTTTACAAGTTAACCAGCATCTTTTTCTACATATTACATATTACAATGTTTTCAATGTTGCTGACAGACTACAAAATCCATCAAATGATTATACACAGAAAAGTGATTTAGGATGTTTGGTTCGATTTGAAGACCCTGCCGGGCGGGGAGTTTGACTAGGGCATTACATTTGTCAAACGGTAACACAAGTGTCCTAAGGTAAGCTCGGAGAGGACGGAAACCTCTCCTGAGCAAAAGGGCAAAAGTTCACAATAAATAAGGTGCCAAGGGGTAGCTATTTCCAAACATAAAATTTTGTGAATTTGGCAGAGTCTCAATTTGTCTGCTTAGCAACCAGATTATAAAGCTTGTTGATTGAAGGATGGCATGCTCCAAGACAATTATAGAGGTTTTATTACTTGATGACATGCCAAGTCTTAATTTCATCCCTTGCTAGACAACAGATTTTTACTCTCTTCCATACCAAAAGGACTTGCAGGCAGCCTTGTCACAAAGCCTCAAATGTCGGGATTTGTCTTTAAAAGGATAGACAACATTGTGGGAAAAGGAGAAATGCTGTTTACCAGCATTTTCTCCTTTTCCCGCTATGTTTTCAAAAGCCCTCTTCATCAGGGCTGCTAAAACAATGGATTATTTGGTAAAGAGTTAAAACTCAAAATACTAAAACAATTTTTGAAGCATTAGCAATTTTATTGCACAATGTGGTTGAAGATCAGACATCTTTAATCTTTGACCAACAATTTTGGCTCAGTTGAGATATACTTGTCAAAACCAGCCTCAGGAAATTCTATATTTCAGATTTTTTTTCCACATCAAAAATATCCAAGTCATCTCTTTCCAGTCCTACATTGGCCTTTCACCAAACATTCCCTTCCTTTAACCCTTTACCACACAGTTCAAACTTTTTACGACCCCTAGGAGGAAGGCTTTGAAAACATTGTGAGAAAATGCTGGTAACCACCATTTTCTCCTTTTCCCATAATCTTTTCTACCTTTTGATATACAAAATTTCCTGTTTTCACTAACATTTAATACGTCATCTGCAATTGCTTTCCATTTGAAAAAGGCTAAAATAATGCCATGTGGTAAAAAGGTAATGGCTCCAAGGAATATGGCTTGTAAAACATGAGAAAAAGAAATGAAAAAATCAAGCAACCAGCATTTTCTCTTTTTCCCACAATGTTTTTCTATCCTTTGACAAAATTTCCTGTTTTCACTAACATTTAATGTCATCTGCAACCAGGCTAAAATACTGCCATGTGGTAAAGAGTTAATGACTCCAAGGAATTTGGCTTGTAAAACATGAGAAAAAGGAAACCCACAATGTTTTCTAACCTTCAAAGACAAATCCCATCATTTAAGCTACAGTAAATTTGTTGTCTGCAAATGCTTTGAATTTGGACAGGTCTAAAATTAGGTAGTCTGGTGAAGAGTTAAATACTGCAGCTTCATCTACCCTTCTCCTCCTGTACCTACATTTTTACACAACACAAATAAAAATATTGAGCACTGTATTTTTTAGATAATGAATTGTTCATTAAGCATAATTTGCACTTTTAGATATATACATTTTTTTTTTAAACTTTTTTTCCAAAATTTGAAATCATTTGCAAATATTTTCTGCATTTTTCTACTTTGGGTTTTCATTATCAATAACTCTCTACCAGACAGAATGTTACACCACAGGCCTTTGAAGCTCTATTGGTCTATCACAGAACACTAAAATTGTCCTTAGTCGATCATCGAACACTTATAGCACATTGGTGCATCGCCTGTATATCACGGAATATATACTCAAATTTTCATAAACACTGTTTCTATAAATAGCACATTGGTGACTCTCTCTATATCGTATATACGATACAGAGGGAATCCCCAATGTGCTATTTATAGTACATGTAACAGTGTCCAATAATGAAAATTTCGTTATCCCTTGATAGACCAATGGAGTTGCAGAGGCCTATGGTTGTACTTGTCCATAGTTGAAAAATTATATGTTACTGAAATGATGATATTGCTCTGATAAATGGATAGAAAATCACTGTGGGCAGAATATAAAATGCTAATTAACCCTTTACCACACAATTCTGACTTTTAACCACCCTGAAACGTAAGGCTTTTGAAAACATTGTACGAAAAGAAGAAAATACTGGTAACCAGTATTTTCTCCTTTTCCCACACTGTTTTCTAACCTTTCAAAAACAAATTTTAAATTTTGGGTCACAATCATTTTGTCTTCTGAAAAATGCCTTGAATTTTGACAAGTCTTAAATCCTGCCATTTGGTACAGAGTTAACAATACTTCCTCCATTTCCAGGAATGTTTTGGAGAGCCTTTTACTTCACAGTCATAGAAACAAGAGAGCATTTGGCCTGGAAAACGCGAAAAGAGATATTTGGACATTTGCATAAAGTGTCATCTCTGATCAGCCTGCGCAGTCCACGCAGGCTAATCCAAGACGGTACTTTACGACTACATTAGATTTTGTCCTTCAGTAGACATGCGCAAAACAAAAAATTACTTAAGAACAGAAAGTGTCGTCTCGGATTAACCTGCACGGAATGCACAGGCTGATCCTGAATGACACTACGCAAATGTCTGAATGTCTCTTTTCGCGTGTTGCAGGCCATTTAATTAAGGGTCAAAGTGTAAACCTGAACTATAATGGAGATCAAGAAATGATACTTGATAATATCCCAGATTTCCAAATACTGGGATGTCATCATATCCCACAGTATTTTCAAAAACCTTTTTTCTCATAGTTGTTAGAACTTGGGATTGTGTGCTAAAGGGTGAAACCAAAGGCTGTAAAGTAAATGAAAAGGAAATGTTCAACAAATAAAAAAAGTAAGATGGGTTTTACAAAATCAAGGCCTATTCTGACTTGAATATTTCATCATATTGTACACTGTAGTTTTCAAACTCTTTACCATACCACAAAATTTTAGATTTGTCAAAACTGAAAGTATTTGCAGACATTGAAATGAACATGGGTCAAACAATACGATTTGTCTGTGAGAGGGAAAAAAACATTTTAGGAATGGGAAAAATGGTGGTACAAGCATTTTCTTCTTTTCCCAAATGTTTTTGAAAGCATTCTATATGGTCGTTAAAACTCCTATCTGTTTGATAAAAGTTTTAACTCTTTACCAATCGAAAATATTTTAGACTTGTCCAAATTGAGAGCATTTGCAGACGGCAATTTAAATGTGACTCAAAAATTAAATTTTGTTTTGGGAAGGGTAGAAAACATTGTGGGAAAAGGAGAAAATGCTGGTTACCAGCATTTTCTCCTTTTCCTACAATGTTTTCAAAAGGCTTCTTTCTCAGGGTCGTTAAAAGTCAGGATTGTGTGGTAAAGGGTTAAAAATCAGATTGCACATGAATATGATGTATTCTGTCTGCAATCAATACTGCCGTAAGCATACATGTATTAAGACTCGATCAAACATTATATTTGGACAAAAGAACTATATTCTGTTGTACAAACACAAACATTTGACATTTACAAAGTAAAACTACACCAACCTTTTACTAGCCATTAAAATATCATGTGTACTCAGATCATTTTGGCTAACTCAGAAAGAAAGGTCAACAAGCACACACCCAGTACTTCATTTACAAAATTAAAGTTTACGGCCCCTAACTCTCATATTAAAAGACGGAAGCTGCCGAGATTGGCCGAATAGCCTTTACGAAAACGTTGATGTTACACGATATTTACCAATGAGTTAGTGAGTCTACGGCCCCTAACTTTCATATCAACTCTTTACCAAACGACAAAAATTTAGACTGGTTCAAATTGAAAGGATTTGCAGACGTGAAATTAAATGTAACTGAAATGATGATTTTTGTATTGGATGGGGAAGAAAACATTGTGGGAAAAGGAGAAAATGCTGGTTACCAGCATTTTCTCCTTTTCCCACAATGTTTTCAAAAGCCTTCTCCTACATTGTCGTTAAAACTCGGGATTGTGTGGTAATGGGTTAAAAGACGGAAGCTGCCGAGATTGGCCGAATAGCCTTTACGAAAACGTCGATGTTACACGATATTTACCGATGAGTAAGTGAGTCTACAGCCCCTAACTTTCATATTAAAAGACGGAAGCTGCTGAGATTGGCCGAATAGCCTTCATGAAAACGTCGATGTTACACGATATTTACCGCTGAGTTAGTGAGTCTACAGCCCCTAAATCTCATATTAAAAGAAGGAAGCTGCCGAGACTGGCCGAATAGCCTTTACTAAAACGTTGATGTTTATCGACGAGTTAGGGGCCGAAGACCTTAAAGCCACACCTATTCCAGACCTGAATAGATACAGCTTAACCTGTATTGACTCTACCTAACAACAAAAATATAGACTTTTCCAAAATGAAAGCATTTGTAGATGACAATTAAAAACAAGTTTTATTGATGGAATTTGTCTTTGATAGGGTAGAAAACAAGGTGGAAAAAGAAGGAAAGGCTGGTTACATTTCTCATTTTCCCACAATGTTTTCCAAAGGCTTCTTTCTCAGGTCATAAAACTCGGGATTGGGTGGTAAAGAGTTAACCAAGCACTGACTATCAGCATTTTCTCCTTTTCCTAATATATTTTCAAAAGCCTCTTTCCTAAAGGTCGTTAAAATTGGGACTTATGTGGTAAAGATTAAAAACAAGGCTGTTTGGTTTAACCCCTTACCAAACAGTCACGACTTTTTCTTTCTCAGGGTCTTTAAAACTCGGGATTGTGTGGTAAAGGGTTGATAGAGGTGGCCACAGGTTTACTGTGCATTACTTGAAGTACAGTATAGAAAAAGTGGATATAAGTTTATTTCATGCTTTTCGGTGGTTCATCGAGAAATAACAGTGGAATATTGTTCAATATTTCATGGTTACGACCAGTGAAAAATACTGATTTTATTTTTCTAACTCTTCAACTGAAGGCGTAAACAGTAGTTCCCATGCACTAGTTACCTAGGTAAACAACGCATGCCATTCAACCAGATGGAAATACGACACGCTTTACTTAATAATATGATGTGTTGTTATACGGAGGGGGTACCACCATGCGGAATTCCCGAAAACAACTGTTCTGGATTATGATGCAAGTCCCCCCCAAAAAAGGGGTTAGAAGTATGAAATAAATAGAATACAAACCTGTACTTGCAGGTTTTTTTGTGTGAAAGATCGAGATCTGTACATCATCGGTAATACTATCACTAGTGGTGCACAGCCACTTGTTAAAATATTACTGATGATGTTCACTCGATAAAATAAATTTTGACCTTTCACTGAAAAACACAAAATTCTCTATCGCTTTACCATACTGCTGTTTTATTGACCCTGAAGAAGTCCTATAAAATGTGGATACAGGAGAAAATACTTGTAACCTGCATTTTCCTTTTTTCCCCCACAATGTTTTCTACCATATAAAGAAAATTCTCTTCATTTTCCCATCATTTTCTCCTTTTCTCAAAATGTTTTCTATCCTACCACAGACAAATTCCATCCTTTGAGCGGTATTTGTTGCCTGCTTCTGCCCTTAATCTGGATGTGACTATCATTTTGTAGTGTGATAAAAAGTTAACCCTTTACCACATAATCCCAACCCCTAGAAACAGGCCATTTGAAAAACACTGTGTAAAAAGAAGAAAATGCTGGTAACCAGCATTTCCTTGTTTTCCCCGTAAGATTTTCTCAAATTTCAAAAGCAAATTCAATCAGTGTAGTGGCCTTTCATTTGCCGTCTTTAAATGCTCCTTATTTGGACAAGCTTATTATTTTGTGTGGTAAAAGAGTTAAGAGGACAATGAGTCAAGGAAATTCAGTACTCATCTTGACTCATTGCTTAGTGTTTCACAGTACTTTACAAGTTAAACTGGCTTTTTTATGGCTTAAAACTCCTAACATCAGGAATAATCCTGTATGCTTTTATCCATGCATTTGGTAAAGGGAAGGAGAAAGAGAGGATAACCATGATTTTCTCTTGATTCCACAATGTTTTCAAAAGGCTTCTCCTTCATGGTAATTAAAACCTTGGGTTGTTTGCTGAAGCCATTTTAACAGTTTTCCTGCTACGCCACTCTGGCCACTAACTTCTTCAAGGAGTACAATGGAGCTAGAAGGAATACAATGGAGCTACATGCCAGGTTTTTGTTACAATACCCACCTGACATTTTTCCATTGACAGGGTGCTGTTCATACAATGAAATGCAGATTCCATACGCCTTTTGATCCTTAACATTCCAGTGTCTGACACCAGCCACCTCTGCTCCTGTATATATGAAAGTAAGAAAACAGGGTCCATATTTACCAACTGTTCCTAAAACATTCTCAAGAATTTTTTTAAATTTGAAAGAAATACTTTTTCTGATTAAAATAGTTTAGCCAATTTAGAAGATGTGTAACTTTCTAAATCTAGCTTTAGACTTGGAGTGAAATTCAGAATGGTTGATGGATATGGACCACGAACTATCAAATTATCAATATTGATAACCATCACATAAACACAATTTTAACTCTTTACCAAATGACAAAATTTTAGACTTGTCCAAATTGAAAGCATTTGCAGACGACAAAATAAACATGACTTGACTTTAGAAGAGTAGAAAACATTGTTGGAAAAGGAGAAAATGCTGGTTACCAGCATTTTCTCCTTTTCCCACAGTGTTTTCAGAAGGCTTCTTCCTCTGGGTCGTAAAAATCAGGAATTGTTTGGGAAAGGGTTAAACAACCCTCTACCAGATGACAAAAATTTAGACTTATCCAAATTGAACACATTTGCAGACATTAAATTGAATGCAACTTAGATTAGTCTTTGAAAGGTTACCAAACTTTTTTCTTATCACAAAACATTTTGAAAGCCTCTTTTTCAGGGTCATAAGATCACAAGACTGACTATTAAAGGCTTCTGAAAAAAAAAAGTAAACTAAGTTAGTCTCAATGAATCTTTGGTGTGTAAACATTCATGAAAGCTTTGTGAACAAGAGGCCTGTGGCGGCCTGAATCCCTCAACTGGCAGTAACTGACCTTAAATATAAAATTTTAGACTTTTTTAAACTGACAGTATATCCAGAAGACATATGAAATGTGTCTCATGTGAGGGTGACAGAAGTCAAGAAGTATGCATGTTGAATTAAAAACAAAGGAAAATAATCAAGAAGAGCTAAGCTCTGGGAAAAGTGGGTTTAATGCATCTACTCTATGTGATGAATTACACCAAGTCATCACATAATAATGGATGTATAAAACTCATTTTGTCTACTGACCAAATGAATAATCAGATAGAATGGTCCTTGGACAAGCACAAAATTTCCAAATAGCAAAAAGTTTTGACCCATGTCTGGCTGCGCAGACTGTTGAGGCTGACATGGGTCGATACTTTTGCATATGCATTAAACCCCTTTTTCAGAGAGCATGGCTCAAATGTAATTTTTCAAAACTTATTAATGGAATCAAATCTAATAGTGTTTCTATTACATTACATCATTCCTAAGCTCACACATGTCGTAGCCCTACAAAGTACAATGAGGGGAGGTTGCTGGTTCCATTCCACAGCATGGCTAATTTCATTTTGAGGACTGACAATAGTCATTGCAACAGGATTCATTCCTCTCTTACCACTGAACAATGTTTTGAAAACCTTATGTATGAAAACAGCCAGTGGTTACTATTCAAAGTACTGTTAAAAAAAAAAGAAAACTCTCTCAGAAGGCATGGAAAGGTGCACTGGCCACTGCCATATAACTAAAATATTATTAAAACAAGTGATGAACAACATACAAGCACATAATGTACATCATTTCTGAATAATGTTCCATTGTGGCCCATTGAATTTTCCCATTCATTTCTAAAGAAGGTAAAAATTTTCTTTGTAGAGCTAAATTCTAACTGTAATAAACTTTCAAGGGAATTTTTGGAAGAACACCTGGATTTCCTTGTATCGGAATCTTTCTACCTAGATACATCTTAATCTGTGACTGTCAGATATGTATTCTAAATGATGAAAAGCACATATATCACCAAAATGATAACTGACAAAAAGTTGAAAATAAACTAACCCTGTACAGAAATATCTCAAATGAGTGTGGTCCATAGATTGGCGGGATTTATCTGAATACATTGAATGATTGATTGTATGGTATGCAACACCATTTCCAAAATAATTTCAGTTATATACGCTTGCTGCAGCCAGTGCAACTTTCCATTCTTTTCTCAAGTTTTTGTTTATAATACTTTGCACAAAATCATGGCTTTATCCAGGATATTTGGGAAAAGGCCCCTAGCCAAACCAGGATATTTGGGAAAAGGCCCCTAGCCAAACGGTGGGGGGGGGGGGAATCATTGACAAAATTGAGAAATTAAAAAAACAAAAGAAGATTGACAAAGCATACAAAGTTAGGAACACATTTAACCTTATAATAAACTTAATAAATGAATTGTTTCTTGTACTGCTCAATCAATGCTACTTCTTTTTTCAGTCTTCTTTCTTAACATAAATGTCTTACCGATTTGTCTCTTACACTTGTTTCAGCGTTCTTCGCTGCAAGACAAGTAAACACCCCCCCTCCCCTTTTTAAGTTATATACTATTAGGTTGCAGATATCTTTTTTTTTTAACTCATAAAGTTCACCGAACTATTTTTCTGGTGACTTAATTGGAATTTTAGTACCTGCATTTCTTTCTATGCAGTGTGTATGCAAGTCAGCTGTTTGAAGTCATTATCAAGGCTAAATAAGACAGGCTGAAGGCTCTTTGTTTGGATGAGGTCAATTTGATATTTGTTTTGTCATTTGTTTTCGCGTTTCTTTCCATGATGATTAATCTTTGAAAAAATTTTTTCTGTGTGTTTTCTGTGTGTTTTGACAAGTATTGAAATATAGGAAAAAATCATATTCTTTGCTGAACTAATATGGTATTGAAAAGCCCAATTAAAAAGTAATTGTGGGGAGGAAACTAAGCTCTGGATTTTTATGTCATACAAGTTTCACAATAATTGGTAAAGGCTATCACAAAATGTCTGTCATTGCTTTTATATTGGTACAAACTCAACTAATTAGCATAATCCCTTTTACCTCCTTTCCTATCTTTGTAATTTGTTGTCAAGGATATTTGATTTATGAAATACCCTATGATGTATGGTGACGAAGGGCATGCCTCATACTGTCAGGTATCAGCGTCTAAAGTTATAGCCATACTGGTATCTGATGTTTAAAGCACAGGGGGTAGGCACATGATAATTTGTGCTAATTTGTGCTTAAAGACAACATTTCGATAAAAAATCTGAATATCTGTAGACATTTATATACAGATATTCCGATTTTTTATTGAAATGTTGTCTTTAAGCACAAATTAGCATAAATTATCATGTGCCAAGCCCCTGTGATTTGAAGCCTTGATTTTATGACCCGTAACTTATGACTTTATACCTGCCAGTATGAATCTGCAGACATATTTGTAAAATTCTGGATGTAGAAAAAAGTCCCGTCTTATTTCTTTGGACGTTTTGGGGATTTTTCAGGACTTTCATCATATCACATCTGCTGAATCAAAGCAATGACCAATAGGCCTACATTAGATGTTTGAGGCAATTTTTTTTTTTGGTCTAATTGGGATAAAAGTTGTGGAATCGGAAAAAAATCATAATCATTTTCAAGTGGGAATGGGCTTGAATTCAGCCCTGCAGGAAAGGCAGAAAAAACTCTGAAAATTCTTCCCAAACCACTGGCTGCTTTCCCACATAACAATCACTGAAACAATGATCATCAGATTGGGGAATGAACCCCGTTGCAATGACTATCATCAATCCTCTGAAAGAAACCCGCCAAGCTAGAGATTCAAACCAGCAACCTCCTGTTCTCAAGTCCTGTACGCTACCCACTGTGATACTTGGGCTTGGTCCCGAATACAAAAAAGAACACTAATATAAATGGGTTAGAGTAACAAAGAACATTTTACCATTTTCCCTGTTATCAAGAGCATAAGCCAAGCCACTGTCAGGTCCAGTGTAACTAGCAAAGACTTCATCACTGAGAGGAGCCAATTCTACAAATGGTAAATCATCTACCTTCTGTGATGAATAGATTTCTGCTCCAAACTTCATCCTTGCCTGGAACAAAATTCAACAACCCTGATGAAAAAAGCTTTTGAAAACATTGTTGGAAAAGGAGAAAATGCTGATAACCAGCATTTTCTCCTTTTCCCACAATGTTTTCTATCCTTCCAAAGGCAAATTTCAGATTTTGAGTCTGTTCATTATGTCATATGCAAATGCTCTCTATTTGGCCAAGTCTAAAATTTTGTCATTTGTCCATTCTAAAATTTTGTTTTTTCATAAAGAAAGCACTTGCAGACTACAAATGTGATGCAATTGATAGGAGTTGACTTAGAAGAGAAGAGAACAATGTGGAAAAGGATAAATTACTGTTAACCAACATTAAATTTTGTTCCTTTCCCAAGAATGACTTCATAAACCTTCTTTTTCCAGGTTGTTCAACACTAGGACTGTAAAGTAAAAGGTCACTTCTTCGCAGAAGAATAATGTGTATACCCTTGTCCAAACCATGCCTTGTTTTCAAGACCTTTGGGAAAAGGAAACTCTTGAAAACACTGTGGGTATAGGAGAAAATGCTGGTTACCAGCATTTTCTCCATTCCCCACTACATCTTCTACTCCCCTCAAAGACAAATTCCATCATTTTTAATCACATTTGGTTTTTGGCTTGCAAATGCTTTCATAGGTAAGCTTTTCATCTTTTACACTTCAGAATTTTTATTTTTTGTTCAAACATATAGGTAGGTCTCTATACATCTAAACATAAGTTATCCTTGGATTAATGGAGTACAGATCTATTCCTATCATTCTGCAGACAGGAAAAATGCCTCCAACAACTTCTACATGGCACGGATATCTTTGAAGGACAAAAGTACTTATCCATGTGAGAATGAATGTACCACAAGGATACCTGTCATGACTGGTAGCTGTTTAAGTTCTAATTATGAATTCCAAAATTGACTGAAATCTTTGGTCTTGCACAGTTTAATGATGATAGGTTAACCGGAAATTCACTAGTTTAATTCATGTTAGAAAAGTTAAAGAATGAATCTTATCTCTGACCGAAACTCTATATCTGCTACCACTCACATATTGTAGATGGCAGTGTCTCCAGGTACTGTACCGTACTTCTAGCCTCTAGTCTCAGAGGCTAGAGGTACAGAATATACCTGGAGAATCAAAGAATAAGGATATCAGTGTTCCCACTAGCTTTTTATTTCAAGGGTACACTTACCCCCTCGGCTGAAAATCGTGGGATGTAGGATTTCATATTGGAGGGTATGACAATAATGATTTCCAACAAAACAATGATCCATATTGAGGATTTGCAGCATAAAAACTGTTTTATACATATAATCATAATAATGTATAAGTAAATTTACTGCTTAAAGATGTTACAAAAGCTGAAAAGATAGTCTGAAGTGACTCTGATTGGATAATGTCAAAGTGACATTATGTTGTGTCATGGGTTTTCACATTTCTTGCAGCGATCTATTTTTCATGTCAGTTAATTTTTGGATAGGTTTTCCTGCAAGATTTAACATAAAATTGTCAATAAGGGTAACAAGTAACTTCAAAACCTGTCATTTTACACTAGATAATTGTATAAACTATAATGAAAATGTTGGTTGCACTTTGCCTTTTTCAGCAAGATAAAAACATGTATCATAGCCGGATGCCCAGATGTAGAATTAATGGTTTAAGATATTTTTTTTGCATCAATCTACCTGTAAATGTTGCTGTGTGCATACAATACACGATATAAAGGTATAGGCCTCTGCCTGTGTAGCTTAAAAAGTTGAGGATAGGGAATTCAGAATCAAGAAAGGCAAGTCAGATAGTGAATGAGGAAAATCCGAAAATGGCCTTTTTCTTCCATGTTTTTTCTTACATGACGTCTCGCATGTAACCAACATTTGTTGCGTGAATTTTAATTTCATAAGATGATTTACACAAGCATTTGCAAGAGTTGGAACACTGGGTATGATACTGTACCTGTAGACAACCCTACTCAGACAGTCTCTGGGTACAGCAAATAACTTATCACAGTACTCCCACTAGCTTTTTATCTCAAGCCGAGCCCAGTGGCTCAGTCGGTAGCCTACAGGACTTGAGAACAGGGGGTCGCTGGTTCTCTCCCCGGCTTGGGCCAATTTCTTTCTGAGGATTGATGATAGTCATTGTGAAAGGATTCATTCCCCTCTCACCACTGACCATTGTTTTGATGATGGTCGAGTGGGAAAGCAGCCAGTGGCTTGGAAAGAATATTGTGCAGAGTACTGGTAAAAGAGAATCCAGAAAAGCATGGATAGGTGCACTGGTTGCTGCAACATAACTGAAATAATGTTGAAAACGGCATCACACACCTTGTTTTAGAGGGTATGACAATATTGGTTCCCAACTAGTGGTAAAGTGAGACATATTGATGATTTGCAGTGAAAAAAAATGTTTTATACAGATATTTCTGATAATTTACTGCTTAAAGTCATTAAAAAAGCTGAAAAGGCAAGCTCAATTGTATTTGATCTGACAATGACAAAGTGACATTTTGTTGTGTCCTGGGTTTTCGCATTTTTGCAGTGATTTGTTTTTTAATTTCAATTAATTTTTTTTGATAGGTATTTCTGCTTGATCCGGCATAAATTTGTCAAAAAGGGTAACAAGTAACTTTAAAACCTGTCACTTTACACTAGATAAGCTGACTATCGTCATTATCATGTTTTTTCATAAATGACATGCCAGCTTGATTAGCTGTGATAAAAAAGTGATGCATGCTTCTCACACAATTGATACATACTGTTTATGTCGGAGTTTAGATATTCTTTGATTCATGTATGTAGATAGCTTATTGCTAGAAGATTCACAAGTGCTTGATTTTTTGAGACTTATTTTTTTTCTAAATTGACGCTACTGGCAATTGATGGCGGGAGCCCTGTAAAAAGAGCCACATTTCACATTTTTTGTTAATGTAAGACGTAGTTGGAACTATTCTGAATATGCCGACTGATTTTCTTGATCAGCTTTTGACTGTTTGTTTCCGCCAAAGCCAAAATGTGCTAACTAATGTGGATTTCTCTCAAAACATTTTTTGAACAGTAACAGACAAAAACATAGGTCATTACCGGATGCCCGTATGTAGAATATCTAAAATAATTTAACTTTTTTTTTTTGTAAATACTTGTAAATGTTGCTGTGTGATTGACGGTAGGCCTAAAGTACGCATTGGAAATATTGTGGAGCAATGGGCACAATGGAAAAGAAAATACGCAATGGAAATATATTATTTATGTGTTATTAAATAAAGTAACAATAAATGATTTGAAACGTGTTTATTTGTACCCATTAAAGGTACATTTTTGTACCACTAAAAATAATGTACTTGTAGTGATATTTTTCCATTATGCAGGTATTCTCAAATGGCGAAATGGAAAATTTACCAAATTCAAACTTATACAATATATTGTAACCAAAATGTTACAGGTCTATAGTGTATTTTCTTATGGGTAGTGAATTGAAAGATATGATTGGAATTTCTTTATGCTTATAAGTACAAATGTTAAAACCTTTTAAATTTCCATTGAGCGGGACTGGCGCAATGGAAAAGAAAGTATGCAATGGAAATATATTATGTATTTGTTATTAAATAAAATAACTATGTATGATTTCAAACATGTGTATTTGTACTCATATATCTTTTATAGGGTGTATCTTCAGGAATATAGAAAAATAACGATTTTTTACCATTTAAAAATGTATTTGTAGCGATATTTCCTCCATTATGCAGGTAATCTCTTAAGGGGAAATGGAAAATTTACCAAGTTCAAACAAGTACAATATAATGTACCCAGAACAGGTCTTAAAGTCCAGATTGAGTTTTAAAATGGTTGATAACTTGATTTAAAGAAATTGAAACTTTTTTTTTTTATTTCCCCATACCTATTGAATATCCAGATGATAAAATTTCCTTCTAAATTTCCATTGCGCGGAACTGACACAATGGAAAAAAAAAACGCAATGGAAATATACTATATATAAGTTGTAAAATAAAGTATTTGGTAACCATGTATGATTTCAAACATGTTTATTTGTAATCATTGACCCGTTATAAGGTATATCTCCAGTTATAAACCAAATATAATATTTTTGTACTCATGGCTGAAAAATGTATTTGTAGCGATATTTTTTCCGTTATGCAGTTATTCTCAGATGGCGAAATGGAAAATTGGAAAGTACGCAATGGAAATAGAGTCAAACAATTCAATTTTTTAAAATGTGTTTCGATGTAGTTACTGAACCACTAAAAAGTAAACATCTCAAACAAAAAAAAAAATAAAAATAAAAATAAAAACAAGAGGGCAAAGATGGCCCTGGATCGCTCACCTGAATTTTTGAGAGGCCCATAGCCAATTTTTTTTGAGGTATTGAAACTTTGGAAACAAAATCATTATTTTGCCAAGCAATTTTGAAAAGGTCACCTGTAAAAATCATTTCAAAATCTATCACCACCCCTACAATCATCAGCACAGCAATGATTTTGATGAATCAGAATTCTGCAAATAAATTTTTTGATAGATCACCCAAGGACAATTTCTTGAAGAAGAGCACATGTTTGATAGTGACTAAAAACATGGATCAAAATTTCTCAAACAATTTGCAAAAAGGGTCACCCAAGAAACATTTCTGTGAAATTATTTCAAAATCTGACCAGCCGTTTCAGAGAAAAAGAATTTTTAAGAATTTCTTCATTTCCATATAGTGCAAGTGGGCCCCCCCACCCATCAGGGCCATGTTTCTTGACGAATCAGCATTTTGCTAACAATTTTTGAAAAGGTCACCAAAGGAACATTTCTGTGAAATTATTTCAAAATCTGACCAGCCGTTTCAGAGAATAAGAATTTTTAAGAATTTCTTCATTTCTGTATAGTGCAAGTAGCCCCCATTCACCAGAGCCATGTTTCTTGACGGATCAAAATTTCGTGAACACTTTTTGAAAAGGGTCACCCAAGGAACATCTCTGTGAAATTATTTCAAAATCTGACCAGCCGTTTCAGAGAATAAGAATTTTTAAGAATTTCTTCATTTCTGTACAGTGCAAGTAGCCCCCATTCACCAGAGCCATGTTTCTTGACGGATTAAAATTTCGCGACCAATTTTTGAAAAGGGTCACCCAAGGAACATCTCTGTGAAATTATTTTAAAATCTGACCAGCCGTTTCAGAGAATAAGAATTTTTAAGAATTTCTTCATTTCTGTATAGTGCAAGTAGCCCCCATTCACCAGAGCCATGTTTCTTGACGGATCAAAATTTCGCGAACAATTTTTGAAAAGGGTCACCCAAGGAACATCTCTGTGAAATTATTTCAAAATCTGACCTGCGGTTTCAGAGGAGATTTTTAAATAATTTCTTAGTAAATTCCATTTGGTTGCCATGGCAACCAGAGTTTTTGATGGAATCACATTCTGTGAACACCTTTTAAAGAGGACCTCCCAAGGAACATTCCAGCCAAGTTTGGTCCAAATTGGCCCAGCGGTTTAGGAGGAGTTGATGTTTAAAGAATTGTTGACGACGCACGATGGACGACGGACACTGGGTGATCCTAAAAGCTCCCCTTGAGCAAGTTGTGCTCAGGTCAGCTAAAAAGGGTTACCCAAGGAAAATATCCATGAAATTATTTCAAAATCTGACCAGTGGTTACAGAGGAGAAGATTATCAAAGAATTTCTTGGAAAATTCCATTTGGTTGCCACGGCAACCAGAGTTTTTGATGAATCAAATTCTGTGAACAATTTTCAAAGGGGACGTCCCAAGGAACATTCCAGCCAAGTTTGGTCCAAATCGGCCAAGCAATTTAGGAGAAGATGTTTAAAGAATTGGTGACACCGCTGGACGCCAAGAGCCCCCCCCCTCCACAACAGCCATGTTTTTAAACGGATCAAAATTTCGCGAACATTTTTTGAAAAGGGTCACCCAAGGAACACATCTGTGAAATTATTTCAAAATCTGACCAGCGGTTTCAGAGAAGAAGATTTTTAAAGAATTTCTTGGAAAATTCCATTTGGTTGCCTTGGCAACCAGAGTTTTTAATTAAATCAAACTCTGTGAATACTTTTTAAAGAGGACCTCCCAAGGAACATTCCAGCCAAATTTGGTCCAAATCGGCCAAGCGGTGTAGGAGGAGAAGATGTTTAAAGAAGTGTTGACACCGCTGGACGCCAAGAGCCCCCCCCCTCCACCACGGCCATGTTTTTCGACTGATCAAAATTTCACGAACATTTTTTGAAAAGGGTCACCCAAGGAACATATCTGTGAAATTATTTCAAAATCTGACCAGCGGTTTCAGAGGAGAAGATTTTTTTAGAATTGTTGACACCGCTGGACGCCAAGAGCCCCCCCTTCCACTATGGCCATGTTTTTAGACGGATCAAAATTTCGTGAACAATTTTTGAAAAGGGTCACCCAAGGAACATATCTGTGAAATTATTTCAAAATCTGACCAGCGGTTTCAGAGGAGAAGATTTTTAAAGAATTTCTTGAAAAATTCCATTTGGTTGCCATGGCAACCAGAGTTTTTGATGAAATCAAATTCTGTGAACAAATTTTAAAGAGGACCTCCCAAGGAACATTCCAGCCAAGTTTGGTCCAAATCGGCCAAGTGGTGTAGGAGGAGAAGATGTTTAAAGAATTGTTGACACCGCTGGATGCCAAGAGCCCCCCCCTCCACCACGGCCATGTTTTTTGGCAGATCAAAATTTCGCGAACACTTTTTGAAAAGGGTCACCCAAGGAACATATCTGTGAAATTATTTCAAAATCTGACCAGCGGTTTCAGAGGAGAAGATTTTTATAGAATTGTTGACACCGATGGATGCCAAGAGCCCCCCCCCCCTTCCACCACGGCCATGTTTTTTGACAGATCAAAATTTTGTGAACAATTTTTGAAAAGGGTCACCTAAGGAACATATCTGTGAAATTATTTCAAAATCTGACCAGCGGTTTCAAAGGAGAAGATTTTTAAAGAATTTCTTGAAAAATTCCATTTGGATGCCATGGCAACCAGAGTTTTTGATGAAATCAAATTCTGTGAACAAGTTTTAAAGAGGATCTCCCAAGGAACATTCCAGCCAAGTTTGGTCCAAATCGGCCAAGTGGTTTAGGAGGAGAAGATGTTTAAAGAATTGTTGACGCCTCACGACGGAGGACGCACACAGCGTGCCCCTAAAAGCTCCCCTTGAGCACGTTGGGCTCAGGTAAGCTAAAAAGAGGGCGGTGGAATAGAACTTTATACATGATGATGTGTTTGTTACCCATATAGTTGATTGATTCAAATGTACGTTAAATTTCCATTGCGCAGGACAGTGGACTGACAAAGTACAAAGGGAAACACACAATAAAATGTGTCTGACAAACTACAGATTGTAATTACTAATATTAATATGCATCCTACTCAAGTAAATGGCTTAAATCGATTGATTGTTACTTTAATTAATGTACTGAAAGTGTAAGTGTAGGCATAAATGTAATAAACTGTGTGTCTGCTTGAAAGAGAGAATAAATATTCCCGCAAAACGTAGTTCATTGTGGAAAACATTGTGGCAAGAGCAGTTAAATATGTATTTGCTTATAAGAAGGGATAAGTGTGCAAGTCACAAGTAGAACATTATGAAATGTATTACGGAAAGAGTGGCTCCAATTGTGTATTTGCTTGTTAGAAAGCATAAATATTCCCATCATTGGTACGTGTAGTTCATTGTGGAGAACAATGTAGAAAGAGCAGCGGACTTTGTGTTTGCTTTAAAGAGAGGATAATATTCCAGTCATCCCGGGGATCGTATAATTTACAATCCCTGGTCATACATAGTTCATTGTGAAAAACATTGTGGAAAGAGAAGCTATTTGTGTGTTTGCTTGTGAAAGAGGATAAATGTTCACGTCATAAGTTCATTGTGGAAAACATTGTGGCAAGAGTAGCCAAATGTGTCTTTGCTCGTAAAGGAAGGATAATGTTCTCTTCATACAAAGGTCGTTGCAGAGAACAGTGTGGAAAGAGTAACCAATTGCTTGTTTTCTAGGAAGAAAGAACAAATATTCACGTCATATGTACATTTATGGAAAATATTATGGCAAAAGTAGCCAACTGTTTGTTTGCTCGTAAGAGAAGATAAATATTCCCGTCAAATGTAGTTCATGGCAGAAAACGTTATGGAAAGAGTAGCTGATTGTGTGGTTTTTGGTTTATACCTATACATGAACATGATAAAAGATCGTTGAGTAAAAATAAACACATTTGAACTTGAATCATACATAGTTGTTTTATTTCATAACATATACATAATATAGTTCCATTGCGTACTTCCTTTTCCATTTTCCATTGCGCCAGTCCCGTGCTATATGGATGTTTAAAAGGAAGTTTCAACATCTGTATATGTACTTAAAAAAAAAATGCTTCATTTAAGTAGCCATTAAAAAAAAAAAGCATTTTACACTAAAAGACACGTTTAGGTTACAATAGATGGTAGTTTGAATTTGGTAAATTTTCCATTTCGCCAACTTAGAATACCTGCATAATGGATTGAATATAAATACAAAATTATTTTTTAAGCGACACAGAGACATTATTTTTGGTTCATACCTGTATATGTACATAAACCTTATTAAAAATCAATGAGTATAATAAAACTATTTATAAATCATACATAGTTACTTTATTTAATAGCTTGGATATAATATATTTTCATTGCGTATTTTCTTTTTCATTGCGCCAGTCCCGCGCAATGGTAATTTACAAGAAAGTTTCAACACCTACATGCATAGGTATAAAAAAGGTTTCAGAATTCACACTTCAAATAACTATCTATTTTAAAACACACACATACACATTTTACACTATAAGACACCTTTTGGGTACAATATATCATATTAGTTTGAATTTGGTAAATTTTCATCTCGCAATCCCACATTAGGTAAAATTATCACTACAAATACATTTTTCAACACTACAAAAACATTATTTCTGGCTTATATATAGCTGTAGATTTACCTTTTTAAAGATCAGTCGGTACAAATAAACATGTATGAATCATACATGGTTAATTTATTTCATAATATACCTAATAGTATATTTCCATTGCGTACTTTCTTTTCCATTGTGCCCATTGCTCCATAATATTTCCATTGCGTACTTTAGGCCCACCCCATCATGGCAATACTGCATATACAAATGATCATATAGAAGCATAAGACTGTAAAGTTTAGCAAAAGGAATTCAGACTTAAGAAGGGAGGGACTGACACTCAGTAAGGAAAATCCCAAAATGGCCTTTTTTGTCCATGTTTTTCTCACGTGAAGTCTTCCGTGCAACCAATATCTGTTATGTGAATCTTAATTTCATAACCCGATTTATGCAAGAATTTGCGCAAGTGGGAACACTGATCACCCGGTATCAAGTACTTGAATCTGACGAAACAGCTGTCAGACACACTTAAGCCAGGTGAATGTGTGATGAATATTACACTGCATATATATGCTCTATTTAATTTTTTTTATCGAAACCTCACATTAGCTTGCTGTGTGTGTCCTTTTTGTCAAATTTTTGTCAACCCTGTTTTTGGTGCTGTCGTACCAGGATTTTAGCAGTTTTAGAATCTACACCTTTCAAAAATAACAAAATCTACCCAAAGGTTAACTTCCCCTGAATAAAAAAAATGGAAAAATTAGATATGTACGGCTATTAGATGTGCTGGAAATAAGTCAAATACAAGTACTTGATAACTTATTTTCCATAGCCAGAGTCCTACTAGTGTTGTCTCAGGATACGATACTGTATCCCCGTCCCTCAAGTCCTCAGGTACGGTTCCATAGCCCTAGCCTCTGAGTCTAGAGATACAGTACTGTATCCGGAGGTACTGTCATTCTGGACAGTCAAACTTTCTGCTTTCTATCATAAGCCAGAAGCCTATGGTTGACAAAGAACAGCTACACGTGAGTACAAAGTTTAACATATTTACCTAACGATTACAGACGCAAAATACATTCCATCGAATGAGTACATTTTATGCACCAGCAGGCTAATATCTGTTATTATATCACATGTTTATCTTCTCTCAAGAACCTGCATCTGTTCGTCTGACCTCTTGAACTCTGTTTTTGATGTCCTAATTTCAGATTTAGCGGCGATTTTCTCTACTTCGCTGGTAAGGTTTAGAACAGTCTGTGATGTATATAATCATTTCAGGATTCAATATCCTAAATACGATTATAATGAGTCATTCCGGTACATATAATTATCATAAACCAAAACAATATTTACTCCTGTGAACGTTTGTCTCTGACGACATACATAACTCTAGTCCAGACCATTTATCGATATTATTGGCTTAAAGAATCCGGGACATTTCCGCCTGTAACGATTTCGGCCCATTACAATTTCGGCCCATAGTTTGAATACCAATAGCAAATGTATTCCCCGGCCCAATTCGAAAAAAAAAAAATCTTTATTTCCCCGTCCCCGTCCCAAAGCCCCTCCCCCACCTCCCTATTTTTTTATTTATAGTTTGATTCTGCTGAAATTAGTACTTTACTAGATATCACCCTTTCATACAGTCATATCGACCGGTATGGCCGGGTCACCATCATTTGAGGGCAATGAAATCCTGGCATCAATATACCGCAAATTCGGCTCGTCGATTCGGCGCAATTTAGACATTAACTCATCTGTATACAAAATGACTTTGATGCATTAGAAAAATGCTTGCGAAACTACCCAAGTGAAGACATGAATTGCAGGAAAAGTTAAACAGCATTGAGCTCAAAGCGAGTAAAGGAGATCAATTTCAGCGCTTTCCTGATGCATGTACATCAGTGGATGCCAGTGTTATCTTGGACAAGCTATGTGGCGCAAGATACAAGAAGTAGGACTATCTAGAATATTCTTTGAATGTAGTAATGAAGCGTTTTCGCGGAAATGATAACCAAAATATTTGCGCTGAATCGATGAGCAGGGTTTCTGAAATCTACAGAAAATCTTGCGCGGTATCAATGGGTGTTTTTGTGCTGTTTTTATGACCATTTTCGCAAAAATGAAATTACACTGTATGGCCATACAGATGGGTGTTTTTAGTTAGCCTTTGACCCAAATCAAAAAAAAAAACACATAAAGACTTGATGGTAAGTACGATCAAATTAGTCTGTAAAAAAAAAAAAGCAGTAAAAAAAGATCAATAAACAACATATTTAACTTGACTCTTTCACTGCTGATGTAGACCTTTAGATGTTTCACTCGTGGAGAGCGTAGATCAAGATCAGATGGCACTTAACAGTGAAATCTAATCTTCGATATATAAAGTTTGCCACCTGATGCCGATCTAAGAACAAAATTCCACTAAAATTTATGACACTAGAATTGAAGTAAATCAGGGATCGTATATACACATGTATATAAGATCCCTGAGTAAATCTAGGGAGAAAAGTGTACCCGACGTGGGACTCGAACCCACGACCCTCGGAAAACTAGTACCGCAGCTCTACCAACTGAGCCAGCCGGGCATCTGGTCGTGAGTCCATCCAACGTCATATATCACAACACTCCTTTCCCTCTTGATTTTTCTGGGAGTAACCAACTCCCCCTTCAGTCCCCATGGACCGCCGGTGGCGCTATCCCGCGTTCACCAATTGAACTCGTCACCAATGAAGTAAATCAAGGGAGAAAAGTGTGCCCGACGTGGGACTCGAACCCACGACCCCCGGAACACTAGTACCGCAGCTCTACCAACTGAGCTAGCCGGGCCATCTGGTCGTGAGTCCACCCAACGTCATATATCACAACAGAATTTTATTTCATAACTCTTTCACTTTTGTATCCTTTGTGGATGACATAGATCTAGAACAGATTACAAATGATGTGAAGTCTGATCTTCGATAGAAAGGATAAATTTAACGTTTGCCGTATGATTATATTGGTTTTCCAGTGCTCATATTGTACACACTCATTTACCTTTTGTAAAATTTTACCAGGATCTAACAAAAAATCCACAATGTCGACTGATACATCAAAAACAAAAAATATTCAAGAGTGCAGAAGTCAAAATTATCGCTTTGTGCACCAAACAATTTAAGTAAAAAGATGTTTCAGGTATGTAATACTTGTGATAGATCCATTATGATGGACTGAAATTGTATGGGCCGAAATTAGTATAGAATGAAATTGTTATCGTCTAAAATTATATGGGCCGAAATTGTTACGGGCCGAAATGTCCAGTTACCGGATTAACGCCGTAGCCAATCACAGGAGCCTAATCTTAATAAGCGTTTGGTAACAAGAAGAGAAAGCGAAAGTGTAGTTCAGGGTCGTTTTCGACAACAATTATGGTAAGAGCATGAACAGATACATAAATATTTGTAGCACTATGTCTTCAAAGACTATTGGTATTTTGTTTAATGTGGTAAACATGTATTTGTTATGTCTGAATTTGGGCCATTTCAACAATATTGTTCTGGGCGTCCTATTTTCATCTAAGTCCAAAAGACGCTTACAAGTGTTGCATCATGACTGTATACTACTCACACCTTCTTTTCACCAAGTTGTTCCTGAAAAAGTTGGCCAGCGCTAAGTTCATCAGATTTTCTCATTGGAAAAATTGAAGCTTATAAACCATTTTAACTAGTGTTGTTTTTATTTTAAAAAAATCCATGACAAGCTATGTAATTGGCTGAGACAGAACGTCCCAGCCATATAACATGGCTTGTCTTGGAGGTAGGGCAAAATTTGAAATTTGCATGCAACCAGATATGATGCCTGTTTTACCTGTAAAAGTGTCCCAGTTAGTGGGTACATGAGCAGTTTCTTCTATTGCAAGGAGCTGTAAATAACCAGATATTTCAAGATGTGCCCTCAGTGTTCCCACTCATGCAAAGGAATGCTGGAGAAATCATCCCCTGGAGAAATCGTCCCCTGGAGAATTCGTCCCCAAATTGCTTGGGGACGATTTCTCTGGAGAAATCGTCCCCTGGGGACGAATTCTCTGGAGATATCGTCCCTAAATTAATTATAGAGGAATTCCATTGTCATCAGTGTACCAATTTAACCCATTTATTTAGTTTGAAAAGGCATGCAGATCTAGAGAAAAATCAGATTATGTATATGATATTGTGATTTACAACTTTCCTTATAGAATTTTTTATACGCACAAGCATATTATGCTTAATGGGCGCTACTCCTTTGCTTAGTCAAATTTATCAGAATAGATTTCACAAAGCAAGAGACAAGTGCCCTTTTGTGCATGAACAAAACTACTTGAGCCATGCTCTGGCAAAAAGGGGCTTAATGCAACTCTGCGAGACATGATACCAAGCAAGTCATCACATAATTAGAGACCCATAAAATGTACTTAGTCTTATGAATGACTGAATCTGGTGAAATAATGGTCCTTCGATATACTAAAAGTTGACCAATAGCGAAAAGTTTCAGCCTAGGTCAGCCTGCGCAGCCTGACCTACGCCGATACTTTTCGCAAATGCATCAAGCCCCCTTTTCACATCTAGCATGACTCATTTTTTTTTTTAATCTTCAGGGAACTAAAGAGGTTGTTTTGAATTCAGCAAAGCAGTTTCTGAATTTTGTAAACAAATCACCTTCACCATATCATGGTAAGTCTATCAGATTAAAGAGGTTTTGTGAAACTCTTGTGGGTCTAAACTGTCCCTCAAAATAAAACGTGTCCAATTGGGGCAGTAAATTTAAGTCCTAAAATTCCCAAAACATGCCTCCTTTTTGCTTACTTCAGGGATACACAGATTTATTGTTAGATACAAACTTTGATTATAGCATGTAACATGTATCAAGCTAGATTTTTTAGCTCAGCTGAGCACATGCTCAAGGTGAGCTTTTGTGATCGTGCTGTTTCCGGTCAGCATCATCGGTCGTCAACCTTTTGTATGCTCTAGCAGCCACATTTTTATAGTCTGATACTCACAACACTTGGTCTTGTTTTTCTTGATGGTATCATTAAATGAGTTTAACCCTTTACCACACGACCAATTTTAGACCTGTCCGAATTGAAAGCATTTGCAGAGGACAGTTTCAAAGTGGATCATATGAAATGATTTTTCTTTGATAGGGTAGAAAACATTGTGGGAAAAGGAGAAAATGCTGGTTACCAGCATTTTCTCCTTTTCCCACAATGTTTTCAAAAGCCTTCTCTATCAGGGGTGTCAAAAGTCATCATTGTGTGGTAAAGGGTTAATACATGTAATGGGTCATGTGAGGTAAAAAAGTAGGTCACTAAGTCAGATCTTTGAAAAACTTTACACTCTACAGTCCACGTTTCTGTCCAATACTCATGAAAGTTGGTTAAAATATGTTTGTGTTGATGATATCTTGGATGGTAAGAAAATAAGTCATTGGGGTCAAAAACTAGCTCACCATGTCAAATTTGTGGAAGACCCTGTGTACTCCCTAGACGCCATATTTTAAGTCCAGTACTCATGAAACATGGTCAAATGGTTTGTCATAATAATATCTTAAATGAGTTTGAAAAATGGGTCATGTTTGGTAAAAAACTAGGTCAATAGATCAAATCTTAGAAAAAAGCTTGTGTAGATTCTAGAGGCTACATTTTCAGTCGAATACTCATGAAAGTTAGTCAGAATGTTTGTCTTAATGATATCTTAAGAGTTTAACAATGGGTCATGTTGGGTCTAAAACTTAGTCACTTGGTCGTATACCGGTATCTGAAAAACTGTGTGTGCAATCTGGAGGCCACATTTTGAACTCGTTACTCATATAATTTAGTCAGAATGTTTGTCTTGTTGATATCTTGGACAAGATTTTCCAAAAGTGATAATGTTGGGGCGAAAAACCAGGTCATAGGTCAAATCTCTGAAAAACCTTGTGTACACTCTTAAAGGCCACATTTTCAGTCTATTTCTCATGAGAGTTTGTCAGATTTTTTCTTGATGACATCTTGGGAGTGATTGAAAATGGGTCATGTTTGGTCAAAAGCTAGGTCAACAGGCCAAATCATGTACACTGTGTACACTCTAGAGGCAGGTTTTTTATCCAATCCTCATTCAACCTGGTCAGAATGTTTGTCTCGATTTTATATTGGATGAGTGTGAAAATTGGTCACATGGGATCAAAAACTAGATCACCAAGTCAAATCGTAGAAAAACCTTATGTACATTTGACAGGCCATATTTTCTGTCCAATACTCATGAAAGTTGGTCAGAACATTTGTCTTGATGATATCTAGGACAGGTTCAAAAATGGGTCATGTTGGGTCAAAATCTAGGTCACGTGGTCAAAACTCAGAAAAACCTTGTGTACACTCTAAAGGCCATATTTTCTGTCCAATACTCATGTAAGATGGTCAGAATATTGTCTTGATAATATCTATAACAAGATTCAAAAAGGGATAATGTTGGGCTTAAAACTGGGTCACTGAGATGTATTGTAGAAAAACCTTGTGTATACACTAGAATCCACATTTTCAATATAATACCCATGACAGTTTGTTAGAATGTTTTGCATAATTTCTGAGAAGAGATTGGAAATGGGTCATTTTTGGTCTAAAGGTGCAGGCGAGTGACTTCAGGGCCATTATAGCCCACTTGTTTAGTTATGCAGGTTGGCTTACTGATGGAAAATTTGCATTGACTGGTTCTGAAATACTGATATTTACTCATCTGAAAAAAGTGTTTTTTCAAATAACAAATGTGTTGTAAATCAGTCTGTATTGCCAATTCACGGTAAAGCAGAAAAAATTTCTGGTCATTTTTGTATATGTGAGTATTAAACAAGAGACTCAACTCTCAAGTTGGACCTGGGCCCATGCTTATAAAAAAATATTGGATGTATGTATAAACACCAGTCAATCTGCATTGTGAAAAGGAATTAAAAACAAGTTGTCCATGCATGTTTTTGCTGAATTATGGTTGTATGCATTACAAAAAATGTTTAATTACATGTTGTGCAAGATTTCTTGACTTTGTTTTCCAATATTATGTCCCTTTATAATAAGATTAAATACCCCCCCCCCTAAAAAAAAAAAAAAGTACTGACGCAACTTTCTATCTAAGTCACTGACTACTTTTGTCACATGCACCAGAGGTGACAGGCAATAAATCGCTGGAAAAAAAGTTTGTCTCAACCTGGTATCGAGTCAGATATGCTAACCACTGAGCTACCCAGGTGGGCTGGAGGTAAAAAGGCCTTTTCAGGCAGGTTATTATAAGAAAGACATGATAATCAAGTCTTTTTTTTTCTATGGATTAAATAGCTGTGAATGAAGTAAGGAACAGACTTGTAGCTGCAGGTTTCAAAGAGCTGAAGGAGGCAGATCCATGGGATATTAAACCAAAAGACAAGGTACAAATTATAATGTCTTGTGTTTTCCTAACTCTGCCATAAATTCTCTCAACCTGCTAGTGAATATCAATATTTGTAGGTACTTACTTAACTTTTTACTATACTATTACATGCTTTTGCTGGTACTCTGGATAAAACAGCTTTTGGAAAAGCTGTTAAACAATATTTTCTATTCTTTGAAAGACAAATTCCACCATTTTAACCACCTATATCACATAAAACCTGAACAGCAGTGTGATTAATGCATTTCTTGTTTTGATAATACAATAGTGTGTTAATATATTATTGGTCCTGATTCTTCTTGATTTGTAGTTATGAGTGTGTGAACCCGGTGAATTAATCCACAACATGTGCCATATCTTGTACTATTTCATTGTTTTTCATGAAAACAATGTCATTGTTTATAAGACATTTGTACACACATGGAAAGTTTCATGATTTTCATGTTTTATAACAGCAAAAAGTGCAGGAAAAGTTATTTTAAATCAACAGAATAGTGGGAATATTTTCAATATGCTACCCAAAGAAACTGTTTCATTCTACATTTAATGTAAATGTCACAACTATCTCTGTTCACATTTCAAACCAAACTACATCTGTAAACATGGAGCTGTAAATGGTTTATCGGCTAAAGATGATGATGCAGGATACTAGTTTGTCTGTCTCTTGTTTTATTTAATAAATAGAATTCCACATTTGAATTTAGGTATTAATTTTTAACAAACTCGTTGACTAAAATGTATATGACGCTCACCAAGGATCGCATCATATGATTTTAGTCAACTCACTGAAAAAAAAAAAAGGGATAATATATAAAAATTAATGCTCAATTAAGATCTATTTTCTTGTGTGGGAATACTTTCAATTTGAATTAGTCTAAAATTTTGTCGTCTAGTTAAGGGTTCATATTTGCTATTCACATGTCTCACTTTTCAGTGTTTTGTTACCAAAAACCAGTCCACCATAATAGCTTTTGCAGTCGGTGGCCAGTTCAAGCCCGGAAATGGTTTCAGTATTGTTGGTGCCCACACTGACAGCCCATGTCTCAAGGTTTGTTTTACTCTGAACTGTTGGACTCCTACCCAAACAATCCAATCTCTTTATGATCGTGGGGTCAGAGATTATGGAAAGCATTGTGAGAAATGGAGAAAAGCTTGTTAACAGCATTTTCTCCTTTTCCCACAATGGTTTCTAACCTATCAAAGACAAATCTGCTCATTTGAGCCATTTTTAATCTGCCCTCTGCATTTTTTTTGTTTTTTTTTTCAATTTGGGACAGGTTCTTAATTCTGTAGTCTTGTATAGAATTAATGAAGGAAATGGTATTTTTGATTAATGAACCCCCAAAAATAATATTTAACAAAATTACTTTCATTTCTTTTGCAGTCTGAGCTTGATCTACACTGTCTGCAAAAGGCAGCCTGATCTGATCCAACTTGTTACCTTTGTGGTCAGTGTAGATCACAAAAATGTGCAGTCTTATCTTTGATCTTCACTGTTTGCTTTACTGAGACATTCTCAACAAAGGCAACTTTGAATTTGCAATTAAATAATAATTGAGCCATGCTCTGGCAAAAGGGGGCTTAATGGATCTCCGTGATGCATGATACCAGCCCAAGTCATCACACAATTATAGATCCATAAGATCACTTTTTTAAACAACCGACTTAATCATGTGGTAGATTGGTCCTTTGACATACAGAAAATTGACCAATAGCGAAAAGTTTCAGCCCAGGTTAGCCTGCACGGTCTGCGCAGGATGACCTGGGTGGATTAAGCCCCCTTTTCACAGAGCAAGGCTCATATATTTGGGTCCTCAATGAAGACTGAAAAAATTTTAAGTCTGTTTGATTGATTTGAGTCTTGAAGTGTTAATTCTTGTTCAAAGCCTTCTTTTTCAGTGTCGTAAGATCCCAGAGTAGTTAAGTAAGGTGGTACATGTAGATATATTTTTCAGGTGCAGAACCAAGTGGATCAGTTTTTAACCCTTATCCTGCTAAATAAATAAAATGATATTTTAAATTCAATCATAAAAACCAAAATATTGCTATTTCAAAATCATATTTTGGGCAATAATATCTCCTTATCGGACTGTGTAGATCCAAGATCAGACTGCATGTTCTGTGAAGTCTGATCTTGATCTACCCTGTCCGCAAAAGGTCAGTGAGTCGCGCTTAGCAGCCTAAGGGTTAACATTCTGGGCTTGAAACCAGGGGGGGAGGGTCACTGGTTTGAATCCTCAATTCAACCAATTTCTTTCCAAGGATTGATGATACTCATAGCTTAAGGACTCATTCCTCTCTCTCTGCTGATCATTGTTTCAAAGATAGTGATGAGGGAAAGCAGCCAGCGGCTTGGGAAGAATATAGTGTAGGGTACTGGTAAAAGAAACTGTAGGAAAGTTTGGATTGGTGCATTGGCTGCCATTATATAATTTGAATAATGCTGAAAATAGTATTAAATACCAGACAAACAATCAAACCAACATTTTTTTTCCAGGTAAAGCCAGTATCCAAAGTGAACAAATGTGGGTATAACATGGTAGGTGTGGAATGTTATGGTGGTGGTATTTGGCACACTTGGTTTGATAGAGATCTCACAGTGGGAGGGCGTGTCCTAGTCAAGGTAAATATGGTGTAATTGGTTGATACTTTACTGCATGCCAGTGACATGTTTTCACTTGTATTCACATATTTAATCATTTGTTGAAGATATTTATTAACCCCTTTACAAAACAGTCCTGTTTGAACAACTTTAAGGAAAAGACCCAGGAAAACATTATGGAAAATAGAGGAAATGCTGGGAACCAGGACGTTTTCTATCCTTCGGAAAAAAATTCCTTCATTTGAGCGACATTCATTTAGTCTTCTGCCAATGATCCCAATCCAGACAGATTTAAAATATTGTTGTTTGGTAAAGGGTTAACTTGTCAACGCATACCTTATCAAGTCATCTGCTGCAAGGTAACAAAAAAAAAAAAAAACAGAGCCACACATTTTAGGATTTGATGGAAAGAGCAAAATCTGAATACTATAGGGTGTACATGCCTAATATTGAAAAACCTACACAGAGGGAAAACATATTCTAGTCTGTTGTTTATCTGTTTTAGATTACATCAGTATTTTAGTCCAATCATTTATAGGTAAATATCAAAATAATGGTATTTCATACTGAATGCTTATAATTTATCAAGAAATTGAAGTTGTCTGCTGAAAAATGAGGTGATGAGTAAGAAGTTGATTATCTCTGACATTTCCGTTTTATCTTTTTCCTTTAAAGAGTGATGGGAAGATCGAGCACAGACTGGTTCACATTAACAAACCTATTCTACGTGTCCCTCACATAGCCATCCATCTACATAGGGACCACAACGAAAAATTTTCTCCCAACAAGGAAACACACATGTAAGTTCCTTTCAGATTTTTCTTACATTTATGAATGCCCACTTAACCCTTTACAAAATGACTGAATTTTAGACCATCCCAAATGCAAAGCTTTTGCAGACAACAAATTGATTGACTCAGAAATAGAAATTCGCCTTTGGTAGGGTAGAAAACTTTGTGGGCAAAAAGGGAAATTGCTAGTTGCCAGCATTTTCTCTTTTTCCAACAGTGATTTGAAAAGACTTCTTTCTGAGGGTTGTAAAACTTGGGATTGTTTGGTGGAGGATTAAATACAGAGTTTATACAGTCTAAGCACAATTTTGCAAGAGTGCAAAAAAGTAATGATTTAACATTTTCTTTTAAATATTATTTCAGTTAAATTGCTATGGCCAGTGCACCTATCTATGATTTCCTGAGTTTTGTTTAACTCTTTACCACACAGTCCCGACTCTTAACGACCCTGAGAAAGAAAACCTTTGAAAACATTGTGGGAAAAGGAGAAAATGCTGGTTACCAGCATTTTCTCCTTTTGCCACAATGTTTTCTACCCTTTCCAAAGCAAATTTCAATTTTTGATTCACATTTATTTTGTCATCTGCAAATGGTTTCAATTTGGACTAGACCTAAATTTTGTCGTTTGGTAAAGAGTTAATAGTACTCTACCCAATATTCTTCCAAAGCCACTGGCTGCTCCCACATAACCACCTGCAAAACAATGATCAGTGGTGAGAGAGGAATGAATTCTGTTGCAATGACTATCATCATTGCTCAGAAAGAAATGAGCCTAGCCACGGATTTGAACCAGTGATCCCCTTAAAGCCCTGTATGTTACCAACTGAGCTACCAGGCTCAACCCACATTTGCAGAACATAGTCATTTTACACAAGTAGTAAAAATGTTGTATAGCTTACATAAACATTACGTTGAAATTGCTGATTTAGATACAAAGAAAATCCAGCAATTTCATGATTTAACATATGGCTTGCAATACGCGAAAAGGGGCATTTGGACATTTGCGTTAAGTGTTGTCTCGGATCAGCCTGCGCAGTCTGTGCAGGCTAATCCGAGATGGCACTTTACGACTACATTAGATTTTGTCCCACAGTAGACTTGCGCAAAACAGAAAATTACATAAAAATGGAAAGTGTCGTCTCGGATTAGCCTGCGCAAACTGTGCAGGCTGATCCGAGACGACACTTTACGCAAATGTCCGAATGCCCCTTTTCGTGTGTTGCAAGCCATATGTGTGCTACAATATACCAAGCAAGTCATCACAAAATTATGGATCCACAAAGTCCATTTTGTTCAACAATGCTCAATCATGAGGTGTACTGGTCCTTTGATATTCAGAAAATTGACTAGAAGCAAAAAGTTTCAACCAAGGTCAGCAGGGCTTCCCCTGCAATTTTTAATTTGTGTGCCATTAAATTTGCCAGCTCATACAATTGGGGCCAGTAGGAGCCAGCTGAGGTAGCCGTAATATATTATTTCAAAAAAATACTAAAGGTGACTTGTGTTAAATGGTCCATTTATTCTAGTCTTCTCTGTCTATATGAATGTCCTATACCTTCTCTAACATGTCATTTTATAAAATCATCTAATTTTTTTCCTCAGTATTAGCCAGAGAGTTTAGCACCAACTGATAGTTTTATACATATATTTGTGTAAAGTTACTGCTTAAAGTCATTATCTAAGCTGAAAAGACAGACTGAAATGCTTCAGAATGGACAACATCATACCAACCTTTTTTTGTGGCAAGGGTTTTCGTGTTTATTTGCAGCGATCTATTTTTCATGTCAGTTAGTTTTTGGAAAGGTATTTCCACATGATTTTACATAGATTATTCACTAAGGGTAGCAGGTAACTTCAAAATCTGTCATTTTACTCTAGATAAGTGGGTTAACACCATATTCAAGTTTTTCATTAATGACGTCGCTAAGTACACACCACATAATTCAATCCCGTGGGAGTAGGCTCACCAGATAAGGCAGAAACAAGGCATGGCTTTAGAAATAATGGGCGGCGACTAAATCTTGTACATGATTTCTGATTGATTCACAGTAGATATTGCATTAAAATTCTGCGTGCACACCAGGGCTTGGCAAATGGACTTTTGATTGATAAGCATTGTATAGTGTGTATGCATGTATGATGTGAAACTAGACAAAACCTGTTCATGAAAGCCAGCTTGATTAGGTGTGATAAACAGTCACAACATCCCTCACACTTGATACATATTGTTTATGTCTGAGTTAAGGTATTTTGAGAATTATTTATAGACATTTACTTGTCGCCAGTACATTCATCATTGCTCCATTACAGAGCCATTTTATCTTAATATTCCCATTTTGTGCCACTGGCATCGACAGCGGGAGCCCTGGTCAGCCTGTGCGGAGTGTGCTGACCTGGGTCAATAATTTTTGCAGATTTGTTAAGCCCCTTTATCACAGAGCATGGGTCATTTATGATTGCTGCCAATATTTTCTGCCCATCTCATAATTTGGGGATCTGCCATTGTCTAATGTGCACTGATTTTTAATTGCCATTTATTTTTTGTATAGATGTCCAGTGTTGGCTACATCAGTGCAATCACAACTGAATGAAACAGCTCAAAATGATGAGGGGTCAGGCAAAAACAAATTACAGGTATTGTGCAATCATTGTGTACAAGGTTGATGTGTTTACCTCATGCAGACACCTTCTTGTCTTGCGGGAGAACCTATTTTGAAAACATTGTGGCAGTAAGAGATATTGCTCATATATCTTTTACCACATGACAAATTTTGGACTTGTCCAAATCTAATGCATTTCTTTTTGCAAAAATAAATATCACTACGATAATGGGATTTGCATTTAAAAGGGTAGAAAACATTTAAAGAAAAAAAGAAATTGCTGGTTACGTACATTCTCCTTTTTCCGCAGTGTTTTCAAAAGCCTTCTTTCTCAAGGTCGTTAAGACTATGAATTATGCACTAAATGGGGTTTTATGTATCTTTGTAGTGCATTATATCAAGCAAGTCATCGCATAATTATGGATCCATAAAATCCAGTTAGTCCAACAGTAGACTGAATCATGAAGTAGAATGGTCTTTAACATGCAGAAATTTTACAAATGGCAAAAAGTTTCAAGCCATGTCAGCTTGCACAGGCTGACATGAGTCAATACTTTTGGCAGACACATTAAACCCCTTTTTCACAGAGCACTGCTTAATTCTAAAAGCAACTGCTGTTCAATGTTAACACCCACTTGCAATGCTCATGTTATGTTTTCAGAGTGACAAACATCAGCCCCTGTTAGTAAAAATGTTGTGTGACGAGTTGAATGTATCTCAGCATCAACTGCTAGACTTTGATTTACATCTTGCTGATACACAGCCTGGGGTAATCTGAACAGTTTTTGAAAACGTTTTTCTGTGTCTTCTTGTAAAAGGTACTTATTGATCTTGTAATTGATACCTTGAAATTTTAAGGAGGAGCCTAACTTTTTGTAAGAGTTCTTGGATAAGGGACTTGTTGCAACCCTAGTGCTGGTTGGTGACGCCAGGTGGTGACAGCAGGGATCAACACAGTTTCAAATACTGTTCCAAATATCGCATTATGATGTAACTAGAAAGTGGACTATTTTCAACTGGTCAAAATGTTACATTATAATATTCATCTGACATTGATTGTTTTTTTTTTTTTTTTTAAAAGAAAAATTAAGGGCATGACTGTTGACCATTAATTGGGGGAAAACAAAGAAAAAGTCCCAAAAAATTCCTTTGGAAGGGTTTAAACTTCTGACCCTTAAAACTATAGTAGGCAACTTTAACAACTGAGCTTTGGGGCCAATCAGTATTTTACTGCTACAAATGTATTTATCTCTTATTATGCAATAATGGCTTAACCATTTTAACTAATGAATTATATCCTTTGTTGATATTTATTCTCATATGTTCACCAAGTTAACCATTAATTCATTTGATTATCCCTATTTTACAATTTTACAATAATTACTTTCAAAGTTATCAGATACAAGCTTGTTTCCAGAGGTATTATCTCTTGAGTCAAAATAAGTTGTGCAAGATAGGTTATCTAAGAGAGGTTATCATTTGACAAAATTTGAGACTCATCCATTTTAAAAGCATTTGCAAATAACTACCTGAACAGAGCTCAAGTAATTGGATTTTGTCTTTGAAAAGGTAGAAAACATTGTGGGAAAAGCCATCTTTGTTGGGGTCATTGACTCTTCACCAAACGGCAAAATTTTGGATTCGATCAAATTGAAGGCATTTGTAGACAACAAATTAATTTTAACTGAAATGATTATTTTTGTCTTTGATGGGCAAGAAAACATTGCAGGCAAAGGAGAAAATGCTGGTTACTAGCATTTTCTCCTTTTCAAAAGCCCTTTTTGTTTAAGTTGTTAAATCAAAAGATTATTAGGTACAGGGTCATATTGTTAGCAAATTTTTCTGGTTTGTAACAGGTTATTGGAGGTGCGCTGGATGAGTTTATTTTCTCACCAAGACTTGACAATCTTTTGAATGCCTACACTGCAATAGTGGTATGTTTGCTTTGTTGTTGAATGTGTTTTTTAGCTCCACTGGCAGAAGGCAAATTAGCTACTGTCATAGACTTATTTTTCCATCTTTTGTGTATGTTTTCTCTAAAACAAGCCATCCAATTTTCTGGAAACTTCACAGACATTATCGGGCCATGACCCTTTAGAATTTCTCCAAAGAATTTGGATCCATTTCAATAATCTGTCACTTATGACCCTTTCCAGGACCAATTTTGGTCTGCATCACAAAGAGTCCAATTTTGATGAAATTGCCACAGAATGATAGAAATTGAGGTGCTGTTTCCAAATACGTATGCATCATATAAGTTTGTTTGTAACCTTTACGACCTAATTATTCTAATGCATCAATCTGGTATTAATAATACTTGAGCAGATAGTTAAGCTTGTATTCACCGACACCATGTTGGCATGTGAAAAAGACAGGACTTTGTTTGGCATGGCTGCATTTGCTTGTTTTTGACCTACCTGTTGACATTGATAATCTAAAATAAATAAAAAGTAATTTGTGATTGGTAAAAAATGTGGCCATGTTACCCTACAGGCCTCTTACACTGTATCAGTTTTTGTTAAGAGCTTTCTTGGTTTGGCACCATAGGCTTATATTGTGAAAGGAATTTTTATCCAATACAAAGCTTCTTATAGTTAAATGTTTGAGTGGATGCCAGTTACATGTATTGCATATTAGTTTGAAATTCAGTGGAGTGATACAGGGCCATCATGGCCCTCCTTTCTTGTACAACATTGTCACCATTTGGCAGTCAGTAATTGATACTTTCAATGTTTCAGTTTAATTTTAGAACAAAAAAAACAAAACCATTTTGAGTAACAAAAAGGATAAAAGATGAAAGAAAAATGAAAAGTACTTTTTTCAACATTATGGAATTATTGTGGAAAAAAAATTAATAGAATGTTATTTGAATTTGAATTGTTTGAATTTAGAATGATGGGTGAATATGTCCCCTGATGATAATTTGCCTTTTTTCCAGGGACTTATAGATTCCTGTGCAGACTCGTCATTAGACAAGGATCCAAATATCAGGATGATCAGTCTATTTGACAATGAGGAAGTGAGTATAGAGTTAAACCAGTCCAACCAGTCTTAACTCTTTCCCACATGACAAAATCTTAGACTTGTCCAAATTGAAAGCACTTGCAGACAACAAATGATAGAATTTGTCTTAAGTAGGTTAAAAAACATTGTTGGAAAAGAAATGCTGGTTACATGCTTTTTTCTTTTTCTTACTGTGTTTTCAAAAGGCTCCTTTGTCAGTGTGGTTAAAACTAGGCATTGTGTGGTAACAGGTTAACTCTTTACCAAAGGAGAAAACTGTAGGCCAGTCCAAATTTAAACCATTTACAGACTATAAAGAAATATGAAATTTTGGCTCAAATGATAAGATTTATCTTTGAAAGGATAGAAAACACTGTGGGATAAGGAGAAAGCATTGGTAACTAGTATTTTCTCCTTTTGCCACAATGTTATCAAAAGCCTACACCCCCAGGTTAGTTAAAACTCAGGATTGTGTGTTAAGGGTTAACTATTTTCCAAGTGACAAAGTTTTAGATTGGCTGAAAGTGAAAGCCTGTGCAGACAACAGATTAAATGTAGATCAGTTGATGGAACTTGTGTCTGAAAGTGTAGAAAAAAAGTGTAAAAAGAGGAGAAAATGCTGGCACAATTTTTTCAGTACTTTTATGCTTCAGGGTCGTTAAAACTCTTTATTTTGTTGTAAATGGTTAATACAGGTGCTTATTTAGTCCAGGTACATTTCAACTTCGTTACCCTGTACAATAATAGTTATAGAATAGTTGAGTATATTTTGCCATAAATACATTTTCTGATAATGAGTATCTTTACCCTTTTCTATGATCCTGTGATTTAACTGTGTACCACTGGACAAAATTTTAGATTGATCCAAATTGAAAGCAATTACAGACTACAAATGTGGCTCAAATGATGGGATTTACTTTTGAAAATGGAGAAAATATTGTGGGACAAGGAGAATGTGCTTGTTACCAGCATTTTCAGCTTGTCTAATAATGTTTTCAAAATTCCTCTTTCTCAGGGTCCACTAAGTGCTCGACTGTGAGTTTAAGGGTTAAAGACCTAGAGGAAGAAGGATTTTGATGGCATTATATAAAGAAGAGAAAGTGCTGTTTACCAGCAATGTGTCCTATTCTATAATGGGAAAGAAGTCTCTTCATTTGAATCATACTCGATTTATCGTCAGCAAAAATGCTTTCAGTTAGACTAGTCTACAATTTTGTCTTTAACTCTTTATCAGACAATAAAATTTTAGACTTGCCGAAATCCAAATCATTTGCAGACAAAAAATTAAAGGTAACTCAAAAATTGAAATTTGTTTGGGAAGGACAGAAAACATTGTGGGAAAAAGAGAAAATGCTGGTTGCCAGCATTTTCTCCTTTTCCCACATTGTTTTCAAAAACTGTCTTCCTCAGAGTCATTAAAAGTTGGGGTTGTGTGGTATAGGGTTAAGTAAACAGTGAAGGAACGTACAGAAATGTATTGATTTGAAGTACATGTATTTTGTAGAAATGTAAGGTCTTGTGAGAAAGGTTTTAGTAAGAGCTATGAGTGTATATCTACAAGAATCATGCTCTATGAAAAGGGGGCTTAATGCATCTTTGTAATGCACTATACCAAGCAATTTGTTCCATATGATGGAATGATTTTACCTAAGAACCTCTGAACCACAAGATAGAATGAGGTAGAATGGTCCTGTAATATACAAAAAATTTACCAGTAGTAAAGTTTCCACCGAGGTCAGCCTGTGCAGGCTGACATGAGTCAATACTTTTTGCAGATACATTAAACCCCCTTTTATAGGAACATGGCTCATATACATATATGTGTGATTGCAGCTGGTGCTACTCATATCTCTGAGAAAGGTCTCATTCAATTTGTACAAAAACAATTGTAAATTTTTTTGGTTCCTCTCTGTTTCTCAGTACCTAAGGTTCAGTCAGACAAGAACATGGCTTGAACCTAGGGGTGGCTGGTTTGATTGCCAAACTCAAACAAATTCTTCCTGAAGATTGATGATAATCATGGCAACAAGATTCATTTCTCTCTCAACAGTTGAACATTGAATCAGTAAGGTTTATGCAGGAAAGCAGCAGAGCAGCTTGGAAAGAATGTTGTGCATAGCACTGGTAAAAGAAACTCAAGGATGACATGAATAGGTGCACTGGCTGTAGCGATACTACTGCTATAGTCCTTAAAACCATGTTAAACACACACACACAAAAAAATGTGTTTCTTAGTATTACCATTTACTGTATTTAATTTAGGTGTCCTAAAAGACTCTGCCATAAAGGTTTTGGATTTGTAATTGCGAATTCCTGGTCGGAACTTTGTTGACACGGCTGGTTGTGTGAGTGTCCTTGGGCAAGACACTGCAGCACCTCGTCCACCAGTGTAGCGAACCCTAGGAAAAATGTGAGTAAGTGAACCGTTGATGTTATATAAATAAAAGATAGCTTAACCCTTTACCACATAAACCAGAGTCTTAATGATCCTATGGAAGCCTTTTAAAAACATTGTGGGAATAGAAGAAAATGCTGGTAACCAGCATTTTCTCCTTTTCTCACAATGTTTTCTACCCTTTTAAAGACAAATTTCATCATTTGAGCTAAATTTAAAATCTGCAAAGATTTTGTGTTCGTTCAAATTGAACAGAATTAGCAGATAATAAATGCAATATTGCTGAATTGATGTCTTTGAAAGAGAAGAAAACAATGAGGAAAAAGGAGAAAATGCTAGCATTTTCTCTTTTTCCCACAATAGTTTAAAGTTTTCATTTAAAGGGTCCATAAGACACAAGACAATGTGGTAACCTTACGAACAGAAAATTAAAAAAAAAAAGCACCCAAAAGTTACTATTTCAAGGTTGTTTAGACCAGAATATATAACAAAAAAGGGGACAGTGTGGATCCAAGATCTGACTGCACATTCTGTGCAGTCTTAATCAACACTGTCTGCCAGAGCAACTTGCTCTCTTTTCTCTAATGCTTGAAACACCATTCAAACAAAGTGCATGTATTTCATTTAGGTCGGATCACAAAGTGCTCAGGGTGCCCAGTCCAGTTTCCAAGAGTACGTTCTACGTCGGCTGAGTGCTGGTGGCTCTCAAACAGCTTTTGAAGAAGCCATACCTAAGTCTTGCATGGTTAGCGCAGACCAGGCTCACGCAATACATCCCAACTACCAGTAAGAAAGTCTCTTGGAGTATTTTTAACTAAAATTTAACTCTTTACCAAAAGACAAAATTATAGAAGAGTCCAAATTGAAAGCATTTGCTGACAGCATATCAAATATTGATCAGATGATGAGATTTGTCTGTGATAGGAAAGGAAACATTATGGCAAAAGAAGAAAATGCTGGTTACTCCTTTCTGCTGGTCACCAACATTTTTTTCTTTTTCATACATTGTTTTCAAAAGGCTTCTTTCCTCAGGATCGTTAAAACTTGGGATTGTGCGATGAAGAGTTATCGTATATGCTGGAAGTTTTTTTACATGTGAAAGATTGTTAAGTTTTTCTAATGTCTTTCTGATTTTAGAGTCTGAAAATGGAAATGAAAATTCTGCAAAACTGATAAAAATTTTTAACCATTATAATGCTACGCTGATGTTTAATTCTTTTTCGTTTCAATTTAACACTTTCAAGTTTATTTTAAAGTTTTACTTGGTTATTTTATAACCAATTTCCTTACTAGAAATATTCATTGTCACTAAATTTGACATATTTGAGATAGATCTATTAATAGCCTTGTAATTTCAATGTAAACTTATCAATTTTGCAGCCAAAATAATAATTCACTGTGATTGCTGTAATAGACATTTTAGTAATCTGCGTAGGTGCATATTAAAGAAATTCTTTTTTTTTTTTAATTATACATGCCATAAATGACCTCTTTATTTTGATTCATTAAATTAGAGAAAAGCATGAAAACAATCATCAACCAGGTCTCCATAAAGGGATTGTTATCAAGATAAACAGCAACCAAAGATATGCATCAACAGCAATAACCAACACCATTCTCAGAGAAGTGGGACAGATTGTTCAAGTGCCTCTACAGGTAGGCTGTGCTAATCTTTGCTAGGTAGTTTCTTTTGTCTAGTTCTTTCACTCTGACCAAACAATCCTGTGTTTTTACCAACTTAACAATAAGGCTTTTGAAAACATTGTAGGAAAAGGAGAAAGTGCTGGTAACTATTTGAGCCACCTTTATTTTGTTTTCTGCAAATGCTGTTAGTTTCACAAGTCTCAAATTTTTGGTCTGGTGGCTCTCTATTAGATAACAAGATCTGAGACTTTACGAAATTTAAAGCATTTTTACAATTTTAATAACGCTTTTAAAAGAGTATTTGCAAGAGTTAATTTTTGTTCAAGTTGATGCATGAAACTTTCAAGTCTTGAACATTTGATATATAGAGTAGTCCAAATTGAAGGCATTTGTAGAGGACAAATGATGTGATTTGTCAATGAAAGGGTAGGAAAACATTGTGCTAAAAGGAGAAAATGCTTGTCAACAGCATTATATCCTTTTCCCTTAATAATTTTAACAGCTTTCTTTCTCAAGATCTAAAGATTACAAGAATGTTTGCTAAAAGGTTAAATTTCAAAGGGGCCTTTTTAGATTTTTGCCCCAAATTAAGATTGCTATATTGAATATATTGACCACTGACTTTATGTTGTTTCTGTGTCTGACAAGTGGATTGGTAAAAATGTTGTGCAAAGTACTGGTAAAGAAACACCAGGAAAGAGTAAGGTTGCACAAACCAGCATGATATGCCAAAATAATGTTAAAACCGCATTAACCCTTTACCACACAGTGACGACTTTTAACACCCTTGAGGAAGAAGCCTTTTGAAAACATTGTGGGAAAAAGAGAAAATGCTGGTAACCAGCATTTTCTCCTTTTCCCACAATGTTTTCTACCCTGTCAAGCTCAAATTCCATTATTTGAGTCACATTTAAATTGTCATCTGCAATTGCTTTCAATTTGGACAAGGCTAAAATTTTGTCGTCTGGTAAAGAGTTAAACACCAAACAAACAAACAAATGTACATTAACAAACATATTGATTGTTTTGAATTATGCTCTTCTCTTAGGACTTTGTGGTGAGAAACGATTCTCCATGTGGTAGCACTATAGGACCAATAATGTCTGCCAAACTTGGGATGCCCACAATAGATATAGGTGCTCCACAGCTCAGTATGCATTCAATACGTGAAATGTGCTGTACCAGCAGTGTGTGGCAAGCAGAGGTTTTATATAAGGTAAGACAACACAATCCTAAATATATCCCCAACAAAATATTTATGGGAAAATCCAGGAATCGGGGTTTTCTGTCTATCTGTTCATCCATCCACCTTTGTCCGTATTTACTCAAGTGTTCTTAATTTCATTGTAAGTCTAATTCTTTCTGGATATAGAAAGTAACACAACTTCTGATTGGCTAAAACATTTGGTTTAGCTGATCACAAATTGTGTTACTTTCAGAAATAGAAAATTCTTGAGGATAGGACTAAGAATGTTCTTAAGAATGGTTGGTCAGTACGGACCAGGTTCTCAATCCTACTTCTACAATTTGAATTTCCTTCATTTGGAACTTGATTAAGTACCTGCAATTTCAGTATAATTTATTAAAGTTCCTGAGTTCAAATCCCATGATGAGTGGGGTCTACTTTTGGAACTCACCCATAGAGATGCAAGTGCAGGTTAAGCAATTGTTTGATGATCAAGATGATTGATTTTAGTTATAAGAACTTGTTTCGCCATGGATGTGAAATAAGTAAGTCCATTTATTATATACTGTTTCTTTTCAGGGTTTCTTTGAACATTATCCTGAGGTTTACAGGTCCATGGACTTTTAACAAAGACCAGTCTTCTGAAAGATGCTATGCAGTAAAAGTGACCAATTCTGACATTAAACAGTTAACTTCACTCATAAGTTTTATTTAGCTTTTATTTTTACTCTGTACTAGATGGTATAAAAATTGTAGACTCATCCAATTTGAAAGCATTTGGAGACAACATAATCAAAATTTGCTAAATTGATGATTTTTGTCGCTGAAAGGCTAGAAAACATGGGGAATTGAGAAAATGCTGGTTACAAGCATTTTCTCCTTTTCTCTTATTGGTTTTAACAGCCTTTTTTCTTAGGATCGTTAAAACTCAAGTTCGTTTTGACTCATTCTTTAATGAAGATGACTGCATGATAAGTTTTACAAATAGCATTGATCAATATGAGACTGTACAGCACATGCAGTCTGATCTTGGATCTGTGGTGTCTGCTGCCTGATAGTAAACTATGGCCAATATCATCGTCAGTAGGGATAGAAATCTGTTTTTAGACCTAAGGAAATGCAAAATTTCTGGAGTTGGTAGGGATAGACTGAAAATATTGGACAAATAGAGGAATTTTTTCATTATGTGGAGTTCGTCGTTGTCTGTTGTGTTAACTTTTCACCCAACAACAAAATATTAGATTAGCTCAAATTCAAAACATTTGCAGAAGAAAAATAAAGTATGTCATAAATGATGAAGTCTCTCTTTGAAAGAGTAGAAAATATTATGGGAAAAAAGAGCTAGTTAAAAAGCCATTAATGGTAAATGCATTGCAATATGTCAATTTGAAATTCTTAATTAAGTCATGTAGTTTGTTTGTAGTGTTACAGCATATCAACATACTGTGTTTTTTATTGTATGGTGTTTAACACTATTATCAACATTATTTTAGTTATATCCAAGCGGCCAGAGCACCTATCCATACTTTACTGGAGTTTCTTTTACTAGTACTTGCAGAACATTCTTCCAAAGCCACTGGTTGCTTTCTCACATACTACATAACCATCATCAAAACAATGACAAGTAGTGAAAGAGGGATGAGTCCTGTCGAAATTATTATCATCAATCTTCTGGAAGAAATTGGCCACGCTAAGGATTTGAACCAGCTACCCCCAGGTCTCAAGTCCTGTACCCTTCTGACTGAACTATGGGGCTCAGTGTATGTCACATGCTCTTGGTTTTAAGTGAGATCTCACATGGTTAGAAGATAGTTAATTTTTTCATGTATTGAGATTTTTTTTTATCTATTTTCGTGTGTGTATTTAATATATTTGTGTGAGGGATGTATAATATGTTTACACATTACCACCTCAAAAAAACATTTTTAGCAGACTTTTGTTGAAAACAACTTTGAAAAAGAAAAGTTGCTGGTAATGGTCAATAACTCCATTTTTACAGTTTTTGCATGTATTCATGAATTGGACCTTAATTTATATCATGTATTTTATAAAAATCCTCATAGAAGTCTTCTTCCTCGATGTTGTTAAAACACGGATTTTTTTTGATAAAGGGTTAAAGACTGCTATATAATCATTTGATCAAAGTTTTTTTTTTTCGTTGTAGTAATTAACAGTTTATGGAGCTGCAATGCATAGCTGTGTTTTTATGTCTTTTTTTCCCTTCCCATTTCTATAACTAATAATATGCTTCAACATGCAGAAAAATGGTTCAACTGTAAAATAACCAGATGTTCCTTTTGTAATGCACTTTAGAAACCTATTTTTTATTGTAGTTGGAATTTCCATAGTATTTACTTTTTTTTCTTTATTTACAAACAGATTTAACCCTTAAAGTGTGTTTTGCTACTTTAGTTGCCTTTGCACCACGCATAGATCAGTGTAGGTCAGATCAGAATGTATAAATCTTATCTTTTGTAACTGATCTTAACTGATCTTTTATAACTAACAAAGTATTTCAACACGCAGAGAAATGGTCCAAATGTGAAATATTCGTAAGTTGCTTTTGTGATGCATTTTAGAATTTTTTTTCAAATCGTAGTCAGAATTTCAATTGGTTTTTCTTTTATTTACTAACAGATTAAGCGTGTTTTGCTACTTTAGCTGCCATTGAAAACTACATAGATTAGTGTGGATCAAGATCAGGCTTCACAAATAATGTTGTTTGATCTTTGATCTACACTGTCTGCGTTTTTCCTTTTCTGTTTGTGAACTATGCTGTTTTCGAAGAAAACGTCGAGGTACTGTCATAGCCCCGGCCCTGTCAGCGTCATTGTGGTGCAAGAACAGTCATTTTATAATATCTTACTAAAGATACTTACTTCAAACTCGAACAATCTGTTAACCCTTATCCTGCTAAATAACTGAAACGAAACTTTTCAAGCCTATAGTAAAAACCTGAATAATGCTACCTCAAACTTATTTTTTGGATAGAAATATCTCCTTATCGGACACTGTAGATCCAAGATCAGACTGCACGTTCTCTGCAGTCTAATCTTGATCTACACTGTCCGCAAAAGGTCAGTGAGTTGCGCTTTGCAGCCTAAGGGTTAACTATCAAAAGGGGAACCCATACAACAGGGACAGGTAATAGTCAAAAAGATTTTGACAGAATTATGCCTCTTTTTAACCTTTAAACTAGTACTAAAAGCAAGTACAGCTGAGCGGGTGCACCTGCATGCGGTGCTCTTGTTTAGGTTTGTTGTGTTTTCTGTTTTTTTTTTCCTTTCTGATTGAATTCTAAACAAAACAGATTATGTCTTTAATTCAGAAAAAAGCAAATATCAGATTTTTTATGAAAGAAAATTTTAACAGATTGCAATTTTGAAACCTTGGGGCAAACGGGAATAGGGGATTTCTTAATTTTTTACATTAAATTGCCTCTGCACATTACTCAAACTTCATTGTGATAAATAGTATTAAGAGGTACCTTTGTGATACTAAATATTGAATAAACGTAGAATCAATGTCTGGTGTTTGTTATGTATATTTACTACGTCTGTCCAGTATCCATTAAACTTTTTCAGGCAATAAAATTTATATTAATTTTTTGTTAATAAAAGTCGTTATTTAACATTGATTTTGGAAACAAGTTTTTGCAGCTTATGCTATTCTCTCCTGATTCTGCCTCCGTGAAACCACGTCAGAACTCGCGCAGTTTGTGTGGGCCTAGAGTGATGAATAAATGACCTTTATTTTGTACGGAACTGACCTCAGTATACGCCATTCATTCGATGAAATATTGTCCATTGGAAATTAATGCTTTCAAAGGCGATACAAACTCTTGACAAAATTTTATACTTGTCCATATTCAAAGCATAAGATTAAATTATTATAGCTCAACTAATGGAAGATCCCTTTGAAAGGGTAGATAACATAGCGGAAAATGGAGAAAATGCTGGTTACCAGCATTTTCTCCTTTTCCCACTGTGTTTTTAGAAGCCTTTTTTTCACCAGGGTCGTTCAAATATGGATTGTTTAGCGAAGAATTAATATTGTTCTTGAACAACAGAAATTTATGCTGCGGTCCGATACCTTTACAACTGCTACACTAAATAATGAATGATTTTCTATCGATTTTACACTCGCTATTTATCGTGTTGCTATGGCCCTCAACCCCTTCCCACATACCACATAAAGAACTTTTGCATCTGTATTAAATCATCACCTCAAGGGAATGAAAAACGACATGCATATATTCCGGTTTCTTGATTAGGAAAGCAAAAACTTTAGGAAATGGGTGATTACACACTAATTAGCGATTTCTCGATTTGTCGCAATGTTTTCAAAAGTCATCTAACTGTGGATGTGTAATAAAGTCAGTGTATAAAGCTGCAACTGAGGTTAAAGTTCAGGGACTTCAATGTATGGGTATCCAGTACATATTCATGTCCTTCCTCCCTCTTTCTTTTCTTTCTTTCTTTCTATCTTTCTTTCTTTCTTTCTTTTTTTCTTTCTTTCTTTCTTTCTTTCTAACCAGGCTAAGTCAGTCCTTTTCGAGTGACCTTGCAAATCACGTAAATTCTCTTACCCAGGCCAAAAGCAACCACTGATTAAATTTTTCAGAGGACGTGTACCCAAGACCAGTCTATACACATATGCAGTCTGATTTTAGCCAACACTATCAACCGGCTTTCCATTGATGCTGTAACCCTATAAATCCTATTTAACTACTTTTCTTAACTTCGGAGCATTTTACACTCTTTTCAAATTGAAAGCATTTGCAGATGACAAATTGCATGTTGCCCAAAACAGTTGATGATTTTTTTTTCAAAGAGTTGAAAAAATTGTGTGGAAAGGAGAAAATGCTGATTACCAGCATTTCCTCCTTTTCCCCAACTGTTTTCAAATGTTTTCTTTCTCAGGGTCGTTAAAACTCGAGATTACTATATTTGGATTAATTCAAACTTATGGAAATCTTTGTGTGTGTGTGTGTGTGTGATGTTCAACATTAAACATTGGAAAAGGTATGGGTAACTTTTCCCGAAACAATTTTTTATAGAAACTATTAGGTAAAAGTCAAATTGTCTCCTGGGGGATAGAGATTATCTTGAATCCAATAAATTCGATATACATGTACGACGATAATCTTGCCGTATTTTTGTAACGAGTGTAAACCCAGTTCCACTATTCCCAAGGGAAAAATGGTTATTATACATGTGAACTTTCTGAGTGCTAAAGAACGGAATTGAAATATTTCAAGCGTAAAAAAAATTAAAGGGCTATAAAACCAGACTTTGATCCAAGAAAAATTTGGGGTGGAGAAAAATTATATTTTGTAACGTAAAATCGCAAGGACGTGGCTGTTTACCCCTGGTTAGGGAAAAACAAAAAAGAAATGCCCCCCCCCCCCAAAAAAAAAAAAGAAAAATGCTTCGGGTAGAACTCGAACTCATGATCTTCAAGCTATAGTAGGTGACTCTACCATGGAGCCTGGTGCAAAGTGGTATTAGCTTCAGTTAAAAATATGCTTATCTCTCATGCAGTATACTATTACTACCGGAGTAGGTAATTTTACAACAGAAATACGAAAAACTCGGTTATCCCTAATGTTTTCTACATGTATTTCTATTTATTTTTACAGCCATCTTTGCACGCGAATGTAAATAAGCGGTCTTTGGTAAGATTTTCTAAACACATTCTTGCCAAACAAATTCTGGTTTAAAATACCTTTAAAGGCATTTGTTGTTAAATGGATCAGAACGGCTGTGCAAACGGGGAAAGTTTGAAGAAAAGCGAGAAAAGTCCTGTCATAAAAATAAGGAAAACATATAGGCTAAAATAGAACAACCCTCTGGAACTTTTGCCACTATGTATTCGAAAGCTGCATACTGCAGAGGCGAGAAACGTATTTCCATGGCTTTTGAGTCCTAAACAGACTGGGTTCCTAAATGACTCAGTGGTAAAGTGTAGAACTCGGAACCTGAATGCCCCCGGTTTGAGCCTCACTGGAAGCACTGGGTTCTGCGTGGGAATGTCCTTAAGTAAGACACCTTAAAGCCCTAGCCTAGTACCGGTGAAACCCAGGACATACGTGAATATGTGAGCTGTCGCCGTGATATGATTGAACTAATGAAACAACATTCAGTTCTATACAGACTATACAGACTATTTTTACAGCTAATATAAACCATTTAGAATGAAACAATCAATAAATACTTGGCGGGAAAGCAAAGTATTGTTTTTCAACAGCAAAGGAACCACTGTAAGAAAAAGAAGCAATTACTCCTTAAAAGTATTTTTTTTCCCCCAATATTTTCCCAAAAGAAAAAAAAGTTAACTACGAGAGCGAATAAGATATATTTACAGTGATGGATTAACCCTTTCAATCCCATTAAATACCCAAGAGAAGAAAGCTTTTGACAACATTGTGTGAAAAGGAGAAAATGCTGGCTCCCAGTATTTTCTCCTTTTCACGCGATGCTTTCAAGCCTTTCAAGAAAAATTTCATTATTTGCACCGCAATTAATTTGTCGTCTGCAAATGCTTTCAATTTGTACAAATCTAGATTTTTGCTGTCTGACAAAGTTAAAAACGTGATCGATCTTGTATAGATTAGCGTCACGGATGACTTCAGTAGTTGTAAAGTTAACCCCACACCCTTGAAAAAAAGTCGGTAAAATATACTAGGAATTTCCCTATATTGTATTACTCCGACATTTCACACCCCAAGAAGCTTTTACCAAGATTACGTTCGTTTGTTTTTATGGTGTTTAATACTGTTTTCGACATTAACTCTGTTACGTCGCGGCGGTCACTGCTAATATCCGTTCTTTCTTCAGTCTTTTTTTGCCAGTACTTCGCACAAAGTTCTTCCAAAACCACTGGCGTCTTCCTCAGGATCGTTAAAACTCTGACTATTGAGTTAAGGGTTGAAAAGAATTATACGAGTACAAACGCAAATGATCATGAAAATTTAATTCATTGGATAATTCAAAGAAACCAAGAAACATGCATTTAGGAAGTGTCGACTATTGTAACTGAAAGGAATTTAACAACTTACACAGTATTTTATTAGTTACTTGAAAAGGTACGATAGCGCCCCCTCTTCTCCCTCTCTCTCTCTTAGATATTATATGATGATTATATTGTATAAATTGTATCATCATATAATGTGATAATGTAACAGGTATATTTGCAAGTCAAATAAAATATTCTAGATATTAATAAATTCATGTCCATTCGTGCAAAGAGTTACAGATGAACTAACTAAATATTATAGATAGATTTTTACACATGCTATAGGCTATATATAGGTATTTACCTTAAGTGTAAAGAATATTTCTCAATTTTAAACTGTGTTTCGGGATAAGTTATGTTTGTTTTGGATACATGTTCATAGAATTGGATTTTAGGGTGAGTTGGTCTGTTTTTCGTTTTTAATATCTAGGCCTATAGATGAAAAAAAATCTAAAGTAGGCCGTGGCAGTTTTGTTTAAATTTCTCCTAATTTTGAATCTTGAGCTGTAACGGCTTAGGTTTGCTCCATAGGTCTAAAATGAGTCTGTTTCATCATATTAGTGCCCAATCTCGGACAAGAAGTTTAATGAAACGTAAAAAAAATATAAACAATCAATAGGAGTTAACGCTCAATAAGTTGAAAAAAAAAAAATGTGTGGCTTGATTGTAGCAAAGGATGAATCTTTCATCATATCAACACAATCAATTTCTCCTTTTCTCCACAATGTTTTCAAAAGTGGTCGATTGAAAGAATAAAATAAGTTATACCGGACGGGTATTTTTCGACGCCGTTTGCAGTTCTCTCAGACGGATTGAGTTCGGTGAAAGAAAATAAATGGCAAATATAACAAGTACCTGTAAATGAGATGAGAAATGCTGTGTGAAATGGGACTTTATGAATCTGCAAAAGATATCGGTCCAGGTCAGACTGCGGAGTTCGCGCAGGCTGATCTGAGTCGAAACTTTTTGCTATTGGTAAATTTTCTGCATGTTAATGGACTTTGTACCTCATGGTTCAGTCGCTTGTTAACAGTTTACCAAACGACAAAATTTTGGACTAGTCCAAATTGAAAGCATTTGCAGACGACAACATAAATGTAAATCAAAAATTGAAGTTTGAGTTGGGAAGGGTAGAAAACATTGTGGAAAAAGGAGAAAATGCTGGTTAGCAGCATTTTCTCCTTTTCCCACAATGTTTTCAAAAGCTTTCTTTCTTAGGGTCGTTAAAAGTAGGGATTGTGTGGTAAAGGGTTAAACAAAAAGGATTTTATGGACCCATAGTTATATGATGACATGGTTGATATCATGCATCATAGAGATGTATTAAACCCCCTTTTACCACAGCTCACTGCGGTTTTTCTCTTGTCAAAAAATGACTGTGTCTCCGATTCTAGCACGAAATATTCTGCTGGCGTTTTTTTAAAACTCTTAACCAGCCTACAAAATTGTAGACTTGTCCAATTTGAAAACATTTGCAGACGACAAGTTCAATATGACTCAATGACTGGTTAGCAGCATTTTCTCCTTTTTCAACAATATTTTCAAAAGATTTCTTTCTCGTGGTCTTTAAAACTCGGAATTGTGTGTTAAAGGGTTTAGTCGTTTCCAGACCAAATTGGAAGCGTTTGCAGACCAGAAATAAAATGTGGCTCGAATGAATAATCTGCTTGCGAGTATTTTCTTCGTTCACGCATCATTTTCCAACCTGTAGATCATAAAGTCCACTTTTCAGTTATTTTGAATTATATTGAAAAAACGGTTCGGTGTGAATATGAGAAGACTTTCTTCGACGAACATTGGGCCGCTTTCCCTTTCCCGTTATAAAGATCACGTTGAACCCCGTTGGGCATTTGTCCTGGGGCAACTGTCCTAAAAGGCAAAATGTCCTAAAATTGATATTCTCTTTACAGCATTTGATAACATAGAGAGTTTCTCGTTTAATTAATTCTCCTTTACAGAGAACATTTAGAGCTGATTATTTTCAACTGGGCAATTATTTTAAAAGTTTTAAAAACCCTTTACCAGCATTTTCTCCTTTTCCCACAACGTTTTCTACCATATAAAAGACAGAAATCATTTTAGCAACATTTGATTTGTCGTCTGCAAATGGTTTCAATTTCCAGTCGAAAATTTGTCCATTGTTAAGCACATTATCAATACGCCAGGACTGATAGTTAAATATTTACAAAGCACATGTACATGTATATTATATTATACACTAGTCGAAAATGGCCAATATTTGCACTGATAGTTTGTATTGGAATTTAATGCCGTTTTAACAGCTTAAGTCATATGTTGGCAGTCAGTGCACCTACGCACCTACGTTTCCTGGCTTTCTCACACCGCTTTCCTCCCAAGCCACTGACTACTCTTCTTACATGCATTAGAGGTGAGAGGCGAAAAATCGCTGGAAAGAAAGTTTACCTCAACCGGGTATCGAACCTGCAACCATCAGGTCACAAGTCAGTTAACCACTGAGCTATTCTCCCCTTCGAGCAGATGTCCTCGGGTACCTTTCCGCAAAGGCAAAATGTCCTAAATATTTTCTTTACAACGTTTTATAGTATAGTGTTTGATTTAATCCCCTGTATAGAAAATATTTAGGGCTAAATATCTTCAATCCGAGGCAATTATTTTAAAAGTTTTAACACAATATCAATACACCAGCGGGACTAATATTTCATTTATGTACAAAGTACATTAAACTACACACTTTTCGAACATTGCCAATATTTGCATTGAAAGTTCGTGCCCTAGAAAGACCAGCCCGAATAGCTCAAGTGTCAGAGCGTAGGATTTGTGAACGTCAAGTCTCGGGTCACTTGAGGGTGGGGGTTCGAGTCGCAAGGCTGGCCATCTTATGTTATTAATAGTCTCTCCGATGAGATAATAAACCGAGGTCCCGTGTGACCGTGCTACACACCGAGCATGTTCAAGAACCATTTAGGAAGGGTTCCGTCCTGTATCTTGCACTATCCCCCGTAATAAAACTAACAGCCTTCAGGGGGGCGTTGCCCCAACGGACAACCGGCGGAGACGATGAATAAACAGAAAGTCAATCAATCAGCCCCCAAAAATATGTCCGGATGCCCCTTTTCGCATGTTGCAAGCCAAATTATAAAGTTAACCCTTTTCTTAACTCAATAACCTTTCTGCAGGCGACTTTTTTCTTCGTCTGGTCTTCGTTTTGTCACAATGATTTCTTATATAATTTTACACGTATTAAACCTTAATCTTTTAGGAGACCAGAGAGTTTTAGACTTGTCCAAACTAAAAGTATCTGAAGACGACAAAATAATTGTGGTTGAAATGATGAATTCTGTCTTTGGAAGAGTGGAAAGCAATGTGGGAAATAAAAGAAATGCCTGTTACCAGCATTTTCTTCTTTTTTCCACAATTTTTTCAAAGGTCCTGTTTATCAGGGTCGTTAAAACTCGAGATTGTATGGTAAATCGTTAACTAACGTTGCTTCTTTATTTTTACAGTTTTTTTTTTCCCCCCAAGTCACCTGCTGCAAAATTGACTTGTAAAACAGCAGGCACAATAAACCATGTATATAGAGCCCAGCGATACTTGCAATAAGGCAGGATGTTTTAAAAAGCCTTTGTTCAAGAGGGTTTTTAAAAATCGAGATTGTGTGGATAAGGGTCAAACAACTGTTTACGCCATGTACAAATAAATACTTTAAGACCATGCACAAATATATTTTTTTTTCATTTGCAGAATGTTTGAACTGTGGGAAAAAAGGCGATTGATGATGGACTAACGAAGTCCAGTGCATTTACAATCATAACTATTGTAAGTTTGTCATTATTTCTTGCCCGTTTAACACATTGTGTGCCCCATAAAAGGGAACTATCCAGGTTTTATTTTAAAAAATGATGTGTCAAGGAATCAATGAAGGCGATAGCTGGCAGATCGTCAGTAAAGAAGGACAAACTTGTAAGAGAATCTACTTTTCAGTGGTGTTTCCCCAATGGCCTATGTAGTCTCTTGAAGTATTTTCAGATTTTGGATCAGAGTTTCACAGAGACTTGTAAGAATGTCACATGATAAATAACACGCCTCGATTACGAAGTTACGTATTCAAATCATTGTGATGACGTCATATCTGATGTGATAGACGAAGGTAATGATTGCGAAACAACTATCCTATAATTTAAACGTCCAAAATTTGACCTTTTTTTAAATATAGCCATACAGTTTATATGATTGCAAGGAAAAGTATATCTAGTGGTATTTATGGCTGTTTTTACAAAATATTTTGATTTGCGGAATAAAAACATAAAGTAGGCCCCTTTGACAAATTTTCAGCAGAAGACTTTAAAAACATCCTTTTACATTATCAGTAAGTAACATTATTCGATGTCTAATCTAATGGGTACAAGTGAAAATATTTTGGGAAAAAGAAAAAGAAAAATCGCTCGTTACCTATACATTGTTATGAATACAGAAAAAAAAAAAAACTTTTCGCAGACAAAGTTTTTCAGCATGTTTTTCTAGTTAATGGCACAAAAGGATCAAGACAAAGGACGTTATTTTGAGGGCTTACAATCCACTGAAACTTAGATAGACTTTGATCATATAAGCTTGACGTACTGTGCAGTCTGATCTTGATCTATGCCGTCCGCAAAAGCCCCTGGTTTCGCCTGAAATGTTGAAAGCTCTAAATGATTGGTCATTTTAGAAAAATGACCAAAATATTGAATAGTGTTGATCAAGATCAGACTGTAAGTTCTGTGCTTTCAGATCTTGGTATAAGGTATCCGACTAGCGTCGTAACGGTTAATGCATACTAGCGGCGCTCTAGTAATAGGGGGTTTAATGCATGTTCGTAATGCATTATACCAAGCAAGTTGCCGCATAATATAGATTCATTTTTATCTAAAACAAACTGAATATTTATGTAGAATGGGCCTTTTACAAGCAGAAAATTTACCAAAAGCAAAAAGTTTTGGCCCAGGTCAGCCTGCGCGGGCTGCGCAGGCTGACCTGGGTCGATACTTTTTGCAGATGCATTAACACAGCTTTTCACAAATCATGACTCATACTAATTGTTTTATACAGAATCAAAGATCATGGATTTACACAAGTTACGAAGACAACAACCAACCAGCAAGGCCGGCGAAGATGGCGATTTTGTTCAGTTACAAAAAGTTCGTGAGCGGGTAAGATACGGATTATTCGAACATTACATGTAAGGCCCACCAGCTGCCCCTCCCCCCCCCCCCCAAAAAAAAAAAAACACTTCGGGTGTCAATATGCAGACAAATATAAGTCATACCATCTAAAAGTAATGATAGTATCATGAGTTTGACTGTGTGTTACTGTACTGTCTGTCAACGTTCCAGTGGTTTGCTGAAAAATGAAATGTAAAACTAGGATTAAAGAAATTTGCCGAGCTGTGTATTCGAACCAGCGGCACCCTAGTCTAAAGTTCTGTGTGCTTACGACTGCTCTGCCGGGATTAGGCACTAGTGCAGTAGTTCAGGAGACAGAGCCTACTTACTGGCAGTATCAAGGATAGTTTTGACCAAAAAGCTTCTAAAGAGTCTGACAGAAAAGATCGATGATCAGCTTGCATTGACGAAGCTCTGTATTAACTCTTTTCCATACGACAAACATTTAGCCTTATCCAAATTGAAAACATTTGCAGACGACAAACGACAGTATGGCCCAAATGTTGTGATTTGTCTAATAAAGGGTAGAAAACATTGTAGGGGGAAAAGGGAAAATGCTGACTACCAGCATTTTCTCCTTTTCCCTCGATGTTTTCAAAAGCCTTCTTTTTTGGGGTCGTTAAAACTCGGGATTGTTTGGTAAGTGGGTAATATCATATCATCAGACTTCAATAAGATGCGTGAATTAACGACTAACAAACTTCAACTGAGCTTTGTTTTAAGGCGTTTGGTACTGAAATAGCAGAAGGCACGAGTCAAATGAGAAGGTTTGTTTTTTTTTTATACTGAAAGCAGGTGTCGACAATAAACTCGATGTGGCTAAAAAGATGGACTTTGTCTTTGATAGGGTAGAAAACATACTGGGAATAGAAGAAAATGTTGGTCACCAGCATGTTCTCCTTTTCCTACAATCCTTTTTAAAGCCGTCTTAAGCACACGATTGTTTTGTTAAGGATTAACTGGGGTTCACCAGTTCTAGGCAGGGTCTCCACAGTAACCTATCAAGGGAAACTCCAACGTGACCTCAAATAGTAAATTCACTGCTGTCATCGCGCTTAACAGCCTAAGAGTTTTGGAAACTCCCCCTGTTAAAGGCGCGTTTAGACGTGCTACCGGGACCATGTGTAGATAAAACTCAGTGGCATCATATTATATGAACTACAATCACACGCAGCTGTCTGTACTGACGGAGGCATTGACATGTCATTGCGATGCAGTGTCTGATATATAGGATCTGACTTGAGCTGGTGTTTGAGATAAAATTTTATCAAAAGAGGTTACAAAAAAATATTATTAAGCGAGCCTTTGGCGAGCTTAATAACATTTTTTGGGGGGGACTAGTTTAATAAATTTTTACCTCAAAAGCCAAGGAATGTCAGATTCTTTTCATCACATAACTACATAACAAGAATTATAGTCCAGAATGTGTTAAAACATAGGCATACATGTATAATGTGTAGTGAAATTTACATGAAGCCTATTCGCTTGTTTGACAGATAGGCCTACATAACGAACGAAAAAATAGTTCCAAAGAAATTTGCATATCTTGATTTTGTTTTAAATCTGAAAGTGATTAAATTGACAACTTTTTCATAATTACGAATTTTGACCATTAATTTCACTCAGGAACCTAGGTGAGCAATGTTTTAGAAATCTTAAGGTGTATAATTTGAGAGTGCTGACAAATACAGCTCTATTTTCTTATATCACACGTGAGTGTGAGACAAGAAAATTCGTAATGGCTGTATTACATTGGAAACAAGGGGTGTTATGTGATAAAAGTATATTAAGGTATCTATTTCTCATTTTGTTTTCCCGTTCGGGGTTAGGTTACGATTTCACCACATCACGGACACTGTGTAGGTTCCGGTAATATCGCGCTGTGTCCTCGAGACTTGTTCATTTTCTTACCATATATTCACAGGGCTGCTAAAATAGAGACAACCTTATCGGAATGATAATAGTAAGTTTTGTCCACATCCTTGCTTATTTACAGCGTTTACAAGCGAAACGAGAGGGAGGGCAGTCTTTTCATTTTAAAGACATACACGACACGCAAGAAGCAATAATACAAGAACGTGCACCAACGTTCCGGACAGAGAAGCCTGCAAGACCAACCACAGCCAAAAGGGTACAATTGATAAACGATTTTCGGGAAAAGCTGTTCGCTGCCGTCGACCAGTCGGACGCTTTAAAGGTACATGAAATTAATGCTTTTCCCTAAAGGATCCCGTACTTTTTACGCCCGTGAGAAAAAAAAGCAAGCTTTGGAAAACATTGTGGGAAAAGGAGAAAATGCTGGTAACCAGCATTTTCTCCTTTTCCCACAATGTTTACAGTCATTTCAAAGACAGAGATTATTTTACTGGTAACCAACTTTTTTTTTCCTTGTCCCCCAATGTTTTTCTACCATTTCAAAGACAAAAATTGTCATTTTAGCAACATTTGATATGTCGTCTACAACTACCTTCATTGTAAAAGTTTTAAATCTTTTTTAAGTTTAAGTTTTAAGCCATGCTCTGTGAAAAGTGGGATTTCATGCAACTGCAAAAATTATCAACCAAGTCAGCCGGTGCAGTCCGCGCTATTGGTCAGCTTTCTGCATGTCAAAGGACCAGTCTACCTCATGATTCTGTCGGTCGTTAGACGAAATGGATTTTATGGATCCATTATTATGAGATAACTTGGTATTATGCATCACGGAGATGCATTAAACCCCCTTTTGACAGAGCAATGCTCATTTAAAATTTTGTCATCTGGTACAGAGTTAACTGGAACTCTTGTGCTTTTTTCGAAAACATTTCATTAAAAATTTTATGATTGCAAAGTTATGTATGTTTTATGTTGACTAAGCATGGTTTGTTATACACAGTCTATTCATTTATCGTCATTATCCTACCCCGAAGAAGGTATAAAATTCGAAACTTTTTGGATTGATGTCTAGTTCAAAAAGTGTATAAATTTCTGTACTCGTGTTTAGCGTTCCAAATATTAAACAACGCATCAGAACAAATCTGTTTTGAAACAGGCACGCTGATACATTATTGTGATATCAATAAAATTACTTTTTTTTAAAAAATCAATTTTTAAGGTACAACAGCTTATTCAAACGGCCAACCAATACGAGCCTGTGGTAAACATTCGACATCCAGACACAAACGAAAATGTTCTTCATTATGCAGTTTCCAGTGGCAACGAAGCTATGAGCAAACATCTCATTAGCGTTCTAGAGGAAGACATGCTACTATCAAGTCATGATGTACAAAGGTCAGGGATACATGGCAGAAACAACATATTACACACCTATACAGAAAGACATGACACACAAATGGCCAGATTTGTATTAAACAAGATCAGAACTCCCGAGAAACAACTGCAGATCATGAAGACAGAGACAGCTGTTGACATCCAGGGTCAAAGACCAAGGTTATTTTCATGTCTTCTACTTGCGGCGTTTTACGGGTTTAAAGATTTAGTACAGTTATATCTCGATTATGGTTTAGATGTGAACCACACGAACGGTAAACACGACACAGCGTTGTTGTGGGCTTCTAGATGGGGACATGATAGCGTCGTGGAATTTTTACTGGAGAAAGGTGCTGTTACTGAGATTGAAAACGACAAAGGTTCAACAGCCTTACATTGGGCGGTGAGATACGAACACGTAAAAACTGTAGAAATCTTACTTCAGAAAGGCGGCGCCAACCCTAATCGCAAAAGAAAGCTGGGTCTTGTGGCTCCAGTCATTATCGCCTCAGCCTACGGGAACACCGACATTCTAGGTCTTTTATTGAGACACCCGGATACAGAATATGACATTAGAATTCGAGGAGGCGAAATGGCCATTCACCACGCTGCGAGAGAAGGCTGCTTAGATGTCATTGAAATGTTGATGAAACGTGGAGCCAGAATTGACGAGAAGGATGAAACCGGGGACACGTGCTTACTCTTGGCTGCAAAAAGTGGTCACGTGGACATCATTTACTTCCTTCTCAATCAAGGTGCTGAAATCAATCACAGGAATCATGAAGGACAGGATGTGTGGTACTTTGCCATCAAAAACGAGGACAACACTTTACTGCAAGCTTTGGTCTCGGCGACAAAGGACCGAGGAGTTCAAGGTCGCCCGCCTCTGTGTATAGCAGCAAGTAGTGGTCGAAGTGATAAGATAAAGGTACATGTACTTATAGAATCATTATCTTCCGCTATATAGCATTTTTAAAATACTGACCAGGGTACGTATTCACCAACCATTCTTAAGAATAGTCTTGGTCTAATTTTATATTTAAAAAGGAACATAACTTCTGATTGACTAAACCATACGGTTTAGCAAATCAAAAGTTGTGTTCCTGTCAAATTTAGAAAATCTTGGAGTAAAGACTAAGAACGTTCTTAAGAGTGGTTGTTGAAGACGGACCCTGATCAATCTTCGAAGAATATGACATGCGCAAACAGCGCCTATAGATTATTTAACTTATAGAGAGTGAAGAATATAAAAATGATTTACCTGTATATCAAATCGCATGCAGAGTATGGTTTTGCAAAGAACATAAACATATATGTGTCATGCTCTGTGAAAAGGGAGTTCATAGCATGTGCAAAAAGTATCAAACTAGGTCTGCGCAGGCTGACCTCGATCGAACCTTTTTGCCAGTTGTAAATTTTCTGTATGTCAGGGGACCAGTGTACCCTATGATTCAGTCGGCTTTTTGACAAAATGAATTTCATGGAATTATAATTATATTACATACTTGGTATAATGCATCGAAGAGATGCAATAAACCCCCTTTTGCCAGAGCACAGCTCATTAAAAAAAAAAAAAAAAAAAGATATTGTTATCATTTAGCTCGGCTGTTTTCGGGGTAAAAAATAGCCCCGTCATCATCTGCGTCGCCGTGCCAAAACTTTGATATTATTGCATATCTCTCTTATTACGGAAGATATATACTTAAACTTGGGCCAGTTGTTAACTATCTAGCACTAACGTTACAAGGGTTAATATTGTTATGCGTTATGCCAAATTAAACCACAAATGTCTTGCTTGGTATCATGCATCACGGAGGTGCATTAAACGCTTTTCTACCAGAGCATGGCTTAAATAGTACGGCGCCCTGGCCAAACGTAATAAAGGTATTTCTTGTCTTTCAGGTATTGCTTGATATGAAACTTGACCCTGCGGTAGGCGACCAAGATGGAAACACCTTCCTTCATTATGCTGCAATGCATGACAAATTCGAAATCATCGAAAATTTCCACGAAACTTTGTCGCTGAATACACAAAACAAGAAAGGAAACACACCTCTACATCTGGCTTGTTTTCGAGGACATTCTAGAACAATAGAAAGTCTCATTAACTGCAAGGCGAGATCTGACGTGAAAAATTTGAAAGGTGAAACTGCGCTTCACTCTGCAGCATATTCAAAAACCATTACGGCAGAGTCTGTTCGTAGACTTATAGACCATACGATTAAAACACACGCCTGGGAGAGTCTAAATGCAAAGGATAATGTTGGTAACAACTGCCTGCATATTGCTGGTAAAAACGCCAAACCGGAAGTGATGTGGGAGTTTCGGTTTGTCAGTTTTAAAGATAGAGACCAGGATGGGTTGACCCCACTTCATGAAGCGGTTCGACCTGGAGAGCCAGAAGCGCTAGATATGATGCTGGATATATTTGAAAGTATGAATCGAGATGCCAGAATTAACGAACAAAGTTATGAAACAAGTGAAACTGTTTTGCACATGGCTGCTGTTGAAGGACACTCAAAATGCGCCAAACGTTTGATTAGTCTTGGTGCAGACATATCGACAAAGGTAAAACTGCATGCTTTTTCAATTTTTGGACAATTCAGAACAACTCGTCTGTTAGAATTATTAGAGGAAGAGAGAGAGAGAGAGAGAAAAAAGTCATCGTCTTTTAAATCTAACTTCAAGGTCTTTGTCACAATGAGATTCGGAGAAAACGACAAGACGAGCAATTTTTCCTATACTCAGTAGATCTAGCTAATACATGATACTGAAACGGAGGTCTTCCACATAATCTGTTTGAGGAAATTTATCTTTAATGCAAAAAGGTAATCCACAGCATCTGGTTTAACCCTTAACCAAAATTCCTGAAATCCCTGACGTAGAAAGCATTTGAAAATATTGTGTGAAAAAGAGAAAATGCTGGGTAACCAGCATTTTCTCCTTTTCCCACAATGTTTTAAACCCTTTCTAAGACAAGATCCTTAATTATAGTCTCATTAAATTTTTTGTCTGCAAGGTCCCTAAATTTAGAGGACAAGATTCTAATTCTTTTCATATGTAAAGAGTTAAAACAACCATAAACATCATTTTTTGTTTGTAATTATTAATGTTCGAAACATGTTTATTTATTGGTAACAAAATCTGTGTTTCCGATATCAGGAGTTAAATTTCATTGATTCGTTTTATTTTTATTTTTCTCTGACAGGATGTTAACGGCGACACGGTTCTCCATAAACTGACCAGATTAACTGTAGAGGACGATAAGAACTTACAGCGATACCTCGAGGTGTTTGACGTCATACTAGAAAATGTCGTTACCTGGTGGTGCATCAATAAAAGTATTTCTTTTCCCGAGGAAGAAAATGCAGACGTGTTCATGTCCCAAAAACGAGAATCCATTCTTTACGTCATCAGCAATATATGTAACAAAGAAGGCTTATCAGTTGTAGATCTGGCTTTTAAGATAGCAGCACCAGACATCCTTTCGCGGTTACTCCTGTTGCCAGGGGTTACGTTGTTCGAGCAAGAAAACAAACAACTCGGGTTTGATGTAACGGGTCTCACACCAAGAACGAATAATTCTATGCAGAAGTGCTGCGGCGGTGAAAAAATTGTTCCACTCGTTACAGACATTGATTTTAGACATCTAGACAAAATGGTTTATATAGAAGGACAAGTGTCCGGTTTGGAATGGCTGATAAGTCACGCAAGTAAAGCACGTGCAGCAGAAATTTTGGATCTTCCACCAATACGTCTTATAGAGCGATACTACACATCAATGGTGGCGTGGACCTTTGTATTACTCATGCTGTTCCATATTACGTATATGAGTGTCCTTACATACACAGCCGTGGAGTTGCTCATCAAGCGTCGTCATGGAAACGATGACCTAGATACATCCGAGCCAACAACATTGTTGCTGTACATTTTTGTCCCTTTAGAACCTCTTGTAGTCATAGCATACGTTTCCTTCACCTTGATACGATATTGTGTTACAGGGGATGTAGATCGGCGGAAAAAGCTGAGTAAAAAGAAAGGAATGGCTTTGGTCGTGTCCGTTATGGGTTCCTATGCTTTTGTAGCAGTATGTGTTCTGTTTGCCTTGTTGGTGTTAACGTGGATCGCTCTGTACGTTACGGACTACGAGTACCAAGATTACTTCATCGCTGCAGCTATCTGCTTGGGTTGGTTACTGACAATATCCTTCACTCGAGGCATCAAACTCATTCACTACTTCTACAGAATGTTACTCAGCATGATTATCAGAGACATCTTGCGCTTTCTGGTTGTGTATCTTTTCGTGCTAATGGCTTTTGGCTTCGCGTTCCATCTATTGTTCCAAGTTTCCAGTGCCGTGGTTGATATCTATCCGCGACCAGGAGACACGCTGTTTATGGCGTTCAATCTCATGATCGGTATGTGGGAACTTTTTGACGATAATTTTGAGAGTGCAATGTCGTCTGCTGGTAGAAACACGACTTACGTGAAAGTGATCTATTTATTCTATATGATTCTGGGCACAATCATCCTTCTAAACTTGCTGATTGCCATGATGAACGATTCCTATTCAATGATATTGAAAGAAAACCAAGTCACTTGGAGGATTGAGTCGGTGAGTCTAGGTGTAGAGATAGAAGCGTCTTTTCCGCTTGGTGAAGTCTTCAGCAATGTGAAAATTCTCCGTGGTACACTGGGTAAGTACACTTTCCATTCACCTCTAGAAGTTCTAACCATTGCGATACTAAGTAGAAACTGAAATTGCTCTTATGGACCTTGTAGATCGAGATAAGAATGAACAAAATGAGCACATTTTGAAGCAAACTGTCGAATATTCTTTCAGACATATTGACCAAAAAGACGTTGAAATTGGAATCTGTGATTTTACCATATCCTTGTCGATGTCATTACCGACAGTTAAGTTAGTCCATTTTCAATGCGTGGCGTTCATTGTGTTGTGGTGAAAAATCTCTAGTATTTTAGACAAGGTCAAATAAAAAAAAAAGTAAGAGAAAGGTTACGTTCTAGAGAGAAGGAAAAGCCCCATCGGGCAAACTATACGAAACGATCTCGATGTACGAGCTACTCTGTCCCCAGTGGAGCGTTGAATCGCGCAGAGCAGCCTAAGGGTTAAGGCCATATTTGATGCTCGAATTTTATATTATTTCAGAACGATCTAATATAGAAATCCATCGCAGATTCTTATTAAAATATTGATCTAAAGATGGCCCATATAGAGCAGGCTGTAGAGAGCGATCTTTATCAAAAAAGTCAAGCGCCTTTGCTACAGGGGTCGCCTTCTGATTACCTTTCTGTCAGCCAATCAGAATCATGCTTTTGAAAGCGGAAGTAAACCGAGGAGAAACTTGTATATCATGGAATTACGTGCCTAAAATCTTCTAAACGAATTTCTCTTAATAGTTGAGCTGCAATAAGAGATGTTATTAAATCCAGACTTGAAAAGAGAGTGCTCCTCTCCAGATCTACTTTTAGTAGATCGAGCGTCAGAAGTTTATGTAATTTTCTTTACTCTCTTTTTGTTTCCAGGCCCTTTCGTCAACAACAGCATGATGAATGAAAGGTGGCACGTGCTTATGAAAGAATCGGAATTCAACGAATACATGCGGGAAATGGAAAAGAAGTATACTACCTCCCAGGATGCAGTGACAAAGAAACTAGAGGAGCTGGAAAACAGGACAGCCGCCATGGAAAAACACACCGCTCAAAAACTGCAGCATATCTCTGATATGTTAGAACAGTTGACCAAGAAATAGATGACATTGGCTTAACCTATCGTTGATCAGTTGCAATATTTTTTGTACAAGTGTCTTAACCTTTTACCAAACAATGTAGAGTTGATTACGACCCTGAAAGCAGGCTTTTGAAAACATCGTTTCTCAAATAGTAGATAGAATGTTTTCAAGTTTCAAGGCAAATGCAGTCATTCTAGCCATATTTACAATGTCAGCTGCTAGAGTGTATAGTTTTGACGAGTCAAAAATTTAGCCGTTTGGTAGAGTTAAAGGGTCTGGGACCCAGGCTGTCAGCTTTTACAATACGTACACGTATGTACACTGGTTGTCCGAGTATGCATTACCTTCAAATCATTGGTGGTCTACTACCATAAATCTAAGTGCAGCAGTATGACTTTAGGCATAATTGTTGAGGAGAATATTCTTTTTCTTACCCTAAATATTGCTAAACAGATATACACAACAAAACTTTGGAACCTAATACCTGTCCTTGTAAGGTAAGCACCCTCGACGTTCCAGTCGACAAAAATATTTATTTTCAGTGTCATTCCTGCGACGTCATCATCAGTGTAGCAAGAGGCACTTATCTGTTTATTAGGAACACAGATTTTATTCTCAATAAGAATTGTTGATCCATTTAAAGAAAAACACCAATGAAGATGTTTTGAGATCACAAGGTATGTCATGTTTCTTAATTTCCTAATACGACTCTTATTACCCCAAGGTGATGAGCATTTAATTGCTACATAGATGATGATGTCACAATAACGACACCGGAAAAGAATTGTGAGTTGCGGATTTTTTTTGTCTTAAACCGGGGGCTAACTCTGGACACTTGAACTCTTTACCAAACAATACGGACTTTAACGACCCTAGGCAGGAAGTCTTTTGAAAACCTTGTGAGAAAAGGAGAAAATGCTGGTAACCAGCATTTTCTCCTTTTCTCACAAGATTTTCTAACGTTACCCTTTTAAGGACAAATCCCATTATTTCAGCCACATTTAATTTGTCGTCTGCAAAATCTTTAAATATGGAAAAGTCTGAATTTTGGCCTTTTGGTTAAGAGTTAAAGAATTCACTGTGATGCATCAAATACGACTATGCAAAACTCTAGTAACTGCACAACGATGATACAGATTAAAAGGAAAAAAAGTACAGGATCATACTGTGATGTTACATATAAAATTACAAAGACGTAAATCTACGCCTTGTTTTTCCAGTTTTTTCTATGTAACAAAATGTGACCCTGGTACAGGGAATTTTTCTGACTGTGATAGACCATTGAATCATTATTAATTTAAAATAATCAGCATAATTTATTTTAATACTATTACTTTTTATTAAGCTCAATATTAGCTTTTGACTTGTGCATGATATTTTGATATTTTTTTCTTCTTGTTTTTTTAAATCTTTACATACTTTTTCATACCTTACATGACTTTTTTAAATGCAAGAAAATAAATATTATTAAAAGATATAATTGCTGTGATTCTTTGTGTCATACTTAACTGTTTCATAGTTACGGGAGATATTTGTAACCTTTTTGGACTACCATTTTCTCCGTTTTCTTACATTGCGGTATAAAGTGTTATACCATGAGGTTGTAACAGCGAGGAATTGTCTGGTTCAGAGAGAGTAATCAACCACAGAATCATCAATTAACTCTTTACCAAATGACAAAACTTTAGACTTGCCCAAATTCGAAGCATTTGCAGACAACAAAATAAATGTGACTCAAAATTTGCAATTCATTTTGGAAGAGGTAGAAAACATTGTGGGAACAGGAGAAAACGCTGGCTGCCAGCATTTTCTCCTTTTTCCACAATGGTTTTGATAGGCTTTTTCTTCAAGAATGTTGAAACTAGTGATTGCGTGGAAAAGAGTTATACTTTTGGGACAGTTTTATTAAAAACTACTTTTGGGGCAGTTTTATTAAAAATAACAACAAAATAGATGGTTTTTCTTCCTCAATCTTATTCAGGTTTATTCAAGAACAGAAACATAACTGTCTATTTACTTTACAGCTTTAACAAAACAGAATTCAACTCTTTTGATTTTCTTAACAAACTCGAAAATTGTACTTTAGAACCGTTTAACCCTTTACCAAACGACAAAATTTTTTACTTGCCCACGTTGCAAACATTTGCAGATGACAAAGTAAATGTGCCTCAAATGATGGGATTTCGTCTCTGATTGCCACCCTAGCAAAAATGGCTTCAGAAAAAGATTTAGGGAAATGAAGAAAATGCTGGTTACCAGCATTTTCTCCTTTTTCCAAAATGTTTTTAACAGGCTTCTTCGTCAGCGTCGTGTTGTAAAGGTCTAAGAGCCATCACGATGCAATATATTTTCATTGCAGTCTTTCAACCCCTGGCAGGAAGGCTTTTGAAACCATTGTAGAAAAAGGAAAAAATGCTAGAAATCAGCATTTTCTCCTTTTCCAATAATGTTTTCTACCCCTTAGAACACAAATCTTATTTTTCCAGCCAGATTTATTTTTGTTGTGTGTAATTGCTTTCGATTTGGGCCAGTCCAAAGTTTTGTAGTCAGGTAAAGAGTTATGATGCAAATACCTTTAAGTTATTCTTTAGAATCAAGAAGCAAACAGTGTTGACCAATACTCATACTGTACAAGATCAGGATCAAGCACTTTGCAAAAGCTTCTAATGTTACCCTTGTTGGTAAAAGTGTTAGAGGGAATTGTTCAGTTTGTTTGATATAAATTTTATCAAGACTTGTATTTTAAAGTGCTGTGATTCATTCTGGTACTTCGTCTTCACTCTGAAACAGAAAGTATAAACAATATTACCATATTATAACACAAAACACAGTTTCATGTTCACAGAATGACAGCTTCATATTGAAGAAATCTTAACCATCTACCAAATAATCCTATTTTTTAACAACCCTGCAGAGGAGGGTTTGAAAAAAATTGTGGGAAAATGAGAAAATGTTGTTAACCAGCATTTTCTTTTTCCAACAAAATTTATGACTCTTTCACTGAAAAATTTCACCAGTTGTGCAATATTTATACTGAAAATGCTTTAAATTTTGACACGTTTAAAACTTTGCCATCTGATAAAGAGTTAAAACAATCAATGAAGTCAAGCAAATTTACTCATATCTGTCAGTCAAGGACATTAGTACAAATGTCTAATAATCTTTGAAACAGGCTACAAGTTTAACCATAAACATTCAGCAACAAATTCCTTAATTCAATTCAGTCTTTCTCTGATTGCTTCTAAAAAAAAACAAGAACAGTATCGTATTCACTTCAAGGAATAAGTATATCAAGGGGCAACCCTGATAATCATAACAGACATGAACGATGGCAAATTCAACTTATTTTCTTTTTTTTTTTCGTTTATAAATGGTACTTATGGTAGCACTGGTACAGTGTACAATCTAGCGCACGCCATTGCACCCTAGGCCCTCTAAAGTCCAAGATGGCGCAATTCTAACCCAGCCTTTGGCCCGTCATGTGCACTTGATCATAAAAATGCCATCCTGCAAATTAGGGTCCTTTTAGTCTGTTTCTGCTTTTTCCACTCAATAAACATTATACTGAGCTTTCAAGTAAAAATTTATATATTTAAGGAATGAAGAGAACTTTTTTTGTTTTCATGGAGGTATGAAAAAAAAACCTAATCACACTGTATGAAACCGCGAAGCGGTTTCATACAAAAGTGTGATTAGGTTTTTTTTTCATACCTCCATGAAAACAAACAAAAATTCTCTTCATTCCTTATAATTCAATATCACAGACAACAAATATGCACTTAAGTTCTACTCTAACTGCTTTTTTTGTAAATCCAACATTGCGTATTTATTTAAAGTCCATTTCATTGATAATTCTTAGCGCGGTAAATCAGCTCGTTCATGCCGTAATAATGACGTAATTCATGACGTCATTATAGTATTGAACATTTGCAGATTTAGTCGATTTATTATTAGAAGTAGATCTACAATACGCTAGAATTAATTTGAAAATAAGATTGTTAGAACCCAGCAAAGTGACAATGAGTTTTCAGTTCTCTCTTTGAAATTACAGTTGGATTTCTTTTTCGATATTCAGAGAAAATAAATTCAGCTAGCAATTTGAACTTCGGACTCGATATAGATCTAAAATCAGAAAGAAAAAACATTATGGAATCTCGTATACATGTTTGTTTACATTTTTTTGAATGCAAAAGTAGTTCCGGCACTGCTAATTTTTTTTTTTTCATGGAGCTATGAAAAAAATTTTTCAGCCAATCAGAACTCGCCAATGTTCATGAAAAAAATTAATATTGAATTATAACCAGATGGATGTTAGGTTAAGATACAACTGGTAGCTTATTATTGATCTGCGTATTGTATGGTTGCAGGAGATACAACGGGTACCAGACGTTGCGATTCTTTAAGCTTCTACTGATCATTCAACAGCGCAATGACGCCATTTTCCGAGTATTTTGGAAGTTTTGTTGGGGCAAAATAGGCAAAACCTGTAGAAAATATTACTTAAGAAAGCACAAGGGCCATTGCCTTCCCCTTGTCCAAATGACAATAATAAAACCCTCAAAATGCCTGTTTCAACCAAAATGGTTCTCATCCGATTGGTTCAAAAGTTGGTTTGTTTACGATGAGAAAATTGAACTGTAACTTGTGTGATCAATGGGAAAGTTAAACAGAGGGATATCAGACTTTTTGAAAGTCTACCATTGACACACATTTTTTTGGGATTAAATTAATGGTGGAATCAAGGTTGCTACAATAACAATATATGCAGTGTTGCAGTTTTATTAGCTTAGTATTCATAGATACATTACAGTAATGAGAATATACTTGTTGAATGAAAAGGCAACACTTGTTAACCCTTTACCACACAATGACGCCTTTTAACGCCCCTGAAAAAGAGGCCTTTTGAAAACATTGTGGGAAAAGGAGAAAATGCTGGTAACCAGCGTTTTCTCCTTTTCCCACAAAGCTTTCTACCCTATCAAAGAAAAGTTGCGTCATTTGAGCCACTATGAAATTGTCCTCTGCAAATGCTTTCAATTTGGATAGGTCTTAAATTTTGCCGTGTGGTAAAGGGTTAAATAAATAGGTAAACATTTCAGTAATGAAATATGATTTTTTTATGTGTGGCCCCTAGTTTTCCGAAATGGCCCCCTATTTCAATGTCTGCGGGCCCGTTTGGCATCCTTACAAGCAAAGCTAGATTGACTGCCGGTACATACCGAGTTGTCATTTGAATCACATGCTTCACAAAACCATGTATAGCCCCGTGGTTTGGGTGTGTGTTTAAATGGTGGGTTCAAGCAACCAAAGTGGTAGCACTGCTCACATCTATCACAACTGTAACAAAACATGTGACACTTTAATCTGCATCACATGACAGAATTTTAGACTTGTCCAAATTCAAAGAACTTGCAGACTACAACTTAAACATGGCTAAAATGATGGGTTTGTCTTGGAAAGAGCAGAGAATGTTGTGGAAAAGTGAGAAAATGCAGGTAACCAGCTTTTTTACTTTTCCACAGTATTTCCAAAGCTTTAAATCTTGGATGCTTCAAACTTGAGAATGTGTGGTACAGGGTTAATAATTTAAATAACAACATAAGGGTTTTGAAAACATTGTTGGAAAAGGAGAAAATGTATCAGCATTTTCTCCTTTTCCCAAAATGTTCTCTACCTGTTTAGATATAAACCCCTGTAGCTGAGGTACATTTATTTCCTTGTCTGCAAATGCTTTCTAATTGTACAAGTTAAGGATTTTGACGTCTGGTAGAGAGTTGACATAGGGTGAAATCTCACATTACCTCCTGCCAACAACTTATCGCTTTGCAGTATATCATGATCTAAACACTTAGGTAAAAGGAAAAATTGCCACCAACAAGCATTTTCTCCTGTCACAATGTTCCTTACACATACTCATGTATCAAATCATAAGCCATATTGTACAAGGATGTTTTGTAAGTCCACTGTTCTGGATCTGTTTTTGGGCAAATATGTGTTAATTTGATGCATTCTCTAGAACTGACATGTACTTGAATTATATGCCAAACCTTCTAGCTCAGTCAGTAACCTACAGGAGATTAAACCAAGAGTCTGTGGTTCGAATCAAAAGCTCTGTCAATTTCTTTCTAAAGATTAATGACAGTCTTCACAACAAGATTCATTCCTGTCTCGCTATTGATAATTGTTTCAATGACAGTTATGTGGGAAAGTAGCAAGTAGCTTGGGAATAATACTGTGCAAAGTACTTGTAAAAAGAAACTTATGAAAGTATGGATAGGTGCACTGGCTGCCATGATAAACTGAAGAAATGTTGAAAATATAGAGTTTGTCACCATACAATCAATCAACGTGAACTATAAGGTAACACTGTAGCACCATGGATTAATTTTAAGACTGCTAATTCTTCCAGAAAATAACAAACAACACAGATCCAAGACCAGACTGCATGTTTTGTGCAATGTGATCTTGATCTAAACTATCCACAAAAGCAACTTAATTTGTTGCCATTATTATGATAAGAATTCAAAAGGGAGTTCTGCATGATTCATTGGTAAAAGTGTAGGATTTGCACACTCAAGGCTACAGGTCCAATCCTCATTTGAGGGCAAGACATTTCAGAGCACTGGCCTAGTACTGGTGAAACCATGTACACCCATGAGTAAGTGCGCTGTCTGCATGACATGACAGATATAATGTTGGAAGAGGCATAAAATAGTCAATAGTTCATGATAAACACGGTCTGACGTAAGTTGACATTTGAATTAAGATCTATTACATGAATCTATCGCAAATATGCTATTGAGTGAGCCTTTGGCAAGCTTAATAACGTTTTTGTAGACAACTTTGATAAAACTTTCATCTCAAAAGCTAACAAATATCAGATTATTTCAATCACCACATTACGAAATCTCATGAATTCAAAGTCAGAATATGCCAAACCATATATGCACATGAGGTAATTTCCATATATAAAACCAGACCCATTTCTATACAGTAAGTATATAAAATGATGTCACATATGACATCACACAAATCTTATCTCAACAGTGTATAAGATATGAAAATACATAATAGGTGTACTACAATGAAAACAAGGGAGGTAATGTGATAAAAAAGAGTGTAGACTTACCTGACCATATTAGACTTTGTGCCAGGTTTAGAACATGTGATGCAATGTGTACCAAACAGCTTTCTTGTAGGAGGTTTTACATCAGGGATCTTGCATTTTTCTCTTTCCACTGGAGGCTTTTTACCTACAGATCATATATAACCTCTATTTCAACACTTAAATAAACGTTCTTTCAAACATTTATCAGACAACAAAATGTCTGATTCTTCCAAACTGAAAGAATTTGCAGACAATGTTTCAAAGGGTACTAGATAATAGGTTTAGTGGAATGGCTATGGTGTGATAGAAAACACTGTGGAAAAAGGAGAAAATGCTGATCACTAGCATTTTCTCCTTTTTCCAAAATGATTTCAATGGCTTTCTTCTTCACTGTTGTCAAAAATCTGTATTTTTACCAATAGATAATATAACCATTTAGAAGACGACAAAGCTTTAGATTTCCAATTTGAAAGCATCCAAGTTGAAATTATATAAATGATGAAAATAAAGGGTTTTGGCCTTGGAATGGTAGAAAACATTATGGAAAAAGAAGAAAATGCTGATTACCAGCATTATTACTCCTTTTCCCACTATGTTTTCAAAAGCTTTTTTCTTTAGGGTCATTAAGATACAGTCCAGGTTGGTCAAGGGTCAAATCTTTACCAGAGGACGAAAATGTTGACTTGTCCACATTGAAAACATCTGTGAACAATAAAGTTGAATTTGGCCTTCTTAAGGAATCTCTTAACCCTTTACCAAACAACCCCTGGTTTTTACGACCCTGAGATAGAAGCCTTTTGAAAACATTGTGGGAAAAAGAGAAAATGCTGGTAACCAGCATTTTCTCCTTTTCCCACAATGTTTTCTACCCTGCTGGAAACAAAAAAAAAAATTAATTTTTGAGTTACGTTTATTTTGTCGTCTGCAAGTGCTTTCAATTTGGACCAGTCTAAAATTTTGTCTTTTGGGTAAAGAGTTAAAAGATAAATTGCCCATAACCAAGAGTTTCTCCTTTTCTCCCATGACATTTTCTACTGTTTCAGAAACACATCCCATCATTTGAGAGACTTGTAATTTGTGATGATTTTGGTATGGAGAAGTAAAATTTTTTTTGTTTGTTATTTTGTTTAACCCTTTTATACAATGCCGTCTTTTAACGACCCTTGGAAAGAAGCCTTTTGAAAACATTGTGGGAAAAGGAGAAAATGCTGGTAACCAGCATTTTCTCCTTTTCCCACAATGTTTTCTGCTCTATCAAAGAATAATTGCACTATTTGAGCCACTATGAAATTGTTGTCTGCAAACACTTTCAATTTGGGCAAGGCTAAAATTGTATCGTCTGGTAAAGGGTAAAAGTTACATGTATAAGAAAAGCAGACTGTACCTGAACTGCTTTGCTTTGGTGAAGTGTCTGACTCCTCACTATCCTCTCCATAATGCTTTTTCTTGATTATTTTCCTGCCTGTCCTTGACACATCTTGCTGAAATAATGAGCAGCACAAAAATTTAGTCTGGAGACTGCCTTGTATAATCCTGTTGCGTAGAATGAAATGAAATGAAAATAACCATTGAGTGTAAAAACTGAAGCCTGAAATGAGCCCTGAAGATAATAAAGAGTATAAAGAGATATTGAAAGTAGGTGTAATTTACTATCAATATTTTGCTTGAAAAAAAAAAAACCAATGTCTGAAAAACTGTAAGAAATGTTGTTTCTACAAAGATTAAGTTGAAAACTTTTTTACCCGATTTACACATTACCCTTCATTTACTCCAATTTTCAAGCCCCTGCAGCAGGTTCCTTTGGAAAAATTGTGGGAAAGCCACAAGCAACTGCTTACTTTCCCATGACTTACACTATCATTCAAAATAATGACTTCCTTCAATATTTCTATCATGTCTTCACCCTTTACCACACAATCCAAAGTTTTACAGACCTTAAGTATGAAAACATTTGAAAACATTATGGGAAAAGAAGAAAATGTTGGTGACCAGCATTTTCTCCTATTCCCAAAACACTTTTACCTATTCAACGACAAAACCCATCATTTCAGTCATGAGTTACTTGTTGTCACTAACTGCTTTCAATTTGGACAATTCTACATGGTGTCATCCAGAAATGAGTAAAGGCTTGTCTACAGATAAGTTGAGTGTTCTGCCGAGGCCGCATATTTGCGATTTTCTCGCTAAAAAATTCAAAATGTCGCAGAAAAAATTGGTAAAAGGCGATACCTGTCGCATATCAAGAATCATGGAATCAGCCGCGTAACTAATACAATTTAGTGTTTTTCATGGGCACCGAAGGTGTGTATATGCAAAATGAAATTTGATTGGACGCAGACCGAAAACATCAACCAAGTATTGATTGTGTACTTTACTGTCATGACGTAGTATCTTCTGCAATCTCATTCGGAAAATGGTTTCGTCGCCACCGCGAAATAGCCAGGTATTATCCTAAGCTACTCTGGTCAGCCACAGCATACCAACAATCAGAGCTCAAAGTCCGATAATGTTCTGATGCCCAGTACCCCTCCCATGTAATCAACATTGTTGGAAGATAGTAAAAATTAACTGTACGACGGTTCTTAGTATTTAAAAGAATATGATCGCGACCGCAACTTGTGTTGTAAAATGTGTTTTAAAAAAAACAAGAGGGCCATGATGGCCCTGTATCGCTCCACTGGCTATTAAGTAAAATTCTGACCAGTCGTTTCAGAGAAGAAGAATTTTTAAGAATTTCTAAATTTCCATATAGTGCAAGTAGCCCCCATTCACCAGAGCCACATTTTTTGACGGATCAAAATTTTACGAACAATTTTTGAAAAAGGTCACCCAAGCAACAATCCTGTGAAATTATTTCAAAATCTGACCTGCTGTTTCAGAGGAGAAGATTTTTAAAGAATTCCTTCATTTCTGTATAGTGCAAGAAGCCCCCATTCACCAGAGCCACGTTTTTTGACGGATCGAAATTTTACGAACAGTTTTTGAAAAGGGTCACCCAAGGAACAATCCTGTGAAATTATTTCGAAATCTGACCAGCGGTTTCAGAGAAGAAGAATTTTGAAGAATTCCTTCATTTCTATATGGTGCAAGAAGCCCCCATTCACCAGAGCCACATTTTTTGACGGATCAAAATTTTACGAACAATTTTTAAAAAGGGTCACCCAAGGAGCATATCTGTGAAATTATTTCAAAATCTGACCCGTGGTTTCAGAGGAGAAGATTTTTAAAGAATTCCCTAAAAAATTCCATTTGGTTGCAATGGCAACCAGAGTTTTTGATGGAATCAAATTCTGCGAACAGTTTTTAAAGAGGACCTTCCAAGGAACATTCCAGCCAAGTTTGGTCCAAATCCGCCCAGTGGTTTAGGAGGAGTTGATGTTTAAAGAATTGTTGACGACACACGACGCACGACGGACACCAGGTGATCCTAAAAGCTCCCCTTGAGCACGTTGTGCTCAAGTGAGCTAAAAAGTTAACATACGGATGGACGCACAACGGACAATGGGCCATAACATAAGCCTGCTGGCCTTCGGCCAGTGGAGCTAAAAAACTTGTCTAGCACCAATCATGTATCACTGCAGCTTGATAATCAAGGGAGGTAAATAGTAACGAACTTTATCTTTCATAAAGAGTTATTTCCCTTGATTAATGTTTAAATTGAAGTGACAATATTTTGAAGCCCATGTTAAACCTGCGATCCCTGGAATGAAGGCAATTTTGACCCCAGACCTACAATATGAAACTAGAATGTGTGGTTATAAACAAAAAGATTTTTTAATCTTGCCCAATAAAAAGTCATGTAAAACAAGTTTGCTGAATAAAAGGCCCTGTAAAATATGTGATCCATGACACAGGTTTATCAAGTTTTCACTATAAAAGCCAATGTAAAACTTGTGACCCCTGGTGTGGAGTCAAACTTGACCCCCAAAGTTAAAATTTGGGCCCTCTTGGTAGAGGCCCATTATATAAAGTTACATGCAAAATTTGGTAGCCCTAGGCCTAAATATGGCTATGTACAAGTAGATTATTAAAGTTTCCTTATATAAGACCATGTAGAACTTGTGACCCCCTGGGGTGGGGCTACATTTGACCCCCTGGGCTATAATTTGGGCACCCTTGATAGAGACCCCCTAGATAAAGCTAAATGCAAAATTTGATAGCCCTAGCCCTTATAGCTAGATGCGAAAGATTTTCCTATATAAGCCCGCCCATGTAAAACATGTTACCCCCCGGAGCGAAGTCAAATTTGACCCTCGGCTATAATTTGGACACCCTTGGTACAGGTCCACTAGATAAAGCTACATGCCAAATTTGGTCGCCCTAGGCCCCATGGCTAGGTCAAAGAAGAATTTTAAAGTTCTCCCTATATAAGCCCATGTAAAACTTGTTATATAAGCCCATGTAAAACTTGTTACCCCCGGGCAGGGCCTAATTTGACCCCAGGGCTATAATTTGAACAATCTTGGCAGAGGTCCACTAGATAAAGCTACATGCCAAATTTGGTAGCTCTAGGCCCTATGGCTAGGTAGAAGAGGAATTTTAAAGTTCTCCCTAAATAAGCCCATGTATAACTTGTAACCCCCGGGGCGGGGCCAATTTTGACCCCAGGGCTATAAATTGAAGAAACTTGGTAGAGGTCCACTAGATAAAGCTACATGCCAAATTTGGTAGCCCTTGGCCTTACGGTTTCAGACAAGAAGATTTTCAAAGATTTTCAAAATTTTTCAGTTTTGTTGCCATGGCAACCAGAGTTTTTGAAGGAATTAAATTCTTTCAAGAAATTCTGAAGAGGACCATGGCAGGATCATTTCTGTGAAGTTTCATCAAAATTGGATGGGTAGTTTCAGAGAAGAAGACGTTTTAAAAAAAAGTTAACGCACGGACGGACGCACGGACGGACGGACGCACGCACGACGGACAACAGGCCATAACATAAGCCCGCTGGCCTTCGGCCAGTGGAGCTAAAAAACCAAAAAGTACGCATTTACTGAAGAAAAAAAGAAACTTCAGAACTACTACTCTTATGTCCGAAGTGCAGAGAACGTCTATCATAGATCAGCTGCCATGGCCGAGACTTTTCAGGGGGGGTTTTAAGAAAAGTCTCAATGAGAAATAATCAGCCGTGTTAGTTGCATTTAAATCCGCATTTTGGCAAGTGAAAGAGAACATAGCAGTTAACAAGTATGGGTATTGGGGAACTAATTCCAATTTCTTATTTTTAAACCATTTTAATGCATACTAAATTTTGTCCCCAAATTTTTAAAAATGTCTCAAACTTTTCTTGATGAGTGAGAAGTTACACAGGAAAAGACACTTTTCTGATAAATGACGGTTGTATCCAAGCAAAGCTGAAAAAACAAACCGGTCAATTATAGTGACATTACCCGGCAGAAACAAAATTTAGACAACAGACCAAAATATCAAATATTTGTAATGAAACACTTCAATCTCAATATCAAAATTGTATGTAAATTATTAAATACGTTAAAATGGTTCATCTCCTTCACACATTATATATATGTATTCAAATACAGGGCCTGTGTTCACCAAACATTCTGAATATTTCTCTAAATTTGCATTCCAAAAACTAGCCATTTGATTGGCTAAGGCATTCTGTATCAGCCAATCAGATGGCTAGATTTTGGAATGTAAATTTAGAAATGAATTTAGATTGGTCAGGCATGCAAATACAGCCCCAAGATATTAAAACACAGACAGTAACACTTACAAACTGTGGGTGTTGTTTCGGTACAGGGGTAGTCTGTTCCTCAATCTTCACCTCCACTTCGATAGAGCTGTCGTCACTTACATTGACAGGTGTCGAGGATCTGGCGACATCTGATAGTGTTTCTAGCTGATCCAAGTCTATCTTCTCTGTTTGCCACTCTGTTTTAATGTCTAGATCAAGAGAACTTTTACTCTCAGGAACAATGTCTGAGGTTTCTGAAGGTGGCCATGTATCTTTCTCCTTTTTTATTACTTTCTTTAACTTCTTTTTCTGTCCAGACCTTCTTTGAAATAACTGAAATCACAAGATTACAATATCACTACATTTCATCTTTTTTATTGTAAGTCTAGACAATTGAGGGTACAGCAGCAGTATAGCATACTGCAGTTTGGCCTTGCTTATATTTTCATGAAAGAATGAGTCATTGATTTGTAGCAGAGGTCTCTAGAACTTTAGCAAATTCTTCAATTTTCACAATGTCTTCAAATAATTAATCCTGATACACCGATGATAATTAAGATTACAATCAATCAAGAAATAATTTAATGGACAGATAAATTCTTCTCATCCTCAAAACTTATTTTGCAAGCTCGTATTCTTAAAAAGTATTGATTCCTTTACCAGGCATTTCCATGTCTTTATGACCCTAATGAAAAAGGCTGTTGAAAACATTGTGAGAAAAGAAAATTCTGGTAACAAATATTTTCTCCTTTTCCCACAATGTTTGCTACACTTCGGAAACAAATCCTACCATTTGAGCCACATTTGATTTGTTTTCTGAAAATAGAGCAACATTGGGTATATTCGACACCTTTGGAGGAAAAGCATTAACACACGGCGATGAAAAGATTCCAAAGAATAAACACACATTTAAACGGAAGTATAGTTGTATCAATTTCATTTGCAAAAAATGCGATGAGAATATGAATATCATTGTCGTGTCTATTTTCGATTAATCATGTGAGGGGCTGTTGGCTAAATTCGTAACACCTCGCCTAATTTTGACACCCCAAGAAAATTGAAGAAAAAATAATTATAAAATACTCTTAAATCCACTAAATATTCCTAAGGGAATGAATTATACTCAATTTAGAAATGTTTACTCTCTTTCAATATTTCGGCTTTTGCCTTGATCAAGAAATTAGACGTTAAACAACTAATTAACAACACATCAATTATAAAATAGTTTTTGCACATATGTTAACTATAACTTCAGTTAGTCTTTACGTGCCAGCGATAATACCCTCGTTACCTCTTCAACAGGGAACTTGTAAGACAGTTTCCCTACAAGATAGTTTCTTAACAGGAGTTTTCGAGACAGTTCCACCTACACCTTTGTTCTGAGTCAAATGACATGGGTAAAGACTAGTTAATAAAGGATTTTATGAATAAATGTGTTTTGTGTTTGATTGAAACCTTTGTATCTGTGACTGACAGGTACATTTGGTCATTCTAAGATTGTTTGTAATATTTAATGATTCCCATGTGAAATGACTGTAAATTTCTATAAGCAAGCTTGTTTGACGGGACACTTTGAAGATCTTTCGTCGCCAAATACCAAACAATATCAATTCACACTACATTTTGCCCAATGGTACACAGATTAAATGCATGTGGAAAAAAGAATTATTGTTGGGGAGCTGTCTTCAAATTTGTTGTGGAACTTTCTCAAAAATTAGTATAGGGGAACTGTCTTGTCAGGGAACTGTCTAGATATCCTTCAACACAATCTTTAACTGGACAATTAAGGAAACAATGAGAGAGACAGAGAGAGAAAAAGACTTAAAGGATGTTTCCCATTTCTTTCGAAAACTGACATTAGATCTATATATTCATCTTCACCTCAATGCACTTTTAACGTGTTGAATTTATCCGACGTTTCAATATTTCGTCGGGTTAATTCAACACCCTATCTGAAGGTCAAAGTAAAAACGGATGCGCTTTATTTCTAAAAAATTATTACAATATATCCTTTTCTTATATTCACTTGAAATACACATGACCAAAACCACTTCAGGAATTTCTTTTTTCATACCTTTGATTGGATCTGCTCTCCTACCAGTATCTGTAACGAACATTTTTTCAAGAAAAAAAATTGACGGTCCTCTTCTTTAACGAATGTATGAGGTAAAGGGAAGAGGGCCTGTAAGAAATCGATGATTATATGATGTCACGTATGTACATAGTGTATTGTTTATGTCAGCAGTATGTTAATATAGTGATTCACGTGCCGTATTTTGTAAAAAACAAACAAGACTGTTGAATTTAAATGATTGTCAGAATTACCCAACGTTGCTCTACTTGAAATATGGGCAAATAAAAAATTTTGTTGTCTGGCAAAGAGTTCAAACATACTGGGAAGAGGAACTCCATGTCTTCCTGTGCTTTTGTGAACTTGGCCGGTTCTTTGATTTTGTCCCGTAATCGTCTTGGAGCATTCACATTGACTGTAGATTTTTCCTCCGAGTCATCACTACTGTTATCAGCGCACTTTGAACATTGCCTGTAAAACACCTTCTGTGTTTAAGCATATTTCTGCATTTCTTCTGTAATGTCAACACATTTACCGTTTCGGCACCACAGGCAAAAACAGTGACTTTAGCGGACGGCATAGATCAAGATCAGACTGCACAAAACATCCAGTCTGATCTTTGATCTATACCGTCCGCTTGTGTAGTCAAGCTTATACAAACAAAATCTTTGTAAGTTTCAATGGACTGTATTTAGAGCCATCGAAAGAGGTTGAGTTTATTTATTTGGCGCTGAAAGAGGTAAAGTACCGCTTATTCACAGGCCAACTAAGTTTGTGTTTATGGTGCTTACAGGTGTTTTCAACATTATTTCAGTTATATTGCGACAGTCAGTGCATCTATCCATACTATCTTGGAGTTTCTTTCTGTTGTGCCTTTTACAATTTTTTTTCCAAGCCACTTGCTGCTTTATCGAAACAATATTTAGCAGAGAAAAAGGAAGGACCCATGTTGCAGTGACTTTCATCAGTCCTGAGAAAGAGTTGATCTAGCTGGGAATTGAGCCAGTAATCCCAATTTTTTTTTTATTCTATGGTAGTTAACGCTGTTTTAAACACCATTTCATTTACATCATGGCCATCAGTGCACCTATTCAAGCTTTCCTGGAATTTCATTTTACCAGTAGCAGTACTTGACATAATTTTCTTCCAAAGCCACTGGCTGCTTTCAGACACAACCATCACAAAAACAATGGTTAGCAGTGAGAGAGGAATGAATGAATGAATCCACTGAAAGAAAGTGGCCGAGGTGGGAATTTGAACCAGCAACCCTCTGGTCTCAAGTCCTGCATCCAACTGACTCTGCTACCACGGCTAGATTTCAAGCACTGTATGTCACCATCAGGGCTCGGCCAAAACTAGCAAACAATTGATGAAAATGAAAATAAGTGATGGGGACTATGCCTTTTTCAACAATATGGAAAACACTACAAGGAAAAGAGCAACTGATAGCAAAACAGCAAACAATGTTTTCAAATGCCTTCAACCACAGGTTGTGAAAGTCATATCTGTATTGTAATGGCTTAACCTTTTACCAGAAGACAAAATCTTAGACTGGTCCAAATTGAAAGTATTTGCAGACAGCAAATTAAATGTTGCACAAATTGTGCAATTTGTCTTTGACAGAGTATAAAATATTGTGGAAAAAGGAGAAAATGCTGGTTAACGGCAATTTCTTTTTTCACAATGTTTTCAATAATTCTTTTTCTTTGGTGTCATTCGAAATCAGAATTATGTGATAAAGGATCATCCTTTTTCCTGACAACAAAATGTCCATACATATTCAAAGGGCTTGCAGACGACACATTAAATTTGACTCAAATGATGGCAGTTGTCTTCATCAGGGTAGAAAACATGGTTGGAAAAGGAGAAAATTCTGGTTATCAGCATTTCCTCCTTTTCCCACAATGTGTGAAAAAGCTTTCTTACTGGAAGTCATTAAAACAGGGAGATTGTTCAGTAAAGGATTAATGTCATACCAGCCCATTCTGCTTGTCTTTTTTGGCATTCTTGTCAGCGGGGGATTCAGACATCCTAGGTGATACCATAGGTGACACTTGTCACATCGGGCCAATAAATGTTGATCGTGGGATAGACTGCATATACCACAACTGAAACAGAATTAATAAGTGGTGACACTTGTCACATTTTTCTAACAAATGTTGATCATGAGATACAGATCTACTGCATATACCAGAACTGAAAAAGAATTAATTAGTAAGTTAAAGACAGTGTATATTAAAATCAGACAGCACAGAATTTGCAGTCTAATCTTAGATCTGTATGTGTGATATTTTGGCCAAAAAAGCCTTGATGCTCTATCAGATGACAAAGTTTTTGACTTGTCCATATCTACAGGAGTTGCAGATGACAAACTGAATGTAGCTCACATGATGAGATACCTTTTTGTAAAGGTAGAAAGTACTGGTATATGGGGAAAAAAAGGACACTGTCAGTTAGCAGCCTTTTCTTGTTTTCTTGAGGTGGTTCCCACAGCTTTCTTCCACAAGGTGCCCTCCCTTGGTGGCTGCCTGACCCTTTCCTAGATTAGAAAAGTTTACACTCATTGAAATTGTTTTTTTGTTTGTGAGGTGTTTAACACTGTTTGCAACATTATTTCAGTTATAATGTGGCCGCAAGTGCACATATCCATGCTTTCCTGGAGTTTCAGCATGTCCAAGGACCATTCTACCTCATTATTCAGTAGATTGTTTGACAAAATAGATTTTATGGATCCAAAATTATATTTGCTTGGTAGAATACATCACAGAGATACATTAAAACCCCTTTTGTAAGAGCATGGCTCAAATCATACTGACTTACTGATTGATGACTGTTGTTTTCGGTGCTTGTGGAAGTTCTTTTTGATGAGTCGGAGATTTTATCAACTTTATCTGTTTCAAAACTGGCGGTGGCGATAATGGCTGATAAAAAAAAAAAGGTACAAAAGAATACATTTTTCTACACAACAAATTTCTAATTACCCCATATTGAACACATTTGCATACCACAAATGAAATGTGGCTCAAATGATGATTTTGTCCTTGAATGGTAAAAAAAACATTGCAGCATTTTCTCCTTTTAACCCTTTACCACACGGCAAAATTTAAGACCTATCCAAATTGAAAGCATTTGCAGACGACAATTTCATAGTGTCTCAAATGAAGCAACTTTTCCTTTGATAGCGTAGAAAACTTTGTGGGAAAAGGAGAAAATGCTGGTTACCAGCATTTTCTCCTTTTCCCACAATGTTTTCAAAAGGCCTCTTCTTCAGGGGTGTTAAAAGGCGTCATTGTGTAGTAAAGGGTTAAACAATTTTTTCAAAAGCCTTATTCATCACGGTGGTTAAAACTCATGATTGTATAGTAAAGGGTTAAAAAGAAATGAATAAATACAATACACATTTAACTTGTTACTTTCTGCAACAAGTTTAGTCAGACACGACTAAAAAGATTCATGTAAGATACGGATAGTAAAAAAGTAAGTTATTTCACTGAAATGATATCCCCCATCAAAAAAGACCTTTTTTGATAGAAACATATAAGAGGTATGTGTTTTGCATGTACATGTGGCATTTTTGTTATTGGTCAATAATGAAATAATAAATAAGCCCCCCTTTCCATAACATGGCATTTCGTGAAATGAAAACAAATAATGATTGTCTGCGGCTTATGATAAACAATATAAATATGAAAGTTCATAAAATTTTGTCCAGTAGTTAAAGAGATATTGGCCCATAATGGAAATATACATCTATTCCCCTTTTTACATGACACAGCTTCAAATCAAAACACCAAAAACACTGTATTGGCTGAGTATCATAAGGAACACATGCATGAAGTTTCATCAATTTTTGTTGAGGATTTTAGAAGATATCTGTCTGGATCGATGGACTAACAGATGGTTTTTGGCCCATAATGAAATTATACATAAGCCCCTGTTTTCCATGACATGGTATTTCATTAAATGAAAACAAATAATGATTGTCTGTGGTTTATGATAAACAATATAAATATGAAGTTTCATAACATTTTGTCTAGTAGTTAAAGAGATATTGGTACATAATGGAAATATACATCAAGCCCCCTTTTTCCATGACACAGCATCATATATAGAGAGAGAGAGAGAGAGAGAGAGAGAGAGAGAGAGAGAGAGAGAGAGAGAGAGAGAGAGAGAGAGAGAAACGACTTTGGCAGAATATCAAAAGGAGCGTATGTATGAAGTTTCATCAATTTTTGTCAAGGATCTTAGAAGATATCTCTCTGGATGGACTGACAAACCGACAATGTGAAACCTATATTTCCCCCCTCCTCGAAATTCGGTGGGGAATTATGAGGGTCATTTTCATAGATACAAAAATGTGAAAAAATGTGTAAAAGCTTGTTCAGAATAAAACTCAATATACCACAATTTTTAACAGGTTTCACAAGTACTAGACTAGGGATCTGATATGTCTTGCCAAAAGAAACTCCCATATAATACCCAGTACTTTGTTGAAGGCTTAAACCACTGGCCTCCAGGACTTTAATCCTACACTTAACCACTGAGCAAAGACTCCTGAACAATGGAAAAAAGAACACCTAGTTGTACAAAGCAAGTACTCCTTTCTTCAAAATGGTTTCAAAAGCTGTCACCTACAGGTTCTTTATTTACAAAAGCTATCTACTACAGAGCCACAATAGTCGCATCTAATTGGAAATGGTTAATTTCCATGGCTTCAATACAATTTGTCTAAAAAATACAGATCTAGAAATAATCAAATATATTTCTACAACAAAATTTTACCTACCCTTCCAGCCATTTCACTAAGCATCTGCCACAGTGTTTCTCCCTTTAGAGTCAACTTGTCAGCATGTTCCTGGATTTTGTTGGATTCTTTCAAAATCTTTGATATAATGAAAATTTTAAAAAAAAAGTTGAAAATGACAGACAAATAGTGCCATGTCATTAAATGAAATTACTTCATGTAAATATCTATAGAATTTCTGGCATTGGCATATTTCATCAATCTGAAGCTATCATGGAAAACGGCAAGCTGACTCACTGTTTTCATATTCCAGGGACTTTTTCTTATACACCCTTCACACTTACAGATTTTTCTTACGAGTCCTTACGGATGTCACACATCCGTAAAAGTACACGGATTGTTATGATCTGGTCGGTTTTACGAGTGGTTTACGAGTAATTAATGTCCATTTACAATTTATTACGGGTTGTTACAATGTATTTACGGCAAATATCTACGATTTGTTCCGAGTTATTACAGACAAATACAAGCATGTTACGAAATTTTAAGAGCTGTTTACGGAATGTTACGAGTATATTACGGATGGTTACGATTAATCTAGTCATTTACATGTAAATTACGACATGTTAACATGTTGTTACGAATAGTTGGGAGTAAGTTAGGAGTATTTACGAGTCCTGTTTTTTTTTTTTTTTTTTTTTGTGTGTGCAAAAAGCATGCAATTCTCTGTGTATCATCATTCAACAGCTGACATCCAGTGAGACAACATGGCATACAAGAGAAACAGATTGCAATTTTATCAACACTTTCTACAGTTGCTCCTTCAACTAGCAGAACGGGAAGATGCCCAGCAGCAAGTAGATATTCCTAGGCAGAAGAGACGTTCAGCACAAAGAAGATTTTACGCAGGTCTTCTACCTCTGCGGGCTCTAGCTGTGGCGGTTCTAAGGAGGGTGAACGCGTCCGCTTTTTTCTCATGGCTGCCTTTTTTGCTTTCTTTGGACCCATGCTTGTAGATAATGTATATCAATAGTGTATATCGAAGAGATCAAGCCTCTCTGACGTCTTGATAACAACTGAAAGGAACTGTTCAATTTTGCACGCTTTTATACCATTTCTAAATCGTAAAGTATACGTATGTATTCGTAAAGTACTTGTACATATCCATAAATTGCTCGTAATTAAGTCTTGTCAATCCGTAGAGCAATCATAACTGAACGCAATGAAAATCGGTAACGTCACTTAAGCACTTGTAATATTCCGTAAAAGAATCATAAACTAACCGTAACAAATCGTAAAACAAATTGTTTACGAGACATTTACGGATTCTTGCGAGTAGTTTACGGAGGGTTACAACCGGTTTACGATACTTATGGATTGTTACAAGTTATTTACGAGTTAATTACGGAAAATTTTATCCGTGGACACTCGTAAGAAAATTTTTGACATGTCAAAAATTTTGTCTCTACTTTCACGGATCCTCACGAGTGTCTGCGAGTTGTGACGAGTTATTAACGGATGCGAACGAGTTATGTACGGATGCTTGCGATTGACTACGAGTTGGCGATCCGTAAGGACTCGTCAGAAAAATCCGTAAGTGTGAAGGTGGTATTAACAAGAAATTTATTCATTTGCCACAATATTTTTAATAGTAATAATATTTGTTCACTGAATCTTAGCTCATATTGATTACGGTATCTCTGTTTTGTATAAAGGGGGTTTCAGTTATCTGCTGTAAATTTGTTTCAGAAGGTTATGAATAAAATCTTTTCAAATATAAAATGATTATTTGTTTTTATAGTGTTTTACGACATTTTCAATATCATTTCATTCATATTGCCGTGGCTAGTGCACCTATCCATACTTTCCTGAATTTTCTTTTACCAGAACTTGGCACAATATTCTTCCCAAGCCACTGGCTGCTTTCCAACATATCACTTTTCAAAACAGTGATTAGCAATGAGAGAGGATTGAATCCTATCGCAATGACTTTAATAATCCTCGGAAAGAAATTAGATTGGCTGGGGATTCGAACCAGTGACTCTCCAGTCCTGTATGCTTCTGACTGCACTAAAGGGCACTGCAAAAAAAATATGATATGACAAACACATCAACCCTTAGCCTTCTATGTTCATACATGTAAAAGGACTTATGACAGAAAAAAAAAAGATACAACTCAAGGCTTTATGGTGAGAAAATCTCAAATGTTTTTTGAAACAGCACATGTCAAAGATCGAATGGCACATTTTGAGAAGTCTAATTTTGAACTACACTGTATACAAAAAACACCTTATGTTGCCTCTAGTATTCTTTCTTCTTTTCCAAACAACAAAGTTTTAGACTTGTCCAAATAGAAAGCACTTGCAGATGACAAGTTACATGTACCTCAAGAGACAGTATTTGCCTTTAACAGGGGAGAAAACATTGCTGGAAAAGGAAAAAATGCTGGTTACCAGCATTTTTTCCTTTTCCAACAATCTTTTCAAAAGTGCTTCTTCCCTACATTCTTTAAAACACAGGATTGTTTGGTAAATGGTCAAAGTGTACTCAAATATGACAGATCACCTGGTCATACTGCATTCTCAAAGCATTATTTTGTTGTTGAAGTTTTTCCTTCTGTTTTTCCTGCTCTTTCAAGTCAGACTTCAGTTTGTCAATCCGTATATTACGATCTGAAAGTTAGAAAGACGTTCTCCTGCATTCTTAGTATTTATAAGAATGTTCTAGGCCAATTGTGAATTGGGAAGACTCCCAAATTTTTCATTTGATATGAAATTTTCTAGAACAAATCTACTGCTAACCTGCCTGCACCATACAGGTTAGAATCTGTAACACCAAAACAGAGCAAACAAAAAAACACACTCCCTGATCATAACATTGATAAACAGCTCTTGCAAGTTCTGAAACAAATAAGCTTCTGTATTTCAACAAAATTTGACTAACAATCATATCTTATCCAAGTCCCCAATATGCTCTTTCTGCATTTGTCAAAAATTGCAAAGCAAACAAAAAGCTGTTCCAAGAGGAAACGGTAAACTTTTAATCAGACAATGATAAAATATTTAGACTTTCCCAAATTAATTTGCAGACATCAAATAAATTTTGGCTCAAAGAGTAAGAATTGTCTGTTAATAGAGTAAACAAGAGGGCCATGATGGCCCTGTATCGCTCCACTGGCTAATACATAAAATCCCTACATGCCAAACATTACAATACTTGACCAATTGGTTTTGAACATAAGACCCCTGAGACAGGACTAAAATTGGTAGCCCTAGTTCATATGGTTAATAACAAGAAGATTTCTAAAGATTTCACTATATAAGCCCATGTAAAACTTCTGACCCCTCGGGGTGAATCAAATTCCACCCTAGGGCTATAATGTATGCACTCTTGGTGAAGGCCCTCTAGATATAGCTCCATGCGAAATTTGGTAGCCCTACGCTTTATGAATAAGTACAGGGAGATTTCTTAAGTTTTCTCTATATAAGCCCATGTAAAATTTGTGACCCCCGGGGCAGGGCCAATTTTGACCCCATGGCTATAATTTGGGCACTCTTGGTAGTGGCCCACTAGATAAAGCCACATGCAAAATTTGGTAGCCCTAGGCCTTATGGCTAGGTACAGGGAGATTTCTGAAGTTTTCCCTAAATAAGCCCATGTAAAACTTGTGACCTGCGGGGCAGGGTCAAATTTGACCCAAGGGCTATAATTTGGGCACTCTTGGTAGAGGCCCACTAGATAAAGCCATATGCAAAATTTGGTAGCCCTAGGGCTTATGGCTAGGTACAGGGAGATTTCTAAAGTTTTCCCTATATAAGCCCATGTAAAACTTGTGACCCCCCCGGGCCGGGGTCAAATTTGACCCCAGGGCTATAATTTGAAGAAACTTGATAGAGGCCCACTAGACAAAGCTACATGCCAAATTTGGTAGCCCTAGGCCTTATGGTTTCTGACAAGAAGATTTTCAAAAATTTCCAATATTTTAAAGTTTTGTTGCCATGGCAACCAGAGTTTTTGAAGGAATCAAATTCTTTCATGAAATTCTGAAGAGGACCATGGCAGGATCATTTCTGTGAAGTTCCATCAAAATTGGATGGGTAGTTTCAGAGAAGAAGATTTTTAAAATAAAAGTTAACGGACGGACGCATGACGGACAACGGGCCATGACATAAGCCCGCTGGCCTTCGGCCAGTGGAGCTAAAAAGAACGTGGTGGAAATTCTCCTTTTCACCACAATGTTTTCAAGAGCCTTGTCCTGAAAACATGGGATTATTTAGCAACTCTTTTCCAGATGCCAAAATTTTTGACAGGTCCAAAATTGAAAGCATATGCAGACGACAAATAAACTTTTGCATAAATGCATGTTCTTGTTTTTAATAAGAAAACAGAAAGGAAAAAAAAATGTGGGAAAGGAGAATATGCTGGTTAACAGCATTCATTCTTTTTTTCCACAATCTTTTCAAAAGGTCTTTTCCTAAGGGTCGTTAAAAACTCAGAATTTTTTAATAAAGATTTAAGGGTTACATTATACCATCATACCTAGATAGTAAGTTACAAATTCTGCACTTAAAGCTGGACCTATATGTGACTTCTTCCTCTCCTGTTTGTCATGATTGTGGACTTCATGTTGTGTCTACAAAATATATCAAGGAACTAAAACCAGTGGACTCTTTATGTCTGCCAAGCAGATTTATATGATAGAAACCTGATCAAAGCTACCATATTTTGGTCAAAGTTAGGAGATTACTCTGTAACACAACAAGATGCATGCCTCAAGCATACGCCATGCTGTTATTGTTCCTTATAATCATTTTCATCAAATTAGAATGGAATCAGAAAAAACTTTTTACCTCTTTACTAAACAACAAAATGTTACATTTTTTCACATTAAAAGTATCTGCAGATGACAATTGAAATTTGGCTAAAATGATGAGATTTGTTTAGGAATGAGTAGAACATACTGTAGAAAAAGAGAAAATACTGGTTACCAGCATTTTCTTCATTTACCACAATGTATCAAAAGCTTTTACCCCAATCTGAACAATGTATATAAAGGTAGTCCATTTCAAAATGATAGAGGTTTAAAGTTAAGACATCTGAATTTTTTCATACATCAAACTGTTCATCACTATAATCACTAAAATATCACACCTGTTTGCATATTTGTAACACTGATTTTAACATTACTTCCAACAATCTTCTTCCCAAGCCACTGGCTATTTTCCCACATAACTATCACATAACTCTTTCCCAAACAACAAAATTTTAGACTTTTCCAACTTGAAAGCATTTGCAGACGACAAAATAAACATGACTCAAAAATTGAAACTTGACTTTGGAAGAGTAGAAAACATTGTGGGAAAAGGAGAAAATGCTGGTAACAAAAGGAGAAAATGCTGGTTACAGGGTCGTTAAAACCAGGGATTGTTTGGTAAAGGGTTAAACAGCGAATTATCGGCAGTAAGAGAGGAATGAATCCCATCTCAATGACTGTCATCAAGCCTCAGGAAGCAATTGGCTGAGCTGGAGGTTGTAGCACCCCCATGGTTCCAAGTCCTGTATGTTACTGACTGTGCTGCTCGGCTTGGCTGTTACACCTGTACTCACCTGTGTTATGATTCCCATTAATTCTGCCTTTCTTAACATCTTTTTCACCACAGATGGACTAGACGTGAGGTATCGTATCATTTTCTGAGGAGGCACTATATTAATTTAAAAACATACACTTTTTTTATGCATTATCAATGATCAGTGAGGTCTAAGAAAACACAATGATGCTTGTTCTGTGAAAAGGGGGTGCTCTGAGAAAAGGGGCTCAATGCATCTGTTAAAAGTATCGACCAAGGTCAGCCTGCGCAGTTCATGCAGGCTGACCTTGGTCAAAATTCTTTCTGTTTGGTCAATTTTCTGCATTTTTCTGTAAAAGACCAGTCCTACTTCATGATTTAGTCAGTTGCTAGACAAAATGAGTTTTATGGATCAAGAATTACGAAATGTCTTGCTAGGTATAATGCACTATAGAGATGAATTAACTCTTTACCAAACCACAAAATTTTAGACCAGTCCAAATCGAAAGTATTTGCAGACAACAAAATAAATGTGGCTGAAAAATTGAAATTTGTTGTTGGAAGGGTATAAAACATTGTGGGAAAAGGAGAAAATGCTGGTTACCAGCATTTTCTCCTTTTCCCACAATGTTTTCAAAAGGCTTCTTTCTCAGGGTCGTTAAAAGGCGGGATAGTGTGGTAAAGGGTTAAAACCCCTTTTGCAAGAGCTTGGCTCAAGGCGTGAAATCTTGTTGACAGATGGCTTGTTCTCCATTTATGATTGTTCCAATTTACCCTGCAGTTTGCAAGATGGCAATCTTGGAAGCTTTGGCGGATGGTGTAGATAGACATCAGACTAAACAGAATGTGAATTCTGATCTTAATCTATACCATCCACTGCTGAAATATGACTTAAATCGTATTAACAAGCTACTTCTTTTAGATCTAAAAAGGTATAAAAATATTTAAAAGGCATATATTTCAAGATTGAAAATATGCCAAAACTATAGATCTTCTGCAGTTTTGACCCCTTCATTGGTGCTATGAATAGATCTAAATTTGTTGGATTATACCCTTATTCATTTGGGACAAACATTCGGACAACAAGGTAAAACCCATTACATGTATTTCGGTCACCCTGTTTTTTTCAAAATGATCATTTCTAGGTAAAGATTTTGTCACAAAAAATTATCTTTTTTTTTTTTCCGTCCGAGTATATTGGCGAGTTTCAGTATATGCAGCCAATTGTGGAAGAAGTTTGTTCGAATGCGGTCTACTCCTTTTAGACAGGTTGAAATTGAAAGCATCTGCAGACAACAATTTTCAATTTTAGTTGTCAGTTAATTTTATACTCTGCCGCAGTAATTATCAATCAATAACATAATCACATCTTTCGAAGCATGTAACATGTAACAAATTACACAAGCTAGCATAGAGGTGTGAATAAGTTTGGGCAGTTAAAGCCCTTTCACAACTTCGCTTTACAGCAGATACATTCATCAGTTTTAATTAAGTCGGGACTGGACTTTTAATTCGCCATATGCAAAACTGCCCTATATCAAAAATTACTGTAACAATTCTTTTTTCATATAGGCTAAAGAAGCATTTGGTCGGGGAACTGATTTCACTTCGTAAAAACCGGAACTTCGCAGTATCAGAGTTCGCTATAAATGTTTTACTGTACATGTATTCAGTCAGTCCTTTGCTGCAAATTTATCACTGACTTGTTTATCCTCAAAAAAAAAAAAAAAAATAGTTTTGTACTTAATTCTCTAAGGTTAAACATTATTTTCTTCCATTTCTGAAAATGCAGAGCTGTTACTCACCCCATGAAGGCGGGCGATTTGCTTTTGCTATTGCATATTTCTGTCGATGGACATTCAATTTCCTGACAAAACGTACCTGAATAATAAATGAACAAATTAAAAAAAAAAATTCCCAGTCAGAACTAAGTAATTTATTGCTGTGTTTATTTGCATACACATAGCCTATTTGTCCCATAAAAATTGCTTGGCCAATTCTTGGAAGCATCAGTCTTGAGTAAAAAGTCGGGGGCTATTTTTCAAAACCATGAACAGGTATGTTTTGATTGTTTGTTTGATGCTTTATGCCAATTAAAATGTTAGTTTAGTCATATTGAGGCAGGTAGTGCCTTAGACTTGTCCGAATTGAAATCATTTGCAGAACACAAAATGAAAAAGGAATCAAAAATTGAAATTTGTCTTTGGAAGGGTAGAAAACATTGTGGGGTAAGAAAAAAATGCTTGTTAACCAATTTTTCCAGCATTTTCTCCTGTCCAACAATCTTTTTAAAAGCCTTTTCTCTCAGGGTCATTAAAAGTCTGTAAGGGCTTTACAGCTTTTGAAAACAATAACAGAAAAGGAGCAGTTGTTTTTAAACAAGCCAATAACCATTGTCAAAACAATGATTTGCCATGAGAGAGGAATAAATCCTGTTGCAATGACTACCATCTATTCTGGGAAAGAAATTAACTCTACTGTATCCTACTGACTGTGCTACTGGGCTCTGCAATATAATGTAGAACTATGGCCAAGATGCTTTGTTTAGTACTACATGAAATACAATTTGAGGTCAAGTTTCTCTAAACAAAATGAAATATACATGTTTTCAGACCTTTTCTTTTTCATCCTGTATATTTGCCATTGCATGTTGTCTGACATGGCTTTGTATGGCTAGATAGTTCCGACGTTTAGCTCTCGATGTAATCTTGTCAGCATGTAATTTACAGTAAGCATAAAACGGGTCTGCAATATCCTGAACTTCATCTGGGGAGGCCTCTGACAGTAAACCATTTCTCTGCGCACTGTTGAAAAAACAACATAATTGTGCATATGAGCCATACTCTGTGAAAAGGGGATTTAATGCATCTGCAAAAGAGTATCGATCCTGGTGAGCCTGCATAGTCTGTGTTGGGTAACCTGGGTCAAAACTTTTGGCTATTGGTCAATTTTCATGTCAAAAGACCAGTGTACCATAGGGTTCAGTCGGCTGTCAGACAAAATGGATTGTATGAATCCATGATAATATGATGACTTGCTTGGTTTAACACATCATGGAGATGCATTTAACTCTCTTTTGCAAGAGCTTGGCTCATTTTCATTAGACACATGCCACCTTATTCAATGATGAATATAGATTTATCATATAAAACCTCCCCTGGCAGTGTATTAATCCCATGACTTATTTTTGATATTAATACACTAGTGTATTATTGTTTTTTGGGTCCCGGTTCTGATCAATTTTCAGTCATGAGCGCATAAAGCTTGAGAAGCCAACCACAGAAAATGCCAAACTTTGTAATTCTACACCGTTTCGCGGAAAAATGACGTCATTGTTGCTAAGGCGTATGCACGTGGACAGTTTTTGACTTTAATATTTAATAAAAAGCAATAAATGCAACAAAATTGCTGAATTAGTAGCACCTTACCCCCTCTAGAGACTGTTTTATTCTGCTTTCTGTGTAAATGTCATGGAGCTATCTACTTGTGTGTTTACACATTTGAAACCGAACTACATTTATAAACATGGACCCGTGAACGGTATATAGGCAAAAGGTGATGAGGCAGGACATTTTGTGTCTGTCATTCGTTTTATGTGATAAATAGAATCTCACATTTGTGTTTATGTATTATCATTTTTATCAAACTTGTTGACTAAAATGTATTTGACGCTCGCCAAGGCTCGCGTCATACAATTTTAGTCAACTCGTTTGATAAAAATGATAATACATAAACACTCATTTAAGATCCTCTATATATCCTCCCCTCTTAACCCTCTCTTCAATAATGTCATTTTAACTCTTCACCAAAAAATCCCGACTTTTAACGACCCTGAGACAGAAAGCTTTTGAAAACATTGTGGGAAAACGAGAAAATACTGGTAACCAGCATTTTCTCCTTTTCCCACATTATTTTCTACTCTTCCCATAACAAATTTTAATTTTTGAGTCACATTTATTTCGTCGTCTGCAAAGGCTTTCAATTTGGACAAATCTACAATTTTGTTGTGCGGTAAAGAGTTAATAATCCTCAGGAAGAAGTCTTTTCAATATGGAAACAAAAAAAAAAAAAAAGATGGTTTCTAGCATTTTTCTCCTTTTCCCAAAATGTTTTCAAAGCCTCCTTCTACAAGTTTGCTGAGACTCAGGATTGAGTGGTAAAGGGTAAAGTCCCTCAATAATGACTATCAAGACATATATGGCATGATACTAGACCTGCAGTGGCAATAAAAAAGGTTCAGTTGTTCAAGGTGACTTTGATCTTGAGATTTTTAAAATGACAACCTAAAAATCAGTAGTGATTTTTCACACTTCAAGGAAAATACCTGTACCAAGTTTGAAGAACCTAGGTCAAACCAGTGTGTCTGTGTTGTCCAGACAAAAGTATCACATTGTAGAATATTAATTTCACATGAGGAGGTTTGGCTACACAAACTTCAAACTGGTTTTAAGGGTCGGCTCAAACCTGATCCAAAGAAAGCCTTGCTTGAGTCCCATAAAATTCATCCAAAGTTGAGCCTTGAATTCAGTCCAAGCTTGTCAAAGCTTGGATCATGCTTTTATCTTCATTCATGCAGTGGCCTTCACTTTTACCTAAGTCATCAAACTGAGTTTTATGCAGTCTGCGTATCAAGATCTATCACCATGCAAAGTTTCAAAATAGGCCATACTCTGTGCCCAGGTGAGTGAAAAAAATAATGAAGACAGTAAAGGTTGTATACCATGTGACATGAAAGAAACTGCGGCACATTCCAGCATCACAGCTGACACACACTCCAGTTCTGGAGAACCTCAAATCTTCACATAGTGAACATTCCTGTTGAAACAAAATATCTAAAATCAATCCTGTGCTATGGACAAGTATGGACACAGAATGCGCAGTCTGATCTTTGATCTGTACTAAATCTACTTGCTTAATCAAGCCTATAAGCTAAAAATCTTTCTGACATTCAAATGATTGGATTTTCAGCCTTCTAAAGAGGTTGAGTTTACACATTTGCCTCTAAAAAAGTTCACCCTTTACCAGATAATTCCGAGTTTTAGTAACCCAGATGAAAAGGGCTTTTGAAAACATTCTGGGAATAGGTAATTAGCATTTTCTCCTTTTCCTATAATGTTTTCTATCCCAGTCTCTTTGCGAATCTATATCATCTGTACCTTCAATCCAAATTGTTTTCAGCAAAGAAAAATATCCAATTTTTCTATGTAGACAAAAACCTTTACCCCATACTACACAATCCAATGTTTTAGCAGCCCTATAGAGGAAGGCTATTCAAAACAAGGAGAATATACGGGTAATCATCACTTAACAAGATTTTGGACTGATCTGAATTTTATAAATCACAAATTAAATGTGGTTCAAACCAAGGCATTTTTCTCTGAAAGGAAGACCAGTTTTGGGGATAAAGGAGAAAATGCTGATTACCATCGTTTTCTCCTTTTTTCCAAGATGTATTAAAACACTTTTTTCCTTAGAGTCGTCAATGCACAGGATTGTTTGGTGCAGGGTTAAAAGATTTTATCATAATAACCTCCCTTGTTTTCAGTGTAATATATCAATTACTATTTTTCTCATCTTACATGTTTGAAATAAGTACAATGTGACATCATCATAATAATGTGGAGTAATTTCTAATTTTAGAAAGTAGAATAAAGATCTACTTATGAAAATTCCACCTGTGCATGTATGGTTTTACATATTCTGACCTACACTTGTGAGATATACAGAGGATATTTGTTTATTTTGGTGAAAGATCGAAATTTATTTCATCGAGTAAACATCATCAGCAATTAAAATTTTGATCTTTCACAGAAAAAAAAAAAAACCCATATATTCTATTTAAGTCATGCTTCTAACCCCTTTTATGTTGGGATTTTTATCAAAATCCAGCACTTTTATCAAAATCCAGTACAGTTGCTTTTGGTAATTCCCCGTGGCATACTCCCTCAACATAGCAACACATTCCAATATTACGTAAAGCGCTGGACATGTAGGGTACATGCATGTAAATTATGTCATATTTCCGTCTTGTTGATTGGCACACACTGTTTACCTAAGTAACTAGTGCATGGGAACCACTGTTTTCGCCTTCCATTGCAGAGTTAGAAAATATGAAATCAGTATTTTTCACTGGTCGAGACCATGAAATATCAAACCATATTCCACCATTATTTCTCAATAAACTACTGATAAGCATGAAATAAAAAAAAAGAATCTGCCATTTGTTGGCTTTTCAGATAAATTTAATAAACTTCTCTATCAAAATAATTTTTAAGCTCCCCAGATGCCGGTTAAATAACTTTTTGCTATTTTCTATACTTGTTTGATAAATATTTATCTCAAATGCCAACTTATGTCAGACGCCATAATTATCATATTTATCAATAATTCTACCTTAGCACCCCATTTTGAATAGGGCATTTCAAAGAGAGTAACAGGTGAAAGTTTGTCCACATCCCCAAAGGCAACACCGGGTGTATACAAAGCACAAACTAGGTGAACCCATCTGAAAGTTGAATAAAAACATGTTTGCAATCTTAATAGGTGTACAAAATGTTAAATACAAATGCAACAGTTCTAAGGGAAACAATTTGGTAGCTCCACTGAGATTCAAACCCTAAACCACTCGCTCACCTTGTGATTGCTCTACCAATTGACCTATCCGACCATGTCTGGCCCAGCTACAGGTTATCTAACCCTTTAACAAACAATCCCAGGTTTTTAACGACCCTAGGAGGCCTTTTGAAAACATTGTAGGAAAAGGAGAAATGCTGGTAACCACCATTTTCTCCTTTCCCCCCAATCTTTTCTACTCTATCACAGAAAATTTCTGCCATTTGAACCACCTTTAAATTGTCCTCTGAAAATGCTTTGAATTGGGCGAGTCTAGAGTTATGTCGTCTGGTAAAGAGTTAAAGCTACATGAAGAAAAGACAGTCTCAAGACATTCTCCACCTGGATCTAAGTATTCATCCTGGAATCCTGCCTAATTACTCTGTCTCCCAGTGATATCATCCTAGCTATCTACCTTAGCTGCAAAATGTACTCAGAGGGAAAACAATGTATTTTCCAGACTATGACTAACAGCCCTGACCCTGTAAGTGCTCTACCAATTGCTGTTGGGTAAGTCTGGCCCCACTACCTGTTTTAGCCTGTTTGAGAAATAATTAACAGCACCAAAAAAGATGAGATTTGTATTAATCTAATCCAAGGAGTTTTATAATGTGAAACTGAAATTAACTAGTATTTCAATAGATTTCAGAGCTGGCTTTGGCTTGGGTTAGTCACAAAGTAATTGATGGAGTAAGAGGTTTTGAAGTTTCTCTGTGGAATAAGGTCTGTAATCATAAAGTACCTTTCACCCATTCTTCATTTTTTGTGCATGTTTTATTAAATGAATTTTATGATAGGTTACAAATGAAAGTATGTTTACTCTTACTTTCCTGCATCCGTTTCTTTGAAAATTCCACCTTCATTAGGACAGAGTTCGCACGTCTGAAAGTGGTCAACAAAATAAACATTCAGTGACATTCAAATAAAATTGAACCATGCTCTGGCAAAAGGGGGCTTAATGCATCTCCATAATCCATCATACCAAGAAAGCCATCACATACTTATGGATCCATAATAGCCACTTTTTTTAACAACCGACTCAATCATGAGGTAGACTGATCCTTTGACATGCAGAAAATCGACCAATAGCGAAAGTTTCGGCCCAGGTCAGCCTGCGCGGACTGTGCAGGCTGACCTGGGTCGAAACTTTTCGCAGATGCATTAAGCCCCCTTTTCACAGAGTGCGGCTCATATGTGTGTCCTAGGTTTCAACCAAACAGGGCTTGGGCTCTGAAGTGTCTTGCCCTTGGACACTCTGGGGAGAAACCCAGCACCTCCAGTAAGGACCTCAAGGTTTCAGTTCAGCATTTTTACCACTAAGCTACCTAGAACTCACTCAATCAAATACAATCCTTGAATTGAAGTATCATAATAAAAGAATAATTTTTTTTCATCTGAAATTAACTTCATATTTTTAACCCTTTCCCAAACAACTCCATGTTTTCACATCCCAAATGATAAGAGCTTTAGATAACAAAGTTGGATAGAATACACTGCTGGTAATCAGCATTTCCTCTTTTCCCCACAATTTTTTCTAACATTGCAAAGACAAATCCCTCTATTTCGGCTAATTTTGATTTGTTCCTTGCAAATGCTTTCAATGAAAAGAAATCTTCTGTCATTTGGTAAAAGATTAGCAAAGTCTATATCATACATGGATCAGGGAGAGAATGTTTGGCTAATTGCACTGGCTTTGATCAAACAAACTCTTTACCATACAATAATTTTAGACCCATCCAAATCAAAAGCATCTGCACATGATAATTCAAATAGAGCCACAATTGTGAAAAATCTTACGAATCAATACCAATCGTTTTAGCCTAACTAAATTTGTTGTTTGCAAATGTTTTCAAATTAGATATGTCCAAAATTTTGTAGTCCTGTAGTGAGTCACTTGTACATGATCAACAGATGCAGATGCAAATGCTCAGCTGCAGTTACTTTTTCTGTGAAAATTCAAATAGACATGGGAAATAACTATGTCAAAAAATATTTTGAATGTCACAAGTCCTGTCCTTCTTAAGGATTCCTCTTTCGACAGTCAACCCCTAGTTTAAAGTAAATCTCCTTGGTAATGACATGGATATCAGAATGCCTGAAAGTGTCCAAGTTGATGGGTATATGACAATACCTTGATCTTTTCTTCAAAAATCAACCAAGCTTATAATAATAAAGCAAGCCATGCTCTGTGAAAAGGGGGTTTAAAGCTCCTGCAAACACTATCATTCAGGTCAGGCTGCACATTCCGCTCTAGCTAAAGGAGTCATAACTTTTAGCATTGTAAAGTTTCTTTATGTTCAAGGACCATTCTACCTCAGGATTCAGTCTTGAAATTTCTAGACTAAATGAATTTTATTGATCCATATTTATGAGATGTCTTGCTTGTTATAATCCATCACAGGGACACATTAACCTCCCCCTTTTGGCCAGAGCATGGCTCATATATTAAATACTATACACTAACAGGTTTCACCCCTGCTTTACAAGCATCACAAAACCAGGGTTCTGTGCTAGCCGAGGACTCAGTGCTAGCATTTGATTGGTTATCACTGATACCATAGCAACCTTCATGGACTGCCACCCCACAGTTATCACACTCTACGATCTCATCATCAGGCTCACTGTGCAAAAAAGACAAAATACATTTAACTCTCTACCAGAAGACAAAATTTTAGACCTGTCCAAATTCAAACCTGTTGCAGACGACAAATTAAATGTGGTTAAAATGATGAAAGTTGTCTCTGGGTAGAAAACATTGTGGGGGAAAGGAGAAAATGCTGGTTACCAGCATTTTCTCTTTTTCCCCCAATGTTTTTAAACAGCTTCTTTTAAGGGGTTGTTAAAACTTGGAATTGTGTAGTAAAGGGTTCAACCTACCCTTCTTTTCTGTGGAGAGGCCATCCTTACATTCCTCAAAGGTGAATTTCAAATAACCATCTGCTTTTTTTTCACACAACAAAAATGTAGACTTGTTTAAACTGAAAGCATTTGCAGACGGCAATTCAAGTATGGCTCAAATGATGGAATATATCTTTGATAGGGTAGAAGACATTGTTAAAAAAGAAGAAAATGCTAGTCACCAGTATTTTCCCCTTTACCCACAATGTTTTCAGAAGGCAACTTCCTCCGGGTCGTTAAATCTCGGGACTGTGCAGTAAAGGATTAAATCTGCCTTCCTAGCCATCTCTATTGACAAACTAGTATACCTTATGAGGCCTATGTTACATTCCCCAAATGAAAATATCAAGCATGCATCTGCTTTAATCCTTTATCATAAAATCCTGACTTTTGTGGTAGATTAGACTTTTGTAAACACTGTGGGAGAAGGAGAAAATGCATTTTCTCTTTTTTTCCCCACAATATTTTCTGCCCTATCAAAGACGGAAATCATCATCTTAGCAACATCTAATTTTTCATCTGCAAATGCCATCAAATTGGTCCTGTCCATAATTTTGTAGTTTGGTAATGAGTTAACCAAGCACTTTTCAGTTATCCCTTATTTGCTTGCAGAACTCTTTACCACACGACAAAATTTTTGACTTGTCCAAATTGAAAGCATTTGCAGACTGCAACAAAATAAATGTTACTATATAAAAAATGAAATTAGATTTGGGAAGTAATAGAAATCATTGTGGGAAAAGGAGAAAATGCTGGATGACAATTTTCTCGTTTTTCCACAATGTTTTCAAAAGCTTCCATTCTCAGGACTGTTAAAAATAGGAACTGTGTGGTATAGGGCTAACAATTTACAAGATGACAAAATCGTTAACTAGTTCATTTTGGAAGTATTTGCAGATCACGCATTGAATTCCGCTCATATGATAGGATTTGTACTTTATACCCTTGAAATTAAAAAGTAAAAAATAGTCAAAATACAAAAATTGTTAAAAACCTGTATTTTCATCCTCTGGCAATAGCAAAGTCAATCACTTTTCCTTTATCTTACTTTTAAAATCTTTACATCCATTCCTTTGCTGTGATTTTTTTTTAATGTATAACTGCTCAGTCTAACATTAAAAAGAGTTGAAAAGATGTAGTAAATATGAAAAAATCTTAACCTTATATCTCCGAGACAAACACAACATATCAAGACTTTCATAGGCCTGGCATCACTGGGCTCTTCTGTGGGCATAGATGTCTGAAATTTATATTATCACTCTGAACTAACAACCAGCACATCACATACAATGCGGCTTATGGATAATATATTTTAAACAGCAAAAATAATAAGAGAGAATAGAATATAGCTGACAAAAAAACATCTGAAAAATTGAATATGGTCACATGTTATTATTCAATATGATAAGCAACTTTCAGATAATTCTTCTCCTTAAAATTATTATTATTTTCATCACCAATGGTGCTAAACCCTTTACCAAACAATCCTGTGTATAAACGGCTGAGAAAACATGCATTTTCTCCTTTCCATTTCAAAGACAAATTCCATTGATTGTCCAATATTTGTCAACTGCAGTTGCCACAACGTTAGACAGGTCTAAAATTTTATTGCCTGACAAAGACTTAAGAAGAAACCAATATTTTCAATGATAAGGACGGGAGCTTGCAACATGCATTTGCAACAGCTACCTAAAGCAGGACCATAGCCCATGATCATCCAATTTGCATTGTTCTTATTCCAATAAATTCTTCAAATTTCAAAGAAAACCAAATGGTTATGCCAATCAGAAACTGTGTTTCTTACTCTAGAATTACACTAGGAATGCACTTCAGAATGACTGGTAAATACATACCCTGGCGTTAAGTTTTATTTGTACATGTATCATGATGGTGTATCAAGATAATCATATATCAAGGTATATGTTTATGAAAAAAAAAAACAAACATGATAGCCAACCTACATTTATCTTCATACAGGAACCATCAATCAAAATTCTCTACTTGTATCTTTACCTTTTTCATCTCTGGTGACTTTATACGCTGTTTCTCTACGTGCTGCTTATCAACTTTCTGTTTCTTCTTCGGCACGTAATCTTCGTCATCGTCATCATCACTATCTATTGCATCAAAAAAACTCTTCTTTCCTCCAGCTTTGTCAGAGGACTCATCAGAATCACCATCAGACTCTGAGTCTAGAAAGAGATAACAATTTCTTACATTTTATTCAATAGACCATGGTAAAAAAAAAGATATACATAAGCTATGCTCTGACATAAGAGGGTTTAATGCGTCTCTGCGATGTATTATACCAACCAAGCCATTTCGTAATTATGGATCCCTAAAATCAAATTTGTTTAGCAGCCGACTGAATCCCGAGGTAGAATGGTCCCCTGACATGCAGAAAATTTACAGATAGCAAAACAAAAAGTTTTGGCACATGTCAGCCTGAGTGGACTGTGCAGGCCGACATGGTTCGATACTTTGAGAGATACATCGAACCCCCTTTTCGCAGAGCATGACTGATATGTATGTGAATTATAACCTGATAATCTTATTGATGTAATCATACTGCTGGTGCAGCTTTGTATCCATGTATAGTGCAAAAAAGTGTTTTGGCTGTGTTGACACTGGGTTTAAAAAATATGAGCCATGCTCTGTGAAAAGGGTGCTTAATGCATCTGCAAAAACTATTGACCCAGGTCAGCTTGCGCAGTCCAAGCAGGCTGACCTGAGCCGAAACTTTTCGCTACTGGTCAGTTTTCTGTATGCCCAAGGACCAGTCTATTTTATGATTAACTTGGTTGTACAAAAAAAATTGGATATTATGGATCCGTAAGTATGTAATGGCTTGACTGGTACCATGGATCACGGGGATGCACTAAGCCCCCTTTTGTCAGAGCATGGCTCATATTGATGATGTCACAGTATGTAATTATAAATGTAACAGTATCCCACAAAACAACATCAAATGAATGTTAAAATCAGTAAATATTCACTTTGACAAGTTTTTAGTATGTAAGAAAAAAGTAAAATTGTTTGTTTATAAGTGATATCAAAATATCATTTCATTCGTGAACACAAGCATTCAATATTTTCATGAATGGCTTTGCCACTTATGAAAATATCATTTTTGATGTTCACCCAGTAAAACTACATTTCAATCTTACACCCAAACTATCAAGTATCCTGGTTCCCAGCATTTTCTACTTTTCCAACAATATTTTTACCCTATCAAAGTCAAATTCCATCATTTGAGCTACATATAAATTGGTTGTTTCTTCAACTATTGGTTTTTCATCTTCACTGCACTCTGTAACATAATCTTAGACTTGTCCAAATTGAAAGCATTTGCATACAACAATTTAAATGCAGCTCAAATGATGGAATTTGTCTTTGAATTGGTAGAAAACATTGTGGGAAAGGGAGAAAATGCTGGTACCCACAATGTTTTCAAGAGACTTCATCCTCAAGGTCATTAAAACTCGGGATTGCTTGGAAAAGAGTTGAGGAACATTTGCTGAAGGTAAGCCACTCTATCACTGTAAGAGAATGGTTGAGATTTACAATCCAGTAAAACCTTTACCAGATGACAGTCTTAGAATTGTTTAAGTTGAAAATATTTGCAGACGAGAAAATAAATGTAGCTCAAATGCTGGGATTTTTCATTGAAAGGTTAGAAAACATTTGTGAGAAAAGGAGAAATTGCTGGTTACCAACATTTTCTCCCTTTCCCAAAATGTTTTCTAACCCTTTCTTTCCCAGGGTTCTTAAAAGTCAGGACTGTGTGGTATAGGGTTAAGAGAACCTTGATCAGAGTCATCTGTGTCATCTTCCACATCAAAACTGTCATCTTCCACTGAACTGTGAATACTGTTGTCAGCACCACTAAAGCTGTCATCTGACACAATACTGCCTGTGTCTTTCTCTTTCTTGATTGTTTCTTCAACTATTGGTCTTTCATCTTCACTGCACTCTGTAACAAATATGTAACTCTGTTATCCCTGCACCACACAATCTCATGTTCAAACAACCTTGAGAAAGGAAACATTGGAAAACAATTTAGGAAAAGGGAAAAAATCCTAGTAACCAGCATTTTCTCCTTTTCCCACAGTGTTTTTTACCCTTCCGAAGACATATTTCATAATTTGTGCAACAAGGTGTATCATTGACAAATGCTTTCAGTTTGGACCAGTCTAAAATTTTGTTGTCTGGTTATCCTTTAACCACACAATCCTGTGTTTAACTCTTTTCCCCAAAACTAAATGTTAGATTTGTCCAAATTGTAAACACTTGCAAAAGACAATATAAATTTGACTCAAAAATTGAAATTTGTTTCAGGAAGGGTAAAAAACATTGTGAAAAAAGGAGAAAATGATAGCAACCAGAATTTTTCCCTTTACCAACACATTTTCAAAAGCTTTCTTTCTCAGGGTCGTCAAAATTTGGGAATGTGTGCTGAAGGGTTAATCAACCGTGAGAAAAGAGACATCTGAAAACATTTTGAGAAAAGAAGTTTCTTCTTTCCCCAAAATGGTTTCTACTTTATCGAAAACTGATTGCTTAATTTCTCTCCAAAGGCTTTCAATTAGGATGAGTCTTAAATTTTGTTGTGTAATAAAGAATCCCCTCTTTTGCAAGCAACAAATTTTTGAAGTCCCAATCCAAAGTATTTGCAGACTACAACTTAAATGTGGCTCAATTTATGGGTTTTGTTATGAGAAGGGTAAGAAACACTCTGGGAAAAGGAGAAAATGCTGGTTGTAACCTCCTTTCCCCCTTGTTTTCAAAGTTTTCTTCTTCAGGGTTGTCAAAACATAGCAATGTGTCGTAAAGGTTAAAACAAAAAAAAAAAGAAAATATTCCATAAAAGGATAAGAGAAATCCAGACCTGACATGTTAACTTCATAATCACTGTCATTCTCACTGTCATCATCAGCAAAGTGGGTTTGCATAAGATGTTTGGGAACTGGTTTAACCTGCCTTTTCTTTGGGTCCCTGTTTCCTGCAAAGTTAAATCATAATGTTAAGAGAAATATTAATAAGAAAAAAAACAAGAGCAAGGCATACAAGTTCCTATTGAGGCTCAACATTAACACTAGTTCAATAGATTTTGGTAGGTGAAAATCTTCATTGGAAATGGGAGACATCACATGCACAGTTCCACATTCTTTCCCAACTAGACCAGTGAACCAGTCACTTGCAATTCTTACAAGACCACTTAAGATTTCTTCGTGACATTCTTTTTTTTTTCTTTGAGCTTCACTTTAAATTTTTACTGTCAGCTCCTCGCCAATTAGATGTGAATCCAAATTTATGCAGGTTTAGCATATTCCCAGCTCAGCTCATCTGCTTTGTTGTCTTTGTAAACTATTTTCAGATGTCCCAAATGACATAAGAAATTCTTGCTCAAAGATTGTATATGTTGATATTGAGGTAACCATTATGATAAATATTTTTACTTATATTCTCAACGACAAAGCAGCGACATCCTGGGGTCTCCAGTCTAATAACACTATCTAAAGTTCAACTTCATTTTTCCTGTAGTAATATGGACTACATGTATGCATGATTGTCTTCTGATTAACAAGTTCGGCGTTGAAATTATTGTTGATTAGGCAAAATTTCAAGGTATGTTAATAATCTTTTTCAACAAGCTACATAATTATGTGGTCAATGGTGGCCACTTGGGCAAAGAATGAAATAGATATGATAACCAATTGTCTCTATTTTGGCACTAGACCATTCAGGCTAGCATTGTCTACAAGCCTGATAGATTGTTTGGTAGACAATGTTGTTCAGGCTTGCCTTTATGTCAAACACTGTTGCAACATGAAAAATATTCAGAAAAGGCTATTTGACTGCTTTAGCCTACTTTTGAATGGTTTTCTTTTCATTTCTTTAACAATGAGATAGTTGCAGTCGTTTACAAATAAATCTGTATCTCAAGTTCCATGCTATCCGAAAAACATATCATATCCGTATACTACACCCTTCTGAATAGCATTGATTTACCCATCTTGTCACTTACTCATTGCATGAAATAAGAATCCAACTGACGCATCGTCTTCTTTCATTGCTTTAGGCATACCGAAGCGTTGCCGTCCTTTTACAGTATTTTAGTTGGGAAGTGAGATGATTTCAGTGGGTTACTGTCTTATAAAAATTTAGTATTCTGGTACTCGGCTTTCTATATGTATTTTGATTATTGCATCAAAAATCGTTTGGCAGGGTACTACATCACACGAAGCGTACCATTTCACATTCGTTACAAATACCATCTCACACCTATTTTGCTATATCTGAAAGATACGAACGTAATATCTTTCTTATTTTTTTAAACTGAGTCTCAGAAATGTAATATAAATTTTATTTCTCAATTCTTGGGATAACATCTGAAAGCTTACCAGTTGCTGTTGTGTAAAATAATAAAGGAAGTCACATCGCCAGCACGGACGCAATAAATAATGGCTGCCTCAAGTGATAAAACCGAAACCAAGGACAGGAGCGAAATAGATCGAGAAATCGATGCAGAATTAAATGAGCTGTTGGATGGTATTTTGTTATCTGAGTTATCTAAATTTGTTATTTTTACCTTGATCATATCATGTCTGCAATCAGGAATGACATTTGTCATGTATTTTCGCGAGTTCAGAATGTAGGATTACAGCATTCAGTGTCATTTGCTTCGCTTAGTTAGTTATTTAGGAACAATTCATGTTGTTGATAGTTATTCAGGTCATTATTGCTTGAGTTTGTTAAGCGTTTACAGTACAGCATCATTATTTTTTTCTACAAATCTTACTGCATTCAATATTTACTATATAGAAGATGTGTATAAAGTTTATCCACAGCGAAAATAGATGAAGATTTGTCCTACTCATAAGATTATAGAATGTAGGTTCAATCACAATTCCTCCACCTGTCACTGTGTTTCCTAATTGTGTCTGCTGTAGATGTTGCTAATGTTGGGAAAGGAGTAAAATAGATCTAACATTGTCTTGAAAGATTGTTTATCCAGTTGTCTGTAACCTCTAAAATGCTACAGTGTCTTTAGACGCTTTTGCTGGCAGTTCAGATCAAGATCAGACTGCATGAAATATGCAGTCTGATCTTTGATCTTCGCTGTTCACATTGTTATACATTCTGGTCAAAATAATCTCCAAATAACAATATTTTGGGGTTTTTTTGTAAATTGAAATTAAGATTTCATTAATTCAAAGCTTTCATCAGATGACAAATTTTAGGTGCATCCAAACTGAAAGCTTTGCAGATGACTAACTACATGGGATCTGAATGAAAGGTTTCATGCTTGAAAAGGCTTTTGCTGGTAACCAGCATTTTCTCCTTTTCTCACGATGTTTTCTGCCCTTCCAAAGTCAAATTTCAATTTTGAGTCACAGTGGTTATGTTTTCTACAAATGCTTTCATTGTGAATATTTCTTCTGGTTATGAGTTGATAGATGAACACCATCTATTTTCAGATGCTTTGGAGGATTTTAGCAGTGGAAATGAAGCAAGTGGTACGCCAACTACCTCCACCAAAAGTGAAACAAAAGTGTGTATGACTGTAGCACTTAGTATGCTTTGCATAACTTCAGTCGCATTTGCATATAGTTTTTATTAAGATCAAGAACACAAACTGAACCGTGATTGATTGATTGATTGTCTAGTTTGGGTTCATTTATCGACACTGTCTGTTGCCTGTATGGGTAGTGCCCGAAAGGTTGTTAGTTATTTTATTTAGTGAGGGGTTTTGTAAGATACAAGGCAGAAACCTATCCTAAGTCAAGTGTGGTTCTTTATGCTTGTTGTATAGCATGTTCACAGGTTACCTAGGTTTAACGTCTCATTCTTAAAACAGTTAGTAATTTTTTTAGTTGGTCAGCCATTGGAATCAAACACAAACCTTCAAGTATCCAGAGAATTGTCTCTTCGACCTGACCTGACCTTTGATCTACATTGTATGGGATTTTTGTACCCACCAAAACGAAATGGGGGAGGGGGGTTAAGGTGTTTACTCTGGAATCAAGTTGTCTTTCTGTCTGATCTGGTGAAAAGGTATTTTGGTGGGAAAAAGGGTATTCATTGGCCTTCAAAAGGTGTACAGGTAGTTTAATTTCTTCATTTCTTGATTGCTGTTGAAGGGATATAGCCTGTACTGCTGAACTAAGCACAGACTGTACAAGATAACTGGATTCCAGACTGGCTACAAGTATTTTTCTCCCTTTCCCACAATGTTTTTAACTCTTTACCCAATAATCCCGGCTTTAACGACCTGAAAAAAGACGGTTTTTGAAAACATTGTGGGAAAAGGAGAAAATGCTGGTCATCAGCATTTTCTCCTTTTCCCACAGTTTTCTACCCTTACCAAAACAAATTTCAACCTTTCAGTTGCAACTGTTTTGTTGTCTGCAAATGCATTTAGTATTGGATAGTCTGAAATTTTGTCGTTTGGCAAAGAGATAAATGCTTTTTTCCTCCGTTTTCCTCCTTTTTCCTTGAGGTTATTACTGGTATCACTCAGGATTGTTTGGTAGAGGTTTGAGGGAAACACTCTTGTTACCTTGTGAAGCAAATTTGTATTGAAAAACTTTGAAAACATCCTTGTAAAATATAAATAACCTTTTAACCCCACACAATCCTGAGTTTTAATGGCCCTAGGAAAGAAGACTTGAATAGGGTTGTGGGAAAAAGAGGGAATGCTGGTAACCAGAATTCTTTCCATTTCCGCCAAATTTCTCTATCCTTTCAAAGTCAAATTCCATCCATAAAATTTGTCCTCTGCAAATGCTTTCAGTTTGAAAAAGTCAAATTTGTTGCCGTCTGATAAAGGGTTAAAATTTGGCAGGTGAATAGACGTGACTACATTATGGCACAAGTAGAAGTTGCTCATCACAATTAATTTCTCCAATAGCCACAATGCTTTGAAGAGGTCATTTGTAGAAGAGTGATAAAATGACGCTCAAATGATAAAACTGGTCTCTGAAAGGGTAAAAATCATTGTTGGAAAAGGAGATAATAGTGGCTTCAAGCAGTTTCACCTTTTCCCACAATGTTTTCAGTAGTGGTTTTCCCAAGGGTTGAAACAGTGGATTGTTTGATAAAAGAATTTACCCTTTACCACACAAACATGAGTTTAAATGACCCTGAGGAAGAAGTCTTTTGAAAACATTGTGGGGAAATGAGACAGTGCTGGTTACCAGCATTTTCTTCTTTTCCCACAGTGTTTTCTACCCTTTCAAAGACAACTTCCATTAGTTGAGCAATATTGTCATCTGTAAATGCTTTCACTTTGGACAAATATACATATTTCTCATGTGGTAAATATTTCAATCATTAATTTACAGGCAACAGGTAAGGATGGAGCAGATCCTCTGTCAGACATGTTTACGGAAGAGTTTTCTGATGAGATGGCCAAACAGTTTGAGGAGGCCATGAAAACACTGATGTCCGATGATCCACTCATGCTTCAACAGATAGAAAAATTGGCCGAGGCTGCAAGTAGTGCAGGTACTGATGGGATTGGTTCATTTAAATTGTTATAGAAAAATACGGTGTGGGTCGGTATGCACCAACCATTCTTAAGAATTCATAGTTTCATTTTCAATAATTTTCTAAATTTGAAAGTAATACAATTTTCCAATAGGTTAAACCATTTGGTTATGCCAATCACAATACGTGTTACTTTCTAAATCTAGAATAAGACTATGAATCTTCTTAAGAATGGTTTGTGAATGTGGGCTGTGGTATGGTGTTTGTGTTGTTGTAGTCCGAGGTGTTGTCGTCACACAAAAACTCAACATTCTTTCATATCTCTATTATTACAGAAGATATTTACTTCAAACTTGGACTAGTTGTTAACTAGAAATAGGGAAACCCACAGCATCAGGGCAGGTAACCCTAAAAATATTTTTGACACGGGTATGCCCCTTTTTCGACTTGTTACCAGCATTTTCTCCTTGTCCCACAATGTTTTCCACTATTTCCAAGACAAACCCCATTATTTGAGTCTCATTTAATTTGTCATCTCCAAAGGTTTGGGTTAATCTAAAATTTTGTCGTCTGGTACAGAGTTAAACCCCCTATTCTAAGAGGATGGCTCATTTGTAACACACAGATTGACTCAACTGTTCATTTCAAGATATGGGTTCCATTTCAGGTGATTCAGAAGCAAGTCAGAAAGACTTCCAGGAAACTTTAAAAGATACTTTATCAAGTTTAGCACAAAACACAGAAGGTCTGCAGGTGGGACAGCTTTTTCACCCTATACCACACAATCTCAAGTTGTAACAACCCTGAGGGAGAGGACTTTTGAAAACATTGTGGGAAAAGAAGAAATGCTGGTAAGCAGCATTTTCTCCTTTTCCCATACAGTTTTCTACCTTATCAGAGATCATAAGCTCAAAAGTATCAATTGCTAATTTATTGTCTGCAGGTGTTTGGATATTTGAAAGAGGCTGAAATCTTTTTATCTGGTAAAGAGTTAACATAAATTCCTAGTTCAAAATAAGTTGCTTTTGTTGACAGTGCACATGTATTTCAAGGTTAGGTGTATAGAACATGTGGTCTATGGGGATATAAGACAATGAAATGCCTGATAATTAGTCACTAAATGAAATTGATATTTACAGTAGGTACATAAGACTGCTGCAAACAGCGTTAAATCCCATGTTATCAAAACAATTTCAAAATTTCAATGATCAATTGATTGTATGGTGTTTGGCACTATTTTCAACTTTATTTCAATTGATTTTCAGTACACATATCCATGCTTTCCACTACCAGTACCCAGCAAAATTTTCCTCCGAAACCACTGGCTGTTTCCCACATAAACATTGTCAGAACAATATCCTGTGGCAATGACTATCATCAATCCTTGGAGAGAAATTGGCCGAGCTTGGGATCGAACCAGCAACCCTCTGTTCTCAAGTTCTGTATGCTACTGACTGCGCTTCTAAGGCACGGTTTTTAAATTGTAAACTGTCAAAGGTGAAGGCAGTAGAAAGAAAGAACATCACAACATTTTCATGCCAATTATTAATGCAGCTAGGATAAAGAAATAAGAAATGGTACCTACCTGTTAAGCAGTATTTTAATTTGCCAGTAAACTTTTTCATCATTTATTGTCTTTGGTAAATGAGTGAAAAAAATTCTGCTATACACTAAGTCTTAACATTTTACCATACAAGCCTGAGTTTTAACAACTCTGACAAAGAAGACTTTTGAAAAAATTGTGGGAAAAGGAGAAAATTCTGACAACCAGAATTTTCCCCATTTCCTATTATGATTTCTACCCTATCAAAGACAAAATCTATCATTTGAGCCACATTTGAATTGTGGTATGCAAATGCCTTCAATTTCGACAGGTCTATGATTTTGTTGTGTGGTAAGAGTTATAAAATAATAGTTACAAAATATGTAATACAAATACAATTTTTGAACTTTTAACAAACATTCATCTGTCTTTGCGACTCTGAGGAAGGTTTTGAAAATATTGAGGGAAAAGGAGAAAATGTAGGTAACCAGTATTTTTTCCTTTTCACACTATGTTTCCTACCCTTTTAACCCTTTGCCAAATAATCCTGTGCTTTAACTACCCTAGGGAAACTGGGGGAAAAGAAGTAAATGTTGGTTATCAGCTTTGTCTTCCATTTCTGATAATATTTTCCACCCAAATGAAGAGAAATTCAATCTTTCTAACACTGTAAAATGTATCATCTGCAAATGCTTCATTTTCAAAATTTTATCGTGTGGTAAAGAGTTTAACCCTTTACCACACAATCCCGAGTTTTAACGACCCTGAAAAAAGAAGCCTTTTGAAAACTTTGTGTGAAAAGGAGAAAATGCTGGTAACCAGCATTTTCTCCTTTTCACGCAATGTTTTCTATCCTATCAGAGACTAACTCCATCATGTAAGCAACAAGTGATTTGTGGTCTTCAAATGCTTTTAATTTGGACCAGTCTAAGATTTGGTTGTGTGGCAAAAGGTTAAGACAAATCCAATTATTTGAGCAATATTTAATTTGCAGTCAATATGGATGATATAAAATTTTGTGGTCTTGGAAAGAGTTAACCCTTTACCACACAATTCAGTTTTATTGACCCTGAGGATGAGAGCCTTAAAAAAACATTGTGGAATGGGGGAAAATGCTTGTAACCAGCATTTTCTCCTTTACCAACAATGTTTTCTACCTTTTCAAAAAGGAATACAGTCATTACAGCCACATTTAATCTGTCGTCTGCAAATACTTTGAGTTTGAACCAGTCTAAACTTGTGTCATTTGGTGATGGTTTGTGGTCTAAAATTTTCCAGGATGCTGCAGGGGCAGGTGGTGGGGGTGATGGACTAAAGGTGGATGAAATGATGAAGATGTTTGACGGTATGGGGCTTCAGCCTGGGGATCCGGACGATGGGTTCATGCCAATGATGCAAAACATGATGAAAACATTACTATCCAAAGAAGTATTGTATCCTTCCCTGAAAGATATAGCTGACAAAGTGAGTTATTAGCTGATTTTGTTCCTCCTCCCTCTCTCTCTCCTTCTCTACCTCCTTTCCTGCCTCTCTTGCATCTGTCTCTGTCTATCTGTCTGTCTGTCTGTATGTATGTCTCTCTGTCTCTGTCTCTGTCTCTCTCTCTCTGTCTCTCTCTGTCTCTCTCTGTCTCTCTGTCTCTGTCTCTGTCTCTCTCTCTCTCTCTCTCTCCCCTGTCACAAAACAAACTGAAGTGATTTACTTTCTGTTTATCCTTTGTCTATCAGCCATGGGTCTGTTCGTCTGTCCATTTGTCTCATGCAATTTTTAAGGAGGGTTTTTTTTTTCTGTGTGTATGTCTCTCTTGGCTTCTTTGGCATGAAAAGAGTTAAATGAAGGTATATTCAGTTAGTTTTCACAATTTGACTTGACCCTAATATCTTAAAAAATATTGAACAGTGTAGATCCAAGATCAGATTACATTTTTAGGGCATTCTGGGCTTAATCTTCTCTTTACATGCAAACAACTTTATTAATTTTCTTATAGGCCTAACAAGAATTAAGAATTATGGTACAAATAGAAATGAGTCATGCCCTTTTATCTGCAAAAAGTATCGACCCAGGTCAGCCTGTGCAGTCAATATCAGGGTCAAAACTTTTGCTATCAGTCAATTTTCTGCATGTGAAAAGACCAGTCCACTTCATGACTAAGTCGCTTGTTTGACAAAATAGATGTTACGGATCCATGATTATGTGATGATTTTCTTGGTATAATGCATCACAGAGATACGTGTACATTAACCCCACTTTTTGCCAGAGCATTGCTCAAATATTAGAAGATGGTTGAAGCACTCTAGGTTGATCCATTATTATATCTTCAGACCGGACAAGTTTGCAAAAAAGAGATAGGAAATGTTTTTCTACAAACAGTTCAGTGGGAGACAGTGTTGTTGTTGGGTTAGAGCATTGGCCTCTAGTATCAAAGATTCCGGGTTTTAGTCCTGCAGTGAGCGGGATCAATCTTTTGAACTATCCACATTACGGTGCAAGTACTTGTACTTGTACTTTTTTAGGCTTCCAGAAAGCAATCATTGAGAGTGATTAATATAAGTTGTAAGAACTTGTTTCACAATCGATGTAAGAGAAATAAGTTTCACTCTTAGCCATGTCAGCATTTTCTCCCTTTATCAGAATGTTTTAAAAAGTCTTTTTCCTTTGGTTCGTTAAAACTAGGGATTGTGGTGCAAAGGGTTAAACTAAACATGTCTATAAATGAGCTATGTCACTTTTTTAAAGATAAAGAAGCATTATTAGAAAAGGAGCCATTGTGTATCACAAATATTTGCCCCTTCTCCCACAAGGTCTTTAAAATCTTTTGAGTGTCGGAGCATAAAAATATTTTTTGTTTGGTTAAAGGTTTAAAAAGCAATGTACAGAAGAGTCTAACAAATAAGTTTTTATCATTTTAAGAATCTAGATTTGAAATAAATCTTTATCTCCTTAATCATCTACTCAACATTCCCGTGTTAAAATAACCCAGAGAAAGACAGTTTTTGAAAACTTTGTGGGAAAGGAGAAAGTGCTAGTACCTATTGAAAAACAAATTTTATCCTTTAAACCACATTCATTTTGTGGTCTGCAAATGCTTTCAGATTGGAGGAATCTAAAATTTTGTTGTCCGGTAAGTTGCTATTTTCTTTTTATATACAGTATCCTGATTGGTTGAGAGAGAACAAAGAGAAAGTTCCAGAATCAGAGTACAACAAGTACTCAAAACAACACAGCATTATTGAAGAGATTTTACGTGAATTTGAGGCAGAAAAATCCACAGATACAGATGACATCAAAAGCAAAAGACATGAACGGATTATGGACAAAATGCAAAAAGTGAGTACATGTCATATCTGGCAGAATGACCTTTTGCCCCTGGCAGTAAATCTAGACCACTTTGGAAAAAATATATGGGAAAGGGAGATATTGCTTATAACAATAATTTCTTCTTTTGCAACAAGTTTTTTTTACCTTTTTATGTGTTAAAATGTGTTTGTAAATTTATCCTTTGTTTAACAATCCCTAGTTTTCACAACCCTTAGGATGAGAGCTTCTAAAAACATTGCTGAAAAAGGTTGCTAGCCAGCATTCTGTCCCTTCTCACAATGCTTGATGCAAATGGTTGTATTATGAATATTTCTATATGACATACTGAGATGAGTTTATCTTCCGGACAGTCAACTTCTGTATGCTGTATAATTGTATGCTGAGGATATTTTCTGAAAAACATTCTGACAAATGTGCAGAAAGTACAGTCTTATCTTGGATCTACATTTTCCGCTTTGTCAAGTTATTCTGCAATAAAAGGTTTCTCAAATTGCAATATTTCATTCCTCTAAGAAAGGAGCAATAATTGTCACACTCAGCTGCTCCTTTTTCCCAAATCTTTATAGAAGCTGTCTTTTGCAGAAGCATATACATGTATATAAAAAATATGTTATTTTACAGTTACAAATTAAAGGCCCTATAGCTGCCAAAAGTAAAAAAATTGGGTGGTAAAATGCATTTAAATTTAAATCATGCCAGTTAAACGTATGAACTGTGAAGATGACAATCTGTAATTGTACGGTGGGTCCAAGTAGTCAATGCTGGCAGAAAAATTAATTTTCAAATCAGGTAATGAGTAAACAAAAGCTAGAACGATCTGGCAACTTTTAACCTAGTTTTAGATTTCATTTTTTTGCCAGCAACTTACACATAGACTGACTACACATAACAGGTCATCATCTTCACAATAATTCACATACATTCAAATGGTATGATTTAAGTAAACAATGCAAGTCTTTTAATGCCTGTAACTCCTTACCAAACGACAAAATGTTACACTCGTCTAAAATGAAAGTGCTTGCAGACAACAAAATAATTACGGCTGAACAATTGAAAATTGTTTTGGGAAGGATAGAAAACATTGTTGGGAAAGGAGAAAATGCTGGTTACCAGCATTTTCTCCTTTTCCCACAATGTTTTCAAAAAGCTTCTTTCTTTGGGTCTTTAAAAGTCGGGATTATGTGGTAAAGGGTTAAATGCATTTAAAGACTCTCATTGTTTACTTTTGTCAGCTATAGGGCCTTTAAGAAGAAGTTAATAACTTTCATTGCTTCCTTTTGTTCACAGATGCAGGATTTGGGGCAGCCCCCTAAAGACATTGTGGGAGAAATGGCACCTGGACTTGACTTTGATGCAAATGGTGTGCCAAAATTTCCCGGCTCAAATGATGCGTGTTCAATTATGTGATCAAAATAAAACTTACCTTTTACGCTGTGAATCTTTTAAGCTGTGAACCTGTTTTTCCCATCAACATGTGTATTTAGAATACCATTGTAGTTCCCTGAATGTAAACTGGTACCTGATTAGATGAGGAATTGTGTCATAGCCAGTCATTGTAGGAGTTGTTTTGGCACAGCCGATTAAAAGGCTTGTCTAAATTTGAATTTAGAATTGCTGTTACAATATTGACATTAAAAAGACGTGTTTTGGGAAAAAAAAAGTTTTTTCTCATATATATACACTTTTGTGTTTCAAGCCATACTTTGCGATATTTTGAAGTATTCATCCTGCCAAATTTGTGTTGTTGACTACTACATATATTTTGTTCAGTTTATTGGCATTTTGACACACAAATCATTGATATAGAAATATACATTGTAGACCAAAATCAGCCTGCGCATATGTGCAGGCTGATCTTTGTGTTCAATGTCCACAAAATACATCTATGGTAGTGTAACGTTGGAGTATTTACCAGTCAGCAAAATTTTAGACCTGTTCAAAGTGACAGTATTTGCAGATAATAATAGAAATATGGCTTAGATGATATGATTTATGCTAAAACATGATAGAAAACATTGTAGTAAAAGAAGAAAATGCTGGTTTCCAACATTTTTTCTTATCTCACAATGTTTTCAATTTTTAAGCCTTCTTTCTCTAGGGTGTAATTGGACTTTGAGTGAGAGGTCTATACTGAAAGCCAGTGACCATTTCTTACAGATTTATGCCTTCGTGTAAGAAAAGGTATTGTAGAAAATATTACCAAAGCTTTGTGAAAAGAATCCTGCATGGTACTGACCCAGAAGAAGAGTGCTATTGAAAACATTTTGGAAAAAAGGAGAAAATGCTGGTATGAAGCATTTTCTCTTTTCCCTAAATGGTCTGCAACATGCGAAAAGTGGCATTCGGACATTTGCGTAAAGTGTCGTCTCCGATTAGCCTGCGCAGTCCGCGCAGGCTAATCCGAGACGGCACTTTACGTCAACATTAGATTTTGTCCTACAGTAGACTTGCATGAAATAGAAATTCACACACAGTTGGAAAGTGTCGTCTCGGATCAACCTGCGCGGACTGCGCGGGCTGATCCGAGACGACACTTTACGCAAATGTCCGTATGCCCCTTTTCGTGTGTTGCGTGCAAAATGTTTTCTGTCCTTTCAAAGACAAGTTCAATAATTATAGTCATATTTTACTTTTTGTCTGCAAATATTTTCCATAATGACAAGCCTAAATTTTAGTTCAAACATTATCTATTTCAAATCAATTGTGAAACAAGCCCTTACTTAATCACTGGAACATTTTTTAAGAGAAAGGCCAACATTCTACCCTTTACACAACTGTCTTCCCGCAAAAAAAGCCTAATACATGTATTTTGTGGTCTGGTAAAGAAGACATATAAATCTCCATAGGATCACTTTCTCCTTTGGTCATATTATTTTCAAAAGTTCTGAAAGACAAATTTTTCTATTGGAGACATGAACATTTCATGAATATTTACCAAGTAGCAAATGTTAGACTGGTCCAAATTCAAAATTATTTGCAGATGACAAATGTGATTGAAATTATTAGATTTGTCTTTGAAATGGTAGAAAACATAGTGTGATTTTTTTTCCTTTTTCCAGTGTTTTCAGGAGCTCTTTTCCTCAGGGTCATATAAATACGGGAAGATCATGTTGATAAGCTCAGTTAAGTCATATGTTTCTTTGTAAGATATCTTTATGCATTTTCTATGTCAGTATCTTTGTGAAAAGGCTGTCTTTGAAAACATATACAACTTTTCAGTTTTTGATGATATATTTCATCCTTTCCCACACAATCCTGAATTTTGACAAACCTGAGAAAGAAGACATTTGAAAACATCCTGGAAAAGGACAAAATGCTGGTAACAAACATTCCTGAGTTTTAGCAAACCTGCCAGAGGATTTTGAAAACATTGTGGGTAAAGGAAAAAATGCTGGTAACCAGCATTTTTTTCCTTTTCCCACAATGTTTTCTGCCCTTTCACAGACTAATGCACATAATTTGAGCCATGTTTAATATGCCATTTGCAAACAGTTTACATTTTGCCAAGTCCATAATTTTGTGGTTTGATAGAGTTAAAATGGCATCTTTGCAGATAAATACAACTCTTCTGTTTTTGTTGATATTTTTTATTATTATATACTTTGATATTGTCCAAATGTGTTTGTACTGGATAAAAGTATGCAATATGTTTTCATATTGCATACTTTCATATTGCATACTGAAGAACTTTTTCACATGTCGCTAAATAAGGAACTATTTTAAAATGCCCCATTTGTCCAAAAAATCAAAATATGAATGGCTGAGAGCATAAGCAGAACATTTGTTTTCTAAATAGCAGTCACTAAAAAAATATGAAAAATGTATCTATCAAACATGTTTATATACAAAGAAATTATTAAGCGAAAGAAAAGGATGCTTGGTTGCCATCTTGTTTGTTTACATACATCTAGCAACAGTGACAACATCATGAGCCAAAATTGAAAATCCTGTGAAAGGTTGATGAAACAGATTTCTTATCATTTTTGAAAACAACAAGACTGTGTAAAGATAAATCAATGAATTTGATGAAAACCCTTTAAAACTACGGGAATTATGTCAAAGTAGATTATAAAAAGGTTATTGCACTTGTATGGGAATATATTGTGTCAAAATTGTTCTTTTGGAAAGGACGCCAGAGCTTGCCAAAAGAACTCGTTCATCACAATATATGCCTATACAAGTGCAATAACCTACAATATTTACCTAGAAGAAATCTGCATGTATGTTTGAGGCATCTTAACCCTTATTAAACGGACCTGTTCAACCCTTAATTAACCCATTACCACACAATCACAAGTTTTAACGACCCTGAAAAAAAGAAGCCTTTTGAAAAATTTTGGGAAAATGAGAAAATGTTGGTAACCAGCATTTTCTCCCTTTTCTCAAAATGTTTTCTACCCTATCAAAGACAAATGCTATCATTTAAGCTATATATAAATTATCATCTGCAATCCCTTTCAATTTGAACAAGTCTACAATTTTGTCATGTGGTAAGGAGTTAAACAAACCTGTTTTAATGACCTTGACAGACGGCTTTTAAAAATTTTATGGGATAGGGAGAAAATACTGATAGCCATCATTATCTCCTTTTCTGACTATGATTTCTACCCTTTCACAGACAAATCCTGTTATTTGAGCCACATCTAATTTGTTGTCTGCAAGTGATTTCAAATGAGAAAGGTCTAAAATTTTGTATTTTGATTAAGGGTTCATATTTGGCCTAAAAGCAATCTACATGTATCTGTGAGGCACTTTGAACTGCTTGTATTGACTTGGTCACACCATTTTTACCCTCTAGTTGTTTCTTTATGATGCAATCATGTAATGTATATAGATTTATGGTGAAGAATTACTTATAAAATTATTGTATTACTTTAATTATTACTAATAAAATGATATAATGTTGAAGTTCCGATTTATATTGTCTTACTAATATTTGAGGCATGCTTTGTGAAAAGGGGGCTTAATGCATCTGCAAAAAGTATCAGTCCAGGTCAGCCTCGCGCAGCACCTGATAATTCAGGCTGTTCTTATACAATATGGATTTCATGGATTCATAATACAGTAATAACTTAATTGCTTGGTATCGTGGATCACGGAGTTGCATTATGCCCCTTTTGCCAGAGCATGACTCATTTATTTATCTCCATCAGTGCCAATGGCCAGGTAAATAGCTTTTGTAGACGGAGTCGATCAAGATCAGACTGCACAGAACAGAATGTAATTATACTGAAGTTCTGAAGTATATGGTTTTACTTACATTTGTTTATTTCTTTCACTGCCAACAGGAACAAATAGCTCTTGGAGATTGACTTCATCGAGATCAGAGTCTGACTGCACATTCTTTGCAAAAAATGTTTAGTCTAATTTTGGATCAGCCACCTGACGGTAAACTTTGAATGAAATCACCAGACGACAAAGGTTTAGGCTCTTTCATACTGAAAATTTACAGACAACAAATTGAGCATACCAAAGTTGGTGGAATTTGCCTTTGAAAGGGCAGAAAACATAGTAGGAAAAGACGAAAGTGATGGTTACTTTTTTGTCCTTTTCCCATATTGTTTTTAAAAGCCTTATGTCTCAGGGTGGCTAAAACTTGGGATGGTGTGGAAAAGGGTTAATATGTAATGGAAATCTACATTTGAATTAACTCATAACCTTACAGGTATTTTCTAACTGTGCAACATTATTCCAGTTCATGGCGGCCAGTGCACCTATCTATGCTCTCTTGGAGTTTTCTTTACAAGTATTTCGCACAATATTCTTCCAAAGCCGCTGGCTGTTTTCCCACATATCCATCATCGAAACTATGATCAGCAGTGAGAAAGGAATGAATCCTGTTGCAATGACTTATTGTCAATGCTTGGAAAGAAATTGGCTGGGCTGGGATTCAAACCAATGACCCCCTTGTTTCAAGTCTTGCCCACTACTGACTCCACTACCTGGCTTGGCAGGGTTTTTTTTTTTATTGATAAACCAAAACTTAATGGATGGCAAGCATGACATACAATGGAAGGAAAGGAGTTTAGGATTTTTAGCTCTCTTGACGATAGACAATTTGTCATGACCATCCATCCACCTGGGTGTCATGTGTACATCTATTAAATTTTATTTCAATCAATTTCTTTGAAATGTGCATCCGATTCTTGGGAAACTTCAGATTTCATGCTGTCATGGCCCTCCTCAGAATTTCTCCAAAGAAATTGATTCCATCAAAACCTCAAAACAGAAAAATATTGAAAATCTCTTATAATCTTCGTCTTCTTCTTCAGGTTTGCAATTCTCTAAAAATTTGCCAAAATGATTAGGTAGTTGATCTTTTGAACTTTTTTTTACCCGAAAAAAAATTCAGGGGGATATAATTTTTGTTTACTCCGTTTGTCTGTCAGTCTATGGACAAGACTCTTGGACATGACACATCATCTGTTTATGGTTATGTGGTTGATATTTCTGCACAATTATGCAGAAATTCATTTAGAATGCGAAAAAAGGGACAGGCCAGACATGAACATAAACCCCTGAAAGTTCCATTTTTTAAACACATTTGACCTTACCATGGCCTTGAACTTTGACCAACAGATATGGCTCCTGCGTGTGACCGTATCATCTGTATGTCGTTGACAATCTGAAAAATTTTAATGAAATTTATTCAAAATTAAAAATGTTAGAAAAAGTTAGATACTGGACATGAACACCCCCCCCCCCCAAAAAAAAAAAACACACACACACACACACACACACACGTGACCACGTGACCATGCTGTGACCTTGACCTTTGTCCTAGGGACATGGCTATTGCTTATGACACATCATCTTGATGGGGTCAACATTTGTACACAAAGTTATTTTGAAATTAAGAAATAGGGAAACCAGTTATGGTCTGGACACGAAAACTGCACTGACAGGTGGAGGGACAGACAAATAGACAAGGCCTGACTTATGGACATGACTACTGTTCCTGAATTATGGTCTTGGTGTGGTAAACATTTCCTTCAATTGTTTTGGAATGAAACAACAGGGAAAAAGTTGTGGCCTGGATACAAAAAACTGCACAAACAGACAGACGGACGGTCACATGGACAGTTGGACATGGTTCTTGTGCGAGACACATTGTCATTTAGTGGTTGACCATTCTGCACAGTTATACTGAAACTTGTTTATAATTGAAAAAAGTTACAGGCCAGACACAAACATCATCTCCCCAAAAAATTCACTTTTTAACACAGTTAACCTTGCAATGACCTTGACCTTTGACTGACAAACATGGTTCATGTGCGTGACACATTATCCTTATGTTGTTGACAATCACACAAAGTTATTGTTAAATTCATAACTAAAAAGCTACAGGCCACCCTTGAACATAACCCCACCCCCACCCCTAATTTCCCTTTTTAAACATGTTTGACCTTGCCATGACCGTGATCTTTGATCTATGGATATGGTTCTTGCGTCTGAATAAGCTGCCTTTAAATCTTAGAATTTGTGTGGTAAGGGTTGTATGTGCCTCAATTGATGGGATTTCTCTTTGAAAGGACAGACAATAATTATTTGGAAAACAAGAAAATGCTGTTTGAACAGCATTTTCTCTTTTTCCCGTAATATTTTCATATGTCCAATTCCTAAGGGTCGAAATATCATGTGATTGTTTAGTACAGGGATGGTCACTGAAACAACAGAATGAGACATCAGGCGTACAGAAGGAGTACTACGAGATTTCAAAGACTTCAAAGATTTCAAAACATTAAGTTAATATTATTGGTAATCATAATTATGATCATTTGTTTGCATGGTATTTAACACCGTTTTCAACATTATTTCAGTTTTATCATGGAAGCTAGTAAACCTATTCACACTTCCCTGGAGTTTTCTGCTGCTTTCCCATGTAATCATCAGTGGAACAATGATAAGTGGCGAGAGAGGAAAGAGAATCCTGTCACAATAACTTGTATGCTACCAACTGGGCTACAGGGCTTGGCAGCTGTGCTCATATTTTGTCATTTAGAAGGTTAATCCTTTACAAGACAATCCTGAATTTTTACAATTTTAAAGAAAAAGGCTTTAAAAAACATTGCAGGAAAAGGAGAAAATGCTCCCTTTTCTTCCTTTCCTACATATTTCTGACCCTTTCAAAGAGAAAAGCCATCGTTTGAGACACATTTGTCATCTACAAATGCTTCCATAATGAGAAAGTCTAAATTTTTGTCATGTGGTAAAGAGGTATCTCTTTAGCAGACAGTAAGATTTAAGACTTGTCCAATTTGAAAGCTTTTGCAAACATGAAATGCAGCTCATATGATTGGATTGGTCTTTTGAAAGAGCAGATTGTAGAAGATGGTGATTTACAGCTCTTTCTTTATTTCCATACTGTTTATAAAAGAGTTCTTCCTCAGAATAGTGAAATCATACATGTGATTGTTTGGTAAAGAATGAATTTTGAATTTGTTCATAAAGTTCCCACAGCATGGTTAATTCTGCCATAGTCATCTTAGATTGGAAATATAAGATTATCATGAATGCAATCATTCAAACTTTACAACTGGAGTTTCATGTAAAAATCAATGCAAGGTATATATCTCCATTATGTGAGGTGTCTATTTGTACTGATACAGCTTATCAGAAGATTTTTTAATAACTATCCAATGCTGGCATTAAAGTAAGGTTCAAAGACAATATTTTATGTATGTACAAGGGAAAGTGAGATCTTCATCAAATGTCTAAAGAAGAATATTTCTTTTTCATATTTTATGCCGGGAAAAATTTCACATGAAAAAATCATCATATATCAACATCCTCTTACTTTTTTCAAGTAATCATTTAATAATAACGAAAACTTCATTTTCAAATGGAGATATGGAACGAATCGTGATATTAACACAGACTGGTTATCAGAGTAGTAACTCGGGTACCAAACCGGAAGCATTACATCAAAATAAAAATGGAAAAACTACGTTAGGTTAAAAACGTAAATTAAAGAACTAACGTCATTTATCCCTTACTTACTTGATAATTTTAGAAAGGTTGGTTTATTTTAAATCTCTTCCTACCATTTAGCAAATAGGTAAAGTTTATCTTTATTGATAAAATACAGACTATTTTTGAGACATTTGTTGATGGTTATTTTTAGTTCCTGGTTGACATTTGGTGTAAATAGATACAATGGAAAAGACTTTCTATTGCAACACTTCTTAATTATGTTAATGTATGTCTGTTTTTGAAAAGAAAATCACCGTAATTTACGTTCAGAGATGTCAACACTTTTTCTGAATAGTGATGGAAAGCCAAACGTGGTGACATACTGTAGTTTTTGGAAGTAGGTCACTATTACACTACCTTCAGTCTAAAGATGTTATGTTGTGATTGTTTCTCCACTCCCTTTCATGGCAGCCACTCTTAGAATACTTATATAAAATTTCAAAATTTAACCAGTCATTTATCAGCCAGACATATATGTCTTTAACCTGCGTGTCAGCTTTAAAAATGAGTTTTAGGATGTTGATTGATAGATTAAATGATGTAAGTTCAGGTTGACATCATATTTAATTTACAGTTTTCATTGGTCTTTTTTATATTACTTTTATAAACTATCTGGTTAATCTGTATACAAACACTCATTATAGATTCAGTGAATTGCACATGCGCTTTCAATTTGATTTGAAAAAAATACTATCATATAATAGGTAGAGCAATGCACCTATTATCGACCCTTTAGTGCAATAAGTGCGTGGACGATGGTAAATTTCACCATCATACAGTTTGATTACTTCTCTCAGTAAACCATTTTCTGGTGTATGATAATATTGACACAGCATTTTTCAGGACTGTGATGTACATGATTTTGAAATAAAATCAGCCTTGCATCATTTAAAATTAACTTTGTTGGCGTAATACTAGGAATAAAGGTAAAACAACATTTTACTTTCATTTCCGTGCCCAAGCTGATAAAACAGGTGATAAAATGTGGAAAAAAGAACTTTAATGTACTTGAAATGGCTTTTGGAACATGCGCAGAAAATGTTCAGCCTAGTTTCGATTTCCGTGGAAGTGTAGTGTTTATTCTAGAGCGGAATAGCAGGGCGCGCCGCCCTACCCCTTTTTCACCCTGCCCTTGTGCCCCTTGAATCTGTATTCATCCGCCCTGCTGCCCTTATCATATACATACAAAAACTTGGCTGTCTGTGTCATGGTTTCGGGGAACAAGCAACTGGGCTAAGTGGGCGAAGAACTCGCCTTCAGTGTCTCGACTTCGCCTCGTCAAGCTCGCACAGTGAAAAAAGTTCACCTTTAATTTCACCCGACCTGACTATGTCACTGCAATCTAAGACTTAACGGTGACATCACTTATCCTTTATGAACTTGGTCAGTTAGACAAGACAATAGAGTGTTATGATCCTTATCTGTTACTAACTCGCTAAATCTATCCCTTTATCGCTCGAAACCCTGTCTTACTTCTACAGGTAAAGCTTGTGCTAATTTGCTTAAATGACGTCACACAATCAATATTCTCAATACATCAGTAGTTGTAAAACAAAACAGAATTAACTCTTCTTACAGCTGGAGACTATCATTACATATATTTTTTGTATAAATTACAATTATGGATGGTACACCAAAGGAGCAAACAATCTTGAAAGTAATAGATTACGACTCTGTGAATCTTGTTATGTGAATCTTGTTAAGTCTTTTAATCTTTTAATTTATGCCAAAAGCTACCAGTATTTTTTTTTTTTTAATCAAAACTGTTGTTGTTTCTTAATTTACAGCTGGGAAGAAGTTCTTCTTTTTTTATTACTCTAGACCTTTTTAGTTATCTGATGAGAAATGTCAGGGTTTAAAGCTAAATGTGAATGGGCATCATGGGGTCATAAATTACAAGGCAATCAAAACCCAATGGTCAGAATGATAATGTTCCCTTAGAGCCAACGAGTTGATAAGAATCCTTTCTTGTTCTTTTCTTTAATATGCAATTCATATTCAAAGTTATACATAGAACTTGTTTTGAAAAGAGTTAAGGACACTTTTTTGCCTTTGTCTGAAAGTAGTAATCATTCAACAAGGCATTGTTCCTCCCTGCCCCTTTTTCATGCCTCTCTGCCCTTTTGCCGTGTCTGGAATAATCACTAGAAGTAGGTCAGTGGATATTTCCATTTCAAAAAAATGGTATACAAGAAGTAACAGTCACATTTTGGTGTTTTTTATAAAGATTAATAATTTATCTAATGTTCCATGTCCATATTATTAGCAGTCAAGAAAAATATTGCCGCATAGAGCCATTAGAAGTGAAGAGGTGCCAGAAGAGATTAACCAGAAGAAATTGAAGAATGGCAGATATAGGGGCTTGTGGAGACACAATAAAGATAAATAAAAAAGGAGCAAGTCTCCAAATCAGGGTTATTAGTACATGTACTATAGTAACTTAACTTTGCAAGTTAGCAGGTCAGTGTCAGGGAATGAAAGGTATGTGAGCTTTATGTCACAAACATGTAGCTGCTTTACTTTACAGGATTCACTGTCAATGTAGTAATAGAGGTTACCGTATATGACCACCTTTCATTTTACCCATTGGTTGCCTGTGATTTATTTGCAATGTAAGGTAGATATTTTGATATCGTTGACAGTGTTTCATCTAAGCAGCAGGATTGGAGGAATCCCAAACTTTTGTAAATAGTCCTCCACATTTTCTGACACTGTATGGAATGAGGTCCCCACGCTTAAAAATGACATCATCTGGACTGTTCTCCAGAGTGCCAAAACATAAAATAAGTTATAATTTCACTTTTTCTACCACATCATTCCTTGGAAATCTGATGAGGAAGCAGAAGAAGACTGGATAAATATTGATCCTACTGAGACAGAGAAGGGGCTCTTGTTATACCCTGAGTGAGCAGCACTCATTCCAGTGATAGTGGCTGAAAGACTGGTTGTGGCCTCAAAAGAATGACAAGACTGACTAACTAATTTAACAAGTTTGATGTCTTAGTTATATAATTTTCCTTTTGGGCCCCCACATTCTTTGAAAATCCCCCACTTTTTTTAAAACTGTGGGGGGAAACCCCCATTTTTAAGCTCACCTGAGCACTGAGTGCTCAAGGTGAGCTTTTGTGATCATGCTGTATCCCTCATCCATTGTGCCTCTTCAGCATTTTCCTTGTGTGTACTCTAGAGACCAAATTTTCAGTCAGATACTCAAGAAACTTGGTCAGAATATTTGTCTTGAAAAAAATCTCAGACAAGTTCGAAATTTGGTCATGTGGGGGTCAGAAAGTAGGTCAAAGGCCAAATGTTGGACAAACCTTGTGTGCACTCTAGAGACTACATTTATAGTTTCATACTCATGAAACTTGGTCAGTGTTTGTCTTGATGATTTGTTGGACAAGTGTGAAATTGGGTCACACTGGGTCAAAAAGTAGGTCACTGGGCTGAATCTATGAAAAACCTTGTGGGCAATCTAGAGGTCACATTTCAGTTTGATACTCATGAAACTTTGTCAGAATTTTTGTCTTGATGATATTTTGGACAAGTCGAAATTGGGTCACTTCAGGTCAAAAAGTAGGTCACTGGGCCAAATCTTAGAAAACCCTTGTGTGCACTCTAGAGTCCACTTTTTTAGCTTGATACTCATGGATATAGGTCAGAATCTTTGTCTTGATGATATTTCGGGTAAGTTTGAAATTGGATCATGTTGAGTCAAACAGTATGTCACTGGGCCAAATCTTAGAAAAGCCTTGTGTGTACTCTAGAGGCTATATTTTCAGCCTTGTACTCATGAAACTCGGTCAGAGTGATTGTCTTGATGATATCTAGGACAACTTTGAAATTGAGTGATGTTGGGTCAAAAAAGTAGGTCACAGGGTTTAATCTTAGAAGAACCTTGTGTGCACTCTAGAGGCCACATTTTCAGGTGATACTCATGAAACCTGTTTAGAATATTTGTCCTAATGAGATCTTGGACAATTTCGAAATTGTTCTCACCCAGTCAAAAAGAAGGTCATTTACTTATTTGTTTTACATCATTAAAACCAGGATCTATTCAGCTTTATCAACTGTAGATGACTTTACTCAGGTGAGGGCTTTAGGGCCAGTGACCCACCTGTTTTATAATCCCACCCACTTTTTCAACAGTAAGGCCAAAGTAATCATGTCATGATTTTTACAAAGAGGGTTCCTTGTACATTGTCAGTCCTGTAATAATGCTATTATCTACTATGACAGAAAAAACATAATTTCTATTGAGGAAAGAATTCCAGGCTTATTTTCTGTGTAAATCCACAAGTGTCTTGTACAATTTGATTTCTAAATCTACATTAAAACTATAAAAAACAACAGAAATAAGTTCCGCTTATAAACTAAATGTAAATGATATCACTCATCCGGGACATGATCTTAGGATGCTATCTGTGCAAATAGAATGTGATCGAGATAAGTAAAAAATGTAAACAGTTAAAATAATTAGAAATGATGAGAAATAAAGCAACAACATGCATACAAAGTACATCAAATAGATTTATTTCTCCGATGTAATATTGATTAATATAGATTTCTCTGTAGATTGAGGGTCAGTTCTTGCTTATGGGTATGAATCAAGGACCACTGGTGATACTCCACTAGCCAAATAAATAAGGGTGCTTTACCCTTTGCAGAACGACAGAATTTTAGACTAGTCTAAATCGAAAGCATTTGCATTTGATGAAGTTGTGTATGTAAAGGTGGAAAAAATTGGGGGGGGGGTGGGGGAGGAGAAAATGATTCTTAACAGTGTTGTCTCATTTTCCTGCATTGTTTTCAGGGGCTTCTTTCCTAGGATTGATGGATTGATATAACTTGGAATAGTGTGATAAGGGATAATGAAATTTGTTGGAGTAAAATTCAGTCTTATCAGAATCACCTCAAATGGTTTCCAGGTTTTTCCCTGACTTCCTGCTTCTTTGAATGTGGATTCCAGATTTTCTAAATTTATCTTCTTCCAGATTAAATGTTAGCCTTCTTTTCAGTTCATATGGAAGATGTCAAGTACTTCCATATGAGAAAGTTGAGGAAAAACCTTATTATCTATTTGTTGTCTGCTAATAATAGATTTATGAGTGGATAAATGTACCAGTAGATGAATGACTAATCTTCATATGAAAATCAAGATATTAACTTTTACCAAGCTGTATATGCAGGTTGTTTTTAGGTACATAAATAAATCATGACAAGTGTTTCCTTTTGCCTAAGGTTTTTTTTAAGTCCATAGGACTCAGTGTCACTGAAAAAATTGAGTCCCATTGATTTCCCTCAGAGTCCAATTTTTGCCCACATAAATCATGTGAAGGAAAAAACTGCTTTTAGCAAGAAATTTCTAGAAACCATTGTCAGTAACTCTTTAGTTACTGAAGCTTCAGCTTTGCTGAGCAACAGTTGGTTCCAGTCTTCCTCTATTTTGGGTAGCCACTCGAAAATTGCACATCATTGATTGAAGAACTTTGGTACAATCATATCATCAGGGTTACATCATGGTACACATGCAAGTTGGGTAATACATGTATTTGTAGAATTCTAATGGTCAAATCGTGTAGTAAAGAGTTCAAATTTCATTGTTTTTGCGGGATTTGGATAGATTTATTTCATATTTTACCTCATATTTAGCTCACCTGACGACGAAGTGCTCAAGGTTAACTTTTGTGATCATTCTGTGTCTGTCGTCCGTTGTCAAGGAGTCAGCAATTACTGGTACCTTGTGTGTACTCTAGAGGCCACATTTTCTGTCCATTATTCATGAAACTTGGTCAGAATGATTGTCTTGATAATATCGACAAGATCAAAATTGGGTCATGTTTGGTTAAAAAACAAATCTTAGAAAAAACCTTGTGTGCACTCTAGAGGCCACATTTTCAGTCTGGTACTCATGAAACCTGGTCAGAATTTTTGTTTTTGTGATATCTTGGACAAGTTCAAAATTGGGTCACTTCGGGTCATAAAGTAGGTCACTGGGCCAACTCTTAGAAAAACCTTTTGTGCACTCTAGAGACCACAATTTCAGTCCGATACTCATAAAACTTGGTCAGAATTTTTGTTTTGATTATATCTCTGACAAGTTTGAAATTGGGTCACTTGGGGTCAAAAAGAAGGTCACTGGGCCGAATCCTTGAAAAACCTTGTATGCACTCTAGAGACCACATTTTCTGTCTGTACCCATGAAACCTTGTCAGAATATTTGTGTTATTGATATCTAAGACAAGTTGGAAATTGGGTCATGTAGGGTCAGAAAGTGGGTCACTGGGCCAGATCTTTAAAAAAAAAAACCTTGTGTGTACTCTAGTCTCTAGAGGCCATATTTACAGTCTGATACTCATAAAAAATGGTCTGAATGTTTGTCTTGATATCAGGATTGATTTTTAAATTGGGTGATGTAGGGTCAAAAAATAGGTCACTGGGCCAAATCTTCAAAAGAAACCTTGTGTGCACTCTAGAAAACATATTTTCAGTCAGATAGTCATAAAACTTGGTCAGAATGTTTGTCTTGATGATATCTGGGACTATTTTGGGTCATGTAGGGTAAAAATGTATGGTAGGTTACTGGGTCAAATCTTAGAAAAACCTTTTTTGCAGTCTAGAGGCCACATATTCAGTCTGGTACCCATTAAACATTGTTAGAATATTTGTCTTGATGATAAATTGGGCAAAGTAGGTTATTAACACTAATGTGTTTTACATCATCACGACCAGGATCTCTTCAGCTTTATCTATCTTACATGACTTAACTCAGGTGAGCGCTTTAGGGCCAGTGGCCCTCTTGTTTCTGTTTCCAGTGATGCTGTCCCAGCTCAGCGAACTTCTTTCTCTCACCACTGATCCTTGTTTCGAAGATGGTAATGAGGGAAAGCAGCCAGTGGCCTGGGGAGATTAATGTGCAAAGTACTGGTAAATTTAACTCCAGGAGAGCATGGATAGGTACACTGGCTGCTGCTATATAACTGACAGAATGTTGAAAACAGCGTTACACACAATAAGTCAATAAATGTATCAAACCCAGTGATGTTGTGAGCTTTGGTATTTAGCGTCATAGCAGATTTTTATGTGCGTATAGATACTTTTACAATGTAAACAGAAATCCTGATGACCTACTTGTACAAAAATTGGAATGTTGAGTTGACAAAAAGGCCCTTGTCCAAAAGAATTGAGCTAATAACAGTAATATTCTGCTCATTTGTGAGCTTTCTTTCTAAGTTTGCATACTGTAAACAGTAAAGAAAACCATACTATATATGAACTGAATGTGTTCAGTTCTCATTTTCCTCATAAATTTTATTCTGACAGGTGTGACTTAACAACTGTGTAGAAAAATGGATGAGAGCACAGATCCTGTGGTTATTGAAGAGGTTGTAAAAGTGGATGATACTTCAATAGACAAAAAGGTTTGTAAGAATGTCTTACGATGTTTCTTGCACATATGATAAACATATGCACATATCTTACGATTGCACATATGATATACCCTTTACCACAACCCGATACAAAAAGATGTTCGAAAACATTGTGGAAAAGGGAGAAAAAAGGGGGGAAAAAAAGTTACCAGCATTTTCTACTTTTCAGCATTTGTACTAGTTTGGATTTTGTTGTCTGCAGATGCTTTTAATTTGTAAGAAACATGGAAAATGTTTCGTTTGGGAAAGATTGAAAGAGTAAGAAAAATTATTGTTACAGAAAGTACTTGTCATTATAAGCAATGACTTTTTAATATTTTAGATTTTTGTTTCATTGTGACATTTTAAGTTTTCCAGGCATAACTTGTTATATATTGAGCAGATTTGTTGTCTGTAGATGATTTTAATTTGGAAGAGTCGTAGACAGTGTTTTGTTTTTGGGAAACAGAATCACTGTAACTATTGTTACAGAAAGTACTGGTCATTAAAAAAAGAATGACTGCCAAGATATTTTAGATTTTTGTTTTATTGTGAATCTAAAGTTTTCAAGGCATAACTCTGTATATATTGAGTAGATATGCCAGATATATATACATCGGGTCTGAAACATCGATCATTATATATTAGAATAATGTGTGGATCATCATAAGTGCTGAGTAAAACTGGTTTTTCAGATAGAAAAAAACACTATAAAATGAAAGTGTTGCAAACAATCAAAGCTAGAAGGGAAGTGTATCAGTTGTCTTATTGTTCTACATTATAATTATAATCCTATGCTTTAACCTCTTACCAAACAGTTCCAAGTTTTAACGACCTTGAGGAAGAAGGCAATAAACCTTTACCAAACAATTCCAAGTTTTGATGACCTTGAGGAAGAAGGCTTTTGAAAAAGTTGTGGGAATAACAGAAAATGCTAGTAAACAGCATTTTCTCCTTTACCCACAAAGTTTTCTATGATCACATGAGCCACAATTTGTATCCTACTAATGCTTTCAATTACTACAAGTCTAAAACATGACATCTTGTTTTAATTTAAAATTCAGCGTTTATGATTGTGTTCATTATACGACCACTTTTATATTTAATGTAATGTCCTTTTGTCATTGTATTATTTCAGACTGAGAGAGCAGAGTTTGCAGCTGTTGTATTCCACAATATTTTAGAGACATACCCTGATGATGCAGATTTACAGATTTGTTACACAGTTACAGCTGATCTTGTACCAACGTCCAGAGACTGGGTGGGGCTGTACAAAGTCGGATGGATGTACCCCAGGGATTATCTGTACTACGAGTGGGCACCAACACCAATAAATTACAGGATTGGATATGATGCAGATGCTTCTCTCAAATTCCCAGGTAGGTGTGGGTGTGTAATTATTTACTCAAGAAATAATCTTCTTTCTATTGTGGTTTATTGTTCAATAAACCACAGTTGTGAGTTATAAGGCACAGTAAATAAACCACAAGGGCTATAGCCCGAGTGATTTATTGATTGCACCTTGTAACTCACAACATGGTTTATTGAAGGATAAACCATGATAAAAAGAAGATTATTTTGATTCTAACATGACCAATTCTTGATCATCAAAGCAAAGCAAGTTCATACACAGTGGATGTGGATTAATTTCCTTGAATATACAATGGCTGTTCCATTTACTAACAAACAAAGCATCCCTGCCCACCCGGTAAATATAAAGAAAAAAATAAAGATTTCAATAAAGCATTAGGCATTAAAAAGAAGAACAACAAACACCGCACAACTTTACTATCGTATGTTTTGTCAAGCATTAGAGTCACAGTTGATTCAAATGCTCTGAATATTATCCCACCCACTCCAAATCCCATTTCCAATGCAACTCTGGACAATTTTGATGTTAATCTTCCACAGAAACAGACACTTGATTTAAACATGTTTACCGGTAACATTTCAAATAGTTCCATCATTTTCAATTCTTATCAAAAACAATAAATATCGGTAAATCTGAGTTTTTCTCTGAGTAGCAGACGACTTGTTTACGTCAAGTGACTTTCATTTTAAAATATCTGAGGGTGGACATAGGAACAGCTGGCATGGGCGATTTACTATAGAATGACATCAGTTTGATGCCATGCTTCCATTGCACTGTGTTTATAGGCCTTTCCGGAAACTAGGTAGCCTCCCCTTGAGTAGTCTCTGATTATGCATGCGCACAAGCGCAACTTCTACTTCTGAGGACTACACAAGCACGGAAGCAATATGGAAGTAGAGACTAAGAATGAACTTAACCTCTGTTACTTGTGTTAAATTCCAAATCTATCCACAAATGAACAACATAACGGTGAACCGAGATCAAAAACAGTTAAGAAGAGTCTGTTTAATCCTTTACCAAACAATCCCCAGGTTTTAACGACCCCGAGGAAGATGGCTTTCGGAATTATAAGCGAAAAAAGAAAAAAATGGTGATGAACAAACTATTCTCTCTTTCCCACATTGTTTCTACCTTTTCAAAGAAAAAAAAAATTCATAATTCGAGTAACATTACCTCATTGTTGGTAAATGCATTCAGTATACACTAGCTTAAAATTTTGTCGTTTGGTAAAGGGTTGATGTGACACATGCGCGTTAATTTGTACTTACGACTCTTCAGTCGCCCACCCGGCAGTGCGATACTGAGATCAAAGGAACACACCGAATTAACCCTTCACACATTTAAATGAAGAATAATTTTGACGTATGTCTTTTTAACTCAAAAAGGTGATGGAACATAAGTATTTTGTGAAGGGAGACTGGAAGATTTAAAATTTGAACTAAAGCTACATTTATTATGTTCATGATCTAGACTAATAGTTATGACATGTGTCTAAAGGAACATGATAATTTTTTGACATCAGGATTTCTTGACAATTCAAGGTATGCATGTAGTGCTGTAATTTCGGTAAATGGACTGTTCCTGCCTCTTAAGAGACACTTATTAACCTTCTCCCAACCAAACAATCCGCAGTTTTAACGACCCCGGGAAAGAAGGCGTCTTGGAAAATATTTGAAAAGGAGGAAATGCTTGTAACCATCATTTTCTCATTCCCCGCAATATTTTCCACTTTTTCAAAGGCAATTTCCACCATTTGATCCATGTTTAACCTGTCGGCTTCAAATGCCTTGAATTTGGACTAGTCCAAAGTTTTGCCGTTTGCCGAACCCGGTAGCTAAGTCGAACAGACTTGGTTTGAAACACTGGGATCATTGGTTCGATCTATTTATATAAAATGTTGAAAGTGATAATATTTTGTAATCTAAAAATGAGAAATGGATAGTCCGTTTATTTAAATCTGAAACCCCGTATAGTTAGAATTTATTAAAAAAATCCATAAACCCCCAAACCCCTACCCCCTCCCCCCCAAAAAAAAATCAAGATGTCTAAATGCTTTTTTGTCAACCTCCTGCTTGAACTACTGAATTGATGACTTTTACAACAAGGTCAATTCAAATTTCAAACTTTCTATTCCCCCTCCAGAAATAGGTAATTCCAGCTTCCTTATGAGTGGCGAAATAAATGTATGTGCTCTAATTGCCTTCGTTGAGAAGCTGGTAAAGGGTTAGCTGGGTGTTCTTTGATCTCGGTATTTCACGGACAAAGTGGGTGACCTACAGAAGCGTTTCGGCACACATGCTTGGCGCAGATTAACACAGACATTTCATATTAAAGTCTCGTTCCTTTTCAATCTTATGTTGATCATTTGTAAATGTAGTATTTGGAATTATTAAAAAAATGTTACAGAGGGTAAGTCCATTTCAAATTCGACGCCTAATAATGTACGTTTCCTGTCTGAACACATTCTGTTCTCATATGCAATGTTATAGGTCACTGTTTTAACTGCATGTCGGAATTCATTGTTTCTTTTTTTTTTTTTTTTTTTTCTTTTTTAATTCCTTGTCCTATAAAACCAGGGATAGTGTATTTTATGACCCGTGGTAAAACCAAGGCAGTCTGCGAAAAATCTGTTATTTCTATCACGGGGCTTCGTTTTGGTCAGTAATAACATTTTTTGTGTCTTTCGAAAGTGATAGTTGATGCAACTACCGGCACTGCAGATTTTTTGGCATATAAATGACGTTATCTTAACTGCAACAAGTTTAGGCGTCTTTTTCACAATTGTCCAAGAAATCCAACAGAATTTAATTGAACAAATCCGTTACGTTTGCCAACAGTGTGCGATACAGAGCAGCAGGTCAGACGTGTTACTTATCTCCGAGTAATAATTTTAAGGAGCGAGGTATTGCGATTTTGGAAATTTAACTGGATGACGAAAATCACAAATGATTTCTTTTCTTTTTTTGTTCGGCCATTGTTGTCACAGGGACTCGGCATATAATAATTTGTGTTTAAAAACAACATTTCGATAAAAAAAAATCTGAATATCTGCATATAAATATTTATACACAGATATTCGGATTTTTTATCGAAATGTTCTCTTTAAACATAAAGTAGCACAATCATCATGTGCCGAGCCCCTAATGATTGTTATGATCGTAGTCCCCGGAAATAGGGATTTCCACAAGGGAGATAATCTTCGAAGGGAAGTAACCGAGTTTCCGTAAAGGCCTATAGAGCGGAATTCATGTGTCATATTAGAACTGTAATTGATAAATACTCTGCAATATTAAATGAGGCCAATGATGAAGAATAGTTACTTTTGTATGCAAAGTCTTAAAGGGACATCAAACCAGAGTTCATTGTGCAAGTTTTTTAGAAAATCATGACAAAGACTGCTAATTTCTAGATGCTTGCAAGAGTGGCTTTTAGGTTAAAGCATTAATTGAAATACATGATGTAGCAATTATGAAGAACTGCCAAGTTTTTTTTTTTGTTGTATTATACGGGAGAATTTCTGCTGCATTAATAATGGTACAGCCATTAGTGTGTAACAAGATATAAATACATTTTTTTACGCATTAACCCTTTACCACACAATCCCGACTCTGAAAGAGAAGGCTTTTGAAAACATTGTGGGAAAAGGAGAAAATGCTGGTAATCAGCATTTTCACCTTTACCCACAATGTTTTTTACCTTTCCCAAAACGAATTTCAATTTCTGAGTCATGTTTGTTGTCATCTGTAAATGCTTTGAATTTGGACTAGTCTGAAATTTTGTCATTTGGTAAAGAGTTAACATATTGATTGCCTCCATAGCAAAGTTTGTAGAGTTGCAGACTATGATTTGAAGGTTGTATGTCTGAGTCATACCTGACACAATTTTTTTCAACATTGTTTTAATGTTTTTTCCAACTCGGGGTAAACAGTCACATCTTGATGGTTTTTCCTTACAAAATCTCAACTTTCTCACCTTAGAATAATTTGGGCCAACATCTGGTATAATGTCCCTTTAACTCTTTACCACACAATCCTGCATTAAAATGACCCTGAAAAAGAGGCGTTTTGAAAACTTTGTGGCAAAAGGAGAAAATGCTGGTTACCAGCATTTTCTCCCTTTCCCACAGTGTTTTCTACCTTTTTAGACACAAATCCTACCACATGAGCCATATTTTTTATGTCATCTGCTACTGCTTTCAAGTTGGAAAGGGGTAAAATTTTGTGTGACAAAAGGTAAATTCTTTACCAATCAACAGAATCATCAAACCCACATTATTAAAAGTTTACTGTGACACAAATTTTATTTGTCTTAACCATTTATCACACAATCCAGAAGTTAAACGACTCTGAGGAAGAAGCCTTTTGAAAAGATTATAGGAAAAGGAGAAAATGCTGGTAATCAGCATTTTCTCCTTTTCCCATAATGTTTTCTACCCACTCTAAGAAGGCAAGACCAGTGGTGCAGTTGCAAACATACTGGACATGAGAATAGGGGCTCTCTGGTTCGATTTTCCCAGGTTGGCAAATTTCTTTCTCAAGGATCGTTGATAGTTACTGTGATAGGATTCATTTCTCTCTCACAGCTGCTCATTGTTTCCACGATATTTATGTGAGAAAGCAGCCAGTGGCTTGGGAAGAATGCAGTACAAAAAGAAACACCAGGAAAACATGGATGCACTGGTGACAGTGATATTACTGAAAAAAATGTTGAAAACAGTGATAAAAAGCATACAAACAAACCGTATCAAAAACAAATTCCATTATTTGAACCACACTAAAATTGTCAGATGCAAATGCTTTCAGTTTGGGCAAGTCTCGATTTTTGTCTCCTGGTAAAGGGTTAAAGGTTAAATGCAATTACCGTAACTTTGTTGCAAACAAAAAAGTTTTAGACCTATCCAAATTGAAAGCATTTGCAGATGGCAAATTCATCGTAGCTACAAAGGTGATTTCGTTCTTAGAAATGGTGCCCCGCCCGGGTGGCTCAGTGGTGAGCGTGTCAGACTCATGACCTGGTGGTTGTGAGTTTGATACCCGGTTGAGGCGAACTTTCTTGCCGGCGTATTTTCGCCTCTCACCTGTGCTGAAGCATGTGAGAAAAGTAGTCGGTGGCTTTGGAAAGAAAGTTGTGTTAGTACTGGTGTGAGAAAGCCAGGAAACACATGTGCGTCACCGACCGCCATGATATGACCTTAGCTGTAAAAGTGGCGTTAAACCCCAATACAACCAACCAACCAACTTAGAAATGGTAGAAAACATTGTGGGTAAAGGAGAAAATGCAGGTTACAAGCATTTTCTCCTTTTTCCACAATGCTTTCCAAAGCCTTCTTCCCCAAGGTCGTTAAAACTTGGGATTGTGTGGTAAAGGGTTAAGAATTCTTGTTCTGTACAAGCCCAGATTTTACAATGTTTACTTTTGTATTAATGGTATAAAATACCAAATAAATGCCTTCAAAGTCACTGAAATAGTGTGGTTTTGTTGTCAAGAAATAAATTCACTGGGGAATTTGGATAAATATTATCTCTTAATTTCTATTCATCACAGCAAACCGTATGCCTAATGATGACGGGGAGTTCTACCAGTTTTGTTATGTTTCGAGCTCTGGACAAATACGTGGGGCCAGCACACCATTCCAATTTCGACGACCAGGATCTGAGGAGTATGTAGAGGTTGAAGATGAGGAAGCAGACATCATGGTTATACGGACCAAATCTGTGTATTTACAAGAAAATCTCCAGCAGGCAGAGGCACAAAAAACTAAACTCAAAGAGGTATGAGTTGCAGTCATGATTTTCTTTACAGTGTTTGATAATGTTGTATCATCTTGGGAAAAAAATCTTGAAAGCTTATTTTTATCATTTTTAAATTCAGTTCTGTAAGGCTTTACAGTGTTAATTATTGCTGCTTTTCCCAAAATGATTTCTACATAATCAGCTATGCTTTCCTCTACTTTTCTAGATCATTGCTGTGGCAAAAAGGGGTTTAATGAATTTTCCTGATATCCTGTAATCATGGATCCATAGAATCCATTTTATCCAACAACCAACTGAATCATAAGGTAGACCAGTCCTTTGACATGTAGAAAATTGACCAATAGCTAAAGTTTTTATTCCAGGTCAGGCTGTGTGGACTCTGCAGGCTGACCTGGGTCGATGACTTTTGCTGATGCACAAAAGCCTCTTTTCACAGAGCATGGCTGAGATTATCTTTATTACCAAAACTATTTGGCAGGTTTATAAAATTTTACAAACCTCATCTTTTAAGCAGTATTTATTTTGTCTTCTGCAAATGTTTTCATTTGATTTGGACAAGTGTAAAATTTTGCTGGCAGCCAAATGATGAAAGTTTACTAAGTTTTATGTGAATTGATTTCATACACACTGCTGATAACAAAATTAATAGTTTCTTGAGCCAAATTAACCCTTTCCAATACAGTTCTGAGTTTAAAGACCTTGAGATAGAAGGGTTTTGAAAACATAGTGGGAAAGTGAGAAAATGCTGGTAACCAGCATTTTCTCCTTTTGCCCACGATGCTTTTTAACCTTTCTGATACAGATGACATTGCTGCCACAAGGTATTTGTCGTCTGCAAATGCTTCCACTTTTGGCCAGTCTTAAATGTTGTCATGTGGTAAAAAATTAATTGAATCAGCTCAGATAAGAAATCCAATCTAGGCTTAATTTAGTAAAAGTGATAGTCTTCAATATGGCCTGCAACACGCGAAAAGGGGCATTCGGACATTTGCGAAAAATGTCGTCTCGGATCAGCCTGCGCAGTCCGCGCAGGCTAATCTGAAACGATACTTTCCGGTTTTATGTAATTTTCTGCTTTGTGGAAGTCTACTGTAGCACAAAATCTAATGTAGTCGTAAAGTGCCGTCTCGGATTAGCCTGCGCGAACTGCGCAGGCTGATTCGAGACGACACTTTACGCAAATGTCCGAATGCCCCTTTTCGCGCGTTGCAAGCCATATTATCCCTTACCCATTTGTTTTCTAGCCAAGCTAGATTTGTAACAATTGGTAACATTCAGAGATTATGGATTCAACTTCTTCTAGTTCAGCTAGATTTTATTTGTGGATTGATTCACTCCTCTCTCACTGGTGAACATTGTGTCTGATGTTTATTTCATGAAGCATAAAGTGGCTTGGAAGGTATATTGTTCAAAGTGCTCGTAAAAGAAACTCAAAATCATGGAAAGGGGTGCTCTGGCAGCCCCAATAGATCTGAAATGATGTCGAAAAGGCAGTAACCCCTTCCCAAACAATCCTGTGTTTTAACGATCCTAAAAAAGAAGGCTTTAAAAACATTTCGGGGAAAGGAGAAAATGCTGGTAACCAGCATTTTCCCCTTTTCCTACAGTGTGTTCTGTTCTGTGAGGGATGAATTTCATCATTTGAACCACATTTAATTTTTCTTCTGCAAAAGCTTTCAGTTTCCAAAATTTTGTCACTTGGTAAAGAGTAAAACATAAAAGAAAAAATCAGTTGGCCCATTTTGTTTTCTCTCAAGGCACAAGAAGCTTTACAAAGGGAGAGGGATGATATCATTCTGAAATACCAGGAAGTAAAGAAAAAGTTATTGACAAAAGAGAAAGAGATAACTCACCTTGAAAGTCAGCTTACTAGCAGTGAAGTCAATGTGGGTCAACTTAAGAAAGAAGCCAAGGACTTGATTGTTGTGAGAGATGAATTGGAAAACAAGCTGAAGCACCTGAAAAAGGTAAGGAATTAATAAATCCCTTCACAAACGGCACACTTTTGGACCAAGTCTTTTGCAGACAACAAATCAAGTGTGGCTCAAGTGATTGATAGGAGAACCAGCATTTTCTCCTATTCCCACAATGTATTCAAAAGGTTTGGTAAAGAGTTAACTCACTATCTCACAGAACTGTTCATCTGTAAAAACACTTACTTTTCACTAAAGTGTTAAAAAATATCAATGGCCAAAAGACTTTTGAAAACATTGTTGGAAAAGGAGATACTAGTACTCAAAATTTTCTCACTTTTCCACAATTTTTTCTACATTTTTCCTCATTCTATTTCTCATATGCAATTACGTCCAATTTGGACGATTCTACAATTATTGTGTTTGGTAAAGATTTAGGTGGACAATTTTCCTATAGATAAAATGATACTAGAATACAATCAAGTTTCATCATCATTTCATGAATTTTTAGCATGGTGAGGGGGAGTAGATGTTGGTTTTGTAGATGGTAAAGATCGTGATCAGGCTACCCCAAATCTTCTGTTTGATCTTTGCTATATACTGTTGAATAAGATGTATATGAGCCAGGCTTTGTGAAAAGGGAGTTAAACTCTACCAAACGACAAAATTTTAGACTTGTCCAAATTGAAAGCATTTGCAGAAGACAAACGTGATTCAAAAGTTGAAACTTGACTTTAGAAGAGTAGAAAACATTGTGGGAAAAGGAGAAAATGCTGGTTACCAGCATTTTCTCCTTTTCCCACAATGTTTTCAGAAGGCTTCTTCCTCTGGGTCGTAAAAACCAGGGATTGTTTGGTAAAGAATTAACATGCATGTATCTGTAAAAAGTATCGACTCGTGTCAGCCTGGGCAGTCCACACAGCCTGACATGAGTGGAAACGTTATGCGATTTGTAAATTTTCTGCATGTCCTAAGACCAGCCTACCTAGTGATTCAGACTAAATGGATTTTAGAGATCCATTATTATGTGATGACTTGCTTGGTATAATGCATCACAGAGATGTCTTAAACCTTCTCCTCCCTGAGCATGATTCATATTGATCAAAACAGCATAGAGCTTGGTACAAGTAAGTTTTGTCTAGGGACTTTAAATAATTACAGGTACCACAAATACATAAACCATGCTCTGGCAAAATGGGGCTTAATGTATCTCTGTGATACATTATTCCAAGCCAGTCATCACATAATTATGGATTCATAAATCCATTTTATCAAATAATTGACTGGATCTAAAGGTAGACTTGTCTTTGGACATGCAGAAATATACAAATGGCAAAAAGTTTTGATCTGACCTGGGTCGATACTTTTTGCAGCTGCATTGAGCCCTCTTTTCACAAAGCATGGCTCATATAAAAGAAGTAATACTTAAAGTTAAATCTAACTTGATGGTGAAAATAACAATTCTAACATGACACTCAAATTCGGCTCTATAAACACAGTGCAAGGAAAGCATGGTTAAATCTGCGACATTCCATGCAGAGTGACGTCATTCTGTATAAAGTAAGTTAGTGAGTTATTCAATAGAACATAGTCTTCATCCGCGTTTTTACTCTAAGGATGAACTTGTTTTCCTTTCATAAAGAATTGGTCATGTTAGAATCGAAATAATCTTCTTTCTATCATGGTTTATCGTTCAATAAACCACGTTGTGAGTTATGAGGCACAATGAATAAACCACCCGGGCTATCGCCCTCGTGGATTATTTATTGTGCCTCATAACTCACAACTGTGGTTTATTGAACGATAAACCACGATAGAAAGAAGATTATTTCTTAATTATCCCCGTTAGATATTAACTGGTTAATGATGTTAAGTCTCATAAAAGATCTTGAACTTTTACAGCAAAAGTCAATTCTAACTGCAAAGATTGATGAGTTGAACCAGCAAGTAGATGACCTAAAATCAGAAAAAAGAAAACTTGTTGCAGAGACAGAAGATCTGTCTGTCAAAAACGCAGTGTTAGTGGACCAAGTGGAACAGCTTAAGGTAGGAACAGGGGCTGTATTAACCCAGAAAGAGCCAGTTATTTATTGGCATTAAGGACCCATGTTTTAAGGACTCTGAGGCAAAAACACCTTTGGGAATAGGATAAGATACCAGTTACCAGTATTTTCTCCATTTCCTACCGTGTTTTTACTATTCTATCAGAGACAAACCCTAATATTTCAGCCACATTTGTTTTGTTGTCTGCAAATGCCATTAATTTGGTTTGGTCTAAAATTTGATGTTTGGTAAAGAGTTAACGAATGCAATAAATTCAATCCTAGTTGAAAGTTCCATAACAAGCCATCTGATTGGCTGAGATATAATGTCTCAGCCAATCAGATGGCTAGTCAGCGTGGCCAACGAAGATGTCTAGGTATTATCTCGGTTCTGGTGTCATCTGCCGTGTAGTGTTTGGAGTCATGCAAAAACTGTCACATTTGATAATATCTTTGTCAGTACCGAAGATATTAAGTTCAAACTTGGACTAGAAGTTAAATATCAAAAGCAGAACCCATGAAATAGGGCAGATAATCATCAAAATATTTCTGACACAGTTATGCCCCTTTTTCGACTGAAAAATTTTCACCAAAAGCAACTGCAGCTGAACACTGGCACTGCAGGGCTCTTGTTTTAGGATTAGAATCAATACAATATTAAAGGTAGATCGACCCATTTCATCCTTATTATATAAATCATTTACCCAGTGTTCTGCCAAGGATTTTAAAAAGTAGAGACAAATGTCTCATTCATCCAAAAAAGTTTGAGACATTCTAAAAAATTTGGGGACAGAATCTAGTATGCATTAAAATGGTTTAAAAATAAAAAAATGAAATTAGTTCCCCAGACTTGTAAATTGCTGTGTTCTCTTTCACCAGCCAAAATGCTGATCTAAATGCAACTAACACAGCTAATTATTTCGCATTGAGACTTTCCCTACCGTATAGTTTTCTTAAAATCACCCTGAAAAGACTCAGCCATGACGGCTGATCTATGATAGATGTTCTCTGCATGTTGTGCATATAAGTAAGTAGTTCTGAAGTTACATTTTTGTTTCAGTAAATGCATACTTTTTGAGGTTTTTTTAAACACATTTTACAACCCATAAGGTTGCGGTCCCGATCATATTCCAATGAAGAATGTTCTTTTAAATACTAAGAACTGTCGTGCAGGTATTTTTTACTATCTTCCGACGATGTTGATTGAGTGGGAGGGGTAATGGGCATCAGACCAATATCGGACTTTGAGCTCTGATTGTTGGTATGCTTTGGATGACCATGGAAGCTTAGGATGGTACCCGACTTTTTCGCCGTGGCGACGAAACCATTTTCTGGCTGAGATTGCAGAAGATACTTCGTCATGACAGTCAAGTACACGATCAATACTTGGTTGATGTTTTTGGTCTGCGTCCAATCAAATTTCATTTTGCATATACACACCTTTGGCGCCCATGGAAAACACTAAATTGTAATAGTTACGCGGCTGATTCGACGATTTTTGATATGCGACAGGAATCGCCCTGTACCGATTTTTTCTGCGACATTTTGATTTTTTTAGCGAGAAAATCAAAAATAGGCGGCCTCAACAGAACACTGTTTACCATTCTTGTATCTTGCCCCTAACAGCTACAAGGCTGCACAGATTATGACAGATAGAAAATGCGTTTCATGTTTTGAGACCTTCAAAGCAATAGCTGTTGTCTTTTCTGGTTTTAAATGAGGACAAATCCCTTGAGTTTTTTATCCCTGACTCCATACATATTGGTAATTTATCTGTGTTTACACATCTTAGCCATTCTACACACTGTCAAGGTTTAACAGCGTTTATTCTCTCTATCTGTAAGAATGTATCTTTAAGATTTGTTGGAGAGTAAGAGCCTGTGCTTTTTGTGGTGCAATTCGTGTAACATTAAACTTATTCATTTGATTTCATGATTAACCTCTTACCACACAATCCAAAGTTTTAATAACCATGAGATAGAAACTTTGGAGAGCTTTGTGTGGAATTTTCTCCATTTCCCACATTGTTTTCTACCCTTTCAGAGACAAACCCCATTAACTTAGTCACATTTAATTTGTTGTTCTGCTAATGCTTTTAATTTGGCCCAGTCTGAAATTTTATTTGTATACTGAACAGTTTAAAACCAGCACTTGTCATAAATTCCTAAAATAGCCTTCTGATCAGCTGAGAAAACATCATGAAAAAAGGATAAAACGCAGAAAACCAGCTGTTCCTTCTATATTTTCTACCCTTTCAGAAACAAATGCCTTCATTGTAGTCATATATGATTGTCATCTGATACTTTGAATTTGAACATGTTTAATTCTTTGTTGTCTGATAAAGAATTAATAATTGTGTTTCTTTCATCTAAATTTATGTCCTTTTGGCAAGATTTTCGGGTGATAGGCCTGCCTGTTAAGTGATGGGTTGCTAGGTATGTTTGAATTTTTGAGTGTTTAAATAGTCAAGACTTTATGATATTTCAGAAACATTCTAAAACAAGTGAGACATCAGCCAGTAAATACTGTGAGCAGATTGAAGATTTAACCATACAGTTAGTGGAGCAGACAAGTATCGTGGATCAACTCAGGCATAAAGTGGATTCCTTGAATGAGGAACTAGAAGCTACAAGACAAAATGCTGATAAAGAACTGGCCCTTAATGTACAAAATAAGGTCTGTCTTTTGACTACATAGAGTGACAATCAAAATGAAATAATATCAGTTTTTAAGATAGACACAGATATGACATACATGTATTCAGATGATATTTGATGAGAATGTCTCACAAAATAATTGAGAGTTGACAGTTGCAAGAGATCAGGTTAGAGTATATCACTTAATGTTGAACACTATCTATCAAGATCAGATTTCACTTTTTGTGCAGTATGATTACTTTGACTCCAATGATCAATTGTAAATATGGTTACATTGCTTTCTGTTATTTTTTTCAAAAAGCTGAGTTATTTTTGAAAAAAAATGTTGAGGTAGTGTCATAGCCCTGTTGTCATCTGCATTGTCTTCCTTTTCTGCGTTGTTGTGCTAAAACTCATAGGGGTCCGTAGTTTGATTCCTGGCACCCATAGACTATATATTATAAACAAGGGATTTAACTGTATGCAGCCTGTTACTCGCCCCCGGTTACAAAAAACAACGTATCTTTTCTACCCCATCAGTTATTCTCCTATTTTTTTCTACAGCTGAGAGCTAAAACATTTTTCTACCAGAAAAACACAACTGTTTGTCAGTGGCTAATGCAGTTTGGCTGATACATTCGCTCGAACTTGTAAACTCGCTCAAAAATCTGCGCCATTGACACGGGTTCGTACATCCGTTTTCAAGATATAAAATGCACTTTAGATCCAATGAAACGCAGCATTAGCGGCACCCACCCTTTAAACATGTTTAAAAATACTACTGACCTATAGTCTTTATCTTCAATAATGAGGAAACGCCTCAGAATCCGTTGAATTTGTGATCCACGTTCTTATTTCGAACAACTGCAGCCATCTTCTGTCATGTGACATTGTTTGGAACGAGAAATTTCATCAGTTGATATGTACTAACAGTCGTGCATTCAACCAATGAAATTTCATACAGCTGCTCACACCTTTTTGTCACGTGACATTACGGTGACACTGTTTGGAACGAGAAATTTCATTGGTTTATATGCGCGAATGTCAGTATGGAATGTACGAACCCGTGTCAACGGCGCAGATTTTTGAGCGAGTTTACAAGTTCGAGCGAATGTATCAGCCAGACTGCATTAGCCACTGACAAACAGTTGTGTTTTTCTGGTAGAAAAATGTTTTAGCTCTTGGCTGTAGAAAAAATTAGGAGAATAACTGATGGGGTAGAAAAGATACGTTGTTTTTTTGTAACAGGGGGCGAGTAACGGGCTGCATACAGTTAAATCCCTTGTTTTAGTCTATGGGTGATAGGAGTCAAATTACGGACCCCTATGCTAAAACTTTGACATTTTGTAATATCTCTCTTCAATGAAGATATTTACTTCTAACTCTGACAATTTGTTAACTATTGAAAGGGAAACCATTCAACCAGGGGCATAAGCACTAAAAGCAACTGCAGCTAAACCTTGGCACCCTTGCTCCCTTTACAACAATATCAAAACTGTGATTGCAGGACAAGATAGAGGGCCTTGTTGAGAAACTTCGAAATGCAGAAGATAAGCTTCAAGCAGCAGAAGAGAGCAAGGGTATACTGCAGAAGGAGATTGCTACTTACGCTGAAACACAACAGGAACTGAGTCGTCAAGTGGAGGTAGTCACTTTAGGTCTTGTTCTCTTGCGAGTAGTCAAGTCATTTTCAGTGTATTTTAGAGGAGAATTGGGGCTTGTTTGAATTTTTCTACAACTGTCTTGTTTCTCTTTCAATTCAGTGAAGCCTTAATCCTTTACCAAATGACAAAAAAGGCATTAATAGTCGTTAAAACCCTGGATTGTTTGGTAAAGGGTTAGAATTTGAACGTTCAGTCTGAATTATATTGTAAAATTTCTTGACAGAAAGTTTAACCCTTTACCACACAACAAATATTTAGACTGATCCAAATTGAAAGCATTTGTAGACAGCAAATTAGATTTGACATATATGATTAAATTCGTATTTGATAGGGTAGAAAACATTGTGATAAAGAAGAAAATGCTGGATTCCAGCACTTTCTCCTTTTTCCACAATGTTTTTTGAAAGGTTTATTTTTCAGGGTCATTAAAACATGTTACCGTTTGGTTAAGAGTCAAACCTTCTTCTTTTCTAATCCTCTTAAGTGTCTCTAAGAGTTTATGTCAAAGTAAAAGAAGGGAGTTGATCTGTAATGTAAATGAATTAAAGACTCAGCTGAATATTTTGTAATATTTAGATGATACTACCTGCTTTTTAAGGCATAACTCCCTAAAATATGATTGCAGAGACTTCAGGATAATCATTTGGAATCTAGGTTAAATACTCAGATAGGCATGAAAACATTACTGTAAAAGGAGAAACTGCTCATTGCAAGTAAATTGTCCTTTAACTCTTCACCACACAACTAAAATGTAGACTTGTCCGAAAAGCATTTGCAGTGAAAGCATTGGCAGTCGATAATTTAAATGTGGCTCAGACCATGGAATTTGTCTTTGATAGAGTAGAAAACATTGTGGGAAAAGGAGAAAATGCTGGTTACCGGCATTTTCTCCTTTTCCCACAGTGTTTTCAAAAGGCTTCTCCCTCAAGGTTGTTATAGCTTGGGATTGTGTGGTAAAGGGTTAACAACATTACTCTCAAAAGTAACCGGCTGCAAAATGAAAATTTGTCTCTATGAAGAAATGACAAGCTGTCTCCAGAAAGTAATGGGTGAAATAAAATTTGCAGCATTCAACAACAGAATCAAACGGTTTAAAACAGAAGCTGTGTGATCTTGAGGAAGATTTTACCCAGAAAAACAAGATCCAGGAATCTGAGATGGAACAACTAAGGAAAGACCTTCTCGCAACAATGCAGGTAAATGTCTTGTATTTGTTTTATTTTTTATGTGTTTTTGAATGTTCATAAAGTGCTTGGAATCGATATGTAATTATACAAATTAGCCATGCCCTGTGAAAAGGGGGTTTAATGAATTTGCAAAAAGTATCAACCCATGTCAGTGTGTGCAGGCTGACCTTGGCCAAAGCTTCTTGCTGTCAGTCAATTTTTATGCATGTCAACTGACCAGTTTACCTGATTCTTCGGTTGGTTGTATGACAAAAGAATTTTTATGGATCCATAATTACGTGATGACATGTTTGGTATATGCATCACAGAGCTGCATTAAACCCCCTTTTTCCAGAGCAAAGCTCAAAAATAATGTTTCTTTTACAGATTTTATTAGAAACGAGGGATTCGATATTTGGCTGATTGGTCTTTTTTGCTAGTTGAAAGCCCTGATGAACCATTTTCCAGGACTATGTACAAGATACTGACCTAAAGCAATTACCTAAGAAATCTGTCTAATTGGTTTAGGCATTATATTTTAGCCAACCAGATGGCTAGTCTTTAACCCTTTACCACATGGTTCTGAGTTTTAACAATCCTGGTGAGGATGGCTTTTGAAATCATTGTGGGAAAAGGAGAAAATGCTAGTCACCAGCATTTTTTCCCTTTTCCACAATGTTTCCTTCCCTTTCATACAGAAATCCCATCATTTGAGCTACATGTACATCTAATTGTCAACTGCTCATGCTTTCAATTTGGACAAGCCTAAAAATTTGTCATTTGGTAAAGGGTTAAATATAAAGGTAGAGCTCAATTTACAAACTATAAACTCTGACCCTTATCTTGTTTTTTTCCCACAGGAAAAAGAAAAACTTCAGGAGCAGACCAGTGTCCTGCAAGAGAAGCTGACTTCCCATCTAGAGATGGCTGATGCTAAAGTGGGCTCCATAACAATCATGAAACAAAGTCTAAATCAGATCAAAGAGAGGCTAGAGAAGAAAGAGAAGCAATGTAAAAGGCTAGAAAAGATGCTGAGCCAGAAAGAGGTAGCCATCTGTTTTACAGTCATATCTTGTGGCTTCCATCCACTGATGCTGAATATACATGTAAAAACTGTGGTCAGATTTTAAAATCTTCATTGACTCTTTACTAAATGAGAAATTTTTAGACTTGTCCAAATTGGAAGCTAAATTTGGCTCAAAAGATGATTTTGTTATTAGAAATATATAAAACATAGTGGGAAAAGGAGAAAATGCTGGTTACTAACATTTTCTCCTTTTCACACATTGTTTTCAAAAGATTTGCTTTCAAAGGGCTGTTAAAATTCAGGATTATTTGATAAAGAGTTAAGCAAAAATCAACTACTACAAAAAAAAAAAATGAAAACAAATGAAAGATTTGCTTGTTATAACCAGTGTCTTGATTTAATGTCATGTTTTGTCTGACTCTCTTAACCCTTTCCCAAACGGCAAATTTTGGACCAGACCAAATTGAAAGCATTTTGCAGATGACAAATTAACAGTTTCTAAAAAGATGATTTTTCTATATGATAGGGTAGAAAACATTGTGGGAAAAGGAGAAAATGCTGGTTACCAGCATTTTCTCCTTTTCCCACAATGTTTTCAAAAGGCTTCTATTCCTGACCCGTAAAAACCAGGGATTGTTTGGGAAAGGGTTAATGGCATTGATTTTTTTTTTTCTTTTTATAACATTTTCAGCTCCACTTGCTGAAAGGCACCTAGCTCATGTCATGGGGCCTCTATGTCATGTTCACTTTTGCCTCTAGAAGGGTCTTCTTATCTGGAACTACAAACAATTTGGAAACAAACCTTAAAGAAAAATTCTTGCGTTGGTTGTCACCAAGATTCATAGATGGAATTTTATTTCATTTCATTATCTACTGGGTTGCCAGGGCAACAAAATTGAGGGGGGAAAAAAAAGAAGTTAAAGCTTCTTTTCAATAACCACAAGTTTGATTTTTGTGTCATTCAGCATCCTTGATTCCTTGGTGGAGCTAGTTTGTTAACACAAACTTGGAAAATTCTCTCATAACTCTTACCAAACTTCTAGACTTGCACAAATTGAAAGCTTATGCAGATGGCAAAATAAATGTGATACAAGAATTGAAATTTGATTTTGGAAGGGTTACAAACATTGTGGGAAAAGGAGAAAATGCTGATTGCTAGCATTTTCTTCTTTTCTGACAGTGTTTTCAAAAGCCTTCTTCTTAGGGGCTGCTGAAATTTTGGGATTGTGTGCTAGAGAGTCAACCCTTTACTAAACAGTTCCAAGTTTAAACAAGCCTGGGATAGAAAGGCCTTTAGAAAACATTGTTAGAAAAAAGAGAAAATGCTGGTAGCAAGGATTTTCATCGTGTCTAACAATGTTTTCTTTCTTTAGGGAAAAATCACATCATTTGAGCCTCATTTAAATAGCCAACTGCAGATGCTTTCAATTTGCATGAATCTAAAACTATGGTGTATGTTAAAGAGTTAAGGTATCTTTTTCTCATTGCAGCGAGAGTACATGCAGACCAATCATGAACTGAGAAGAGAGATTGATGACTTGAAGGAGAAGATTTGTATGTGCTCTGATGAATACAAGACCTTGTACATTGAAAAAAATAAACTGCAGAAAAAATATGAGAAACTACAGGAGAGAAGTGAGTATCTTAGTTGATTTTTGTGAGTGAGGGTCTACCTTCGTGATCTTTAAGCCTAGTCATGGTAGTGCAGTTGTAGAACTTGGGAACAGGGGGTCGCTGGTTTGAAACCCAGGCTTTGCCAATTTCTTACCAAGGATTGATGATATACATTGGACCAGGATTGATTCCCTTATCAGTGCTGATCATTGTTTTGGCAATGGTTATGTGGGAAAGCAGCCAGTGGAAAAAATATTGCGTGAAGTACTCTTCACCTAACAATCAATCAATCAGTCAATCAATCAATCAATCAATCAATCATGTTCTTTATGATTTAACACATTTCTACTCTGTGAAATTTTAGACTTGCCCATATTGAAAGCGCTGGAAGACTTCACATGTGATGTGGTCGAAAAGAGAAGATTTATCTGCAAAAGGATAGAATATATTTTGGGAAAAGCAGAATATGCTGGCAACTAGCATTTTCTCCTTTTCCGACAATGTTTTCAAAACCTTTATTCTTTAGGGTGTAATAAACAATGAAAAAACTGGGAACAGACTGACATCTTATCAGAAATATCAAAAGGGATTGTTTGGTAAAGGTTAAACTTTTTTATTTTAAAACAATTGGAAACAGTTCTTTCAACTTATATTAATCACTCTCGATGAATGCTGAAGAGGAGAAAATAGGTGACCAGGATTTCTTATTTTTCCACAATTTTTTTTTACAGAAACAAGTTTGGTAAAGACTTGTTACACTGATTTCAGAAATCTGTCGTATCACCTAACTAGGATGTACTAACTTGTAAGCCAGACTGGTGGTACTATTGTCCTACAACATGCCAATCTTTTTCTTAATAGAGTGAAACTATGTAACAAAAGAGCTCGTAAGAAGCAAACTTACTAAAATTCTTTTTAACAACACAATCATGATTATTATCAGCACAAATCCCATTTTTTGAGCCATATTTCACCCTTTCCCATGCAATTTTGGACTCCTTGAAATTCAAAACATCAGCAGATGAGAAATTCAAAATTGGTACAAACATACTTAAATTCTCTGACAGGATAGAAAAAATTTTGGGAAAAGGAGAAAATGCTGCTTACCAGCATTTTCTCTTTTTCCCACAATGTTTTCAAATAATTTCTGTAACAGGGTCTTTAAAACTTGTGATTATGTAGTAAAGGGTTAATTGCAGGTCTGCAAATGCTATACAATTGGACATAAAAATATTTGTTTTGTAAAGAGGTAAAGGGCCTCACTAACCAACCAGGGGTTTTCAGAGAGTTTCTAAATGTAAGTAATTGGTTTTTATTGTCTTTTAAAGATACACCTTTACAGCGAGAGAAAAAATGCTGTTAAAACTTGAAAGTGTTAAATGACTCAGCTGTGTAAACATAGGTATATTATCAATATATATGGTGTAAGGGCTAGAAAAACACAAACGATTTGTCCTCATTTAAAACCGGAAATTACAACAACAACTGCTTGGAAGGCCTCCAAAAAATGAAATGCATTTTCTCTACGTCGTAATCTGAGCAACCTTGCTGCCATCAGGGGCAACATTTAGCAAGAAGATACAAGAATGATTATATTTTCATAAAATAAGGATGAAATGGATTGAAAACTGACAGAAAACGAGTATAAATGTACTCTGAACTCTTCCAGTGCTAATTAAATAAATACAACCTCTTTTTTAGGCTGAATATACAATCCACTGAAATTTAAACAGACATTCATATTATAGGCTGGATATGTTCTGTGCAATCTTATCTTGATCTATGCTGTCCACGAAAGCCCCTCCCTGTCTCTGAAATTTTAGTCTTATCCAAATTGAAAGCACTTGCAGATGACAAAAGGAAAGGACTAGTTGTAACAGTTAGTCACAGCAGTTTTCAATTTTTTTTTTTTTTTCAGGAAAGCAGAAACATGTTCAGCGATCATTCTCTTCACCTTTTGTGGAAACAGAACTATTACAAACAAGCACTCCAGGTGAGTTGTTTTGAGTCAATCTGTTTTTTCCCCATCTGCTTGCCTTTTATGTTCATATATATTAAAAAGCGTTCAACTTGAATAAGAAAAGAGAATGGGGGAAAAAAACAACAACAACAACACTCTGTCTTTCATAGTGTTTCATTTATTCCCTGAGGAATTTGAAAGAGCCAAAAAGACTCTCTCTTTTCATGTGTCTCAGTTTCCCTGCCTCATCTCTCTATCCCTTTTCCCTGTCTGCTTGCTTTTGATACTATATTTACTGAGAAGTATTCAACATGTTGAAAAAAAAATTTAGTTGTCCGGTTTATCTCTCTCTTTCCCTCACTCTTGGCCTACCCTTTTCTTCCTCCAAAACTTGTAGTTGTTAACTCTCTTTCTTTAACTGTAATTGGCAATAAAGATATATATAAAAGAAACCATCTTAATATCTCTGTGTAAAGTTATGTATTATTTTGATCTTCAAAGACAGGGCTTTCCCTGCAAGTTTTAATTTTTGCGCCATTAAATTCACCAGCTCATAAAAATTGGGGCCAGTAGGAGCCAACTGAGGTAGCCAGAAAAACTTCTCCTCAGAAACTATTGACTGGATTTTTACCAAATTTCACAGGAATGTTCCTTTGGTGGTCCTCTTTCAAATTCCTTCAAATAATTGTGTTCCATGAAGAATTCTGGTTGCCATGGCAACCAAAGTAAAAAACCTTTAAAAATCTTCTCCTCCCAAACCGCTATTTGGATAGCATTATTATTTTGCAGGAATGTTCCTTAGATACAGGTTTACAAAATTCCTTAAAAAAAAAAAGATCTGTCAAAAAACATGGCTTTTATGGGAGACTCATTTTCCTTTTATGGTATAAAGTAAAATCTTTGAAAAATTTCTTCTCTAAAACTATTCATTGGATTTCATTGTTGTTTTGCAGGTAAGTTCCTATGGTGGTTGTCTACCAAATTGTTTCTTCAGTGAGCTAAAATGCAGGATTGAATGATAATTGTTAAAAACTTCCTTTCACCATTATAGAAATATCAGGCCTGTGGAGCGATACAGGCGCTCAAGCGCCTCTAGTTCATTAATGACATCGCTAAATACACACAATAAATGCTAGCCAGTGAGAGAATGCTCACCAGGTAAGGCAGAATCAAGGCCTGGCTTTAGAAATTATGGGCGGTTACTATATATTGTATCAGATTACTGATTGGTTCGCAGTAGATGTTTTGTGAAAATTCTGTGTGCACAACGGGGTGTGGCGAAATCGACATTTGATTGATTAGTTTTGTGTGGTGTGTATGCAAGTAAGGTATGTAATTAGACAAAACCGTTAATGAAAGCCAGCCTGATTAGGTGTGATAAACAGTAATGTGGGCATCCTTCACACTTGATACGTATTGTTTATGTCGGACTTAAGATCTTTTAAGAATTATTTATAGGCATTTACTTGTCGCCAGTACCTTCGCCAGTGCTTCAGTTTTAGTGCCATTAATTTTTTCTTAATTTTCGCATTTTGCTCCACTGGCGATCGACAGCGGGAGCCCTGAGAGAAATGCTGCTTTACTTGACAACAAAACTTTAGACCAGTCCAAATAGAATGTAATTGCAGATGTAACATTAAATGTGGCTCGAGTCAAGGGATTTGTGTTTCGAAGAGTAGAAAATATTATGAGAAACGGTGATAATGCTGTTTACCAGCATTTTCTCCTTTTTTCCTACAGTATTTTCAAAAGCCTTCCTTTACAGGAACACTGGATTGTGTGGTGAAGGGTTAAATTTTTCTTTCAACTTTATGTAGATGAGAAAGAATCTGATACAGAATCCTCCTCAAAGATTGAAAGACAGGTCAGTGAAATAGAGAAAGAGCTGGAGAAAGAATTGGAGAGAGGAATGGAAAAGAAGCTGAAGTACAAGAAACTATACCAGCAGGAGAAAGACAAGGTTGATCGAGCCATGGCCATACATGCCGAAGAAATGAAAGTGAAGAATGAGGAGATAGAGAAACTGAAAAAACGAATACGGGATTTACCAAGTGCCTGGGATCTAAAAGTTAGATCACTGGAGGTAAGTGAATCCCACACTGAACAATCTTGTGTTTTTATGATGCAGGGAGGGAAGGCTTGGTAAAATATTTAGGAAAAGAAGAAAGTGCTGGTAACCAGGGTATAACACCAATATACATTTCTTTGTGGTCAGGTCAGGTCAGGTCAGGTTGAGTTGCATGTGTAAAGAAGTGAATATTGGATGAGACCAAAAGTCTTAAGTCTTATCCAGTACACACTTCTTTACACATGCAACAAAAGCTGATCTGACCACACAGAAATAGACTGCTGAAATGTTTCTTATATTTTATACCTGACTTTACAACTGTAAGAAAACATCACAAAATGAATAAAAAAAGAAAAATCAGAGAGCAGCCTTCTTTATGGAACTTGACAGAAAGAGCTAAACATGAATACATAGAAGCAGTCTGTGAGCATGATGATGTTTTGCACAGAGTACATGCCTGATAAAGTAAAACCTACACAGGATCCATTCCTAGCACAGAAAAACCTACACAGGATACATTCCTAGCACAGAAAAACCTACACAGAGTACATGCATGATGCTGAAAACATATTCTGGTCTTTTATATATTTGCTCTGGCAAAAGGGGGCTTAATGCATCTGCGAACAGTATGAACCCAGTTCAGCCTGCGCAGTTCGCGCAGGCTGACCTGGCTGATACTTTTCGCTTTTGGTCAATTTTCTGTATCTCAAAAGACCAGTCTACCTCATGATTCAGTTGATTGTTAGACAAAATGGACTTTATGGAGCTATGAATATGTGATGACTTGCTTGGTATCATGCATCATGGAGATACATTAAGCCCCCTTTTTCCAGAACATGGCACATATGTGTTTTAAATAACATCAGTATTTTAGTCAGCTCATTTATATGTACATTATAAAATTTATTATGTCCACCGCAACATAGATGAATGTGATGGGAATGTTATACTGAAACAAGGCTGTCTGTTCATTTGTTAACATAATTTTGTCTAAGGACCTGCTTTCTCTATGTCCTCTTTCCTCCTATAAGTCTCAAGGCCAACACTCTTCTACCTAGCTACAAAAGCTAGTTCTATAGCAAGGCAGTATGTATGTCCCTTTATACAAACACAAACTATAGATTTATATCTATTTGATCGATTTAGCAGTATGCTACAATTGCATGTGTTACGGCCTTTTGAGTTGTTTTCCTGATCCAATTACAAGGCAGTTATGTTTTCTAAGCACCGTGAAAGATTTATTTTATCCTTTACTACTGTAAAACCGGAAATGTTTGCGTTGTGGAAATCTTCGCAGTTTTTGCGTATTGATAAAAATCGCGAAGGTTTTCGCCAGCGTAAATTTAAGCTAGACTAAGGTATACTTTACCTAGACACCGGGTCATGTGGGAGCGATTGACAATGACCTTTGTCGACATCAATGAGTGCTTTTTTTTTTCATCAAAGTCGACCAGAATACCAGTCTAGTGGCAGTTAACACTGTCAATTTACGACATTTAAATACATGTCATTGAAGTGAAAATAGGGATGTGTTAAACTGAATGATAATGATAATAGTTCTCGCGGAAATACAAACACACGTAAGGTCTGTATTTTGTTATTGGCGAAATTTTAGACCCGCAATAATATCCACTTTTACAGTATATGACAAAAACGCAGACTTGAAAGCATTTGCAGACAACATTCCAAACATGGCTCAAACAATGCAATTTGTCTTTGGTAGGGTAGAAAACATTGTGGGAAAAGGAGAAAATGCTGGTTACTTTTCCCGCATTGTTTTCAAAATGCATCTTCAGGGTTTTCCCTTGGCAACAAAAATAAGGGGTCATTGTGACCCCCCTAGTCAAAAATAATGGGGGTCTTTTTGGAATTTGTGGGGGTCACAACAAAATGTAATTGGCTTAGACAAAAGCTACTATTTGTGAAATAACGTGTGTTTATTTGTGTTTTCTATGCACTGTAAATCTTTTTATACCCTATATGTTTTATTACATAGTGGTAGATAAACAATAACACCAGAGGTTCTCTATATAGAGGGAGCTTACAGCCTAGATGGTACCTTTTTCATAAAGAGTATCTAGAGTATGCTTTATGTACACCTGTTTTCAACAAGCAAATATGCCCAAGATAGCTGCAGACAAATTGTCAGATCTCAAAGTGATTTTAATCTTGCAAGAGTATCATCATGACCGCTAGTGTTTTGATCTTGCACAAGGGTTGAATTTTGAAGTTTGTGCATCTTCTATCTGTGGTAAAGGATTATTTTATTTTGTTTTTATCACAGGAATTGACCGTTTAATTGGTGAAAATAGCTTGTTGTCCGCCGGATTGGGAAGTCTCTATTGTTTAGCTTGATAGAGATACCCATTTCGGCCGAAAATACACGACTTTCACCAATTAAACTGCCAATTCTTGTGGTTTGACACATGGGTCACATTCATGCCGCAGTTTTCAACGAATAAAAACGTGTATCTCTTTAGCTAATTTACAGTAAACCCTCGAGACTTTGAAATGATTTTCTAAGTGCTCTTACCAGGCGTTTTATCATCTGATCTTTGTTTAAGGGCTATTCTTCCTTGCAGACAGCAAGAATGATGTTGATTTTGACAGAGCCATATTGTTTTCATTAGAGATCGACTGGTTTAGTTTCGAGCTGTTTGAAGACGGACAGTTTTCTGGTAAAATCAATACACAGTCCAGTGTTTCGACCCAATTTTACTTCGTACTCCAGATTTTTCATCTACTCGCGGTGTCACATTGTCGGTAGTATATACGATCGTTAGTAACTCTTATCGTATTTGTGCGTCGACAATGACGCACTGTTGAAAAAAATAGCGCGTCATTTTCCTTAAAAATGCGTCAAAACGCACAAAATCTTGCATCAAGGAAAACCCTGCATCTTTCTCAGGGTCCTTAAAAGTTGGGAATGTGTGGTAAAGGGTTAGATAAAGAAAAATGCAGATTTTATGTTAAGTTTTAATTTCTCTTTTCAGAATTGTGTTAGTGAGAAAGAGAAGACTATTGAAGAGCTGAACATCAGACTGAGACAGTGTAACCAAGGAAGAAACGTAAGTGTTAATGTTTTAGTCAACATATCGAAGCATCATTATTCCTTTATTGAACAGTTGTGTATTTTAACAAAACCAATGGAAGAAGGCTTTTGAAAACATTGTGGGAAAAGGAGAAAATGCTGGAAGCCAGTATTTTCTCCTTTTCCCACAATATTTTCCATTCCTATCAAAGACAAATGCCACCATTAGAGATACATTTGATTTTTTATCGGCAATGCTTTCAGTTAGGACAAGTTTAAAATTGTCTTGGCATAATGATGACAGAGTAGCATTATCCCATTCTCCACTTCCCACAATATTCTTAGAAGCCTTCTTTCTCAGGGTTGTTAAAATGTGGAATTGTGTCATAAATGGTTAGTTGAAATACCTTTAACTGTCTTAAAAGAACATGAAATCAACTTACAACTGGACTGGATAAGTTTTACATAACCAAACCTTGTTACATATTATGTAGAGGAAACTGTTATTATTAAATGGTTTAAAAACTATTATGGGAAAATGATTGATTGTTTGTTACAAGCAAAGTCTTTTTCTTTATTAAAGTTTTCAAAAGCTGTTCACTGCATAGAGTGTTGTGTTTTGACTGAAATTCATTAATTACAGCTCTTTATTGATATTTAGGATGAAACAGGAGCCAGTATGTCCAGTCAGCGGTCTGGTGGTTCTGTTTATGACAGTAAATTTCCATACATGGTATATGGCAGTCCTGGAAACTCTTGGCTGATGTACCCACAAACAGGACCCATGCAATACCCTCACCAGTCAGCGGCGGCCAACACGGCACAACCTCCCCCACCATTGGTCTATCCAATGGCAACTGTCCCCAGAGGGGTGTCAAACCCTCTCAGTGGGGCTGAGGGACAACAGATCCCAGGTATCCCTGGGAAACAGATGGATGAGCCAGTGGAAGTACTGATTGAGAGGGGAAGAGCCGCATCACCTAAACCAGAGGCTCTTATTGATGATGAAGCTGGAAAGAAAACCCTAGATGAGCCTTTGACCCCTCTTCCACCCCCTCTTGAGCCTGTCAAATTGTCAACTGCAAAAAAGGCTGCAGTTTTGTCTGAATATAAACTTGATGGTAAGTTAATAAGTTTATTGATAAGATTGTCTGGCTCTAATAACAGTTTTAGATGTTATGGTCAGTGTAGATCGAGATCAGACTGTATTGAATGTTTAGTCTTGTCTTTTATTACACTGTCCCAAAGTTTTTAGGTAGTTTGACAAAATGAATATGAAGATTTTGGTTATTACCTATGTCTTGCAGAATCTTGTAAACCATATACCAGATCACAAAATTTTGGACTTACCCTAGTTGACAGCATTTACAGAGTACAACTTTACTCTTTACCAAATAACAAAATTTAAGCCTTGTCCAAAGTGAAAGCATTTGCAGATGCCAAAATAAGTGTGACTCAAAAATTTAAGTCTCCTTTTGGAAGGGTTGAAAACATAGTGGGAAAAGGCGAAAATGCTGGTTACCAGCATTTTCTCCTTTTCCCACAATGTTTTTATAAGTCTTATTGTGTGTTAAGGATTAAATGAGACTGAAATGATGGAATTTTCTTTGTATTGGTAGAAGTTCGAGAAAAAAATGTGGGAAGAGGAGCAAATACTAGTTAACACCATTTTTTCCTTTTCTCACAATGTTTTCCTTGGGATTGTTAAAACATGGGAGATAGAAAAGAATCTGGTGACAATGACTCTCATCAATTCTCAGAAAGAATTTGGATAAGCTGGGAATTGAACCAGAGACCTGTGGGTTCAAGCCCTCTAACAAACTGACTCAGCTACCTGGCTTGGCTCACATATCTGTCAAATTCAGAATATTTTAGCCATGGCGTGACAAAAGGGGCTTTAATGTGCATCTCCCTGATGCCCAAGTAAGTAATCACATAATTATGGATCTATGAAATCCATGTAGTCTAACCACTGACTGGATCTGGAGGTAAAATAGTCCTCTGAGATGCAGAAAATTTACAAATGGCAAAAAGTATTGACCCTTGTCAGCCTGCTTGGACTGCGCAGGCTGACATGGGTCAATACTTTTTGCAGGTGCATAAAGCGCCTTTCAGCACAGCATGACTCCTTTACAGAAATATTTTATGTTTGTGTTGAGAAGAAGTTGTGTATGTTGCATACAGTGAAATAATCTGAACAGATTGGTTTTTACATCAGCAGCTTATCCTTAGTAGAAATAGTCTCTCTGTTGTTGTTGAAATGACTTCTTTGTACAATTCCAATCCATAGAAAATCAGCATTCCTCTGGCAAAGATACATTTATAATCATATAATTATGGATCCATAAAGTTCATGAAAATGAACTGTGCAGATCCAAGATCACTCAGCATATTTTGTACCATCTGATCTTGATCTACACAAAAAATGATTGACACAAAAGATGGGATTTGTCTGTGAAGTTTAGAAAAAATTGTGGGAAAAGGAGAAAATGTTGGTTACCAGCATTCCTCCTTACCCACAATGTTTTCAAAAGGCCATCTTCCTGAGGATTGTTAAAAGGCATGATTGTGTGGTAAAGGATTAAGCTGTTTTTGGAAAAATATCAGGCAAAAAGTGAACAATAAGATCCAAGATTGGACAGCACAATCTGTTAAGTCTGGTCTTGTATCGACACTGTTAGCATAAGCTATTAAATCTGAGTTCAGTTCTACAAAGGTTGTACTATACTCCTACAGATCTTGATGGACCAAAACTGGATGGCTTCAATCTGAAAGTAGTTCTACCAGATGTAAGACCCTCAGCCCCAATGATGTTTGACAAAGATGAAAAAGAAAGGTATTTATCATAACATACAGATGGTTTTAATTCCTAAAACTGAGTTTTTGATTCTGCCTGATAATATTTTCAGCATTTTTGATGTTGAAGGATAATTTATCACTCACTTGTAATGAAGATGAATCTCAGCCACGGAGTAGAAATCAAGACAGTGTAGATCAAAGACCAGACTACGTATTCCGTGTAGTCTGATCTTGATCTTTTCTATCTGCAAAAGCTACTTATGATCTGAATGCCAGTGAAAGTGTCCTTAGTTGTTTTGCTATGATATTTTCCAAAGCTGTTAGGTGCAGAGATATGCCTGTACACTAAAGGGTCATTATTAGATGGGATATAGACCCCCCCCCCCTCCCCACCAAAAAGAAAGAAAAATAGAGAAATGGAATGAATCATTGTTGCTTAGTCTAAATAAAGTGGGCCATTTTGAATCGTTCTTCATTTTCCTTTTTTTTTTTTCATGAATAAGTTAATTTCACTCAGCTGCGATGTAACTCATCAAGGCATTTCACAACTATACAACTATAGTTACCTTTGCAGCCAGTTTAAGCAAAGACCAAGCTGCAAAAAACGTTCTGTCTGATCTTCGATCTACAGTGTAAGCTTTGCCGAAACAATTATAAAAGCAACCGTAAAATAGTGGCTGTAAAATTGCAATTTTTTGGGTCATTTTTCTAGTGTAAAAATGTTTGTTTGGTATATTCAGTGCTCTCAATGTTAAAGAGTTATATCTTATACCCGTCTCCTTATTATGCAGATTCTACGATGCTGAGGGGATGGGAATGAAGTTCTGTCCGGAATGTGGTATGTCTTTCTCAGCAGACATTGACGATCAAACATTTGAAGATCACCAGCTTTCCCACATCGCCGGAATCTGTCCGGTGTGTAGAATGATGAAGGACGATGACATGTCTGAAGAGGATTTCGCTCGTCATGTCAACAAACATTATGAAAATGAGGGGAAAGATGAAATTTTTTAAAATTCCTGGAAACAGACTTTGCAAAAGTGTTTTATTTTGTGGTAAAGGTTGATTTGAATAATGGTTAATATACCAGAAAACTTCTTGATGTTATAGATATAATGTGCTGATTTGTGCTGTGTTGATTTCATGAAAGATTAGTTACTTTGCTTATACATGTAAAAATAGATTAATTACTGATTTAACCCTATACCAAACAATCCTTTGTTCTAACAACTCAAGGAATAAAGCTTTTGAAAACTGTTTTTTGTTTTAACAAGGTTAATTCATTAATGATTAAAATTGTTTTCAAATATAAACTCTTCTAAATATTTATTTGAAAGTGTTTACTACCTTGTGTTGTAACTTCTTTTTCTGTTTCTTTAACAAGGTTAATTTATTAATGATTTAATTTGTTTTCAAATATAAAATTCATCAAAATATTCTTTTGAAATTGTTTTCTACTTTATGCTGTAACTTCTTATTCTGTTTTCACATGGGTTCCCTTGACATTTGGTCAAGGTATTTGATCTGTAGGCCATGGTGCCCTGACCTAGATGGTACATGTATGTGTTTCTTCAGACACTTTTTCACTTCATAATTTCTTTCATACATAGCAGCTAGATCTGCACTTTACACAATCCTTTGCTAAACAATCCAAAGTTTTAACAACCTAAAGAACGAAGACTTTTGAAAACATTGTGGAAAAAGGAGAAAATGCCAGTAACCAACATTTTTAGCTCAGCTGCTTTCAAAGAAAACTTTGAGGTGTTGTCGTAGCTCCAGTGTCCAACATTGGTAGCGGCAAAGTCTGTATTGTCATGCAACAACTTTGACATTTCGTATAATATCTTTTATTAAAGAAGATATTTACTTCAAACTAGTACAAGTTGTTTACTAACAAAAGGAAAACCTATACAACAAGGTCAGATAACCATCAAAGTATTTTTGACACAGTTATGCCCCTTTTTGTGAACTGCACAGGCTGATCTGGGTCAATACTTTTCGCAGATGCAATAAGCCTCCTTTTCTCAGAGCAAGGCTCATACATCTGTCACGTCTTTATTTGATAATCTTGGGTTTTTGTTTGTGTGTATGATTACCCAGAATGACTGTGATGTTTTTGCTTGTGTGATACTTTTTTTTCCTCTAGATTACTTGTATTTTAGTTAAAACCCATTCCCAAACAATCTCGAGTTTTACTGACCCAGAGGATAACAGCTTTTGAAAACACTGAAGGAAAAGGAGAAACTGCTGATAACTAGCATTTTCTCCTTTTTCCACAATTTTATCTACCTTTTCAGAGAGAGATCCCATCATTCAGCCGAATTCAGTTTGTCACTTGCAAATGTTTGGAATCTGGACAAGTCCAAAATTGTGTTATCAGGTGCAGGGTGAATTGTATTTTGTAAATAACAGTAATCTTAGAGCTTGTTTGTTGCTTCTGTTTGTTCTTCTTGTGGTTTTCCTTTTTGATTTTTTTTTTTAACATTTTTTTTTCTGCTCTAGAAATTATCTTCGAACAAATATGGGGATGATAGGTTACTTTCTCATAAACCAGGTGATTCTGTTTTTATACAGTTTCTTTTTCTATCGTTCTTTCAAACCCAGAAAATATCCTCCCTCACAATTCATATTCAGTATATTGCTTCTTTGTATGTTTTAAAACTTTTGGTTGTTACCACACAATCCCAAGTTTAAACAACCTTGAGGAAGAAGCGTTAGAAAACATTGTTGGATAAAAAGAAAATGTGAGTTACCAATATTTTCTCCTTTTCCAACAATGTTTTCTAGCTTTTCAGAGACAAATCCCACTATGTAAGCAACAGTTGTCGTCTACAAATGATTTGAGCCATGCTCTGGCAAAAGGGGGCTTAATGCATCTCCATAATCCATCACACCGAGCAAACCATTACATACTTATGGATCCATAACAGTCACCTTTTTTAATACTCAACTAAATGATGAGGTAGACTGGTCCTTAGACATACAGAAAATTGATCAATAGCGAAAAGTGTCGGCCCAGGTCAGCCTGCGCGGACTGCGCAGGCTGACCTGGGTCGATACTTTTCGCAAATGCATTAAGCCCCCTTTTCACAGAGCACGGCTCATTTAAATTTGAACTTGTTTATAACTTTGTTGAGTGGTAGAGAGTAAACTCTTTCACTGCATGTTCTGTGCAGTCTGATCTTGATCTACGTCATCAGCAAATGATATTAAAGTTGCTATTGGCAGTGAAAGAGGTAACCCTTCAATACACAATCTGGAGATTAAACCAGCATATTCTCCTCACCACCTTGAATTTGTCATCTGCAAATGCTTTTAATTTGGACTAATCTAAAGTTCTGTTGTTTGGTAAAGAGATAAGCCATAATTAATTTGTCATCTTTAAACGCTCTGAATTTGGGATGTCTAGAATTTTATCAGGGTCCTGTGTGGCTCAGAGGTAAAGTGTAGGCCTGGTAAAAAGTTCTTTAAATCAAAGAGAAAAAGAAAGGGATGTTCTTGCAATGGAACTATCAGTGGTTGTTAAACTGACCAAAAGACAAAAGTTTATTGAGCTCAAATCAACATTGCAACACATGAGCAATCACTTAAGAGAATTGTAGACAAAAAATTAGTAGTACTAAAACATACAGGTAGAGAAGAGAAGCTTTGTGGCACAATTTTTTTGGGGAAAAAATCGATCTGGGCCTATATTCATCAGTCATTCTGATTTTTTTTTTTTTGAAAGTCTAATCTTCAAGAAATTCCTAAATTACAAATTAAAAGATTTCTGATTGGCTGAACCGTTGGTTTAGCCAATCAGAAATTGTTTGACTTTCTAGATTTTGAAATAGACTTAGAATGTTACATAGAATGATTGGTGAATATGGACCAAGTTTACCAAAGGACCCAATGTATTTACCTGTATGGGATCCCTGGTTTATTTTTGAATCCATGTCTCTGAAGATATATTTTTGAAAACTTTTTCTCAACTGTATTTTGTAGAAAATTTCATGGTGTTAATGTACTAACAGTCTGGGTCTGCATTCACCAACCATTTTTAAACCTTAACCAGCTAATTTAGTCAAATGAAAGTTTCCAGCCAATAGTATAAAACCCAAATATTGCAATTTCAAAGTTATTAATCGAGGAAAAATAGTGTAGATCTAAGATCAGACTGCTCGTTCTGTGCAGTCTGATCTTGATCTACGCCGGCTGCAAAAGTGCCGAGAGTCGTGCTTTGCAGCCTAAGGGTTAAGGGCAATTTTGGCCTAATAATAGATTTTGAAAGTAACTCAACTTTTGATTGGCTAAAGCAGTTGGTTTAAACTTTCAAATGTAGATATTTTTGAGAATAACTCTTTACCAAACAACATTATTCTAGACTAGTCCAAATCGGAAGCATTTGCAGACGACAAAATCAATTTGACTCAAAAATTGGAATTTGTTTTAGGAAGGGTAGAAAACATTGTGGGAAAAGGAGAAAATGCTGGTTACCAGCATTTTCTCCTTTTCCCACAATGTTTTCAGAAGGCTTCTTTCTCAGGGTCGTGAAAACCCGGAATTGTTTGGTAAAGGGATAAGACTAAGAAAGTTCTTAGGAAAAGTTGATGAATATTGACCCTGGTTTTTCTCTAGAATATATTTATGTAAATGTTTGTTAATGACAAAATGGGTGTACTGCACAGTGGATATAATTAAAAGTACACATGCTTTAAAAAAAAAAACATCTTTCTTTTCACATTGGACAACATTTAGCCTTAAAAAACATTAAGCAGATGTTACATTTGGTGATGACTGGTATGACTTCAAAGACACATTTAAGAAACTCTAATTAAAGTAGGGAGCCTGGCTGAGTAGCATAGTGGTTAGTGTATCTGGCTCGTGACCTGGTGGTGGTTGATACCTGGCTGAGGCAAACTTTCTTTTTGGGAGTTTTTCCCCTCTCACCTCTGATGCATGTGAGAAAAGTAGTCAGTGGCTTTGAAAGAAAGTTGTGTCTACTGGTGTGAGAAAGCCATGAAACACATACGTAGGTGCATGCCATGATACGACCTAAGCTGTTAAAATGGCGTTAAACTCCAATGCAAACCAAACTTTAAGCACGGAGAGATACATTGGGTTTTAGCGGGCTTATGTCATGGCCCGGTGTCTATCGTGCATGCGTCCGTCCGTTCGTTAACTTTTGTTTCAAACATCTTCTCTGAAATTACCCATCCAATTTTGATGAAACTTCACAGAAATGATCCTTCCATGGTCCTCTTCAGAATTTTTGATGAATTTTAATTCTTCAAAAACTCAAAAACTGAAAAATATTGAAAATCTTTGAAAATCTTCTGATGAAACAATAAGGCCCAGGGCTACGAAATTTGGCATGTAGCTTTATCCAATAGACCTTTACCAAGTTTCTTATTAAATTGTAGCCTTTAGGTTAAAATTGGCTCTGCTTGGGGGCCACAAGTTTTACATGGGCTTATATAGTGAAAACTTTAGAAATCTTCCTGTACCTAGCCATAAGGCCTAGGGCTACCAAGTTTTGCATGTAGCTTTATGTAGTGGGCCTTTACCAAGAGGGCCCAAATTGTAGCCCTGGAGTCAAAATTGGCCCCGCCCCAGGGTTCACAAGTTTTACATGAGCTTATAATTGTGAAAACTTTAGAAAGCTTCTCGTTACTAACCTTAAGAACTAGGGCTACCAAATTTACCAAATTTAAAAATCTCCTTGTTTCTGATCGTGAACTATAGATGTAATATTTTATGAGCGTTATCATCTAGTAGGTCAGTCCAAAATGGCCCCACCAAATGGATCAGTGCTTATAGAACGAAAATTCTGAAAAAAAATCTTGCTCCAAGCCATAAATCCTAGGGCTACCAAATTTGGCACATAGCTTCATGTTGTGGTTCACTTCAGAATTTGGTCAGAGTTTAGCCCTGGGATCAAAATTAGCCCTGTCTCAGGGGTCTCATGTTTAACAGGGCCTTTAATTGAGGAAATTTTGAAAGTCTTCTTGTTTATAACCATACATCCTACACATGTATTATTTGATATGAGGCTTTATCTTGTGGATCTCTACCAGGATTCAAGTACATGTAATTATAGTTCTGTGGTCAAAAATGGCTTGCCCTGGGGTCATAACTTTCTCGTGGGATTTCATAGAGAAAATTGTGTATGTCTTATAGTTCGAAACCGATTGGCCAAGAATTGTAATGTTTGGCGAGTTGGGTTTTTAATTAAAAGCCAGTGGAGCGATACAGGGCCTTCATGGCCCTTTTGTTCAAGGAACCTAGTGTTCAGGTTGCATGGCAGATAGCAATGGATGGGCGAATAGTGTACAGAGTAAACGAAAACCCTGCTAGGACGCGGGTAACGTCATTGACGGTGGTAGAACCATGGCGTAAACAAAAAACTGCTGATAATACTGCAGTGAGCAAATCGACTGACCAATGCATAATAATTATACAAAATTGACCATAAAATGTCACCAATGAGCACATGGTGGGAAACAAGGTTACTAACGAGGGAAGAAATACTGCCTGGAATTGTTGTGTCTAGAACATTTTCTCGTATAGTTGAAAGTTTCAGCACTTTTCTACTCATTATTAACACGGACGTGGCATGGGTCCCTCACTTTTAACAAAAAGATAAACGGTTGTCGATGGTATGCGAAATCAACGAGCCCACCCCCTTCTACCACCAAAAAAGGCAGCATCGCAAATATATATACAGTGGTGTGAAGAACATGGAACGTTTCTACGCAGTACTTCCTAAAAAGAATACGACGACGCCAGCATGCGCCGGGTAAGGGAACCCTGTGGTTTTATATTGTGTCCAGAAATTTTACAGTTAAACATTTTCAGCTGTAATTTTGTGTTTACACTCAGCTGACATGTACATGTATATAAAATACGTGAAAATTGAAAGCTTGCATGGTGGTTACTTTTGTAACAGTAGACTCAGTCTACGATTTACTGGGACAACCTTCGCATGTTGTAAACTAGGAATATGCCTATCCATCCATTTGTCATACCTGTACTAGTCGATAGAATAGAATAGAATATATTGCTCAGTTATACCCATTACACGAGTTAAAGGCAAACGTAACATATACAAGATATATTTACCTATACAAAAAAAATATGGCATCATACTTTAATACAGGCATTAATAATTGACACACACACACACACACACACACACACACACACACGATTGCCAAAGGAAACATATGGCTTCGAATTTAGAGATTATATTATGTTACATTTCTGTATAAAAGTATAATTAGTCGATATTATAAAAGGAAATGATACGAGGGCTAATTAATACGTTGTAAGCATTATATTAAAGGAGTAACGTAGGGACGTTGTTTTTCAGCCCTACTTTTCACTGACTATTTTAGGCTGTGTACCCGAAGACTTGTGTCATTTGGTCTGTTTGTGTCGCAGACGAAGACCTCTACGGTAAACAAGGCAAGTGACTTTTGCAAAATGGACAAAATGGTTGAAAGGGTAGTGATTCAATAATAGCGTAAGAAAGATCAAGCATCCATACTGATATATTCTAGCAACACGAGGGAATGATTCCACTTTATGTGCTACAGCGAAAAGGTGGGTTTCGGAATTTAAGCATGGCAGGCAGGACCTTGCGGATGACGCCCGTTCTGAAAGGCCTGTCAGTGTTGCAACCACAGAAACGGTTACTAAAGTCCAAAGTATATGTTATGGCTGACAGGCGAGTTAGAGAGATATATATAGCCAGTACAATTGGTATTTCACTTGAAAGAGCATATTCAATTTTTACGGAAGATCTTGCGATGGGAAAACTCCCAGCCTGTTTGTTACCAAGACTAGAACTGACAGTTGATCAAAAGCATAGCAGGCGAGGACCATTTTGAACAGCCCTCGTAGCTGCCTATACAGAAAACGTTAGAGTCGTGCTCTGTGAAAAGGGGTTTGAAGGCACCTACAAAAAGTATTGACCCGTATCAGCCTGCGTAGTCTGCGGAGACTGATACGGGTCGAAAGGTTTTGCTCTCGGTCAATTGTCTGCATGTCAAAGGATTAGTCAACCTCATGACTCAGTCGGTTGTTAGACAAAATGGATTTTGTGGATCCATAATTACTTACTCGGTATAATGCATTAGGGAGTTGCTACAAAACCTCAGTTCCCAGAGCGCCACTCACATACAGATTGCGTGAATCGCTATCATTGAGTCTATCTCCTGGTTTATATTTTGGACTTCTGCTATTTTACCACGGTCCAAATTCCAAGCATTTTCAGACGACAAATTAAAGGCGGCCCAACTGACAAGATTTGTTCTTGAAATAGTAGAAAACATTGTGGGCAAAGGAGAAAATGCTGGTTACCAGCATTTTCTCCTATCCCCATGATCTTTTCAAAAGCCTCTTTTCCTCGGGGTCGTTAAAAGTCGGGGTTGTGTGATACAGGGTTAAGGAAATCTTATCTAGCACCGATTTCTTTGTTACATGTCGCAAAATCTCATTTGCTCAATATTTCATTGTCTCTAATGACAAGTTAAAAAATGAAAACGGTTTTTGGCTTCAAGCATAAACACTGTCTATTCCAACGTAATGTGTTAAAAATTTCAAAACCTTTTCCAGGATTTATTGAGAAATTATGGATCCAGTAAAATACATGGTTAGCTTGGTTTTCACTGGATTTGTTATCTCCCCTGATACAGCTAACAATTGGTGTAACACCACTCCGAACTACTTCAGGTCGTAGTAGACAGAAGTACTCCCATTTGAAAATTTGACAACAAGCACTTCTTTTGCACCATTTTATCCGAGAAAATGGAAGGACAAGTCTAAAATGTGTTTCTGGAGTTGATTTGATGATATCTGAGAGACTGAGTGCAAGTTTGTTCTTTCTCGGGACACTATTTTGTGCCTGTGTCCACGTAAAGGCACATAGTCTATCATCCAGAATGGCCTTTTTTCACTGATTTTTCAAGAGTAGATCTACTTGTGTTTGAGATAGAATAGCAAAAAGCGCAATTGGATCAGGTGCCTTATTTTAGCTCGGCTGTTTGCGAAGAAAACCTCAATGTAGTCACGATCGTAGCCCTGGCGTCGTCGTCGTCGACTTGCAAAAACTGACATTTTCAAAAACTTTGACATTTTATAATATCTCTGTTGTTATTAAAAATATTTACTTAAAACTTGAAAAAGTTGTTTACTATAAAAAGGGGAACCTATACAAGAAGATCAGGCTCTTCTTGTATGGATGCCCCTTTTGATAGTAAACAGCTTTTCCAAGTTCCAATACATCGAGGTTATCTTTGAAAACAGCCGAGCTTTAAAAGGCACCTTATCCATTTTCCAGCTATTGACACAGTTTGTGCCCCTTTTCGACTTTGAATTTGCACTGGAAATCAAGCAAATGCAGCTTAGCGTTGGCATCCGCATGCGGTGCTCTTGTTTTAGCTTCTTGTGAAAGCAACTGGACATATAATTCAAGAAAACATACAGCAAAGCAAGGGTTTGTTAATAAATGTACAACAGAGGGTCAAAGATGGTGAATTTCACACTAATTTCAATGTAGCAGAAAACCAATGGTGAGACACCAAAGGTAACCAAAGTTTTGACCCGCATAATTATCCGGACTTCGAGATCAGGTATAAAGTTATTTAAAGTTGGCCATGGCGCAAACTTTGCCATCTAGTTTTTGCAGCGATACATACATTTTAGGGTTTTCTTGAATGCAACCCGAAATTCTTTACTTGTGAAAGCATAAATTATTGGATTGAGGGTCGAGTTCGCGTACGTCAACCAGAAGAAGAATGTATACAACTTGTCAGGTACCAGTTCCGGTTTCCAGGTGTATGTATCAAAGGTAATATAAAACGGGAACCAGCAAATTATGTAACTTCCGAGAACATAAGAGAGTGTAACGAAGATCTTTCTGTCTCTTGAGTAATAGTTCGTCGAGCTTCGAGAAGCTTCCGCAGCTATATTTCCAGCACCTGAATGTTGCTGTTGAGAGATTGTACTTATTGTAGAAACTTGAAGTCTGCCCGTTATATCAGTATTGTCTGTTAACTGCTGTTGACTCGATACAGTTAGTGGATTGTTACCATGATTACGACTGCTCAAATTCTGAGTGGTACTAGCATTACTGGTCCCTTGTGAGCTGTTCCCTCGAAGGCTGCCTGTCTGATGGTTCCCAACAATTCGTGACTGACGTCTCATAACATAAAGTACCTTTAGGTAACAGAATACCATAATAAAAAAGGGGAGGTAATGCCCTATAACAGCTACCAGTATAACAAATTCTTGGTTTTCGGATGGCTCCCAAATACAGAAGTTATCTTCAGTTTTCTTTAACCTGTCACTTATGAAAGGTGGGGTCCAGATGACAAATACGCATATCCTGAAAAAATGTAAACAAAATAATGAGCCATGCTCTGCCAGTAGGGGGTTTAATGCATCTCCGTGATACACTATACCAAGCAAGTCATCACATGATCATGGATCCATAAAGTCTTATTCTGTCTACCAACCCACTGAGTCCTGAAGTAGAATGATCCTTGAACTTGCAGAAAATTTACTAATAGCAAAAAATTTCGGCCCAGGTAAACCCGACGGACTGCGCAGGCCAACCTGGTCGATACTTTTTACAGATGTATTAAACCCCCTTTCCACAGAGCATGACTCAAATATGAATTGTTTCTGTTTCTGCTGAAACTAATGATGCCTAGCGCGGAAATAATGTACAAGTTGAACTTTGACAAATTTTCTATATCCCTTAATTGTGTTTTAAACATTTGGGTAAATTATTATAAATGACAATTAAACTCTACAAAACAACACAATTTTGAAAATTACCATGTTGAAGGCACTTGTAGACGATGAATTAAATTGGGCTCAAATGGTGGCTTTCAAAGGGTAGAAAACACTGTGGAAAAAGGAGAAAATGCTGGTTACCACAACTTCTCTCTATTCCCACAATGCTTTCAAAAGCCTCTTTCCCAGGATCGTAAAAAACAGATAATTCTTTGGTTAAGGGTTAAGGATTGTTTGGTTAAGGGTTAAATTTTGTTGACAGTTTTTTTTTTTTTCAGCTGCATCGGGGCGAAAGCCACTATTCATGGTTGTGTTGGGTTTCACCAAAACTGGACTAGTGCACCATGGCGCCCTTCCCGGAGACATAGACCACCGAAATCGAGCCTAGTTCTCTTGGCTAACCATCAAACGCATCGACAATGCAATCAGAGGTCCTGCTTGGCAGTGGTAAAGTGTGGTACTCATTACCTGGAGGCTCCGGGCTCGAGCCGCACTGGATCCACTGGGCTTTTCGTGGGAGTGTCCTTGGGTAAGACACTTTAGAGCCCTAGCCCAGTACTGGTAAAACCCAGAAAATACATGGATATGTGGGCTGTCGCCCTGATATGACTGAAATAATGTTGAAAGCGGCGTAAAACACCATTCAATCTATCAATCAATCCATAATGCAATCAATAACATGTCAGTTACAGCGGATTTTAAGTTCTTAATCCATAACGTTTGAATTAACGTCACCTCCTCTGATAGTCTCCCGATGAGGAAATTTTACTGGTTGTTTAGGGCAGTGTAGAACTAAGATCAGACTGCATAGAACGTCCATTAAAATATACTGATTAATTTTTATTTGTCTTTTCGGGTCCATTTCAATGATGTATCTATTAAACGAAAACGTGCCATGCTACAAAATCGGGCGCATTCGACTTGGAAAAGCTTACAGTCTTATCATTTTTAAAATAATCCGGATATATTAATTCCGGAAAAGGAACCATTTTTGAATTCAACTTTTAGGTATGAGTATGGCGACGTTAAAGTACCACCACGTTCAACGTAATGGATATTTTCGTAAAAATTATCGTGGATTTAGTTACTTTAATGAGTGAATAATAGTCAATATGAACTACCTTCAGATTCGTAAGCCATTTTGAACACCTTAGCCAATTTTATGAAGCAACAGTTTTTTGCTAGAGAGTGGCCGAGATGTTTCCAATTATTGTACGGACAAAATTTTATGGCTGTAACTAGCAAGAAATCATGTAAAGCTATCTATTTTGAATCACAAATAAATAGATAAACAAACAAACAAATAAATAAATAAAACAAACCACAACGGTAATTTTAAAATAACGTGAAATTCGTCAAGTTTTTTTTCCAAAATTATATGCCTTTATTACTGGTACTTCGTTGCATTTTTATGCCACCATATATGAGCGTTGCGATTTGTTGCAGTTTTATGCCACTATATATGAGCGTTGCGATTTTTTGCAGTTTTATGCCACCATATATGAGCGTTGCGATTTGTTGCAGTTTTATGCCACTATATATGAGCGTTGCGATTTGTTGCAGTTTTATGCCACCATATATGAGCGTTGAGATTTGTTGCAGTTTTATGCCACCATATAAGAGCGTTGCGATTTTGTGTTATTTTTGTCTTTTTTTGCATTACAATGTTAAAAAGCCTGAATGTACTTTATTTTTTAAGGGATTGGTAAGATGTACTGACAGGGTTGATTTTTAGTTTGGTTGAGCACGTACACCATCATCAAAATGAGATGATTAGCGACTTATGTAGATAATACTTTAGAATCCGACAATTAGCCTACTTCATCCTCCGGAATAGGAACTATGTATTACGTGTGAATGACAAACTCGGTAAAGAGGTACCTTGTTTCGTCTAAACTAATCATGTAATCGCTCTGTAAGTCCGGAAATAGACGGGTTCTTTGACGATTCTTATGAAGCAAGCTTTGATGTTTAGATTAGCGTAAACCAGCCTGCGGTCATTTAATGCTTACATGGAAGCGGTGATATATTCGGTGTAATCGTCTGTGACCTGAGGATGATTTATCTGAAATAATTTTTCTCTGAAGATTTATCTTTAAGTGAAATGGAGCAGATAAACTGGGTGATTTACAAAAGTCTCTTAGATCTAACCTTCTGTTACGAAACATCTCCCCTGTAATTATTGATAATTGTAGGTTATCAAGTAACAAGTCAAAGCCGCCTACGACAGTGTATATAATTCCCTGACAGAAAATTGACCAATAGCAAAAATTTCGACCCAGGTCAGCTTACATGGACTGCACAGGCTGTCCTGGGTCGATACTTTTGCCCTTATCAGAAGTCATTGCTCATGAAATTTAAATGGCAAAAACTTTTTTAAGTGCTTAACTGCCTTGTGAAAGACAGAACATGGGTACACATAGGAACTTGTCTATTCAGAGAAACGCAGGGGTCGTAGGTTCGATTTCTAGCTCTTACAAAGTCTTTCCGAGCTTTGACGATGGTCATTGTTACAGAATTAATTCCTGTCTCACCGCTAAGCCGTACCCGGTAGTGTAGTCGGTAGCGTACAGGACTTGAGAACGGGGGTCGCTGGTTCGAATCCCCAGCTCGGCGAATTTCTTCCCGAGGATTGATGATAGTAATTGCAACAGGATTCATTCGTCTCTCATCGCTGATCATTGGTTTTGTTGGAAAGCAGCCAGTGGCTTAGGCAGTGCGAGGTACTGGTGACAGAAACTTCAGGAAAGCGTGAATAGATGCACCGGCCGCCGCGATGTAACTGAAATAATGTTGAAAATGGTGTTTAACACCATAAAATCAAATAATTTTTATCCCTGACTTTTGTTAGGACTACGTATATTTGGAACGCTGAGCAGGTGGTGGCTTCGAAAGACTTATATTTGAAGTGCTGATGAGAGAAAATCCAGAGTAAGGGCACTGGCCGCCGTGATATACTGAAATAATGTTGAAAACGACAGTAAATACAAAAAAAAAAAAAAACCAATCATTTCATGAGACAAAAAGTGACCGTCTATGTAAGTTTGCCAATCAAAGAGTTAAAAGTATTAGTTCTTACCAAACTACAGCTAGAATAATACCCGTTTTTATCCGGTTGTTGTGGATCTTGTAATGAACGGCCCACGTGACACACCAAAACCTGTCAACAGAGATCGCTACAAGTGTGAACACGGAGGCAAAAGTCATGGCAAAGTCAAAGAATATCCAAATGCAGCACATTACATATCCGAAAGGCCAGTATCCAAGTAATGTGTCAATTGTATAAAACGTCATGGCCGTTATTGCAACTAAAAAGTCCGTAATTGCCAGGTTAAGTATAAACATGTTAAATGGCTGCAGTAGACGACGATCGACCGCAAATGCTACAAGCACTAAACCGTTTCCTAACATTGTTACAACGTCCATAAACACCAGTACAATGGCGAGCAATATATTTGTCACTGAAGCATCAAAATCAGGTGGGTGCCATGTTGTGTCAGCAGAGGTAGCCACGGTCGTTTGAGATGTCACATTGTCTACAGTTAAATTGTTCGACATTGTCGCAGTACGACGTGATCACCTGAATCTGTATTATCAGAAAATGAGATTTCTTTCTCATACATAGAACCGTTCGAACTGTATGCAGCAGACGTTTAGTCACATTTCTACTGTTTTTGCGCCAAAAAGATGTACATAGACTCGAATCCTTTTGACGGCTGAAAATATAAACCACTGAAACCGGTAATGATTGTTATCTTATAGTTTTGACTAAACAAACGGACGGTATAGATCCAAGATTAGAATGCACGTTCTGTGTAATCTGATATTGATAAATTGCGGCCTCAAAACCCTTGTTTTCGCACTGACAGGGTGTAGAAGGTTATGAGTTCACTGGAAAATATTATGCCCAAATTTTCATTAAAGTTCCATACAACCACGATTGTTGGAAAAAAGTTAAAAATGCTGCTTTTTTACGAATGAAAACCAGCTGTCCCTCTCGACATTAAGTCCTCCACCAGTCACAGCAATGTTCACTTTACCAATCCTCTTCTATCTGACAATACCACGGCAGTGTTAGTACCTTTAAATATGACTAATTATGTCAAGTCGCGCTTAATCCTTCACCAAATGATGCAGTGTTTTTACACCTCTGAGGGAGATGACTTTTGAAAATTTTATGGAAAAAAAGGGAGAAACTGCTGGTAATCAGCAATTTCTAATCCCTCCATGTTTTTTTCTTACCTTTTCGAAGATTAGGGCAATCGTTCAAATCATATTGAATATATCGGCTGCGAATTCTTTCAATTATGGACGTGTCGAAAAAATTGCCGTCTGGTTAAGAGTTTACCCTTTACCAGACGGTGAAATTTGCATCTGTCCATATTGAAGGCATTTGCAGACGACAAATTAAGTTTGGCTAATATGATGGGATGCGTTTTCGATAGAGTAGACAACATCGATGATAAAGGAGAAAATGCTTGTCACCAGCATTTTTTTCCTTCTACCACACTGTTTTCAAATGCCTTCTGCCTGCAGATCTTTAAACACGGAATTGTTTGGTAAAGGGTTCATTCTTTACCTCACATTCTCGAGGTTTTAACCACCCTGAGGAAGAGAGGCCTTAAAAAGTATTGTGGGAAAAAGGAAAATGCTGGTTACCAGCATTTATACCTTTTCCCACAAAGCTTTCTACCCTTTCAGGAACAAATCCAATCAATGGAGCAGCATTTAATTTGTCGTCTGCAAATGTTTCCAATTTGGATGCGTCTAGAGTTTTGTCGTTTGGTAAAGAGTTAAACATTGCTTTCGTGACGTTGCAAGAATAAACACTATCTTCCTTTCTAAATTTAGTAGACTGCGAGAATCTGTCGATTTTTTATTTTGTAGCGGAGGAAATGAAAATAACGCTGAAGATTTTTGTTTTTTAATTATCATTCGTCCAGACGAGGACTTGCCGTTTTTTGTAACGAAGGGAAAAAAAAAATAATGAAAGATTTCGTTTTTTCGTACCTATAGAGACCAATCCCATGCTAATATTAGCACACCTTGCCATGTCGAATTCGAGGATAGACTACGTTACAGGTGTGAATTTTTTGGAGCCTAGATCCATGTACACCTGTGCCTGTGTTGTTTGTTGAATTTGTCGTGATATGTATTGATAAACATATACATAAAACTTATGATTATAGAAATGTCATGTAACCTTTCACCCCTTTTCAGACGACAAAGTTTTAGACTCGTCTGTACTGAAAGCACTTGCTGGTCAACGACAAAAGGGGTGTGCTCAAATTATGGGATTCTATCGCGAGGGGGCTTTCGAAAACATTTTGTGAAAAGAGAAAATGCTGGTTACCAGCATTTTCTCCTTTTCCCAAAATGTTTTCAAAAGCCCCTTCTCTGCCAGGTTCGTTAAATCTCAGGATTGTGTAGTAAAGGGTTGAAGAGGCCTCAAAGCAGTTTTCGTTTCATACGTTTTCGTTTAGAAAATCTCGGTAAAAATTTCGAGCAAAGATGGCTCTGAAGCTGAAAATGAGAAATAGAAATACATATGGCTTGCATCACGCGAAAAGGGGCATTCGGACATTTGCGTAAAGTGTCGTCTCGGATCAGCCTGCGCAGTCCGCGCAGGCTAATCCGAGACGGCACTTTCCGTTTTTAAGTAGTTTTCTGTTTTGCGCAAGTCTACTGTAGCACAAAATCTAATGTAGTCGTAAAGTGCCGTCTCGGATTAGCCTGCGCGGACTGCGCAGGCCAATTATGGAAAACACGAAGAATTATCCAGCTTCTTTGGTTTTTTCTACTGTATTCCCCATTCCGCTACTAACGGGATAGCCATTATCTGTGTATAAATGGATGAATACATTTTAAAAACGTTGGAATCTTATTTGGCCGGACAGGCACAGTTGGTAGAGATCCCAAGTTTTGGCTTTGAAGGTGAAGGTTTCGAATCCCAGTTGGGGCACATTTCTTGCAGCATTTTGTTGTTGTTTTTGTTGTTGTTTAAGTTTTTCCCAAACAAAGGGTAAACAGTATCCGTTGATTTTTATTACAAAATATTAACTTATTACAAAATATTGACTTTCTGTACCCCCTATATTAAAAAAAAAAAAAGAAAAAAAAGATACATAAATAAAAAAAAATTGGTCAAAATTTAGTTCTATGCTCCTTTAACTCATTACCAAACGACAAAATTTTAGGTTTGTCCAATTCGAAAGCATTTGCAGACGACAAAATAAAAGTGACTGAAAATTTGAAATTTGTTTTGTGAAGGGTAGAAAACATTGTGGGAAGAGGAGAAAATGCTGGTTACCAGCATTTTCTCCTTTTCCCACAATGTTTTCCAAAGGCTTCTTTCTCAGGGTCGTCAAAAGTAGGGATTGTGTGGTAATGGGTTAAAGCTTTCTTAGACCTTTCGGACAAGTTCGCCTCTTAGTAGAAAAAGTGTCAGAAAGGAGATTTTCATTAATACCATGTATAATTATATACTCTAGGCTAATTCAGATTTATCCTAAGACTAAAGAGACGTGAGATTTCTCGCGTATTCATTTACCCATTCAAGGTCATCAACCGAGTAAACGACCTTGCGAACGCTGTAGATGAAGATTGGTCTGCGTAAAATTTATAGTTTGATCTTCGATTCTACAACTTGTGTCTGAACAATGACAACGGGTCTCGTCATTTGATACCGTGAATATTGTAGGTTTAGACCTTGGCAGGAGTCGGAATTTGTTCTTTAAGCGGCGAGTTTGTTTGTTTGATTTTGTTTAACTCTTTTCCACAATACAGAAATGTAGACTTGTCCGAATTGAAAGCATTTGCAGACGACGATTTAAAAGTAGCTCGAGTGATGGTATTTTCTCTTTAATAAGGTATAAAACATTGTGAGAAAAGGAGAAAATGCTGGTTCTCAGCATTTTCTCTAATCTCCGAGCAGAGTTGTCGTTCGTTACTCTCACCATACATCTCTGCAATGGGCTAAATGACAAGAATCTTGTCAAACCGAGGAAAACATGTTTTGTTACTGTTTAACTGTTTCATGTGTAACATAATAAAGTAGACAAAGGAAATATGATTCCGGATACATTATAGGTGCATTCAAACTGATGAATTTACCTGTATACAATGGAACTATTTTCAAGCTTCTTTACTGATCAGAATCTTACGCCAATTGTAAAAAAAATGGCTGCGCCCGTAAATGATGACAACAGTTTCGACACACCGATGGATCTAAGTTTGTAAGATTAAAAAACAAGTTATCGTCCTTTAAAAGATATTTAAGCTTTTCAGAAAATCCCTCTTTTTCACATTTCCTACCACTAAATCTGATTGGCCGTATTCTGTTTGAACAGCACACAAAACAATCGATATTGGTCTTTCTTTCACCGGCGTTTGTGTCGCCATTTTGAGTTATGGTCATGTGACGAAAATATAACGTGATGACGGACTACTTTCCGAGCCAACTACAGAGGTGAATGGGAATGATCCGTAGTGCAAGAGAGTGCATTTTCTCCTGTTACAGGAGACCACTCCTTTATGCATGGCTTCATCTCGGACGAGCCCCCATCTTACGAAAATGAAAGTTCGCAACAAATGCATAGCTCAAACACAAACCGCACCTAGCGGGATTCGAACCCGTGCGCACAAATATCCTCGTTTTTCGAGGTTTAAAAGACCAATACCATAACCACTGAGCCAAAGAGAATTCTCCCCAACGCAGTTGTCAGGTATTGATTTTACACGGGAAAGCTATGCAGTAAGGAAGGAGTGATCTCCCGTAACACACCCCACCTCTTAAATGTCATCATTTTGATGACAGAAAGCCTAATTAGGCAGTAAGTCTATTAATTAGACAACAAATGGCTCAACGGCCAATTCCGGACGAGCCCCCATCTTACGAACATGAAAGTTCACAACAAATGCATAGCTCAAATATAAACTGCACCTGGAGGGATTCGAACCCGTGCGGACAAATATCCTCATTTTTCGAGGTTTAAAAGACCAATACCATAACCACTGAGCCAAAGAGAATTCTCTTCAGCTCAGTGGTTATGGTATTGGCCTTTCGTCCGGGCGTTCTAGTTTCGAATCCTGCCTGGTCCCTGCCATGCATTTGTTCATTTGTTTCTTTGTTGCGGACTTTGTTCGTAAGGCTTCTTTTCCCGCATTGTTTTAAAAAAGGTTTCTCTCTCAGCGTCGTTTAAACTCGGGATTGTGGAGTAAATGGTCAAATAGCATTTTATGCCACTCTCAACAGCAGTTCAGTCCTATCAAGTTGTTTCTATCATTCCTAGGTTTTACTACTAGGCCTACAAGGCTTGACTTCAACAGTGTTTTGCCCATGGACACCCCAACGTGACCAATACCAGCAGCAGAAATTCGAACAGAGTTTCCTGATTAGAAATCTAGACTATCATTCCCAGGTTTCACTACTAGGCCTACAAGGCTTGACTTCAACAGTGTTTTGCTCATGGACACCCCCACGTGACCGATACCAGCGGAAGAAATTCGAACAAGAGTTTCCTGATTAGAAATCTAGACTAATGCCAGAACCACGTAGCCACAACAACCCTTATCCCTTAACCTGCTGAGATATTTGAAAAAAAAAAAAAAAAAAAAAATATCCATGCCGATAGTAAAAAACCTGAATGATCTGTGCAGTCTGATCTTGATCTACATTGTCCACAAAAGGTCAGTGAGTCGCGCTTAGCAGCCCAATGGTTAAGAGTCCATCTTTACAGCACATAAGAAATCTAAGCAGACGTTTAAGTTTGGAAATAAGACCAATATAATTATAATTTCAAGGCTGCTAATGTCCCGATTATGGCGGCTTAATGGATAGGATAGATTAAGACCAGACTGCAACCTTTTTACAAACTGGTTTTGATCTACACTGACCGCCAAGGCAACTATAGCTGTGAAAGTCGCTTTAATTAAACGACCAAAGTAAGCTATAGGGGTCGTCTTTGTCTTGGTGGTAAAGTGTAGGACTCGTGACCACTAGGTTTTTCATAGGAGTGTCCTTGGGCAAGACACCTCGGAGCCCTAGCCTAGTATTGGTGAAACCCAGGAAATACATGAATATGTGGGCTGTCGACGTGATATGGCAGATTACGTTGAAAGCGGGGTAAAACACCATTTATTCATTCATTAAAAGTGGGTTATAAACTCAATACCCTATCATGACCATTATCGGGAAATTCCAATATCTACCTAGAGGTAAAAAAGTTTATTATCAGTTACCATGTAGTATTTCATCTGTAGTGCCGAGCTCGGTAGAGCAGTCGGTAGCGTGAGGGACTTGAGATTAGTGGTCGTTGGTTTCAATCCCCAGGTCAGCCAATTTCTTTCCGAGGATTGATGATAGACATGGCGATAGGATTCATTCCTTTTAACTTCTGATCATTGTTTCGACGATGGTTATGAAGGACAAGAGCCAGTGACTTGGGAAGAATATTGTGTAAAACTTACAGAAGAAAACTCCAGGAAGGCACGGATATGTGCACTGACCGCTGCGATATAACTAAAATAATTTTGAAAACGGCGTTTAATCACCGTAAAAACTCTCCTTTAAGGAAATATTCAAAATTTACTTCTGAAATTACCTTATGCTTTTAAATGGTAACCCGCTTTTCCTCTTTCTCTCTTCCCCACCCCTCCCACTCGAGGGGGGAAAAAAACCGGAAGGGGTATTTGTCTTACTATATATTGCATGTTTTGCGTATGAAGTCCTATATAAACTATCAACGCGATACTTAAACAGAAATAACTTGTCACTTCCAAGGTGATCAATTCATCAACTCGACTATATGTGATCATTAAATTGGAACAGGAAAATCAAAGCACTGAGAGGCTTGAAAAGTCAAATAAGCTGTATTTGTCCCGTGTTTAGCTCTGTCACTGCAAAAGGCGACTAAAGTGGCTTTTGCGTACAACGTAGATCAAGATCAGACTGCTCTGATCTAGGACCTACATCGTTCACTGTCCTAATGCTAAATTTTGACCGTAATCACCTTGAACTGCAATGGTAATCTACTGAAATTACACCTCGTAAAATGTTTCATGTACACTGAGTACATTTAAAAACGCGTCGGACTTCCTCTTTCGCTGCGTTCTAAATACATTGAGTACATTTAAAAACGCACACCTTGGTTTTAAAGTAATATCTCGAACAAAAATAAATACATGACAACGAAAATTCACTATGTCAAATGGTCATAGGCCTATATAATGGCTCAGTGTCAAAAATTTCATAAAAATCAAATGAATAGTTTATCTCAAATCAAAAACCTGAATTTGTGTGGTCAAAAAATGAAATTCACAAAGTTAACAGTGTGACCATCGCGAACATCAATTGAATGTTGATATCGCCGAGACACAGACAACTCCTGGGCTGCTATACATTTCTGTGAAATATTGTTCCACTCTTGAATCAGTGCCTTACGGGTGTTGAATCTCATTTTGAGGTTGATGAAGTCACATAAGATGAGTACCACACACACTTAAAAGCATCTTATGATGTTCAAGGTGGTCACACTCAATATTAACTTTGTAATTTTCAATTTTTGGCCACACAAATGATTTCTGGAGATGATTTCTGTGGAAGCTGAGAGAAAATTTGTTATTTCTTGAGAAAATAATTTGTGCCCGTTCCCACATAAAAGGAACCTTTTTTTCACTGTAATTTTTCATGAGTAGATGTGTTTGATGCGGAATAGCAAAAGGCATCGTCGGTTGAGGCGCTATTTCTGTAGCTACTTGTGTAGGCCACTGGGCGTATTTTTAGAAGAAAGAAACAGCAAAGCTGTTGGTTGGCTGATAAAGGACGGCAGAGAGTCAAAGGTAGTGATTTTTACTCAACTCTCATTGGAAATAAAAATAAATGGTGTGAAACTGGAAAATCTCTCGATCCCATCAGGCTGTCATGCAAACTGAGTAAGTTGTGAACCGTTTCCCCACGAATACGACCGTTTGATGTATTTGTAGTGTACAGACTTGGGAAAAAAAATGTGAAAAAGAGGAGTAAGCAACTATTGGTTTTGAATCTACCAAATTATTGCAATATTCAAAGTAACCCTTTATTAGCTAACATTATAACGGGTTAATTAAAGGTAGGGGTCAGAAAAAAAAAAAAATAATAATAATACGAACAAATGACTGCATTAATTAAATACCTTGCGTGCCATACCGTTGTGGATCTTGTTAAACATGAAAGAGAGACAATGTTTCCACAGAAATGAGATTGGAAGATGATAGCACAAGAATATAATGAGCTTAGAACTATTCTTTAAATCCTTATACAAGGGAATACTTTGCAGCAGATTACATTGTATCACTGTAAAAATATTATGAACAACTTACATGCATTAGCGCTGTCAGCGCCAAGTATATGTGTTAGTACCTTATACCAAGCAGGTAGAACTTGCTACTGTAGTCGTCGCATAATACAGATGAGCCATGCTCTGGCAAATGGGGGCTAAATGCATCTTCGTGATGCACGATACCAAGCATCATACTATTATGGGGGTAGAATGGTCCTTGGACATGCATAAAATTTACAAAAAAAAAAGTTTCGACCAATGTCAGCCTGCGCAGTCCACGCAAGCTGACATGGGTCGATACTCTTTGCAGATGCATTAAGCCCCCAATTCACAGAGCATGGCTCAGTTTTTTTTTTTTTTTTTTTATTTTTAAACCGACCAAATCATGTATAGAACCGTCCTTTGAAATAAAAAAAAAAAAAATATTTTGCGACCCAGGTAAGCCTGTGCAGACTTGGCCGGCTGACAGGGGTAGATACTTTTTGCAAATGCATAAATCACCTTCTCACAGAGCATGGTCCATATAAACTTGACGTCTTTCGAAGGCTGAAACTACAATCAGCTGTTTTTGTTGAGACTTCCAACTTATAGGCCTGGCTAAATAATGATCAGAATGACATAGCTGGTGCACTGTATAAAGCTTGTATACCTTATGTACTTGAGAGCACTGGCATAAATAATGTACTGGAGAAGAATGACATTACTGAATTACTGAAAAAAACTAGTACAGTTGTTGTGCTAAGGTATACTGACACAACTGATGCACTGAAGACAAGTGACATAGCTGATATACCGGAAAAAATAACAATACTGGTGTACTGAAGAAATCTGACATTAACGATGATGTATTGAAAAACTGAAACAGCTGGTTAACTGAAAACTGACATAACATAACTGAAATTTAATAATACTGGTGTTCTGTAGAAACCTGACATAACTGATGTACTGGATAACTGACAAAACTTGTGTACTGGAGAAAACTTACATAACTTGTGTACTGGAGAAAACTGTCCATACTGATTTACTGGAGAAGTTTAAAAGTACTAGTGTACAAGAGAAACCTAACATAACTGATGCACTGGATGACTGACATAGCTCTTTTAAAGATGAAAACTAACATAACTAATTTACTAAAGAAATTTTACAATACTAGTGTACTAGAGAAACCTGACATAACTGATGTACTAGATAACTGATATAGCTCTTGTATGGATGAAAACTGAAATAACTGGTTTACTGGATAACACTAACATAACTGATGTACTGCAGACAACAAACATAACGAACATTCAGGAGACAAAGAACATAATTGATGTTGAGAAAGTTGATATGATTAATGTACTTGAGGAATCTGTCACAATTGTTGTGCTTAGGAATACTGACATTACGAACTTACTTACACAGTTGAGTGTAATGAGAAAAACAGACACTAGTTCTTCGATTGGGAAATAGACCTCACTGAATTTCCAGAGAAAAATGACAAGCTTTGATGTTTTAATGGTATTTGTGGTGTGCTGTAGAAAACTGACATAATTAATAAACTGGACAGAACTGGCCAGACCAATGTATTGAAGAAAACGAGCACAAAATTTTACCGAGGAGAACTGTTTAACTGATGTGTTGTAAAAAAAAAAAAAGAAAAAGAAAACTGACAAAATGTAATGGAGAAAACGAACATAACTGTTGTATTGGAGAAAGAAGACATAACTGATGTAATGCAGAAAATTGGTGAACAGATGTACTACAGAAAATTGACATAAGAGATGTACTGGTGCAGAGAATATGAACATAACTGATGTACTGAAGAACATGAACATAATTGATGTGAAATTTGATATAATTGGCTTAACCCTTTACCAAACAATCCCTGGTTTTTACGACCTAGAAGAAAAAGCCTTCTGAAAACATTGTGGGAAAAGGAGAAAATGCTAGTAACCACATGTTTTTTACTTTTCTGAAGTCAAGTTTCAATTTTTGAGTCACCTTTATTTTGTTGTCATGCAAATGCTTTCAATTTGAACAAGTCTAAAATTTTGTCATTTGGTAAAGACTTAATGCAAAAAACTGACATAACTTATGTACTGAAGAAAAGCGATATAACTGATGTACTGCAGGAAATTGGTGTAACTGATGTACGGTAAATTTATGTGTTTTAACAGAAGTTTTTGAGACAGAACTCCATTAACACAATGATAGATGCATTTACCCGTGTCATACGACTGAAATACGGCGTCTAGCAACATACATTGTTAGATAATAATTGGCATAACAAACAAATTGAACATTTGTCCAGATATCCTCCTAACACAAGAGAGTCGCTTTACTGCTAATTGTTATATCTCGCCAAATCAACACGTAAAATTTCGCTCCTTTCTATATAATATAATCGCAAGATACGAACGTGGTCTGCGAGAAGTTTCAAAGTCAAAGTTCTGTAACCATGACTTCCATAATACGCTGTAAGGTATTAATAAAACATTGTCTGCAGAATCTTTAAACATTTCATTTTCCTACAGTTCACATAAAATACATCAATGGAAACCCGACAAGCTATTTCCGGTAATTATAAGCAAGCATTTCAAAAAAGCTTCAGAAACCATAGTAACGAATTTAATTAGTTGATTCGTGTTCATTATATTCTTTGATTGTAAATTGTTAAAATTGTTAAACTGTAAATTGTTAAAAGACAGGAATATTTTCCAACTGATAAAAAAATACAAATGTTTCCTTTGAAAGGTTGTTTTAGAAAAATATCACAGCATCGCAGAGAGTAGACCGAATATGAGACTTCACGTTCTGTGCAGTCTGATATTAATCTACACGGTCTGCATAAGCACATTATGCCGCACCTAGCAGGCTAATGGTTAAACAGTTGATATCGGATTGTATTGTTTATAGATTTATTTACTTGTTGAAAATACGTGTTCTGAGGCATTAGCAGCTGATACTCTGTTGCAAAAGATGAAAAATTGAAATGACTTGTGCAAGCAGTTGATGTTCCTTTTTCCCTACCTTTTCCATTTCATTCGGAAAAAATGCGGTAATAAAAAGAGAAAAAATTCCAAAAAGCAAACAAACAAAAGAACAAATAAAATTGTTTCCTTTTCTAGAAGTTGTTTTCTTCCTTTTGTGGCTCCTACCGTTTTTCGCGTCTGATATAGCGTGAAGTAACATGATTAAGACTTGTTAAGGATTTCACAGTCTTTGAACGAACTTCTATTTTAGGTGACATACGAGCAGGTTTTTTTTTTATTATTATTATCTAATTTCTGAAGACAGACCTAATAGGTGAACGGTCGCATTACACTTTTTGTTACGAAACTTCTCCGACAAGTTATCTTTTTCCTTTTTCGCGCAACATTTCAAAAATCTCCCTTGTAAACTTTTTTGGCGCCTAATATATAAACTCGATCTGTTTCCTATGTTGCGAATACAATTCACTGAAACTCAGAAGAAAGAGTTTTATTTTCTACATTCCTATCAGTGAATTAGTTGGATTTCTCAGTGTATTATTTTTTCAGTTTTTCATGTGAATAACATCACTAGTGACGATATGGTATCATCACTAGTGATGGTATAGTTTTAGAATGTTTGCCAGAACTACTTTTTTCCCTATATTTCTCACAGTCTAATGTTTCTGTCTCTGCTTCAAACATCTTTTGTAAACAATAGCACAGTGAAAAGATTTTCGGTCTACAGTCTTTCCAAAACAACCCTGAATTAACGACCTTATGGGAGAGTTCTTTTGAAAACATTTCGAGAAAAGAAGATAGCTTTTGTGGGAGAGAGCTCTTGGAAAATATTGTGGAAAAAAGAGAAAATACTACCAACCAGCATTTTCTCCTTTTTTCCATAATGTATTTTATCCTATCAGAAAACCTAAGATCTTTTGTAGCAATTTAGTATATGTCATTTGGAGATGTTTTTTATTTGGGAAAGTCTTAAACTTGTCATGTAGGAAAGGGTTGGGGTAAAGTGATAGAGAGTCGGACACGATCTAGAGTCGGACATTTTTTAACGTAAATTCGCACCTGGTACGGGCCTCGAAACATAAGAAATGGAGCTCTGTAATACAGGTTTTAATCATTCTCTGCGAAGAAGTCGTTTGTAATTTTGTGACGTATTTCCGCTCTTAGTGGAACCCGTTTTTATAAACACCGTTTTCGGTCAATTTTGTAAGCTTCAATGAGCCAAAAAAGTAAGATTGGTAATTTTGTTATTGGACATTTACTTTGATAACCATCCCAGACAACACTCATATTACATCATTACAAAGGAATTTCCAGTTTACTCGATATTTAGTAGCATTTGAGAAAGGTTTTTCAATGTGAAAACGCTAAACTTTCCAATTCACTTTACCCATTGATATTGAGTCGGACACAGAAAAGTGTTGATTTGATATTGAGCCGGACAGTCCAACTTGACAGATCATCCCTTAACATTTTCGTTCCTGTATACAATAGACAAAGCACTACTCGCAATAATGAAAATTAAAAAGGAGCACTACTTGTGCTCGTATTCAAATCCGCTCATTCATGTTTCGTGTACACCTTTTTCCGTTTCAAAATCATTTCAGGCGAAAACATCATGAAATAAAATACCATCAGTAATTTGCTTTGATGTGTTTTATAAAGCCCAATACGTAATCTTTAACGTTTTGATATAAAGTGATTGGATATGAACCACGCTCTTTAAAGGTGGTCTTCATGATTCTGTGACAAGTATCAGCCCTGGCAGTCTGCTCAGGCCAATGTTGGAGAAAATTTTTTATTTTCATAAGTATTCTACATATTTACCATGGAAATTCTATCTAGATTTTTTATTGAAATTATCGGCCCAAACACACCCCAAGGGCATGGACAATCATTACATGCAGATGCAGTAACCCTTTCCACAAAGGAAGATTACATAGGCGTAGCCAGGTTTAGAATATTTATACGCACAGTGTGGCACAAAATGCCAATGGGGACGGAGCTGAAGCATCACCATTTATTGAAAAGCCTAGAGGAATTCCTTCATTGCATCATTTTTGCACATCTTTTTAGTTTGACAATGCATGTATATCTGCAGAAAAATCAGTACATGTATGTGATATTGAGACTTGCAACTTTGGTCGTGGTATTTTTTTCCTAAGCACGTGCGTATTGTGCGTAGCGGGCGCTATGCCCTTGATTCATCATTTCAAATGGCACCTTAACGTTGTCCCGATCAAGCTCAGTTGAGTTGCTACATAAGTTTCAGTACAGTGAGTTGAACTGTTCACTTATTACTTCGTTCTACTGCTGTCTGCTTTGCACATATCATTATTCAAAAAAGGTCGTTCAAGAACGTTATATAATGCAAGTTTACGCTGTCGGTATGCACAGTTCGGGTTTTATGCAACTGGAAGTCTGTCTGCTCAGACAGGTAGGGTCGATACGTATCGTAGAATCATGCAGCTTCCACTTAAAGAGCATGATTCATTATCGAGAAAACTGAAAAATCTCTTGTAATAATGTTATAAGAATGTGGACCGGGATTACAATGTAAGGATCCATTAACAAAATGATCAATCTTACGTTTTTGGCTGATTGAATTTTTCAAAATTCCCTGCAAATTGTTTTGATTGAAACAGTTAAAACTTTAAAAATACTTTAGCTCTACAGATGATTTAAACTCGTGCACCATTTTCAAACTTTCTGCTATTTCTAGATTACAAAGTTAATGAGAAATAAACGAAATTCGGTGATAAGGTCAATGTGATCATAACATAGTTGTGAAAACGTTTTTGTAATGTGAGAATTCAATTATAGTAGCTTAAATCATTTTTTTCCTTATCACAACGTTTGAAAGATGCTTGTACGCTCAACTTCTTATTCCACACACAACCATCGTCGATACATTGATCAGCTGTGACAGAGGAACAAACCCTATCGCAATGACTACCATCCTCGGACAGAAATTCGCTGAGCTGGGGATGCGAACCAGGGACCCCCTGGTCTGAAGTCCTGTAGGTTACCGACTGAGCTACCGAGCTCGGAAGCAACAAAGTGATTTTATTTCTTTACTTTTGTAGTAAATATAATCGGGGGTCCCTTTTGTATTTTAGTTTAAACATATTTTATTCAGTAAGTGAATGGGATCGGGCCACAAGTTCTTCCAACTTAAATTCTGCCTTTCCCCTACAATCAAATTAACAATACAAGATGACAGATAATGGTAACAAAACATATAGAGACAAGGTGTAAATAACTAGATAGAGAGAAAAAAAAAAAAGAAAAATGTACACAAAAACAGAAATAAGGAGAAATTGATAAAGAGAGGAGAAAAAAAATAACAAAGTAGAGTGGAAATAGAACTAAGAACAAAAGAAAAAGCGAGAATGAGAAACTGAGAATCCTTTTGTAGGATTCGTAACCTGCATGCCACGGGTTCAAGCCTCACCTGTAAGCACTGGGTTTTTCCTGGGACAAGGACACTATGTACAGAGCCCAAGTGTAGCACTGATGAAACGCAGGAAATACATGTACATGTGTATCCGAGTTGTAGCCCTGATATGACTGAAATAATGATGACAGCGGAGTAAAACACCATTTAAATGATCAATCTATTAAAATTTGGACGTGTTTAAATTGTAAGCGTATTTATATAATAATTGACGGTCAACATGGCAGGAATAGATACAAACATAATGGTTTGATAAATTTCTGCTCCACCATATGTCGCACTTGACGTCACACGTTTGGCCACTTTCGGCGAAATGTCACAGTCCCCCAAAACATCGCCTCGGCGAAATGTTGCATTCGACCATATGTCGCATCGGCCAAATGATCTCCGTCATTTGTCCTGCAGCGATTATTTGACGTTATGATGGTTCACGTTCCAGTGAGTTTAAAGTGCCTTTCACTCATTTATTTGCCTTTGCGGCCAGTGTAGATCAAGATCAGACTGCACAAAACGTGCAGTCTGATCTTTGATCTGCACTGTCCGCTTTGCTGAGACATTCTGAACACGAGCAACCTTGATAATGCAATTATTAAGCAGTATATCTGGGCTTAAAATGGGTGCTTGGGTTATTCGGCGCTCCAAGGGTTAACACACTCATGCTCTTTCCCAGACGACAAAATTTTATACATGGACTTGTCCAAATTGAAAGCAATTCCAGACGACAATTTAAACGCAGCTAAAACGGCGAGATCTGTGTCTGAAAGAGTAGAAAATAACTATAAAGTGATCCACAACCCGAGGATTATAGCCATTTTCAACAGTGTGTAATCTATAGCACATGACTTACACATACATTCCCATTATTTCATGATCAGCACTGCACACGATGTTTTTCCTCAGACACTCACGGTCTTTCCATACAACAGATATAAGTATAAGAAAGGCAAAAACAAAGACGATAAATAAGAGTGCTATGGAGGCTCTGTATCGCTTACAAACAAATGTGCCATACAACTATTACTAATTGGCATCGACAGACATTTAGCCATAAGAAGCCTGCACTGAAATAAAATTTCATGGAGAAAATGACCAAAAAAATTGAAAGCAAAAAAAATCTATTGTTTACACGTGTCATGATGATGTCAGTGAATACAAGCATATTTTAACATGTACCTACATGTAACATTCACACCAAATATCAATGATATCTGATAAACAGTACTTTTTGACAAGACAATTTTCAAAAATTTAGTTACATTTTTTCTATGGCATGAATGGTGAAGTTTTGGGGAGAGAAAAAATGTGATACAACTTTTGCTTCATTAAAATATTCAACACATCACAGCAAAATCATTAACATAAAAAATTTATCATCATGAATAACTAGAGGCGCTTGAGCGCCTGTATCGCTCCACAGGCCTGATATTTCTATAATGGCGAAAGGAAGTTTTTAACAATTATCATTCAATCCTGCATTTTAGCTCACTGAAGAAACAATTTGGTAGACAACCACCATAGGAACTTACCTGCAAAACAACAATGAAATCCAATGAATAGTTTTAGAGAAGAAATTTTTCAAAGACTTCACTTTATACCATAAAAGGAAAATGAGTCTCCCATAAAAGCCATGTTTTTTGACAGATCTTTTTTTTTTTTAAGGAATTCTGTAAACCTGTATCTAAGGAACATTCCTGCAAAATAATAATGCTATCCAAACAGCGGTTTGGGAGGAGAAGATTTTTAAAGGTTTTTTATTTTGGTTGCCATGGCAACCAGAATTCTTCATGGAACACAATTATTTGAAGGAATTTGAAAGAGGACCACCAAAGGAACATTCCTGTGAAATTTGGTAAAAATCCAGTCAATAGTTTCTGAGGAGAAGTTTTTTAAAGAAAAAGTTTACAGACGTACGCACGGACGAACGGACGAACGAACGGACGGACGGACGGACGCACGACGGACACAACGCCATGACAATAGCTCGCTGGCCTTCGGCCAGTGGAGCTAAAAACTGAACATTTTCTATCCAGTTAACTTGAATATACAATACCAATTATGTTACAGTGTAGTAATGACAATCAAGGTAGGTAAATGGTAACATACTGTGTTGGGGAAAGTAGGTGTTACTTCCCTTAAACATTCTTCGACTTTATTTTTATTCTTAGCTTGTTATCGCCAATGATTATTCCTTTACCACACCATCCCGACTTTTAGCGAACCTGTGAAACAGGCCTTTGAAAAAAAACAAAAGAGTCTGATAACCAGCATTTTTTCCTTTCCCATATTTTTTTCTACCCTTCCCAAACCAAATTTTTGAGTCTCATTTATTTTGTCCTCTGCAAAAGCTTTTAATTTGGACCAGTTTAAAATTTTGTAGTTTGGTAAAACGTTAAGCCAAGCCAAATGAAGCTTCTAGTATGTTCTTTGCCAGATCAAAATCATATCGAGAATTCTTAAAGTGATCAACCAAAGGACAAGTTTTACCCAATTTGCAGAGAATTCCAAACTACAGTTTTGGAGAAGATTTATCAAGACTGTTCAATGTAGGTAGCTTTATAAATGAGCCAGGCTCTGGCAAAGGGGGGTTTAATGCATGTACTTGATGCTTTGTGCCAGGCAGGTCATCATATGAATATGGATCCATAAAATCCATTTGTCTAACAAGCAACTGAATAATGCAGTAGACTTGTCCTTTGACATGCAGAAAATTGACCATTAACAAAAAGTTCAGACCGAGGTCAGCCTTCGCAGATTGTGCAGGCTGACAATGGTAGCTACTTTTTGTAGATGTTTTAAACCCCTTTTCACTGAGCATGGCTCAAATACAATGAACCAAACTACTACAGACTTAAGGCTACATGGACCAGAATATCATATTAGTACATATATAAGAAATCAGGGTTCATACAGGCAAGGCCAGGTAAAATTCAAGGACTTTTCAAGGACAAATCTTTACGTTTTCAAGGACTAATTTATGAATAATATCTACACATATTCGTGAAGTCAGTACATCGTTTTTGGATACAAAGTTAGCAATAATAGGAGCACTAGATGATGCAATAGGCCCAGCAACGGTAGCTATTGGGGGTGGGGGTACTATCAGGTTGTCACCTGGGGCGGAAGATGTCGCAGTTTGTGTTTTATTAACCTTGGTTTCCTCTTTAACAAAGACATTTGTGAAAATCCCGGACATAGACTTCTGTAGTTTCTTACGCCCCTCTCCCTTCGCATGTGACCGCAAGGCACTTTCACCCATCCGTGCCACATCGATATCTTTCCTACATGCTAGACAGTGCGCTTGATATGTTCGTTTCCTTTACCCACGGATACCCTTTCGGCCTGTCTCTGCTATAGATACACTTTCCCATTGCAATAAAGAAAAAAGTTTGAAAGTTGAATTCAGGCTCCTTAGAATCATTTCAACGCCATTTTGGTTTTACTTAGTCTGGATATTGGAATTGACTTTTTTCACGGATAAAAATGATGCAATCAAACGTAAACCAGTCAGCAAGGGAGGCAATCCAAACATACGAGTACGAACATTCGGACCATGTATGTTCGAACTTCGTTTTCGCCCCCAGCACATTCGCCCATTTTTATTGTGGCGCTCTCGCACATCTGTCATCGCTTAAAACGTGCCGATTTCCTTCTAGAAAGTCTGCTATTGACTTTTAGGCCGATTTCAAATGTCTTGAATACAAGAAAAAGTGAAATTCAAGTACTTTTCAAGGTGTATGCCCAGTTTTCAAGCACTTTTCAAGGCAAATTTTGTTTTCAAGGACTTTTCAAGACTGCCCTTCATTTTCAAGTACTTTTCAAGCCTGTGCGAACCCTGGAAATGTATGTTCTAGGCAATGTGATCTTTATTTAAACTGTTAGCAATCACATCTTATTTAATCCCAGTATGCTAATGCTAGACTCTTTACCAGACAACAAAAATTTAGGTAAGTCATTATTGAAAATATTTGTAGACAACAACACAATTATAGCTACATTCCTGAAATTTTCCTTTCAAAGGAGAGAAAACCATTGTGGAAAATGGAGAAAATACTGGTCACCAACAGTCTCACAAAAATTTTGAAAACTTTTCTTCTCTAGGACTGTAAATACACTCAATTGCTTGGTTAACTCTTTATCAAATGACACAATTTTAGACTTGTCGAAAGTGAAAGCATTTGCAGACAACAAATTAAATATAACTCAAAATAAGAAATTTGTCTATCATAGGATAGAAAGCATTGTGGGAAAAGGACAAAATGCTGGTTACCAGCATTTTCTCCTTTTCCCACAATGTTTTCAAAAGTCCTCCTCCTTAGGGTCGTTAAAACTCAGGATTATGTGGTAAAGGGTTAAGGGTTAAAAGTCAACAAAACTTTAGACAAGTCCGTCTTAAAGGTATTTGCAGATGGCAGATTTATGGGATTTGTCTTTGACAGGATAGAATGGAAGAATTAAATGCCAGTTTCCAATATTTTCTCCTGTTCAAAGAGTTTTTCTTTAGGGTTCTGAAACATGAACCGGTAAAAAGAAATGTTGTAAAAGGTTAACCCCAAGAGGGCTTTACATACAACTTCATCTGTAGACAGTTTAGATCCGGATCTACACTCTTCAATACTTTCTAAAATGTTCTGGCTAAAACAAACTTGAAATTACAATAGTTTGGCCATCTTTCTTGATACAACTGGTTAATTTCATTAACTTTTAATCAAAAAACAAAATTTGGACTTATCCAGATAGAAAGCATTTGTAGACGACAAATACTATTCAAATGATTGAATTTCCTCTTTAACAGCTTACCACACAATCCAGAGTTTTAACGCCCCTGAAGAGAGCTTTCGATATAATATTTTATATTGCATCAGAGAACTAAAGCTCATTTATACCAATTCTGAATTTGTAATCTGCGCATTTTTTTTGAATTTAGAAGTCTTAGATTTGTTCTTTGGCAAACGGTTAATGGGGATGAAAACATTGTTGGAAAAATAGAAATTGCTGGCTACCAACATTTTCATCTTTTCCCACATCATTTTAATACCGTTTTTGCTCAAGGTAATAAAAACACCAAATTATTTAGTAAAGATCTCCAACTCTCCAAGACTTAATGATCCTGTATGACAACTTCTTCTGCAATATGGTCCCCAACAAACATGACTGTTTGAATGTTTCCATCAACAAGTTCAATATTACCTAAATGCACATCATCACCAACCTCACTTATCTCGATTTCGAGATGGCTGAGAGATGAGTCTCCATCTAAAACAACAGTCTGGTTCCCAGATAGATCATTATTTCCCAAATTAAGTAAATACTGTGACACTTGATGTACTTGAGCAGACTGGGGAACAATATCATTGGATTCCAAATTAAACTGAACCTGATTTATTTCTTTAAAATCACTTTGCATCCCTTTGTGATCTGATGGTGGGGGAGCCATAGCTGCAATATTAGTAAAACTCTTGTCGATCTGATCTGGTGCATCAATGGTTTCCCTTAATACTTGCTGTATGACTGGTTTAAGTCTACGAGGACCTGATTGGCAAGAAGCGTCCTTTTTAGATGTGGGAATTTTGTCCATTGTAGACAGTCCTTGTAATCTAAGTTTGTGTTCCTCCTGTAGTTGCTTCTTCAACACTTTGGCTTCTTCCCTGCAAATATGAAGAAAGTACATGTATATGTATATCAAAACTATCGAGCAAATTGAAAATGGAGAAGGGTGTTTGATATTAAAGGCCCAATGAATTGAAATGAATTGTAAAATTAGAATTAAAGTTGAGAGGTATTTTCAAAATGAACTTTTTATCAAACAAAATTTTAGACTGGTCCAATGTGAAAGCTATTGCAGACAACAAAATATATATGGCACAAATATTAAGATTTGTATCAGATGAACTAGAAGACATTGTGGAAAGAGGAGAAAATGCTGGTTACCAGCATTTTCTCCTTTTCCCACAATGTTTTCAAAGGGTTCTTTGTAAGGGTATTTAAAACTCAGAATTGTGTAATAAAGGGTTGAAGGCCCACTGGATGAAAATAAATTGTTAAATTAGATTACAATTTGCCAACTTTAATTCTATGAGTTTTAAGTTTCATTTTTCTACAAAGTGAAAGGAACTTTGACTTTGTACTATAACACATTGTCAGACTCATAGTAATGTTGATACATTTAACTGGTATGAATTAAGTTTGCCTACATTTTGCACCCCAAAATTGTTTACTTTTGGCTGCTACTGGGCCTTTAACTCTTCACCAGTCAACTGAATTTTGGACTTATCCATATTGAAAGCATATGAAGACGACACAATAATATGTGGCTAAAATGATGGAATTTGTCTGTGAAAAATTGCTGGTTACAAGCATTTTTTCTTTTTACCACAGTGTTTCCAACAGACTTCTTAAAGGTTGTTAAAATCTTTGATTGTTTGGTAAAGAGCTGAAACATTTGACTCACTGCTAGCTGGTTATGACATAGCAACTAGAAAATTTGTATCAGTATACTGCAGCCAAGTTTGTTTATAGAACTATATCAAAAACATATCAAGGTATTTTTGGTAGAAATTTCAATAAAATATAGTAATACACGGAGTAATGAAACTTTTCTAAATCCCTTTCAGACTTCTCTTGTATGAGGTTCAATACATAAACATAATGTGAAAAAATTGGGACAAAAGGAGAAATCACTTTATGCTAAGAAAGAAATCCTCAGAGTTCGCATTCAAACCAGCAATCTCCTCGTTTCACTTCCTGTAAGCTACCAACTGTGCAAACAGGCTCTGCAAAGGGTTAACTCTTTACCACACAATCCTGAGTTATAACAACTCTGGGAAAGAAGCCTTTTGAAAACATAGTGAGAAAAGGAGAAAATGCTGGTAACCAGCATTTTCTCCTTTTCCCAGGATGTTTTCTATCCTTTTAAAGACAAATCCATTATTAGAGCTACATGTATATTATTGTCATCTGCAAATGCTTTGAATTTGGAAGTCTACATTTTGCATGTGTGGTAAAGAGTTTATACAGTTTGGACCGTATTTCACCCTTGTTTTGCCCAGCCTGGTAGCACAAAGGACTTAAAACCAGGGGGTGGTTGGTTCAAACCCCTAGAAAGGCTAATTTCTTTCTGTCTGAGGATGGATAATGGTCATTGTGATAGGATTAATTCCTCTCTTACTGCCAATCTTTCTTTTGATGATGGTTATGTGGGAAAGCAGCCAGTAGCTTGCAGAGAATATTGTGAAAAGTACTGGTAAAAGAAACTCCTGTAAACGTGGTTAGGTGCACTGGTCACTGTAATATAACCGATAATGTTGAAAGTGGAGTTTAACACCATAAAAATCAAACTGAACCAGCTTGTTTTCCATGTACACGTAATTAACATATTCAAGGTATTGTGCATTTACTGTTATTTTGTTGTTGTATATTACTGTACCTGTTCATTCCATGTTTTTTGTACATGTGTACATAATAAGGGGATACTGACACAAACCCATGACCACAGATGTTACAGAGCCATTTCTTTTCTCCTGCAAATATGATTAGAAAAAAAAAATTCCTAGCTAAACAGCCCTCCAGAAGAAAGCTTTTGAAAACATTATGGGAAAAGGAGAAAATGCTTGTAACCAGCATTAATCTCCTAACCCCATCGGAGATCTTTGGCTATTTTGTTGTCTGCTGATGCTCTCATTTTATTCAAGTCTAAAATTTTGTCCAAAATGAAAGCATTTACTGACAATGATGGATTTGGTTTTATAAGGTTAGAAAACATTGTGGGAAAATTCTGGTTGCCAGCATTTCCTCCTTTTTGCACAAAGTTTTCGAAACGGTCAATGAAACAGGATTTTTTTTTTTTTAAAGGTAAAAATGAAAAAAAAAAAAAAATATCACAGATAAATCCACCATCGCAAATACCTGACAAATAATTTCACTGTGGTGGATACTTTGTTTGATTGGACCAACAAAATTTCAGTAGCATTATGGCAAGAGTTCACTTATGTCTTTTCCACGCTTTATCAGTACTTTTTCAGGCTTTATCAATACTTTTCCAAGCTTTGTCAGTATTTTCCAAACTTTATCAGTACTTTCCAGGATTCATTGGTACTTTTCAAAACTTAATCAGTACTTTTCCAGGCTTTATTGGTACTTTTCCAGACTTTAACAATACTTTTCTTTGCTTTATCAGTGCTTTTCCAGACTTTATCAGAACTTTACTGGGCATTATCCAGAACTTTTCCTGGCTTTATCAGGACCTTTTCCAGTACTTTTAGAACAAGGCTGAAGCATTATATTTCAAGTCAAGTGTCAATGGCAGTCTCATTTCACCAGTTTCCAGTGGATAAAAAGGATCCTATAAAAGCTGGCATTTGACTTAAGACAAAACATTATTAAACCAGCCTAGAAAAAATGTTCCTAGCCCTCTACGAATTCAGGACCTTCAGGATAAAGGCCTTTGAAAACATTGTGGGAATAGGAGAAAATGGTGTTAACCAGCATTTTCTTCTTTTCCCACAACATTTTCTATCCTTCCAAAGTCCAATTTCAGTTTTGCTGCACATTTGTTTTGTCATCTGTAAATGCTTACAATTTGGACCAGGCTCACATTTTATGGTTTGGTAGAGAGTTAACTCATTACCAAACGACAAAATTTTTGGCTTGTCCAAATTGAAAGCAGTTGCAGACGACAATTTGAAAATTTGAAAATTGTTTTGTGAAGGGTAGAAAACATTGTGTGAAAAGGAGAAAATGCTGGTTACCAGCATTTTCTCCTTTTCCCACAATGTTTTCTAAAGGCTTCTTTCTCAGGGTCGTCAAAAGTAGGGATTGTGTGGTAATGGGTTAAGTGAGTCAGAGCCAGACATGATTGTAGACAAGTTCTATATAATTTTAGCTCAAAAGCCAACAAATACCAGATACTTTTGACCAAATAACAATACTTCACAAATCATTGGTCAGAATATGCAAAACCATACATGAACACATTGTAATTTCCAATTCATTTCTCTACAAGACATATAAAATGATTACACAGATGATGTCACACAATGCTTATCTCAAACATCTGTAAGGTAAGAAAATTCATACTGAGTAAATTACACTGAAAACATGGGAGGTTATGTGATAGATAAAAGGAAACAGTACCTATAAACAGTTTTGGATTTTAATGCTTCTTAACAGAAGTAAACTCTCGCAAAGAAGCCATTCAAAAAAAATGTCTCTTTATCAGAAAAAACTGAAAGCATTTGCAGATGACAATTGAAGTTTCTCAAAATTTGATATTTGCCTCTCAAGAAGACGACGTTGTGGGAAAAGTAGAAAATGCTGGTTACCAGCATTTTCTCCTTTTCCCACAATGTTTTCAAAAAGTCTTCTTCCTAAGGGTCATGAAAAAATCAGGATCTTTTGGTAAAAGTTTTTCCAACCACTCTATTTTTCAATTTCTACTATTCCAATGACATTGAAATGCCTGACTATTTAGAAATTAGTTGTGGTCACAAAAAAGCTTCACTTACCTGTGTGAGTATTTAGGAATCAGTTTAGGTCACATTAGAGCTTTGCCTACCTGTGTGTGTTTTAGTATGTCTAAGGAGATCATCAGGGTGTTTAAACATTCTTGGGCAGTACGGACATTTTTTATCTGCCTCAGCATGGCGCAGTCGGTGATTTTTCAGATGGTCACTACGGAAAAACCTTTCTTTACATATATCACATTCGTAGTTCCTCACTTGGTCGTGTACATGACGTATGTGCCTTGATAAACCGTTTTTGTCCCTGGAATAACACAGAAATACTGTGAATGTGCCTTAGAGCAACACTAGAAATGTTTGAACTGAGTATTACCCTGCTTTCTACATTATTTCAGTGGTATCACAACAACAGCTTACTTGACCAACTACCACACAATAGTAAAAAGTTTTAACAACCCTGAGAAAGAACACTTTTGAAAACGTTGTTGGAAAAGGAAAAAATGCTGGTAGCCAGCATTTTCTCCTTTTCCCAAAATGTTTTCTACCTTTTCAGAGATGACTTTCATCATTTGAGACACTTTCTATCTGTTGTCTGCAAATGCTTTCAATTTGGACAAGACTAACATATTGTTGTGGTGGTAAAGAGTTAATCATGTCTTTGGTTGGACTTGAGCAATACTTCACCAAGCCAGGCTATTTAGTTCCTTGCCCATGGATACTCTTACCCAAGCGGCACTGTCAGTGGAAACTGAACCAAGATTTCTCAACCCTTATGCTGCTAAGCACGACTCACTGACCTTTTGCAGACAGTGTAGATCAAAGATCAGACTGCACAGAATGTGCAGTCTGATCTTTGATCTACAATGTCCAATAAGGAGATATTATTCTTCAAAACATAACTTTGAAACAGCAATGTTCGTGTTTTTACTAACGACTTGAAAAGTTCATCTAGTTATTTAGCAGGTTGAGGGTTAATTAACTCTTTACCACACAATCCCGACTTTTAACGACCCTGAGAAAGAAGCCTTTTGAAAACATTGTGGGAAAAGGAGAAAATGCTGGTAACCAGCATTTTCTCCTTTTACCACAATGTTTTCTACCCTTCCCAAACCAAATTTCAATTTTTCAGTCACATTTATTTTGTCGTCTGCAAATGCTTCCAATTTGGACCAGTCTATAATTTTGTCGTTTGGTAAAGAGTTAAAAAAGTAACTATACCACAGATAAAATGGACCCAATAAAAACAAAAAAGCTATGACTTATAAACCAAATACACTGATGGAACTTTAACCCTTTCACCAAACAATCCAAGGTTTTAATGACCCAGAGGAAGGACCCTTTTGAAAACATTGTGGGAAAAAGAGAAAATACTGGTAAGCCGCATTTTCTCCTTCTGGCACAATGACTTTTTACCCTTTCACTGACAAGTTCCATTATTCAACCACAATTTTGCCATCTTCAAAACACTATATAATGGAGTGGTCTAAAAACTTGGCATTGGAAATCAACTCTTTTTACCAAACAGCAAAATTTAAAACTTGTAGAATTTGAAAGCATTAGCAAAGACAAATTTATAGTGGCTTGTATGATGAAATTCGTCCGTGAATAGGTGGCACACTGGTTACCATATCCCGTGTTTTAACAACCCTGAGGAGTTCAGGCTTTTGAAAAAAAATTTGGAAAAAAAAAAGAAAATGCTGGTATACAACAAGCATTTTGCCCTTTTCCAACAATGTTTTCAACCCTTTCACAGATGCATCTCATCATTTGAGCCAAAACAAATTTGTTGTTTGCATGCTTTGAAATTGGAGAAGTCTTAAAATTTTGCCATATGATAAAGGATTTAGGAATTAAAATACAAAAACCTGTATGATTTTCCACATATATCACACATATAAGGTTCTTCGCCAGTGTGTTTCATCATATGTGTCACTAAATACTGTCTTCTATGGAAAGCTGCAGAACAGATTTCACACTTGAACTGTTTCTCTTCATGTTGCTTCTGGTGTAACTGAAACCAGATCATCACATTACCTTATCCCTTTACTACACAGTCTCGAGTTTTAGAGACCCTTAACAAGAAAGCTTTTGAAAACATTGTAGGAAAAGGAGAAAATGGTGGTAAACCCTCCAAAGGTAAATGATATCATCCGAATAAAATTAAATTTCTTGTCGGCAAATGCTTTCAACTTGGACAAGTCTAAAGTTTTGTGGTTTGGTAAAGACTTGATAGCATATAATAGCCTGCTGCAGGAAAATGCTTCTGTCCTTTTCTGACCTTTTTGGAAAACATAATGATAAAAGCAGCAACTGCTCAAGACATAGAGGATATTTGTTTTTTACGGTGAAAGATCGAAATTTATTTCATCGAGTGAACATGATCAGTAATATTATCATGAGTGGTGTAGCCACAAGTGAAAATATTACCGATGATGTTCACAAGATGAAATAAATTTTGATCTTTCACTGAAAAAAACCCCAAATATTCTATTTATTTCATGCTTTTAACCCTTTTTTTGGGGAACTTACATCAAAATCCAGTACAGTTCTTTTCAGTTATTCCCCGTGGCATACCCCCTCCACATAGCAATGTATTACAATATTACGTCAAGCGCAAGAAATGTAAATTACATCATATTTCCATCTGGTTGAGAGGCACGCGCATTTTACCTAGGTAACTAGTGCTCAGGAACAACTGTTTCCACCTTCAATTGAAGAGTTAGAATATAAAAATTGGTATTTTTCACTGGTTGTAACCATGAAATATTGAAAAATATTTCACCGGTATTTCTCGATAAACTACCGAAAAACATGAAAGAAAAGCAATTATTTCATCTTTTACCACTCTGTTTTCGCTTATATTCATGTATAAAATGGACATTTTAGATTTAATTAATATTGATCATTCCAGTTTGACTCTTTACCAAACAAAAAATTGTAGACTGGTCAAAATTGTAAGCATTTGCAGATAACAAATGTAATGTGGCTCTAATGGTCGCGAATATGAGGAAAAAGGTTTTCTAATGCTTTTAAAAGCCTTTCTTCATAGGTTTGTTAAAACATGAAATTGTGTAGCAAAGAGTTAAAGGATGATTTTAAGTCTTTGCCACAAAATCATAAGTTTTAAGAACCCTGAACTAGAAGAGTTTTGAAAACAATGTGGGAAAAGGAGAAAATGCTGATCACCAGCATTTTCCTCTTTTCCAACAATGTGTTCTACCCTTTCAAATACAATCCTTTAACTTTAGCCACATACATTTGTCGTCTATGAGGGCGTCCAATTTTGATAACTCCAAAGAGTTGTTATTTGATAAAGCACTAAAGTTTTCTAATGCAAAAATGTTTCCAAGGTGAAGACAAATTTACAAATATAATAAGATCTTCAAATTTAAAAAAAAAAAAGAGAAGTATTTGCCTCATTTCGACAATTATCTATATAAAAGTATAATTATTACAACTGATTTCATCTAATTTAGACTGTAATGCACTTAATTCATTTTTTTAAGTATACAATTCAATGAGAACATTGTGACAAATGGCCAATCTTCTCAAAGTTTTTTTTGTTGTTTAGTCTAACTGTTTTCTTTTATACATCACAGTATCATTTTAACTCTTCACCAGATGACAATGAGCAAAGACGTGCAGCCAGTCTTGTACACGTCTTGAGACCAGGGGGTCGCTGGTACGAAATCCCTAGCCAGGCCAATTTCTTTCCAAGGATTGATAATAGTTATCACGACAGGGTTCATTCCTCTCTCATGGCCGATCGTTGATTCAGTGATGGTTATCGGAGAAAGCAGCCAGTGCCTTGGGAAGACTTGTACAAAATACTGGTTACAGCATTTGAAACCCAAGGAAAGCATGAATAGGTGCACTGGCTTTTGCAATATAACTGAAATAATAATAAAAATGGGGTTAAACACCATAAAGTCAATAAATGAATTCAATACCAGACCAGAACAAAATTTTACACACGACCAAACTGAAAACATTCACCAACTACAAATTGAATGTGACTAAAAAGATGATTCCAGTTTTTGAAATGGTAGGACACAATATGGGAAAAGGAAAAATGCTGGTTACCAGGATTGTTAAAACACTGGATAGTTTGGTAAAGGGTTAATGAATAACAATCTTGTTTTTTCCAAATGCCCACAAGCTAGAATAATTCTAAAACTTGCAACTTAGGTGTAACACAATCATTAACATCTTTGGGACCACTTTCTTCATTTCTGCAATAAACCCCTTTTGAAAACATTGTGATAAAAGTGTTAATTTTTACATCACATTAAGTTTTCCTTTTCCCCCTATATTTTCATATTTAATTATAAATGAAACCTTGAACTTTGTGATTAAAGTGTGAATTTTTCATCACATGCAGTTTCTCTTTTCCCACTATATTTTCGCATGTAATTATAAATGAACCGTAATTCATTTTCATTGTATTGTATTGTGTTGCACGGTGTTTAATGCCGCTTTCAAGTGGCCAGTGCATCTATCCATACTTTCCTGGAGTTTCTTTCATCAGTACCCAGCACAACATTCTTTCCAAGCCACTGGATACTTTTCCACATAACCATCGTCGACACAATGGTCGGGGTGAGAGAGGGATACAATTCTGTTAAATCCTCAGAGAAATTAGCCGAGCCGAGCATCAAAGCAGCAACCCCCTATTCTCAAGTCCTGTACCCTACTGTCTCAGCTACCTTGGCTTGGCCAATTCATGTTTAGTGTTCCTACTTTTTAAAAATGGTCTTCTACAAGTTTGTTCCAGTAAATGATAAGCATAATCCTTTACCAAACAATCCCGTGTTATAACAATCCTGAGGAGGAAGAGACCTTTTGAAAACATTGAGGGAAACAAGCATTTTCTCTTTACCCCACAATGTTTTCTACCCTTTCCAAGACAGATCTGATCATTTGAGCCAAATTTTGTTGGCAAATGCTTTCAATCTGGAAAAGACTAAAGTTCTGTCATCTAATGAAGGGTGAACAGAGATGCCAGTAGATTGTAACAGTCAAAGACGATTACCTGTAAGCATCGGGGATGTTTGAACGAAGTACCACATGTCTCGCATGTAAAATCTTTCTTCTCTCTGTGCATGTATTTATGGTAATGCATCAATGCTTAAGTCCGACTGATTTTGATTTATTCGAGTGAGCTTTTTTCTTCTTTGGTGTTTTTGTTGCCATTTCCTCAGCTTTAACTTTTTTCACTTTCTTTTCCACTAAATCATCCTGTACATTTGTATTCATGCAATGACCAGGAACTTCTGTTCTACAAGCCTTAACTTCACAAGCAGTTTCTTCTGTTGTTTGGGACTTTTCAGGATCAACAACATCCCCACCTGTAGCGTCTCTTTTTTCTGCTGACACACCTTTACTTATAGCAATCAACATTTCACCAGCTGTCAGCTCATCAGTTTTATGAGACTCTTCTGACATCAGAACACTCTCAGTTTTAACAACAGAGTCCTTGTCAGTTTTGTTATTTTTTCTACGTTTCTTGTTAATACATTTAGAATGTGTTGTATCTTTACTATTTTGACTTTTACTTCCACTTTCAGTGTCGTCTCTCACTTGTACTTTCTCATCCTTGATTAATGAACCAATTATGACAGATTTATTGGCATCAAGTCCAGAGCTGGGTAACACATCTGTATTCAATCGTGTATGAACATTCTTCTCCTGGTCAGGACAATTGGTATTAAGTTTATCCATTTCCAAAGTTCCTTTTGAATGAATTGAACACTTTTCTTCATCTGCTGCTTTAATATCACAATTGTTGACATGTTTTCTTTTTCTTTTCTCTGATGCTACCCAAATTTTGTTCAATTTGGCTTGAGACTTGGACTGTCTGACAGGCGTTTCACGCCTTGGAACATTATTGTTTACAGCCTGGAATAAAGCCTCCCCGGTATCTCTTTGCAATTCTAAATCAAGAAGTTCCATGGTCACCTGTGTAAATGCACATGCTGTTCCATATTTAGGAAAGGCAGTAGATGTTAGATTATCAAAGTAGTAGGAGCCCTGACCTCCATGATGAGTACAATGTACATGTAGACTACAGATTGTCTCAAATGTAGTGTTACAACTGCCACATTTCAACAAATCTTTTGGACATATTCTACTTTTTCCTAACTTCTTTTTGTCTGACTGAGTCATAGCTGTCCCTGTCCCACAAATGTGTTTCGGACCAATGTTTTTATGTTTCTTCCTGGTTTGGACGATCATAATCCTGTAATGTAAAATCTGCAATTAAAAACTATCTGTAAATTGCCATTTAAAAAATCATTTAGTAAAATTCCCTAGTTTGCAATCAATAAGCAAGTTATTTTAATCTATGAAAAAAACCTTATCCTTCAAAGAAATCCTCTAATATTTGTAAGGGAAACCCACTAAACCTTGTCCTGAAAAAAAAAAAGTACATTGATTAGCTACCCCAAGATGTAATTAACAACAAATAAATATAGCAACAAAATTAATGAAAAATAAAGTTAAAAAAAATCTGTAACGATGTATTACAAAGGATAAACCTCGCCTAATTAGCAACTGATAGTGATACATCTTTTCGTCGGATACCCCTTCTATCCGAATTACTGCTGTGTTGTATTAGGGTCTTGCTATTTACCCCGGGACATCCTTGGACACCCCGGGACACCCCGGGACGCATTATATATTTAGTTATAAAGTCATTTATTTTGTTCTATATTATAAATTATCATTAAATTATACTTTTTCAAGTATATATAATATTTTCCCCATTGTAGAAGATGCAAATTCTACAATTTATGTAGAACGTACATAATACATAGCTTGAGTCAGAGTCACCCCGGGACAATTTTTAAGGAAATTATTCATAACTTTGTTGACATGGACTCATGCTATGTACTATGTAGGTTCTATATAAATTGTAGAATTTGCATCTTCTATTATGGGAAAATGTTATATATACTTTAAAAAAGTATAATTTAATGATACTTTATCATATAAATAAATCACCCCGGGACAATTTTTAAGGAAATTATCGATAATTTTGGTGACATGGACTCATGCTATGCACCATGTAGGTTCTATATAAATTGTAGAATTTGCATCTTCTACTATGGGAAATTGTTATATATACTTATAAAGGTATAATTTAATGATAATTTATCATATAGAACAAAATAAATTACTTTATAACTAAATATAAGGCGTCCCGGGGTGTCCAAGTGTGTCCCGGGGTACTGTATTTACATGCTGGACCTGCTGAAAATGGTTAGAAAGTCATTGATTTTGTTCTGTATGATGAATTACCATTAAATTATACTTAAGTATATATAACATTTTCTCATAGTAGAAAATGCAAATTATACAATTTATATGGAACCTACATAGTGCATAGTATGAGTCAGTGTCACCCCGGGACAATTTTATCCATAATTTTGGTGACACGGACTCATGCTATGCACTATGACTATGACTAAACGTTATGGGAAAATGTTGTATATACTTATAAAGGTATAATTTAATGATAATTTATCATATAGAACAAAATAAATGACTTTATAACTATATATAAAGCGTTCCGGGGTGTCCAAGGGTGTCCCGGGGTACTGTATTTACATGCTTGACCTACGGAAAATGGTTAGAAAGTCATTGATTTTGTCCATAATGATAAATTATCATTAAATTATACTTTTTTTAAGTATATATAACATTTTCTCATAGTAGAAGATGCAAATTTAACAATTTATATGGAACCTACATAGTGCATAGTATGAGTCATTGTCACCCCGGGACAATTTTATCCATAATTTTGGTGACACGGACTCATGCTTTGCACTATGACTATGACTAAACGTTATGGGAAAATGTTGTATATACTTATAAAGGTATAATTTAATGATAATTTATCAGATAGGACAAAATAAATGACTTTATAACTATATATAAGGCGTCCCGTGGTGTCCAAGGATGTCCCGGGGTACTGTATTTACATGCTTGACCTACTGAAAATGGTTAGCCGAAGAAATTGTATTTCATCGCAGGATGTTTTTCACTGTTCACGTATCTTTCTAGTCTACTCACGTAGCTATCGCCTATTACTGCAAATTTCATTTTGATGGTTTGATTAGCACTGAAGTAGGAACGATGGTCCACTCGTGTGGTTCGGTATAAATATACAACAGTGCGAGTTGTTTTTAGATGGCATTAATCAAAGACCTTTTATCGAGAATTAGCTAATTGGTAAGCTAATTAGAATGTCGTTGATTGACGAAACAATGAGATCCTTACAAACGTACATACCTATAAATGTATTATCTTGTCTATATGTATATTAGAGAATGTCAAAGAGTCAGATAATATTAATCACTTCAAAAGATCAATGATATACACATGATGTGAACGAACGAAGGAACGGACTGACTGACTGACTGACAGAACGAACGAACGACTGACTGACTGAATGCATGAATGAAGGAAGGAAGGAAAGCAGGAAGGACGGAAAATATTGTTGTGCACTTCTTCAATGCCCGATCAATATAAGCCGACTTTCTTTGACACTGCGTAAATCTGTTTGAAAAATTGCAAATTAAACAAACTGTTCAGCGGCTATTGCCAAACCAATTATAATTGTTAGCACAATTGTATAATTTGATTAGATTATGCCTCTTAAAGAGGTTTGTTGTCTTTGAAACTGCTCTCTTAAATCCATTTTTGCATTTATCGAGTAGGCCTATTAAACAAACGAAAGTTTTTTTTTAAAATGACGTGTATCATTAATACTTATTACGTGTATATTTTGGGTATAAATATGATGACCACTTGTATGCTAGTTCCTGACCAGCCCGCATAGCTCAGTAGGTAGAGCGGAGGACTCGTGAACGTAATGTTTCGAGTCAATTGAGGGTGTGGGTTCGATCCCCACGGCTGGCCATCTAAAATTACCAATAGTCTTTCCGATGAGACGTTAAACCGAGGTCCCGTGTGACGGTGCTATACACCGAGCACGTAAAAGAACCAGGCGTAACTTAGGATGGGTTTCGTCCTGTATCTGCACTATCCCCCGTAACAGTACTAACAGCCTTCAGGGGGCGTCGCCCATATGGGCAACCGGTGGCGACGATAAATAAACGCAAATTCAATCAATGCTAGTTCCTATTTTCTTAATTCGAAGTCACCGTACATCGGACTGTTGAAAATGAAAGCGAAACGCAAACTCAAACCTTCTAAATAGGCCGCTACGTGGCCATGTGGTTCTTGTAAGTTCCATATAAATTGTATAATTTGCATCTTCTACTTTGAGAAAATGTTATATATACTTAAAAAAGTATAATTTAATGGTAATTCATCATATAGAACAAAATAAACGACTTTCTAACCATTTTCAGTAGGTCAAGCATGTAAATACAGTACCCCGGGACACCCCGGGACGCCCTATATATAGTTGTAAAGTCGCAATCCAAACCGTCTTATTATCAATATGTCAAATTAAATTAGTAATATGGACGGTTGGTCAGCAAACACACATTAGACACATATGTGCGAGTTTGTGTGTATCTGTTGGAATCCAGTTACCCAGTTGTACTGTAAAAAAATCATACACTTTGTCAATGCAGTTCCCCGATTGTGCTGTAAAGAAATCATAGACTTTGCCGCTATTGTCACTGGGCTAATGAACACACGATAGTTCAGTGCAGATTAGCAAAATGCAGGAAGCTAAGGTATTGAATGTCTTCAAATGAACTATCTTTGTAGTTTATACTTTTACAAGGTCATGTTGAAAAATTCAATAATTTCTATCTTATGACTTCGATCAAAGTTTGGAAAAACCAACGACCACCTAAACAAAGAAAATAAAGAAAATACGATTACAAGATTGTATTAAGCTATGCACACATAAACCCTTTCTGAAAGGAAACTTGTGTTACACTTTTTCTTGCAAATGGCGCACCGGCTGCTTCTCCACATGCATAAACAAAGTTGACACAAAATTCAGCGGTGCGGGAGGAATCAATTCCGTTGGAATAATCTTGATATTGGTTTGATCGGGAATATCAGTCTAGTTTCACAAATATACGCAAAAAATAAATTATCCCCTTTCATTTTTGTTCCCGTAACTATTGAAACACTGTCAAGGAAAGCGATCCTCGAAGATCAGTGATGTATCAGATGTATTCGAGATAAACCTTTTGCTGCCAAGTGCGACGCAATGACCTTTTGTACAGCATGTGCAGTCTGATTATGTACCAACACTGTCTGATAAGGAGATAATTTTCCCCAGAAAATAACTTTAAAATAGCAATAAACTGGTTTTTGTGGTATTTGTCGAAGACAATACCACTATGAGTTCAATATAGAATTTTGAAGACCATGTATCGTTTTTTGTGCAAAGCCGAAGGAAATAAACCCAATTAAACTCAATTTTTCTCAGCCAAATGAGTTTTTCGGTAGCACTCAGATATGTAATTGGAAATGGCATGTTAAAATACACTAGGTTAGGCCATCGATCGTGGAAATACTAATATTTGATTGAAAATAGCTTCACTAGCTCATAGCCTTCTATTGGCGCTATGATACAAAATTTGTCTAACGATCACTTGGTCATGGGCATTTTCGTTCCAAAACCAGTTCGTCCCATGGCTTGTTCATCCAATGATTGCGCGCTACTCCATTTGATTGGGCATGAATACTTATAGATCGAAATAATTGATTGTAATGTTGGGAATTAAATATTAACGGCTAAAGATATTTCAAAATCATAGTTTTCAGGTACAAACTTAATTTTATTCGATATATTCACATGGTTTCTCTCTCTATCCATCATGCATCCTACTGTCAAGGGACGTTACTCCTGACTCCTAATGATCAAAGGGAGACCACCAATACACAAATAATCCTAACTTTGTCATGAGTACTCTCCCTTCAACCAAAAAAGGTATTCATTTGCTTAGTAGGTTGACTTTCAAGCCAATATTTGAATAATATTTTTCTTTTTCTTTCAAATTATTAATTCCACACAATGGCTTCCTTGACAAATACCAGTTCAGGGTTCTCAACGCTTTGATTACCATTAGGTTGAAGATTTTATTTTAACTTATGTACCAGGTAAAGAGTTAAGTTATATGGATATATAGAAAAATATTGCGGAAGAAATCAGCACCTGAAGTTGTTATCTTGCACAGATACTATCAATCAACTAAATGTCACGGAGAGGGGTTAGATATATAAGCACTTGAAACCTGCCTTGCTGTAGAGCTAGTTTTTATAGCGATGCGGTTTGGTGCAGCTCTCTCCGTGCAAGTTAAGCAACGTGGTTATAGCTAGTGCCTGGATGGGTGACCAGGCCGTGCACGTTACATTTGGTGGCAGCGGTGGGATAATGACAACTGCCAGTCCGGAGTTGCCTTACCCATGTATATTCCCCTGGTTTATTTATATGTACATGTTTGTATATAAGTCTCGAGGTCGAGACTTGTCGAAGGGGGGAGTATTGTCACGGAGAGAGGTTAGATATATAAGCACTTGAAAGCTGCCTTGCTGTTGAGCTAGCTTTTACAGCGATGCGGTTTGGTGTATTTCCCTCCGTGCAAGCTAAACAACGTGCATTAGGTTAGTGCCTGGATGGGTGACCAGGCCGTGCACGTTACATAAAAATTAGTATGACACCAAAAACTAGGAATTCTAGCAAAACTGTAAATTGGTAACGAAAGACCAAACAAGACAGACCTTTGGAAAAAAAAAGGAATTAATGCCTCTTTTTCTGCATCATTTTGCATATTATCGAAAAATGAATTTTTTAAAATAGATATAAACATGTATGTATTTTGAGATAACATGTTAGCTTAACCATGATTGATGAGAAACTGCCACTGCTTAGAATGTTGTGTCTGAAAATATGCGTAGGCTGTACATAATGATTAATGAGTAAAGTTGTAACACATAATAGAAATAAATTAATTTTGGAAGAAAATGGTTATCTCCTTTTATATTTCTTTGTTTAGGTGTGAATAAGCGCCGTGTGGTGCCGACTAATGGCAGCAACTATGGTATACTGGTGTAATACACGGGTGCGCAAAAGGGCCCACAGATGCCCAAAGAATATACATACCCACATTTTTACTAATTGCAATTTACTATTTATACATTCACGACCAATATTAATTAAGAAGTCGCCTGCTTCTCCCGCATTAAAGAAAAGCACTATCCAGCATGAAGCTGGACGGAGTTAGAGGGATCGCAAAATAGATTCGACCATATAGGCACACGGTAAGAAACTTTCTTCATGACAAGGTCATGACATGGACAACACAACTATATTATGCAAAAAATACAAGTACTTGAAATACATAATTTACTTCAAGAGATTAGAGCATTTGCTGGAAATCGTAACACATCTTGATAAAACTTTCGATTTATTGAAAGAAATTTAAATTTATCATTATGTTATTTAGATACTTATGAAGGTTCGATAGCGACACTAACAAATATTCGACGCCTAGTGGCACTGAACGTAAGTGCGACAAAAAAAAAAAAGGGGTCCAAATCTTTATGACCAAGGCTATAGAAAATGACAATAAAGACCTTCAATCTAGAGCGGAAGCTCTTTCCACACTATTTTGACTTGAACTGGTCAGGTGAAATTTAGTCTACTGCATTGCGCTCAAAAAAAACCCCAAGTACTGACATTGAACAGTTCAACTGCTACTTCTTAAAAGACAATTAATTAGCGACCTTGGAAAATTCTACATATTCTGCACTCAAAGTACTGTACCCTGAAATTCTAGAGAATTTTAGAGATTTCAGTAGACAGTTTTCTTGAAAGAATTGTCCATTCTTTGCAACAATTAATGTGTGCAGGTCACCGAAAAGAAATAAGCTTTGCTAGAATGAGCAATACCTTCTCTTTTCTTGTTAGATTTCTTTTCTCAACATTAATGAATTATGAAATCAGTAAGAGTTGTTTCCGCAAATGTTTCCAATAGTTACTCCTCGGTTTGCTTTTGTAAAGTAGATCTAGTAATTTTCCCTATATCATTCATATAAACATTTTCACACAGTGCTATGTTCCCCGTTTGGTATATTCGATTTCGCATTCCCTATACACAAAGTCCCCGTTTGGTATACACAGCTTGGTTCCCCGTTTTGCATGTTAAAATTTTAAAATTCACATGGAAAATTTTTGATTTAGGATGTTCCATACAATTCTGATATGATGCGAGTTTTTGTGTACCTGTTGTAATGCAGTTCCCCGGTTGTGTGCGGTAAAAAAAATCATACACTTTGTCGAATGCAGTTCCCCGTTTGTGCCGTAAAAAATTCAGGCACTTTGCAGCAATTTCCACTACCCTATTGAAACACGGTAGTGCAGATTAACAAAATGCAGGAAGCTAAGGTATTCATTGTTTCAAATGAATCATCTTTGTAGTTTTACATTCAAATAAGATTATGCTAAAAACTAAAATGATTTTTTATCTTATGACTTCGCTCAAAGTTGTGCAAAAAACATCGACCACCTAAACACAGAAAATAAAGATATAAGATTACAAGATAGTTTTAAGCTATGTATAGACCCTTTCTGAAAGTAAAACACGCTATTGCCACCTTTGTTCTCTGCAAGTTACGCACCGGCTGCTTTTCCACTTGACAAAAAAATCAGCAGTGGAGGAATCAATTCCATTGGAATAATCTTGATTTCAGTTAGACCAGGCAGATTTCTAGTTTCATAAATACACAAAAAAATAAATTAACTCCTTTCATTTTATTTTTTGGTCGTAATTACTGAAACATTTTCAATGAAAATGAAAAGAATTTCCAAGCTGTAGAAAATTATCCCCCCCCCCACACACACACAATCTTCATACTTTGTTTCCTTTAAATCATGGAATCATTGAAACACTACTGTGTTTTCACAGGACAGTGACACAGAGACAATGACTGCGACCCTCGAAGAACAAAAATGCATCAGATGAATTTAAACCTTTTGCTGCTTTGTGCGACTCAAGGGCCTTTTGCAGATACTGTAGGTCAAGATCAGACTGCAAAGAATGTGCAGTCTGATCAGTTATCTGTCCGATAAGGACATAATTTTCCCCTTAAAATAACTTTGAAATAGCAGTGAATACTATCAGTCCTTTGATCAATTTCATTCTAACCTTTCACCTTTCACGTGTTGAATATTTCACCCAATCAAAAACGGACAATAATTTTAAGCGGGGAACAAGGGGAAGATGTGTTGACTCGGGGGGATGATAATAAGTAAGTCTCTGAACTCTCTGTAATATTTAGATATTGTAATACGGTAACATCCAATTATCATTGGCTGTTCTGCTGTCTTCCTCGTATTTTCAGACTCGAGGATACACCATGCCCAGTTGCCCGTCGCCCCACCAAGGGATCGTCCTGCACCGGCCTTCCGATTTTCCTGTGAGAAATGTTGCTCAAATAGATCTAGATCTACATATCTTCTGAATATTATTGTTGTTATCCAACAGTTTCCCTTAAACTGGTGTAGAAATCAAAATCATCATAAGTTGAAAACACTACAGCTGAAGAGCATTTTTCGCCCCCGAGCTTTTTTGTCCGGGATTGATCGTACTATTGGCGTAGTATGGCGGTAGTATGAATGGAATTATGTGCAGTGAATTTGCCAGCTTGCTTATAGTTTACCAAACTTAAATTTGAACGTGTTAAAATGGGCTATTGTAGATTTTAATGATCATGTGACAAAAGTTAAAAAATGTTTTGTATTTAGTCTATTACAAAATCAACCCATTACTAAACATTTTTTTTTCCACTTGTTCAAATTGAAGTAGATCTACATTTATTTGCATACAACAAATAGAGAGTGCCACGAGTGATTGGATTTATCTTTGAAAGGGTAGAAAACATTGTTGATAAAGTAGAAAATGTAGGTTAGATCTATCAGCATTGTCTCATCTCACAATGTTTTTAACAGTCTTCTTCCTCAGGATTGTTGGTAAAGGGTTTACCCTTTCCCAAACAACAGATTTTATACTTTTTCATACACAAAGCATCTGCAGACAACAAATTCAAAATTTGTCCAAACGAGCCTAAGCTCTCTGATTGGTAGAAAACATTTCCTGGTTACCAGCTTTTTCTCCTTTTCCCACATTGATTTCAAAAGCCTTCTTTCCCAGAGTCTTGAAAACACTTCACCACACACAGTCAAGTTTATACAAATCTGACCGGGAAGTTTTTTTTTAAACATTGTGACAAAAAGACATTGTTTTCATCTGTTGATCAGTTAATATTTTATCATACCATAATGTTGCTGTTGTGTTTAGAAAATTTAGTGATTTCTATGTAGTTTTACCTGTTTTAGTCACTCTCGAGGCATGTTTGGGAAAAAAACATAATTTTAGAAAACAGAATAATCTTCCAACTTACTGACCCTTATTCTCAAAAGTATTTAACCGGAACCACACGTCATACAAGGGTTGATCAATAAATTCATGGTCACCGCCTGCAAAGGCTTTGTTTTGTATTTAAAAACAAAGCGAAAATTGTAGAAAATATCTCTGATCTTTGATGAATATGGTGTATAAATTTCGCATAAAAGTTGCAGTAAGTTTACACAAAAACAAGAATTTACTACACCCATATCAATGAGATCACCGCTGATCAAGTGCAAAATAACGTCAAAAACGACATCAAACGTTACATTTTCTCAAAGTAACAACCATTAGGCTCCACACAGTGTTCATGTCTATGCACCGAGTGAAAATGTTTGCATAAAACAACTTGTCGAAAGATCTCAACACTGCAAGTGCCTTGCTCTGTAGGTCGTGGAAGCCTGTAAACCTGTGACCCTTTAACTCGGCCTTTAACTTGGGGAACAAGGCAAAATCGCAGGGCGCAAGGTCAGGTGAGTATGGTGGGTGTTCCAAGATCTCGGTCCCTAGCTGGATGGTGATGGTTGTCTGGGTTTCCACTGCTCGGTGACTTGGAGCGTTGTCTTGGTGCATAATAATGTTATCCAAGTCAGCATAAACATCTGGCCGCTTCTGTCGTATCGCTGTAAGTAGGTTACAACGGATGACCTGAAATTGCAATGATCCGTCTTAAAACCGTAAAATTACCGTTTTACTATGACAACTACTACTAACAGTAATATACTTAATGGTAGAAACAATCATTAAAAATATTCCTACCTTCGAGCAGTACTCGGCATTCACCGTTACACCACATGGCACGGCGTGGAACAGCAGCGGTCCTCGGCTGTCGAAAAAATGATAAACATGTTTGCCCATCAATCTACTGGCCCGAGCTTTCTTCAGCGGCGGTGAATTAGAGTTCTTCCACTGGCTACTCTGTTGCTTTGTCTTTGGATCATATTAATAAAGCCAGGTTTCATCGGTAGTGATGATCCTGTCGAGAAATTGCTGGCCTTCCCGTTTGTATCGTCTCAGAAACGGCTGACTATGCACCACTCTTGTTTCCATCTCCTGTTCTGACAGTATCCTAGGTACCCATCTCGCACTTAATCGTCTCATATTCAGGTCTACAGTCAATATCTTTTGAACAGAACCATAACTCCAGCCTGTTTCTTTGCATAGTTGCCTAATTGCAGTGTTCAATCTAGAGCGCGCCATTGCGCCCTGGGCCCCCAGAAATCCGAAATGGCGCAATTTCCAAACAATCTCAGGCCCGTCGGACACACTCGATCGCTAAGTTTGCTTATCGCCAATTAGCGTCTTTTTCCTCCGTTTCTGCTCTTTCCGCTCAATAAATATTATAATGCGCTTTACAATAAGATTTAATCGATAACCTGTCGGTTGTTATGGTGAAGAGTCTGTCAGCATCTGTGAATATAACATTGGCAATGAAGCGAATTTCAGACTGTTTTCAAAGCCTCGGCGGGGCAAAAAAGGCAAAATCTGCCGAAAATACTTTATCGGAAAGCTCAGTTGAGCCCATACCTACACCTAGTTCTAGTGATACTCATAAAACCCAAGAAAAACGTGAGTTTAAAACTAAGTGGCTAGAGGACGATCAATTTAAAAGTTGGCTTGTGTATGACGAGAAAGTTAAACTTATGAGCTGTAGTTTGTGCGTTTCGACGGGAAAGTCAAATCCCTTTGTGAAAGGGTGTCAGAACTTTAGAACTTCAACTCTTGACAGACATATGTCATCGACCGACCATGTTAACAGCCTAATCGATAAAAAACAGACAAGCGTTCATGCTACATTTCATACCATGTACGATAAGAAACAGCAGTCCATCGTTTGTGCAATCAAATTAGTATACTGGTTATGCAAAGAACAAATAGCAACTTCAAAATACAGTTCACTTTTAAATCTGCTCAAACTTCAGGGTTATACAGATATAGAGAATTTGTACTCTGGTGACAATGCAAGCTACGAATCAAATAGGGCTGCAGAAGAATTTCAGGACGCAATTTGCAAAGTTATTGAGTATGACTTGAAGAAGAGAATTTCATCCTCCAATGTTATTTCTCTTATGTGTGATGAAAGTGATGATATTTCAGTGAACAAAAAGCTGGTAGTATTTGCAAGATTTATTCCTAAAGAAAGTGACTTTGAGCCAGTAACATACTACCTTGACAATGTTTCCATTGAAAAAGGCGATGCAGAAACAGTTTACAATAATTTGAAATCTTCTGCTCTTGACAAAGATGTAGAGATGAGTAAGGTCATGTATTTTGGCTCAGACGGAGCATCAGTTATGACAGGCCGCAAATCTGGAGTAATTGCTCGACTTTCTGAAGATCAGCCCTATGTGTTAAATATACACTGCATGGCACACAAGCTCGCAGTCTGTACTAGTCAGACTGCTGACAGCATCAACTACTTAAGGAAGTACAAAGAAATTCTGACAAATCTATTTTATTACTTCAACATTCCTCCTTACGTATGGCCAATCTGTCTAGAATTGAAGAAGTGCTAAATGACAAAAAGCTGAAAATCAAGGAGGTACACTCAGTAAGATGGTTTGCGTTTTATAGTGCATTAGAAGCTGTGTTTCACACTTGGGGTTCATTGGTTTCTTACTTTGAACAGGAAAAGCAAGCTGAAAAGGATGGAGTTGCCAAGGGGATCCATTCTCAGTTGACTCAGTTTGAATTTGTTGGGGTCTCATACCTTCCCATGGACATAATGCCAGTGCTTACCAAACTCAGCCTTTCCTTTCAAAAGAAAGACATTGACATTTCAGTTGTGTGCAGCCTTTGATCCAATCTACCATATCTCAGTTGGAGTATTTGGCCAAGAATGATGGGCATTACATGCAAATGTTCCAGTCTGCTGTGACTGAAAATCATCTTGAAATCAAGGGTCACACAATTACTTTTACAAAGAACAAACATATACACTTCCAAAATATCAGAGCAGAATTTATCCAGCAAATTATTGCTCAGCTCCAGTGTAGGTTTCCTCATCAGGACACATCTGTTATCAGTGCTCTAGCAGTTCTTGGGCTTAGAGGCATATCCTTTGTAGACAAAGACAGCTTATCTGGTCATGGTAAGGATGAAATCCAGTTTCTCTGTGAAACTTATGGTGCCCAGAAAGGTGACCAACCACCTTACATTGATGAAAGTCAGGCCAAAATTGAGTGGGAAGTCTTGAAACCCCTGGTGATCCAACAGAGATATCCAACAGACAACATCTACACTCTGTGGAAAATCATTTTCAAGCATCACAAGGACCTAATCCCAAACATCATCAATCTTGCAGAACTGGCTTTCATAGCTCCACTACAGACATATGATTGTGAAAGGGGTTTTTCTACACAAAATGACATTAAAACTGCTGACAGAAATAGACTGTCCTCTGATAGGCTGAATAAGCTCATGAGAATTTCTTTGAATAAAGACACAGTTGCTGAATTTGACTATGAAAGGGCATTCAAAGAATGGAAAGCTGTTAAGAATAGAAAGGCATTTTCACACATTTGAGCATTTATTGTTTATTTGTCCTTTGTTACTGCGGTTGTACTTGTAACATATGTATTCCTTGATTTTGAGATGGTTTTCAATGATAGCAGTATGTCTATCAAGGTTCAGTTTCAGTTTTTGAGACAGTGGAAATATTAGTTTTATGAGCCTTTTTCTTTTTACTTTAGCCCTTACCCTGATATCGCATTTTAATTCTCCAATTTGAAAGCTTGTAAGTTGGAAAAATATCTGGGTGAATTTAAAGTATGTTCTAAAGACAGAGAAGAAAGTATTTGTTGGAAAGGAGAAATTGCTTGTTACAAGCAATTTCTTCTTTTCCACTAATATTTTCATAAGTTGTGGACTGCAGAAATGTTAAAAGTCTGAGGAAAAGGGCTAAAGTTTGAATTCACATATGATAAGCTCTTCTTACTTTGAATATGTATCAAACTATGATTTCAACATTTATTTTCTTACTGTGAAGAAAGATTCTTCATTACAAACAGTGTTGATCCTGACTAGATGCTGCTCTCTGAGTCCCTCGGATTTGGATATACAATGTTTGCAAAGATGACAAGACTAGTATAATATAGGGTTGAATAAAAGTCTGACGTCAGATTGTATCAATAACAAACAATGATGATTTCTTACAGTTTTATTAGCTAAGTAGCCATAAATGAATGAGAACACAATGTTAAATAAAAAGACTAAAATTTCTTGAGTAAATTTCTTTTTGTATGTGTGGCCCCCCGTTTTTCCAAATGGCCCCCTATCTCAAAGTCTGTGGGCCAAAACGACCCCCTCACAAGCAAAGCTAGATTGAACACTGTGAAATGGGATAAAAACTGCCTGAAAAACAAGAAAAGATGTGTCTTTAAAACCAGTCTTAAATTTTGTTGTCAAGTAAACACTTTAGTTTTTACCAAGCCTGACCAGGTAGGTCAGTGTTCAGCATATCTGACGGGTGACCTGGTGGTTGCGGGTTCAATACCCCTAGTGTAGGCAAACTTTCTTATTGGCAATTTTTCGCTTTTCACCTCTGATGCATGTGAGAAAAGTAGTCAATGGCTTGGAAGGAAAACTGCATCAGTACTGATGTGAGAAAGCCAGGAAACATGACTGTGTAGGTGCACTGGCCACCATGATATGACCTAAATACAAACAAAATGCAGTGTTTGATTTCCTGTCCTATAAATTGTTTCCCAAAGTGAAATAATCTAGAATTAAACCTCTTCTAAATATTACTGACCCTTGGAGAAAAGCCATTTCAAAACATTGTGGGGGAAAAAAAGAGAAAATTCTGGTAACCACACAGTTTTCTTTCTTTTCACAGACAAATCTCGCTATTTGAGTAATATTTGTCATCTGCGAGTGTATTTTATGGACCAGTCTAAAATCTTGTTGTCTGGTAAAGACTTCACTTTTTACCAAGCAACAAAGTGTTAGACTCATGCTTATTGAAGGCATATGCAGTTGTCAAGTAAAATCGGGCTGAAATTATAAGATAATTATTTTTTTTTCAGAGGGTAGAAAACATGTTGGGAAAGGGAAAACATGCTGTCTACCAGCATTTTCTCCTGTTACCATTGTTTCCCTTCAAATAAAAATTAAATGATTTCACACAAATTTGATTTGGTGTCAGCAGATTTGTTATGTACAGAAAAATCAAATTTTGTTGTCCGTTTAAGAGTTGAAAAATCCAGTTTGAAAAAGCAAGATTATTACTTTTGTCTCACACTAGAAAAAAGGATCTTCATGGGGTTGTTAAAACATACCATTGTTAGGTCCGACGAATCAACGAAATACCGAAATACCACCGAAACACCAAAATGCCCCTATTTTTTCATTGTTGGCTTCAGATAACTGACATAATTATTACCGATTTTTTCTGTGACATTTTGATTTTTTTAGCGAGAAAATCGAAAATACGCGGCCTTGGCAGAACACTGCTGAAGATATGTACTTCAAACTTGGACTAGTTGTTACCTTTGAAAAGGGGAACCCATACAACAAGGGCAGGCAACCATCAAAATATTTTTGACTCCGTTATACCCCTTTTTTGAATTACAATTTTCACTGAAATCTAGCAACTGCAACTGAGTATTGGTACCTGCATGCAGTGCTCTTATAATTTTATCATCACTTCACCCATGTGGCCTTGGAATATTAACAAGCTTATCTAAACTAAGTATTTGAATAACTCCTTGCAACCGGACAAATATTTAGAATTGTCTCTATTGTGTGCATTTGCATTGTAGACGACTAACTCTTTACCACACAACTAAAATTTTAGCGGTTTCAAAATTGAAAGCATTTATAGACAGTTTATTACATATGGTTTAACTGATTAAGTTTGTCTTTGAAAAGTTAGAAAATATTGTGGAAAAAGCAGGAAATGCTGGTTACCAGCATTTTCTCCTTTTCCCACAACTTTTTCAAATGTGTTTTTCCTCAGGGTCTTTAAAAGTTGGCTTAATGTGGCTCAAATGGTGGAATTCGTTTTTGAAAGGATAAAAAAACATTTTGGAAAAGGAGAAAAATCCTGGATACCAGTATTTTCTTCTTTTTCTACAGTGTTTTCAAGAGACATGATATTATTCATACAATTCTGTTAAACCCTTTTCCTGGCTTTTCAAAGTCTAAGAGCTAGTCAGATTTTTAAATCTCACCAAAGTTACAAGTATGTTTTCATTTTCCCACAATGTTTTAAAAGGCATTTTCCTCAGGGTTGTTAAAAATGGGGATTGCATGGTATAGGGTTACGTCAGTTTTGAAAGACAAGATTAAAATATGTTTCCTTTTTTTTTCCTGTAGAGTCTGTAGGACGAGTTTGCATTATCAGCAGCCAAACTACAGGAGGACACGATGGCAAAAAGGATCAACACTCTTATGACACTGGCTAAAGTTGTACGACATCTAAGGTAAAGTTTGTTCACCTAATTATGGGAAAAATAGCTTTATCATGAAGCAGCATGGTGTAAAGTGTTCTCTCTGGAGATGCAGGGACTTTATATACAATATAAAAGAATTCTAAGTTTTGGCCTATTAGGTTTTACACCTTTTGCTGATCCGTGGTAGCTCAGTCGGTAGCATGCAGGACTTGAGAACAGGGGTTAATGGGTTCAATCCCTGGCTCCGCCAATTTCTTTCTGAGGATTGATGATAGTCATTGAGACAGGATTCATTCCTCTCCCACTGCTGTCCATTTTCGCAATGATGGTTATGTGGGAAAGCAGCCAGTGGCTTGGAAAGAAAATTGTGCGGAGTACTGGTAAAAGAGACTCCAGGAAAGCATCGATAGGTGCACTGGCCACCGCGATATAACTGAAATAATGTTTAAAAACGGCATTAAACACCATACAATAAATCAATCAATTTATGTCTTTTGTTTGTGGAAAAATGTTGATGGTTGCTCCCTGGCAACATAAGCAGCACTATGTACGCAACTTGAGATTTTTCAAAAGTTGGTTCAGCTCATTAGAGAATTTTAACCCTCAACCTTAGATGCAAGAGGGGGATGTTATACAAATACAGCAATGTCTCTCATGATAAAAAAATAGTTTAGTAGAAATATGGTTTATGTGAACTGTAAAATGCTTCAGTCTTTTGATATCTCCATGAATATACCACTGATAATGCAATATTATGTAATGATTTTCTCTATTATATTGTTGTGTTCTTAAGCTGATATTGATTATAAAGATGCTGAAAAACAATTTTGCTACAGTAATTATCAGACTGATCCTTGTCTACCCTTTTTCCACAAGATATTAGAGGTCATTAAACTAAGAAACTGGTCCATTTTGGAAGATTGTCCTTTAAGACCTGTTTCTTTCAGCTTATTCTCCTATAGAATCTGTTGATGTCTGGTTATTATCCAATTATATTCTATGCTTTTGTCACAGGGACCAGTTTCCAACCAGTGAGAAACCTTGTATGCTAGAAGAGGCCATAGATGTTTGCACATCCAGTGATAAAGTGGGTAACTCAAAATGTACAGCCTTGCAAGGTGTTGGATCTGCTCTCGCAAAATATAAAGTTGCTCAGGATGAAATCAGTAAATATAAACAGCAGGTAATGTTTTCTTGATTTCTGCATTTCCCATAGACAAGCTATAGATAACTTCCCTGAGTATCATAACAATTGGAGAATTTCCCTTGTAATGAGCATTTTCCTCCTTGTACAATATTTCTACAATCACTGCATCAAGTCATTATCCATTCAAATAATAAATAACTGAAATAATAAAATTAAATTAATTTCTAGTTTAACGAAGCAGAGGAAAAAGGCTTTTGATCAGGAGAAAATGATGGTAACCAGCATTTTCTCCTTTTCCTATATTTTCCACTCTGTCAAAATATATCAAGTCATTTCAGCTACATATAATTTGTTATCTGCAAATTCTTTTAATTTGGGAAAGTCTAAAATTTTTCCATGTGATAAAGAGTGAAACAAGGTAGGTCTAAGACCTACAAAAAACATTGAGCTTTGAAAAACAAAGATGTGTACAGTCGAGCCACGTTAATCCGGGCTCCATTTTTCTGTAAATCTGAAGATCCTGAAAAAAACATCAGGGTACGAATATTTTCTTTACAAATTTTACTTTTTATTCCGGAAATCCGCATTCCGGAACCGGAAGGGAAAAATCGGGAACGAAGGGGTAAAAACCAGTATATCTCTTATCAGATAAAACAGACATGGCCTGACTGTGTATCACACAATTTCACGGTACTATTGTAGACTGGTTTCATAATTGTTACAAGCTACTTCGAGCAATTTTGGAACTGGTTCTTAGTACTCATTAATAATACAAGTATCAATCTTGTATCATCTTGTATCATCTTATTTCAGATGATTTTCACACATTTTAAAACACACGTCTTAATTAGATGTGGTTTGGGAAAAGTGTTAAGAGACATATACGTGCCATCTTTAAGTGTCAGTTTGACAAATTATTGGGGATGGCAATGGTTAGGAAAATTGCTAACCGGTTAACCGTTCAATCTTTCGATTGGTTAACCGGTTAACCGAATGACCATGTAAAAATCATTTAAGATGAAGGTACCTGCCATTTGCTCGATATGTCAACATTGATAACCGGTGCATGAGAAATGCATACCCATGACGTTTACTATTTCTGTACTTTGGCACAGAAGACGGCCAATCTATCGACGATCTCTCTCTCTCTCTTGGCAGTATAGTCAATTTTCCACAATGTTTTCTTTAGAGGACTAGAAATTATCAGGCTATTTACAACTTCACAGAATCGACTTACTGAATCATGCAGAAGATGTTACGGTTATTGATCGTCAAATGAAGTGGCCATCGCTAAGTGAATCGGGTGTTCAAAAAAGTGGAGGCATGTTGTTTTTCAAGATTTGTGTTTAAGATTAACTTCTGATGGTATATTTTGATTTTCAAAGATACTTATCGAACTGATAATGAAAGAAGAGTAATTGTTGTGCGTGCTTGACAAGAAATCGATTAACTTGTTAATTTCAGTCCCTCTTACGCCGATTTGTCAATCCATGTTATGTTTGATTGGGAGCGGGCACTAAATGAAATAATCCAAACAAATCAATTACAATAAACTGTAGAAGCGAGTGCCTTTGATTAGAAGAGGACACCTGTTTTTGATTGTTTATTATCGGAGACTGGGGACCAATAAGCGGATTAACAATGTTTATTGCACAGACATGTCAAACTGTGTATCACACCTTCGCAGCGTCTTGGCGACATGGATGCGTGTATTATGCAGTTATGGTTGTCAGAACTGGCAAAGCTAATTTTGTAGACATATTTTTTCACTATTTTGGTAAAATTTTGGTAATATATATATTTTTTTCTGGTTAACCGGTTTCCGATTTTCTAACCGGTTAATCGGTCATTCGATCGGTTAACCGGTTAACCGTTGCCATCCCTACAAATTATCAATACCTATAGTACTGATGTGATGATGTAAAAATTACCGTAATTCGTCAATGTATTTGGACACCCGAAATGTTCGGACACGCTAAGTTATTTTCAAAAATGATTTATTTTTATTCCTTACTCCGGACAGTACAAAAAATTAGTTTTCCTAAATATTCGGACAGGCTGATGATTAATTTTACAAAATATAGGACAGTCAATGTTTTAGAAAACGTTTCTGATACTGGTGGGCAGCATAGACCTATGCACGTTTCTACATCATAATGTTCATTGAACATGAATCCTACAAGAGCCGAGAAACTCAGCGTTAATTGAAGTCATAAAATTAGACCAAAATGATTGTACACTAATGTTGTTTTGCTGAAAGACTTCCCACTAAAGCAAACCATGTAGATTCAGATCAAAGATCAGACCAAACATTCTGTCTACATAGGGATCGTATGTGTATATAAGATCCCTGGTCTACAGTCTGATCTTGATCTACACAGGCCGCATACAAGCAACTAAAGTTGTGAAAGGTGCTTGAAGGGATTAATCTTTTCTGGCTTTTTGATGCTATATAAGCAGTCTTCTTTTTTCGTAATGTTTTCAAAAGTCACCTGCAGAAGTGTGAAGCCATATCTATGTCTATGAGGGAAATGACTTAAACCATAACTGTTTTCTCCCTCTTTGAAAAATATACCTACTAAAGGAATTGGAAATATGCAACCTCATATTCCTTTTCTTTATTTATCAGTAATCCATTTATATTTAAAACCAAAGTGTTAGTTATTGTATGCATATTCTTTTTTTTTTGTTTGTCTGCAGGGAATTTTTGTAATGAAAACAGCCAAACTTTTTTTCTGCTGACTACACAAAACATGTGACACGACTGCCCAGGTGTTCAAGTAACAACCATTCCTTAATGCAAAAAGGCAATATCAGCTAATGTAAAACAGGCATGATATTTGTTTATTAATCATCTTGTGATGACTGGCAGTCTGCTTGTAGATGGTATAAATATCTTGGAGCAGAACAGTTGTAAATAGGTACAACAAACGCTTGCACTACAACCCTCTTGCTTCAAATGATTTGCACGTTTACATCATACCCATAATCCTAATTTAACACTTTACCACATGAAAAGAAAAGACTGGTCTAAATTCAAGTATTTGCAGACGACAATTTAAATGTAGTTAACACGACAGAATTTGTCTTTGATAGTGTAGAAAACATTGTTGGAAAAGGAGAAAATGCTGGTGACCATCATTCTCCTTTTCCAACAATGTTTTTGAAAGGCTTTTACCTCAGGGTCTTTAAAACTTGACATTGTGTGGTAAAGGGTTGACTGCAAACACTTGTGTTCCCGCAACAGGCATGAAATCTTGTGACGGAAGGCTTGTTTAACATTTTTGGTTTTTCAAAATTACCGATGGCAAATTTGCCAAAATTGCCGATGGCAAGATGGCAGACAGTGTGGATAGACATCAGACTAAGCAGAACGTGCAGTCTGATCTTGGATCTACACCATTCACTCCTGAAATATGACCTAACTCGTATCGGAAAGCAACTTCTTGTACGTGAACAAAGGTAAGAAAATACTTTAAACATGCAGATTATTTCAAGATTGAAAACATGCTGAAAAAAAAAAAAACCACACATAAATAACGAAAAGGCAAAATGCATGACATTTTATTCTATTATATACCTGAACAATCATAGGAACAATTCAGAAAAGTATATCATATGCTATTGTGATTCTTACGAATACCTTATTAACAGTGTCCCTTATCATGGAAGTCGTGGCGATCCCAGTTCACTGGTCCGGAAATATGGCTTGTCCGGAAACATTCATAGGCAACAGAAGTGTCCAGATAAACGAGGCTCGACTGTAATTCTAGGCAGAAGAAACAGAAATCTGTATGAACTCTTTTCCAAATTACAACCATTTAGACTTGTCCAAATTGAAAGCATTTGCAGATGACAGAGTCTTTGTTGTATATTATACTCCCACAAACGAAATTTGGGGGGTATACTGGAGTCACCTTGTCCGTCCGTCCGTCTGTCTGTCCATCCGTCCTTGGCATAACTTCAAAGTATAAAAGCGAGTGACTTGAAACTTAATATACAGATAGGTCACATTAAGGAGAAGTGCAGTGTACAACAACCATAACTCTGTCTTCAGTACATTCAGAGTTATTGCCCCTTGTAAATTTCTAACTTTGGATTTTTGTCCGGGGCATAACTTCGAAAGTATAGAAGATAGTAACTTCAAACTTCACACACAGCTAGATCACATTAACGAGAAGTGCATTTTACAAGAACCTTATTTCTATTCCAACTATTTTTGGGGTTATTGCCCTTTGTGAATTTTAACTTTGGATTTTTGTCTGGGGCATAACTTCCAAAGTATAAGAGCTAGTATCTTCAAACTTCATGTACAGATAGATCACAATAAGAGACGTGCAGTGTACAAGAACCATAAGTCTATTCCCACTATTTTTAGAGTTATTGCCCTTTGTAAATTTTAACTTTGGATTTCTATCTGGGGCATAACTTGCAAAGTACAAAAGCTAGTAACTTCAAACTTCATATACAAATAGATTTGTCTCTAGCCTATCTTCAAAAGTATAAATATGATTGGCTTGAAACTTTTGTTACAATGTAATGATTTTTCACCCAGCTCAGGCACTTTGATGATGTTTTTTTCTATAAAATGACACCTGTTTTGTGACAAGGTGCTGTGTGTGGGTATGCAGCACTTTTGTGACAGTTCTAGTTTGTCTTGGTTGTCAATTATAGCTCTATGGAAAATTGTGAGAAAAGGAATAATTATGGCTTCTAACAGGCAATTTCTCCTTTATTCACTACATTTTCAATATCAAAGAGGGAAAACAGGTAGTTGTCACCAAGCATTATGAATTTAATCAAATTCTGAATTCCAAGCCTGCCTATCAGATTGACCAAGACATCATGTATTGGCCAATCATGTAACTTAATTTGGATTTTAGAATAAAAGTACTTTTACAAGTTTTCTGTGATTATAGCTACTCACAGCACAATTAGAACTGCAGAGTGATCTAACCAGACACTGTTGGCAAAAGTGAGTGAAGTTCTGCTGAATCATGGGTTGCATACAAATTTCCTTTACTGTGTTTCTTTTTAGCTCACCTGAGCACGGAGTGCTTAAGGTGAGCTTTTGTGATCATGCTGTGTCCGGCGTCCGTAGTGCGTTGTCAACTTTGTGTATGTTCTAGAGGCCACATCTTCAGTCTGATACTCATGAATATTGGTCAGAATGTTTGCCTTTATGATATCTTGGACAAGTTGGAAAATTGGTCATGTCGGGCCAAAAACTAGGTCACTAGGTCAAATCTTAGAAAAACCTTATGTACGCTCAAGAGGCAACAGTTTTAGTCCAATACTCATGGAAATTAGTCAGAACGTTTGCCTTGATGATATCTCAGACGAGTTTGTAAATGGATTATGTCGGATGAAAAACTAGATCACTAGGTTAAATCTTAGAAAAAACTTTTGTACACTCTAGAGGCCACATTTTCGGTCCAGAGCTCATGAAACTTGGTCAGAATGTTTGCCTGGAAGATATCTCAGACAAGTTTGAAAATGGGTCATGTCTTGTCAAAAACTAGGTCACTAGGTCAAATCTTTGACAAACATTGTGTACACTCTAGAGGCCACATTTTCAGTCCAATACTCTTGAAAATTGGTCAGACTGTTTGTCTTTGTCTTGGTGATATTTTAGAAGAGTTTGAAAATGGGTCACATGGGGTCAAAAACTAGGTCACTAGGTCAAATCTTAGAAAAACCTTATCTACACTGCAGAGGCCACATTCTCTGTACAGTACATTTGAAAATTGGTCAGAATGTTCATCTTGAAGATATATATGATTTTGAAAACGGGTCACTTTGGGTCAAAAACTTGGTCACAGGGTCAAATCTATGAAAAACCTTGTGTATGCCATAGAAGCCATATTTTCAGTCTCTTACTCATAAAACTTGGTAAAAATTTTTATCTTGATGATAACATGGACAAGTTTGAAAATGGTCATATCAGGTTAAAAGTAGGTCACTCTGTTAAATCTTAGAAAAACCTTATGAGCCAACATTTTCAGGGCAATTTTCTTGTGAATTGGTCAGAATAATTGTCTTGATAATATCTTGTATGAATGTGAAAATGTGTCACATTGAGTCAAAAACTAGGTCTCCAGCTTAAATCTTTGAAAAAACCTTGTATACTCTCTAGAGGCCGCATTTTGTCCTATAATCTTGGAACTTGGTCAGAATATTTGTCTTGATGATATCTTAGACGTGATTAAAAATTGGTCATGTTGGATCAAAAACTAGGTCACCAGGTCAAATCTTGAAAAAACCTTGTGTACAGTCAAGAGGCTACAGTTTCAGTCCAATAATCTTGAAACTTGGTCAGAATGTTTGTCTTGATGATTTCTCAGAGGATTTTGAAAATGGGTATTGTTGGATCAAAAACTAGGTCACCAGGTCATATCTTGGAAAAACCTTGTGTACACTCTACAGACCACTTTTTCTCTGAAATACTCACGAAAGGTGGTCAAAATGTTTGTCTGGATAATTTCTGCAAGTTTGAAAATAGGCAGTGTTGCGCTAATTGTAGGTCACTGCGACAATTTCTAGAAAAAGCCTGTGTACACTCTAGAGGCTACATTTTAAGTCCAGTACTAATGAAAGTTTGTCAGAATGTTTATCATTATATCTCGGAACAGATGGGAAGTGGCTCATGTTTGATCAAAAAGTTCAGGTGAGCGACTTTAGGGCCATCATGGCCCTCTTGTTGAAGTTTAAGCTGAATTTTTAAGTAACAATGAGTAAATGAATGCATCGTTTTTTATGATGCATTGACATCTAGGATCATTAAGTGCGCAAATGATATAAAATAATGAAAGGAAAAACTATAGTTACAGCTACAGGACAGCAGAGCTAATGTCATGGCATGGTCTCTGTCATCCATCCATCTGTCTGTCTGTTAGTCTTTTTCTTGTTTACACAGTTAGGTCCACATTTGTTGCCAGTTTTTTATGAACTTGCGCATTTTGTCTTCATATCATTTGTAGTAATTTAAAGTTGAAAATTAGCAATTCTAGTGTACGTGTTAAAGTTCGGATTTGTGGTTGGATTCTGAGAAACTTGCAGAGTTTTCCTTATATCATGAAGGGCTTGAACCCAATTGACTTTTAAAAATAATCAGACAATTGTGAAGGGAAAAGCAGTTGAAGATTCACATTTTCAGGGTTTCCCTGGACTTTCTGGTGTGGGGGTCATTTGACCCCTCTCAAATGAATAAAAGAAGGTTGGCTTACAAATTCTGGGGTTCATTTGGAAAATTTGGGGGTTCAAATTTAAAGAAACAGAGGTCAGGGAAAACCCTGCATTTCTTGTTTACACAAGAACTCTGCATTTGTTGCCAGTATTTTAGCTTTACTGGCCATAGGCCAGCAGAGCTTATGTCATGCAGTGTTTCTGCCAGCTTCAAATTCTTGAGGGTCCTAATTTCTGGGGGTCATACAGAAATTTTGAGGGTCACTGTTTTAAATGCCTTTGGAACTATTGGAACTCTTTTTCTTAGTCTGACAAGACCCGGATATTTGTTGCATTGTTAATTTTTTGGGTTTTTCCACGTTTTCTGGGGGGGTGTTACTTGTTGAAGAGACAGCAAAGAAGTCTGAAAGTCTTGTCTGTTTGTCTTGTTTGTCTGTCGTTCTGTTTTGGAGAGTGTCTAGAATACACATACTGTACACATGCAAAAAGTGGATAAATGGTCAAAGGTAACAACAAATTGACCTTCAAACAATTCATCCCATGGTTATTCCATACCTAGTCATTAATTACTAATGATTGATTGATTGTATGGTGTTTAACATCTTTTTGAACATTATTTCAGTTATATCGCGACGGCCAGTGCACCTATCCATGCTTTCCTGGAGTTTCTTTTACCAGTACTCCGCACAATATTCTTTCCAAGCTACTGGCTGCTTTCCCACATAATCATCATCAAAAGCAATGATCAATGGTGAGAGAGGAATGAATTCTGTCACAATGACTATCATGAATTCTTGAAAAGAAATTGGCCAAGCCGGGAATCCAACCAACGCCCCGTTTTTGAGTCCTAAACGGTACCAACTGCACTACTGGGGCTTAGCAGAGTCATTACTAAATAGAGCTTTAAAGATGTGAAAGCGTCAAACAATTATGTGTTCTTTCATCCTTTTTTTGTGCAGTGCAGGCAGATATTCATTGGTTTTTATCAAAAAAATCTGTTTCAGACACTTGGGTGCTGTAATGTAAACTCCCATTGTAAATAATCATGACCGACGAAGTATTCCATCTCCGCATACAAACCTCATTTTGCCCTCTAGTTTTTCGGCTCAAAGTTGTGGTGTGCATGATAGACTTTTGTTTGAACTGAACTGGTATTTTGGTTGCGTCAGAAAAAACACACAGAGCAAATTTTAGTGCATCAGCAGAGAAATTATTGCGTCAAAAATGCAAGAAACACATTGTGGCAGAAAACTGTCATGGCATGGTTTCTCTCATCCTAGTGATTATTCTAGGCCAAGCAAAAGGGCAGGGAGGCACGGAAAAGGGGCAGGGAGGAAACAGTGCCTTGTTGTATGACTATTACTATCAGACAAAGGCAAAAGTGTCCTTAACTCTTTACCAAGTAAGGTCTAGTTTTTATGAACCTAAAGAAGATGACTTTTGAAAAAATTGTGAAAAAAGAAAAATTCTTGTTATAATGTTCTCTGTCCTTTCAAATACAAATCTGGAGTTATTTTGCCATCTGTAAACCTTTTCAAATTCATCCAATATTTTTCATCTGCTACAGGGTTGATTGTAAGCAGGTCTTTCAGATGAACAAAATAGTTTGTTGAATTGTTTTTATTTTCATTCATTTGAATTAAAAACAAAGTACTCTTTCTTATTCCATTAACCCATTCTTAAACATGTGTTTTTGCATAATACACTAGCTTGTCTTCAAAAAAAAGTTATGGTTTTAATGCACTGCTGGTGGAGGTTTTATGTGAGAGGAAAACAATATCTTATTTCAGAATTTCTGGGAAACAATTAACTTTTATCTTAGATTTAAAATTCAGGTACAGTGGACTCCACTGAATCGTAACCCTGTTCATTGTGTTTGGTTTTTAGCAACAATTAGTCTAGCACTGGTCCTTTTCTGTTTATACAAAGTAAATTAATCGGGATTCCATAAATAAAAGTTTTGTTTTCTGCAACAAAAACTTTTCAAAAGATTGCAAATTCTTCTGTCTACTAGCGATGTGTTATTTAGCTAAGAAAAATTGCAATCTTTTACAAAAAAAAAAGTTTTCATTTGTAGAGATGTCGAATTTTTGAAGCATAGATAGAGACTGGAAGTTATAAACCATTGCAGCAGCATAGGCCTACATATTATATGATAGTCTACGACGAGTTTGTATTGACTTGGAATGATCATTTTCATTATTATATCATTTAAGGTATAAATTCTTGCCTTGTTCTATGTTATCCTATTCCTTTTTAAAATGTGTAGATCTAATGACTGTAACAAAATGTCTCCACTTTGCCGACATTTTGAAACATGAGTTTGTCTAATCAGCGGCTGTTTGTCAGCAATGCAGTGAATGACATTGGAATTTTTAAGTTGACATAATGGCGAAACTATGGCTATTTCAATGTCGCTTTTGTCAGAATATGTAAAAATGAAGCATACTGAATAGATCTTAGATCAGCCTGCATAATGTGTAGTCTGATCTTGGTCTACACTTTCCATGAAAGAACCTGAAGCCGAGTTCAGCACTCCAACTATAAAAGAGAGAGACTGTTTGTATCACTTGTCAGATCATTAAAAACTTTTTTGGAAAAAATGAAAATGACTCTTTGAATATCTTTTTGCCTCTGATAGTTCATTGATAATCAAATTCATGATGAACAATTTGAGGACGGGTGAATGTAAACTGACTTAAAAAGTTAATTTGATGTGTGAAAAACAAATAAAATAGTTTCAAATGTAGGTCTAATTTGAATGATATGGCTCAAACTCTAACCATAAAATGGAATCGCCCTCAAGGCGATCAGTCTAATGACGTCACACAGATATTCCCTAGCCATTCAACCGCACAGGTGGCAAGTTGGGGGTTATACGGGTGCATAGAACGTGTTTATGTTGTATGAAGAATATACATGTAGGTCTACACAAACATAGCAGCCGTAAGACAACCAGAACCTGCTGAAATGTGTTGCAATTTGTGTTTTTCATGCAATGAGTTTATTTTGAATTCCATGGGAAATGAAGGATCACCCATCACCAACATAGTTATAATTCACTACCTTACATGTACCTGTTGTAAATTGCGGCAAGCATGTTACCAGATTAATTTCACGCGTCACCTTTGATTCAGTAATGTACACACACATGCCATCACTTTTACATGTGTTAATTCCATACCAGCAACTGAAGTGTGATGACATAATACACGATAAACCAAAACATCAGCCGATTGTTTGTATGTAAAATAATAGAGCAGCGGGGCGCTTGTACATAGATTTGGGGGCGAAAAAGGGCCAGGGTGGCCCTCCCTGCTATTCTGCGTTAGAATAAACACTACAGTCATCTGTCTGTGCATCCGTTAGTCTTTCTTCATTACGCAATAAAGTCCACATTTGTGGTCAGATTTTCATGAAACTTGCACAGTTTCTGTTTATCATCATATATTTTTTCCAAAGCTGAAACCCTATTGATTTTGAAACAATTTTGTCCATTAGTAAATGAAGAGAAGTCATTTGAAGTTGAAAACTTGCACTTTTTTTTTTTTACACAATTGAGTCCACATTTGTGGTCTAATTTTTGTGAAACTTTTTTTAGCTCATCTGACCAGGAAATTGTCAAGGTGAGGTATAAGGATGGTTGAATGTCCCCTTAGTCTGTCCACACTTTTATATTTAGACTCTAGTGCCCACAAATATTAATAAATTAGAACCAAACTTGGTCAAAGTGTATATGGCCACAGTATCTCACATTAGTTTGACTATAAGCGTGATTGGAAAAGAATGTCCAGAATTATCGGCCCTTGAATTTAAAGAATTGCTTAATTTGACTGTTTACACTCTAGCTCTCACAAACCTAATAATATTTTAACAGAATATACTTGACTGTATGATCTTAGATGAGTATGATTTTGAGCATAATTGGAACAGTATGTCTAGGGTTATCTGCCCCTGAAATAAAAAAAATTCCTTAATTTTACTTTTTTTACACTAGCTCCTTCATTTTTTACCAAACCTTATCATATTTTAACAGAGCGTACAAGACCTTATGATCTTGAATAAGTGTGATCCTGAGGATGATGGAACAGTATGTTCAGAGTTATCTGCCCTTGAAACAAAAAATACTTAATTTGACTTTGTTTACAATGTAGCTCCTTCATTTTTCTTCATCAAACCCAATTATATTGTGGCAGAATGTACATGAACTTAATATCTTTGATTAGTACACTATTGAGCATGATTGGACCAGTGTGTCCAGAGTTATCTGCCCTTGAAATAAAAAATTGCTTAATTTGACTGTGTACACTGTAGCTCCTTAATTTTTTCTTGAGAACTAATCATGCTTTAACATAATGTACATGACCCTATGATCTTGGATGAGTTCAATTTTGAGTGAACTGGACTAGCATGTCCAGAGTTATTTGTCCTTGAAATTGAAAAATTGCTTAATTTGACTTTTTTTATACTGTAGCTCTTTCATTTTTTCACCAACAGTAATCAAATTCTAACAGAATGTGCCGCCCGGGTGGCTCAGTGGTGAGCGTGTCGGACTCATGACCTGGTGGTTTTGAGTTCGATACCCGGTTGAGGCGAACTTTCTTTCCGGCGTATTTTCGCCTCTCACCTCAGCTGAAGCATGTGAGAAAAGTAGTCGGTGGCTTTGGAAAGAAAGTTGTGTTAGTACTGGTGTGAGAAAGCCAGGAAACACATGTGCGTCACCGACCGCCATGATATGACCTTAGCTGTTAAAGTGGCGTTAAACCCCAATTCAACCAACCAACATCTAACAGAATGTACATGAACTTAAGATGTTGGATTTTGATTTTCAGCATGATTGGACCATTATGTCCAGAGTTATCTGCCCCTGAAATGGAAAAAAGAAATGCTTAATTTGACTTTGTTCACACTGTTGCTCCTTCATTTTTCATCAAACCTTGTCAAATTTAAACAGAATGTACATGATCTTAAGATCTTGGATAAATACAAGTTTGAGTACAATTCGACCAATATGTCCAGAGTTATCTGCCCTTGAAATGGAAAAAATTGCTTACTTTGACTTTGTTTACACTATAGCTCCTTCATTTTTTCACCAACCCTAATCAAATTTTAACAGAATGTACATGACCTTGTGATCTTAAATAAGTACAGTTTCCAGTGCAATTGGACAAGTATGTCAAGAGTTATCTGCCATTGAAATGAAAATTTGCTTAATTTGACTTTGTTTACACTGCAAATCCTTCTTTTTTTTTTTTTTAAACAAACCTGATAATATTCTAACAGAATGTACATGAATTTAAGGTCTCAAACAAGATAGATTTTGAGCATGATGGAACTAGTATATCTAGAGTTATTGGCCTTTGTGAAAAATGCTTAATTTTACATTGCTCACACTCTAGCTCCTTCAGTTTTTACCAAACCTAATCATATTTTAACAGAACATACATGAGAGGGGCTATTGTCCGAATTGAAATCTTGACAAGGGGGCCTATGTCTGGGTTAAAATATTGATTGAGGGGCTAATTCTGCCCTGGCAATTTGAACTAGGGGTTAATGTCGGCTTCGTCAGAAAATGGGCAAGGGGCTAATGTCTGGCAAGGCTAATGTCCCATATTACTTTTTAATGCACATTCAAAGAAATGGTCCCGGTATGTGTGTGTATAGAAAGAAAAAAGTGTACTTAATTGTACTTAATCTTTCATTCTTGTACTCTGGTGAGCGATATAGGACCATCATGGTCCTCTTGTTTTATATAATCAAGAGCTTGAACCCTGTTGGTTTTGAAACAAATCCAACAATTATTAACTCTTTACTACACGACAAAATTTTAGACTGGTACAAATAGAAAGCATTTGCAGAGAGCAAATTATGTATAACTCAAAAACTGAAATTTTTTTTTTAGAAGGGTAGAAAACAGTGTGGGAAAAGGAGAAAATGCTGGTTACCAGCGTTTTCTTTTCCCACATTGTTTTCAAAAGTTTTTTTCCCAAAGGTCTTTAGAACTCGGGATTGTGCAGTGTTTCATCTAGGCAGGGGGATTGCAAGAATCCCACACTTTGTAAGTGATCTCCCACATTTTCTGACAACTTGTGGGACAAGGCCCTCACTCTTGAAAATTATATACACAACACAATGTGGGCCTCCACATTTTGTAAAAAAAGAATGGGGGCAAATCCCCCGCTTTTTTCACATCCTGGATGAAACACTGACTGTGTGTGAAAAAGTTAAGGGAAAATTTTCAGTTGAAAATTTATATTTCTTTTTTACAATATACGCGATAGTCTGTATTTGTGGTCAGATTTTTCTGACTCTGAAAGTTTGTTTATATCATCAATAGCTTGAACACTATTGATTTTGAAAAAAAAAAACCAAAAAAACTGATAGTCATTATAGGAAAAGTACACATTTAAAAAGTCGAAAATTTTTGTTCCTTATTTATGCAATACAGTCTTTTTTTTTTATCCAATTCTTTCGATACTTGCAGTACCAAAGGATTGTTCCCTATTAAAAATAAAGCAAATGCAGTAATCAGTCTAGGAAAAGAAGCCAGTTGATGACTAAGTCTTGTTTACTCAACAAAGTCCACATTATTGCTCACATTTCTTTGAAACTTGCAGGGATTCTTTAGTACTGAGTACTGAAATCTTATTAAATTTGGCTGGATTGCAAACAAATGGTTTTGAGAAATTGTACCTTAATTATTTCACTATTTGTTCAATTCATTGAGCCTACATAATTATGCATCTTAGAAAATAATCAAAATCACTGCCAGTAGAGCAATTCAGGCCATCAAGGGCCTCTAGTTGGCTCCACTGGCTGAAAACCAGATGATCTTACGTCATAACATGGTTTTTGTTGTCTGTCTATCTGTCCATCCATCTGTTGATTAAGTCTGCATTTGTTGTCCCTTTTTTGTGAAACTTGCAATTTTATTTACATTATTGATAGCTTTGGTTTTGAAAAATATCTGACAATTCGTAAGGGAAAAGTAGACATTTAAAGTTGAAAATTTGTGGTTTTTGTTTATGCAATATAGTCAGCAAATACAGTCCACATTATTGGCCACATTTCTTTGAAACTTGCAGGAATTTTTTAATACAATAAGGACTGAAACTTTATATCAAATTTGGCTGGATCCCAAACCGTTGGTTTTTGAGACATTGTACTTTAATTATTTGACTATTTGTTCCATTCAGCATGCCTACAAAATAAATGTATACTAGAAATTAAGCAAAATTTGTGCCAGCAGAGTGATTTAGGCCCTCAAGGGCTTCTAGTTTTTTGTTTGACTGAAAATTTATTAAGCATTAAAGGAAAAAGAAACATAATGTTTGAATATGAAGTTCATATTCGAATATTTGACTGTTCTTAGAATATTCAAATATTTGACTTTTGGGTCCCATTCCAAAGTATTACTTCATGACCAGTTAATTGTATTTTTCAGGTACCAGAAGTGTTCAAATGCATCTGAGGTGCTGCCCAGCATGGTTTGTTTGAGGAGATGGAACACAATAACCTGATACAAATAAAGCCTTTTTTGAAGTCACATATGTTCGGAGGGCAAAGGTCAAAGGTGGAAAAACCTTGACAAATTACAATGATTACCTAGTTTTGAGATTAGAAGTCAAAGAACAACAGAATAAACCTCTAATAGAGGAGGATGTGTCCAACAGACTGAGCCAGAAAAGAGACTCAAGTACCCAGTGTTCTGAATTATGAAATAGCGAAAGAAAATGAACTACAGAAGATCTCAAAGAAAACTTTATTTCAAGGTGTTGTGTTGACCAATGAATCACTTTGAAGACATGAACAAGCAAGGTCATAGTGATGAAAAAAGTAATAGTATTGAATATTTAAGTGAAGGCACAGCTGGGGCAAATTTACCTGAAGGAGTGCATTAGGAGGGGACATATGAAAGACATGTTCTTAGCTTTTCATGAGCATCCTGAAGGTCAAGGACACTAAGACATCCAACATCAGAGTCAAGGTCAGTGTCAGCCTTGCCATGGTAACTACATGAAAACATTAAATAGGACATTGATGTTCAGGATAGCCCAGCATGACATTGCACTAAACAATTTGGACAGAACACAGACCATTATCGAGAGGAAGTTCAAAAATTCTTCATCAGTGTCTCAAGTAAGTGTCTTTATGGAATCCATGTGATAAAGTTCTGTAACAATTCAGGCGTAGTAATTACCTAATGATTGGTGTACCTATTTTTACAAAGGAAATGATTCTTATTGACATATTTGCAAGGTACACAATTTCATCAATTAGTTTTACACACAATAAGAAATATTGCTGCACCAGTTTTAGAGTAAATAACAATTATGATGACTGAAGACAGACATAAATAATGGTCATTATCCCAGCTCATTTCTTTCCAGATGCAAATGGCAGCAGATGATTCAGAAGATATCGTTGTAAAAATGTAATTAACAAATAACAATAATAAAAGGTTTAATGAATGATTAAAGAGGTAAATAAAATTGAAAAAAAAATAGAAATATTGAAACAAACAATAACAACAAAAAAAAAAAACCCTCTCCACCACCAAAATGTAAAAACAGGAAAAAAAATTGAATAATTGAAATGAAAGAGAAAAAAATGAAAAAATGAATATTTAAAAATTGAAAGAAAGTAATTAAATAAACAGAATAAATTAAAATTTATATTAAAGATATATCTGAAATATTTTAATAACAATGATTGGAGGAATAGAAAAATTGAACACAAATGAAAGTTGATAGAATTTATGAAAAATTATTAATAAGAGTGATAATAATGATGAATATTATTTGCAAAAACTATTTGCAAAAAATATATTATAACTGATCTTAATGTTACTAAAGGATTTTGCTGTTCCATTTAAGACCAAAAACTTAAAAACAGAAAAGACAAATGATAATTATTCATCATCATGGAAAGTCAGATGTTCAGGGTTCCGAAAAATATACTGAGACTTTGATAGATTGTTGAAGAAGAAGCAGTTTTCAATATCCATATGTAAACCAATGGTTTATGTTAGAGATCTGTTATCCAGAAATAAATAAAATGAAAATAATGATAATAATAATTCAATAGCACTTGCAATGTTGGGTGTGGAGGATCTTAAATACAAAAGAAAATAAATTGAAAATTATTACTGATAGATGCCTGCCGATATATTTTGATTGTCTGGTGAAGACAAAAATGAAGAATTATAAAAAATTTGAAGACCATAAATCAAATTTAGTAAATGTAAGGTTTTGTGTTTTGAAATTTTTGAGTATAGCAAATGAATAACAGTTGAAAGTGAAACAAAGTGGAGAAGAATCATAGGAAGCCCCTAGGACAGAATTGGTCCTGTACAATGGATCATAATCTTTAAATGGGCTTACATATTGAAAACTTTAAAGGTTTTGGTGGAGTCCATTTCACCTTGAACTTGTAATTCTTGATATGTTGTATCATTTTGTGAACCTCTCTACAAGGATTGTTCAAGTAACTGCTGTTGGGTCAAAAGTGACCTTCTCCAAGATTGTTTAAATTAAAATAGTTGAGTCAAATATGGTGTAACGATAAAAATACACCAGTTTAATATTTTCAGTTTGGGTATTTTCAATTTTTGCTAGAAACTATTAAGGAATTACATTATGATCCCCTATTAATGACACTTTGGAAGGAGGCTTTCCAAAATGTTTTTCCGTTAGTTGAAAGAAAAATCTCCTTTCAGCAATATTTAGTTTGTTGTTGAAAATGCTTTCAATTTGCACAAGTCTTTAAGATTTATAATAAAGTGAAAAACTTTGGTCTACCGAATTCAGAATAAATAAAGTTGATCTTTCCAAGCTCATTTTCATGCCTTATTTTACAAAAAGAGAAAAGACTAGGTCTACCAAATTTAGAACAAATTGTTTATTGGACCTTGCAAAGGTTATTTTTGCATGTCTCAATTCATGTTTAGTCAGTCATTGTGTTTTTCTCTATTCTAAATTTAGTACCTGTTTATAGCAGATATGCTTACAGTTGTAGAATCCTAGTCATGGTTTATAAGCCCCAGGCTTTTCTTTTGAATCTAAGGATACTGGAACCACATGTCATTTAATAAACCCCTCATTTTTCCTAATTTTTAATGTAATTGTTTTGCTATCACATTGTTCTAATTTGGGAATGGGAAGTGGGAGTTTTCTGAGGAAAGTTGGGTAATTGAAGGTCAGTTGGTTTTGGAATGGGAGGATGTATTTTGGATGGGGACGTGTAATGGGTTGGGATTGTTGGGGGGGGGGTGTAGGTGGGTTCTTCGAGGGGTGGTGGGGGGTTGGGTAGGGATGGATGGTTTGGGAGGGGAAGTAGGTAGTTAAATAGTGTCGTAGGTATGGTTGTTATAGTAGAGTGGGTGAGTGGAAATGGGAGATTGTTAGGTAGGTAGAGTAGAGTAGAGTAGGTAGGTTGATTAGAATAAGTAGGTAATTAAGGTTAAGGTAGGTCAAGTAGAGTAGGTGGGTAGATAGTATAAAAAATTAGGTAGGCTAATTATGTAGGAAAGGTAAGTAAGGAAGGTAAAGAAGGTTGGGAATGAGTAATAAGTAGGTAAGTGGGGTACATAAAGTGGTAAGGTAGTTAGAGGTAGGTAGGAAGGGATAGTAGGGTGGTACATAGATCAGTTGAGTGGTAAGGGTGGTAGAGAAGATAGAGTAGAGTAGGTAGTAGGTAAGCAGAGTTAGGAGGTTGGTAGAGTAGATAGCACAGTAGAATAGGTATGGAGGTATAGTAGGAAGGTAGAATGGATAATGTAGGTAGAGTAAAAAATTCAGAAGAGTAGGCAGGCTGTAGAGCATGTATGTTGGTAGTGTATTCAAGAAGGTAAAGTCAGTATGTAGGTAGAGAGGGTAGTTAGGTAGGTAATTTAAAAGGTAGGTATGTAGGATGACAAGGTAGGTAGGTTGGTTGAGTAGATAGGTTGGAGGGCAGGTTAATAGTAGGTAGATGGAGGAGGAAAGCTGGGAGTTAGGGGAGAGAGAGAAGTGGAAGAGACAGGGTGCTAGAAGAGAATGAAAGGAATGAAGGGAAGAGAGCTGAGAAGGAAGCAAGGGGGAGAAAGAAAAGGGGAGAAAGAGAGAGAGAGAGTTGTGGAATAATGGGAGAGCTAGAAGAGAAGGAAGGATACAAGGGGAGAGAGCAGAGAAGGAAGCAAGGGGGAGAGAGGAGAGGAAGGGAGAGAGAGAAGAGGATGAAAGAAGTGTGAGAGAGAGAGAGAGAGAGAGAGAGAGTGGTGAGGTTTTAGTAGTAAGGTAATGTAGAGTAGTAAGGTAATGTAGAGTAAGATGGGGGTAGGGGGAAGGGAGGGGGCAATGGAGGAAGGAGAGGAGGAAGGAAGGCAGGGGGGAGGGAGAGGTGGGGGGAGGGACATGAAGGGGAGGGAGAGGTGGGGGGAGGGGCATGAAAGGGAGGGAGAAGCGGGGACTAAGTTAAAAAGTGGAAATGACGGAGGAGGTAGGGAGAGAGGAAGATAGGAAGTAAGGGATCAATGGACTTTTTTAGGGATAACTTCAGAGAGAAATGAATTTTAGATAGATTTTTGGCCATGTGGTTCCAGAGAAGTTTAAACTATGTTTCACCTTTTACACAAAATTGAATGCATAATATATTTATAAAAAGATGTGCTCATTTTTTTCAACCATTTGCAAAATGTAAGTAAGTTACTTTTTTAGAAACTGTTTTCTTTCATTTGCTGTCCCTCATTTTTATGTCCCTCATTTTTCATATTCTATTAAACTGAATTGGCCTCACTAAGTCATACCTTACAAAAACAATAGGTACACTCTAGGGGAAGTATTTTCAGTCTATTTCTCTAGAAACAGAGAATATTTGTCATTACAGTATCTCCGGCAATTTTGACAATTGGTCAACTTAGATTAATCAAAAGGTCCAATGGTAGAGACTTAGAAATACTTGTACATTCTTTATGCCACATTTATAGTGTATTATTCATGAAATGGGGTCAGAAAGTTTGTCTTGACAAGTTCTGTAAGAAGTTTGAAATTGATTTCCTGGGGTCATAAAGAAAGTCATAAATTGAATTCTTTTAAAATGTATATGAACTCTATCTAGAGGCAACATTATGGTCCAACATTTATTTATTGTGGTCCGAATATTTGTTCTGATAGTTTTTCTACATTAGGCCAACCAGTCTTAAAAAGAAGGTCAAATAGGAAAAAAACTTGTGTGCCCCCTGCAACCCTTCTACAAGACAATGCTAATGTAATGTAGCCAGGGAAGTCGCTTAACCCTTTCATTCTCAGCATTATTTTTGAAATATATATCTTATCTAGCTGCTGGAGTCATTTGCTTTGTAAAGATCTTAATACATTGATTTTTTGTTCTTTGTTTGATATGCTTGGTTAATGGTGACATAAACTTCCATTTACAGGGTGTCATAGAACAAGTTTACTTATTAAAATGACTTTGAAGATTATAACAATTAAAAAATAATGGTAAAAGAAGGTTTCAAAGAATGATGAAAGAAAAAATGAAATTAAAGTATTGTATTTAAAAGTAAATAAATAAATAGAAAAATAAAAAGAAAATGATCTTTGATTGATTGAAAAAAGAAAATAGGAAAAATGAATAAATGAAACAATAAACAAAATGAATAAAAAAAAAAAAGTAGTAACAAAATAAAGAGAAAAAAAATCAATTTTTTATCATAGATATATTAATTACAATGATTTAAAAAATAAATAAAGAAAAAGAACAAATACAATGTTTAAAAGAAAAAAATTAAAATAATAGAAAAAAAAAAAGAATAAAATGAAAAAAATTGATATATTTTATGAAAAATTATTAAAAGGGAAAGAAAGGGAAAAAAAAAAAAAAAAAAAAAATGGGGGGGATTAAAAAAGAAAAATAAATAAATAAAAATAAAAAGTGAAAAAAGAAATAAAAATTGATCTATTTCATGAAAAATTATTAAAGGGAAAAAAAAAATATTGAAAATGGTTTGAAAAAAAAAAAAAGCACTATTCAGAATTTAGAAAAAATAAATGAAGAAATGGAGGAAAACATGTTATTTTGAAGAAAAATATGAGTATGTTGTGACTTAAAGATATTATAACTTTCCTTAATATTTCATACTACGATGAAAAGATCCCGCAGGGATTTTCTAGGTATTTTGAAGATATATTCCAATACCCAGAAGGAAGAAATCCGTCCTGGAACGAATCTTACATTAACGAGACAAAAGCTGTCACGCTGAGCAGTAACGACAGCTCATACGATACCGACCCAAAGTATGAATTACTATTAGACCCTTTCAGTACGAATGACATAAAGAAAGCCTCGAAGGATCTTAAACGAGGAAAAAGTCCGTCACACGACCTTATTCTTAATGAGCATGTTATTTACGGGGGCGACGCACTGTACAAAAGTTTATCAGACTTATTTAATTCTATCCTTTATCACGAGCAAATTCCGGACAGTTGGCGTGAGAGCCTTATAATACCTATTTATAAAGGAAAAGGGAAAGATAAATCTGATCCCGCCAGTTATCGGCCGATATCACTCATCCCATGCTTCTGTAAAATCTTTGAAAAACTTCTTATAAATCGACTACAAAATTTTCTTTCAAGAGAAAATATCTTGTTCCCAAATATACAGCAACAAGGTTTTCAGAAACAACTAAGCTGTATAACTGCAGCATTCAACCTTCAAGAATCAATATTTCATTGCGTAGAGAAAAACAGTCGAGCCTACGTAGCCTTTTTAGACTTTAAAGCTGCATTTGACTCAGTCTGGCATCAAGGATTATTTGAAAAACTCTTCAAATTAGGCCTGAAGGGAAAAATTCTTCGTATTATAATTAACACATACAGCAATCTTTCATGTCGAATACGAGTCAATGGTATGACGTCAGACATAGTCAAAATAGAGAGGGGCGTTCGACAAGGCGGAGTTGGTTTTACATTCTACTATCTGGTATATATCAATGAACCATTACAGCAACTGCAAAAATCAAACTATGCACTTCAGATTGGTTACTATCTAAAATGCGGAAATCCATTGTTTGCAGATGACTTATCTTTAATAGCGCTATCGCCACACAAACTTCAGATAATGTTAGACATTGTATACCAGTATGCCTGTAGATGGCGATTTGAAATTAGTGGCGATAAGTCCAACATAATTGTATTTAATAAGTCGAGAAAAGATTTACCACTCTCTCTATCGATAGGCGACGTTTTAATCCGAGAAACTGACCATGCGATGCACCTCAGTATCAGGCAGGACTCTTCTATGAAGCTGAGCTCTAGAATAGCCGAAGGATGCCAAAAAGCAAAAAATACTTTCTTTGCACTGTCCGAAATAGGTATGCGGTCTGATGGTCTTAATATTATTACTGCAGTTAAATTGTATGAAACCATTATTATACCTACAGTGTTGTACGGGTGTGAAGTATGGAACGGACTAAAGCAAAATGACGTAAAGTCTATCGATAAGATACAACATTATATACTTAAAAACGTACAAGGTTTTAATGTAAGAACCAGATCAGACATGTGGGAGTCTATGGTCGGATTACATCCTCTATCTTCAACAGTCGACAAAAGAAAACTGGTTTTTCTACATAAACTATTGAGTCTGGCAAATAACACGCTTAGTTAACAGTTGTTTTTTAAGCGCTATTTTAAATTTATCGAAAATCGTAGATCAGTAACGATGGGGTTCATACCAGACATATGTAATATTTTAAACAAATATGGATTGTGGAATATTATGCATTCATATATAGTCAATCCAGAATCATTGCCTCCGAAATCGACATGGAAATCTACAGTTAACACGATGGTAAATAGGTATGAAACTGATGCTTGGAGATATAGGACAAGTGTCGACCCAGATTTCTCGAGGTTCAGACACCTTCACAGTACCATACGTCCATGTGCACTCTACAGGCTGTATAATTTTGAGACTAACCCGAAAATCATTAGACTGATATCTAAGATTTGGGTTGTTCTCCCTTATGAAATCCCGTCCACTTGTCCGCTATGTCTCGAACCCATTACTGACGAGATAGAGCATGTTCTTTCTAACTGCATAGAGTTGAATGCACTCAAGACAGCATATATTTCCAACATCATGATGTACGTGGACCGTAACATTGCAGACGAGTTAAGTTCTGACGCACCGAACATTTTTACTTTAAAAGTTCTTGGGTTGGAGATTAACTCAGATATCCAACAAGAACAAAAAGATCTACCTTTGCAATATTCTGCACAATACTCGTACGACTGCCTCGTACGACTACTGTAAACGCGACTAAGAGCAGCTGTCGCGTATTGTTAAATCCACATATGTTCCTACATACTATAGTATCAGTGGTGTAGATCTTAGATTACCTTGTACATAACATTAGATCACATAGAGTTGCTTCGTCGTAATTTCCCTTTGTCTATGTCAAAATTTTTGTTTTCATTGTTTCACTGTTAATTGTTCCATATACTATTTATTTATTAATCTCCAGTAGGAGGAAATAAAGAGAATAAATAAATAAACTTTTCTTAATTTTACCAAAAGATTTTGCTTTTACATCTGAAACCAAAAGTTAGAAAAGAAAAAAGAAAAATGATGATTATTCATCATCGTGGAAAGTCAAATATTCAGGATTCCAAAAAATATACTGAAAGGCTTTGATAGATTGTTGAAGAAGAAGCAGTTTTCAATATCCATATGTAAACCAAAGGTTTATGTTAGAGATCTGTTATCCAGAAATAAATAAAATGAAAATAATGATAATAATAATTCAATAGCACTTGCAATGTTGGGTGTGGAGGATCTTAAATACAAAAGAAAATAAATTGAAAATTATTACTGATAGATGCCTGCCGATATATTTTGATTGTCTGGTGAAGACAAAAATGAAGAATTATAAAAAATTTGAAGACCATAAATCAAATTTAGTAAATGTAAGGTTTTGTGTTTTGAAATTTTTGAGTATAGTAAATGAATTACTGTTGAAAGTGAATCAAAGTGGAGAAGAATCATAGGAAGCCCCTAGGACAAAATTGGTCCTGTACAATGGATCATAATTTTCAATTTTTGCTAGAAACTATTAAGGAATTACATTATGATCCCCTATTAATGACACTTTGGAAGGAGGCTTTCCAAAATGTTTTTCCATTAGTTGAAAGAAAAATCTCCTTTCAGCAATATTTAGTTTGTTGTTGAAAATGCTTTCAAATTGCACAAGTCTTTAAGATTTATAATAAAGTGAAAAACTTTGGTCTACCAAATTCAGAATAAATAATTGTTCAGTTGATCTTTCCAAGCTCATTTTCATGCCTTATTTTACAAAAAGAGAAAAGACTAGGTCTACCAAATTTAGAACAAATTGTTTATTGGACCTTGCAAAGGTTATTTTTGCATGTCTCAATTCATGTTTAGTCAGTCATTGTGTTTTTCTTTATTCTAAATTTAGTACCTGTTTATAGCAGATATGCTTACAATTGTAGAATCCTAGTCATGGTTTATAAGCCCCAGGCTTTTCTTTTGAATCTAAGGATACTGGAAGCACATGTCATTTTAGTAAACCACTCTTTTTTCTTAATTTTTAATGTAATTGTTTTGCTATCACATTGTTCTAATTTGGGAATGGGAAGTGGGAGTTTTCTGAGGAAAGTTGGGTAATTGAAGGTCAGTTGGTTTTGGAATGGGAGGATGTATTTTGGATGGGGACGTGTAATGGGTTGGGATTGTGGGGGGGGGGTGTAGGTGGGTTCTTCGAGGGGTGGTGGGGGGTTGGGTAGGGATGGGTGGTTTGGGAGGGGAAGTAGGTAGTTAAATAGTGTAGTAGGTATGGTTGTTTTAGTAGAGTGGGTGAGTGGAAATGGGAGATTGTTAGGGAGGTAGAGTAGAGTAGAGTAGAGTAGAGTAGGTAGGTTGATTAGAATAATTAGGTAATTAAGGTTAAGGTAGGTCAAGTAGAGTAGGTGGGTAGATAGTATAAAAAATTAGGTAGGCTAATTATGTAGGAAAGGTAAGTAAGGAAGGTAAAGAAGGTTGGGAATGAGTAATAAGTAGGTAAGTGGGGTACATAAAGTGGTAAGGTAGTTAGAGGTAGGTAGACAGGGATAGTAGGGTGGTACATAGATCAGTTGAGTGGTAAGGGTGGTAGAGAAGATAGAGTAGAGTAGGTAGTAGGTAAGCAGAGTTAGGAGGTTGGTAGAGTAGATAGCACAGTAGAACAGGTATGGAGATATAGTAGGAAGGTAGAATGGATAATGTAGGTAGAGTAAAAATTCAGAAGAGTAGGCAGGCTGTAGAGCATGTATGTTGGTAGTGTATTCAAGTAGGTAAAGTCAGTATGTAGGTAGAGAGGGTAGTTAGGTAGGTAATTTAAAAGGTAGGTATTTAGGATGACAAGGTAGGTAGGTTGGTTGAATTGATAGGTTGGAGGGCAGGTTAATAGTAGGTAGATGGAGGAGGAAAGCTGGGAGTTAGGGGAGAGAGAGAAGTGGAAGAGACAGGATGCTAGAAGAGAACGAAAGGAATGAAGGGAAGAGAGCTGAGAAGGAAGCAAGGGGGAGAAAGAAAAGGGGAGAAAGAGGGAGAGAGAGAGAGAGAGAGAGAGAGTTGTGGAAGAATGGGAGAGCTAGAAGAGAAGGAAGGATACAAGGGGAGAGAGCAGAGAAGGAAGCAAGGGGGAGAGAGAAGGAGAGGAAGGGAGAGAGAGAAGAGGATGAAAGAAGTGAGAGAGAGAGAGAGTGGTGAGGTTTTAGTAGTAAGGTAATGTAGAGTAAGATGGGGGGTAGGGGGAAGGGAAGGGGGAATGGAGGAAGGAGAGGAGGAAGGAAGGCAGGGGGGAGGGAGAGGTGGGGGGAGGGACATGAAAGGGAGGAAGAGGTGGGGGGAGGGGCATGAAGGGGAGGGAGAGGTGGGGACTAAGTTAAAAAGTGGAAATGACGGAGGAGATAGGGAGGGAGGAAGATAGGAAGGAAGGGATCAATGGACTTTTTTAGGGATAACTTCAGAGAGAAATGAATTTTAGATAGATTTTTGGCCATGTGGTTCCAGAGAAGTTTAAACTATGTTTCACCTTTTACACAAAATTGAATGCATAATATATTTATAAAAAGTTGTGCTCATTTTTTTCAACCATTTGCAAAATGTAAGTAAGTTACTTTTTTAGAAACTGTTTTCTTTCATTTGCTGTCCCTCATTTTTAAGTCCCTCATTTTTCATATTCTATTAAACTGAATTGGCCTCACTAAGTCATACCTTACAAAAACAATAGGTACACTCTAGGGGAAGTATTTTCAGTCTATTTCTCTAGAAACAGAGAATATTTGTCATTACAGTATCTCCGGCAATTTTGACAGTTGGTCAACTTAGATTAATCAAAAGGTCCAATGGTCGAGACTTAGAAATACTTGTACATTCTTTATGCCACATTTATAGTGTATTATTCATGAAATGGGGTCAGAAAGTTTGTCTTGACAAGTTCTGTAAGAAGTTTGAAATTGATTTCCTGGGGTCATAAAGAAAGTCATAAATTGAAATCTTTTAAAATGTATGTGAACTCTATTTAGAGGCAACATTATGGTCCAACATTTATTTATTGTGGTCCAAATATTTGATCTGATAGTTTTTCTACATTAGGCCAACCAGTCTTAAAAAGAAGGTCAAATAGGAAAAAACTTGTGTGCCCCCTGCAACCCTTCTACAAGACAATGCTAATGTAATGTAGCCAGGGAAGTCACTTAACCCTCTCATTCTCAGCATTATTTTTGAAATATATATCTTATCTAGCTGCTGGAGTCATTTGCTTTGTAAAGATCTTAATAGATTGATTTTTTGTTCTTTGTTTGATATGCTTGGTTATTGGGGACATAAACTTCCATTTACAGGGTGTCATAGAACAAGTTTACTTATTAAAATGACTGAAGATTATAACAATTAAAAAATAATGGTAAAAGAAGGTTTCAATGAATGGTGAAAGAAAAAATGAAATTAAAGTATTGTATTTAAAAGTAAATAAATAAATAGAAAAATAAAAAGAAAATGATCTTTGATTGATTGGAAAAGAAAATAGGAAAAATGAATGAATGAAACAATAAACAAAATGAATTAAAAAAAACAAAAAAAATGTAATAATCAAATGAAGAGAAAAAAATCAATTTTTATCATAGATATATTAATTACAATGATTAAAAAGATAAAGAAAGAAAGAAAAAGAACAAATAGGATGTTTAAAAAAAAAATTAAAAGAATCTTAAAAAAAACAAGAAAAAAATGAAAAAAATTGATATATTTTATGAAAAATTATTGAAAGGGAAAAAAATAAAAAAAAAAAAAAAGAATTAAAAAGAAAATGAAAAAAAACAAAAGAAAAAATAAATCAATCAGTAAATAAATAAATTAAAAAAAAAAATAAATAAATAAAATAAAATTAAATTAAAAAAAAAAAAAAAAGTCAAAAATCAAATAAAGATTGAAATATTTCATGAAAAATTAATACAGGAAAAAAAAATATTGAAAATGGTTTGAGAAGAAAAAAGAAAAAAAAAGCACTATTCAGAATTTAGAAAAAATAAATCAAGAAATGGAGGAAAACATGTTATTTTGAAAAAAAAATGAGTTTGTTGTGACTTAAAGATATTATAACTTTTCTTAATTTTACCAAAAGATTTTGCTCTTAAATCTGAAACCAAAAGTTAGAAAAGAATAAAGAAAAATGATGATTATTCATCATCATGGAAAGTCAAATATTCAGGATTCCAAAAAATATACTGAGAGACTTTGATAGATTGTTGAAGAAGAAGCATTTTTGAATATCCATATGTAAACCAATGGTTTTTGTTAGAGATCTGTTATCAAGAAATAAATAAAATGAAAATAATGATAATAATAATTCAATAGCACTTGCAATGTTGGGTGTGGAGGATCTTAAATATAAAAGAAAATAAATTGAAAATTATTACTGATAGATGCCTGCCGATATATTTTGATTGTCTGGTGAAGACAAAAATGAAGAATTATAAAAAATTTGAAGACCATAAATCAAATTTAGTAAATGTAAGGTTTTGTGTTTTGAAATTTTTGAGTATAGCAAATGAATAACAGTTGAAAGTGAAACAAAGTGGAGAAGAATCATAGGAAGCCCCTAAGACAAAATTGGTCCTGTACAATGGATCATAATCTTTAAATGGGCTTACATATTGAAAACTTTAAAGGTTTTGGTGGAGTCCATTTCACCTTGAACTTGTAATTCTTGATATGTTGTATCATTTTGTGAACCTCTCTACAAGGATTGTTCAAGTAACTGCTGTTGGGTCAAAAGTGACCTTCTCCAAGATTGTTTAAATTAAAATAGTTGAGTAAAATATGGTGTAATGATAAAAATACACCAGTTTAATATTTTCAGTTTGGGTATTTTCAATTTTTGCTAGAAACTATGAAGGAATTACATTATGATCCCCTATTAATGACACTTTGGAAGGAGGCTTTCCAAAATGTTTTTCTGTTAGTTGAAAGAAAAATCTCCTTTCAGCAATATTTAGTTTGTTGTTGAAAATGCTTTCAATTTGCACAAGTCTTTAAGATTTATAATAAAGTGAAAAACCTTGGTCTACCAAATTCAGAATAAAGTTGATCTTTCCAAGCTCATTTTCATGCCTTATTTTACAAAAAGAGAAAAGACTAGGTCTACCAAATTTAGAACAAATTGTTTATTGGACCTTGCAAAGGTTATTTTTGCATGTCTCAATTCATGTTTAGTCAGTCATTGTGTTTTTCTTTATTCTAAATTTAGTACCTGTTTATAGCAGATATGCTTACAATTGTAGAATCCTAGTCATGGTTTATAAGCCCCAGGCTTTTCTTTTGAATCTAAGGATACTGGAAGCACATGTCATTTTAGTAAACCACTCTTTTTTCTTAATTTTTAATGTAATTGTTTTGCTATCACATTGTTCTAATTTGGGAATGGGAAGTGGGAGTTTTCTGAGGAAAGTTGGGTAATTGAAGGTCAGTTGGTTTTGGAATGGGAGGATGTATTTTGGATGGGGACGTGTAATGGGTTGGGATTGTTGGGGGGGGGGGTGTAGGTGGGTTCTTCGAGGGGTGGTGGGGGGTTGGGTAGGGATGGGTGGTTTGGGAGGGGAAGTAGGTAGTTAAATAGTGTAGTAGGTATGGTTGTTTTAGTAGAGTGGGTGAGTTGAAATGGGAGATTGTTAGGGAGGTAGAGTAGAGTAGAGTAGAGTAGAGTAGGTAGGTTGATTAGAATAATTAGGTAATTAAGGTTAAGGTAGGTCAAGTAGAGTAGGTGGGTAGATAGTATAAAAAATTAGGTAGGCTAATTATGTAGGAAAGGTAAGTAAGGAAGGTAAAGAAGGTTGGGAATGAGTAATAAGTAGGTAAGTGGGGTACATAAAGTGATAAGGTAGTTAGAGGTAGGTAGACAGGGATAGTAGGATGGTACATAGATCAGTTGAGTGGTAAGGGTGGTAGAGAAGATAGAGTAGAGTAGGTAGTAGGTAAGCAGAGTTAGGAGGTTGGTAGAGTAGATAGCACAGTAGAATAGGTATGGAGGTATAGTAGGAAGGTAGAATGGATAATGTAGGTAGAGTAAAAATTCAGAAGAGTAGGCAGGCTGTAGAGCATGTATGTTGGTAGTGTATTCAAGTAGGTAAAGTCAGTATGTAGGTAGAGAGGGTAGTTAGGTAGGTAATTTAAAAGGTAGGTATGTAGGATGACAAGGTAGGTAGGTTGATTGAGTAGATAGGTTGGAGGGCAGGTTAATAGTAGGTAGATGGAGGAGGAAAGCTGGGAGTTAGGGGAGAGAGAGAAGTGGAAGAGACAGGGTGATAGAAGAGAATGAAAGGAATGAAGGGAAGAGAGCTGAGAAGGAAGCAAGGGGGAGAAAGAAAAGGGAGAAAGAGAGAGAGAGAGAGAGAGAGAGTTGTGGAAGAATGGGAGAGCTAGAAGAGAAGGAAGGATACAAGGGGAGAGAGCAGAGAAGGAAGCAAGGGGGAGAGAGAAGGAGAGGAAGGGAGAGAGAAGAGGATGAAAGAAGTGAGAGAGAGAGAGAGTGGTGAGGTTTTAGTAGTAAGGTAATGTAGAGTAAGATGGGGGGTAGGGGGAAGGGAGGGGGGAATGGAGGAAGGAGAGGAGGAAGGAAGGCAGGGGGGAGGGAGAGGTGGGGGGAGGGACATGAAGGGGAGGGAGAGGTGGGGGGAGGGGCATGAAGGGGAGGGAGAAGTGGGGACTAAGTTAAAAAGTGGAAATGACGGAGGAGATAGGGAGGGAGGAAGATAGGAAGGAAGGGATCAATGGACTTTTTTAGGGATAACTTCAGAGAGAAATGAATTTTAGATAGATTTTTGGCCATGTGGTTCCAGAGAAGTTTAAACTATGTTTCACCTTTTACACAAAATTGAATGCATAATATATTTATAAAAAGTTGTGCTCATTTTTTTCAACCATTTGCAAAATGTAAGTAAGTTACTTTTTTAGAAACTGTTTTCTTTCATTTGCTGTCCCTAATTTTTAAGTCCCTCATTTTTCATATTCTATTAAACTGAATTGGCCTCACTAAGTCATACCTTACAAAAACAATAGGTACACTCTAGGGGAAGTATTTTCAGTCTATTTCTCTAGAAACAGAGAATATTTGTCATTACAGTATCTCCGGCAATTTTGACAATTGGTCAACTTAGATTAATCAAAAGGTCCAATGGTCAAGACTTAGAAATACTTGTACATTCTTTATGCCACATTTATAGTGTATTATTCATGACATGGGGTCAGAAAGTTTGTCTTGACAAGTTCTGTAAGAAGTTTGAAATTGATTTCCTGAGGTCATGAAGAAAGTCATGAATTGAAATCTTTTAAAATGTATGTGAACTCTATTTAGAGGCAACATTATGGTCCAACATTTATTTATTGTGGTCCGAATATTTGTTCTGATAGTTTTTCTACATTAGGCCAACCAGTCTTAAAAAGAAGGTCAAATAGGAAAAAACTTGTGTGCCCCCTGCAACCCTTCTACAAGACAATGCTAATGTAATGTAGCCAGGGAAGTCACTTAACCCTTTCATTCTCAGCATTATTTTTGAAATATATATCTAATCTAGCTGCTGGAGTCATTTGCTTTGTAAAGACCTTAATAGATTGATTTTTTGTTCTTTGTTTGATATGCTTGGTTAATGGGGACATAAACTTCCATTTACAGGGTGTCATAGAACAAGTTTACTTATTAAAATGACTGAAGATTATAACAATTAAAAAATAATGGTAAAAGAAGGTTTCAATGAATGGTGAAAGAAAAAATGAAATTAAAGTATTGTATTTAAAAGTAAATAAATAAATAGAAAAATAAAAAGAAAATGATCTTTGATTGATTGGAAAAGAAAATAGGAAAAATGAATGAATGAAACAATAAACAAAATGAATAAAAAAAAAAAAAAAAAAATGTAATAATCAAATGAAGAGAAAAAAATCAATTTTTTATCATAGATATATTAATTACAATGATTAAAAAGATAAAGAAAGAAAGAAAAAGAACAAATAGAATGTTTAAAAAAAAAAATTAAAAGAATCTTAAAAAAAACAAGAAAAAAATGAAAAAAATTGATATATTTTATGAAAAATTATTGAAAGGGAAAAAAAAAAAAAAAAAAAAGAATTAAAAAGAAAAAGAAAAAAAAAAAAAAAAAAAAAAATTAAAAATAAATAAATAAATAAATAAAATCAAATTTAAAAAAAAAAAAAAAAAAAAGTCAAAAAACAAATAAAGATTGAAAGATTTTATGAAAAATTAATAAAGGAAAAAAAAAAATATTGAAAATGGTTTCAGAAAAAAAAAAAAAAAAAAAAAAGCACTATTCAGAATTTAGAAAAAATAAATCAAGAAATGGAGGAAAACATGTTATTTTGAAAAAAAAAATATGAGTATGTTGTGACTTAAAGATATTATAACTTTTCTTAATTTTACCAAAAGATTTTGCTCTTAAATCTGAAACCAAAAGTTAGAAAAGAATAAAGAAAAATGATGATTATTCATCATCATGGAAAGTCAAATATTCAGGATTCCAAAAAATATACTGAGAGACTTTGATAGATTGTTGAAGAAGAAGCAGTTTTCAATATCCATATGGAAACCAATGGTTTATGTTAGAGATCTGTTAGCCAGAAATAAATAAAATGAAAATAATGATAATAATAATTCAATAGCACTTGCAATGTTGGGTGTGGAGGATCTTAAATACAAAAGAAAATAAATTGAAAATTATTACTGATAGATGCCTGCCGATATATTTTGATTGTCTGGTGAAGACAAAAATGAAGAATTATAAAAAATTTGAAGACCATAAATCAAATTTAGTAAATGTAAGGTTTTGTGTTTTGAAATTTTTGAGTATAGCAAATGAATAACAGTTGAAAGTGAAACAAAGTGGAGAAGAATCATAGGAAGCCCCTAGGACAAAATTGGTCCTGTACAATGGATCATAATCTTTAAATGGGCTTACATATTGAAAACTTTAAAGGTTTTGGTGGAGTCCATTTCACCTTGAACTTGTAATTCTTGATATGTTGTATCATTTTGTGAACCTCTCTACAAGGATTGTTCAAGTAACTGCTGTTGGGTCAAAAGTGACCTTCTCCAAGATTGTTTAAATTAAAATAGTTGAGTAAAATATGGTGTAATGATAAAAATACACCAGTTTAATATTTTCAGTTTGGGTATTTTCAATTTTTGCTAGAAACTATTAAGGAATTACATTATGATCCCCTATTAATGACACTTTGGAAGGAGGCTTTCCAAAATGTTTTTCTGTTAGTTGAAAGAAAAATCTCCTTTCAGCAATATTTAGTTTGTTGTTGAAAATGCTTTCAATTTGCACAAGTCTTTAAGATTTATAATAAAGTGAAAAACCTTGGTCTACCAAATTCAGAATAAAGTTGATCTTTCCAAGCTCATTTTCATGCCTTATTTTACAAAAAGAGAAAAGACTAGGTCTACCAAATTTAGAACAAATTGTTTATTGGACCTTGCAAAGGTTATTTTTGCATGTCTCAATTCATGTTTAGTCAGTCATTGTGTTTTTCTCTATTCTTAATTTAGTACCTGTTTATAGCAGATATGCTTACAATTGTAGAATCCTAGTCATGGTTTATAAGCCCCAGGCTTTTCTTTTGAATCTAAGGATACTGGAAGCACATGTCATTTTAGTAAACCCCTCTTTTTTCTTAATTTTTAATGTAATTGTTTTGCTATCACATTGTTCTAATTTGGGAATGGGAAGTGGGAGTTTTCTGAGGAAAGTTGGGTAATTGAAGGTCAGTTGGTTTTGGAATGGGAGGATGTATTTTGGATGGGGACGTGTAATGGGTTGGGATTGTTGGGGGGGCGTGTAGGTGGGTTCTTCGAGGGGTGGTGGGGGATTGGGTAGGGATGGGTGGTTTGGGAGGGGAAGTAGGTAGTTAAATAGTGTAGTAGGTATGGTTGTTTTAGTAGAGTGGGTGAGTTGAAATGGGAGATTGTTAGGGGAGTAGAGTAGAGTAGAGTAGGTAGGTTGATTAGAATAATTAGGTAATTAAGGTTAAGGTAGGTCAAGTAGAGTAGGTGGGTAGATAGTATAAAAAATTAGGTAGGCTAATTATGTAGGAAAGGTAAGTAAGGAAGGTAAAGAAGGTTGGGAATGAGTAATAAGTAGGTAAGTGGGGTACATAAAGTGGTAAGGTAGTTAGAGGTAGGTAGACAGGGATAGTAGGGTGGTACATAGATCAGTTGAGTGGTAAGGGTGGTAGAGAAGATAGAGTAGAGTAGGTAGTAGGTAAGCAGAGTTAGGAGGTTGGTAGAGTAGATAGCACAGTAGAATAGGTATGGAGGTATAGTAGGAAGGTAGAATGGATAATGTAGGTAGAGTAAAAATTCAGAAGAGTAGGCAGGCTGTAGAGCATGTATGTTGGTAGTGTATTCAAGTAGGTAAAGTCAGTATGTAGGTAGAGAGGGTAGTTAGGTAGGTAATTTAAAAGGTAGGTATGTAGGATGACAAGGTAGGTAGGTTGGTTGAGTAGATAGGTTGGAGGGCAGGTTAATAGTAGGTAGATGGAGGAGGAAAGCTGGGAGTTAGGGGAGAGAGAGAAGTGGAAGAGACAGGGTGATAGAAGATAATGAAAGGAATGAAGGGAAGAGAGCTGAGAAGGAAGCAAGGGGGAGAAAGAAAAGGGGAGAGAGAGAGAGAGAGAGAGTTGTGGAAGAATGGGAGAGCTAGAAGAGAAGGAAGGATACAAGGGGAGAGAGCAGAGAAGGAAGCAAGGGGGAGAGAGAAGGAGAGGAAGGGAGAGAGAAGAGGATGAAAGAAGTGAGAGAGAGAGAGAGTGGTGAGGTTTTAGTAGTAAGGTAATGTAGAGTAAGATGGGGGGTAGGGGGAAGGGAGGGGGGAATGGAGGAAGGAGAGGAGGAAGGAAGGCAGGGGGGAGGGAGAGGTGGGGGGAGGGACATGAAGGGGAGGGAGAGGTGGGGGGAGGGGCATGAAGGGGAGGGAGAAGTGGGGACTAAGTTAAAAAGTGGAAATGACGGAGGAGATAGGGAGGGAGGAAGATAGGAAGGAAGGGATCAATGGACTTTTTTAGGGATAACTTCAGAGAGAAATGAATTTTAGATAGATTTTTGGCCATGTGGTTCCAGAGAAGTTTAAACTATGTTTCACCTTTTACACAAAATTGAATGCATAATATATTTATAAAAAGTTGTGCTCATTTTTTTCAACCATTTGCAAAATGTAAGTAAGTTACTTTTTTAGAAACTGTTTTCTTTCATTTGCTGTCCCTAATTTTTAAGTCCCTCATTTTTCATATTCTATTAAACTGAATTGGCCTCACTAAGTCATACCTTACAAAAACAATAGGTACACTCTAGGGGAAGTATTTTCAGTCTATTTCTCTAGAAACAGAGAATATTTGTCATTACAGTATCTCCGGCAATTTTGACAATTGGTCAACTTAGATTAATCAAAAGGTCCAATGGTCGAGACTTAGAAATACTTGTACATTCTTTATGCCACATTTATAGTGTATTATTCATGAAATGGGGTCAGAAAGTTTGTCTTGACAAGTTCTGTAAGAAGTTTGAAATTGATTTCCTGGGGTCATAAAGAAAGTCATAAATTGAATTCTTTTAAAATGTATGTGAACTCTATCTAGAGGCAACATTATGGTCCAACATTTATTTATTGTGGTCCGAATATTTGTTCTGATAGTTTTTCTACATTAGGCCAACCAGTCTTAAAAAGAAGGTCAAATAGGAAAAAACTTGTGTGCCCCCTGCAACCCTTCTACAAGACAATGCTAATGTAATGTAGCCAGGGAAGTCGCTTAACCCTTTCATTCTCAGCATTATTTTTGAAATATATATCTTATCTAGCTGCTGGAGTCATTTGCTTTGTAAAGATCTTAATAGATTGATTTTTTGTTCTTTGTTTGATATGCTTGGTTAATGGTGACATAAACTTCCATTTACAGGGTGTCATAGAACAAGTTTACTTATTAAAATGACTGAAGATTATAACAATTAAAAAATAATGGTAAAAGAAGGTTTCAATGAATGGTGAAAGAAAAAATGAAATTAAAGTATTGTATTTAAAAGTAAATAAATAAATAGAAAAATAAAAAGAAAATGATCTTTGATTGATTGGAAAAGAAAATAGGAAAAATGAATGAATGAAACAATAAACAAAATGAATAAAAAAAAAAAGAAAAAAAATGTAATAATCAAATGAAGAGAAAAAAATCAATTTTTTATCATAGATATATTAATTACAATGATTAAAAAAATAAAGAAAGAAAGAAAAAGAACAAATAGAATGTTTAAAAGAAAAAATTAAAAGAATTTAAAAAAAAAACAAGAAAAAAATGAAAAAAATTGATATATTTTATGAAAAATTATTGAAAGGGAAAAAAAAAAAAAAAAAAAAAAAAAAGAAAGAAAATCAATAAATAAATTTAAAAAAAATAAAATAAATTAAATAAATAAATTAAAAAAAAAAAGTCAAAAAACAAATAAAGATTGAAATATTTTATGAAAAATTAATAAAGGAAAAAAAAAAATATTGAAAATGGTTTGAAAAAAAAAAACAAAAAAACCACTATTTAGAATTTAGAAAAAATAAATATAGAAATGGAGGAAAACATGTTATTTTGAAAAAAAAATATGAGTATGTTGTGACTTAAAGATATTATAACTTTTCTTAATTTTACCAAAAGATTTTGCTCTTACATCTGAAACCAAAAGTTAGAAAAGAAAAAAGAAAAATGATGATTATTCATCATCATGGAAAGTCAAATATTCAGGATTCCAAAAAATATACTGAGAGACTTTGATAGATTGTTGAAGAAGAAGCAGTTTTCAATATCCATATGTAAACCAATGGTTTATGTTAGAGATCTGTTATCCAGAAATAAATAAAATGAAAATAATGATAATAATAATTCAATAGCACTTGCAATGTTGGGTGTGGAGGATCTTAAATACAAAAGAAAATAAATTGAAAATTGTTACTGATAGATGCCTGCCGATATATTTTGATTGTCTGGTGAAGACAAAAATGAAGAATTATAAAAAATTTGAAGACCATAAATCAAATTTAGTAAATGTAAGGTTTTGTGTTTTGAAATTTTTGAGTATAGCAAATGAATAACAGTTGAAAGTGAAACAAAGTGGAGAAGAATCATAGGAAGCCCCTAAGACAAAATTGGTCCTGTACAATGGATCATAATCTTTAAATGGGCTTACATATTGAAAACTTTAAAGGTTTTGGTGGAGTCCATTTCACCTTGAACTTGTAATTCTTGATATGTTGTATCATTTTGTGAACCTCTCTACAAGGATTGTTCAAGTAACTGCTGTTGGGTCAAAAGTGACCTTCTCCAAGATTGTTTAAATTAAAATAGTTGAGTAAAATATGGTGTAATGATAAAAATACACCAGTTTAATATTTTCAGTTTGGGTATTTTCAATTTTTGCTAGAAACTATTAAGGAATTACATTATGATCCCCTATTAATGACACTTTGGAAGGAGGCTTTCCAAAATGTTTTTCCGTTAGTTGAAAGAAAAATCTCCTTTCAGCAATATTTAGTTTGTTGTTGAAAATGCTTTCAATTTGCACAAGTCTTTAAGATTTATAATAAAGTGAAAAACTTTGGTCTACCAAATTCAGAATAAAGTTGATCTTTCCAAGCTCATTTCCATGCCTTATTTTACAAAAAGAGAAAAGACTAGGTCTACCAAATTTAGAACAAATTGTTTATTGGACCTTGCAAAGGTTATTTTTGCATGTCTCAATTCATGTTTAGTCAGTCTTTGTGTTTTTCTCTATTCTTAATTTAGTACCTGTTTATAGCAGATATGCTTACAATTGTAGAATCCTAGTCATGGTTTATAAGCCCCAGGCTTTTCTTTTGAATCTAAGGATACTGGAAGCACATGTCATTTTAGTAAACCACTCTTTTTTCTTAATTTTTAATGTAATTGTTTTGCTATCACATTGTTCTAATTTAGGAATGGGAAGTGGGAGTTTTCTGAGGAAAGTTGGGTAATTGAAGGTCAGTTGGTTTTGGAATGGGAGGATGTATTTTGGATGGGGACGTGTAATGGGTTGGGATTGTGGGGGGGGGTGTAGGTGTGTTCTTCGAGGGGTGGTGGGGGGTTGGGTAGGGATGGGTGGTTTGGGAGGGGAAGTAGGTAGTTAAATAGTGTAGTAGGTATGGTTGTTTTAGTAGAGTGGGTGAGTGGAAATGGGAGATTGTTAGGGAGGTAGAGTAGAGTAGAGTAGAGTAGGTAGGTTGATTAGAATAATTAGGTAATTAAGGTTAAGGTAGGTCAAGTAGAGTAGGTGGGTAGATAGTATAAAAAATTAGGTAGGCTAATTATGTAGGAAAGGTAAGTAAGGAAGGTAAAGAAGGTTGGGAATGAGTAATAAGTAGGTAAGTGGGGTACATAAAGTGGTAAGGTAGTTAGAGGTAGGTAGACAGGGATAGTAGGGTGGTACATAGATCAGTTGAGTGGTAAGGGTGGTAGAGAAGATAGAGTAGAGTAGGTAGTAGGTAAGCAGAGTTAGGAGGTTGGTAGAGTAGATAGCACAGTAGAATAGGTATGGAGGTATAGTAGGAAGGTAGAATGGATAATGTAGGTAGAGTAAAAATTCAGAAGAGTAGGCAGGCTGTAGAGCATGTATGTTGGTAGTGTATTCAAGTAGGTAAAGTCAGTATGTAGGTAGAGAGGGTAGTTAGGTAGGTAATTTAAAAGGTAGGTATGTAGGATGACAAGGTAGGTAGGTTGGTTGAGTAGATAGGTTGGAGGGCAGGTTAATAGTAGGTAGATGGAGGAGGAAAGCTGGGAGTTAGGGGAGAGAGAGAAGTGGAAGAGACAGGGTGATAGAAGAGAATGAAAGGAATGAAGGGAAGAGAGCTGAGAAGGAAGCAAGGGGGAGAAAGAAAAGGGGAGAAAGAGAGAGAGAGAGAGAGAGAGAGAGTTGTGGAAGAATGGGAGAGCTAGAAGAGAAGGAAGGATACAAGGGGAGAGAGCAGAGAAGGAAGCAAGGGGGAGAGAGAAGGAGAGGAAGGGAGAGAGAGAAGAGGATGAAAGAAGTGAGAGAGAGAGAGAGTGGTGAGGTTTTAGTAGTAAGGTAATGTAGAGTAAGATGGGGGGTAGGGGGAAGGGAGGGGGGAATGGAGGAAGGAGAGGAGGAAGGAAGGCAGGGGGGAGGGAGAGGTGGGGGGAGGGACATGAAGGGGAGGGAGAGGTGGGGGGGGGCATGAAGGGGAGGGAGAAGTGGGGACTAAGTTAAAAAGTGGAAATGACGGAGGAGATAGGGAGGGAGGAAGATAGGAAGGAAGGGATCAATGGACTTTTTTAGGGATAACTTCAGAGAGAAATGAATTTTAGATAGATTTTTGGCCATGTGGTTCCAGAGAAGTTTAAACTATGTTTCACCTTTTACACAAAATTGAATGCATAATATATTTATAAAAAGATGTGCTCATTTTTTTCAACCATTTGCAAAATGTAAGTAAGTTACTTTTTTAGAAACTGTTTTCTTTCATTTGCTGTCCCTAATTTTTAAGTCCCTCATTTTTCATATTCTATTAAACTGAATTGGCCTCACTAAGTCATACCTTACAAAAACAATAGGTACACTCTAGGGGAAGTATTTTCAGTCTATTTCTCTAGAAACAGAGAATATTTGTCATTACAGTATCTCCGGCAATTTTGACAATTGGTCAACTTAGATTAATCAAAAGGTCCAATGGTCGAGACTTAGAAATACTTGTACATTCTTTATGCCACATTTATAGTGTATTATTCATGACATGGGGTCAGAAAGTTTGTCTTGACAAGTTCTGTAAGAAGTTTGAAATTGATTTCCTGGGGTCATAAAGAAAGTCATAAATTGAATTCTTTTAAAATGTATGTGAACTCTATCTAGAGGCAACATTATGGTCCAACATTTATTTATTGTGGTCCGAATATTTGTTCTGATAGTTTTTCTACATTAGGCCAACCAGTCTTAAAAAGAAGGTCAAATAGGAAAAAACTTGTGTGCCCCCTGCAACCCTTCTACAAGACAATGCTAATGTAATGTAGTCAGGGAAGTCGCTTAACCCTTTCATTCTCAGCATTATTTTTGAAATATATATCTTATCTAGCTGCTGGAGTCATTTGCTTTGTAAAGATCTTAATAGATTGATTTTTTGTTCTTTGTTTGATATGCTTGGTTAATGGTGACATAAACTTCCATTTACAGGGTGTCATAGAACAAGTTTACTTATTAAAATGACTGAAGATTATAACAATTAAAAAATAATGGTAAAAGAAGGTTTCAATGAATGGTGAAAGAAAAAATGAAATTAAAGTATTGTATTTAGAAGTAAATAAATAAATAGAAAAATAAAAAGAAAATGATCTTTGATTGATTGGAAAAGAAAATAGGAAAAATGAATGAATGAAACAATAAACAAAATGAATAAAAAAAAAACAAAAAAAATGTAATAATCAAATGAAGAGAAAAAAATCAATTTTTTATCATAGATATATTAATTACAATGATTAAAAAAATAAAGAAAGAAAGAAAAAGAACAAATAGAATGTTTAAAAGAAAAAATTAAAAGAATTAAAAAAAAAACAAGAAAAAAATGAAAAAAATTGATATTTTATGAAAAATTATTGAAAGGAAAAAAAAAAAAAAAAAAAGAAAATCAATAAATAAATTTAAAAAAAATAAAATAAATTAAATAAATAAATTAAAAAAAAAAGTCAAAAAACAAATAAAGATTGAAATATTTTATGAAAAATTAATAAAGGAAAAAAAAAATATTGAAAATGGTTTGAAAAAAAAAAAACAAAAAAAAAACCACTATTTAGAATTTAGAAAAAATAAATATAGAAATGGAGGAAAACATGTTATTTTGAAAAAAAAATATGAGTATGTTGTGACTTAAAGATATTATAACTTTTCTTAATTTTACCAAAAGATTTTGCTCTTACATCTGAAACCAAAAGTTAGAAAAGAAAAAAGAAAAATGATGATTATTCATCATCATGGAAAGTCAAATATTCAGGATTCCAAAAAATATACTGAGAGACTTTGATAGATTGTTGAAGAAGAAGCAGTTTTCAATATCCATATGTAAACCAATGGTTTATGTTAGAGATCTGTTATCCAGAAATAAATAAAATGAAAATAATGATAATAATAATTCAATAGCACTTGCAATGTTGGGTGTGGAGGATCTTAAATACAAAAGAAAATAAATTGAAAATTGTTACTGATAGATGCCTGCCGATATATTTTGATTGTCTGGTGAAGACAAAAATGAAGAATTATAAAAAATTTGAAGACCATAAATCAAATTTAGTAAATGTAAGGTTTTGTGTTTTGAAATTTTTGAGTATAGCAAATGAATAACAGTTGAAAGTGAAACAAAGTGGAGAAGAATCATAGGAAGCCCCTAAGACAAAATTGGTCCTGTACAATGGATCATAATCTTTAAATGGGCTTACATATTGAAAACTTTAAAGGTTTTGGTGGAGTCCATTTCACCTTGAACTTGTAATTCTTGATATGTTGTATCATTTTGTGAACCTCTCTACAAGGATTGTTCAAGTAACTGCTGTTGGGTCAAAAGTGACCTTCTCCAAGATTGTTTAAATTAAAATAGTTGAGTAAAATATGGTGTAATGATAAAAATACACCAGTTTAATATTTTCAGTTTGGGTATTTTCAATTTTTGCTAGAAACTATTAAGGAATTACATTATGATCCCCTATTAATGACACTTTGGAAGGAGGCTTTCCAAAATGTTTTTCCATTAGTTGAAAGAAAAATCTCCTTTCAGCAATATTTAGTTTGTTGTTGAAAATGCTTTCAATTTGCACAAGTCTTTAAGATTTATAATAAAGTGAAAAACTTTGGTCTACCAAATTCAGAATAAAGTTGATCTTTCCAAGCTCATTTCCATGCCTTATTTTACAAAAAGAGAAAAGACTAGGTCTACCAAATTTAGAACAAATTGTTTATTGGACCTTGCAAAGGTTATTTTTGCATGTCTCAATTCATGTTTAGTCAGTCTTTGTGTTTTTCTCTATTCTTAATTTAGTACCTGTTTATAGCAGATATGCTTACAATTGTAGAATCCTAGTCATGGTTTATAAGCCCCAGGCTTTTCTTTTGAATCTAAGGATACTGGAAGCACATGTCATTTTAGTAAACCACTCTTTTTTCTTAATTTTTAATGTAATTGTTTTGCTATCACATTGTTCTAATTTGGGAATGGGAAGTGGGAGTTTTCTGAGGAAAGTTGGGTAATTGAAGGTCAGTTGGTTTTGGAATGGGAGGATGTATTTTGGATGGGGACGTGTAATGGGTTGGGATTGTTGGGGGGGGTGTAGGTGGGTTCTTCGAGGGGTGGTGGGGGGTTGGGTAGGGATGGGTGGTTTGGGAGGGGAAGTAGGTAGTTAAATAGTGTAGTAGGTATGGTTGTTTTAGTAGAGTGGGTGAGTGGAAATGGGAGATTGTTAGGGAGGTAGAGTAGAGTAGAGTAGAGTAGGTAGGTTGATTAGAATAATTAGGTAATTAAGGTTAAGGTAGGTCAAGTAGAGTAGGTGGGTAGATAGTATAAAAAATTAGGTAGGCTAATTATGTAGGAAAGGTAAGTAAGGAAGGTAAAGAAGGTTGGGAATGAGTAATAAGTAGGTAAGTGGGGTACATAAAGTGGTAAGGTAGTTAGAGGTAGGTAGACAGGGATAGTAGGGTGGTACATAGATCAGTTGAGTGGTAAGGGTGGTAGAGAAGATAGAGTAGAGTAGGTAGTAGGTAAGCAGAGTTAGGAGGTTGGTAGAGTAGATAGCACAGTAGAATAGGTATGGAGGTATAGTAGGAAGGTAGAATGGATAATGTAGGTAGAGTAAAAATTCAGAAGAGTAGGCAGGCTGTAGAGCATGTATGTTGGTAGTGTATTCAAGTAGGTAAAGTCAGTATGTAGGTAGAGAGGGTAGTTAGGTAGGTAATTTAAAAGGTAGGTATGTAGGATGACAAGGTAGGTAGGTTGGTTGAGTAGATAGGTTGGAGGGCAGGTTAATAGTAGGTAGATGGAGGAGGAAAGCTGGGAGTTAGGGGAGAGAGAGAAGTGGAAGAGACAGGGTGATAGAAGAGAATGAAAGGAATGAAGGGAAGAGAGCTGAGAAGGAAGCAAGGGGGAGAAAGAAAAGGGGAGAGAGAGAGAGAGAGAGAGAGAGAGAGAGAGAGTTGTGGAAGAATGGGAGAGCTAGAAGAGAAGGAAGGATACAAGGGGAGAGAGCAGAGAAGGAAGCAAGGGGGAGAGAGAAGGAGAGGAAGGGAGAGAGAGAAGAGGATGAAAGAAGTGAGAGAGAGAGAGAGTGGTGAGGTTTTAGTAGTAAGGTAATGTAGAGTAAGATGGGGGGTAGGGGGAAGGGAGGGGGGAATGGAGGAAGGAGAGGAGGAAGGAAGGCAGGGGGGAGGGAGAGGTGGGGGGAGGGACATGAAGGGGAGGGAGAGGTGGGGGGAGGGGCATGAAGGGGAGGGAGAAGTGGGGACTAAGTTAAAAAGTGGAAATGACGGAGGAGATAGGGAGGGAGGAGGATAGGAAGGAAGGGATAAATGGACTTTTTTAGGGATAACTTCAGAGAGAAATGAATTTTAGATAGATTTTTGGCCATGTGGTTCCAGAGAAGTTTAAACTATGTTTCACCTTTTACACAAAATTGAATGCATAATATATTTATAAAAAGTTGTGCTCATTTTTTTCAACCATTTGCAAAATGTAAGTAAGTTACTTTTTTAGAAACTGTTTTCTTTCATTTGCTGTCCCTAATTTTTAAGTCCCTCATTTTTCATATTCTATTAAACTGAATTGGCCTCACTAAGTCATACCTTACAAAAACAATAGGTACACTCTAGGGGAAGTATTTTCAGTCTATTTCTCTAGAAACAGAGAATATTTGTCATTACAGTATCTCCGGCAATTTTGACAATTGGTCAACTTAGATTAATCAAAAGGTCCAATGGTCGAGACTTAGAAATACTTGTACATTCTTTATGCCACATTTATAGTGTATTATTCATGAAATGGGGTCAGAAAGTTTGTCTTGACAAGTTCTATAAGAAGTTTGAAATTGATTTCCTGGGGTCATAAAGAAAGTCATAAATTGAATTCTTTTAAAATGTATGTGAACTCTATCTAGAGGCAACATTATGGTCCAACATTTATTTATTGTGGTCCGAATATTTGTTCTGATAGTTTTTCTACATTAGGCCAACCAGTCTTAAAAAGAAGGTCAAATAGGAAAAAACTTGTGTGCCCCCTGCAACCCTTCTACAAGACAATGCTAATGTAATGTAGCCAGGGAAGTCGCTTAACCCTTTCATTCTCAGCATTATTTTTGAAATATATATCTTATCTAGCTGCTGGAGTCATTTGCTTTGTAAAGATCTTAATAGATTGATTTTTTGTTCTTTGTTTGATATGCTTGGTTAATGGTGACATAAACTTCCATTTACAGGGTGTCATAGAACAAGTTTACTTATTAAAATGACTGAAGATTATAACAATTAAAAAATAATGGTAAAAGAAGGTTTCAATGAATGGTGAAAGAAAAAATGAAATTAAAGTATTGTATTTAAAAGTAAATAAATAAATAGAAAAATAAAAAGAAAATGATCTTTGATTGATTGGAAAAGAAAATAGGAAAAATGAATGAATGAAACAATAAACAAAATGAATAAAAAAAAAAAACAAAAAAAAATGTAATAATCAAATGAAGAGAAAAAAATCAATTTTTTATCATAGATATATTAATTACAATGATTAAAAAAATAAAGAAAGAAAGAAAAAGAACAAATAGAATGTTTAAAAGAAAAAATTAAAAGAATTAAAAAAAAAACAAGAAAAAAATGAAAAAAATTGATATATTTTATGAAAAATTATTGAAAGGAAAAAAAAAAAAAAAAAAAAAAAATCAATAAATAAATTTAAAAAAAATAAAATAAATAAATAAATTAAAAAAAAAAGTCAAAAAACAAATAAAGATTGAAATATTTTATGAAAAATTAATAAAGGAAAAAAAAAATATTGAAAATGGTTTGAAAAAAAAAAACAAAAAAAAAACCACTATTTAGAATTTAGAAAAAATAAATATAGAAATGGAGGAAAACATGTTATTTTGAAAAATAAATATGAGTATGTTGTGACTTAAAGATATTATAACTTTTCTTAATTTTACCAAAAGATTTTGCTCTTACATCTGAAACCAAAAGTTAGAAAAGAAAAAAGAAAAATGATGATTATTCATCATCATGGAAAGTCAAATATTCAGGATTCCAAAAAATATACTGAGAGACTTTGATAGATTGTTGAAGAAGAAGCAGTTTTCAATATCCATATGTAAACCAATGGTTTATGTTAGAGATCTGTTATCCAGAAATAAATAAAATGAAAATAATGATAATAATAATTCAATAGCACTTGCAATGTTGGGTGTGGAGGATCTTAAATACAAAAGAAAATAAATTGAAAATTGTTACTGATAGATGCCTGCCGATATATTTTGATTGTCTGGTGAAGACAAAAATGAAGAATTATAAAAAATTTGAAGACCATAAATCAAATTTAGTAAATGTAAGGTTTTGTGTTTTGAAATTTTTGAGTATAGCAAATGAATAACAGTTGAAAGTGAAACAAAGTGGAGAAGAATCATAGGAAGCCCCTAAGACAAAATTGGTCCTGTACAATGGATCATAATCTTTAAATGGGCTTACATATTGAAAACTTTAAAGGTTTTGGTGGAGTCCATTTCACCTTGAACTTGTAATTCTTGATATGTTGTATCATTTTGTGAACCTCTCTACAAGGATTGTTCAAGTAACTGCTGTTGGGTCAAAAGTGACCTTCTCCAAGATTGTTTAAATTAAAATAGTTGAGTAAAATATGGTGTAATGATAAAAATACACCAGTTTAATATTTTCAGTTTGGGTATTTTCAATTTTTGCTAGAAACTATTAAGGAATTACATTATGATCCCCTATTAATGACACTTTGGAAGGAGGCTTTCCAAAATGTTTTTCCATTAGTTGAAAGAAAAATCTCCTTTCAGCAATATTTAGTTTGTTGTTGAAAATGCTTTCAATTTGCACAAGTCTTTAAGATTTATAATAAAGTGAAAAACTTTGGTCTACCAAATTCAGAATAAAGTTGATCTTTCCAAGCTCATTTCCATGCCTTATTTTACAAAAAGAGAAAAGACTAGGTCTACCAAATTTAGAACAAATTGTTTATTGGACCTTGCAAAGGTTATTTTTGCATGTCTCAATTCATGTTTAGTCAGTCTTTGTGTTTTTCTCTATTCTTAATTTAGTACCTGTTTATAGCAGATATGCTTACAATTGTAGAATCCTAGTCATGGTTTATAAGCCCCAGGCTTTTCTTTTGAATCTAAGGATACTGGAAGCACATGTCATTTTAGTAAACCCCTCTTTTTTCTTAATTTTTAATGTAATTGTTTTGCTATCACATTGTTCTAATTTGGGAATGGGAAGTGGGAGTTTTCTGAGGAAAGTTGGGTAATTGAAGGTCAGTTGGTTTTGGAATGGGAGGATGTATTTTGGATGGGGACGTGTAATGGGTTGGGATTGTTGGGGGGGGTGTAGGTGGGTTCTTCGAGGGGTGGTGGGGGGTTGGGTAGGGATGGGTGGTTTGGGAGGGGAAGTAGGTAGTTAAATAGTGTAGTAGGTATGGTTGTTTTAGTAGAGTGGGTGAGTGGAAATGGGAGATTGTTAGGGAGGTAGAGTAGAGTAGAGTAGAGTAGGTAGGTTGATTAGAATAATTAGGTAATTAAGGTTAAGGTAGGTCAAGTAGAGTAGGTGGGTAGATAGTATAAAAAATTAGGTAGGCTAATTATGTAGGAAAGGTAAGTAAGGAAGGTAAAGAAGGTTGGGAATGAGTAATAAGTAGGTAAGTGGGGTACATAAAGTGGTAAGGTAGTTAGAGGTAGGTAGACAGGGATAGTAGGGTGGTACATAGATCAGTTGAGTGGTAAGGGTGGTAGAGAAGATAGAGTAGAGTAGGTAGTAGGTAAGCAGAGTTAGGAGGTTGGTAGAGTAGATAGCACAGTAGAATAGGTATGGAGGTATAGTAGGAAGGTAGAATGGATAATGTAGGTAGAGTAAAAATTCAGAAGAGTAGGCAGGCTGTAGAGCATGTATGTTGGTAGTGTATTCAAGTAGGTAAAGTCAGTATGTAGGTAGAGAGGGTAGTTAGGTAGGTAATTTAAAAGGTAGGTATGTAGGATGACAAGGTAGGTAGGTTGGTTGAGTGGATAGGTTGGAGGGCAGGTTAATAGTAGGTAGATGGAGGAGGAAAGCTGGGAGTTAGGGGAGAGAGAGAAGTGGAAGAGACAGGGTGATAGAAGAGAATGAAAGGAATGAAGGGAAGAGAGCTGAGAAGGAAGCAAGGGGGAGAAAGAAAAGGGGAGAGAGAGAGAGAGAGAGAGAGAGAGAGAGAGAGAGTTGTGGAAGAATGGGAGAGCTAGAAGAGAAGGAAGGATACAAGGGGAGAGAGCAGAGAAGGAAGCAAGGGGGAGAGAGAAGGAGAGGAAGGGAGAGAGAGAAGAGGATGAAAGAAGTGAGAGAGAGAGAGAGTGGTGAGGTTTTAGTAGTAAGGTAATGTAGAGTAAGATGGGGGGTAGGGGGAAGGGAGGGGGGAATGGAGGAAGGAGAGGAGGAAGGAAGGCAGGGGGGAGGGAGAGGTGGGGGGAGGGACATGAAGGGGAGGGAGAGGTGGGGGGAGGGGCATGAAGGGGAGGGAGAAGTGGGGACTAAGTTAAAAAGTGGAAATGACGGAGGAGATAGGGAGGGAGGAGGATAGGAAGGAAGGGATAAATGGACTTTTTTAGGGATAACTTCAGAGAGAAATGAATTTTAGATAGATTTTTGGCCATGTGGTTCCAGAGAAGTTTAAACTATGTTTCACCTTTTACACAAAATTGAATGCATAATATATTTATAAAAAGTTGTGCTCATTTTTTTCAACCATTTGCAAAATGTAAGTAAGTTACTTTTTTAGAAATTGTTTTCTTTCATTTGCTGTCCCTAATTTTTAAGTCCCTCATTTTTCATATTCTATTAAACTGAATTGGCCTCACTAAGTCATACCTTACAAAAACAATAGGTACACTCTAGGGGAAGTATTTTCAGTCTATTTCTCTAGAAACAGAGAATATTTGTCATTACAGTATCTCCGGCAATTTTGACAATTGGTCAACTTAGATTAATCAAAAGGTCCAATGGTCGAGACTTAGAAATACTTGTACATTCTTTATGCCACATTTATAGTGTATTATTCATGAAATGGGGTCAGAAAGTTTGTCTTGACAAGTTCTATAAGAAGTTTGAAATTGATTTCCTGGGGTCATAAAGAAAGTCATAAATTGAATTCTTTTAAAATGTATGTGAACTCTATCTAGAGGCAACATTATGGTCCAACATTTATTTATTGTGGTCCGAATATTTGTTCTGATAGTTTTTCTACATTAGGCCAACCAGTCTTAAAAAGAAGGTCAAATAGGAAAAAACTTGTGTGCCCCCTGCAACCCTTCTACAAGACAATGCTAATGTAATGTAGCCAGGGAAGTCGCTTAACCCTTTCATTCTCAGCATTATTTTTGAAATATATATCTTATCTAGCTGCTGGAGTCATTTGCTTTGTAAAGATCTTAATAGATTGATTTTTTGTTCTTTGTTTGATATGCTTGGTTAATGGTGACATAAACTTCCATTTACAGGGTGTCATAGAACAAGTTTACTTATTAAAATGACTGAAGATTATAACAATTAAAAAATAATGGTAAAAGAAGGTTTCAATGAATGGTGAAAGAAAAAATGAAATTAAAGTATTGTATTTAAAAGTAAATAAATAAATAGAAAAATAAAAAGAAAATGATCTTTGATTGATTGGAAAAGAAAATAGGAAAAATGAATGAATGAAACAATAAACAAAATGAATAAAAAAAAAAAACAAAAAAAAAATGTAATAATCAAATGAAGAGAAAAAAATCAATTTTTTATCATAGATATATTAATTACAATGATTAAAAAAATAAAGAAAGAAAGAAAAAGAACAAATAGAATGTTTAAAAGAAAAAATTAAAAGAATTAAAAAAAAAACAAGAAAAAAATGAAAAAAATTGATATATTTTATGAAAAATTATTGAAAGGAAAAAAAAAAAAAAAAAAAAAAAAAAAAAAGAAAATCAATAAATAAATTTAAAAAAAATAAAATAAATAAATAAATTAAAAAAAAAAGTCAAAAAACAAATAAAGATTGAAATATTTTATGAAAAATTAATAAAGGAAAAAAAAAATATTGAAAATGGTTTGAAAAAAAAAAAAAAAAAACCCACTATTTAGAATTTAGAAAAAATAAATATAGAAATGGAGGAAAACATGTTATTTTGAAAAAAAAATATGAGTATGTTGTGACTTAAAGATATTATAACTTTTCTTAATTTTACCAAAAGATTTTGCTCTTACATCTGAAACCAAAAGTTAGAAAAGAAAAAAGAAAAATGATGATTATTCATCATCATGGAAAGTCAAATATTCAGGATTCCAAAAAATATACTGAGAGACTTTGATAGATTGTTGAAGAAGAAGCAGTTTTCAATATCCATATGTAAACCAATGGTTTATGTTAGAGATCTGTTATCCAGAAATAAATAAAATGAAAATAATGATAATAATAATTCAATAGCACTTGCAATGTTGGGTGTGGAGGATCTTAAATACAAAAGAAAATAAATTGAAAATTGTTACTGATAGATGCCTGCCGATATATTTTGATTGTCTGGTGAAGACAAAAATGAAGAATTATAAAAAATTTGAAGACCATAAATCAAATTTAGTAAATGTAAGGTTTTGTGTTTTGAAATTTTTGAGTATAGCAAATGAATAACAGTTGAAAGTGAAACAAAGTGGAGAAGAATCATAGGAAGCCCCTAAGACAAAATTGGTCCTGTACAATGGATCATAATCTTTAAATGGGCTTACATATTGAAAACTTTAAAGGTTTTGGTGGAGTCCATTTCACCTTGAACTTGTAATTCTTGATATGTTGTATCATTTTGTGAACCTCTCTACAAGGATTGTTCAAGTAACTGCTGTTGGGTCAAAAGTGACCTTCTCCAAGATTGTTTAAATTAAAATAGTTGAGTAAAATATGGTGTAATGATAAAAATACACCAGTTTAATATTTTCAGTTTGGGTATTTTCAATTTTTGCTAGAAACTATTAAGGAATTACATTATGATCCCCTATTAATGACACTTTGGAAGGAGGCTTTCCAAAATGTTTTTCCATTAGTTGAAAGAAAAATCTCCTTTCAGCAATATTTAGTTTGTTGTTGAAAATGCTTTCAATTTGCACAAGTCTTTAAGATTTATAATAAAGTGAAAAACTTTGGTCTACCAAATTCAGAATAAAGTTGATCTTTCCAAGCTCATTTCCATGCCTTATTTTACAAAAAGAGAAAAGACTAGGTCTACCAAATTTAGAACAAATTGTTTATTGGACCTTGCAAAGGTTATTTTTGCATGTCTCAATTCATGCTTAGTCAGTCTTTGTGTTTTTCTCTATTCTTAATTTAGTACCTGTTTATAGCAGATATGCTTACAATTGTAGAATCCTAGTCATGGTTTATAAGCCCCAGGCTTTTCTTTTGAATCTAAGGATACTGGAAGCACATGTCATTTTAGTAAACCCCTCTTTTTTCTTAATTTTTAATGTAATTGTTTTGCTATCACATTGTTCTAATTTGGGAATGGGAAGTGGGAGTTTTCTGAGGAAAGTTGGGTAATTGAAGGTCAGTTGGTTTTGGAATGGGAGGATGTATTTTGGATGGGGACGTGTAATGGGTTGGGATTGTTGGGGGGGGGTGTAGGTGGGTTCTTCGAGGGGTGGTGGGGGGTTGGGTAGGGATGGGTGGTTTGGGAGGGGAAGTAGGTAGTTAAATAGTGTAGTAGGTATGGTTGTTTTAGTAGAGTGGGTGAGTGGAAATGGGAGATTGTTAGGGAGGTAGAGTAGAGTAGAGTAGAGTAGGTAGGTTGATTAGAATAATTAGGTAATTAAGGTTAAGGTAGGTCAAGTAGAGTAGGTGGGTAGATAGTATAAAAAATTAGGTAGGCTAATTATGTAGGAAAGGTAAGTAAGGAAGGTAAAGAAGGTTGGGAATGAGTAATAAGTAGGTAAGTGGGGTACATAAAGTGGTAAGGTAGTTAGAGGTAGGTAGACAGGGATAGTAGGGTGGTACATAGATCAGTTGAGTGGTAAGGGTGGTAGAGAAGATAGAGTAGAGTAGGTAGTAGGTAAGCAGAGTTAGGAGGTTGGTAGAGTAGATAGCACAGTAGAATAGGTATGGAGGTATAGTAGGAAGGTAGAATGGATAATGTAGGTAGAGTAAAAATTCAGAAGAGTAGGCAGGCTGTAGAGCATGTATGTATGTTGGTAGTGTATTCAAGTAGGTAAAGTCAGTATGTAGGTAGAGAGGGTAGTTAGGTAGGTAATTTAAAAGGTAGGTATGTAGGATGACAAGGTAGGTAGGTTGGTTGAGTAGATAGGTTGGAGGGCAGGTTAATAGTAGGTAGATGGAGGAGGAAAGCTGGGAGTTAGGGGAGAGAGAGAAGTGGAAGAGACAGGGTGATAGAAGAGAATGAAAGGAATGAAGAGAAGAGAGCTGAGAAGGAAGCAAGGGGGAGAAAGAAAAGGGGGGAGAGAGAGAGAGAGAGAGAGAGTTGTGGAAGAATGGGAGAGCTAGAAGAGAAGGAAGGATACAAGGGGAGAGAGCAGAGAAGGAAGCAAGGGAGAGAGAGAAGAGGATGAAAGAAGTGAGAGAGAGAGAGAGTGGTGAGGTTTTAGTAGTAAGGTAATGTAGAGTAAGATGGGGGGTAGGGGGAAGGGAGGGGGGAATGGAGGAAGGAGAGGAGGAAGGAAGGCAGGGGGGAGGGAGAGGTGGGGGGAGGGACATGAAGGGGAGGGAGAGGTGGGGGGAGGGGCATGAAGGGGAGGGAGAAGTGGGGACTAAGTTAAAAAGTGGAAATGACGGAGGAGATAGGGAGGGAGGAAGATAGGAAGGAAGGGATCAATGGACTTTTTTAGGGATAACTTCAGAGAGAAATGAATTTTAGATAGATTTTTGGCCATGTGGTTCCAGAGAAGTTTAAACTATGTTTCACCTTTTACACAAAATTGAATGCATAATATATTTATAAAAAGTTGTGCTCATTTTTTTCAACCATTTGCAAAATGTAAGTAAGTTACTTTTTTAGAAACTGTTTTCTTTCATTTGCTGTCCCTAATTTTTAAGTCCCTCATTTTTCATATTCTATTAAACTGAATTGGCCTCACTAAGTCGTACCTTACAAATACAATAGGTACACTCTAGGGGAAGTATTTTCAGTCTATTTCTCTAGAAACAGAGAATATTTGTCATTAAGGTATCTCCGGCAATTTTGACAATTGGTCAACTTAGATTAATCAAAAGGTCCAATGGTCGAGACTTAGAAATACTTGTACATTCTTTATGCCACATTTATAGTGTATTATTCATGAAATGGGGTCAGAAAGTTTGTCTTGACAAGTTCTGTAAGAAGTTTGAAATTGATTTCCTGGGGTCATAAAGAAAGTCATAAATTGAATTCTTTTAAAATGTATGTGAACTCTATCTAGAGGCAACATTATGGTCCAACATTTATTTATTGTGGTCCGAATATTTGTTCTGATAGTTTTTCTACATTAGGCCAACCAGTCTTAAAAAGAAGGTCAAATAGGAAAAAACTTGTGTGCCCCCTGCAACCCTTCTACAAGACAATGCTAATGTAATGTAGCCAGGGAAGTCGCTTAACCCTTTCATTCTCAGCATTATTTTTGAAATATATATCTTATCTAGCTGCTGGAGTCATTTGCTTTGTAAAGATCTTAATAGATTGATTTTTTGTTCTTTGTTTGATATGCTTGGTTAATGGTGACATAAACTTCCATTTACAGGGTGTCATAGAACAAGTTTACTTATTAAAATGACTGAAGATTATAACAATTAAAAAATAATGGTAAAAGAAGGTTTCAATGAATGGTGAAAGAAAAAATGAAATTAAAGTATTGTATTTAAAAGTAAATAAATAAATAGAAAAATAAAAAGAAAATGATCTTTGATTGATTGGAAAAGAAAATAGGAAAAATGAATGAATGAAACAATAAACAAAATGAATAAAAAAAAAAACAAAAAAAATGTAATAATCAAATGAAGAGAAAAAAATCAATTTTTTATCATAGATATATTAATTACAATGATTAAAAAAATAAAGAAAGAAAGAAAAAGAACAAATAGAATGTTTAAAAGAAAAAATTAAAAGAATTAAAAAAAAAAACAAGAAAAAAATGAAAAAAATTTATATATTTTATGAAAAATTATTGCAAGGGAAAAAAAAAAAAAGAAAATGAAAAAAAAAAAAAAAAAAAAAAAATCAATAAATAAATTTTAAAAAAATAAAATAAAATAAATAAATTTAAAAAAAAAAGTCAAAAAACAAATAAAGATTGAAATATTTTATGAAAAATTAATAAAGGAAAAAAAAAATATTGAAAATGGTTTGAAAAAAAAAAAAAAAAAACCACTATTTAGAATTTAGAAAAAATAAATATAGAAATGGAGGAAAACATGTTATTTTGAAAAAAAAATATGAGTACGTTGTGACTTAAAGATATTATAACTTTATTTAATTTTACCAAAAGATTTTGCTCTTACATCTGAAACCAAAAGTTAGAAAAGAAAAAAGAAAAATGATGATTATTCATCATCATGGAAAGTCAAATATTCAGGATTCCAAAAAATATACTGAGAGACTTTGATAGATTGTTGAAGAAGAAGCAGTTTTCAATATCCATATGTAAACCAATGGTTTATGTTAGAGATCTGTTATCCAGAAATAAATAAAATGAAAATAATGATAATAATAATTCAATAGCACTTGCAATGTTGGGTGTGGAGGATCTTAAATACAAAAGAAAATAAATTGAAAATTGTTACTGATAGATGCCTGCCGATATATTTTGATTGTCTGGTGAAGACAAAAATGAAGAATTATAAAAAATTTGAAGACCATAAATCAAATTTAGTAAATGTAAGGTTTTGTGTTTTGAAATTTTTGAGTATAGCAAATGAATAACAGTTGAAAGTGAAACAAAGTGGAGAAGAATCATAGGAAGCCCCTAAGACAAAATTGGTCCTGTACAATGGATCATAATCTTTAAATGGGCTTACATATTGAAAACTTTAAAGGTTTTGGTGGAGTCCATTTCACCTTGAACTTGTAATTCTTGATATGTTGTATCATTTTGTGAACCTCTCTACAAGGATTGTTCAAGTAACTGCTGTTGGGTCAAAAGTGACCTTCTCCAAGATTGTTTAAATTAAAATAGTTGAGTAAAATATGGTGTAATGATAAAAATACACCAGTTTAATATTTTCAGTTTGGGTATTTTCAATTTTTGCTAGAAACTATTAAGGAATTACATTATGATCCCCTATTAATGACACTTTGCAAGGAGGCTTTCCAAAATGTTTTTCCGTTAGTTGAAAAAAAAATCTCCTTTCAGCAATATTTAGTTTGTTGTTGAAAATGCTTTCAATTTGCACAAGTCTTTAAGATTTATAATAAAGTGAAAAACTTTGGTCTACCAAATTCAGAATAAAGTTGATCTTTCCAAGCTCATTTCCATGCCTTATTTTACAAAAAGAGAAAAGACTAGGTCTACCAAATTTAGAACAAATTGTTTATTGGACCTTGCAAAGGTTATTTTTGCATGTCTCAATTCATGTTTAGTCAGTCATTGTGTTTTTCTCTATTCTTAATTTAGTACCTGTTTATAGCAGATATGCTTACAATTGTAGAATCCTAGTCATGGTTTATAAGCCCCAGGCTTTTCTTTTGAATCTAAGGATACTGGAAGCACATGTCATTTTAGTAAACCCCTCTTTTTTCTTAATTTTTAATGTAATTGTTTTGCTATCACATTGTTCTAATTTGGGAATGGGAAGTGGCAGTTTTCTGAGGAAAGTTGGGTAATTGAAGGTCAGTTGGTTTTGGAATGGGAGGATGTATTTTGGATGGGGACGTGTAATGGGTTGGGATTGTTGGGGGGGGTGTAGGTGGGTTCTTCGAGGGGTGGTGGGGGGTTGGGTAGGGATGGGTGGTTTGGGAGGGGAAGTAGGTAGTTAAATAGTGTAGTAGGTATGGTTGTTTTAGTAGAGTGGGTGAGTGGAAATGGGAGATTGTTAGGGAGGTAGAGTAGAGTAGAGTAGAGTAGGTAGGTTGATTAGAATAATTAATTAGGTAATTAAGGTTAAGGTAGGTCAAGTAGAGTAGGTGGGTAGATAGTATAAAAAATTAGGTAGGCTAATTATGTAGGAAAGGTAAGTAAGGAAGGTAAAGAAGGTTGGGAATGAGTAATAAGTAGGTAAGTGGGGTACATAAAGTGGTAAGGTAGTTAGAGGTAGGTAGACAGGGATAGTAGGGTGGTACATAGATCAGTTGAGTGGTAAGGGTGGTAGAGAAGATAGAGTAGAGTAGGTAGTAGGTAAGCAGAGTTAGGAGGTTGGTAGAGTAGATAGCACAGTAGAATAGGTATGGAGGTATAGTAGGAAGGTAGAATGGATAATGTAGGTAGAGTAAAAATTCAGAAGAGTAGGCAGGCTGTAGAGCATGTATGTTGGTAGTGTATTCAAGTAGGTAAAGTCAGTATGTAGGTAGAGAGGGTAGTTAGGTAGGTAATTTAAAAGGTAGGTATGTAGGATGACAAGGTAGGTAGGTTGGTTGAGTAGATAGGTTGGAGGGCAGGTTAATAGTAGGTAGATGGAGGAGGAAAGCTGGGAGTTAGGGGAGAGAGAGAAGTGGAAGAGACAGGGTGATAGAAGAGAATGAAAGGAATGAAGAGAAGAGAGCTGAGAAGGAAGCAAGGGGGAGAAAGAAAAGGGGGGAGAGAGAGAGAGAGAGAGTTGTGGAAGAATGGGAGAGCTAGAAGAGAAGGAAGGATACAAGGGGAGAGAGCAGAGAAGGAAGCAAGGGAGAGAGAGAAGAGGATGAAAGAAGTGAGAGAGAGAGAGAGTGGTGAGGTTTTAGTAGTAAGGTAATGTAGAGTAAGATGGGGGGTAGGGGGAAGGGAGGGGGGAATGGAGGAAGGAGAGGAGGAAGGAAGGCAGGGGGGAGGGAGAGGTGGGGGGAGGGACATGAAGGGGAGGGAGAGGTGGGGGGAGGGGCATGAAGGGGAGGGAGAAGTGGGGACTAAGTTAAAAAGTGGAAATGACGGAGGAGATAGGGAGGGAGGAAGATAGGAAGGAAGGGATCAATGGACTTTTTTAGGGATAACTTCAGAGAGAAATGAATTTTAGATAGATTTTTGGCCATGTGGTTCCAGAGAAGTTTAAACTATGTTTCACCTTTTACACAAAATTGAATGCATAATATATTTATAAAAAGTTGTGCTCATTTTTTTCAACCATTTGCAAAATGTAAGTAAGTTACTTTTTTAGAAACTGTTTTCTTTCATTTGCTGTCCCTAATTTTTAAGTCCCTCATTTTTCATATTCTATTAAACTGAATTGGCCTCACTAAGTCGTACCTTACAAATACAATAGGTACACTCTAGGGGAAGTATTTTCAGTCTATTTCTCTAGAAACAGAGAATATTTGTCATTAAGGTATCTCCGGCAATTTTGACAATTGGTCAACTTAGATTAATCAAAAGGTCCAATGGTCGAGACTTAGAAATACTTGTACATTCTTTATGCCACATTTATAGTGTATTATTCATGAAATGGGGTCAGAAAGTTTGTCTTGACAAGTTCTGTAAGAAGTTTGAAATTGATTTCCTGGGGTCATAAAGAAAGTCATAAATTGAATTCTTTTAAAATGTATGTGAACTCTATCTAGAGGCAACATTATGGTCCAACATTTATTTATTGTGGTCCGAATATTTGTTCTGATAGTTTTTCTACATTAGGCCAACCAGTCTTAAAAAGAAGGTCAAATAGGAAAAAACTTGTGTGCCCCCTGCAACCCTTCTACAAGACAATGCTAATGTAATGTAGCCAGGGAAGTCGCTTAACCCTTTCATTCTCAGCATTATTTTTGAAATATATATCTGCTGGAGTCATTTGCTTTGTAAAGATCTTAATAGATTGATTTTTTGTTCTTTGTTTGATATGCTTGGTTAATGGTGACATAAACTTCCATTTACAGGGTGTCATAGAACAAGTTTACTTATTAAAATGACTGAAGATTATAACAATTAAAAAATAATGGTAAAAGAAGGTTTCAATGAATGGTGAAAGAAAAAATGAAATTAAAGTATTGTATTTAAAAGTAAATAAATAAATAGAAAAATAAAAAGAAAATGATCTTTGATTGATTGGAAAAGAAAATAGGAAAAATGAATGAATGAAACAATAAACAAAATGAATAAAAAAAAAAACAAAAAAAATGTAATAATCAAATGAAGAGAAAAAAATCAATTTTTTATCATAGATATATTAATTACAATGATTAAAAAAATAAAGAAAGAAAGAAAAAGAACAAATAGAATGTTTAAAAGAAAAAATTAAAAGAATTAAAAAAAAAAACAAGAAAAAAATGAAAAAAATTTATATATTTTATGAAAAATTATTGCAAGGGAAAAAAAAAAAAAGAAAATGAAAAAAAAAAAAAAAAAAAAAAAATCAATAAATAAATTTTAAAAAAATAAAATAAAATAAATAAATTTAAAAAAAAAAGTCAAAAAACAAATAAAGATTGAAATATTTTATGAAAAATTAATAAAGGAAAAAAAAAATATTGAAAATGGTTTGAAAAAAAAAAAAAAAACATTATTTAGAATTTAGAAAAAATAAATATAGAAATGGAGGAAAACAAGTTATTTTGAAAAAAAAATATGAGTATGTTGTGACTTAAAGATATTATAACTTTTCTTAATTTTACCAAAAGATTTTGCTCTTACATCTGAAACCAAAAGTTAGAAAAGAAAAAAGAAAAATGATGATTATTCATCATCATGGAAAGTCAAATATTCAGGATTCCAAAAAATATACTGAGAGACTTTGATAGATTGTTGAAGAAGAAGCAGTTTTCAATATCCATATGTAAACCAATGGTTTATGTTAGAGATCTGTTATCCAGAAATAAATAAAATGAAAATAATGATAATAATAATTCAATAGCACTTGCAATGTTGGGTGTGGAGGATCTTAAATACAAAAGAAAATAAATTGAAAATTGTTACTGATAGATGCCTGCCGATATATTTTGATTGTCTGGTGAAGACAAAAATGAAGAATTATAAAAAATTTGAAGACCATAAATCAAATTTAGTAAATGTAAGGTTTTGTGTTTTGAAATTTTTGAGTATAGCAAATGAATAACAGTTGAAAGTGAAACAAAGTGGAGAAGAATCATAGGAAGCCCCTAAGACAAAATTGGTCCTGTACAATGGATCATAATCTTTAAATGGGCTTACATATTGAAAACTTTAAAGGTTTTGGTGGAGTCCATTTCACCTTGAACTTGTAATTCTTGATATGTTGTATCATTTTGTGAACCTCTCTACAAGGATTGTTCAAGTAACTGCTGTTGGGTCAAAAGTGACCTTCTCCAAGATTGTTTAAATTAAAATAGTTGAGTAAAATATGGTGTAATGATAAAAATACACCAGTTTAATATTTTCAGTTTGGGTATTTTCAATTTTTGCTAGAAACTATTAAGGAATTACATTATGATCCCCTATTAATGACACTTTGGAAGGAGGCTTTCCAAAATGCTTTTCCGTTAGTTGAAAGAAAAATCTCCTTTCAGCAATATTTAGTTTGTTGTTGAAAATGCTTTCAATTTGCACAAGTCTTTAAGATTTATAATAAAGTGAAAAACTTTGGTCTACCAAATTCAGAATAAAGTTGATCTTTCCAAGCTCATTTCCATGCCTTATTTTACAAAAAGAGAAAAGACTAGGTCTACCAAATTTAGAACAAATTGTTTATTGGACCTTGCAAAGGTTATTTTTGCATGTCTCAATTCATGTTTAGTCAGTCTTTGTGTTTTTCTCTATTCTTAATTTAGTACCTGTTTATAGCAGATATGCTTACAATTGTAGAATCCTAGTCATGGTTTATAAGCCCCAGGCTTTTCTTTTGAATCTAAGGATACTGGAAGCACATGTCATTTTAGTAAACCCCTCTTTTTTCTTAATTTTTAATGTAATTGTTTTGCTATCACATTGTTCTAATTTGGGAATGGGAAGTGGCAGTTTTCTGAGGAAAGTTGGGTAATTGAAGGCCAGTTGGTTTTGGAATGGGAGGATGTATTTTGGATGGGGACGTGTAATGGGTTGGGATTGTTGGGGGGGGTGTAGGTGGGTTCTTCGAGGGGTGGTGGGGGGTTGGGTAGGGATGGGTGGTTTGGGAGGGGAAGTAGGTAGTTAAATAGTGTAGTAGGTATGGTTGTTTTAGTAGAGTGGGTGAGTGGAAATGGGAGATTGTTAGGGAGGTAGAGTAGAGTAGAGTAGAGTAGGTAGGTTGATTAGAATAATTAGGTAATTAAGGTTAAGGTAGGTCAAGTAGAGTAGGTGGGTAGATAGTATAAAAAGTTAGGTAGGCTAATTATTAAGGAAAGGTAAGTAAGGAAGGTAAAGAAGGTTGGGAATGAGTAATAAGTAGGTAAGTGGGGTACATAAAGTGGTAAGGTAGTTAGAGGTAGGTAGACAGGGATAGTAGGGTGGTACATAGATCAGTTGAGTGGTAAGGGTGGTAGAGAAGATAGAGTAGAGTAGGTAGTAGGTAAGCAGAGTTAGGAGGTTGGTAGAGTAGATAGCACAGTAGAATAGGTATGGAGGTATAGTAGGAAGGTAGAATGGATAATGTAGGTAGAGTAAAAATTCAGAAGAGTAGGCAGGCTGTAGAGCATGTATGTTGGTAGTGTATTCAAGTAGGTAAAGTCAGTATGTAGGTAGAGAGGGTAGTTAGGTAGGTAATTTAAAAGGTAGGTATGTAGGATGACAAGGTAGGTAGGTTGGTTGAGTAGATAGGTTGGAGGGCAGGTTAATAGTAGGTAGATGGAGGAGGAAAGCTGGGAGTTAGGGGAGAGAGAGAAGTGGAAGAGACAGGGTGATAGAAGAGAATGAAAGGAATGAAGGGAAGAGAGCTGAGAAGGAAGCAAGGGGGAGAAAGAAAAGGGGAGAGAGAGAGAGAGAGAGAGAGAGAGTTGTGGAAGAATGGGAGAGCTAGAAGAGAAGGAAGGATACAAGGGGAGAGAGCAGAGAAGGAAGCAAGGGGGAGAGAGAAGGAGAGGAAGGGAGAGAGAGAAGAGGATGAAAGAAAGAGAGAGAGAGAGTGGTGAGGTTTTAGTAGTAAGGTAATGTAGAGTAAGATGGGGGGTAGGGGGAAGGGAGGGGGGAATGGAGGAAGGAGAGGAGGAAGGAAGGCAGGGGGGAGGGAGAGGTGGGGGGAGGGACATGAAGGGGAGGGAGAGGTGGGGGGAGGGGCATGAAGGGGAGGGAGAAGTGGGGACTAAGTTAAAAAGTGGAAATGACGGAGGAGATAGGGAGGGAGGAAGATAGGAAGGAAGGGATCAATGGACTTTTTTAGGGATAACTTCAGAGAGAAATGAATTTTAGATAGATTTTAGGCCATGTGGTTCCAGAGAAGTTTAAACTATGTTTCACCTTTTACACAAAATTGAATGCATAATATATTTATAAAAAGTTGTGCTCATTTTTTTCAACCATTTGCAAAATGTAAGTAAGTTACTTTTTTAGAAACTGTTTTCTTTCATTTGCTGTCCCTAATTTTTAAGTCCCTCATTTTTCATATTCTATTAAACTGAATTGGCCTCACTAAGTCATACCTTACAAAAACAATAGGTACACTCTAGGGGAAGTATTTTCAGTCTATTTCTCTAGAAACAGAGAATATTTGTCATTACGGTATCTCCGGCAATTTTGACAATTGGTCAACTTAGATTAATCAAAAGGTCCAATGGTCGAGACTTAGAAATACTTGTACATTCTTTATGCCACATTTATAGTGTATTATTCATGAAATGGGGTCAGAAAGTTTGTCTTGACAAGTTCTGTAAGAAGTTTGAAATTGATTTCCTGGGGTCATAAAGAAAGTCATAAATTGAATTCTTTTAAAATGTATGTGAACTCTATCTAGAGGCAACATTATGGTCCAACATTTATTTATTGTGGTCCGAATATTTGTTCTGATAGTTTTTCTACATTAGGCCAACCAGTCTTAAAAAGAAGGTCAAATAGGAAAAAACTTGTGTGCCCCCTGCAACCCTTCTACAAGACAATGCTAATGTAATGTAGCCAGGGAAGTCGCTTAACCCTTTCATTCTCAGCATTATTTTTGAAATATATATCTTATCTAGCTGCTGGAGTCATTTGCTTTGTAAAGATCTTAATAGATTGATTTTTTGTTCTTTGTTTGATATGCTTGGTTAATGGTGACATAAACTTCCATTTACAGGGTGTCATAGAACAAGTTTACTTATTAAAATGACTGAAGATTATAACAATTAAAAAATAATGGTAAAAGAAGGTTTCAATAAATGGTGAAAGAAAAAATGAAATTAAAGTATTGTATTTAAAAGTAAATAAATAAATAGAAAAATAAAAAGAAAATGATCTTTGATTGATTGGAAAAGAAAGTAGGAAAAATGAATGAATGAAACAATAAACAAAATGAATAAAAAAAAAACAAAAAAAATGTAATAATCAAATGAAGAGAAAAAAATCAATTTTTTATCATAGATATATTAATTACAATGATTAAAAAAATAAAGAAAGAAAGAAAAAGAACAAATAGAATGTTTAAAAGAAAAAATTAAAAGAATTAAAAAAAAAAACAAGAAAAAAATGAAAAAAATTTATATATTTTATGAAAAATTATTGCAAGGGAAAAAAAAAAAAAAAAAAAAAAGAAAATGAAAAAAAAAAAAAAAAAAAATCAATAAATAAATTTAAAAAAAATAAAATAAAATAAATAAATTAAAAAAAAAAAGTCAAAAAACAAATAAAGATTGAAATATTTTATGAAAAATTAATAAAGGAAAAAAAAAATATTGAAAATGGTTTGAAAAAAAAAAAAAAAAAAAAAACCACTATTTAGAATTTAGAAAAAATAAATATAGAAATGGAGGAAAACATGTTATTTTGAAAAAAAAATATGAGTATGTTGTGACTTAAAGATATTATAACTTTTCTTAATTTTACCAAAAGATCTTGCTCTTACATCTAAAACCAAAAGTTAGAAAAGAAAAAAGAAAAATGATGATTATTCATCATCATGGAAAGTCAAATATTCAGGATTCCAAAAAATATACTGAGAGACTTTGATAGATTGTTGAAGAAGCAGCAGTTTTCAATATCCATATGTAAACCAATGGTTTATGTTAGAGATCTGTTATCCAGAAATAAATAAAATGAAAATAATGATAATAATAATTCAATAGCACTTGCAATGTTGGGTGTGGAGGATCTTAAATACAAAAGAAAATGAAAATTGTTACTGATAGATGCCTGCCGATATATTTTGATTGTCTGGTGAAGACAAAAATGAAGAATTATAAAAAATTTGAAGACCATAAATCAAATTTAGTAAATGTAAGGTTTTGTGTTTTGAAATTTTTGAGTATAGCAAATGAATAACAGTTGAAAGTGAAACAAAGAGGAGAAGAATCATAGGAAGCCCCTAAGACAAAATTGGTCCTGTACAATGGATCATAATCTTTAAATGGGCTTACATATTGAAAACTTTAAAGGTTTTGGTGGAGTCCATTTCACCTTGAACTTGTAATTCTTGATATGTTGTATCATTTTGTGAACCTCTCTACAAGGATTGTTCAAGTAACTGCTGTTGGGTCAAAAGTGACCTTCTCCAAGATTGTTTAAATTAAAATAGTTGAGTAAAATATGGTGTAATGATAAAAATACACCAGTTTAATATTTTCAGTTTGGGTATTTTCAATTTTTGCTAGAAACTATTAAGGAATTACATTATGATCCCCTATTAATGACACTTTGGAAGGAGGCTTTCCAAAATGTTTTTCCGTTAGTTGAAAGAAAAATCTCCTTTCAGCAATATTTAGTTTGTTATTGAAAATGCTTTCAATTTGCACAAGTCTTTAAGATTTATAATAAAGTGAAAAACTTTGGTCTACCAAATTCAGAATAAAGTTGATCTTTCCAAGCTCATTTCCATGCCTTATTTTACAAAAAGAGAAAAGACTAGGTCTACCAAATTTAGAACAAATTGTTTATTGGACCTTGCAAAGGTTATTTTTGCATGTCTCAATTCATGTTTAGTCAGTCATTGTGTTTTTCTCTATTCTTAATTTAGTACCTGTTTATAGCAGATATGCTTACAATTGTAGAATCCTAGTCATGGTTTATAAGCCCCAGGCTTTTCTTTTGAATCTAAGGATACTGGAAGCACATGTCATTTTAGTAAACCCCTCTTTTTTCTTAATTTTTAATGTAATTGTTTTGCTATCACATTGTTCTAATTTGGGAATGGGAAGTGGCAGTTTTCTGAGGAAAGTTGGGTAATTGAAGGTCAGTTGGTTTTGGAATGGGAGGATGTATTTTGGATGGGGACGTGTAATGGGTTGGGATTGTTGGGGGGGGTGTAGGTGGGTTCTTCGAGGGGTGGTGGGGGGTTGGGTAGGGATGGGTGGTTTGGGAGGGGAAGTAGGTAGTTAAATAGTGTAGTAGGTATGGTTGTTTTAGTAGAGTGGGTGAGTGGAAATGGGAGATTGTTAGGGAGGTAGAGTAGAGTAGAGTAGAGTAGGTAGGTTGATTAGAATAATTAGGTAATTAAGGTTAAGGTAGGTCAAGTAGAGTAGGTGGGTAGATAGTATAAAAAATTAGGTAGGCTAATTATGTAGGAAAGGTAAGTAAGGAAGGTAAAGAAGGTTGGGAATGAGTAATAAGTAGGTAAGTGGGGTACATAAAGTGGTAAGGTAGTTAGAGGTAGGTAGACAGGGATAGTAGGGTGGTACATAGATCAGTTGAGTGGTAAGGGTGGTAGAGAAGATAGAGTAGAGTAGGTAGTAGGTAAGCAGAGTTAGGAGGTTGGTAGAGTAGATAGCACAGTAGAATAGGTATGGAGGTATAGTAGGAAGGTAGAATGGATAATGTAGGTAGAGTAAAAATTCAGAAGAGTAGGCAGGCTGTAGAGCATGTATGTTGGTAGTGTATTCAAGTAGGTAAAGTCAGTATGTAGGTAGAGAGGGTAGTTAGGTAGGTAATTTAAAAGGTAGGTATGTAGGATGACAAGGTAGGTAGGTTGGTTGAGTAGATAGGTTGGAGGGCAGGTTAATAGTAGGTAGATGGAGGAGGAAAGCTGGGAGTTAGGGGAGAGAGAGAAGTGGAAGAGACAGGGTGATAGAAGAGAATGAAAGGAATGAAGAGAAGAGAGCTGAGAAGGAAGCAAGGGGGAGAAAGAAAAGGGGAGAGAGAGAGAGAGAGAGAGAGAGAGAGAGAGAGAGAGAGAGAGAGAGAGTTGGGGAAGAATGGGAGAGCTAGAAGAGAAGGAAGGATACAAGGGGAGAGAGCAGAGAAGGAAGCAAGGGGGAGAGAGAAGGAGAGGAAGGGAGAGAGAGAAGAGGATGAAAGAAGTGAGAGAGAGAGAGAGTGGTGAGGTTTTAGTAGTAAGGTAATGTAGAGTAAGATGGGGGGTAGGGGGAAGGGAGGGGGGAATGGAGGAAGGAGAGGAGGAAGGAAGGCAGGGGGGAGGGAGAGGTGGGGGGAGGGACATGAAGGGGAGGGAGAGGTGGGGGGAGGGGCATGAAGGGGAGGGAGAAGTGGGGACTAAGTTAAAAAGTGGAAATGACGGAGGAGATAGGGAGGGAGGAAGATAGGAAGGAAGGGATCAATGGACTTTTTTAGGGATAACTTCAGAGAGAAATGAATTTTAGATAGATTTTAGGCCATGTGGTTCCAGAGAAGTTTAAACTATGTTTCACCTTTTACACAAAATTGAATGCATAATATATTTATAAAAAGTTGTGCTCATTTTTTTCAACCATTTGCAAAATGTAAGTAAGTTACTTTTTTAGAAACTGTTTTCTTTCATTTGCTGTCCCTAATTTTTAAGTCCCTCATTTTTCATATTCTATTAAACTGAATTGGCCTCACTAAGTCATACCTTACAAAAACAATAGGTACACTCTAGGGGAAGTATTTTCAGTCTATTTCTCTAGAAACAGAGAATATTTGTCATTACGGTATCTCTGGCAATTTTGACAATTGGTCAACTTAGATTAATCAAAAGGTCCAATGGTCGAGACTTAGAAATACTTGTACATTATTTATGCCACATTTATAGTGTATTATTCATGAAATGGGGTCAGAAAGTTTGTCTTGACAAGTTCTGTAAGAAGTTTGAAATTGATTTCCTGGGGTCATAAAGAAAGTCATAAATTGAATTCTTTTAAAATGTATGTGAACTCTATCTAGAGGCAACATTATGGTCCAACATTTATTTATTGTGGTCCGAATATTTGTTCTGATAGTTTTTCTACATTAGGCCAACCAGTCTTAAAAAGAAGGTCAAATAGGAAAAAACTTGTGTGCCCCCTGCAACCCTTCTACAAGACAATGCTAATGTAATGTAGCCAGGGAAGTCGCTTAACCCTTTCATTCTCAGCATTATTTTTGAAATATATATCTTATCTAGCTGCTGGAGTCATTTGCTTTGTAAAGATCTTAATAGATTGATTTTTTGTTGTTTGTTTGATATGCTTGGTTAATGGTGACATAAACTTCCATTTACAGGGTGTCATAGAACAAGTTTACTTATTAAAATGACTGAAGATTATAACAATTAAAAAATAATGGTAAAAGAAGGTTTCAATGAATGGTGAAAGAAAAAATGAAATTAAAGTATTGTATTTAAAAGTAAATAAATAAATAGAAAAATAAAAAGAAAATGATCTTTGATTGATTGGAAAAGAAAATAGGAAAAATGAATGAATGAAACAATAAACAAAATGAATAAAAAAAAAACAAAAAAAATGTAATAATCAAATGAAGAGAAAAAAATCAATTTTTTATCATAGATATATTAATTACAATGATTAAAAAAATAAAGAAAGAAAGAAAAAGAACAAATAGAATGTTTAAAAGAAAAAATTAAAAGAATTAAAAAAAAAAACAAGAAAAAAATGAAAAAAATTGATATATTTTATGAAAAATTATTGCAAGGGAAAAAAAAAAAAAAAGAAAATGAAAAAAAAAAAAAAAAAAAAATCAATAAATAAATTAAAAAAACATAAAATAAAATAAATAAATTAAAAAAAAAAAGTCAAAAAACAAATAAAGATTGAAATATTTTATGAAAAATTAATAAAGGAAAAAAAAAATATTGAAAATGGTTTGAAAAAAAAAAAAAAAAAAAAACCACTATTTAGAATTTAGAAAAAATAAATATAGAAATGGAGGAAAACATGTTATTTTGAAAAAAAAATATGAGTATGTTGTGACTTAAAGATATTATAACTTTTCTTAATTTTACCAAAAGATTTTGCTCTTACATCTGAAACCAAAAGTTAGAAAAGAAAAAAGAAAAATGATGATTATTCATCATCATGGAAAGTCAAATATTCAGGATTCCAAAAAATATACTGAGAGACTTCGATAGATTGTTGAAGAAGAAGCAGTTTTCAATATCCATATGTAAACCAATGGTTTATGTTAGAGATCTGTTATCCAGAAATAAATAAAATGAAAATAATGATAATAATAATTCAATAGCACTTGCAATGTTGGGTGTGGAGGATCTTAAATACAAAAGAAAATAAATTGAAAATTGTTACTGATAGATGCCTGCCGATATATTTTGATTGTCTGGTGAAGACAAAAATGAAGAATTATAAAAAATTTGAAGACCATAAATCAAATTTAGTAAATGTAAGGTTTTGTGTTTTGAAATTTTTGAGTATAGCAAATGAATAACAGTTGAAAGTGAAACAAAGTGGAGAAGAATCATAGGAAGCCCCTAAGACAAAATTGGTCCTGTACAATGGATCATAATCTTTAAATGGGCTTACATATTGAAAACTTTAAAGGTTTTGGTGGAGTCCATTTCACCTTGAACTTGTAATTCTTGATATGTTGTATCATTTTGTGAACCTCTCTATAAGGATTGTTCAAGTAACTGCTGTTGGGTCAAAAGTGACCTTCTCCAAGATTGTTTAAATTAAAATAGTTGAGTAAAATATGGTGTAATGATAAAAATACACCAGTTTAATATTTTCAGTTTGGGTATTTTCAATTTTTGCTAGAAACTATTAAGGAATTACATTATGATCCCCTATTAATGACACTTTGGAAGGAGGCTTTCCAAAATGTTTTTCCGTTAGTTGAAAGAAAAATCTCCTTTCAGCAATATTTAGTTTGTTGTTGAAAATGCTTTCAATTTGCACAAGTCTTTAAGATTTATAATAAAGTGAAAAACTTTGGTCTACCAAATTCAGAATAAAGTTGATCTTTCCAAGCTCATTTTGAAAGCCTTAATTTAAAAAAAAAGAGAAAAGACTAGGTCTACCAAATTTAGAACAAATTGTTTATTGGACCTTGCAAAGGTTATTTTTGCATGTCTCAATTCATGTTTAGTCAGTCTTTGTGTTTTTCTCTATTCTTAATTTAGTACCTGTTTATAGCAGATATGCTTACAATTGTAGAATCCTAGTCATGGTTTATAAGCCCCAGGCTTTTCTTTTGAATCTAAGGATACTGGAAGCACATGTCATTTTAGTAAACCCCTCTTTTTTCTTAATTTTTAATGTAATTGTTTTGCTATCACATTGTTCTAATTTGGGAATGGGAAGTGGCAGTTTTCTGAGGAAAGTTGGGTAATTGAAGGTCAGTTGGTTTTGGAATGGGAGGATGTATTTTGGATGGGGACGTGTAATGGGTTGGGATTGTTGGGGGGGGGTGTAGGTGGGTTCTTCGAGGGGTGGTGGGGGGTTGGGTAGGGATGGGTGGTTTGGGAGGGGAAGTAGGTAGTTAAATAGTGTAGTAGGTATGGTTGTTTTAGTAGAGTGGGTGAGTGGAAATGGGAGATTGTTAGGGAGGTAGAGTAGAGTAGAGTAGAGTAGGTAGGTTGATTAGAATAATTAGGTAATTAAGGTTAAGGTAGGTCAAGTAGAGTAGGTGGGTAGATAGTATAAAAAATTAGGTAGGCTAATTATGTAGGAAAGGTAAGTAAGGAAGGTAAAGAAGGTTGGGAATGAGTAATAAGTAGGTAAGTGGGGTACATAAAGTGGTAAGGTAGTTAGAGGTAGGTAGACAGGGATAGTAGGGTGGTACATAGATCAGTTGAGTGGTAAGGGTGGTAGAGAAGATAGAGTAGAGTAGGTAGTAGGTAAGCAGAGTTAGGAGGTTGGTAGAGTAGATAGCACAGTAGAATAGGTATGGAGGTATAGTAGGAAGGTAGAATGGATAATGTAGGTAGAGTAAAAATTCAGAAGAGTAGGCAGGCTGTAGAGCATGTATGTTGGTAGTGTATTCAAGTAGGTAAAGTCAGTATGTAGGTAGAGAGGGTAGTTAGGTAGGTAATTTAAAAGGTAGGTATGTAGGATGACAAGGTAGGTAGGTTGGTTGAGTAGATAGGTTGGAGGGCAGATTAATAGTAGGTAGATGGAGGAGGAAAGCTGGAAGTTAGGGGAGAGAGAGAAGTGGAAGAGACAGGGTGATAGAAGAGAATGAAAGGAATGAAGGGAAGAGAGCTGAGAAGGAAGCAAGGGGGAGAAAGAAAAGGGGAGAAAGAGAGAGAGAGAGAGAGAGAGAGAGAGAGAGAGAGAGAGTTGTGGAAGAATGGGAGAGCTAGAAGAGAAGGAAGGATACAAGGGGAGAGAGCAGAGAAGGAAGCAAGGGGGAGAGAGAAGGAGAGGAAGGGAGAGAGAGAAGAGGATGAAAGAAGTGAGAGAGAGAGAGAGTGGTGAGGTTTTAGTAGTAAGGTAATGTAGAGTAAGATGGGGGGTAGGGGGAAGGGAGGGGGGAATGGAGGAAGGAGAGGAGGAAGGAAGGCAGGGGGGAGGGAGAGGTGGGGGGAGGGACATGAAGGGGAGGGAGAGGTGGGGGGAGGGGCATGAAGGGGAGGGAGAAGTGGGGACTAAGTTAAAAAGTGGAAATGACGGAGGAGATAGGGAGGGAGGAAGATAGGAAGGAAGGGATCAATGGACTTTTTTAGGGATAACTTCAGAGAGAAATGAATTTTAGATAGATTTTTGGCCATGTGGTTCCAGAGAAGTTTAAACTATGTTTCACCTTTTACACAAAATTGAATGCATAATATATTTATAAAAAGTTGTGCTCATTTTTTTCAACCATTTGCAAAATGTAAGTAAGTTACTTTTTTAGAAACTGTTTTCTTTCATTTGCTGTCCCTAATTTTTAAGTCCCTCATTTTTCATATTCTATTAAACTGAATTGGCCGCACTAAGTCATACCTTTCAAAAACAATAGGTACACTCTACGGGAAGTATTTTCAGTCTATTTCTCTAGAAACAGAGAATATTTGTCATTACAGTATCTCCGGCAATTTTGACAATTGGTCAACTTGGATTAATCAAAAGGTCCAATGGTCAAGACTTAGAAAAACTTGTACATTCTTCATGCCGCATTTATAGTCTACTATTCATGAAATGTTGTTAGAAAGTTTTTCTAAGTAAGTTTTGTGAGAAGTTTGAAATTGGTTACTTGGGTCATAAAGGAACCCACAATTTGAAATCTTTTAAAATGTATGTGAATGCTATCTAAAGGCAACATTATAATCCAACATTTATTCAATGTGATCAGAATATTTGTGCTGATAATATTTCCATATTTGGCTATACAGTCTAAGAGTTGAATCTAGGCAGCGGGATTGCAGGATTCCAGCACATACATATTTCTTGGCACAAAAGGCAAGTGTCACTGTGGCACAGGCCATGCTTATTCAGACAGATTGGCACGTAAGTGAATCAATGGTGCGTACATAAATTTGTTAGATGTGGCTGTCAAAACCCTCGTAATATACCTAATAAAGTCTAGTACAACATATTTATCTACCCTCCATAGAAATCGATACTACAGTAGTAGTATTCTATTTATAGCATCTGCTGTGGCCCAATTTCCTTATATGCACCTATAGTAAAGCCAGCCAAATGGGTCACATGATAGATACGTATTACATACGTAATAAGCTACATCATGCAACTGTATGATCATTGGCGAAGCAAATGAGTATGTTCAATTTGTTCAGAAAATATAAAAGACCTGTGAACTCAGACGATTCAGCTTCACTGAGTTCGGAAGCTTTGACTCTTGTGCAGCCGATGGATGATAGTTGACCAACGATTAAAAAACAGAAATTTGATCACATATTTCAAAAGACTTGGCTTGAAACTGTAATATACAATCCCTTTTGAAACCTATCCATGGTTGAGGAAAAGTGATAAAGGAATGATCTATGCAGTATGTAGTGCTCAAAATAAGAAAAACTCTTTCACTACTGGATCATGTGACAATTATCGAAAGAATTCTCTAAGCAGACATGTTTCATCTCTGGATCATTTTGAGGCAATGAAAAAAGCAGCTCTTAGACAAAATATGAGTCATGTAATTCGATTTTTAAAACTTTTTACTCCCTCAAATCCTAATAACATCTATTTAAACTTGTTGAAAAAAAGGACAGAGAGCACAAATTTTCATTATTCTTTAAGGATTTCATAGTTGAAAACATGCATGTTTGGATTGTGTAAATTATAGACTTGTAGTGATTATAACGAAATACCAACAACAACAACCAAAATGGCAACCACAGAAAAAAATCAACATTAAATAGTGAATATATATATAGTGATCATTAACTGTGTACCAGATGACACAATTTTGGACTTGACCAAATTGAAAGCATTTGCAGACAACAAAAAATGACTAAATAATTTAAATTTGTTACTTAAGTTGAAGTATAGAAGACATTGTGGAAAATGAAGAAATGCTGTTTACCAGTACTTTCTTCTTTTCCACAATGTTTTCAACTTTTTTTTTTTTTTTGTTCTTTTAGGGTAATTAAAGCTCGAGACTGTATGGTAAAGGGTTAATGGTCACTGGTGGCCAAACTCAGAAAAATGGTGGACCATAATTTGAAATATGGTGGGGGAGTTGGCCAATATTTATGCAAACCTAGATTCAACTAGGTCAAATAGAAAGAAGGTCAAATAGAAAAACCTTGTGTGCCCTCTGCAACCCTTCTTAAATCCACTGCTAATAGATGTAGCCAGAGAAGTTGTCTTAACCTCAGCATTATTTTAGAAATATATAAAATATCTAAGTGCTGGAGACATTTGCTTTGAAAAGATCTTTAAAGATTGATTTTTTGTTCCGTATTTGACATGCTTGGTTTACGGAGACATTAACTTCCATTTACACAGTGTCATAGCACAAGTTTCATTGTTAAAATTGTCAATCATGGTAAGAGATCTTATGTATTTAATGAAGCATGCTTGAAAAGAAAAGAGTTAATAATATCCAGAATGAGGGTCCAAACTGGTCACCTTGAACTGAAAAGTATGTGACCTAGTCAACCAATATAAAAAGTTCATGTGCACTCCAGAGGCTGTATTTTGTGTCAGTTGCAAGTTCATTATTTCTTAAGTAATTGCAGTAGTGAAATAAAAGTACAGGTCATCTAATCCTTTGCTTCTATGTTTTAAGAAATACTACACCTAGGGTTTACACAGAGAAATGACATTATATTGCCTGATGATGGATGTAGCTATTTTTACCAAGGAGATGATTTTTAGTTGACATTTTTGTAAGGTACACAATTTTATCAGTTAGTTTTTCAAGCAATCAGAACTGTTACTTCATCAATTTCAGAGTAAATAACTTGTATGAAGATTGAAGACTGACATAAATAGTGCTCATTTTCCCAGCTCATTTCTTTCTGGATGCAAATGGTACATGATTCAGAAGATGTCACTGTAAAAAATGTATATATTTTCAAGAATGTAACTATGAAACACAAACAATAAAAAAAAGATTTAAAGAATGATGAAAGAGGGAAAAGAAATACAATGTAAAAAAAAAATAGAAACAAATAAAAATTGATATATTTAATGAAAAATTATAAAACAAATACATTTTATTAGAAAATTATGAAAATTATTTGCAAAGAACTACTTGGAATTTAGAGAAAAAAAATGAAGAAATGGATATTTTTGCCACCTCCTTTTTTTCAAAAGGATTATTCCCTACAGATTCTGACACTTAAAAGATATAGTTATTTTTTTCTGTCCGCATACATTGGTGAATTATGGTAAATGAAAGCAGTGACCTATGCAAAGAAGCAAATTAGAATGCACTTTAGCGGACACACTTTCTCCATTTTTTTATTTTGTAAAATAACGTGTTTTATTTGCTACTAATTAGATTTGACACATGAATTTTAACCTGAAAATAAGCAGGGGAATAGAATAGAATAGTTTTATTATTTCCATAGTGGGCCCTTTAAGGGCATACATAACGCACATTGATCGGGAAAGAATTTATTTCAATGAGACAATGTCTCCTGTTTTTGAAAACCAATGAGACATTTTCAAAAGTAATGAGACATTTTTATTTTCAGATGAGACATTATAAAGATTTCAAGTAAAACACTTTATTCTGTTTTATTGTTTAACACAGAAATAATTCGCATCCGAAATATTTACAAAGCAATACTATATATGTAAAACATTACAAACAGCACTCTTTCAGTTCCTATTCATGGGATGAAGAAGATAAAAACTCTTCACACGTCAAGTGTCAAACACATTTAATCTCAAACTCAGATCTTCTGTAGTCACCTGTATGTTCAAGTGCATTTTGTAAAAAAAAATATTTGACAGCACAACATTGACCATGACAGCAGTTTCTTTATTCTATGGAACTCGACCTCAATGACATCACATAACTGTACACGCCGAATACACACACATACAGTCATGCGTGAAGCAAATGTTACTGAAATAAAATGTCGAACCTTCGATCATGTACGATAGTTTGTAGGACTATATTAAGTAACTTTGAAGGTAATTTTCTTCGATTTATTTAATTACAAACCTGTTTGGGCGACTTTGACTGCAAAAAGACTTTCAACTGTGGTTGATTTGCCGCTGGTGGTACAAGTTTCCTTTTAGGCGGCATTTTAAAAGAAGAGAAATAGCAAACTTCACAGACGCTTGCCTATAGATACAAGGGCTTCCTGCGATGAGCAGGTTTAATTTACGGATCAGTCCCGATGATTCAATCGCAATATCTTGGATATAAAGTCGCACTTTATCAATGTATTATCGAGTAACATTCCCGATTACCGATGTTAAAATCAGATTCTAGCGCATACAATCAATGATAATATTCACAAAATACGAGAATACTTAACTTCACTTTTCTTTGTTTTAGTTTTAGAAGATTCGCAAAACATATAGGCGCAACTTCCGTATTTATATGAGACAGTTGGGCGTATTTCTAGGATTTTGAATGAGACATTTTTGGTTTTCATGTGCCAATGGTGCATGGCGCAGGGGTTTCCCGATCACTGAACGCATATCAACATACAAATAATCAATAAGTGAAACATATCTATATTAATTTAAAATACATCATAAATGAGCTACCACATGATATTACCCACAAATAGAAAAGGACACCCAGTAAAGATGCAGATAAGCCACAAGAACTAGGACAGTCAATTGCCTTGAAATCTCTTTTCTGTGATCTGTTTGGTATGAATAATCTGGCAATTATCTGCACCATTGTCTTTGTCAGTGGTTTCATCTGACCTGATATCTCTAAGGAGAACCAAATATGAGAGCCAAATGCTTTTGAAGTACATCGCTTTTAATAACAGACAAAAGAGTTTTACCGAGGACAGGATTCAGAAACAAGATAGTTGGATTAAGGGTATTTTCTTTTTTTACACAAATGAGATGCAGTCTGCAATTACTAATGGCAATTTTTCGAAGAATCGCAAATTGAGACATCCAGTGGTTTTCAGAAAGTTGGTTGTGTTCATATGATTATGTCCATGCAAATAACTTATGACAATATTTTTTGTATGTGGTTTCGCATAAAGGTTGTCACCGCAGAAATGATTGTCTCTTTGTACATGTTTCCTCTCATTTGTACATTCATGCACAGTTTTGAGTTATCAAGAACATTGATTGACACTTTGCCACACAATCGCAAGTTATAATGATCCAGAGAAAGAAAGCCTTTTCAAAACATTGTGGAAAAAGGAGAAAATGCTGGTAACCAGCATTTTCTCCTTTTCCCACAATTTTTTCTACTCTATCAAAGACAGCAATCATCATTTGAGGCACAATTAGTTTGTCTACAACTGTTTTCAGTTTGGTCTAGTCCAAAATTTTGTCTTTTCGTAAAGGGTTAACTGTTCAATAATTTGGAAAATTAAGATAACAGATTGTACGATTGTTTAGGGAAACTAATTTTTAGGACTGTCTGGAGTAAGGTCTAGAAATGAATTATTTTTGAAAATGATTTAATATGTCCAAAGTTTTGGGGTGTCGGAAAACATTGGTGAATTATGGTATATTGGTTAGGACAAAGCAGCAGTCCACATCAGGAGCACTGTCTTGCTGTATTTTATTTTCATGGTTAGTCATGCACTAGCATGATAGATCAGTATTTCTGCAAGCCTTCTATTCTTTCTTCTTATCTTATATTTGAAAAAACCCAAACCATATTTGTTACAGCCTTTACGAAACAATATATACTGGTATTTATTGCATGAATGTCAGCATCTTTTGCCCAGAAGTAGATCCATGGAATAAGAGTTGCTACAGAAGCTTTGTGTGTAGTTGAGTACAGGTTAATGTATGCTTGGCTTCATTTTGTTTTCTGATTGGTTATTTTTCCATTCCCTCAGACCATTTCAGACCCTGTTTCCAGGCAAACATGAAATAGGTTAAAGACCATTGTTGATGACAAAAAAAGCCTACCTTATTTACATTGCAAGTGACATATACAAACATATCTGAGCCATGCTCTGTGAAAAGGGGGCTTAATGCATCTGCAAAAAGTATCGACCCAGGTCAGCCTGCGTAGGCTGACCTGGGCTGAAACTTTTTGTTATTGGTTAATTTTCTGCATGTCCAAGGACAACTTTACCTCACGATTGAGTCAGTTGTTAAACAAAATGGACTCTTATGGATCCATGATCATGTGATGACTTGCTTGGTATCATTCATCACGGAGGTGCATTAAGCCCCCTTTTGCCAGAACATGGCCCATATATATTTAATTAAAAAGCAGATTGACTCATTTTGCTCCCTCTTCCATGTTTAACTTTAGATGAGTTCAAGGTCACATTTTCCATTGAATATTTAAGCCCTTTAACATCTGCCATCTTTGTAGCTTGTCACATGACAGGAAATAGTACTGAAAGCTATGCTACCACTAGAGATTTCCTGTCATTGTGACAGGTTCCATTGACAATACCCTTAAAGCAACCTATTTTGATTTTTATGATCTCATCAAACTTACAAAAGGATTTATCACTGAATGAAAAAGGGTGATGGCTAGCAAATCATTAGTAAGGAAGACAGACTGATGGAATTTACAAAAAAAAAGTCTTCGATGGTATTTTCTTAATGGGCTACATAGCCTCTTTTCGTATTTTTTAGATTTCACATTGCGGGTTTTGCAATGACTCGTATAGCTGTCAAATTATCAATACCGTAATTCGCCTGTGTATTCATACAGAAAAAAATATTTATTTTTTTTTAGTGTCCGAATCTTTAGGACATTACCATTTTGAAAAAAATAGGTTTACCATGTCGTCAGAATGTGTGCCCGAAAAAATAAGGGGAAATTCAGATCTATTTATAGCACCGGTGACAAGGTCAAAACTGTAGCTGATCTACAGTTTCGGCGTATTTTCAATCTTGAAATACGTGTTTCAGATATTTTCTTACCTCTTTTGACCTACAAGAAGTTGCTTATTGATACAAATTAATTCAACAGTTCAGCAGTGGATGGTGTAGATCCAAGATCAGACTGCACTGTCTATTTAGTCTGATGTCTATCCATGCTGTCCCCCACCTTGCCATTGGCAGAGTAATTTTGAACAACCAAAAATGTAAAACAAGCCATAATTATGTCCACAGGATTTCATGCCTGTTGCGGATACACAAGTGTTTGCAGTTCACCCTTTACCTCACAGTCCCGAGTTTTAAAGACCCTGAGGAAAAGGACTTTTGAAAACATTGTCAGAAAAGGAGAAAATGCTGGTAACAAGCATTTTCTCCTTTTCCCATATTGTTTTCTATGCTAATAAAGATAAATTCCGTCATTTGAACTACATTTAAATTATCATCTGCAAAATTTAATACTTTGAATTTAAACCAGTCCATTTTTTGTCGTGTGTAAAAGAGTTAAATTAGGATTAGGGGTATGGTGTAACAAGCAAATCATTCAAAGCAAGAGGGTTTTAGTGTAAGCGTTTGTTGTACATATTTACAACTGTTTTGATCCAAGAAATTTATATCCTACTACAAGCAGACTGCCAGTCTGCCAATCCTAAAATTGAAAACGATCATGCAGTAAGCTAATACCATGCCTGCTTTACATTAACTGATGATGCCTTTTTGCATATAGGAATGGTTTCTTGAACACCTGGACAGTCGTGTCACATGTTTTGTGTAAGTCAGCAGAAAAAAAAAGTTTGGCTGTTTTCTTTAAAAAAATCCTTCCAGCCAAAATAAAAAATGAATATGCATACGATAATTAATGCATTAGTTTTAAATATAAATGGATTACTGATAAGTAAAGAAAAGGAATACGAGGTTGCGTATTTTGATTTCTTTAACAGATCTATTGTTTATAGAGAGACAACACAGTTATGGTTTAAACCATTTCCCTCATAGTTGCAGGTATGACTTTTCACACTTCTGCCGCTGACTTTTGAAAACATTACGAAAAAAGGAGAAACTGCTTATTTAACATAAAAAAGCCTGGGAAGATTAAGCTCTTCAAGCACCTTTCAAAATTTTAGTTGCTTATATGCGGCTTGTATAGATCAAGATCAGACTGTAGAAAGAATATTTGTTTTGATCTTTGATCTAAAACTACACTATTTGCTTTGGTAAGAGGTTTTTACGCTCGACAGCATTAGTGTGCAATCATTTTGGTCTAATTTTTTTACTTAAAATTACTGCTGAGTCAGTCGGCTCTTGTAGGATTCATGTCAAATTATCAATGAACATTATGATGTAGAAATGTGCACAGGTTTATGTAGCCAACCTGTATCAAAAACATTTTCTAAAAAATTGACTGTCCGATATTTTGGAAAATTAATTTTCAGCCTGTCGGAAAACTAATTTTTTTGACTGTCCGAAGTAAGGACTAATAATAAATTATTTTTGAAAATAATTTTGTGTTTCCCAACATTTAGGGTGTCCAAACACATTGGCGAATTACGTTAACATGCACCACTTATCTGATACAATAAAAATAGTTAAGGAATGAAGAGAACTTTTTTTGTTTTCATGGAGGTATGAAAAAAAAAACCTAATCACACTGTATGAAACCTTACATTGCGCGGTAAAACTGCTTGTTCATGATGTAAAAATGACGTAAATTCGTGACGTCATTGGAGTATTGAACATTTGCAGATTTAGTAGATTCATTATTAGAAGTTCAATATGCTAGAATTAATTTGAAAATCAGATTGTTAGAATCCAGCAAAGTGACAATGAGTTTTCAGCTCTCTCTTTGAATTTACTATTGGATTTTTTTTTTTCAATATTCTGAGAAAATAAATTCAGCTAGCAATTTGAACTTTGGACTCGACATAGATCTAAAATCAGAAAGCAAAACATTATGAAATCTCGAATACATGTTTGTTTACATTAGTTTGACTGCAAAAGTAGTTTTGGCACTGCTTAATTTTTTTTTCATGGAGATATGAAAAAAAATTTTCAGCCAATCAGAACTCTCCAGTGTTCATGAAAACAACTAATATTGAATTATATAGAGTTAACCTATTGCAAAAGGACTATCCTGTTATCTAAATGCTGAAAGTTGCAGACTTTTATTTGATATAACTGTCTTGGCTGGGTAGCTCAGTGGTTAGCGATCTGACTTGTGACCTGGTGGTTGTGGGTTCAATACCTTGTTGCGGCAAACTTTCACTCTGGTAATTTTTGCCTCACAACCTAGCTATGATGCATGTGAGAAAAGCAGTCAGTGGCTTGGAAAGAAAGTTGTGTCAGTCTGGTTGAAGTCCATGTTGCTGTGTATTACACTACCTAAAACTGAAAGAGAACATGTGCATATATTTACAGTATTCTGTTCCAGTTTGATCAGTCAAATAATCAAGTTCTAATGACCATGAGAAGGGAATCTTTGAAAACATTGTGGGAAAAAGAGAAATTACTGGTTACCAGTTTCTCCTTTTCCTGCAATTATTTCTACCCTTTCAGAGGCAGAAGTCCATAATATGAGTCACATAAATTATAATTATGTCCTTAGAAAATGCTTCAATATTGACCAATCTTGTATATTGTTTTTTGGTAAAGGGTTAAACAGACTTGAGAGACCTCTGCTCATACAAAGTAAAGTAAATGTCAATTTTTAATATCCAGATGTCAGCAACTTAGTTTTAGGATCTTAGAAACATAATGTTAGGATCTTAGTAACAACAAAGTCATTGTCTGGTGCAATGTTTGATGTTAAGAGTCCAAGATTATTCAAAGTAAAACCATCATGAGAGACTTGGGACTATCTTTAGAAAAAAAATGTCACTTCTTGACACACATGTCTCAGCTATGATCTGTGTAAATGATATTTAATCAAGAAGTTAAAAGAAGTAATTCCTTGTCCCATGCAAGCAGTGATGGACCTTTTAGAATTGTGAATCTATAGGTAAGTGAAACTAATAGTCACTAGGCTGATCTTATTTCCTTACTAGGCAACAAATATATAGGCTCGATTACAACAAGAAAAGATTGATAGGGTCAAAAAACCATCACATCCCTAATGAAAATTGGCTAAAACTTCCCTTGTCATGTTATCAGGAAGATGGCTAATTGCGTCTAATGATAGATATCTACATTTTTTGAGAAACTTTTCATTGATGAATTAAATCGTATGATCCCCAATTTTCCTACAATTCCTTTGAATTTTGCGAATGATTTAAATCTTGTGATCATTTCTAGGTTAGCGCCTGCCAAAAATTTTTAATAGCAAAAATTTTGTCTGTCAAAAGCCCAGTTTTGGTTCAGTCAATGAACCTGATCACTGTGACTTGGTCTTTAATTGTTGTTTTTCCTGAGTATTTAATGATATTGGGTCATGTATGATCAGTATATAGCTAGATCTACAGCTTTGCATCACTGATATAAATTATTGTAAGCCTTTGAGTTTTTAAATATTTCTGATGGTTCCATTGCATACAATAGAGAGCCAAGTATTGAAACGTCAAAAGTCAGCTATAAATCCCTGCACTTGTAGGCTGATAAATGAATAAAAGTTCCATAAATTCAACAATATGCGTATTTTAATCAGGCCTAACCCTTCACCAAACAATCCCTAGTTTGAACTACCCAGAGAAAGAAGGCCTTTGCAAATGGTAGGAAAAGATGAAAATGATGGTAACCAACATTTTGTCTTTTTCCTACATTGTTTTCTACCTTTTCAAAGCATAACTAAAACACCTCATGAGCTACATTTAAACTGTCGATTGCAAATGATTTCAATTTGGTTGATTCTAAAACTGTGCCATCCAGTAAATAGCTATTCGATTTTCTTTAAACCAATATGCAATTTCATGCATTGCAAGAGATATGTTTGAATCCACTTTTGATAAAATTCACCGCAAAAAGTATGTTTTGTCTTTCAAATGATTCAAGAAATATAGTTTCACACTTAGCTTTTCTTGAAGCTGCGGATTACCAAAAAATTTTTTTCATTTGGCAAAATTACAGATTTAGACTCGTTCTCATTAAACATCACCATTAGGCATAGTAATTAAAGTGCTGAAAGCACTGGATATTGTACGGTCTTGAAAAAAAGAATATTTTTAAAGTTAATCAATCAGCATAAATTGAAAAAGTTTTAGAAATACATGTAATCATGGCTCAATGTAAAAGACATTTGTTCTTTTTTACCTGCTTATTTCTTCACAATTTTAAGATCTTTCTAATGGTTCATCCAAACATTTGACAAGTTTTGTAACAGTATGGCTAAACATAACAGAAAGTACAAAACTTGTTTAGATAAACCAAGATGGATAAGTGAAAAAGTTATTTGACAAATACATGTATATAGAACACATTAGTTGTTGATGAGTAAGATTTAAGAAAAAAGTGTAAAGAATATGACATTTTCTGCCTGAAGGTCCAGGTGCGTAGCTGGGAATGAAGTAAAGATGAAGCCCAGTTCATTCTGAATTTTCTTTTCTCTCTCTCTCTTTCTCTCTCTCTCTTTGTTTTCGTCGTTTTTCCTCTAGCAAAATAGGTGTTAGCACCATAAAATGCTAAGCACAACTTAGTCAATATTTTTGACAATGTAAATCAAGATCAGTCTGCATTTTGCGGACAATGTAGATCAAGATCAGACTGCACTAAATGTGAAGTGCAGTCTGATCTTGATCTACATTGTCCGCTCTTCAGTTTTTTTTTTTGCAAAATCATTTTTAAAATTGAGATTTGTTGGTATCTTTTCCTGATTTAGAAAGCATACTTCGTTTATTTGATGCGTTGATGTTTAATGTTGCAGCCCGGGCTTCTGGGCGTCCGCCTGGCTACGCTCCTGAGGTCAATGATATATTAAGATCATTCTGTAAAAACAAATTGTTAACGTCAACAAGTGTCAAACAATTTCAGCAATCATGAACAATTTTGATGAAATAGTGCAGGATATTACTACTAACACAAAACAAAATTTTTTTATCTTCTAGTTGAACTCTTTACCAGAAAACAAAATTGTTGACTTGCTCAAATTAACTCTTTACCAAACAATCCCTGGTTTTAACGGCACAGAGGAAGAAGGCTTCTGAAAACATTGTGGGAAAAGCAGAAAATGCTGGTAACCAGCATTTTCTCCTTTTCCCACAATGTTTTCTACTCTTCCAAAGTCAAGTTTCAATTTTTGAGTCACATTTTTGTTGTCTGCAAATGCTTTCAATTTGGACTAGTCTGAAATTTTGTCATTTGGTAAAGAGTTAAAGGGAGCTATTCAGATTTTCATACTCTTGCAGAGCCCTGGTAGCTTAGTTGGTAGTGTACATGACTTGAGAGCAAGAGATCGCTCGTTCACTCCCTGGCTTGGCCAGTTTCTTTCCGAGGATTGGTTATAGTCATTGTGACAGGATTCTTCCTCTTTCACTGCTGAACATTGTTTCGACGATGCTTATGATGGGAAAGCAGCCAGAAGCTTGGAAAGAATATTTTGTGGAGTACTGGTAAATGAAACTCCAGGAAAGCATGGATAGGTGCACTGGCCACCATGATATAACTGAAATAATGTTGAAAACAGCGTTAAACGCCATACAATAAATCATTTAAAGACTTGTCACTATCAATTCAACACTTTGTTTAAATCTTTTTATCACAATCTTTACTCCACCATTTTTGAGTATATAGGGATTGCCCTGTCACTCAATAATGTCTTTTATACATATCAAGACCACACAAAATCCTTCTTAATTCAACTCTTTTTATTGTTATCTTTTCTATCAAATCTTTTTTAGCTCAAAAAATCCACTTTAATCATCATTTAATACAGATATGTGCGATAAATGAGCAAAGCTGTCGATGCACCATAAAACAGCATTCATTCATTCATACCCATTTTGTTAAATTATGAGGTACCTAGAGTGGTTCTTGGACCAGTACAGAATTTGCAAAAAGCAAATGTTTCCACACTGGTTAGCCTGTGCTGACTGTGCACGCTTACATGGGTTGATACTTTTTGCAGATGCATTAAATGACTCAGACACATAGCAGTACTCAAATATAAATTACAACAGACTAATGAACGGGACACAAGTATGCAATCAACGAGCCCCCTTTATAAATACATCATAGTTTCCGTAACGTAACCTCTGAGTCATGATGTTTACATCATAACCAGACACAACAATTATTGAAATCAATAGGATTTTAACAACTGAAATAGCGTCAGAGGTAAATAATATTAAATTACATGATTTTGATATCATGATTTTGACATGATTGATATCAAGGGCTTGTTTTTTTACGACTCATTTATTATGGTTTATAAATATGGACCAGCTTCCAGCTTTTTTGTTACGTTTTGAAAAGGTCGAGTGTAATAGCCAACAGAGTCGCTTTGCACATACCCCGCTCATCATTTCTGGTACCAAATCTGCATTCATTTACAATTCAGAGTTGATTGTTCTTATTTGATTCTGAATCTTTGACAAGCCTGGTTTATTACTGCATAATTATTACGGTTCAAATCTAATAAACTCTACTTCTTTTTTCCATCTTACCAAATGCAGTGTGTTGAAAAAATGGTAATGTTAAAAACAAGTCTGTAAGGGAGCTTTCTTATATAGCAAAGGGAACAAAATTGGATTCTTCTACTGAATTCGGGGGACTTATTCAGATTGTCCTGTTTATTACTGAGAACTGGCGTTACAACTGAGTCTCGTTATCATTTTAGCGTTCCTTATATTCTGTTAGATTCTTTTTGAAAAGTAGCAAGGCTTCCATCAAAACTTTGCATAAAAAGGTTTTTACCTCAAAATACTTGGTTTAATTAGTGGCATTTGTCTACATCAATAATGATTATTTCTTGGCTACAGGACGATTTCAGTGAACAAGCTACACATAACATGCATGGGTGTTAATTAGAAGGCCTCAGGAAGGGCAAGATACATCTGAATTTAGTCTTTGCATGTTATAATTGGTAATTTCGCTTATCATAGTCCCTTGGAGGTAATGAATTTTTTCTATTTTTCATTAAAAGTATGGCAACATTGATTGGGTAAGCAAATTGAGAATGAGTCTTTAGCACTGATTCCTTTAAGGAAAAAAAAAATACAGTAAAAAAGAATCTAATGAGGCCACATAAAGATTAAAAGGTCTCCTATTTCAGGAAAAGAGGGCGATTGATGCTGTCAAATTTACTTGTTAAACGAAAGTAAAATCTCGATCAATTCGTTCAACACTGTCACGTCCAAAAAGTTGCTGTTTATATAACAAGACTACCTGGTAACTAGCTGGGGATGATTGTGATCAGATCTTTATCTATTGAGGCATCATATATACAGTTACGGGAGATGAACGGGTTATCAGCTTAGTATACCTGGTCTTTATGATAAGCAGGTGTTGTGCCCTGATTTCACAGTTTAGGATGTGTTCAATATATAAAACTGTTAAAAATTTCATGGTCGGTGATTTTTATCTTATAATGTTTTTACACAATGGGCAATATCAGCTTCTTATGTGTTTACAGTCGCCAGCTGCACAATTTAATCGCCAATGGCTATTTTTGCGATTGGTAACACCAACCATGCATTTGATTTCCGACACTTTTGTTAAAATTGGAACTCACATGACCTGTTACTACTGTCAGACTGTCTTGTTCACAGGAGTATTATTGCCAACTATTTTGCAAGGATTACTAAAACCCTGTGGTTCAGAAACACTACACACTTTGACTAGATCATGCTATTTTCTACATGAAGTTGTTTGACCTATTGTTTGAATATTGTAACCCTGAAACAAAAATGATGCAAGACTGTCACACCTTAACACATCTGGGCATAATTCCCAAACAAGTGAAAAAATGGTGTGCTGCTTCTGCGGCAACACAATAAAAGAGTTTGCTAACAGCAAATCAAATGTGGATCAAATGTTGAGGTTTTTCTTTGAAATTGTAGGAACCATTGTCAAAAATGGACAAAATACTGGTTACCAGTGAGGTTTATCAAAATTGGAACTGGATGCCTTAACCCTTTACCAAAAAGTCCCAAGTTTAGTGACCCTGAGGAAGAAGCCTTTTCAAAACATCGTGGTAACCAGCATTTTCTCCTTTTCACAATGCTTTTACCTTTTTACAGAAAAATTCCAGCTTTTGAGACAAATTGCCATTGTCGTCTGCAAATGCTTTCAGTTTTGACAAGTCTTAAAAAATGTTGTTTGGTAAAGAATGAATGGATTGCTTGTAAATATGGCCGGTTAACTTGGCTTGTTTCTTTTTATTTAACCCTTTACCACACAATGATGACTTTTAACACCCCTGATAGAGAAGGCTTTTGAAAAACATTGTGGGAAAAGGAGAAAATGCTGGTTACCAGCATTTTCTCCTTTTCCCACAATGTTTTCTACCCTATCAAAGAAAAATCATTTCATATGAGCCACATTGAAACCGTCATCTGCAAATGCTTTCAATTCGGACAGGTCTAAAATTTGTCGTGTGGTAAAGGGTTAATTCTAGTTCATGATTTAATTTTTCATAATGAAGTAATTTTCATGACAGCAAGCTTTTCAGATTATTTTAATCTCTGTAAATTTGCAACTGCTTTCAGTTTGGATGAGTCTTATATTTTGTTGCGTGGTTGCGTGAATGGGCTACATAGCCTCTTCAGATATTTTTAGATTTTTTACACCAACATTTGGCAAAGGTTTGTGGAAATGTGATCAGTTACATACATAGATAATAAAGCCCATTCAAGTTTGACAAACTGGTTTTCTCGATTATTTACCAAACAATGAAAAATTGGATCAACCCAAATTGGAAGCAAATGTAGATGACTAAGTGACACTATGAGTCAAAGGATGGTTTTTGTTCTTAAATTGGTAAACACAGTGGGAGAAGGTGAAAATGGGGATCAGCAGTATATTCTGCTTTTCCCACAGTATTATCAAAAGCCTTTGTCCTCAAAGTAGTTGAAACTTTGGATTGTGTGTAATAGGTTTATAAGTAATTTTGTTTGGAAAAGACACATTTTGATTACTGAATTCTGTGAGAGAAATAACATTCCAGGGTTATCAACTATAAATTAAATTTTGAAAAGTTCTGGTGGTCCTTCCATTCTGAGTAGAAGGGTTGAAATCAACACAGGCCCTTGAATTGTTTGGTCTTTCATCATCTGCCATCTTTGTAGCTTGTCACACAACAGGAAATAGTACTGTTAGCTATGCTACCACTAGTCTGGCAGTACAAGAGATTTCCTGTTATTGTGACAGGTTTTATTTTATTTACCTTTCATTTTATCACAGAGGGTCCTGCGTGGTTCAATGGTAAAGTGTGACACTCGTAACCTGGAGGCCCCGGGTTCGAGCCCCACCTGATTTGCTGGTTTTTTTGTGGGAGTGTCCTTGGACAAGACTCTTCAGAGCCCCAGCCTAGTACTGGTGGAACCCAGGAAATACATGAAAATGTGAGCTGTCCCTGTGATATGAGTGAAATAATGCTGGAAGCGGCATAAAACAGCATTCAATCAATCAATCATTTTATCACAGAAATACTGTACTTAAGGGTAATAAAATTCCAGGATTATCAAAGATAACTGAATTTTGATAAGATGTGTTGGGCCTCCTTCTGTTCTGAGTAAAATTGTTCAAGGCAACAGAGGCCTTTGACATGTTTGACCTTTCATCATCTGCCATCTCTGTGGCTTGTCACATTGTGACAGGAAATAGTACCGTCAGCTATGCTACCACTAGTCTGGCAGTACAAGAGATTTCCTGTTATTGTGACAAGTTTCATTTTCATTACCTTTTTTGTGATAGTTTTATCACCCCAATGTATCTACCATTTTCATAGTCTGGTCGGACAAGCAGAAGACTTCTGAGTGTCTTCATTATTTGTCTTGTTTTTGTAAAAGAGTTACCTTGTATTATTTAAGGTTTAACCCATTTTCACACAATCCAAAGTTTTAACAACCCAGAGGTAGAAAGTTTTGGAAAACATGTTGTTGGAAAAGGAGAAAATGTATGGAAGCAGCATTTTCTTCTTTTCCCAATTACATGTAAATATTCTACTCTTTCAAAGACAAGTTCCACCATTTTAAGACTCATTGAATTTATTATCTGAAAATTCTTTGAATTTTAAGTATGAACTTTTGTCCTTTGGTAAAGTTATAAAGGGAATGTATTATCTGCATGCTTGTTTGTCTATGTTCCTTAATATCTTAGAGTATCATCAGTCAACATGGATCAAACATCAGAAGCATATCTATATTTCTTACATGTCAAGTTGCTAAAAAAGTTAACTTGAAGTGGACTTCAGAATTTTATAGCCTACCAAACTTTTAAAAATGATCCATTGTTGATTAAAAAAAGTAGAAAGCTGGCAAACCATCAGTAAAGAAGAAAAATATAAATTTGTGGGGGAAACAATTATAAGTATTTCCATAATGGGCTATGTAACCATTTGAACTAATTTTAGATTTCATGCCAGAATTTCAGAGATGTCTGAGGCAATGTGATATGATTGATAACATGTGTAGATTATATGGGGATCATATTCAAAAAGCACTGACTTCGTATTGATCTCCAAAAGACAGAGTTGCAATTGCAGAGCAACCAACCTATCATTTGAATGTCAAATTTGCACCCTTATACCGAGAGAAACTTCCAGTTTCCTTACCTTTGCACGTGAAAATATATGAAAATATAATTTGTTGAATTTAAAAGTGTTAAAGGAAAATGTCTAATTTGCAGTGGAAAAATCTAGTGGGCACCTTTAACCCTTTATCACACAATCCCAATTTTAACGATCCTTTTGAAGAAGCTTTTTGAAAACATGTGGGTAAAGGAGAAAATGCTGGTTCTCCTTTTCCAACAATCTTTTCTGCCTTTCCACAGACAAATCCTATCGTTTGAGCCACATCTAATTTGTTGTCTGCAAATCCTTGCAATTTAGGCTAGTTCAAGAATTTGTTGACACAAGGTTTTTACAACCCTGCGGGAGAGGGCTTTTGAAAGCAAATGTGGGAAAAGGAGAAAATGCTGGTAACCAGCATTTTTTTCTCTTCCCACAATGTTTTCTACCCTTCCCAAATCTACTTTCAATTTTCGAGTCACATTTATTTTATTGTCTGCAAATGCTTTCAATTTGAACAAGTCTAAAATTTTGTCATGTGGTAAAGAGTAAATGTGACCTTAGTGGAATAATGTGATAAGATTCTGATCTGTGATTAGATCAGAGAATTGCATGACGTATTTGGTTCGGTCGCTGTGGCTGAGCAATTTTTCAAGAATATTTGCTGCTACCGAGACTATATTTCCAACTCTTTTATAATTAAAGGCACTAAAGATTTTCAGATGTTTTATGATAAAATGGTGTTTAAAACAATTTCGTATCTGTCTTCATAGGCACATATAAATAGCTAGAAAGGACCAAAATGCCTAAATTATTGCTATTTTAGTATTCTGCTGAGGGCCAAGAGGGCCAATGGCTTACATGACACTCGTCCGGTAGCGCAGTCGGTAGCATACAGGACTCAAAAACAGGGGGTCACTGGTTCCATCCCTAGCTCGGCCAATTTCTTTCCGAGAGGATTGACGATAGTCATTGCAACAGGATTCGTTCCTCTCACACCGCTGATCACTGTTTCGAAGATGGTTATGTGGGAAAGCACCAGTGGTTTGGAAAGAAGATTGTGAAGAGAGTACTGGTATAAGAACCTCCAGGAAAGCATGGATAGGTGCACTGGCCACTGCGATATAACTGAAATAATATTGGTCTGCGCATCCTTTCAAACTGGACGAGTGTAAAATTTTGTCTAGTAAAGAGTTACAAAAAGAACCACAGATTTTCACAATAGGAACAATGTGGTGTAAATAATGAGCTTTGTCCAGGGAAAAGTAGAAAACATTGTGGGAGAAGGAGAACATTCTGGTTACCATTATCCTTTTCCTTTGTAACTATTTTCAAAAGTTTATTTAGGGTTGTTAAACACAGGATTGTTTGGCAAAGGTTACATGACTTATATTTCAGTTTCAAGTCAAAACATTTTCACCTCTTGATAGCTACTATTAACAGTCTTAATTTTTCATTTAGAGATTGAGACCATAGGGATTGGCCTGCCACACAATAATGTTTCTAAGTGACCCAAACTGTTGATGGACCATCATTCATTCATTCATTCATTCAAAAAGTAAAACCTGAATGAGAGGCCTTTGTAGGTCTTGTGTAAAGGATCTTTCCATTCTTAACATCCAAATCTCAAGTAATTATGTGGGTCAAGGATCATAAATCCCTTAGTGAAGAAGATATGGTTGAGAAGCACTATGCCCAAGTAGCCAATCAGGAAAAGTTAATTAATGGGAAATTTCAAAAAGTGTTGGTTAAAGATTTCCTTTAAATCTTCCAAAACAAAGCATGACAATGGCAGATGTTTAGACATTATTCATAAAATATTATCGTTTTGATGGATATGTATATCGGTGACATGCGAATGCAAAATGAATTGACCCATTTTTGTCCATACACTCTATACAGGCTGACCTGGGTTGAAACTGTATGCTATTTGTAAACTTCCAGCATAATTCAGTTGGTTGTTAGATAACATAGATTTTATGGATCTATAATTATCCATGCTTTCCTGGAGGTTCTTATACCAGTACTCTCTTCACAATCTTCTTTCCAAACCACTGGTGCTTTCCCACATAACCATCTTCGAAACAGTGATCAGCGGTGTGAGAGGAACGAATCCTGTTGCAATGACTATCGTCAATCCTCTCGGAAAGAAATTGACTTGCTTTGTGAACCCTTTACAACACAAAGCTGTGTTTTAATGACTTTTAAGAAAACATTCTGGGAAAAGGAGAAAGTGCTAGTAAAAACCATTTTCTTCTCTCCCAAGAATGATTTTTTACCCTTTTAAGGACAAAATGTCATCAGTTGAAATATGTTTGACTTGTTGTCTGCAAATGCTTTCATTCTAGACAAGTCCAAATTTTTTTCATTTTGTAAAGAGTTACTGCATCAATTAAAGAAATTCATTAACCCTTATTCTGCTGAATAAGGTAAGGGAAACTTTCAAGCTGATAGTACAAACCCGAATGTTGCTATTTCAAAGATACTTGGTGAGAAATATCCACCGATCGAACAGTGTGGATCCAAGATCAGACTGCACGTTCTGTGCAGTCTGATCTTGATCTACACTGTCCACAAAATGGTCATTGAGTCCCGCTTGACAGCCTATGGGCTAAACGCCTGTATTTCAGATTAAAACTTTACCTACAAAAGCAGGGATACTGGCTAAAAAGCTTGAATTTGCACATTTAGATTATTTGTACCAGTGTTTCTGTTTGCCTGAGATTTCATAGAGTCCACAATACTCAGCATTATTGAAAAAGTTGAGTCCCACTGTAGATTCTTCTGACTCTAATTTTGTCTCCAGCATCAATTAAATATCTCAAAACCTTGTAGAAAGAAAAAAAAAATACACTCAACTCTTTACCAAACAACAAAACTTTTGTCATATCCAAATTGAAAGTATTTGCAGACAAAATACTGTTTGTGATTCAAAATTTGAATATGTATTTTGGAAGGGTAGAAAACATTGTGGGAAAAGGAGAAAATGCTGGGTATCAGCATTTTCTCCTTTTCCCACAATGTTTTGAAAAGCCTCTTTCCTCAGGGTTGTTACAACATAGGATTGTTTGGTAATGAGTAACACAGATTTCCTTCTTTTTCCATAATTGAATTTTTCAGAGGATTACAGTTTTCAGGATCAACATTATGTATTGCCCTGATACGTAATTAATATTTAAAAGGCTTGGCTTAACCGGAATCTTTGGCATATTTGATGTGCAGGGTATGATATTGCCCATCGCCTGAAATATGTTTTACAAGTCCAGAACTTCTATGGAAATCAGTATAACCTGTTGTAAACATGTTTTTCTGCTAGGTTTCGCAGCAAAATCTAAAACATTAAAAGGACAAATCTGTACAATAGATTTCTTTTAGCTACCAATCTGTGAAAGACCTGGGCCCCATTTCACTAAGGTAGTTACGAAGAAAATTTGCATAAGTTTTACGTAACTACAGTATAGTGGCATTAACCTGCCACGAGATACGTGATAACTGTCATGATTATTTTAGAAAACTATTGCGATAAATCAAAGTTTCCTGGAAATTTTATCTGAATGAAAAGATAAAATTTCCAGGAAACTTTGATTTATCGCAATAGTTTTCTGAAATAATCATGATAGTTATCTCATATCTTGTAGCAGATTAATGCCACTATATTATAGTAACGTAAAACTTACACAAATTTTTTTCATAACTACCTTAGAAAAACAAGGCCCTGGTCTTTCAACCATTGGTCATGGACCGATTGTGAATGTTTTTTTATTTCTTTTTTGTCAGGGAAGTTATCTTCAGCTTCAGCATAGTAACACTAAGCAACAGTTGGTTTCTGTAATCATTTTGATGAGAATGACTATATTTCCCTATAGCCCATTACCAGTTGAAGATTCTGACATAATTAGTTTAAGGACATTTTCTACTTTTACTTTTAATTCTTCCATAAAAATTTCATGTTTTCACAAATTTCATGTAAAATTTTATGCTAAATACAAAAATAAAAAGAAAATGATAGGTTGAGGAATTTGTTTTATTGTCAAATGCCAGTTTCCATGGTAACAGTAGACCCTTAAGTTCTAAAGATTGTGGCTTTAGTTTGAAAATGATCATAACATTGTCAGACAGCTTTGCTTATATAATTTATTAAAATCAGAGCTTAATAGTGGTATAACTATATCTCACATTCAGAAAGTTTGATTTTAATTTACATCTTTGTAGAAAGAGTAATTTCTTTACAATTCGTATTCACAAAATGGCAAAAAAGTTAACAGTTCTGTAAGTAAAACTGAATTATCAAAAATACCCTTTTATAGATTTTGTCCATTTTTTCTGTATAGAATCCCTGAAGTATCTTATATTCAAATTCAACAAGAAAAGAATAGGTTGATGTGTTTAGATTTTACAAAATTAAAATTTCCATGGCAATCATTGCAGGCTCTAACACAAAAAGTCAGAGTTTTACCTAAAGCTGACTATGCAAAATTATATTGAAAACAGAGAAGGATATTCAAGTATTAGTAAACACAGTAAAACATTTGTTAAATCAAATTGCAGTGACCTATCACCGAAATTACAAAAGGCTCCCCACAAGTTTAGACCGGTTGGGGTAAACATTGTAAATCTAAATTTTCAACTTTATTTGGAATGGGGCTTGTAAAATGTTTGAACTATGTAAGCTGCACCATGGTTATAATATGTATTACTTAACTCTTTACCACACAATCCTGACTTTTAACGACCCTGAAGAATAAGGTTCTTTTTAACATTGGAGGAAAAGGAGAAAATGTTGGTTACCAACTTTTCCCCTTTTCTGACAATGTTTACTATCCTGACATTAGGATGCATGTGAGAAAAGTAGTCAGTGGCTTGCAAAGAGAGTTGTGTCAGTACAGGTGTCAGAAAGCCAGAAAACACATGCAAAGGTGCACTGACTGCCGTGATATGACCTAAGCTGCGTTAAATTTATATACAAACAAACCCTATCAAGGATAGCAATCAGCATTTGAGCTACCTATAATTTGTTGTCTGCAAATGCTTTCAATTTGGACAAATCCAAATGTTTGTTGTTAGTTAAGGAGTTAACATCAGGTAGGTATAACCCTTGATAAAAAATACCACTCAACCCTTACAGAGATGAAAATTGGCTTCAGCAGATGGCATAGATTAAGATCAGACTGCACAGAATGTGCAGTCTGATCTTGGATCTATACCAACCGCTTGTTTAGTTAAGTCTGTAGGCTAATAATTGGATGAAGGCTAATAATTAGACAAACTATTTTCTATGGCTTATTTGACAATGTTGATTTATCATTGCAAGGATTAGTTGCTTTACACTTTGCATTAGAAGAAGTGGGTGGGCAACTGACAGCGGCCTTTGTTTCTTTTGCCTCCCTAGCATGTATACAGTAGGTATTCCTTGTATCATTTTTCGGGAATGCAGATTGAACCCTTGAAATACGGTCTAACTTAGATTTCCTTGTAAAATGTCCTTGAAAGAAAAACATGTTTATAGCTTATTCTCAGTAATAAGGAACTCTTTGAATGTCATATCAAGTGAAAAATCAGCATGAGTTAAGCAGATTTCCAATAAGTGCATATTATGAAGCTATTGTCTGAAATCAATTTAACACAAGCTGCACTGCATCAAAATATCTTAAATCAAAATATATAAAACAGACATGACATGGTACATACTAAATGATATCTGTGTTACTGTTGGAGTGTGCTAAATTTGTCGTCAATTAAAGAATCAAATAAATGTCTTTTGAGATATTCAACTTTTCATAAATTACCCAAATACTCTCAAAATTATTTCAATTGATCTTTGGATAATTTTAAAGTACTTGTATATGCCTCCATGGACCAATTACAGTTGTCAAAAACAATGTTCAAAAGTAGTTTTCATTAACCACAGAGATAGTAAACTTCACATTGCATTGAATTGTTAATGGTGATCTTAAAAGGAGATCCCTTAACATTATTGTAAACCAGGAAAAAATACAAATACAATAAAATAGAACATGAAATGTTATTGATTTTGAGTCTACACGCAGATCATTTAACTCATAGAAATGGTAATGTAAGTATGAAATTATATGGATAATGTCTAAAGTACTTGTACAAACACCCAAGTGGTCAAATAAATACCCAGAACGAATGACCAGTATGTATACCAAACTGAAATGACAGATTCAACAGTAATATGACATTTCTCAACCTGAAAATAGTTATGTATTTGTTTGCACCATATATCAAATTTAGCAGGTCAACTTCATGGCTTACTTTGCTTCGTGGTATGTTATGCTCTTGTTCAAGTTGATCTATCTTCTTCAAATTATCCACTATTGATTCTATGAAACATAATGGTAATGTAGGTATCAGTAATGTAGATATTTCCATTATATGTTTTATCAGTTTATTTATAGGTCATAGTATTTGCTCAAAATTTATTTTGCTCAATAGTGGACTAAATACGAGGGGTTGAAAGTACAGCATTAAACAGATGAATGTGTAAGCCGATAAATTTTGTATGGTATGTAAAATAGATATCGCTAATTGTTATAATCACTGTCCTTGATACATATTGACACTGCGCAATTGAAATGTTCTCAAAGGACATGGTTGTAAATCCATAATACATCGTCAAAGTATACGTTCACTGATACTAAGAAAGTGAAAAAAGAATATCTGATTATCTATTAAATAATTTAAGATTTCTGGCAGCATAATGTAGGCTTGCTGAATCTGGCTATAAAACATAAATGCACCAGTGTTTTGCTATGTGCTATTTTTCATCAGTATGGATGTGCGCAATAACACATACTGATATCGCTTACAAATTTAAGAATTATCATGTCCGTATTTGCAACACATCTGGTAATAAATTTGCCCACAGAAACAGCAAAGCTGCCATTGCAATAGGTAACATAGGCATCATTTTGTGTCTTTGATCGCATTTCATGCAGCATTACAGTAGGAAACAGTTTGTAAGTGTATACATTTAGCAGACTACCCTCCCTGCTGCACTATTGTTAGTCATTACCACTTAATTACTGTTTATGCACAATGTAGTGGGATGCGACATAGTTTGTTCTAAAATGTTCCCTATTGCTAAAAATGAACGTTACGGTGTGTATGAATTTGAACCGTACAGTGAAAGTACCCTAGTCCTAGTCAGCTATTTCTTTTGTGAAGAATGAAATATTGTCCATTATTTTAAAACGCCTTGTTAGTGCGCCAGATTTGATTTGAAAAAAAAAGAGATCATTCAAAAGGACAAACATGCCCTGACAATCAAGTCCAGACGAACAAGTCCAGGGACCAAAATGCTTGTTTCCATGCTGACTAGGTGGTGCAAAGAAAACTACCGAAAGTTTTTAAATAGAACTACTGGTACAGTTGCATCTTCTCAGTTATATCCTCGCACACTGGTAGGCTGAGATCTTATTTTAGACATTTTGGAATTCTGATCAATTTTTTTTTTTCAGTAAGAGTTAAAGGCTTCATTTATTCTTTTCAATACTGATTTTATGAATGTAGACTTGTTGCAGTTCCGTATTTGAGGTTTTGACATTTTGCATTTTGATTTCCATGCATATATCGATACTCTTATGTTGTAAACAGAAACCCTGTATGCTGCATGTGTATAATAACTCAGAATACGAAAGAGAATGGGTTTGAGAAAGAAAAAGCAAGAAGTGTCTGTATTTAAAAACAAAGATATGGTATCATTTTTTAATTTTTTTGCAAGAAGTTGTACTGAGGGTGGACAGTTATTAATTACAGCAACGAATGAGATGATGGAATCAGATCATAATTAACTTTTTACCACACAGTGAAATTTTAGACTTGGCCAAATTATCAGCATGTAATGTATCAAGAATGGTATTTGTCTTTAAACAGGAAGAAAGCATGGGAAACCAAGAAAATGTAAATCTGCTGATAGATATTGAAGTTGTTTGACAGAAGCAAGATAGTTTCTGGTGTTAAGAGTATCAAAGTATCATAACTCTCCAGAATAATAATGGAGTTTGACTGTAATCAAACAAAGCTGCCATTTCATTGATACAAGGATCCCTTTTCGATTTTGATAAAACCTGACAAAATTGGAGTTAGGTGATGAAAACCAAGTTATATGGACCAAAAGACTTACAAATGAACAGACAAACTGATAGAATAAAAACAATATGCCCTCAATCTATGGTGGGGGGTATTAAAAATTAATGTCTCATGCAGTGTTTGATGTTAAGGGTCTTAAATCCAAAGGTATATCAGTACAAAAGCTGAAGACTTTGACTGAATGTAAAGTAAACCAGATTTTGGATAATTGACTTTTTTTTTCAGAAAATCACTCAAGTCGGATAAAGTTTGATTGTTAACTTAAATCTGTTGATGGAAATCCTTAAAATGGCTTACGTAACTTTTGTGAAATTATTGGTATGCATTGGCAAAAACCTAGGTGGGATAAAACTTGATTAAAAACCATCAGATTAGATTAATGGGTAGGTTTAATGGAACAATGGGTGTCTTTTGACCAAAATTCTGATTTTCAAATTATGAACAAACTCAAATCTGGAGATAAACTGTCACCAATGACGGATTAAAGCAAGCCAGAAAGGTTGTTAATCTATTCAGGGGCAGATAATTGTAGAAAATTCATTTACCCAAAGTTTTGAAACACCATATCTTCCTATCACAAAAAAGCTTTAGTCCACACCCACTTATATGCACTTCATAAAGTCTGCCATATTTGAGTGTTATATGAGCAAGCATAGCTACTGACAGAAAAAAAACACAAATTTGTGTGAAACATGTTTCAAAGAATAAACTCAACATAGTCTAACACTGGGTGTGTTAGGTTATTGGAACAAATAAGAGACTTCAGTTTTTCTACAGACTATTCCAGAACTAATTGGAGGTTCATAATAAATGCTCACTTTTATGTAAATAGAGAGCTGATAAAGTCACCACTGACGGAGCTTTGTTAGTCTTTTCAAGGACAGCCATGTTTCATTTGCAGACTCAATCTCTTACATCAGGGCCTTTGGTGAAAAGCCAAGTAGCTGAAAAACAAATTATTCTATGTAGGGAACAATTAAAAAAGACCATTTTGAAAAGCTGCATTAACAGATTTATTTTACTTTCTCTCTGCTAAGGATGTAAAGATTTACAGATGGCGTAGATAAAGATCAGACTTACACAACTATGAATATTGGGCCCTGGACAGGCAAACAGCTTTGGTACATAATACAGGTGGAGTGAAATAGATCTTTATCCCTTAAGTGCCTACCATAGTTGATATTTATTCAGGTCAGTGTAGATCAAGATCAGACAGAGCATGCAGTCTGATCTTGGATCTACACTGTCCATTATCTTGAAACATTCTGACTGAATTCAGTCATGAAATAATAATAAGTCTGGTTTTTATGCCCTTGAGATCAAAGATTGGGTTGCATATTGTCTTTGGTCCATCTGTTAGTTTGACTGCAGAACTTGGTTCCCATTAATTATGGCCTTGGAAAAGAAAAAGTTTTTTTCAGGTAGTTTTTCAAACGCAGCTCATTTTCAATATAAATTGCTCAAAGACTTTTGTTTAATTCAAAACCACTTTATGAAATGGCATTAATATGTAGGTTTCTGACCAACTGAATGAAATTTGTGAACGAATGGTGTAAATATTTTGTTGGTTTGTTTTTTATTCTATCCAGAAGAACTCTCAAAGTACTGCTACTATCAAACAGTTCCAAAGGTTAAAGTCAGAAGGGAAGATAGCTTTTGAAAACATAGTGGAAAAAGGAGAAAATGCTGGTAACCAGATTTTTTCCTTTTCCCACAATGTTTTCTACCCTATCAAAGACTAGCTCCACCATTTTAGTGATACATAAATTGTCCTCTGCAAATGGTTTCAATTTCAACAATTGTAATATTTTATTGTTTGGCAAAGAGTTAAAGGAGTGCCACAGCAAGCTGGACGTTTGATATTTATAGCCCTGCAAAACGAATGTTTTCGGGGGTATACTGGAATCAGCCTGTCTGTCCGTTTGTCCGTCCATGTGTCCGTCTGTGTACAAATAATTGTTGCCTGTTTCTGTCAAAGCGCTGGCGCGGGTATTAAGTCACATTCAGTGACAGCTCTAGTTATACCCCCACAAAACGAATGTTTTCGGGGGGATACTGGAATCAGCCTGTCTGTCCGTTTGTCCGTCCATTTGTCCGTCCGTGTGCCCGTCTGTGTACAAATAATTGCCTGTTTCTGTCAAAGCACTGGCGGGGGTATTAAGTCACATTCAGTGACAGCTCTAGTTCTTTCTGGATAGAAAAGGGGAGAAAAACCATTAGGGTTGTATGGCTTAATTTTAGAAAGATACCTCTTGAACTGACCAATGGTTACAGTTACCAGGGTTTTGGGGCTCAGACAACCAGAAATTTCTTGTATCTGTCAAATGTTTTCAGTATTTATTAACAAATATGAAAACAGAGAAAAATGACACAGACTGGATAAAAGAATACATGTGAAGACATAGTGAGAGAAGTAGATATTGCTTATTATAAGCTAATTTCATAAGGTGTTTTATTGCAAAAACACACATTTGTATATGGCATTATGAATTTACTGTTAGGATAAGATTATTCAAGAATTATCAGTGTTAACTGATTTTGTGTAGGCATTTGCGTCTCTTTGCCCCTTCTTCACTTCTTAGTGGAAGAGTTCAAGGCCACACTTTCTTTTTTCATTGTTTGGCCTTTCATCATCTGCCATCTTTGTGACTTGTCACATGACAGGAAGTAGTAACTGTCAGCTACGCTACTACTAGTCTGGCAGTACCAGAGTCTTCTTGTTATTGTGACAGGTTTCAATTTTCTTGCCTATCATGTGACAAGTTTTATCAGCCCAACATTGCTTCTTTTTGTAACCAAAAATTGTATTTGCGGAGAACATGTTTAATCTAACATGACTTCATGAAATACTGTTAGGATAAGAATATTCCAGGCTTATTAGTGTTAATTGATTTTGTGAGGGCATTTGCTTCTCTTTGCTCCTTGTTCCAGTTCTGAGTAAAAGGATTCAAAGCCACACTGTCACTTTAATTGTTTGGCCTATCATCTCTCACCATCTTTGTGACTTGTCACATGACAGGAAAAAGTACTGTCAGCTATGCTACCACTAGTCTGGCAGTGCAAGAGATTTCCTGTTAATGTGGCAGGTTTCAGTTTTATTACCTTTCATGTGAAAAGTTTTATTACCCCCAATTTATGTTATCATTGTGACTTGTCACACAACAGGAAATGGTACTGTTGGCTGTGCTACAACATACAATATCTTTGTAGCTTGTCACATGACAGGAAATAGTACTGTCAGCTATGCTACCACTAGTCTGGCAGTGCAAGAGATTTCCTGTTATTGTGGCAGGTTTCATTTTTGTTGCCTATCATGTGATAAGTTTTATCAGCCCAACAATGTTTGTAGCCAAAAAGAAATTTTTGGAAAAAGGTCATTTTTAATATGGCATTATGAAATACTGTTAGGATAAGAATATTCCAGGATTATTAATGTTAACTAATTCTGTGAAGGCATTTCCTTCACTTTCCTCCTTCACTTTTAAAAAAAACGGTACAAGGCCACACTGTCCCTTAAATTGTTTGGCCTTTCATCATCCACTATCTTTGTGGCTAGTCACGTGACAGGGAATAATACTGTCAGCTACACTACCACTAGTCTGGCAAAAGAAGAGATTTTCTGTGTATTGTGACAGGTTTCATTTTTGTTACTTACCATATGATGATTGTTACTGTCGCAACATTTCTACCATTTTCACAGCCTGGTCAGTCAAGGAGAGGCTTTGGTGTGGTTTCAAAAGGACTGTATTACGCTCATTCAGCATGAAATACCATGAAGCAAAGTATTTAACCATGAAGTTGATCAGCTTAATTTGACACATGATGCAAACAAATATGCCTGGATAGTATACCTATGTTACCTTCATAACCATGTTTAACAATATCTGTATGATGTAAATCAATATCCACAGATACTAAATCTTTTGTTCCGATATGAAAAACTTTAACACATACATTTTGCATAATACAACATTGAAATTCCTTAGTTTCAGCTCCTAAGATAATAAACCCTATAAATATTTGCTCTGAAAGTACTGGTAAATGTCAAATTTCAAATCACATTGAAATACATAATTGACTATTTTAAGGTTGAGAAATATCATATTATTGTTAAGTCTTGTCATTTCAGCTTGGTATGTGTACTGGGCATTTGGTCCAGGCATTTGTTTGAGCACCTGGGTGTTTGTATGTTTATATAATTTGATACAAGTTTACTTTAACATTTCTATGAGTTAAATGTTCCGCTTGTAGACTCAAAGCTGATAACATTTCATGTTCTATTTTATTGTATTTGCATTGTTTCCTGGTTTACAAGGATGTTAAGGGATCTCCTTTTATGACCACCATTAACAATTCAATGGAATGTGAAGTTTACTATCTCTGCATGTTAATGAAAACTACTTTTGAACATTACTTTTGACAACTGTAATCGGTCCATGAAGGCATGCAAGTATCCAAAGGTCGATAAGAATAAGTTTGAAAGTACTTTGGTAATTTATGAAAAGTTGAATATCTCGGAAGACATTTATTGATTCTATAACTGATGACAAATTTAGCACACTCCAATAGAAACGTAGAAATCAGTTCGTTAGTAACATGTCATATCTGTTATGTATATTTCGGTTCAGGATATTTTGATGCAGCGCAGCTTGTGCTAATTTGAGTTTAGATAATAGTTTCATAATACAAGTGCAGTTATGCAGTTATCAGAAGTCGGCTTTTCTCATACTGATTTTTCAGTTGATATGACATTCAAAGAGTTCCTTATTACTGGGAATGAGCGATTAGGAGGGTTTCCGTTTATGTTATAAAAAGTATGTTGGCATGATAACCTGCTTGGGCACAAAATACCAAAGCTTATTCGCCCCTTTGATGCAGACTAAAATGAGTAAAAACATTAAGTTAATCTACCATATTGTCTCTTTTTAATTTTCCCGGGGAGGGGGGCATCACATTTTCAGAAGTGGGGGGCGACTAATGAAGGTAAAACAACATTGAATTTTTTGAGGACGATGATAACATTATTGTCTAGATTTTAGCCATTGCCGAATGTGAAGCCATCACCATTTGAGAAACCCACTGTATATAATGCAAAATCAATTTTACCACTAATCATGATTCTTTTGAAATTTAGATTACATTCACGATTTATATGTGATACTGGTCTCTGATATTTTCTCTTCCTTGAAGTTTTTCCAAGTTAGTTAGCAAACTTTGTGTCACTAGAAGTGGAAAATGTTATCTGAAGTGTATGTTTTTTCTTGCCGAGCTCAGTCGGTAGCGTCCAGGACTTGAGAACAGGGGGTCGTGGGTTTGATCCCTGGCTAGGCCAATTTCTTTCCGAAGATTTATGATAGTCATTGCGACAGGATTCATTCCTCTCCCACCGCTTACCATTGTTTTGACGATGGTTATGTGGGAAAGCAGCCGGTGGCTTGGAAAGAAAATTGTGCGGAGTACTGGTAAAAGAGACACAAGGAAAGCATGGATAGGTGCACTGGCTGCCGCGATATAACTGATGTAATTTTGAAAACGGCACTAAACACCATACAATCAATGAACGTTTTTTCTGATAGTCAGTTGAATGTTAGTGACATTTATTTGTGAAGTAATAAGGATTTTGTTGAATAATAGTGATTTTCAGTACATTGATCACAGAATACTGTCTGTTTCATAGTGTTACTAAAGCTACAGATGGCTTTCAAAAATTTCTCATTAAAGCAGTTTATATTTTTATAGGTCACATGGTTTATATTTAACTTAATGATTTTTGCATACAAGTATGGAACTTACAAAGAACTCAAGAGGACTTAACTTTTTTGGGTGACACTAAGACCCATGGGCTCTATGAAATCTTAGACAAATGGAAACACTGGTTCTGGTATTTGGAAACAGCAAAATTAACTCTTTTCCTCCTAATCCCGAGTTTTAAGACCCTGAGAAAGCAGCCTCTGAAAAAATTGTGGGAAAAGGAGAAAATGCTACTAATCAGCATTTTCTTCTTTTCCCACAATTTTTTCAACCCTTTCAAGGACAGACTTTATCAGTTGAAAAATATTTGAATTTTTGTCTGTATATTCCTTCAATATTGTTGAGTCTATAATTTTGCCATGTGGCAAAGGGTAAATATCTGTAGGTAGTGGAAAAACTGAATAATTGGTCAACAGTTAGTACAGTGTAGCAGAGGGTGGATCAGAGATCCTGAATTTAGCTTCAATACCAAAATTGAAGAAGTTTTATATCCAGTCCCTACTAGTTGCCTAGTTTTTGAGCAAGGAATCTCAGTCAAATAATTCTGAGGCATTGTTATTCTGAACACACCTTTCAAGGAAAGTAAACTGATGAACCACAGTTCTCTTTACCCTGTTGGAAGATGGGATCATACACTAGCATACAGTTGGAACAGGCAATTCAAGTCTTTGTTATCCATAAGCTACCACGCTCTTTCAACCATCCAGTATTCACATTAACCCTGTACCACACAACAAAATTTTAGACCTGTCCAAATTAGAAGCCTTTAAAGATGACACATACAGTGTTGTTCTAAAGATTATTTCCGTCTTTGAAATAGAAGAAAATATTGTAGGAAAAGGGGAAAATGCTGGTTACCAGCATTTTCTCCTTTTTCCACAATGTTTTCAAAAGTCTTTTCTGTCAGGGTCGTTTAAACTAGGATTGTGTGGTAAATGGTTAGAGTTCAATGATTCAGCTCATACTATCTCTTTTTTCTAAACAGGCCTACTATCAGTTTTAATTCCATAAATCAAAATGAAAAGGTGAAATTTTGGCTGTTTAAATCTTGGATTGGGTATACTCCTATATCCACCAGTGCACTTTATAATCTAGACGCCTGGTCATGGGAGAGTGATTGACTGGAACCCTTGTCGACATCAATGAGTGCCTTTTTTCATCCAAGTCGACCAGAAAACAAGTCTAGTGGCAGTTAATACTGCCAATTAAACATGTTTCATCAAAGTAAAAATGAAAATTTATTAAATAGAGTAACAAGTTTTTGGAGTACACATTTAGAGTAGAAATTATGGAATTCTGTCTTGAACTCTTATGGAAATTAAGACACATGTAAGGTCACTTTTTGGTGATTTGCAAAATTTTAGACGTGCAATTGTATCCTCTTTTACACTATCTTGATAAGCTCACCTAGGCACAAAGTGTTCAAGGTGAGGTTTTGTCTGTCTGTCTGTTTGTCTGTCAGTCAGGACAGATAACTTCTAAAATCCTTGACGAGAGTTGATGAAACTTCATACATGTGGTCCTTATGAGGCCTATCAAAAAAATATCTGTGTTTAGGGTTTCCAGACCCTACATAGAAAATGCTGCCGACCCTAAACATTTTATGCGACGACTTAAAAAAAAAATTCTGTCGGGTGTGATTTTGGTACATGGTCCATGTAAATTGTTTCTGGAAAAAAAAAATCCCTACCTACCCTACCTACAGCATCTCGGACTGAAACCCTAAACACAGATTTTTTTTTTAGGCCTGATAGGCTGTCGATACCATTTTTTTGTTTTTTTTAATCTAATGTCATGTCATGGAAACAGGGGTGCTTTATGTGTATTTCCATTATTGACCAATACCTCTTTTAACTAATGGACAAAATTTTATGAAACTTCATATTTATATTGTTTATCATAAACCGCAGACAATCAGTATTTGTTTTTATTTCATTAAATGTCATGTCATGAAAAAAGGTTGCTTAATGTATGTTTCTATCAAAAAAGGTCTTTTACGGCTGGGATATAATTCAATATTAATTTTTTTCATGGACATTGGCAAGTTCTGATTGGCTGAAAAAATTTTTTCATAGCTCCATGAAAAAAAAAATCAGCAGTGCCGGAACTACTTTTGCAGTCAAACTAATGTAAACAAACATATATAGATCTACGAGATTTCATAATGTTTTTCGTTCTGATTTTATATCAAGTCCAAAGTTCAAATTGATAGCTGAATTTATTTTTTCTGAATACTGAAAAAAAAATCCAACAGTAAATTCAAAGAGAGAGCTGAAAACTCATTGTTACTCTGCTGGGTTTAAACGTCTTATTTTCAACTTAACTCTAGCGTATTGAACTTCTAATAATAAATCCACTCAATCTGCAAATGTTCAGTACTATAATGACATCATGAATTGCATCACTTTTACGTCATGAAGGAGCAGTTTTACCGCGTTATGAAATATAAATGAAAAGGACAGTAAATAAATATGCAATGTTGGATTTACAAAAAAAGAGCAGGTAGTATTATTTAAGTGCATACATGTATCTGTTGTCTGTGATGTTGAATTATAAGGAATGAAGAGATTTTTTTTTTGTTTTCATGGAGGTATGAAAAAAAACCTAATCACACTTTTGTATGAAACCACTTCACATGCAAAAAAACTTTGTTCATTTAGTAAATTATTAGATATTGCATATACATGTTCGTTTACATGTTTTCTTTACCTGGCTACAGATGTCCTTAATATTGACACACACTGTCAAGCATTATCACATTTAAGGTTTTATTTAGCTTCTGGAATGATCATTTACAAGTGATTGATATCTTTAAGTTTTGATTGACTTTTAATTAGATGTTTGATTAACACATCGACAAGGAGGTCAAGGTCACTGAAAAAAAGATGGACGCACATTTTTCGTAATTGTGATAAAAATAGGAAAAAAAACGCAGTATGTGAATTACAGTCGTGCTTTCTGCCATTTAGCTGAATAATTTGAGTGTATATAGACACATATGGAGCATGGGTAGATATGTCAAAAAAGAGACGAAATAAGAGGAAAAACTCGGACAGAAGTAATTCGAGCATGGAGAATGCACATGGCAGCAAGGTGGGGAAATTATCAGTTGATACGGAAATCAGCGAAGGTGATATACCAAGTCAGGTTAGTCAAGTCCTGAATGAAGCAAATCCGGTGTTATATGAAACAACATGTAGTCCATTAAAACTGACAAATACTTTTAGTGTTTTAGCAAGTGCAGATGAAGATGAAAATCGGGCCGTTGAAAAATCAAGTAAAGTCAAATACCCCACCCACCAACCAGAGGTGCTTGACCCATCTTCTCCGCTATCAATAAATGTTGCTGGAGAGCAATTACATACTTCAAGCACTCCAGCCCTGAGCAGTATGGGTGCTGTCGCCAGAAAGAGTATTGATGCAGAGGCAAAACTGAACATTGTTATTGAAAGCTTGAATAGAATTGAGAGTAAAATGGTATTTATAGACAAAAAACTTGAAAAACTTGATTTGTTAGAGCAGAGGGTTGCTATGTTTGAGAGTGAAATTACGAAAATGTGGGTTACAATATCGGGCCAAAATAGGAAAACAGATGAAAAGGCGCAGTCTTTAGAGAAGAAAATTGAGAGCACAGATTTTTCGTTAGGTATAATGAGTGAGAAAGTATTAAATTTGGAAAAAGAAAGAGATATGATTAGAAATGAAGTGGTGTACCTACAATCTCAAAGCATGAGGAATAACTTATTGTTTACAAATATTCCTGAGGCCCAGGGAGGGATAACTGAGAGTCAGTCAGAAACTGAGTCAAAGCTCAGAGAGTTTTTAGAAACCAAAATGAAAATTGCACATGATATTGTCGAAAGTATTGTATTTGAAAGAGTCCATAGAACTGGGAGAAAGACAGAAAGCAGAAGCAGAAGTATTGTGGCAAAATTTGCATTATTTAAGGAAAGAGAAATGGTCAGAAAACAAGGCAAAGCTCTCGAAGGGACACAGTACAGAGTATTTGAACAATTTCCGCCAGATATAATTGAAAAAAGAAAGCAACTGATACCTAAGATGAAAGAAGCAAGGAGAAACAATCAAGCTGCTTGGCTATCATATGATACTTTATATATCAATGGTAAACCTGTGAAAGCCAACAGTGACAGATAGAGGTGTGAGCAGGATGAACTGAACATTCTTTCTTGGAATGTCAATGGCTTTTCTGCTTTGAAAAAAGGTTCCCTCGAGTTTATTGATGTACTGTCTAAAAATGAGATTGTCTTCTTATATGAAACATGGACAAGTGAACAAAGTATCATTGATATCACTGGTTATTTCAGTCACAATATCTTTTGAAAATTTCGACATTGAAATGCTAAAAGGAGTAGTGGGGGTTTAGCTTTGTACATAAAGGATAGTATTAAAGATGGCGTTAAAGTTGTGCGTAACCATTATGATACAATAATATGGGTTAAACTCGAGAAGACCATTTTTTATTTTGAAAGTGATGTATATATTGCTGGTGTTTATTTATGGCGTGAAGGGTCACCTTCTTATGAAGTTCATGATGTTGATTTTTTTTTTTTGATGTACTGCAGGGAGATATCTGTGAATTTCATACTCTAGGATCTGTTTTTTTTGTGGGTGACTGGAACAGCAGAGTGGGTTTAAGAAATGATTTTATTAGCTTTGACCATTATAATAAATACAATGACTATGACAATTATATACCAGATTGCCCCTCTTTACGGGCCTCACCCGATAGCACGTGCAATAGCTTTGGTATGCGATTGATAGAATTATGTAAATCATCGGGCGTGTGTATCGTAAATGGTCGACTTGATAAAGGTTCTTTTACGTATATATCAGATAAAGGTTCATCTGTTATTGATTATCTATTGACAGAAGAAGAAAATTTCAATCTAATTTCTAGTTTTAACGTCCTTGATTTTAATATTTGGAGTGATCATGCTCCGATCAGGTTTTCCCTCTATTGTAATGTAAACAATAACGTAGTAAAGGATTGTAAAAATATGCACATGTTTAGATGGGACGACTTGAAAAAAGCACGTTTTAGAAATAGGGTTATTTCATCGTTGCCTCATTTCAATAATACTATCCAGAATTTGAATATTCATGATAGTAATTCAGTAAATAATGTTGTTGATGACTTTACACTTCTATTGCATGAAATTACTGATTCCCTTTTTGGTTCTTCGATCAAGGCTAGAAATGATTTTGAAAGTGTTTTTTTTGCAGATACACATTTGCCAAAGAATAGAGAATGGTTTGATGAGGAATGCATCAAAGCAAAAAAGACATACATGCAAGCGCTTAAAGATTTCAAAACATTAAAAACAGAAATATCGAGAGAAAGTTATAGTCACGAGAAAAAAATATATAAACAATTAGTAAAGAGGAAACGTAAACAGCATCACAGAAAATTAATTAAAAATATTGAGAATCTTAAATCAGCAAAATCCAAGGATTTCTGGTCATTCTTTAAAACAAGAAGGAAAACATGTGCAAATACATTGTGTGCAAATGATTTTTATGACTTTTTTTCAGGTCTCGAGGATGATATTTTTCCAAAAAATAATGTTGAAGCAGATAACTTTGTGAACAATCACAATTTTGATGAGCAGAATATTTGTTTTGACGAGTTAGACAGTCCCATTACAATACATGAGTTAATTAAAGCTGTAAAATCATTAAAATAGGGTAAATCCTATGGTAACAATTGTCTATTATATGAATATTTTATTGAAAGTATTGACATTTTAGGCTCTCACATATGCGACATTTTTAACCATATTTTTGATAGTGATGTTTCCCACATAGTTGGACTGAAGGTATTATTGTACCCTTATTGAAAAAGGGTGATGTTAACAATGTTTGTAATTATAGAGGAATTACTTTGGGTAGTTGTTTCTCGAAATTATTTACCAGTATACTTAATGAACGTATTGTAAAATTTTGTAATCAAAATATTACTGTGTCAGACGCTCAATTTGCTTTTGTTAAAGGTAGATCTACAATCGATGCTATGTTTGTGTTAAATTCAATGACTTGGCTGTATTTAAATGAAAATAAGCGCTTGTACTGTTCATTTGTAGATTTTAGAAAAGCGTTCGATTGTGTAAATAGAAATGCATTATGGTTAAAAATGTACAAATCATGTATTGGTGGTAAGTTTTAAGAATTATCAAGGATATGTATTCACATGTAAAAGCACGTGTAAAGTATGTTGGTAATTTTTCAGATACGTTCGAAATTACGATTGGTCTTAAGCAAGGGGAGGTAATTTCGCCTATGTTGTGGGCACTCTTCGTTGAAGATCTTGAAATGTACTTATAAAATAATGTTGATTCGGGAATAAGTCTGAATGAAATTATAATAATCTTACTTTTATTTGCCGACGATATAGTAATTTTTGGAAACTCTCCTGTGGACTTGCAAAACAGCCTAAATAAGTTATATGATTATTGTCAAAAATGGAGTTTAGTGGTGAATACAGATAAGACAAAAGTTATGATATTTAGAAAAAAAGGTAAATCATTACCACATGAACAATTTTATTATAATGGTATTCGGCTTGAAAATATTGATCATTTTAATTACTTAGGAACTGTTTTTTCTTATACAGGTAACTTTCAACACAACCAGGAACAGCTTATTGGAAAGTCATTAAAAGCCTTAAATGTTTTGTTAATAAATTGTCGGAAGTATAATTTAAAACCAAAGTTATTATGTGAACTATTTGATTCATTTGTAGGATCTATTCTCAATTACGGAGCTGAAATTTTTGGATTTTCTAAGTCGAAGGAAATGAAAAGGATACATCTAAAATTTTGTAAAAGTATTTTGAATGTTGAAAAAGTACGTGTAATGCTGCTGCATATGCAGAACTTGGAAGATATCCATTATATATTGTAAGACATGTAAAAATATTGAAATATTGGTTTAAAGTGACAAACACAGAAAATATTATTCTTAGAAATGTGTATGACTGTGCTTATAAACAATGTATAGAAGGTAGAAAAAATTGGGTTTCTGGGGTAAAGAAGATGTTGACGGAAAGCGGGTTTTCCTATGTTTGGGAATATCCTCTTTCCGTCAACCAAAAAGAATTTGTTTTAATCTTTAAGCAAAGACTAATAGATAATTTCATTCGAGGTTGCTTTGCCACAATATCAACATCCCCTTCTTTACATTTGTACAAGTATTTCAAAGAAAACTGTAGTTATGAAACATACTTGGATATTTTGCCATTTAGTCTTAGAACGTTAATTTTTAAGTTAAGAACTTCATCTCATTCACTTCGTATACAAACTGGTAGGTTCGGTCCAAACAGAATTCTTAGAAATGAACAGATTTGTCTCATATGTAACTCTGGCGACATAGAGGATGAATTCCATTTCATCTTGAAGTGTCCATTTTATCATTCCTTGTGAAAAAAATATATAAAAGAGTATTTTTATAAAAATCCAAGTACCTTAAAACTATTAAAACTTCTTTGTTCGAATAACAAACATGAATTATTTTCATTTGATCAATAACTCATAAAGTTCAATCTTAAGTACTTCTGTATATAGTGTTAAATTATAAAAATTAGTTCAGGTTTACTAAGAAAATTGTCGGTGTGCATCTTTTTTGAGGTAGACTTTTGATTTATTTGCATTATAATGGTTGTTTATGTATTATGACTATGTGTACTTGTCTGAATAAATATCTATCTATCTATCTATCTATCTATCTATCTAACAAACATCAAATTGAAATGCATATATATAAATAGAGTGACCTGTGTTAATGTAGAAATATCTCAACTTGTTTGACACCACAATTGCATATTGAAAGCATTGCAATTTGATTATCACTTACAACAGATTAAAGGGTTGTTGGACAGTAAGGTGTTACATATAATTGATCATTCATGTTTCTTTTGTCATCCATATCAATCTGAAAAATTTAAATGTAAAGCTATTTTGAGTGAGGAAAGCTGTAAATATCCAAAAAAGAAATGAAAAGTCAGATTTTTATTTTTTTCTGAGTATAGTCACTACAAGTAGGTTCGCAGTAGATATTGTTTCGAGGTAATCAGTATTTTTCTGTCTTAACAAAAATCGGCACCCTCTAGCTGCTTGTCTGGTCTCTATTTTGAGTGTAAATACCATGACTCGGACATTTCTTTACCTCAGCCGACTTAAATTTCCAAAAGAAAAGTTTAGAATGGAAGAAAAGTATACCGGAATTGAAAACGATGTCATCAGCACCAACATGCTTATCAATATTCACCCCACCTGCTAAAATCCTTCATTACATGAAGTTTTATTAAAAAAAACATACATGAGGATGAATTTAGGTCATCCGCTAAGTCATGTGGCAATATTAAATTTTTCAAATCATGTGACTGCATATTGGTGCCAAATGTTTCAAGTTGCAAGGATTTTTTTGCGAAAACCATCAAAGTCACATGAATCAGTTTCAAAATAGCAGCCAGACAGTGGTGAAGGTCCAGGTGGATTTTCTTTCAAATGTTTGGATGAAACTGAATGATATTTTCCATGATGCTAAGAAAAAGATGAAATAAGAAAACTGTTTGGTGATTTATTCTATAACTTGGTTCAACTTCTGACTATTTCTTGATCAGATTGTAACTACCGTGAACAAATGAACCGCAAGGCTACTTGATTACTGATATTGCTAATGGATAATTGGACATTTGGTTCAGTACTCGATTAATCATGTAATCTTCCCCATTCCTACAGTGAATCATTTTTTCGCAAGCACTGATAAAATACTATAAAATATATTTTTCTCTGAGCATAAACAGTTGGCAGTTAACATTCAATAAAAAGGTGCAATTTTAACCTGTATCAGCATTTTCTCAAAGTTTTCAAAACCTTTCAACCATAACGTCCCAAGTTTGAGACCTGGGAGCGGGTGTCAAATTTGGGGATTTTGTTCATTGGCTCACACATTCGGCGCAAGTATTGGTGTAGTACCCAGGAAGCAGAATGGAGAGAGATTAGTATAAGTTGTAAGAACTTGTTTCTCGATCGTTGTAAAATAAATACGTTTAAACTAAAACCTTTCAAAACCTTTTCATCTGGGTCTTATAAACATAGGATGGTTTGATAAAGTTGAACTTTTTACCACACAGTAAAATTTCAGACTGGTCCAAACTGAAAGCATTAGCAGACAACAAATTAAATGGGCCTAAATTGATTGGATTTGATTTTTGAAAAGTTAGAAAACATAGTGGAAAAAGGAGACAATGCTAGTTGACAGCATTTTTTCCTTTTCCCTCAATGTTTTCAAGAGTCTAATCTCCCAGGGTCTTTAAAACTTGGGGTTGTTTGGTAATGGGTTAAAGTGCTCAAGGTGAGCTTTTGTGATCATGCTGTGTCCGTTGTCAAATTTTACTTTGTGTACGCCCTAGAGGCCACATTTTCAGTCTGATACTCATGGAACTTGGTTAGAATGTTTGCCTTGATGATATCTTGAACGAGTTTGAAAATGTGTCATGTCGGGTCAAAAACTACCGTAGGTCACTAGGTCAAATCTAAGAAAAAGGTTGTGCACACTCCCAATACTTTTGAAAGTTGGTTCAAATGTTTGTCTTGATGATATCTGGAATGGTATGGAAAATGGGCCAGATTGGGTCAAAACCTAGGTCAAATCTTAGAAAAACCTTTTGTACACTGTAGAGGCCACATTTTCAGTTCAATACTCATGAAAATTGGTCAGAATGTTTGTCTTGATGATATCTCATATGAAATTGAAAATGGGTCACATTGGCTTAAAAACTAAGTCAACAGGTTAAATCTAAAAAATAAATCATGTATGCTCTGGAGTCAACATTTTCTGTCCAGTACTTACAGAAATTAGTCAGAATGTTTGATGATGAAGAAGACAAGACTGAAAATGGGTCACATTGGGTAAAAAATAGGTCACCAGGTCAAATCTTGGAAAAACCTTGTGCACACTCTAGAGGCCACATTTTCTGTGCAATACTCATGAAAGACGGTCAAAACCTTTATTTTGATACTATCTACAAGTTGGAAAATGGGTTATATTGGGCTTAAAAGTAGTTCACTGAGAAAAATTCTAGAAAAAGCTTGTGTACACGCTAAAGGCCAAATTTTCAGTCCAATGCACCATAAAACAACATTCATTCATTCAGTCCAGTACTTATGAAGCTTGTTAGAATGTTTGTTATAATATCCTAGAAGAGATTGGAAATGGGTCATGTTTGGTCAAAAGGCTCAGGTGTGCGACATCATGGCCCTCTTGTTTAACAAGTATTTCAAGGTAAACAACCTTTTTACGCAAAGTTTTGATGGAAGCCTTGCTACTTTTTAAAAAACATCTAACAGAATGTAAGGAACGCTAAATCAATGAGGAGTCTCAATTGTGACGCCAATTCTCGGTACTAAACAGGACAATCACAATAGGTCTCCCAGATTTGGTAGAAGAATCTGTTTTTGTTCCGTTTGATATGAAAGAAATCTCCCTTAGAGCATTGTTTTTAACACTATTACCATTTTTTCAACACACTGCACTTGGTAAGATGAAAAATAGAGGTAGAATTCATTGAATTTGAACGGTAATAATTATGCACTAATAAACAAGGCTTGTCAAAGATTCCAAATAAAACAAGTGCATCCAACTCTGAATTGTAAATGAATACAGATTCGAGACCAGAAATGACGTGCCAGGGTATATGCAAAGTGACTCTGTTGGCTAGTACACTCGACCTTTTAAAAAATAATGAGAAAGCTGATCAATATTTGTAAACGGTATAAACAAGTCGTAATAAACAAGACCATGATATCAATCATGTCAAAATCATGATATCAAAGTCATGTAAATTAACATTATTTACTTTCAATTCTTTTTTAGTTGTTAAAATCCTTTGATTTCAATGAATATTGTGTCTGGTTATGACGTAAACATCAAGAATCTGAAGTTATGCTTCAGAAACTATGATGTAAATAGATATCTATAAAAGGGTCTCATTGATTACATACGAATGTCTCGTTCATTATTCTGCTGTAATTTATACTTGAGCCATGCTCTGTGAAAAGAGGTTTGATGCATCTGCAGAAAGTATCGACCCATGTCAGTGTGGGCAGTCAGTGTAGGCTGACCAGTGTGGAAACCTTTAACATAGGTGAAACGTTGAAAAAATGGGTTCAAGGCTGGTGAAATTCTAAATTTAGTAGCTTTAAACATGGAACTATGTGGCAAAATGAACCAAAGTGATAAAATATGACATGAAAAATTTCCATTTTTTATTATGCCTAATGGACATGTTTACTCAGAATGAGTCTAAAAATCTTTTTGTAAAGGACAATTAAATGCCATCATAATCTTTATTGCCTGTGACAAATATACAGATTTATTAAAGGTCACTCAATTTTCCAAAGCATAATCATAATGATTTAATATCAGTTAAACAAAGAGGATTCCTTGAGGGTTGCTTTACTTGGTAAACAAACATTTTGTAGAGAACATTGTGAAATGATGTGAGCATGATAATTTGCTTTTAGGATGATAATTCAAAAGGCATTCAAGTCACTTGTCCCATTCTTCCTCTCCTGAGCGAAAGGGTTCAGGCCACACTGTCCCTTAAATTGTTTGAGCTTTCATCATCCATCATCTTTTTGCTTGTCACATGACAGGAAAAAGTACTGTCATCTACGCTACCACTAGTCTTGCAGTACAAGAGATTTCCTTTTATTGTGATGGGTTTCATTTCATTATCTTTCTTGTGAACCAATGTGTACCAATGTTTCTACCATTTTCATAGCCTGGTCAGACAAGGAGAGGCTTCAGTGTGGTTTCACAATTTGTCTTGCTTTTGTACACGAGCTATCTTTGTGTCACTGCAGGAGTGGTGACAGTATGTTTTTATTCGCTTGGGAATTATGCCTATGTGTTTTTTAGGGTCAAAATATTTTAACAAAAATTGTCACAACTTCAGGTAAACAAATATCTAGATCTGGTCAAAGTTCGTAGTATTCCTGAATGATCCGGTTTTATTTGTCCTTTCAAAGTTATATTAGTCAATCTGATTCGAGTCAACAAGTCGGTCCAATGCTACATTATATACAGCAAGTCATGTGATTTCCTGTTTAACTTAGTACAGGAAATGATGTGATCACATTACTTAATTCATCAATAAAAAACGAAGCTATCAAATAGTAACAAGTGATAACATGTTTTAATTCATCATTGAAAGACATGGGAATTGTAAATATCCATGATTAGACACAACTTGGCATCTTCGCACATGATGCAGTTTTAGGCAATTTTCACCAGGGCTGTGGAGTTTTTCCGCTTTACAATTCATGGAAACATTGATGCTATACATCTCTATTTTCTTGTGTATTATTAAACAAAAATTTTAAAAGGAATGAAAGTTGTATGATCCTCTTGCTTGTCACATAAAAGGAAATGCTACTATCAACTATGCGACCACTGCAGTAGTAGTACAAGAGATTCCCTGTTTTTGTCACAGGTTTTGTTCTGTTACCATACCTTAGAAGGAATGCTGGAGAAATGGTGCCCTGGAGAAATTGTCCCCAAACTGCCTGGAGACAAATTCTCTTTATAAATTGTCGTGGAATCAAATTTTGGTAAAATCGTCCCATTTTCAAAATTCAAAAATATAGTAGTAAAAGTTGTCTTTGAAAATGTTTTTTTTTTTGCTTGGTTTTTTTATAGTGTAATGTTTTTCAGATGTCAAAGTACTATTTGATTATTATTGTCATTGTTTTTAAGGCAAATTTTACACTAATGGGTTGTTGCTCACACCTGCTATGCCTGTTACAGGTGGCTTAAAGGGCAACTCCAGCCCAAAGCTATTTTTGGATATAAGAATCCTTAAATGAAAACAATCTTAAAATTGAAAACCATATATCAGTGTCTTTCATAAAAAGGGAGTTCTAAGCAAAAATGTGGTTTGCAAACCTGTGCGAGTTTGTGAAATCTTCGCAAAACCGGATGTGACCTAGGAAGTGTGACCCACACATTATTTCGGCTTCTGTGTACTGTTAATTTACTCTGATACTGAATTTTTTGTCACAGCCATGATCTCCTTCATGTCTGGAGACGATTTTATTTCGTCACAAAAATCCCTATTGTATGCCAAGTGCCAAGTTTAAGCACCATTTCGAGCCAGGAGACGACTATTTATTTGTCAGTCTGTCTGTCTGTATAAACCGAATCACGTGGCTTAACATTAGATCTACCATTAAATTGATTAATCCTCAACAGGTTAAATAAACCTTCATGCTGATTGCAACAAATCGAATATTGCTAGTTTTTGGGGATAGATATCTCCGTATCGGACACTGTAGATCCAAGATCAGATTGCACATTCTGTGCAGTCTGACCTTAATATACACTGTTTGCGAAAGGTTATTGAGTCGTGCTCATCAGCCTTAGGGTCAATATAAATATCACTCAGAAATTTAGATGGGGCAAGAAATCGATGGTAAATTCACTGTTGATTGTCCATCTCTTTCATATTATTGAGAGAGAGAAGGTTGAGGTTAGTATAGAAATTCGACTAGCAGATTTTAGGTGTTTTTTTTTTTAAGATCGTATGAATGAGGAAAATACAAAAGTTACGACATTCAACTTACCCATCTGACCTGTGTAAAATTCCAAATCCCATTCATTTAATTAAAAAAAAGGGTCCAATATGGTTGTGAAAACAAAAGAGTAACTTCGTAAATGACATGTTTATGACACATGCTTGTTAACCTCCAGCTGCAAGCCAGGTAAAAAAGTATGTGAGACCACGATGGTGCGATACCAACATCAAAGAGGCGCCGAATTAACCCTCTGTCCCTTTACATTGATGTAACACATTATTCTTTTCTCAAAGAAAAAAAAGTTGGCGTACTAAACTTTTGTGTAAAGTTGGTACGGAGTCATTAAATTTTTAATTTACACTCCATTTTTATGGTCAGCGTCTGTTGTCTCGTACATGTTTACAGCAAGAAATACGGGAAAAAAAGTTAAATAGTTTTTGTCCACATTGGTATTTCCTTTTAAATTTTACGCCTAACATGTCTTAATATATAGGAAATGGACTGACCTGGGGTCCATTTCTACAAACTGCGTAGATTTACGCCAATTTTTGGGGAATTGAATAAACACACATAGGATCCCTACTTTACTCAAACATATGAAGTGGCGTAATGTTATCCAAATTCTTAATAAAATGGTAAAGTTACATAGTTCAGTGAAACTTGTTTTCAGACTTAATGCTTACTTACAAAAATTGTGTACGCAAATTTCGTGTGTACGCAGTTTAGTGAAATGTGCCCCTGGTATTTTGCAGACGATCAAAACATTTACTACGTGATATGGAAGGCAGGAGGCAATTCTGACAATCTTTTAAAATTGTTGTTGATGAAAGAAATTTGAAATTGTGAAAATAACACAGGGGAAAATAAATGAAGATCAAGTGAAAAATATGGATTTAACTTTAACGGCAAATTTAGGATATGTATTGGATTTAATGTTGTTTGTGAATGTTAAAGAGAGGATACAATTTCTAAGGTAGATCAAGGCTTTTAATTCTTCCCAAGCTGAAGAATACATGTAAAATGCTGACATTGATGGTGTAGATCAAGATCAGACTGCGCAGGATGTGTAGACCGTTCAGTGATTGACTGTGTCCTATATCTGGTAGAAACCGCCTTAGAACTGTATTCGAATGATTTCCTTTACACATTACAACGTTCCTTCTACCATTTAGCAGAAGAGACTTTTGGTATGTTTTAACTATCTTGAGTTTTTTTTATTTTTTTTTTATTTATTTATAAAAATTCATTGATTAGGCAGTGGTATAATTGAAATAATGTCAAGAAATGAATTTCAAGATAGCTTTGTTCCCCACTAGAAGAATAACTTTTCTTTTTTTAAGTACTACCTCCACTAGGCTAATTCATTCAAAATTTCTTTCCTATCATTGTAGTAAGATTGTAAGGGAGATAGAAATTTAAATTCTGCAGTACATAAGTGGTGGAAACGTGATAAAGCGATTTATATCTTTACAAATTTCATGCAATTTTCTGAGTTTTCTACGCTTGTTCATATATGGTGACCATATCTTCTCACACTTGTGATGTCACGGCAGACTACCGGAAGTCACAATTTTTTCAATTATCGACTTTCAGACAGGTGAAAATCTGAAGTTTAAACCTCTATTTCTCGTGAAGTAAGCATCACAGAACACTAAGATTTGTTTTGTTGACATACTCTAGCATAGTTTTATCTGATTTTGAAATAAAAATTTTGGTCTGAAGTTACCCTTTAACTCTTTACCAAACAACAAAATTTTAGACTTGTCCAAATTGAAAGCATTTGCAGACGACAAAATAAACGTGATTCAAAAATTGAAAGTTGACTTTGGAAGAGTAGAAAACACTGTGGGAAAAGGAAAAAATGCTGGTTACCAGCATTTTCTCCTTTTCCCACAGTGTTTTCAAAAGGCTTCTTTCTCAGGGTCGTTAAAAGTCGGGATTGTGTGGTAAAGAGTTAAACCTGTGAGATTTTTATTTTGTTTGAAATTGATTTCAAACAAATTAAAAATATACATTTTGATAAGATGTGTCAGGAGTCATTTAATTAAATGTTTTCTTATGTTCTGATGATGCAGCTGCATCTCTCTCCCTGGACTGCTCTGTAATCCTCTCTCCTCCATCTCTCGTTCGGCCTAGTAAATTTTTTTTATGTATTATAATGGTTGCCATGCAAAGATCTCTCAATCTCTCTCCTTTCTTCTTCTCCTTCTCTGTCATTCTAATGAATCACTCGGCAAGGGAAGTTTACTGTGATTTTTTTGTCCATAGTTTCTCTCTTTCTCTCTCTCTCTCCTTATCTCCCCCTCCTTTCTCTTTATTTATCTCCATATACCAACACTTCTCTCTCACATGTATCACTTGGTATTGGTAATTTCTTGTATCAGTTAGTATCGCTGATTTTTATTCTTTTTTTCAAATTTTATTCTTTTCAAATACATGTAGCTGGATTTATGTTTCATGGTGTTTGGTTCTGATTCCAGCATCAGGGTGGCCTTGTTCTTTGGTTCAATTCTGGCTGTTCCATTGTGACCGTGTTCATCGGTTTGGTCCCAGGAGAGTGTTTATTGAATCAGATTTTTATAAGTAAGCATTTTCTTGACGATTCCATGGTCCAAAGAGCGTTATTGAAAGAATTGGGTGAAAAGGTTGATTTAATTGCAACCTATTCTAAAGTTTCCCCTTTGTAAACATAAATTCCCGAACAATGTTTTCTAGGAAAATTGAAAACATTACTTAAATGAAATATGCTTAACTCTTTACCAAACGACAAAATTTTAGACTGGTCCAAATTGAAAGCATTTGCAGACGACAAATAAAAGATGGCTCAAATGCTGGAATTTATCCTTGATAGAGCAGAAAACATTGTGGGAAAAGGAGAAAATGCTGGTTACCAGCATTTTCTCCTTTTCCCATAATGTTTTCAAAAGCTTCCTTTCTTAGGGTCGTTAAAAGTCGGGATTGTGTGGTAAAGAGTTAACCAGTTAGGGCTTTCTCCTATCCTACCAATGCATTTATATACTGAAAAAATGAAACACGGGGTACTATCTCTTTTTAGCCACAATAATATAGTTATCAACAAAAGCTTTTTAATAGTAAGAAAGATTCCTCCTTCAAAAAAATTGTTTGTTTATATCATGCATTTAAGTTCTCAGTTAAGTGGTCATCTCTCCTGATAATTTCTGAAGTTATTCCACGTTTGAAACATATTAATTACTCACAAGTTGTTAATCCTTATGATATCATGAAATGATGTCTTAGTAATTATGTCCCCACAAATGAAAGTTTGTGGGGATATACTGGAGTCACCTTGTCCATCCGTCTGGCCGTCTGTCCAGCCGTCTGTACATGCGTCACAAAATCTTGACGCATTATAATTTTTGGAGTAATTGTCCTTTGTTGTTTTACATGTTGTTTTTTTTTTGTCAGGATCATAACTTCCAAAGTATATCAGCTATCAACTTCAAAATCATTTAAAGATAGATCACATGGAGGAGAAGAGCATTCACAAGATCCATAGCTCTGTCATTTTTTTTTTTTTTTTTTTGAGTTCTTGCCCTTTGTTATTTTACATGTTGGATTTTTGTCTGAAGCATAATCTTCAAAGTATGAGAGCTATTGGCTTCAACCTTCATTTGCAGAAAGGTCACATTCAGAAAAAGCACAGTGCACAGGATCTAGAACTTTTTCATTATATTTGGAGTAGTAGTTGCCTTTTGTTATTTCACATTTTGGATTTTTTTTCCAGAGTATAAATGCAAAAGTAGGAATGCTATCAACTTCAAACTTAATATGCAGATAGATAACACTAAATAGAAGTGCAGTGCACTTGGTCTGTAACTCTGTCAACATTATTTTTGGAGTTATTGCCTTTTGTTTTTTTACATGTACAAAGTACAAGAGCTTTTGGCTTCAAACTTCATAATCAGATAGATCACATTGAGGACAAGCACAGTGCACAAGAGTCATAACATGCAGATAGATTACACTCAGTGGAAGTACAGTGCTCTAGGTCTGTAACTCTGTCAACATTATTTTTGGAGTTGCTGCACTTTGTTTTTTTACATGTACAAAGTATAAGAGCTTTTGGCTTCAATCTTCATAATCAGAAAGGTCACATTGAGAACAAGCGCAGTGCAGAAGAGTCATAACACTGTCATCATAGAGTCAGCTCTGTCATGTTTTTGGAGTTATTGCCCTTTGTTATTTTACCTGTTGGATTTTTGTCCGGAGCATAACTTCTAAAGTATAAAAGCTGTCAACCTCAAACTTTTCTAAGCAGATAGATCACATTGAGGAGAAATGCAGTGAACAAGATTCATAACTCTGTCATCATTATTCTTAGAGTTATTGTCCTTTGTTATTTTACATGTTGAATTTTTGTCCAGAGCATAACTTCCAAAGTGTAAGGGCTATTGGCATCAACCCTCATATACAGATAGATCACATTGAGAAGTGTAGTGCGTAGGATCTATAACTCTGTCTTCATTGATTTTGCCCTTTATTATGTCTCCTCCGTCAGGGTCGGGAGACATTGCTTTTCCCTGTGCGTCCGTCTGTCTGTCCATCTGTCTGTCTGTCTGTCCACAAATCGTGTCCGCTCTATAACTCAAAAACCTTTTAAGATATTTTGATAAAACGTCACACATTTGTAAAGCACCATGAGATGAAGTGTCATGTACAAGAATCATAACTCTGGCTTGTATATTTTTCGAGTTATATCCTTTTGATTATTTTCCTTACTCATTTTATGTACAATTTCATGTCCACTCTGTAACTTGAAAACCGTTAGAGAAAAATGACCATTATTTCAATTAGAAATTGCCTTGGTCATATATCAATCCTTCTAACACCAAAAAGGGGGGAGACATCTGTTTTTTTGTAGAAAAACAAGTTCTAGTTTTACATGTTTGAATTTTTTTCAGTGCATAACTTCCAAAGCATTAAAGCTTTCAACTTGAAACTGCATATGCAGATAGATCACATTAAAGAGAAGTGCAGTGCACAATTTTTATAACTCTATCATCACAATTTTTGAGTTATTGCCCATTGTTTTATTTCACAAATGGATTTTTGTCCTGAGCATAACTTCAAAATCCTAAAAGCTATTGCCTTCAAAATTCATTGCAAATAGATCACATTGAGGACGTGTGCAGTTCACAAGAAACATAACTGTGTCTTCACCACTTTTGGAGTTATATCCCTAAGTTATTTTGCAAATTAGATATTCGTCTAGAGCATAACTTCCAAGGTATGAAAGCTATTTACTTTTAAATTTATTTGCATATAGATCACATTGAGGATAAATGCAGTGCTCAAGAACCATAACTGTGTCTTCACTAGTTTTTGTGGAATTGCCCTTAGTTACTTAAAAAATTAGATTTTTGTTCGGATCGTAACTCCCAAACTATAAAAGCTATTGATTTCAAACTTCATATACAAATAGATTATGTTAAGGACAAGTGCAGTGCTCAAGATTCTTAACTCTTGTCCTTTTTATTTCTACCCTGTGTTGTTTTACATTTTTGGCTTTTGTACAGAGCATAACTTTCAAAGTATAAAAGCTATTGACTTTAAACTTTATAATTATATAGACATATCACATTGAGGACAAGAGCAATGCACATTATCTGTATCTCTGTCTTCATTATTTCAGGAGTTATTGCCCTTTGAAGTGTTCAGTGAAACACACAAAAAGTGAAATAACAGATTCAGACAGATCACATTGAGCATAGTCAAGATCTATAACTCTGTCTAAATTATATTTCTAGTTATTGTCCCAAGTTGTGTGTGTGTGTGTGTGTGTGTGGTTTTCTTTTCTGGTCAAGAGCATGACTTTCAAAGTGTTAAAGCAATTGACTTCATTCTTCAAATACAGATGGATCCTATTGAGGACAAGTGCAGTGCACAAGATCAGTTACTCTGACTTAAGTATTTCTGGAGTCATTGTCATTAGGTACTTTTTGTCCGGATTATATTTTCCAAAGTATACAAGCTCTTGACTCGAATCTGCAAATTCGGATAGATCACATTAAGGACAAGAGCAGTGCTTAAGATTCATTACTCTGTCTTTTGCATTTTTTGAGTATTTTTTAGTACTTGCCCTTTTTTTTACATTTTACATTTTGGGTTTGGAAAGAGGCAGCCATTCAGTGACAAGGCACAAAGTGAAGGTATTCATCAGCATACAACAGAACTAAATATTTTTCTCCCTTTTCTGGCTCAAGCTCAAGGCAAACATCAGACAATCTCAAAAGCATAAATTTCTTATCAAGTTCTTAGTCTGAAATAGATTGTGCAAATTCATCACAATGAATGGATTAAGGCTCAATGTTTCTTGTCACGTAATGTCCCACAATCATACATTGTACTTAAATGCAGATCAGTCAATGTATTGGCTGAGTTAGGCTTATTTCCTCATCTCAGTCCTTAAGTTGTTTTTCATTGTTTATTCAAGTACCTCCCCTGTCTTTGCAAATTTGGTATCTTTTAAAAATACATCTATTCATATTATGGTCTCGTTGAGTTAGGTATCTTGCTAGAGAGGAGACAAATCCCACTATTGTTGTTTGTTTGATATTCTGAGTCATCTTTCTTTGTAACTGCTAGCAAAAATTCACATAGGGGACTGTTTAGCTGCTCAGAGGGAATAAATTTTGCATACATTGTTTCATTTTTTGTGATGAAAAAAAACCCCAAAAAAAACATGAATAAGTCTAATGTCACAACCACTTTTCCTTTTCGTTACCAAATTCTCATTTTTGAAAAGAACGTCTTGTACATCAACAGACTGAAAGGTCCTAACTGGTTTTACTGGATTGAAATTACCATTTCTTTTCCTTTTCATTCGTGGCGGATTCCTTAAAAAAATCATCATCATCAAAAATCAAATTTCATGAGAATCAACCATTTTTTAAAAGGACTAGGGAAGCAGACATATCTAGTTTCAAAGAGAGTAAATTATGTTGATATAGTAAGGGAGGTAACCAATAAGAAAGGGGGTGGAGAAAGTTCCAGCTAGAAAAAAAATAAAATAAAATTCATTATTGAACTATGAAACTCTCCAGTGGTTTTAAATGGTTATAAATCACTATTAAATTTCTTTAAACCTCCTAAAAGCATTAAAGAAATGTAGAGAAGCTTGCAAAGGACGATAGATTAGTTTAGATAGGTTGAGGGGCTAGGCTGGGATAGGTGGAGGGGCTATGCTTAGTTAGTAAATAGGTAAAGAAGCAAATGTGGGTTTGGGTAGATTTGCTAGGGAAGGATAGGTAGAGTTGCTGGTGTAGAGTAGGTGAAGTAGCAAGTGAAGGATAGGTAGATTAGCTAGGGTAGGGTAGAGAGAGAAGCTTTTGGAGGAAAGGTAGATTAGCTTAGGTAGAAAAGGTAGAGTAGAGAGAGTAGGCAGGTAGATTAGCTAGGGTAGGATAGGTAGAGAAGCTAGTGTAGGAAGTAAGATAAGCTATGGTAGGAAAGGTAAAGAACATAGTTGAGGATAGGTAGATTAGCTAGGATAGGATAGGTAGGGTAGAATTGAAAGTGTAGGAAGGTACATAAGCAAGGGAAAAAAGGTGGAGTAGCCAGTGTAGGATAGAAAGATTAGCTAGGGTAAGTAACATAGAGTAGCAAGTGTAGGAAGGTAGATTATCTAGGGTAGGATAGGTAGATTAGCTAGGATAGGAAGGTACAGTAGCTAGGATAGAATGGGAAGAGAATCTAGTGTAGAAAGGTTGATAAGCTAGTGTAGGGTAGGTAGAGTAACTGGTAAAGAAAAATAGATTAGCAAGAGTAGGACAGGTAGATTAATTATGATAGGATGGGTAGAGCAGCTAGTGTAGGAAGGTAGATAAGCTAGTATAGGGTAGGTAGAGTAGCTAGTATAGTAAGTAAGTAGAGTACTAGGATAGGGTGAGTACAGTAGCTAGTGTAGGAAAAAAGAGAAAGCATAATAGAAAGGTAGAGTAGCTTGTAAAGAAAGATAGATTTGCTGGGATGGGATAGGTGGAGTGGCTAGGTTAGGTAGGTATAGTAGGTAAGGAAGCAGGTATTAAATAAGATTCGTAGATTAGTTAGGGTAGGATAGATAGAGTTGCTGCTGAAGGGTAGGTGGAGTAGCAAGTGTAGGATAGGTATTTTACCTAGGATAGGATAAATGAAAAAGCTCGTGCAGGAAAGTTAGATAAGCTTGGCTAGAACTGGTACAGAAGATAGTGTAGAATAGTAGATAAGTAGGATAGGTTAGGTCAGGGATCTTATATACTGTATATAAGATCCCTGGTTAGGTTGAGTAGCTATTGTAGGAAGAAAAAGATAAGCTAGGGTAGGATAGGTAGATTAGCTAGGATAAGATAGGAAGAGTAGCTCGTGTAGGAAATTAAATAAGCTAGTGTGGGTAGAAAAGTGTACCTAGAAAGATTGGCTTGGGTGGTAGAACAAGTGGAATAGCTTCTGTAGGAAGGTTGAATAGCTAGGAAGGTAAGACGGAGCAGCATTTGTAGAAAGGTAGAATAGGTAGGGTAGGATAGGTAGAGAAAATGTTGTAGGATAGGTAGATAAGCTAGAGTAGGATAGATAGAGAAGGTAGCGTGAGAATGAAGATAAGCTAGTATTTGTAGGAAGAGTAGTCAGGTAGATAAGCTTTGGTAGAATAGGTAGAGTAGCTAGTCTAGGAAGGTTCAAAAGCTAGGGTAGGATTATTAGAGAAGCTAGTGTTGGAAAAGTAGATCAGCTAGGGTAGGTTAGTTGCAGAAGGTATTGAAGGAAGGTAGATAAGCTAGGGTAGGATATGTAGAGAAGCTAGAATTGGAAAGGGAGAATAGCTAGGGTAGGTTTGGTGGAGAAGGTATTGTAGGGAGGTTGATAATCTGAGGAAGGATTCGTAGATTAACTGAGGTAGAAGAGGTGGAGAAGCTTTTGTTGGAAGGTAGATTATAAAGATAGACTAGTGTAGGACTGGAAGATTAGCCTATGTGGAATTTGTAGGGAAGCTAGTGTTGGAAAGATAGTTTAGCTGGGGTAGGTTAGGTGGAGAAGGTATTGAAGGAAGGTAGATTAGCTAGGGTAGGATAGGTAGAGAAGCTAGTATAGGATACGTAGATTAGCTAAGGAGGTTAAAGTAGAGTAGCAAGTGTAGGATAGGTTGATTACCTAGTGTAGGATAGAAAGAGAAGCGAGTGTGGTATAGGTAGATTAGTCGGGGCTGGTAAGGTGGAATAGCTATTATAGGAAAGTAGGTTAGCTACAACAGTATAGGTAGAGTAGCTAGTGCAGGAAGGTAGATAAGCTAATGGGGGTAGGTCGAGGAGGTAGGTAGATTAGCTTGGGTAGAATACATACAGTAGCTAGTCTAGGAAGATTAGCTAGGATTTATATAGATGTAGAAGCTGGTGCAGGAAAGGTAGATAAGCTTGGGTAGAATAAGCAGAGAAGCAAGTATCGGAAGGTACATTAACAAAAGAAGGATAGGTAATGATGCTAAGGTATGATAGGTTAGATAGGGTAGGAAGGATAAAGAAGCTCGTGCAGGAAAGGTAGATTGGCTCTGGTAGAATAGATAGACTAACTAGTGTAGGAAGGTACATCAGCTAGGGTAGGATAGATAAATTACCTTGGGTAGGTTAGGTGGAGTAGCTATTGAAGGAAAGTAAGTAAGGGTAGGATAGGTATTTTAGCTTGGATAGGATAAGTAGCTAGGGAAGGAAGGTAGATAAGCTAGTATATGCTAGGTAGAGAAGCTAGAATAGATAGGTAGAGTAGCTAGGATAGGAGTAGTTCATGCAGAAAAGGTAGATTCACTTGTGCAGAAAAGGAAGAGTAGCTACTACAGGAAGGAACATTAGCTAGGGTAGGATAAGTAGAGTAGTTAGTGATGGAAAGTAGGATTAGCTAGGGTTGGTTAGGTAGAATAGAAAAAGTAGGAAGGTCGATTATTTAGGGTAGGTAGGATATGTAGAGTAGCTAGGAAAATAGGTAGATAAGCTAGTGTAGGATAGGTAGATTAGCTATATATTTTAGTTGGAGTAGCTATTGTAGTAAGGTAGAAAAGCTAGGGTAGGATTAGTAGATTAGCTTGGATAGGATAGGAAGAGTAGCTAGTGTATGAAGTTAAATAAGCTATTGTGGCCAAGAAGAGTTGCTAGAGAGATTGGCTTGAGTAGAATAAGTGGAGTAGCTACTGTAGGAAGGTTAATTAGCTAGGTTAGGCGGAACAGCATTTGTGGTGGGGTAGAATAGGTAGAGAAAAATTTGTAGTATAGGTAGATTAGCAAGAGTAGGATAGATAAAGAAGGTAGTGTAGGAAGAAAGATAAGCTAGTGTGGGTGTGAAAAGTAGCTAGGTAGATAAGCTTGGGTACAATAGGTAGAGTATGTAGTCTAGGAAAGTTCAAAAGTAAGGGTAGGATTTGTAGTGAACCTAGTGTTGGAAAGGCAGATAAGCTAGGGTAGGTTAGGTGGAGAAGGTATTGAAGGAAGGTAGATAAGGCCTAACAAAAAAATATCTGTGTTTAGGGTTTCGGTCCGAGATGCTGTAGGTAGGGATTTTTTTTCCAAAAACTTTTTACATGGACCATGTACTGAAATCATACCCGACAAATCTTTTTTTTCCAATTGTAGCATAAAAAGTTTAGGATCAGCAGCATTTTCTAGGTAGGGTAGGGAAACCCTAAACACAGATATTTTTTTTAGGCCTAAGCTAGGGTAGGATATGTAGAAAAGCTAGTGTTGGAAAGGTAGATTAGCTAGTGAAGGTTTGGTGGAGAAGTTATTGTAGGAAGGGTAGATTATCTTTGGAAGGATTCGTAGATCAGCTAGGGTAGAAGAGGAAAATAGCTTTTTGTAGGAAGGTAGATTAGCTAGGGTAGGAAAGATAGACTAATGAGAATAGGATAGGAAGATTAGCCCATGTAGGATTTGTAGGGAAGCCGGTGTTGGAAAGGTAGATTAGCTAGGGTAGGTTAGGTGGAGAAAGTATTGAAGTTAGACTAGCTAGGGTGGGATGGGTAGAGAAGCTAGTGTAGGTTACGTAGATAAGCTAAGGACGTAAAGGAAGAGTAGCAGGTGTAGGGAGTAGATTATCTAGGGAAGGATTTATAGATTAGCTAGGGTAGGAGAGGTGGATTAGCTTTTGAAGGAAGGCAGATTTAGGTACATTAAAGTAGGTAGAGAAGCAAGGGTGCCATGGGATAGATATGGTAGGATATGATAGGTTACCTAGGGTACGATAGAAAGAGAAAGTCGTGCAGGAAGAGAAGGTAATGTAGAAAGGTAGATTAGCTAGGATAGGATAATTTAATAAACTAGTGTAGTATGGTAGAGTAGCCAGGGGAGGTAATTTGAAGTAGCTATTATAGGAAGGTAGGTTAGCTATGGTAGGATAGGTAGATTAGGTAGTGTAGTATAGATAGAGTAGCTAGTGTAGGAAGGTAGTTAGGCTAATGAGGGTAGGTCGAGGAGGTAGGTAGATTAACGTATACAGAATAGATAAAGTAACTAGTATAGGAAAGTTCTATAGCTAGGGTAGGATTTGTAGAAAACATAGTGTTGGATAGGTAGATTAGCTAGGGTATATATAGATAGAGAAGCTGGTTCAGGAAAGGTAGATAAGCTTAGGTAGAATAGGTAGAGAAGCAAGTATCAGAAGGTACGTTGACGAGGGAACGATAGGTAAAGCCACTAGTGTATGATAGGTTAGATAGGGTAGGAAAGGTAGAGAGGCTCGTGCAAGAAAGGTAGATTTGCTCTGGTAGAACAGATAGACTAACTAGTGTAGTAAGGTACATCAGCTAGGATAGGATAGATAGATTACCTTGGGTAGGTTAAGTGGAGTAGCTATTGAAGGAAAGTAGATAAGGGTACGATAGGTAGTTTACCTTGGATAGTATAGTTTAAGTAGCTAGGGAAGGAAGGTAGATTAATTATTTTATGCTAGGTAGAGAAGCTAGTATAAGGAGGTTCAGTCGCTCCTATAGGAGTAGTTCATGCAGAATAGGTAGATTCACTTATGCAGAATGGGAAGAAAAGCTAGTGTAGGAAGGAACATTAGTTAAGGTAGGATAAGTAGAGTAGTTAGTGATGGATAGGAGGATTAGCTAGGGTTGGTTAGGTAGAATAGAAAAAGTAGGAAGGTAGATTATAAAGGGAAGCTATGATATGTAGAGTAGCTAGTAAAAATAGGTAGAGAAGAGTAGGTTAGTAGTCTAGGAAGGATCATATGCTGTGGTAAAATTTGTAAAGAGGTTAGTGTTGGAAAGGTAGATGAGCTAGGGAAGGTTAGGTGGAGAAGGTATTGAAGGAAGGTAGATAAGCTAGGGAAGGATATGTATAGAAGCTAGTGTTGGAAAGGTAGATTAGCTAGGGTAAGTTTGTTGGAGAAGTTCTCGTAGGAAGGTAGATTATCTTTGGAAGGATTCGTAGATTAGCTAGGGCAGAAGAGGAAGAGTACCTCTTGTAGGAAGGTAGATTAGCTAGTGTAGAAAAGATAGATTAGCTAGAATAGGATGGGAAGATAAGCCTTTGTAGGGAAGCTAGTGTTATAAAGATAGTTACGATAGGTTAGGTGGAGAAGGTGTTGAAGTTAGAGAAGCTAAGGTTGGAAAGGTAGAGAAGCTAGGGTAGGTTACGTAGATAAGCTGAGGATGTAAATATAGAGTAGCAAGTGTAGGAGAGTAGATTATCTAGGGAAGGAGTCATAGATTAGCTAGGGAAGGATTCATAGATTAGCTAGGGTAGGACAGGGCTTTTTTTCCAAAAATTGGGAAGGGGCCTTAACCTTTCATTTTGGGAAATTCAAGCGCGATTTTGGCCAAATTGGGAAAAATCAAACTGACTTTCAAGGTACATCAATAACACAAAGTAATGGCAGTGTACATACGTACAGTAACTAGAAAGTGAAACAAATTCAACAGTCACACTTTAACTGCATAAACTATGGCCAAATATCTCACAGCATTTGCACATATAGGCTTATAGCCCTTTTCAACACTAATGTGGTACATCCATGGGTGCCGGAGTTTTCCGGCAATCATATGATACAAGGGAATCACTATCTGTGGAAGTAACAAGGCTAGGCTTTGATATTATGTCTGGAGATGTAGAGGTTGCATCATGTGCAGTGATAATAATTGTCTAGTCTTCAGACAACGGGAGATCGGCGATGCCCGACAGAACCGGCACTTCAGATTGAAACTTAGTATGCGAAGATTTGATTACCTGTAGATCGATTAGCAAAGAATTCGAACGTTTCACACCTAAAGTAAAAAGGCTGCGCTAGCCTTTATCATCTGTAGCCCTTTTAACGAACTTTTTGTAATGTTTCTTGACATGTTTTACTTAGATACAGCGTGGTTTTTTTTTTGTTTTTTTTTTTAAATACGTTGACTGCAACCGAATAAGAATTTGTTCCACATTGTTAAGAAAACTTCTTTTGTCAGCTGTAACTTTTTACAAAAGATAAACAATTATGTAACATGTCAAAGGATTTAATATTGAATGATAGAGAAATGACAACAGCGTTCAGTCTAAGTGCGGTGTTATAATGCGCAAAAAATAACTCAGTTCGGTTCAGACTGCCTCCATTAAACAAACCAAATGGCGCCAAGAAAACGCAACATTTCGGCCGTACTGCAGCGCAGTCAGCTGATCAATTCGGTACAAATCAATAAAAAGCCTGCTTTCGGTTTCAATCACTGCTAAATAACGAAAGTTTTGTGTCTGGTCATTTGAAATAGCTTTTGAGAAATTGGTATTTTAACTTGTTGGGAATTTCAGTATCATTTCATGAAAAATTCTTCCAGCAAAATTGGGAAATTCTTTCAGCAAAATTGGGAAATTCTTCTGCCATAATTGGGAAAAAATGATGCTTTTTGCAATTGGGAAGTCACCGAATATCGGCCTCAATTATAGAAGGAAAAAAAGCCCTGTAGGAGAGATGGAGTAGCTTTCGAAGGAAGGTAGATTTAGGTAAAAAAAAAAAAAGTAGGTAGAGAAGCAAGTGTGTCATAGGATAGATATGGTAGGAAAGGATAGGTAGAGTGGCTGGTGTCGGGTAGGTGGAGTAGCAAGTGTAGGGTAGATAGATTAGCTAGTGAAGGATAGATATAGATAGAGTTGCTGGGGAAGGGTACATGGAGTAGGAAGTGTGGGATAGGTATTTTACCTAGGGTAGAATAATCAAAAAGCTGATGCAGAAAAATTAGATAAACTTGGCTAGATCTGGTAGAGAAGGTAGTGTAGGAAGGTAGATAAGTAAAGGTAGGTTGGGTTGAGTAGCTATTGTAGGTAGATAAGCTAGGGTAGGATAGGTAGATTAGCTAAGATAGGATAGGAAGAGTAGCTAGTAAAATTGGCTTGGGTAGAATAAGTGGAGTGGGTAGTGTAAGAAGGTTCATTAGATAGGGTAGGTTAGGCGGAGCAGCATTTGTGGAAAGCTAGACTAGGTAGGTCGGATAGGTAGATTAACCAGGGTAGGATAGATAAAGACACTAGTGTAGGAATGACGATTAGCAACTTTGGTTAGAAAGAGTAGGTAGGTAGATAAGCTTGAATAGTATAGGTAATTATGTAGTCAAGGAAGGTTCATAGGCTAGGGTAGGATTTGTAGACAAGCTAGTGTTGCAAAGGTAGATAAACTAGTGTAGGTTATGTGGAGAAGGTATTGAAGGAAGGTAAATAAGCTAGGGTAGGATATGTAGAGAAGCTAGTGTTAGAAAGGAAGAATAGCTAAGATAGGTTTGGTGGAGAAGGTATTGTAGTGTATGGTAATCTAAGGGAGGATTCGTAGATTATCTAGGGTAGAAGACGAAGGGTAGTTTTTGTAGAAAGGTAAATTAGCTGGGGTAGAAAAAATAGATTAGCTAGAACAGAATGGAAGATTAGCCTATGTAGGATTTATAGGGAAGGTAGTGTTGGAAAGGTAGATAAGTTAGAGGAGGTTAGGTGGTGAAAGTATTGAAGTTAGATTAGCTAGGGTATGAAAGGTAGATAAGCTATTGTAGGTTATGTAGGTAAGCTAAGGATGTAAAGATAGAGAAGCAAGTGTAGGAGAGTAGATTATCTAGGGAAGGATTCATTGATTACTTAGGGAAGGATTTATAGATTAGCTAGGATAGGAGAGATGGAGTAGCTTTTGAAGGAAGGTAGATTTAGGTTGGAAAAGTAGGTAGAGAAGCAAGAGTGCCATAACACAGATATGCTAGGAAAGGATAGGTAGAGTTGCTAGGTTAGGTTGAGTAGCTATTGTAGGAAGATAAGCTAGGGTAGGATAGGAAGATTAGCTAGGATATAGGATAGGAAGAGTAGCTAATGTAGAAAGTAAAATAAGCTAGTGTAGGAAGTAAAAGAAGCTAGTTTGGTTAGGAAAAGTAGCTAGTATGATTGGCTTGGGTAGAATAAGTGGAGTTGTTAGTGTAAGAAGGTTCATTAGCTAGGATAGGTTAGGCGATAGGCAGAGAAAATTTTGTAGTATAGATTAATTAGCTAGAATAGCATAGATAAAAAAGGTAGTGTAGGTAGGAAGATGAGCTAGTGTGGGTAGGAAGAGAAGCTAGGTAGATAAGCTTGGGTACAATAGGTAGAGTAAATAGCCAAGGAAAGTTCAAAAGTTAGGGATTTGTAGAGAAGCTAGTGTATAAAACTTAGATTGGCTAGGATAGGTTATGTGGGGAAGGTAGTGAAGGAGGGTAGATAAGCTAGGGTAGGATATGTAGAGAAGCTAGTGTTGAAAACGTAGATTAGCTTGGGTAGGTTAAGTGGAGAAGGTATTGAAGGCGGGTAGCTAAGCTAGGGTAGGATATGCAGAGAAGCTAATGTTGGAAAGGGAGAATAGCTAGAGTAGGTTTGTTTGAGAAGGTATTGTAGGGTTAGATAGTCTAAGGAAGGATTCGTAGATTAGCTATGGTAGAAGAGGTGGAGAAGCTTTTGTAGGAAGGTAGATTAGCTAGGGTAGTAAATACAGATTAGCTAGCATAGGATGCGAAGATTAGCCTATGGTAGGATTTGTAGAGAAGCTAGTGTTGGAAAGGTAGATTAGCTAGGGTAGGTTAGGTGGAGAAGGTATTGAAGTAAGGTAGATCAGCTAGGGTAGGAAAGGTAGGGAAGCTAGTGTAGGATACGTAGATTAGCTAAGAAGTTAAGGTAGAGTAGCAAGAGTAGGAGAGTAGATTATCTAGGGAAGGATTGATAGATTAGCTAGGGTAGGACAGTTGGATTTGCTTTTGTAGGAAGGTAGATTTAGGTAGAGAGGCAAATGTGTCAGAGTAGATATGCCAGGGAAGGATAGGTAGAGTTGCTGTTGTAGGGTAGGTGGAGTAGCAAGTGCAGGATACTTTGATTACCTAGGGTAGGATAGAAAGAGAAAGTTGTGCAGGAAGAGAAGGTAATGTAGAAAGGTAGATTAGCTAGGGTAGGATAATTATAGAAACTAGTGTAGGATAGGTAGATTAGCCACGGGAGGTAATTTTAATAAGCTATAATAGGAAGGTAGGTTAGGTATGGTAGGATAGGTATATTAGCTAGTGTACTACCGTATTTTCCAGACAATAAGCCGCTGCACTGTATAGGCCGCACACTTTCATTTTAACCATTTTAGAAATAAAAAATGTCGTATAGGCCGCTCCAGCACTTAGGCCGCGGCTGACATGCTTGTTTAAAATAGTGTGCAATGTCATACATCTGTAGACATGTATACTCACCCGCATATGTTTTATAGTAAACTCATGAAACAAGTAAATCCCTTGTTTTTGTATTTTTTCATTCCATTGAAGTGATTTCCGCTTTTGCAGATCAAATCAGTAAGACCACTTGAGACCGATATTATTCATTCATCCCTTGTCGAATGTTTCAAAGAAATTAGAAATTGTCAAATAGTCGTTTTGATTGATTAATTGACGATACATGCCAAACAACGTCTTTAATTACATTGGCAGTTCACCACTGATTGGTACTAACCGACATTGTCAATCAAAAGGTGTGAAAATCAAGGGTGGTCACGAGTTTTAACACTTTTGTAAGTTTGCAAGCGGATTTATTTTTCTACCAATTAAAGGTATTGGTCTTCGAAAAACACATAAGGGGTGTGAACCAAAATGGCGCCCACACGGGTAATCTTTCCTTAATTTTAGGTTTTATAGGCCACACAAAAAGATCAATCAGAGAAAAAATTAACGTATAAGCCACTTCGTCTCATAGGCCGCACCCTTGAAAATTTCAGCCTGTTTTTAACAGATAGGCCGTGGCCTATTGTCCGGAAAATACGGTAAAGGTAGAGTAGCAAGTGTAGGAATTTAGATAAGCTAATTAGGGTAGGAAGAGGGGCTATGTAGATTAGCGTATATAGAAAAGATAAAGTAACTAGTATAGGAAAGTTCTATAGCTAGGGTAGGATTTGTAGAGAGCCTAGTGTTGGATAGGTAGATTAGCTAGGGTTTATATAGATAGAGAAGCTGGTTCAGGAGAGGTAGATAAGCTTGGGTAGAATAAGTAGAGAAGCAAGTATCAGAAGGTATATTAACAAGGGAGTGATAGGTAAAGCCACTAGTGTATGATAGGTTAGATAGGTTGGAAAAAATAGAGAACCTTGTGCAGGAAAGATAGATTTGCTTTGGTAGAATAGATAGACTAACTAGTGTAGTAAGGTATATCAGGTAGGATAGGATAGATAGATTACCTTTGGAAGGTTAAGTGGAGTAGCTATTGAAGGAAAGTAGATAAGGGTACGATAGGTAGTTTACCTTGGATAGGATAGGTTAAATAGCTAGGGAAGGAAGAAAGATGAGCTAATTTATGCAAGGTAGCGAGGCTAGCAGAGGAAGGTTAAGTTGCTAGGATAGGAGTAGTTCATGCAGAAAAGGTAGATTCACTTTTGCAGAATAGGAAGAATAGCTAGTGTAGGAAGGAACTTTAACTAGGGTAGGATATGTAGAGTAGTTAGTGATGGATTGTAGGATTAGCTAGGGCATTTTAGGTAGAAATGAAAAAGAAGGAAGGCAGACTATGTACGGTAGGTAGAAAATGTAGTGTAGGTTGGGAAAATTAGGGTGAGAAACTAGTGTAGGATAGTTAGATTAGCTAGGGTATGTTAGGTGAAGTAGCTATTGTAGGTAGGTAGATAAACTAGGGTGAAATAAATAGAGTAACTTGGATAGGATAGGAAGAGTAGCTAGCGTAGGAATTAAAATAAGCTGGTGTGGGTAGGAAGAGTTGTTAGAGATTGGTAGAACAAGTGGAGTAGCTAGTCTAAGAAGGTTCATATTCTAGGGTAGGATTTGTAGTGAAGTTATTGTTGAAAAAGGTAGATAAGCTAGCGTTGGATACGTAGATAAGCTAAGGAGGTAAAAGACAGTAGGAATATAGGAAAGTAGATCAGCTAGGGAAGGACTGATAGATTAGCTAGGGAAGGATTCATTGATTAGCTAGGATAGGAGTAGCTTTTGAAGGAAGGTAGATTTAGGTAGAAAAGTAGGTAGAGAAGCAAGTGTGCCATAGGATAGATATTTTAGGAAAGGATAGGTAGGGTTGCTGGTGAAGGATAGGTGGATAAGCAAGTGTAGGATAGGTATTTTACCTAGGGTAGGATAGATAAAAAGGCTCATGCAGGAAAGTTAGATGAGCTTGACTAGAACTGATAGAGATGGTATTGTAGGAAGGTAGATAAGTAAGGGTAGGTTAGGCTGAGTAGGTAATATAGGAAGACAGATTAGCTAGAGTAGGATAGATAGATTAGGTAGGATAGGATAGGAAGAGTAGCTAGTGTGGGTAGGAAGAGTAGCTAAAAAGATTGGCTTTGGTAGAATAAGTGGAGTAGCTAGTGTAGAAAGGTTCATTAGCTAGGGTAGGTTAGGTGGAGCAGCATTTGTAGAAAGGTAGATTATGTAGGGTAGGATAGGTAGAGAAAATTTTGTAGAATATGAAGACTAGCTAGAGTAGGATAGGGAAAGTAGTGTAGGAAGGAAGATAAGCTAGTGTGGGTAGGAAGAGTAGCTAGGTAGATAATCTTGGGTAGAATAGGTAGAGTAACTAGTCTTAGGTTCAAAAGCTAGGGTAGGATTTGTAGAGAAGCTGGTGTTGGAAAGGTAGATTACCTAGGTTAGGAACGATAGAGACACTGGTGTAGGAAAGGAGATAAGCAATTGTGGGTAGAAAAAGTAGGTAGGTAGATAAAGCTTGGGTAGAATAGGTAGAGTAGCTAGTCTAGGAAGGTTCATAGGCAGGGTAGGATTGGTAGAGAAGCTATTGTTTGAAAGGTATATAAGCTAGGGTAGGTTAGGTGAAGAAGGTATTGAAGGAAGGTAAATTATCTTTTGAAAAATTCGTAGATTAGCTAGGGTAGAAGAGGAAGATTAGCTTTTGTAGGAAGGTAGATTAGCTAGGGTTGAAAGGATAGCTAATCTATGTAGGTATTGAAGTTAGATTCGCTAGGGTGCGATAGGTAGAGAAGCTAGTGTCGGATAGATAGAGTAGCCAGGGAAGGTACGTTGGAGTAGGTATTATAGAAAGGTAGATTAGCTTTGGTGGGATAGGTAGATTAGCTACAGATGTATTGGTAGAGGAGCTAGTGTAGGAAGGTAGATAAGCTAATGAAGGTAGGAGGAGGAGATAGAAAGATTAGCTTTGGTAGAATAGATAAAGAAGCCAGTCTAGGAAGGTTCTATAGCTAGGGTAGGATTTTTAGAGAACTTAGTGTAGGATAGGTACATTAGCTAGGGTTTATATAGATAGAAAGCTGGTGCAGGAAAGATAGATAAGCTTGGGTAGGATAGGTAGAGAAGCAAGTATCGGAAGGTACATTAACAAGGAAATGATAGGTAATGCCGCTAGTGTATGATAGCTTAGACAGAGTAGAAATGATAGAGAAGCTCGTGCAGGAAAGGTAGATTTGCTTTGGTAGAAGAGATCAACTGTAGGAAGGTACATCAGCTAGGGTAGGATAGATTACCTTGGGTAGGTTAGATAGAGTAGTTATTGAAGGAAAGTAGATAAGGGTACGATAGGTAGTTTAGCTTGGATAGGATATGTTAAGTAGCTAGGGAAGGAAGGTAGATAAACTAGTATATGCAAGGTAGAAACGCTTTTATAAAAAGCTAGTAAAGAAGTTTCAGTAGCTAGGATAGAAGTAGTTAATGCAGAAAAGGTAGATTCACTTTTGCGGAATAGGAAGAGTAGCTAGTGTATGAAGGAACCTTAGCTTGGGTAGGATAAGTAGAGTAACTAGTGATGGATAGGAGGATTAGCCAGTGTTGGTTAGGTAAACGTAGGAAGTTAGATTATGTAGGATAAGCAGGATATGTAAAGTAGCTAGGAAAATAGGTCGAGAAGCTAGTGTAGGATTGGAAGTATAGCTAGGGCATTTTAGGTGAAGTAGCTATTGTAGAAAGGTAGATTAGCTAGGGCACTTTAGGTGGAGTAGCTATTGTAGGAAGGTAGATAAGCTAGAGTAGGATAGGTAGATTAGCTAGGATAGGATAGGAAAAGTAGCTACTGTATGAATTTAAATATTATCCTAATGTTCGTAGGAAGTTGTTAGAGATTTGCTTTTGTAAAATAAGTGGAGTAACTAGTGCGGGAATGTTCATTAGCTAGGGTAGGTTAGGCGGAGCAGCATTTGTAGAAAGGTAGACTAGGTAGGGTAGGATAGGTAGAAAGAATATTGTAGGATAGGGTAGGATAGATAGACAACCTAGTGTAGGAAAGAAGATAAGCCAGTGTGGATAGAAAAAGTAGCAAGGTAGATAAACTTGGGAAGAACAGGTAGAGTCGCTAGTCTAGAAAGGTTCAAAGGCTAGGGTAGGATTTGTAGAGAAGCTGGTGTTGGAAAGGTAAATAAGCTAGGGTAGGTGAGGTGGAGAAGGTATTGAAGGAAGGTAGATAAGCTACGGTAGGAAATGTAGAAAAGCTAGTGTTGGAAAGTTAAGTTAGCTAGGGCAGGTTTGTTGGAGAAGTTATTGTAGGAAGGTAGATTAATTTTGGAAGGATTCGTAGATTAGCTAGGGTGAACAGGAAGTGTAGCTTTTGTAGGAAGTTAGATTAGCTAGAGTAGAAAAAATAGATTAGCTAGACATATTGAAGTTAGATTAGCTAGGGTTGGGAAGGTAGAGAAGCTAGTGTTGGATACGTAGATAAGCTAAGGAGGTAAAGGAAGAGTAGCAAGTGTAGGAAAGTAGATTATCTAGGCCAGGATTCATAGATTACTGTATAAGTGGATATTTTTGCGATGTGGAATTTTTTGCAATTTCGCGAATTTCAAAAATTTGCAAACTTTTCTGTTCGTGCATTTTACCACAAGTATACTAACGGATAACGAGTGTCTTGAATTTGTAAAATGTCTGTAATCGGTAATGTGCAAACTTTTCGACACACGTATATTTCCACGTATACAGTAGCTAGCAAAGGATTCGCAGATTAGCTAGGGTAGGAGAGGTGGAGTAGCATTTGAAGGAAGGTAGAATTATGTAGAAAAAGGTAGGTAGAGGAGCAAGTGTGCCATAGCATAGATGTGCTAGGAAAGGATAGGTAGAGTTGCTGGTATAGGGTAGGTGGAGTAGTAAGTGTACGATAGATAGATTAGTTAGGGAAGGATAGATGGAGTTGCTGGCGAAGGGTAGGTGGAGTAGCAAGTGTAGGATAGGTATTTTACCTAGGGTAGGATAGATAAAAAAGTTCACACAGGAAAGTTAGATGAGCTCGGCTAGAACTGGTAGAGAAAATAGTGTCTAAAGGTAGGTTTGGTTGAGAAGCTTTTGTAGAAAGATAGACAGGATAGGGTAGGATAGGTAGATTAGCCAGGATAGGAAGAAGAACTAGTGCAGGAAGTGAAATAAGCTAGTGTGGGTAGGAAGAATGCTAGAAAGTTGGCTTGGGTAGAATAAGTGGAGTAGTTAGTGTAGGGAGGTTCAGTAGCTACGGTAAGTTAGGCAAACTAGCATTTGTAGACAGGTAGAATAGGTAGGGAAGGATAAGCCCCCGTCACACCAAACTAGGTCTTAGAACATCTTACCCCGTCCTAACATAATTGCAAAACGGGTTGCAGTCGGGGTAGAACGTGTAATTTTGGCCTGAAAATGCCTGAAGGTCCAGTTTCACCAAACATGTTCTTAGAAAGTCTTACCCCGATCAACAAAATCATAAAACGGGCTGGGGTCGGGATGGGACGTGAAATTTCGGTCGGTAAAATACAAACGCACTGCCAATTGATGCAGGACTGCACCGCGTCTCTATTAGGGTTGAAGTACGGCAGTTCCGTTTGTACTACGTCCATCTCGTTTTAGGTACATTGTCACTCCGTCAAATTACAGGACAGAATGAACGGCAAAAAATTTTGAACAAGCTCAAAGTTCTTGAGCACCCTTCCCATCCTAACCCATCCATTAAGTTCGTAAGCAGATCGTAAAAGGTTGCTAATACGTTCACTCCGTCCGAACACAGTTTAAATATGTTTGGCAACAACTTTCGGAACGGAGTGAGAACGAGTTTGGTGTGACGGGGGTAATAGGTAAAGAAAATTTTTTAGGATAGGTAGATTATCTAGGGTAGGATAGATAGAGAAGGTAGTGTAGGAAGGAAGATAAGCTAGTGTGGGTAGGAAGAGTAGCTAGGTAGATAAGCTTGGGTAGAATAGGTAGAGTAGCTAGTTAGGAAGGTTCATAGGCTAAGGTAGGATTTGAAGAGAAGCTAGAAGTTGTAAAGGTAAATAAGATAGGGTAGGTTAGCTGGAGAAGGTATTGAAGGAAGGCAGATTATATTTGGAAGGATTCGTAGATTAGTTAGGGTAAAAGAGGAAGGGTAGCTTTTGTAGGAAGGTAGATTAGCTAGGGTAGGAAAGATAGCTTATCTATGTAGAATTTGTAATGAAGCTAGTGTTGAAGTTAAATTAGCTAGGGTTGGAAAGGCAGAGAGGCTAGTGTAGGTTACGTACATAATCTGAGGATGTAAAGGTAGAGTAGCAAGTGTACGAGTGTAGAGTTAGTGGTGAAGGTTAGGTGGAGTAGAAAGTGTGGGATAGGTATTTTACGTAGGGTAGAATGATAAAAAAAACTCATGCAGAAAAATTAGATAACCTTGGCTAGATCTGGTAGAGAAGGTAGTGTAGGAAGGTAGATAAGTAATGGTAGGTTTCGTTGAGTAGCTATTGTAGGTAGATAAACTAGAGTAGGATAGGTAGATTAACTACGATAGGATAAGAAGAGTAGCTAGTATGGGTAGGAGTAGCTAGTAAAATTGGCTTGGGTAGAATAAGTGGAGTAGGTAGTGTAAGAAGGTTCATTAGCTAGGGTAGGTTAGGCGGAGCAGCATTTGTGGAAAGCTAGACTAGGTAGGGTAGGATAGATAGAGACGCTAGTGTAGGAATGAAGATTAGCAACTTTGGTAAGAAAGAGTAGGTGGGTAGATAAGCTTGAATAGTATAGGTAATTAAGTAGTCTAGGAAGGTTCATAGGCTAGGGTAGGATTTGTAGAGAAGCTAGTGTTGGAAGGGTTGATAAACTAGGGTAGGTTATATGGAGAAGGTATTGAAGGAATGTAAATAAGCTAGGGTAGGATATGTAGAGAAGCTAGTGTTGGAAAAGAAAAATACCTAGAGTAGGTTTGGTGGAGAAGGTATTGTAGTGTATGATAATCTAAGGAAGGAATCGTAGATAAGTTAGAGTGGAAGAGTAGTTTTTGTAGGGAGGTAGATTAGCTGGGGTAGAAAAGATAGGTTAGCTAGAATAGGATGGGAAGATTGGGATTTATAGGGAAGCTATTGTTTCAAAGGTAGATAAGCTAGGGTAGGTTAGGTGGAGAAGGTATTGAAGTTAGATTAGCTAGGGTAGGATAGGTAGAAAATCTATTGTAGGTTACGTAGATAGGCTAAGGATGTAAAGGTAGAGAAACAAGTGTAGGAGAGTAGAATATTTAGGAAAGGATTCATTGATTACCTAGGGAAGGATTTATACATTAGCTAGGGTAGGAGAGGTGGAGTAGCTTTTGAAGGAAGGTAGATTTAGGTTGGAAAAGTAGGTAGAGAAGCAAGTGTGCCATAGGATATATATGGTAGTAAAGAATAGGTAGAATTGCTGGTGTAGGGTAGGTGGAGTAGCAAGTTTAGAGTAGATAGATTAGTTAGGGAAGGGTAGATAGAGTTGCTGATGAAGGGTAGGTGGAGTAGGAAGTGTGGGATACGAATTTTACCTAGGGTAGAATGATAAAAATGCTCATGCAGAAAAATTAGATAAGCTTGGCTAGATCTGGTAGAGAAGGTAGCGTAGGAAGGTAGTTAAGTAAGTGTAGGTTTCGTTGAGTAGCTATTGTAGGTAGATAAACTAGAGTAGGATAGGTGGATTAACTACGATAGGATGAGAAGAGTAGCTAGTGTGGGTTAGTTAGGTTAACGAGCGTAGGGTAAGTAGATTAGCTATAGTATAATTGGTAGAGTAGCTAATGTACGAAGGTAGATAAGCTTATTAGGGTAGGTCGAGGAGCTAGGTAGATTAGCTTTGGTAGAATAGATAAAGTAGCTAGTCTAGGCGGGTTCTATAGCTAGGGTAGGATTTGTAGAGAAACTAGCGTATAATAGGTAGATTAGCTAGGGTTTTTTATAGATAGAGGAGCTGGTGCAGGAAAGGTAGATAAGCTTCGGTAGAATAGGTAGAGAAGCAAGTATCGGAAGGTACATTAACAAGGGAATGATAGGTAATGCCGCTAATGTATGATAGGTTAGATAGGGTAGGAAAGATAGAGAAGCTCGTGCAGGAAAGGTAGATTTGCTTTGGTAGAATAGATAGACTAACTGGTATAGGAAGGTACATCAGCTAGGGTAGGGTAGATAGATTACCTTCGATAGGTTAGGTAGAGTAGTTATTGAAGAAAAGTAGATAAGGGTAGGATAGGTAGTTTAGCTTGGAAAGGATATGTTTAGTAGCTGGGGAAGGAAGGTAGATAAGCTGATGTATGCTAGTGCAGGAAGGAACACTAGCTTGGGTAGGATAAGTAGGGTAATTAGTGATTGATAGGAGGATTAGCTCGGTTGGTTAGGTAGTATAGAAAAAGTAGGAAGGTAGATTTTGTAGGATAGGTGAATATCTAAAGTAGCTAGGAAAAAAGGTCGAGAAGCTAGTGTAGGATAGGAAGATAAGCTAGGTTACTTTAGGTCGAGTAGCTATTGTAGGAAAGTAGATAGGCTAGGGTAGGATAGGTAGATTAGCTAGGATAGGATAGGAAGAGTAGCTACTGTAGGAAATTAAATAAGCTAGTGTCGGTAGGAAAAGGTGCTTGAGAGATTGGCTTGGGTAGAATAAGTGGAGTAGTTAGTGCAGGAAGGTTCATTTGCTAGGGTAGGTTAGGTGGAGCAGCATTTGTAGAAAGGTAGACTAGGTAGGGTAGGATTGGTAGAAAAAAATTTGTAGGATAGGTAGATTACCGAGAGTAGGATAGATAGAGAAGCTAGCGTAGGAAAGAAGATGAGCATGTGTGGGTAGCAAGAGAAGCTAGGTAGATAAGCTTTGGTAGAATAGGTATAGTAATTAGTCTAGGAAGGTTCATAGGCTAGGGTAGGATTTGTAGACAAGCTAGTGTTGAAAGGTAGATAAGCTAGGGTAGGTTATGTGGAGAAGGTATTGAGGGAAGGTAAATAATCTAGGGTAGGATATGTAGAGAAGCTATTGATGGAAAGGAAGTATAGCTAGATAGGTATGGTTGAGAAGGTATTGTAGTGTGTGATAATTTAAGGAAGAATTCGTAGATTAGCTAGGGTGAAGAGGAAGAGTAGTTTTGTAGGAAGATAAATTAGCAAGAGTAGAAAAGATACATTAGCTAGGACAGGATGGGAAGATTAGCCTATGTAGGATTTGCAGGGAGGCTAGTGTTGGAAAGGTAGATTAGCTAGGATAGCTTAGGTGGAGAAGATATTGAAGTTAGATTAGCTAGAGAAGGGTTCATAAATTAGCTAGGGTAGGAGAGGTGGAATAGCGAAGGAAGGTAGATTTAGGTAGAAAAAGTAGGTAGAGAAGCAAGTGTGCAATAGGATAGATACGGTAGGAAAGGATAGGTAGAGTTGCTGGTGTAGGGTAGGTGGAGAAGCGCGTGTAGGATAGATAGATTAGCTAGGGAAGGATAGCTGGAGTTGCTTGCGAATGGTAGATAGAGTAGCAAATGTAGGATAGGTATTTTGTTTGGGGTAGGATAGATAAAAATGCTCATGTAGGAAAGTAAGATGAGCTTGGCTAGGACTGGTAGAGAAGGTAGTACAGGAAGGTAGATAAGTAAGGGTAGGTTAGATTGAGTAGCTAATATAGGAAAATAGATAAGATGGGTAGGATAGATAGAATATCTAGGATAAGATAGGAAGAGTAGCTAGTGTAGGAAGTTAAATAAGCTAGTGTGGGTAGGAAGAGTAGCTAGAAAGATTGGCTAGGGTAGAATAATTGGGAGTAGCTAATGTAGGAGGGTTCATTAGCAAGGGTAGGTTAGGCGGAGCAGCATTTGTAGAAAGGTAGAATAGGTAGGGAAGGACAAGTAAAGACAATTTTGTAGGATAGGTAGATTATCTAGGGTAGGATAGATAGAGAAGATAGTGTAGAAAGGAAGATAAGCTAGTGTGGGTAGGAAGAGTAGCTAGGTAGATAAACTTGAGTTGAATAGGTAGAGTAGCTAGTCTAGAAAGGTTGAAAAGCTAGGGTAGGATTTGTAGAGAAGCTGGTGTTGGAAGGTAGATAAGCTAATGAGGGTAGGAATGAAGAGGAGCTAGGTAGATTAGGTTGGGTAGAATAGATTAAAAAAAAGCCAGTCGAGGAAGGTTCTATAGCTTGGGTAGGATTTGTAGAGAACCTGGTGTATAATAGGTACATTAACTAGGAATTATATAGAGAAACTGGTGCAGGAAAGGTAGATAAGCTTGGGTAGAATAGGTAGAGAAGCAAGTGTCGGAAAGTAAATTAACAAGGGAAGGATAGGTAATGTCTTTAGTGTATGATAGGTTAGATAGGGTTGTAAATATAGAGAAGCTCGCGCAGGAAAGGTAGATTTGCTATGTTAGAATAGTTGAACTAACTGGTGTAGGAACATCAGCTAGAGTAGGATAGGTTGATAACATTGGGTAGGTTAGGTGGAGCAGTTACTGAAGGAAAGTAGATAAGGATAGGAAAGGTAGTTTACCTTGGATAGGATAGGTTAAGTAGCGAGGGAAGGAAGGAAGATAAGCTGATGTATGCTAGGTAGAGAATCTATTATAGGAAGGTTCAGTAGCTAAGATAGGAGTAGTCAATGCTGAAAAGGTAGATTCAATTTTGCAGAATAGGAAGAATAGCTAATGTAGGAAGGAACGTTAGCTAGGGTAGGATAGGTAGAGTAGTTAGTGATGGATTGTAGGATTAGCTAGGGCATTTTAGGTAGAATAGAAAAAGAAGGAAGGTAGATTATGTAGGGTAGGTAGAAAATGTAGAGTAGCTTGGGAAAATTAGGTAGAGAAGCTAGTGTAGGATAGGTAGATTAGCTAGGGTATGTTAGGTGAAGTAGCTATTGCAGGTAGGTAGATAAGCTAGGGTAGGATATGTAGAGAAGCTAGTGTTGGAAAGGTAGAATACCAAGGGTAGTTTTGGTGGAGAACTTATATTAGGGAGGTAGATTATCATTGGAAGGATTCGTAGATTAGCTCGGGTGAACAGGAAGCGTAGCTTTTGTAGAAGGGTAGATTAGCTAGGATAGAAAAGATAGATTAGCAAGAATGGGATCGGAAGATTAGCCTATATAGGATTTGTAGGGAAGCTAGTGTTGGAAAGGCAGATTAGCTAGGGTAAGTAAGGTGGCGAACGTATTGAAGTTAGATTAGCTAGGGTTGGAAAGGTAGAGATTATGGTGTTGTATACGTAGATTAGCTAAGGAGGTAAAGGAAGAGTAGCAAGTGTAGGAGAGTAATTCATCTAGGGAAGGATGGATAGATTAGCTAGGGAAGGATTCATGGATTAGCTAGGGTAGTAGTGGTGGAGTAGCTTTTGAAGGAAGGTAGATTTAGGTAGAAAAAGTAGGTAGAGAAGCAAGAGTGCCATATTTGGATATGATAGGAAAGGATAGGTAGAGTCGCTGGTGTAGGGTAGGTGGAGTAGCAAGTGTAGGATAGATAGATTAGTTAGGAAAAGGATAGATAGAAGTGCTCGTGAAAGCTTGACGAGATTTGGTAGAGAAGGCAGTGTAGGAAGGTAGATAAGTAAGGGAAGGTTAGGTTGTGACGCTTTTGTAGGAAGATAGTTAAGATGGGGTAGGATAGGTAGATTAGCTAGGATAGGATAGGAAGAGTAGCTAGTGTAGGAAATCAAATAAGAGTAGAAAAACTAGTGTAGGATAGGTAGATTAGCTAGTGTATGTTAGGTGAAGTAGCTATTTTAGGTAGGTAGATAATCTAGGGTAGGGTAGGTAGATTAACTTGGATAGGATAGGAAGAGTAGCTAGTGTAGGAAGTTAGATAAGCTATTGTGGGCAAGAAGAGTTACTAGAGATTGGCTTTGATAGAATAAGTGGAGTAGCTAGTCTGGGAAGTTTCTTAGGCTAGGGTAGGTTAGGTGGAGAATGTATTGAAGGAAGGTAGATAAGCTAGGGTAGGATATGTAGAGAAGCTAGTGTTGGAAAGGTAGATTACCAAGGAATGGTTTGGTGGAAAATTTATTGTAGGTAGGTAGATTATCTTGGGAAGGATTCGTAGATTAGCTAGGATGGAATATGAAGGGTTGCTTTTGTAGGAAGGTAGATTAGCTAGGGTAGAAAAGATAAATTAGCAAGAATAGGATGGGAAAATTTGCCCATGTAGGATTTGTAGGGAAGCTAGTGTTGGAAAGGTAGATTAGCTAGGATAGGTTAGGTGGAGAACGTATTGAAGTTAGATTAGCTAAGGTAGGATAGGGAGAGAAGCTGGTGTTGGATACATAGATAAGCTATGGAGGTAAGAGTAGAGTAGGAAGTGTAGGAGAGTAGATCATCTAGGAAAGGATTCATAGATTAGCTAGGGAAGGATTCATGGATTAGCTAGGGTAGGAGTGGTGGAGTAGCTTTTGAAGGAAGGTAGATTTATGTAGAAAAAGTAGGTAGAGAAGCAAGTGTGCCATCGGATAGATATGCTAGGAAAGGATAGGTAGAGTTGCTGGTGTAGGGTAGGTGGAGTAGCAAGTGTAGGATAGGTTTTTACCTAGGATAGGATAGATGAAAAGGCTCATGCAGGAAAGTTAGATGAGCTTGGCTAGAACTGGTAGGGAAGGTAGTATAGGAAGGTAGATAAGTAAGTGTAGGTTAGGTTGAGTAGCTAATATAGGAAAATAGATAAGCTACAGTAGGATAGGTAGATTAGCTAGGATAGGATAGGAAGAGTAGCTAGTGTAGGACGTTAAAAATGCTAATGTGGGTAGGAAGAGTAGCTAAAAAGATTGGCTTTGGTAGAATAAGTGGAGTAGCTAGTGTAGAAAGGTTCATTAGCTAGGGTTGGTTAGGCGAAGCAGCATTTGTAGAAGGATAGGTAGACTATCTAGGGTAGGACAGTAGAGAAGGTGGTGTAGGAAGGAAGATAAGCTAGTGTGGGTAGGAAGAGTAGCTAGGTAGATAAGCCTTGGTAGAATAGATAGAGTAGCTAGTGTAGGAAGGTTCAAAAGCTATGGTAGGATTTGTAGAGAATCTGGTGTTGGAAAGGTAGATTACTTAGGTTAGGATAGATAGAGACACTAGTGTAGGAAAGAAGATAAGTAAGTGTGGGTAGAAAAAAAAAAGTAACTAGGCAGTATAAAAAAGTAGCTAGGTAGATAAGCTTGGGTAGAATAGGTAGAGTAGCTAGTCTAGGAAGGTTCATAGGCTTGGGTAGGATTTGTAAAGAATCTAGTAATTGAAAGGTAGATCAAATAGGTTAGGTTAGGTGGAGAAAGTATTGAAGGAAGCTAGATTATCTTTGGAAGGATTCAGAGATTAGCTAGGGTAGAAGAGGAATAATAGCTAGGGTTGGAAGGATAGCTAATCTATAGGATTTGTAATGAAGCTACTGTTGCAAAGGTAGATTAGCTAGGGTAGGTTAGAAGAAGAAGGTATTGAAGTTAGATTCGCTAGGGTACGATAGGTAGAAAAGCTAGTGTCGGATAGATAGATTAGCCAGGGAAGGTACGGTGGAGTAGCTATTATAGATTAGCTAGTATATAGGATAAGTAGATTAGCTAGAGTAGTATTGGTAGAGTAGCTAGTGTAGGATAAGGTAGATAAGCTAATGAGGGTAGGAGGAGGAGATAGAAAGATTAGGTTTGGTAGAATAGATAAAGAAGCCAGTCTAGGAAGGTTCTATAACTAGGGTAAGATTTGTCAAGAACTTTGAATAGGATAGGTATATTAGCTAGTGTTAATATAGATGGAGAAGCTGGTGCAGGAAACATAGGTAAGCTTGGGTAGAATAGGTAGAGAAGCAAGTATTGGAAGGTACATTAACAAGGGAATGATAGTTAATGCTGCTAGTGTATGATGGGTAAGATAGGGTATGAAAGATAGAGAAGCTCGTGCAGGAAAGGTAGATTTGCTTTGGTAGAATAGATAGACTAACTAGTGTAGGAAGGTAAAATAGCTAGGGTAGGGTTGATACATTACTTAGGGAAGGTTAGGTAGAGTAGTTATTGAAGAAAAGTAGATAAGGATAGGATAGGTAGTTTAGCTTGGATAGAATAGGTTAAGTATTTAGGGAAGGAAGTAGATAAGCTAGTGTATGTTAGGTAGAGAAGCTAGTATAGGAAGGTTCAGTAGATAAGTAGAATAGTAAGGGATGGATAGGATGATTAGCTAGAGTTGGTTAGGTAGTATAGAAAAAGTAGGATAAGCAGATTATGTGGGATAGGTACGATATGTAAAGTAGCTAGGAAATGTAAAGTAGCTGGGAAAAAAATTGTGCTAGAGAGATTGGCTTGCGTAGAATAAGTGGAGTAGCTAGTGTAGGAAGGTTCATTAGCTAGGGTAGGTTAGGCGGAGCAGCATTTGTAGAAAGGTAGACTAGGTAGGGTAAGATAGGTAGAAAAAATTTTGTAGGATAGGTAGATTACCGAGAGTAGGATAGAGAAGCTAGTGTAGGAAAGAAGATCAGCATGTGTGGGTAGCAAGAGTACCTAGATAGATAAGCTTTGGTAAAATAGGTATAGTAACTAGTCTAGGAAGGTTCATAGGCTAGGGTAGGATTTGTAGAGAAGCTAACGTTCGAAAGGTAGATAAGCTAGGGTAGGTGAGGTGGAGAAGCTATCGTAGGAAGGCAGATTATATTTGGAAGAATTCGCAGATTAACTAGGGTGAAGAGGAAGAGTAGCTTTTGTAGGAAGGTAGATTAGCAAGGGTAGAAATGATAGATTAGCTAGAATAGGATGGGAAGATTAGCCTATGTAAGATTTTCAGGGAAGCTAGTGTTGGAAAGGTAGGGAAGGTTAGAAGGAGAAGATATTGAAGTAGATTAGGGTAGGATAGGTAGAGAAGCTAGTGTAGGATGCTTTGATAAGCTAATGATTGATTGATTGATTGTATGGTGTTTAACGCTGTTTTCAACATTATTTCAGTTATATCGCGGCGGCCAGTGCACCTATCCATGCTTTCCTGGAATCTCTTTTACCAGTACTCCGCACAATTTTCTTTCCAAGCCACTGGCTGCTTTCCCACATAATCATCGTCGAAACAATGGTCAGCGGTGGGAGAGGAATGAATCCTGTCGCAGTGACTATCATCAATCCTCAGAAAGAAATTGGCCGAGCCAGGGGTCATAGCCAGGGATCGAACCCTGGACCCCGTGTTCTCAAGTCCTGCACGCTACCGACTGAGCTACCGGGGCTCGGCTGATAAGCTAATGAAGTAAAGGAAGAGTAGCAAGTGAAGGAGAGTAGATTATGTAGGAAAGGATTCATAGAAAAGCTATGGAAGGATTCATAGGTTAACTAGGGTAGGAGAGGTGGAGTAGCTTTTGAAGGAAGGTAGATTTAGGTATAAAAAGTAGGTAGAGAAGCAAGTGTGCCATAGGATAGATCTGCTAGGAAAGGATAGGTAGAGTTGCTGTTGTATTGTAGGTGGAGTAGCAAGTGTAGGATAGATGAATTATTGACGGAAGGAAAGAAGGAGTGGCTGGCGAAGGGTAGGTCGAGTAGCAAGTGTTGGAAAGTATTTTACCTAGGGCACGATAGATAAAAAAAACTCATGCAGGAAAGTTAGATGAGCTTGGCTAGAACTGGTTGAGAAAGTAGTGTCTAAAGGTAGGTAAGGTTGAGAAGCTTTCGTAGGAAGATAGATAAGATAGGGTAGGAAAAGTAGATTTGGTGGATTGGCTAGGTTAGATAGGTATATAAGGTGGAGAAGCAAGTGTGGATAGGATAGATTTGCTAGGGAAGGATAGGTAGAGTTGCCGGTGTAGGGTAGGTGGAGTAGCAAGAGTAGGATAGGAAGAAAAGCTAGGGTAGGATAGATAAACTCGTGAAGGAAAGGAAGATAATCTTTGGAAGAATACGAAAAGTATTTGAATTGAGAGGTACATTAGATAGGATAGGTAGAGAAGCTAGTCTAGGCTAGGTAGATTAGTTAAGGTAGGTTACGTTGAGAAGCTATTCAAGAAAGGAAGATAAGCTAAGGTAGGATAGGTAGATTAGCTAGAATAGGATGGGTACAGTAGCTAGTATAGGAAGGTATAGTAGCTAGGAAAGGATGTGTAAAATAGCTAGTATTAGAAGATAGAGTATGCATAAAAGAAAGGTAGAGTACTTTTTGAAGGAAACTAGATTTGTTAGGATGAGTTAGGTTTGGTGGCTAGATTAGAAAGGTATAGTAGGTAAAGAAGCAAGTGTGGGATATCTAGATTTGTTAGGGAAGGATAGGTAGAGTTGCGGGTGTAGGATAAGCGGAGTAGCAAGTGTAGTATCGGTAGATTACCTAAGGTAGAAGGATAGAGAAAACTCTTGTAGGAAAATTAGATAAGCTTTGTTTGAAAAGGTAGAGAATGTAATGTAGGAAGGTGGATTGGCTAGGGTAGGAAAGGCAGAGAAGCTAGGGTAGGTTGTGTAGCCATTGCAGGAAGGTACATAAGCAGGGTAGGATATGTAGATTAGCTAGGATAGGATCGGTAGAGTAGCTAGTGTAGGAAGGTAGATAAGCTAATGAGTGTAGGGCGAGTAGTTAGGTAGATTTGCTTGGGTAGAATAGGTATAGTAGCTAATCTTTGAAGGTTCATTTGCTAGGGTAGGATTTGCAGAGAAACTAGTGTAGGATAGGTAGATAAGCTAGGGTAGGATAGATAGAGAAGCTCGCGTTGGATAGGTAGGTAAGCTGGGATAGAATAGGTAGAGTAGCTAGTGTCGGAAGGTACGTTTACAATGGAAGGATAGGTAAAGAAGCTAGTGTAGGATAGGTAGATTATTTAGAGTAGGAAAGATAGAGAAGATCATTCATAAAATGTACATTAGCTTGGGTACAATAGGTAGAGTAGCAAGTGTAAGAAGGTACATTAGCTAGAAAAGGATAAGTTGCGTAAGTAGTGTATGATAGGAAGATTAGTTAGGGTAGGTTAGGTAGAGTTACTACTGTAAGAAGGTAGATTATCACGTGTAGGTTACGTAGATTATTTACTATTTATGGTAGGATAGATAGAGAACCTCGCAAAGGAATGTTAGTTTAGTATAGGTAGAGTAGCTAAATTAGGAAGGTACATTTGCTAGGGTAAGATAGGCAGAGAAGCTTGTTTAGGATAGCTCGGGTAGGTTAGGTATCGAAGCTATTGTAAGAAGGTAGATTAGGCAGGACAGGATAGGAAGTGTAGCTGGAGGAGGAAGATAGAGGAAACAGAAAAGAGAGGTAGAGTAACGTGTGAAGAAAGATAGATTTACTAGGATGGGATAGGTTGAGTGGCTAGGTTAGGAAGGTAAAGTAGATAAATAAGTAAGTGTGGGATAGGATAGATTCGGTAGGCAAGGATAGGTTGATATTCTGGTGTAGAGTAGGTTGAGTAGCAAGTGTATTAAACGTAAATTAGCTAGGGAGGGAGAGAGAAGCTCGTGATAGAATGGTAGATAAGCTTGGATAGAATAGGTAGTGTAGGTATTGTCAAAAGGTACATAAGGTAAGGTAGGAGAGATTGAATAGCTAGAATACAGTAGGTAGAGTAGTAAGTGTTGGAAGGTAGATAAGCTAGTGAAGAGTAGGTACTGTAGCTAGTATAAGGTTTTTGTAGGTAGGATAGAATGGGTAGAGTAGCTAGTGAAGGAAGGTAGATAAGCTAGTATAGGGTAGGAAGAGTAACTAGTATAGGAAGGTAGAGGAGCTGGGATAGGATGGGTAGAGCAGCTAGTGTAGTAAGATAGATTGGCTAAGGTAGGATAGGTAAAGTAGGTAGTGTATGCTAGGTACATCAGCTAGGGTAGGTAGAGTAGCTATGTAGCAAATGTAGAGTATGTAGTGTAGGAAGGTACATTAGCTAGGGTAGGTAGAGTAGCTGAGTAGCAACTGTAGGAAGGTAGAATATTTATAGTAGGGTAGGTAGATTAGCTAGGGTAGGATAGGTAGATTAGCTAGGAAAGGATGGGAAAACTAGCTAGTATAGGAAAGAAGATATGCTTAAAAATTCTTGGTACAGTAGCTTGTATATGAACTAGGATTGGGTAGGTAGAGTAGCTCTTGTAGGAAGATAGGGAAAGCATAAAAGAAAAGAGAGTAGCTTGTGAAGGAAGATAGATTTGCCAGGATTGGATAGGTGGAGTGGCTAGGTTAGGTAGCTATAGTACGTAAAGAAGGAAGTGATGGCAAAGATAGAATTGCTTGAGAAGGATAGGTTACTGGTGTAGGATAGGCGGAGTAGCTAGTGTAGGAGAAGTAGATTAGCTAGGGTAGGATAGATAGGGAAGCTCGGGCTGGAAAGTTAGATAAGCTTGACCAGAATAGATAAAGACAGTAGTGTAGGAGGGTACATTAGCTAGAGTAGGATAGGTTGAGCTAGTGTAGGATAGGTACTTAAGCTAAGGAGGGTAAGGTATAGCAGCAGGTATAGGAAAGTAGGTTATCAAGGTTAGGATAGGTAGATTAGCTATTTAAGAATAGGTAGATTAGATAGGATAGGATGGATAGAGTAGCTAGTATAGGAAGGTTGATAAGCTAGTAAATGCTAGGTTAAAAAGCTAGTATAGGAAAGAAGAGTAGCTAGAAAAGGATGTGTAAAGTAGCTTGTGTAGTAATATAAAGAAGGCATAAAAGAAAAGTCGAGAAGTTGTGAAGGAAAATAGATTTAAAAAGCAAGTGCGGGATAGGTAGATTTGCTAGGGAAGGTTAGGTAGAGTTGCTGGTGTTGGGTAGGTGGAGTAACAAGTGAATGATAGGTATTTACCTAGGAAAGGATAGACAAAAAAGCTCGTGCAGGAAGTTAGATATGCTTGGCTAGAAAAGGTAGAGAGGGTCATGTAGGATATGTCCATAAGTTTATGTAGGTTAGGTGGAGTAGCTATTTCAGTAAGATAGATAAGCTATGGTAGGATAGGTAGATTAGCTAGGATAGGAAAAGTAGCTAGTATAGGAAGGAAGATAAGCTTTAAAATGCTACTTACAGTAGCTTGTATATGAATGTAGAGTAACTAGGTTAGGATGGGTTGAGTAGCTCTCGTGGAAAGATAGGGAAAGAGTAGCTTGTGAAAGAATATAAATTTGCTAGGGTTAGGTAGGTGGATCGGCTAGGTTAGGTAGCTATAGTAGGTAAAGAAGGAGGTTTGGCTAGGATAGATTTGCTCGTGAAATATAGGTAGAGTTGCTGGTGTAGGGGTAGGTGGAGTTGCTAGTGTAGGAGAAGTAGATTGGCTAGGGTAGGATAGATATGGAAGTTCGTGCTGGAAAATTAGATAACCTTGCTAGAATAGGTAGAGAAGGTAGCTTAGGAAGTTACATTAGCTAGGGTAGGATATGTAGAGAAGCTAGTGTAGGATAAGTAGATTACCAAGGGTAGGTTAGGTTGAGTAGCTACTGTAGGAAGGTGGTTTTCCTAGGGTAGGATAGGTTGATTAGCTAGTGTAGGAAGTTAGATAAGCTAGTGAGAGTAGATACAGTAGCTTGTATATGAAAGTAGAGTAGCTCGGATAGGAAGTCGTGCAGGAATGGTAGATAAGTTTCGGTAGAAGAAGTAGAGTAGCTAAATGAAGAAGGAACATTAAAAAGGAACGGATAGGTAGAGACGCAAGCTAGTGTAGGATAGGTAGATGAGCTAGGGTATGTTAGGTGGAGTAGCTATTGTAGGACTGTAGATTGGCAAGGGAAGGATAGGTAGAAAAGCTAGTGTGTGATAACTATATTAGCTCGGACAGGAATGATAGAGAAGTTCATGTACAAAAGGTAGATTAACTTTTGCAGAATAGGAAGAGTAGCTAGTGTAGGAAGGAACATTAGCTAGGACAGGATAGGTAGAGTAGTAAGTGATGGATAGGAGAATTAGCTACGGTTGGTTACGTAGAATAGAAAAAGTAGGAAAGTAGATTATGTAGGATAAGTAGGATATGTACTGTAGCTAGAGAAAATAGGTAGAGAAGCTAGTCTAGGATAGATAGATTAGCTAGGGTATGTTAAGTGGAGTAGCTATTGTAGAAAGGTAGATAAGCCAGGGTGGAATAGGTAGATTAGCTAGAATAGGATAGGAAGAGTAGATAGTGTGGGAAGTTAAATAAGCTGTTGTGGGCAAGAAGAGTTGCTAGAGAGATTGACTTGGCTAGAATAAGTTGAGTAGCTAGGGTAGGAAGGTTCATTAGCTAGGGAAGGTTAGGCGGAGCAGCATTTGCAGAAGGTAGACTAGGTAGGGTAGGATAGATTGATACATTTTGTAGGATAGGTAGATTATCTAAGATAGAGAAGCTGATCTATGAAAGAAGATAAGCTAGTGTTGGTAGAAAGAAAAGCTTGGGTAGAATAGGTAGAGTAGCTAGCCTAGGAAGGTTCATAGGCTAGGATAGGATTTGTAGACAAGCTAGTATTGGAAAGGTAGACAAGCTAAGGTAGATTAGGTGGAGAAGTTATTGTAGGGAGGTAGATAACGTTTGAAAAGATTCGTAGATAAGCTAGGGTAGAAGAGGAAGAGTAGCTTTTAAAAGAAGGTAGATTAGCTAGGGTTGAAAAGATAGATTAGGTAGAATAGGATGGAAAGATTAACCTATGTAGGATTTGTAGAGAAGCTAGTGTTGGCAAGGTAGATTAGCTAGGGTAGGTAAGGTGGAGAAAATATCGAAGGAAGGTAAATTAGCTAGGGTAGGATAGGTAGAGAAGCTATTGTAGGACACGTTGGAGGTTAACGTGGAGTAGCAAGTGTAGGAGAATAGAATATCTAGGGAATGATTCATAGATTAGCTAGGGAAGGATTCATAGATTAGCTAGGGTAGGACTGGTGGAGTAGCTTGTGAAGGAAGTTAGATTTAGGTAAGAAAAGTAGGTAGAGAAGCAAGAGTGCTATAAGATAGATATGCCAGATAAGGATAGGAAAAGTTGCTGGTGTAGGGTGGGTGGAATAGCAGGTGTAGGATAGATCGATTAGTTAGGGAAGGATAGAGAGTTGCTAATGAAGGGTAGGTGGAGTAGCAAGTGTAGGATAGGATTTTACCTAGGGTAGGATAGATAAAAAAAAAAAAAAAAACTCATGCAGGAAAGTTAGAAATGCTTGGCTGGAACTGCTAGAGAAGGTAGTGAAGGAAGGTAGGTAAGTAAGGGAAGGTTAGGTTAAGAAGCTTTTGAAGGAAGATAGATAAGATAGGGTAGGATATGTAGATTAGCTAGGATAGGATAGTAAGACTAGCTAGTGTAGGAAGTTAGATAAGCTAGTGTTGGTAGGAAGAGTAGCTAGAATGATTGGCTTGGGTAGAATAAGTGGAGTAGCTAGTGTAGGAGGGTTCATTAGCTAGGGTAAGTTAGGCGTAGCAGCATTTGTAGAAAGGTAGAATAGGAGGGGAGGATAGATTAAGACAATTTTGTAGGATAGAAAAGGATAGAAAAAGTAGCTAGTGTAGAAAGTTAAATGAGCTAGTGTGAGTAGGAAGAGTAGCTAGAAAATTTGTATTGGGTAGAATAAGTAGAGTAGCTAGTTAAGGAAGGTTCATTAGCTAGGGTAGGTTAGGCGAAGCAGCATTTGTAGAAAGGTAGAATAGAATTGATTGAATTTGCATTTATTTATCGTCGCCACTGGTTTCCAATATGGGCGACGCCCTCTGAAGGCTGTTAGTATTGCTACGGGGGATAGTGCAGATACAGGACGAAACCCATCCTAAGTTTTGCCTGGTTCTTTAACGTGCTCGGTGTATAGCACCGTCACACTGGACCTCGGTTTAACGTCTCATCCAAAAGACTATTAGTAATTTTAGATGTAGCTTGTATAGGAAGGTAGGATAGATTAGCTAAGGTAAGATAGGTAGTGTAGGCTAGGTACATTAGCTAGGGTAGGTATATTAGCTGAGTAACAACTGTAGGAAGGTAGATTATATAGAGTAGGGTAGGTAGATTAGCTAGGGTAGAATAGGCGGATTAGGTAGGATAGGATAGGAAAAGTAGCTAGTATAGGAAGGAAGATAAGCTTAAAAATGTTAGGTACAGAAGCTAGCATATGAATGTAGAGTAACTAGGATAGGATGGGTAGAGTAGCTCTTGTAGAAAGGTAGGGAAAGCATAAAAGAAAGGTAGGGTAGCTTGTGAAGAAAGATAGATTGGCTAGGATGGGAAAGGTGGAGCGGCTAGGTTAGGTAGCTATAGTAGGTAGAGAAGGAAGTGTTAGCTAGGATATAATTGCTCGGGAAGGATAGGTTGCTGGTGTAGGGTAGGCAGAGTAGCAAGTGTAGAAGTAGATTAGCTAGGGTAGGATAGATAGGGAAGCTCGTGCTGGAGTATTAGATAAGCTTGGCCGGAATAGGTAGAGAAGATAGTGTAGGAAGGTACATTAGCAAGAGTAGGATAGGTTGAGGAGCTAGTTTAGGATAGGTAAATAAGCCAAGGAGTGTAAGGTATAGTGGCAGGTATAGGAAAGTAGATTATCAAGGGTTGGATAGGTAGATTAGCAAGGGTAGTATCTGATTCATTTAGCACTGTTAGGGCTAACCCTTTACCACAAAGTCCAGAGTTTTAACCACCCCTAGAAAGAAAACATTTGAAAACATTGTGGAAAAAGAAGATAATGCTGATAACCAGCATTTTCACCTCTTCCAAAAAACCTTTTCTAGCCTTCCAAAGGCGAATCACATCGTTCGAACAGTAAAATTTGTTGACTGAAAATGCTTTCAATTTGGACAAATCTAAAATGTTGCCGTTTGGTAAAGCATTATTATCCATCCAAATCACTGATAAGTAACATTCTCCTCTTAAAAGTAAAAGAAAGTATAAACTTTTTACAACAGTCTCTTAGTAGATATGATAGGATGGATACAGTAGCTAGTATAGGAAGGTTGATAAGCTAGTGAATGCTAGGTAAAATAGCTCGTATAGGAAAGAAGAGTAGCTAGAAAAGGATGTGTACAGTAGCTACTGTAGTACGATAGAAAAGGCATAAAAAAGTTGTGAAGGAAAATAGATTTGCGAGGATGGGATAAGTTCAGTGGCTAGGTTAGGTAGCTAAAGTAGGTAAAGAAGCAAGTGCGGGATAGGTAGATTTGCTAGGGAAGGTTAGGTAGAGTTGCTGTGTTGGGTAGGTGGATTAACAAGTGATGGATAGGTATATACCTATGGTAGTGTGGATAAAAAAGCTCGTGCAGGAAAGCTAGATAAGCTTTGCTGGAATAGGTAGAGAAGGTAATGTGGGATAGGTAGATAAGTTTAATATGTAGGTTAGGTGGAGTAGTTATTTTAGGAAGATAGATAAGCTAGGGTAGGATATGTAGATTATCTAGTATAAGATAGGAAAAGTAGTTTGTATAGGAAAGAAGATAAGCTTAAAAATGCTATATACAGTAGCTTGTATATGAATGTAGAGTAACTAGGATAGGATGGGTAGAGTAGTAGGGAAAGCATAAGAGAAAGATAGATCCTAGCTCGGAAAGGAAGGAAAGAGTAGCTTGTTAAGGAAGACAGTTTGGTTAGGATTGGATATGTAGGGTGGCTAGGTTAGGTTGGTATAGCAGGTAAAGAAGCAAGTTTGCCATAGGAGAGATATACTAGGGAAGGATAGGTAGGGGCCCCCGCCACTCGGGGCCTTAGAAATTGGTGGCTGCCTTCGCCTCTGTGGCACATGGGTGGTAAAAGTACCCAGAAACAGAGGTGACCGATGATAATAAAACTAAAATTAATAAAACAGGTCCAAAATAATTCAATTCAAAGTAAATACTAGAAAAAATATGACAATAACAAAATCAACCTAAATTTGAAAATAAAAATACTTAAGTCAATACGATTAAATATTTCCAGAAAAAAATTAACAAACCCAAAATTATAACATAAAAGTGGCTGAAGAACAAGACAAATTAAGATCAAATGATTTCCAAAACAAATTTTTCATTCCAAAAGTGATTTTTTATTTTTTCATTTTTTGAAGACATATCTTTCCTATACACTTTCCTGTCTCATATACTAACGTGCTCATTTGTGTGTGTGTCATCTGTGCCAGTGTGTAGCACACTGGACGAAGAGTATAACAACATCTGTGTATAACATCTATGTTTTGTTCTTGTATTCGTCAACACCTTTTCCAATCTCTAGCACTATATGTTTGAAGAATTTGAAACATTTGGCATACTTGTATTTAGAACCTTACCTGCAAGTAGAGATCTATAATGGGAACTCTAGTAAACTCTAAGTTATCAGCTCTAGTCATTAAAGTTATCATGCTAACATTCTATATCTAAAGCTTTCTTGATTGAAAATATTTCATTGAGCAAACTTTCTTCTGATAAAAGATTTTTGTCTTTGATTCAGAAGCCACTTGTTTGCTGTGGGTGGCATCTCGTATGCCGGAAAAGGGGATCCTGGTAGTTGGGAGTGCCCAGGGATCTCCAGCACTCAACACACTGCTTTGGCCCTGGCCTCGGATAGACGAGAGGGATGGGTTAGGCCCGACCCGTCTCAATCGGCTCGGTCGTGTCTAGCTTTTAGGATTACATACTTTTATCTATATTTCTTTTTTTGTATCTTATGATACCAACCGGGTTAGATTCTTTCTTTTTCTCATCTTTTACATTGTTTTCCTTTATAAAGCGGCGGCTGATGGGCTAATTAATAGACCTATAGTTTCTCTTTGCTTAAAGGGCAAATCAACAAGTTTCAGATATGGTTAATTTTCAAATCTACACTTAGCAAATGGTAACCTGGTAATGTTGTAATTTGAAAAAAAAATTAGTAAAAGAACTTTTTTTCAATTCATATTTCTGCTTATTAATTTTTATTGCATCGCTTATCTCCCTTACTTATTGTTGCGTCCCTTGATTTGTGACGTCATAGGAGAGCTTGTTTCAATATAGACGTTGTTTACGATAGTGAACTGAGCGATATTGAAGACGAAGAAATAGACGATTCTGGGCCGGTAAGGCCGTACATGTACGAGCCAATTTTTAAAGAAACTTATTAAGTTTCTGATGATGAGGATAAAAGTAACTTTTCACCAACTGATGACGAAAATGACGATGTTGTGCCGGACTTTTCAACGTGTTGAGTATTGCGCGCTATTGAAATACGTCTATCACGGGGCGAACATCGCTTACAGAAAAATTATTCTATACATGATAAAATTAAGTGTATGGCATAAACTTTGTTTCACGTGAAGCATTTTCAGTAGATGAACGGGCGGAATTAAACAAAAAAACAAAACAAACAAAAAAAATATGGTTTCAAGACAGTTCCACGACAAGACAGTTCCCCGACACTTTTGAAGACATTTCCCCCACACTTTAGTTTCATGTCAAATAACCCTTTTCTTGACTTTTACGATTGATAATCGTGAGATGTTAGTTCTAACTATTTGTTGATGGGTCCTTGTTGATATTTGTACCTTGTAAAGAATTCTGTAAACATTGACGGGTACAAGTTTATTCTCTCGTGGGTGAAGGGTTACACAATAAATCACGATTTTCATGAGAATAAGAATATTTTGAAATGCTGTTAACCAGCATGAAATTTGATAAAAGAATATGTTCCGAGATTATGAAGACTTAATTCTCAAAATTATTTTAAAAATTATTTTAGTTGTTTTTCTTACCATACAGAAATACATGAAGATCAGAGAGAGGCAGAGGGGATCTACCTGTGTGAAATACTTTTTTGCTGTTTACCTTGTCCACATGATCCATCCAATGCAAAAATTTATCATACATGTATAGCTATTGTATGTTCCATATAGAGCTTCTCTGTGAAAGTCTTAAACTCTGAATTGTAATTTGTTCAGTTCTTGTTTGTCTTATGCAAATTGTTTCAATTTGGGCAAGTCTCAAATTGGTCTTCCGTCTACTAGGGACTGAGCAGTTAATACTGACATTCCGGTCAAATTGCGGTATAGACGACTTCAGATTCATTGTAAAAACATAGAAAGAGCTGGTAACTATCAATTGGTCCTTTACCCACAATATTTTCTATTTTTAACTCTTTACCAAACAACAAAATATTAAACAGGTCCAAATTGAAATCACTTGCAGACGACAAAATAAAGTTAAATATTTCAAAAATTGAAATTTGTTTCCAGCAGAGTAGAAAACATTGTGGTTAAAGGAGAAAATGCTGGCTACCAGCATTATCTCCTTTTCCTACAATGTTTTTAAAAGGCTTCTGTCTCAGGGTCGTAAAAACTAGGGATTGATTGGTAAAGGGTTAAATATAAATCCCACACATTGGGCACGAGTTTTGTTTTGGTTCCCAGGAAGCAGTATCCGAAGAGATTAGTACGAGTTGTATGAACTTGTTTCTCAAGAGGTGTAAAATACTGTTTAAATTGTTACCAAACATCAAATTTATTGACTCAACCGAATTGAAAGCATTTGGAGTCAACAAATTAAATTTTACTCACATGTTTGGAATTGTCCTTGATGGGGTAGAAAACATTGTAGAAAAAGGAGAAAATACTGGTTACCATCATTTTCTCCTTTACCTACAATGTTTTCAAAAGGTTTTTCTTTCTTTACAAGGGTCGTTAAAACAAAGGATTGTTTGGTAAAGGGTTAAACTAAGTTAAACTAAATTCCAATAAACAATCACATTTTATTGGTCATATTTAAATGCTGTGGATTTGAAATATTCTAATTTTTTATCATTTGGGTAACGGTTAGGCTAAACCCTTACACAGATGGCAAAACTTTAGACTTGTCCACTCCACACCAAAAGTATTTGCAGATCACAGATCAAATGTGGCCTTGACAATAGGTTTGAGGGTAGAAAATATTGTAGGAAAAGAAGATAACTCTGGGAACCAGGACTTATTCCTTTTTTCACCCTGTCCTCAAAAGCCTTCTCCATTAGGGTGGTTGAAGATCAGAATTTTGAGGTAAAAGGTAAAAGAACTGGTGTGTGAGCCTGGTCAAAAACATTCTGTTTCTTAATTTAAAAAAAAAAAAAAAGTGTTAATTTAATTTTCTCACTTTTGTCTGATTATCAGAGAAAATGACTTGTGTCAAATTATATGCATTTTCAAAATTTTCATACTGACATGTTCAAAACATTTTTCTCAGTAGCCTGTCTAGAAGACATAATATGGATAGGAAAAGGAAATATCCACAAATCAAAATTGTATACATATAATTCAAAATTTGTTCAAAATGCATGCCAGCTGTCAAATCATTTTTAAGAGTGAAATGTCAAAGAGAAGTAGTGTATGGGATAAAAGCTGTAACATGGGTTTACTGTCACCAACAAACATTACAGTGTAAAGGGGTGAGATATGCAAATGTTATGTAACCATTTCCTGCATTGTTTCAACTGGTCGGTGATGGATTTACATTTATGACCATGATTAGGGGGAGCCAGATACTGATTTCACCTTTTACCATACAAACCCTAGATCTAGTTTCCAATACCCAAAGAAAGAGTGTTTGAAAAACAGTGTGGGAAGAAAATGATGTAGCTGTTCAAAGAATGATTATTATCCCTTGAAAGTTTACATCATTTGAACAATGTCGACTATGTTATTTGCAAAATTTTTGTTATGAATTTGGATGAATCTATAATTTTGTTAAATGTTGAAATCATTTGGAAAAGGGAGAAAACGGCAGCATTTTCTCTTTGTTCAGAATGAAGAGGTAATGTAGAAAAGGGTAACAATTCATGTATTCCAATTTCAAGAAAAAAGAAATTACCTACTTCATGTTGGATTTTCTTTTTGGAAATTGCCGTTGCGGAATGTCTGTCTTTCGGAGTTTCGGCTTAAGGCCTATCTCCTTTCGACTCGGAGTTTTGAATAATGTCGGCACAGCGTCAGGTTTTAACCGCAGCGTAAAATTCCTATAACCAACTTCTTTTGCGAGTTTTGGACTTATTAAGAACTGACTGTCATCGAAGTATTTCAGACACAATTTCGAATGAACCGATGGCAAAAAATCCTTCGCTACTGTCCGGCCCCGGTTTAAACGTTGAATCCATAGTTTCCTCCTTTTTAATTCCTTCGGAAATTTGAAAATACTTCTTCTATGAGTTCCCGAATCGACGTTGCAGCCATAGGCTGCACAATTTACCATTTTTTCGGCTCAATTCTCAGTTAATACTCAGATATCTGCATACAATCATCCGCGTTCCTACTTAATGTCTACTGACGGTATACACAGAGTGAGTCGACAATGACGTCACACATGCACGGGAGATAAGCGAATCAGGGGAAGTAAGCCATGTACCATTTTTAGGGCCGTTTATCAGCGTGGCAATTCGGCCGTGGTTTATGGTATGTTACAGGGTGGTATTTATGAAAAATGGCGGACACATGTTTAACTGACATCATTTGCAACTGATTAAAGGAAAAAAACAGTCTGGTCAAAATATTTTAGGATTTGCCCTTTAAGGTTTGTTAAGTATAATAGCTATGTAGCTCTGGCGTCGGAAATAGGAAACCCATTTCCATTAGACGACCCATTGTAGGGCTCCGAGGAGGGTGGAGCGCATAGCTATTGAAATTACACTATCAAAATCATGGCTTCCAAAACAAAAGACCCAGACCGAATAACGAAAACGAAACGTCTTACTTAAATAATACAAAGTTCTTAGTTATCAAAAGTGAGGAGGCAAAGCCCATTACATCTCTATCTCCATTCATTATAGAAAAACAAATAGAAAGTTTAATAGGCACTCCAAAATCAGTTAAAAAATTAAAAAACGAACTGCTACTCGTTGAAACATCAAGAACAAGTCAAGCTGAATCTCTATTAAAAGTTTTACAACTTGAAAGTCTCAGTCTCAGAACACAACTCAAGTAGTAATAAATAGAGAGAGCTGGGTTTTAACCACAAATTTGACCATCTACGAAAGAGCTAGTTTTTTAACCATATGTATGCTTTAATTAACATTTTAACCATCTGTATGATTAAAATATTATACCAACCATATCCCTGCTTAAATCTAAAACTAACCATATCCCTGCTTAAATCCAAACCCAACCATCCCCCTGCTTAAATCCAAATCCAACCATCTCCCTGCTTAAATCTAAAACTAACCATATCCCTGCTTAAATCTAAAACTAACCATATCCCTGCTTAAATCCAAACCCAACCATCCCCCTGCTTAAATCCAAATCCAACCATATCCCTGCTTAAAACTAACCATATCCCTGCTTAAATCAAAATCCAACCATGTCCCTGCTTGAATCCAAACCCAACCATATCCCTGCTTATTACTACATCCCAACGATTCATATTTTTAGCCCATATAGCTATATGAGCGAAATTACAACATTTTTTACTTCGTCATATGATATATATTCTGCCCTATACGTAGTAAATTTTCTAAGATTTGCGTCTTTATCTTAGTGTGCCCCCAAGCTAATGTATCGATATTGTTCCCAAGGATACAGCGTTTATCATCATTACTACTTAATGCGACTTTATTTACCTCTTCAGTATACAACTCATGATTATGACTCCTAATAACTACCATTCTCCTTAATTGTGTTTTATTTTCAAACAAACACTCTTTATAATGATCATGTTTAATAAATGCTTTTACTACATGCCTTTTAATTCCCTTACATTTTTTACTTTCCTCCTCATCATCACACATTTTATAAGAGTATAGCTTAGACCTGAGGCCTACAAACTCCCCAATAATCTTACCACTTGTCTCATCTTTAAACATACCCACAACTTTCTTATTTAATCCTGTGGGAATACCTGAAGGGTGATCAGGTGGGTAATCACTTGTATCAAACCAATCTTTAACATCACCACTAATATCCTTATAAAAATCTTCTGTTTCTACTTCATACATTAAGCTATCTGTATCAGTGAAAAGAAGTTTAACTTTTTCACCATATTTATCTTTAATATAATTATAATGAAAGTTATACATCAATGTCTTACTTAAATCTAAGATACACATCCCTACATAAATAGGCTTATTAAAATATAAACGTGGTTTTCTCATTTGAATTATACATAAACTTTCATCAAGGGTAGTTATATCGTAATAGTTGGGTTTAGCGGTTAATTTTTCAGCTTTTTCCTTGGTACTAACTAATCTTATATCTACTCTATTCCTAATATTTTCCATAGTCTTACCAAATACAGAATTATTCATAAGTTTAAAGAAATCCTTTTCAAATGCGGTTTTAGCTTTTGCTCTTAGTGTAGTATTTTTATCGATATAAGGTTTTAACCATTCACTCTCATCAAAAGTTAACCCCCTATGAATCTTTTTAAGCTTTAGACCTAAACTTAAATATAACTTTAAATTTTCATGGTGTAATATATATTTATTTTTATTTTCTAAATTAGGTATAAGTTTTTCAACTTTACCGGTCTTTAATCTTTCGGGAGCTAATGGAAAATCATTATGCAAATCATGTAATTCTTTAGGATATTCTAAATCAACATCTAATATACAAGGGCAACTTTGCCAATTTTGTAAATTATTTTCATCCATCCATTTAAAATTTCCAATGGGAAGTTTTTGACACATTGCCCAACCATAGAGATTATTCGCATCTAAATAAGTAATAAATTTAGGTGGTTCATTTGGGTTATATTTTTTACCCATATATGAATTATTTGCTTTTGCAAATCGTTTAAAAATGGTTGAGATACCTCCTCTTATTCCGTTTTCAATAAATAAAATCATATCAGGGTCTGATAATAATTCTAATTCTACCTTAGTAGTTTTTAACATTGCCTCCCAAGCTAATCCCGGCGCTGTATAAAACCATGATGGATCTAATCCATAATTATTAAAGCAAAAATTCCTAAAATTTTCAAAGACATCCGCCAACAGTAAAACATCAGTCTTATTATATAAGTCATGATAATCTTTAAAAGTTTTCATCTCGAAGGTATTCCATACATTTAATGCATGTTGATAATCCTCCTCCCCAATTCCACTATATTTAAGCTTTGAGTAAAATTCTCTTTGTTTGGGTAACTTTGTTTCCTCTAATTTACTAAGGTTATCAAACCATTCATATGGGAATATACCCTTTTGAGAGACCAATTCAAGCTTTTCCCCCTCAAAATATTTCGTAAGATTAGTCTTGTCTTCCTTAGCTAGAGTGCTAGCTAATTCATCTAAACTTTTACCTAGAAATTTTAAACTATCAAGGAATCTAATCTCATGCGTTTTAATTTTCTTCATCCCTTTAACAGTGTATTCTATTGGCACATTTTTAGACATGCTTATATATGTTTCCTTGTTTGTTGGTATACAACTCGTCTCACCAGGTGTACTCATTAAGTCTTTTATAAATAAATGAGCATCATACTTACTATAATTATGAAAGAATATGGGTGTAAAAGTAGGTCTTCTACATTTTAAATTACACACACTGTGCGCAGCTCCCCTAAACTTTCCAGTATAATGGCAATGGTCTCTTACTTTTTTCATGTCTTTACATTTTGAAAATGACTCCCCACATATCCAGCAGTTTTCTGCTTTATCAAACTCTCTTTTATCCTCAACTTTATAAATCATTTCCCTCGTTGGTATCCTATCTATTTCTTTTATAACATTTTCTAAATCCTCTACGAATTTTTTAGATGCATTTTCGCCAGAATATTGAAAGATCTTAGAAGGGTAAACATTTTCATAAAGTGATTTAACATAAAAACAATATCCTGAAACATTATGCTCATTAATTAATTTTGTCCCATTGCCTTTATTTTCGTTTTTCTTTTCTAATGTAGCCTCCATATCCGCATAAATTGTAAAAGGGTGTCTTTGTTGTTTATCAAAATTCTTAAAAGATATCTTGGTACCCTTTTCAGGTAAGTCTATTCTACAGGCATCTTTTTCACCACAATACTCTAAATGTTTATTTAAAGTTTCTTCTTTTTGAAAATGATTTAAACATCTTTCACAAATATAAGTTTTACCATTATGATCAGATATCTGTTTAGATAACAATCTACTCATATTTTTAATTAAACAATAATGTTTTTTACCATCCTTCTCAAGAAGTAAAAGATTAATATGATGTTCTCTTTTATAAACTTCTTTACTTAGACTAAGTGGATAAACACCAGTGAAATAATTATACCCAAAAATTGATACGGATATAGATGGGTTTAGGGTTTCGAATTTAATTCTGTCTTGAAGGGAAACAGGGTAATTAATCCTTTCCATATTTATAGTGTTTAATAATGGTCTTAGTCTATCAATTTTTTCAGGGTTTTTATCTGTTGGGTTCAAAGCTATAAGAATACAATAAGCAAAACACATACCATCATTCTTATTTATTGGATTAATAACACTTTTTGTATTTGCTATCTTAGGAGGAGTTGGGAACCAAGAATTTCCTTTTATTGGGTTATATAATACTGTGTGTAATCTTAAATCAGTTATGTAAAGAACTTTATAATAATCTTGTTTCATTTCCTCAGTTGCTATATTAATTAATATCTGTTCCCCCATTTCATCATATAATTCATCCACATCATCCCCATCTAAATTAACAAATGGAAAACCAGAATCAAAATTCATCTCTTTTAAACGATTTTCAAGAGTGTTTCATCATACATCTCATAATAAGTTTAACTTTTGTTCGGCGATTATTTCTCATAACATTGGTTAATTTATCTTTCGCTAAATCAAGGAAATCATCAGGTGTAAAAGCTCCTTTACCTTTTATAAGATATTGTTTGGTAAAACCTTTAAATGCTGATGGCCCTTCTTTAATCTCTATTTTATCTTTATCCTTATATAACTTATCTATTTTTTCTTTTAAAGCTTCTAAACTAGGTGATATATTTTTTTTTGGAATTTCTCCAATACTATCTAAATAGTTCATCAACTCCTCAGCTGCGGCTTTAGGTGGAGTTGGTACCGAGGGTGGTGTAAGGTGTAGGTGTTGGTGTGTAAGGTGTTGGTTTTAATACAGGGGCTCCAAAATTACTAATATCATAATCTAATAATGGTGCTCCCCGATTAAGTAAGCGGTCAATTAATTGAGCTCTTCTAAGTCTTGAGTATCCTCTAATTCCTCGATTTTTAGCTTCTTGTTTTAAGTCTTTTACTGTGAACCTCCTGAATTGATCAGCAGGACTATGAGGAGTAGGATTACTTAGACGCCCAGTTAATTCAGCTCTTCTAAGTCTTGAGTATCCTCGGATTCCTCTTGACTTGGCTAAATTTTTTAAATCTTGTACGGTATATATATTATAATTTTCCATTTTTATATATAGAAAAAATCTTAACTAAATGTCAAAAATAATTTTATTATGGAGTGTCATAATAAAATTATTGAATGTTAATCATATATTTATTATTCCAAACTCTTCCGTCCCATTTAGTAACTGTTTGAGGACAACGATCTATAAATTTACCCGCCTTGTAAATTGATGGCAATATTATTATTTCACCAGTTTCAACATCCTCTAAACTGACTTTCTTAGGATTATGCTTAATAGTTTTTAATCTTTCAAATTTTGGATCCTCGCTTATTTCTTTGTGAGGCAACTTAGGAGACACCTCCGGTAATAATCCATGTTTTTTCACCAACTCAACTAAGCGTTTTTTATCCCAGTATGAGCAGAAATTTATACTATTTTCTTTAAGAATTTTTTTTAAATCTATAATCTTTATCATTTTTATATATAAGAAAAAATATCTTAATACACTACAAACATTTTATTTCCATCAGACTGAAAGTTAATAAACTTATCACAAATAATAACAGCATATGCCTCAGTGTTTGCGGGTGCATTTGCGCCGAAATTTGCCTTAATTTGGATATCAGTAACAGAATATTTTAATTTCTTGCTTTGTTTGGAAACGTCAAACACAAACAAAGGATATAAATCTTTATAATCTGAGGGGGTAATGTTAGGGTTTGATATTAATTCATCCATATTATAAAACTTAGATCTGAATAATACAGCATCACCATACACTCTACTAAATTGGTGCGCATTGAATGAAAGATTGTAGTCAACCGCAGGGTATCGGGTAGTATTTAACATAACATAAATATTTTTAACGTCTACATTGTCGAATACGGATGGATTTTGCTCTTGATTACCAATTTTATTAGTCTGAAATCCTACAATGATAAAACGCGGCACCTCGGGAGATGATTTAACTGAAAGTCTCCAAGTAAATGTTGGTGCCTGAGGGACCTCAATTGAATCACACTGCCTCATTCTATATCCAACCGGTAATTTTTCTTTTTTCTCGATAATTTTATAAAGTGCCATCTTCTCATTATCCGCAGGTATCACGTGAGGCATAAACCAAGATATCTTATCTAGTGTAATTTTACCAGCATCAATACCAGCAGCTCTAAAAATCGCATTTGCATCACCATTTCTTGTTAAGGTGAGAGTTTGTTTCATTCCATACAATATCTTATCATAATCTTCACAAAAACCGAATATATGTTTTAATGGAACTCTGAAGCTGAAGGTACCTGTTGGATCAGGATTATCAACGATGTATAATTTTCTTGCTTTCCAACCTACGTTTTCATCAGGATCTGCAGTAGTTCCAGTATCCTTATACCAACATTGATTTAACCCTTGTGATTTAGAAAAATCATCCGGATATTTTAATAACCCAAGCATTGTAGTAGTCTGGCCAGGATGTGTTAATGATTCAATATCCATACCAGAAAGTTGATACCTAATATTTTTAAACAGATGCATCATAGCATTGTTTGTTAGAGAAACGTTGTCAGCAGCTGCGTAATTTGTACCATCAGCTTTTGTTAAACGACCTTCTATAAGTAAATAACTATCACTAGGATGAGTAAAAATATCTTGGGTTTCAATACTAATCCTAATATCTCCTTCTGAGTTGTTTAGATTTGCGCCAGTGATCGGTTCATACTCATGGTGTTCGTACTCATCAATACCAACAAATTTTGGAGTTGGTTCGGTAACTTTTAAAATTGAATTGACAGATTCTGAAATATTCATTTTTTATTATTGCAATTATAATTTTAAATTAAAATTATAATTGTATCACTTTTACTTAAAACTCTAACCAAAGCTGGGGAAAAGCTTTATCTTCACTATTAACAAACACACCTTTAAGTTTAATTTTATTTAGTTTATTTTCTGAGGTAAATGTTTTCTTTTTAGGGTAAATTCTATTTCCGTAAACAAGTGTTACAGGGGTTATATTGTACTCTTCTAAATGCTTATTTACTTTTTCCTCAATCTCTTTCATTACGTTTACTTTACTAGGAGGCAACTTTATAACAGTTTTTTGATGTTTATAATCTGTGTTATTAATTTCAAGAATCTCACAATCTTTTAGGTTTAAAGATGCATTTTGTATATGAATAGTACTACTTCTGTATTTTGAATAATATTCACGATCAAATATTAAGTTTGACATTCTCTTTTTTTATATAATAAATATAATTTTCTTAACTTATTATTTTTTTTTTTTTTTTTTTTTTCTTCATACTACCTTAATGCCTGCTCCACTGTTTAATTTTTTAACTAAGTCTTGAATAGCATTGGCACTTCCATCTATTAATGTATTAATATTTTGTGTTGTAGGGGTATCTGTGGGTTTTGGTGTTGCGTTATATTTTTGTAAAATTTTCTTTGATTTTGGCGTTAAAGCTTTTATAACTAATTTTTTCCCTGCTTCTACAGCTGCAGTCTTTCCAACCTCTAAAGCTTTCTTCGCTCCTTCCTTAGCTACACTCTTTCCCACATCAAGGGCAGAAGATGCTATTTGTTTACCTGCGCTACTTGTAAAAAGCCTCGCTAAAAAGTTAGCAATGCTGTCAAAGATTCCAGTGCAACCATATGAATACCTTCTTTTAAATCCGTATTTCTTATTGACAATCATTTTTTATACTATAGACATTAAATTTTTATAAGCGTTTGAATTTAAAACACCTTGTGTTTTTAATTCATCACAAATACTCACTAACTCATTTCTTACACCTGTGTTACCTGCTTCTTTACTTGCCAATAACAGATATAGTCTTTCTATTAATGCGTTAGGGTCAGATGGGATAACAATAATACCCTCTCCTTCATAATATTTTCTTTTTTTCCAAATTTCACTAAGTATATTATTCCATTTTGGGCCTCCGGAAGATCTAGGACTTGAATTATTTGGATCGTTATTTTTGTAAAGAACGTTGGATTTTATCATCATCTTTGCGTAATTATCTTTATCATCTTTAGTAGCAATACTCTCATCTGGGTACTTGCTTACGACTAACTCCCATAAACCAAGCGTTCCTTCATATTCATCTTTACCAATTATGATATCATTTTTATAAAACATTACCATTTTGCTGCCAATATAAAATTTACCACTACTTTTATCATGCCTTATTCAAAATGTTGTATCTGATATATTCGGATTGTTAACCCCCATTAAATAATCCTCTGCTATTTCTCCGAGATCTATTCCATATCTTTCTAATGATTCTTTAATAGTCTTTATAGATGTGTCTGGAAACGTAATAGCTTGTGTTAAGTTTTCTGCACCTTCTTTAATAGGCTTAAGTCCTTCTGTAATCTCTTTTGCTGTAGCTTTTTGTGCTTCTGTAATCTCCTTTGTTGTAGCTTTTTGTGTTTCCGTAATAGGTTTAAAAAACTTTGAAAGATCGGTTTGAAGTTGCTGTTCACCTGTTCTCTCTGCTAGTAGATTATCCCGAATATTCTTTTTTGTTTCAAGATACTCTTTTACAATTAAGTCCCTTTTTGCTGGATCAGTGAATTTTAAAAAAGACATTTTTTTATTACTAAAATAATTTTTTATCCTAGTTTTCATCATAGTTTTTAACATAATTTTTATCACGTTTCATAACTAAAGCTACATGAAAACTTTATTTTTCTTGGTTTGTTACTACTTCTACGAGTGAGTGGTACGATTCTTTTCAACCAACTTCCGAAAGGACTCACGCGCTTCTTGCCTCCCTCTCTCAATTAAACTTTCTTCATTTTCAGTAGATATCTTTTTCTTAGTTTTTGTTCTTATCTCATCCTTCATTTTCTTATACTTCTCTTGTTCTTCCATGATAAGTTTAAACTCTTCATCTGATATATGATCGTCAACTAAAGCTTTAGATATATGTGAAGCAATTGTATCAAGCTTAGCATCAGCTATCATCCGAATCTTTTGATGTTTTTCTCCTTTTGTTTTTGAATTCCTTACTACATACTTACCTACCATTGAGAGTAATCCGGTTGCTGCACTTGTGATTTCTAAACCTAATGCTATTGGTACCGCTGCAACTGTACCCAATAATATGGCTCCTCCGACACCAGAAGCCATTGTTAACCCAATTAATGCTGTATCAATATTATCAACAACTCTTGCAGCTCTAAAATATTTCTTAGCTAAGGCTTCTCTTTTTTGAATTTCGTTCTCAAGAAACTTCTGTACTTCGGATATCTTTTGTAAACGGTAGGAATGTCCTTTATCATCTAATGGCATCATTTCAATAGACGGGGCTGAAGGTGTATTACTTTCTTTAGGTAACGAAGGATAGACTTTATTAGGATGTCTTTGATCTATATCTGTCATTTTTTTTATTAAAATTATAATTTTTTATCTCAGGATTGTAAGTATTTTAGATAGCAAAATAACTCACCCTCAGGTATTTTAATTGGTTTTTGTGAGAAATTATAAATGTAGACTAAGATATCATTAGTCTCATTATCAAGATGTGTCCCGTTTAAAATGGTTAAACTATCTTTCCATGTATTACTAACAGATACCAATATAACCCCTTGTGTAGCTATATAGCCAAATCCTAACGATATTATTTTTCCATCTTTTGAAGGAATCTTAATGTCATCTTGGGCATAAATTTTCCATTTTAAAGGATCTTGCTTGATGGGAGGATAATCAACGTGTAAGTTAGGTTTCCAAAATATAGTTTTATGTTGATTAGCAGTATTATGTTTTATACCAAATTTGTGTATATCCATTTTTATTTTTACTTGTTACAAATAATATTTAAATATTATTATTATTTATAACATTACAATATAACTTAACCATGACTTCTAAAATCATTATAAGAAACTAAAAATAAAGGTTCATTTTTTGCGATAGTAATCTTTTTAAGAGAAATATTTTTTATAAATATAAATATATCATCTCTTGTAACCGATCTTTTGCCTTCCGTGTGTATTAGACCTTTTAAGGATAAATTATCTTTAAGTACAGTTGCAATTTTTTCAGGGTTATTATATGTAATACATCCAAGCCCAAGTTGCCATTTTACTCTTTCTCCAGGTTGTAGTATTATTTCACTTTGTGAATATACTTCCCATGTATTTTCTGCTATATTTTTAGGTGGATAATCCAAATTTTGTAAAGGAAACCATATTACTTCTTTTATATCGTTATCAATTTGAAAACCACAACTATTTATACGTATCATTTTTTAATTATATATTATTTTTTTTATATTAATATTTTTTATAAGATAGCTCCTAGAATAGGGATATTAGCAAATGGACTATTAGGCCCAAGCAAAAGCCCTTTTCCGTCATAAATTTTCCCTCCTTGCTTTAAATACAAACCATCACCAACAGACCCTAAACCTTTACCTTTGTATGGCTTTAAGTATAATCCACATCCATCAGTTTCAACTTGACAAACACAACCCCCTTTTTTAAGATAAAGACCCGACCCCATTGCTTTTTGTACCCCCGTTTGAGCTAATCCAGAGAGAGCACCAATACCTAACGCAGGTAAAACGGTTTTTGCAATCATTTGTAAAGCTCTAGCAGCTAACCCGGCCAACATTCCGAGAAAACCTCCCTCTATTTTCATATTATGTTTAAGTTGTTTCACAGACATTTTAATAGTTATACCCTTACCCTCCTCATAGGCTTTAGCTATTTTCTTTGCTTGTGAATTGGTAATTGCTAAAACATCATTACCTTTTAAATCTTCATGACCTAAACGTATACTTACCGGGCAACTAGCTTTAACAGCATGTTGAAGCTTTTCCTTTTGTCCTTCAGATATATTTACTTTAACAGTAGTGTAAGTTGTCATTTATATATATATATATATAATTCTTTTTTATTTTATCTCGCTTCTCTAATATGGAATCTAATTGTTAAATTTTCACCTCTAAGATTTAGTAAATTGCCATCTTCATCTGTAATATTTACCTCTAGGCTATGTATCTCATGTAATGTTAATGGTAAGTATACTAAATTAAGTGGTGACTCAATTATCTTATATCCAGGTGCAACATCTGGGAAAAAAGAGTAAATCGTATTTTTTGTTGAACCATTAACATAACTTCCAGAAATAATATCTATGTTAACAAGCAAACTATTTATACTAAGAATGTTAACTACATTCTCTGACTCGTAAAATCCTTGTGTATATTTAGCGTGAGTAAATCCTAATACTTTAGCAATAGAGTTAAGTTGATTAAAATCCACTTGATAACCATCTTCTAGAGTAAGAACAGACTTTAAGGTATTGGTGTTTGCAGAAATGTTAATATAATACTCTTCATTAACTTCATCATAATGGCCTTTTTTTCTCATTTTCCTGGTGAATGGTATCATTAATGTCAACAAGGTCATAACTTCCTTCAGTTATTTTTATTTTAATCCATGTGGTACCATTGTCTGGAGAATAAACGAATATGTTGTTTGTTGTATCAATGTTTGGAAAAGAGTAGTAAGTTTCAAGGTTTACTAAAGCTATTTCATATTTTTTATCCTTTTCCAGCTGAATAGGGGGGTTAAACCTTGTTCTAAAACGTGTTTTGTTGTCGCTTACTATAATTTGAAATGATGTTTTGTGTTCTGTATTTTTTACAATTTGTTCTAAAAGTTCTTCCATTTTTAAAGTATGAAATATAATATTTATCTGTGTAAATATTATATTCTAGGAAAAATATTTATAAAAAAGTATGAATACTTTCTTCTAACATAAAAAGATAATTCTTTCTGTCTTTTTCTGTTTTTGTAGAAATCGCTGCTATCTTTCCAAACACTAGGTTTAATTTTTTAATATACTCGTCCTCAACATCATCATTCTCAGCAAATCCAATCTTATAGATTAAATCTAATACTTCTTCTCTGAAACGCCCTAACGCACTGAAAACATATACAAATTCATAAGTATCTATAGAACCACTCGGGTTTTCTATTTTATATGTATTTAATATATAATCAATTACATTCATAGTTTTATTTTGTTTTTGAAATATTTCATAAAGAGTCATTTTTTACAATTAATATTTTTTTTATTTATACTGACTTAGGTATGTAAAAGTTGTCAAAACCGTTCCTATACTTCCCATTATTTTTTTTACTGGTTAAATCGATAATAGCAAAGCCGTGCGGTCTTTCCAATGCCCTTTTACAAAATTCCCTAAATTCATCCTTTGGCATATCATCACCTACATGATCACTATATATATGGTTAATGTTTTTTAGGTCTTGTCGGAAAAGACAAATAAAATTAGCGTTTTCTCTAATAGTTTGCCTTGGTAGTCTAAAATAATTCTGTGAGAGGTAAAAACAGTCAACATTACTATGCCTTCCCCGAATGTAGTAACACTCACATTTATTCTGTTTTTCTAAAAGTAAATCATCAAAAATCATTAAATTTTTATTTTCTGAGTTTAACTCTCTCGGATCAGGTACATCACTCGCATTTTCAAAAAAGTTACAATTTATATCCGATATGTTTTTAAACGATTTAACCGATTCCTCAACTAAAGCTGTAGGGGATACATTTGATTCTTGTATTTCTGCACGCATGTTAAACAACTTTAAAATACATTCATTTGGTAGTTTTTCTTCAAAAGCCTTTTTTAGTATTCGGTATTCTGGTTGAAAAAGGCTTTTTCCAAAAACAGTTAAATCATTATAGTCGAGCCATCCCGGTCTAAGTAAAAGGTTTAGCAATAGAGTAGTTTTACCACATCCTGATTTACCTATAATTAAACCTCTGATACTTTTTGGTAAAAGAGAGTGATTAAATCTCTTTGATACCACTTCATTCCATGATAAGTTTACAATATCCATTTTATATAACTTTTTTATTTTTTATATATAAAAATGTATTGTGTTAAATGTAAAAAAGTTACTGATACAAGTGACATAAACTATACTGTTGCTAAAAATGGAAGAAATATGAAACGTGGGAAATGTATGGTTTGCGGAATAACTAAAACTCAGTTTGTTAAGACGACAAAGGGAGGATCATTGCTAAATAAAGCTATAAATAATTTACCTTTTGAAATGCATCTCCCTGGTCACAATTTTACGGGACCTGGCACTAAATTAAAGAAAAGACTCAATCCAGATTTAACACCAAAGAAATGGAGTAAACCAATAAACCGCGTTGATAAAGCTGCTTATCATCATGATGTTTGTTATCTTCAGAATAATGACACTGCCACAAGAAACGCAGTGTGCGATAAGAATATGTTAACAGAGTTAGAAGGGATTTACAATCCTACTATTAGAGAAAAAATGGAAAGGGGGTTGGTAAGTAAACTCATTGGAACGAAGATGAAATTTGGAATGGGAGTTAAAAAAAAATACCAACATGATAAATTTAGCGGAAGAATTACATAAACCTGTAAGAAGAAAATTTAAGAAAAGGAGAGTTATAGTAAATGGTATAGATAAGATATGGGCTGTGGATTTAGTAGACATGCAAACATTTTCTAAGTTTAATCACGGTGTAAAATACCTTCTCGCTGCCATTGACATCTTTTCTAAATACGGATGGTTAGTGCCATTAAAAGACAAAACAGGGAAATCTGTTGCTATAGCATTAGAAAGTATTTTTAAGGAGAGGAAACCGGAAAAAATGTGGGTGGATAAGGGTAAAGAGTTTTATAACAAAGATGTAAAAGACTTGGTTGAATTGTATTCTACTGAAAATGAGGAAAAATCTAGTGTTGTTGAGAGATGGATTAGAACAATGAAAAAAAAAATGTGGAAGTATTTTTCTGCTCATTCTACAAATATTTACATTGACGTGTTATCTGATCTCGTTAAAGAATATAATAACTCAAGGCATTCATCTATTAAGATGACGCCAGTAAATGCGAGTAAAAAAGAAAATGAAACCAAAGTTTGGAGAAATCTTTACCCCGATAATCTCGAAATAAAAGATATAAAGCCTAAGTTTTCCATTGGAGACAAAGTAAGGATAACTAAAAAGAAAAAGACTTTTGAAAAAGGTTATACAACAAGATGGACAGAAGAGGTTTTTACAGTTTCTGAAGTAAAACATACATCACCTGTAACATATAAAATTAAGGATCTTAGTGGAGAAGAAATACAAGGTACCTTTTATGAACCCGAACTACAGAAAACCGGTCAAGAGCTGTATAGGATAGAAAAGGTTATTAAAAAAGGAAAAAAGAAATCTCTTGTAAAGTGGAAAGGTTATCCTGATGAATTTAATTCATGGGTTGACAATAAAGACATTAGAAATATTTAACTATAAAAAATGTTAAATATTTCGATTGAAAACGTAATTTTACCAAATAAACCATTAAATAATTTCGAGTTAGAAGATGCTGCAAAAAGATTAGAGATACCTTATTTTAGAGGAGTCTTTTTACGAGATACATTACCGAGAAAACCAAATAAAAAAGAATGTGGTATAGTAAACTTTGATAAAAGTGGTGGTCCTGGTACACATTGGGTTGCTTGGTATAAAAACGGTAAAACTAAAATTTATTTTGACAGTTATGTTATACAGCCACCTAATGAAATTCGAGAGTACCTAAAAAGTCCAATACAGTACAATACTGATCAATTACAACAAGCTGGGGAGGTATTTTGTGGGCATTTATGTTTATACATTCTAAAAGAGATAAGCTCGAGTAAAAAGTTTCAAAATGTTTTAAATAAACTTTTTTAACAATATAAAAAATGCCGGTCGATAAATTCGGAAGAATGAAAGAAGATAAAATAAGCGGTGATGGTGTGTCACTCGCTTACATAAATAATAATTTTTTACGTAAAGATGGAACAACCGTAGTTACTGGTTCTATAGATATGGCTGGTAATACATTAACGAGGGTTAGTAATCCGGTAAATCCTCAAGACATTGCTACAAAACATTACGTTGATGAAAATTCTGGGGGGTTATTAAAAGAAAATGGTGGATACCAGGTCCTTGGATTTATAAATATGGGTTTCAATGAAATAAGAAATGTTAAGGAGCCTACAGAACCAAACGAAGCAGCTACTAAAAAATACGTGGATAGAAGCGGTAAAGCAATAGTAGAGAACCGAGATGGTACCTTTTCCGCTATTGCAAATATAGATATGAAAGGATATAGTTTAACTAATCTTTTGGATCCCGCAGATGCCCAAGATGCAGCAACTAAAAGATATGTAGACAGCGCAAATAAAGCTTTCGTTTATGGAGCTGGTAGGTATATGGCAGTTGATGACGTTTCTATGGGAGGACGAAGGATTAACAATGTTGGAAGTCCTTTAGAAAATGATCAAGCTGTAAATAAGTTTTATGTAGATACCGTCGTCGAGGAAGCAACTGCAGGTGAAAAAGCTTTAACAAAAAAACAAGATGGATCTTTTTCAATGGCTGGTGGAATAGATATGAATGATAACCCGATTACTGGATTACCTAATCCTACATCCCGCGATGCTGCTGCCAATAAAAATTATGTTGATAATGGTGGAGCTATCGTAAAAAATCCAAATGGAAGTTTCACGGCGGTGGCTGACATAGATCTTCAGGGTTTTTCTCTAAAAAACGCTGCAACCCCGGTAGAAGAGAGAGATTTAGCAACAAAATCCTATGTGGATAAAAAAGTATCCCTTCCTTCTCTCATAGGCCCTAAACCCATTATAACCGTGTGGGCTGAAGAACAGGGACCAATTGGAGACGGTAATTACGAGTTCTCTTTTGGTAATGGTAATTCAGGTAAAAGGCACGGCTTAGGGGGTTACTGCATGAGTGCGTCAGGTAGAATTATAAGAAGAAGTTTAACGATTGTTAAAAAGGATCTTAATGTACCAGAAGAGGTAAAAGTTAATATTGCGGTAAACGGATTGGAGCAGGTTGATTACTCTATTATTAAAAAGGCGGATGAAATTTGTAGCTGTACAGTTTTTCCGAGGGCGTTGGAGGTAAAGCAATGTGACATAATAAACTTTATTTCAAGATCAACTAACCGCGATGTAACACACGCTTATATATCTATTTTGGTAGAGTTAGACTTATAAAAGTTATATTTTATATCATATGACGAAGTAAAAAATGTTGTAATTTCGCTCATATAGCTATATGGGCTAAAAATATGAATCGTTGGGATGTAGTAATAAGCAGGGATATGGTTGGGTTTGGATTCAAGCAGGGATATGGTTGGATTTGGATTTAAGCAGGGATATGGTTAGTTTTAGTTTTAAGCAGGGATATGGTTGGATTTGGATTTAAGCAGGGGGATGGTTGGGTTTGGATTTAAGCAGGGATATGGTTAGTTTTAGATTTAAGCAGGGATATGGTTAGTTTTAGATTTAAGCAGGGAGATGGTTGGATTTGGATTTAAGCAGGGGGATGGTTGGGTTTGGATTTAAGCAGGGATATGGTTAGTTTTAGATTTAAGCAGGGATATGGTTGGTATAATATTTTAATCATACACATGGTTAAAATGTTAATTAAAGCATACATATGGTTAAAAAACTAGCTCTTTCGTAGATGGTCAAATTTGTGGTTAAAACCCAGCTCTCTCTATTTATTACTACTAACTCACTTAACAAATCCAGAGGAATTGTGAAAGACAGGGTACTGAAAGGAGAAACAGAGGAAAAAATTGTTGAATATCTTGCACCGCAAGGAGTTGTTGGGTGCAAAAGATTCAAAATAAAAAAAGATAATGTTCAACTTGAAACCAATACACTACTACTCACTTTTAACACCACCACTTTGCCTCAGAGTATTAGAATCTTTTATCGTACAGTACCAGTGGAACAGTTCATCTCAAATCCTTTGCGCTGTTTTAATTGTCAAAAATTTGGACACCACGAAGACAACTGCAAGCTTACAGATGCAGTAATCTGTGATAGATGTGGTAAATCCAAACACACATCTAGCATCTGCCAAAGACCTTTCAAATGCGTAAATTGTGGTAAAGATCACAGTGCAAGATCAACCAACTGTGAAGTCTGGAAAAGAGAAAAAGAAATTATGAGAATTAAAACAGTAAGAAAGATTTCGTACTTTGAGGCAAAAAAAAATATGAGACAGCTTTTGAACCTAGGTACTCTAAGATAGTTCAATCAGCAGCAGCAAAACCTCAGACGAGAACTTGTGGAACACAGTATGATCCCGTGGATTTTGAGCAAGGCGCTAAACCTTCCTCGAAGTCTACGTCTCCATCTGTCCAACCACCTCGAACATCTGAAACAGGTTCAAAATCTAACCAAACAAAAGACTCTAGTAGATCAAGATCAGCTTCTAGATCTAATTCATGCCCTACATCACCAAATAAAAGCCAGAAAAATAAACCAGATAAAAAAGAAAAAGATAAACAACAATATAATAGACAGAAGAAAGGGTCACAGGATCCTATTAGGCTGGCAAATAAATTTGAAAGTTTAGAAGATATGGAATTTGAAATTGACTCCTCAGTCAAATAACTTTTAAGTAAATTCAAACTCCCAATATACAAGTATAATGGGTCAAAACTCAATTTTACAATGGAATTGTAGAGGTCTAAAAGCCAACTTTAATGAACTACTAATTCTTTTATCTTTATTAGATCCACAAATTTGTTGTCTTCAAGAAACTTTTATAACCCCCAATGATAACTTGGAAGTTCGCAATTATTCTTTCTATCACTACATACATAATGACTGCCAAAGAGCATCTGGTGGTTCTTCTATCATAATACATTCTACGGTACCTCATCGTAAGATAGACTTAAACACAAATCTACAAGCAATAGCAATAAAAGCATCTTTAGATAAAACTATAACAATATGTTCTCTATATATATCCCACCAAATAAAAAAATAGATCAAAATGATTTAGAAAATCTTTTACTACAACTACCTCAACCTTACATCACCACTTTGCCTCAGAGTATTAGAATCTTTTATCGTACAGTACCAGTGGAACAGTTCATCTCAAATCCTTTGCGCTGTTTTAATTGTCAAAAATTTGGACACCACGAAGACAACTGCAAGCTTACAGATGCAGTAATCTGTGATAGATGTGGTGAATCCAAACACACATCTAGCATCTGCCAAAGACCTTTCAAATGCGTAAATTGTGGTAAAGATCACAGTGCAAGATCAACCAACTGTGAAGTCTGGAAAAGAGAAAAAGAAATTATGAGAATTAAAACAATAAGAAAGATTTCGTACTTTGAGGCAAAAAAAACAATATGAGACAGCTTTTGAACCTAGGTACTCTAAGATAGTTCAATCAGCAGCAGCAAAACCTCAGACGAGAACTTGTGGAACACAGTATGATCCCGTGGATTTTGAGCAAGGCGCTAAACCTTCCTCGAAGTCTACGTCTCCATCTGTCCAACCACCTCGAACATCTGAAACAGGTTCAAAATCTAACCAAACAAAAGACTCTAGTAGATCAAGATCAGCTTCTAGATCTAATTCATGCCCTACATCACCAAATAAAAGCCAGAAAAATAAACCAGATAAAAAAGAAAAAGATAAACAACAATCAAATAGACAAAAGAAAGGGTCACAGGATCCTATTAAGCTGGCAAATAAATTTGAAAGTTTAGAAGATATGGAATTTGAAATTGACTCCTCAGTCAAATAACTTTTAAGTAAATTCAAACTCCCAATATACAAGTATAATGGGTCAAAACTCAATTTTACAATGGAATTGTAGAGGTCTAAAAGCCAACTTTAATGAACTACTAATTCTTTTATCTTTATTAAATCCACAAATTTGTTGTCTTCAAGAAACTTTTATAACCCCCAATGATAACTTGGAAGTTCGCAATTATTCTTTCTATCACTACATACATAATGACTGCCAAAGAGCATCTGGTGGTTCTTCTATCATAATACATTCTACGGTACCTCATCGTAAGATAGACTTAAACACAAATCTACAAGCAATAGCAATAAAAGCATCTTTAGATAAAACTATAACAATATGTTCTCTATATATATCCCACCAAATAAAAAAATAGATCAAAATGATTTAGAAAATCTTTTACTACAACTACCTCAACCTTACATCATATGTGGTGATTTTAATGGACATAGCGAATTATGGGGTTGTTCAGATACCAATGATAGAGGTAAAATAATTGAAGATTTCATTGCAGAGAATAATTTATGTCTATTAAATTCCAATCAACATACATACCTCCTGGATCAGGTTCTTTCACAGCAATAGATCTTTCACTTTGCCATCCTTCCTTGTACCTTGATTATGAATGGAAAGTATGTGAAGATTCTCACGGAAGTGATCATTTTCCTATCATTATACAAGAAACTGAGAAAACAAGATGAGAAAATTCTAAAATGGAATTTTAAAAAAGCTAACTGGGAAAAATTCAATATTCTTTGCCATGAAAAATTACTGATTGACAATTTTGAAAATGCAGAAGATCCAATGCTTTCTTTTACTGAAACTTTAATTGACATATCAAATCAGTGCATCCCAAAGATTTCAACAAATACTTTTAAGAAGAAAAGTCATGGTTTAATGATGATTGTAAAGAAGCTATTAAAAAACGTAAAGACAGTTTAAAACGTTTCAAGCAATATCCAACAAAATCAAACTTAAATGTTTGCAAAATTATGAGAGCTAAGGCTCGACGCACTATTAAACAAGCAAAACGATCATCTTGGAAAGATTTCATTTCTAAACTTAATCCTAGAACTCCCATGACAACCATTTGGAATATGTTAAGGAAAATAAATGGAAAGAATCAAACCTTGAAACACTCGCATATCAAGGTAGATGACAAAAACTATGAAAGTAAAGAAGAAATCGCTAATATCCTGGGTAAAACTTTCAAAACAAACTCCTCGTCTGCAAATTATAATCCACAATTTAAAAAACATAAGCAAGAAGCAGAAATGGAAGAACTTAATTTTGAAACGGATACAAATGAAAACTACAACTTACCTTTCACACTATCGGAACTTGAAAATTCTCTAAAAAATGCTCATGATTCTGCTGCAGGTGCAGATGAAATACACTATCAACTTTTAAAACATTTACCTCGTATTGCATTGCAAACTCTGTTAAACATTTTTAACATTATATTGGAACAAGGCACCTTCCCGAAAAGTTGGTCCAAAGCTATAATCATTCCAATTCCTAAGCCAAATAAAGATCATACAAATCTAACAAATTATAGACCCATAGCTTTAACTAGTTGTATATGTAAGACCATGGAGAGAATGATAAACAATAGACTTAATTTTTACCTCGAATCCAATAATATTATATCGGAACATCAGTCAGGGTTCCGAAAAAACAGAAGCACGACAGATCAGTTAGTACGATTAGAATCTTTTATCAGAAATGCTTTTGTAAAGAAACAACATGTAGTTGCCATATTTTTTGATCTAGAAAAAGCTTATGACACCACATGGAAACATGGCATCTTAAAAGACATTCATAAAATTGGATTAAGGGGAAATCTACCTAAGTTTATTTCAAACTTTTTATCAAATAGATCTTTCAAAGTTAAGGTAGGCACATCTTTTTCTGATGACTATGAACAAGAACAGGGAGTTCCTCAAGGAAGTATCCTCTCACCTACTCTGTTCAATATCAAGATTAACAATATTGTAAAATGTTTAGATGACGATGTGAACTGTTCCTTATATGTGGATGATTTTTTAATATGTTACAGGTCCAAAGATATGAAAACAATTGAAACTAAGCTTCAAAATAATTTAGACAAAATTGAGAAGTAGACTATAGAAAATAGTTTTAAATTTTCCAAGACAAAGACAAACTGTGTACACTTCTGCCAAGAGCGCAGGTTGCATTTGGATCCATCATTGAAAATATATAATAGTCCAATTCCAATAGTAGATCAAGCAAAATTTTTAGGTGTTATCTTTGACAAAAAACTTTCTTTCATTCCACATATTAATGCTTTGAAACTGAAATGTCAAAAAGCTTTGAATGTTTTAAAAGTACTTTCCCACTGTGACTGGGGAGGAGATAAGAAAACTCTTTTAAATCTATACAGATCTCTAATACGCTCAAAACTAGATTATGGATGTATTATATATGGCTCTGCACGGAAAAGCTACCTAAAAAAATTGGACACTATTCATCATCAGGGTCTTCGGTTAGCTTTGGGAGCTTTCCGTACGTCACCTGTCACAAGTTTGTATTTTGAGGCCCAGGAGCCATCCTTATATGATAGAAGGAAAAAACTATCCTTACAGTACGTAACTAAACTGGCTTCAAATACAAAGAATCCGGTTCACAATGACATTTTTAATCCACCAAACAAAATACTTTTTCAAAATAAACCTAATTTTATCAAACCACTTGGTCTACGAGTTGAACCTCTTCTTAATGAATCAAACATAAATGTAAAGAATATTAAGCCCTTTAAATTTCCTGTAAAAGAGCCGTGGACCATAGATCCACCAAATATTATTTTTGATCTCAACGTAAATAAGAAATCGGCTACAAATCCATTATTTTATCAAAATAAATTTTTAGAAATCAAATTACAGTATAAAGATTACATTTCAATTTATACTGATGGTTCGAAACAAGATAATAAAGTTGGTTGCGCTTCAGTACACAGGCAAGAAACTGCCAAAATAAGACTACCAGATCATAGCTCTTTTTTTTCAGCAGAAGCTGTAGCTTTAAACATTGCTCTCTGTTCAATACAAAACAATAATAACAAGAAATTTATAGCTTTTTTCTGATTCAATGTCAGTTTTACAATCTTTAAAACATCCTGATAACCCAAATCCATTGACTCAACAATTTTTCAGAAAATATGTTTATTTATGTAGATCAAAGACAATAATATTCTGCTGGATACCCAGCCACATTAATATAAAAGGTAATGAAATAGCTGATCAAGAAGCAAAGGATGCCGTAAATATGAACATAGCCAACATAAAAGTTCCTTATACTGACAAAAAACAACAAATAAATGAATTTATCAAGTCTGAATGTCAAATTAAATGGCAACAATGCTTTAACAACAAGATTTTAGCGATCAAGCCAAATTTTAATGATAAATATGAATTTTATTGTAATCGAAAAAGTCAAGTAATTTTAACAAGATGTCGTGTGGGACACTCAAGGTTTTCACATGTGCATCTTTTAAATAATGAGAGAGCACCACAATGTATAAACTGTAATGAACCTTTAACTATAAAACATATTTTATTAAACTGTAAAAATTTCGATCGTATATGGTCAAAACATTTTAGTGTTGATAGCTTACAAAATTTATTTTTACATGTACAACAGAATAACATTTTAGAATACCTAAAAGAGATAGATTTTTATAATAAAATATAGACTTTCAAATTAACATTTTATTGTTCCATTTCTAATTATTACCGTCATGCACGCTAAATGACCACAGCTGTCGATGCGCCTTAAAACAGCAATAATAATAATAATAAGGATAGGTAGAGTTGCTGATGTAGGGTAGGTGTAGTAGCAAGTGTAGAATAGGTAGATTATTTAAGATAGATTGAGATAGTCGTGCAGGAAAGGTAGATAAGTTTCGGTAGAAGAGGTAGAGTAGCTAAATGAGGAAGGAACGATAACAAGGAAAGGATAGGCAGAGACGCTAGTGTAGGATAGGTAGGTAAGCTTATGTTAGGTGGAGTAGCTATTGTAGGACGGTAGATTAGCAAGGGTAGGATAGGTAGAGAAGCTAGTGAAGGATAACTATATTAGCTCGGATAGGATTGATAGAGAAGTTCATGCAGAAAAGGTAGATTAACTTTTGCAGAATAGAAAGAGTAGCTAGTGTAGGAAGAAACATTAGCTAGGGTAGGATAGGTAGGTTAGCTAGGATAGGTAGAGGAGCAAGAGTTGAAAGGTAAATAAGCTTGTGAAGGTTAGATAGAGTAGCTAGTAAAGGATGGTAGAGTAGTTAGGATAAGATGGGTAGAGTAGCTAGTGTAGGAATAAAGAGAAAGTATTAAAAAAGGTAGAGTAGCTTGTGAAGGAAGATAGATTTGCTAGGATGGGATAGGTGGAGTGGCTAGTTAGATAGGTATAGTAGGTAAGTTTAGGATAGGATAGATTTGCCAGGAAAGGATAGGTAGAGTTGCTGTTGTAGAGTAGGTAGATTAGCCAGGGTAGGATAGATAGAGAAGCTCCATTAGAAAAGGTAGATTGGCTTGGGTGTATTAGGTAGAGAAGCTGGTGTAGGAAGGTACAAAAGCTAGTGTAGGAAAGGTAGAGACACTAGTGTAGGATTGGAGGTTCGCTAGGGTAGATTAGGTAGAATGGCGTGTGTAGGGAAAGATAGGGAGAGTAGCTAGAGAAGGATCGGTATATAAGCTAGGATAGGATAGGTAGAGAAGCTAGTGTAGGAAAGAAGATAAGCTAAGGATGCTAGGTAGAGAGGGTGATAGATAGGTAAAGTAGCTAGGATAGGATGGGTAGATAAGCTGGGGTAGGAAGGTAGATAACGTAGTGTAGGGCTCATATAAAAAGATAGAGTAGCTAGAATAGGATGTATAGAGCAGCTAGAGTTGGAATGTAGATAAGAGAAGAAGGGAAAGGTGGAGTGGCTAGGTTAGGTAGGTAAGGAAGGTAAAAAAGCAAGATAGGATAGATTTGCAAGGGAAGAATGAATAGAGTTGCTTGTGTATGGTAGGTGGAGTAGCAAATGTAGAAAAGGTAGATTATCTAGGGTAGGATAGATAGAAAAGCTTTTGCAGGAAAAGAAGATAAGCTTGGGTAGAAGAGGCAGAGTACTTAATTTTGAAGGTATATTAGCAATGGTAGGATAAGTAGAGAAGCTAGTGTAGGATAGGTAGATTAGCTAGGGAAGGTTAGGTGGAGTAGCTATTGTAGAGACGTAGATTAGCTAAGGTAGGAAAGGTAGATTAGCTAGTGTAGGAAAGGTTGAATAACTTGGGAAGAATAGGTACAGTAGCATGTGTAGGAAAGTAGATTATCTATGAAAGGATAGGTAGATTAGCTAGAGTTGGCTAGGTAGATAAGCTAAGCTGGATTGGTAGAGTTGCTTGTGTAGGAAGGTTGATAAGCTAGTGAAGTCTTGGTAGAGTAGCTAGTATATGAAGGAAGAGTTTTTAGGGATAGATTTGCGAAGATGGGATAGGTGGAGAGGTTTGGTTATGGAGGTATAGTAGCTAAAGAAGCAAGTGTAGGATAGGATAGATTTGGTAAGGTATGATTGGTAGAGTTGCTGAAGTAAGGTAGGTAGATTAGCTAGGGTAGGAGAAATAGAGAGGCTTGTGCAGAAAAGTTAGATAAGCTTTGGTAGAACAGGGCAAGAAGCTAGTGAAGGAAAGTACATTCGCTAGATTAGGTTAGTTAGAGATGCTAGTGTTGGCTAGGTAGATTAGGTAGGGTATGTTAGATGGAGTAGAAATTTTAGGAAGGTAGATTAGCTAGGGTAGGATAGGTAGAGAAGCTAGTGTAGGTAGGTATATTACCTAGGGTAACTGAGGTGGAGTAGCTATTGTTTGAAGGTAGATTAGCGAGAGTAGCATAGGTAGATTAGATAGGTTACGATGGGAAGATTAGCTAGTATAGGATAGGTAAATAAGCTAGTGCAGAAAATATAGATTAGCTTGGGTAGAATAAATAGAGTAGCAAGTGTAAGAAGGTACAATAGCTAGGGTAGGATAGGTAGAGTAGCTAATGTAGGAAGGTATATTATCTAGGGTAGGATACGTAGATTAGGTAGTATAGGATAGGTACATTAACTAATGCAGGATTGTATATGAAAATGAGAAAGCTAGGTAGAGTAAGGAGTCTAGGAAGGTAGAGTAGCTAGGATAGGATGAGTAGAGTAGCAAGTGTGTGAAATAGAGAAAAGCATGAAAGAACATAGATAAGCCTGTGAAGGAAGATAGATTTACTAGCACTGGATAGGTGGAGTGGCTAGGTCAGGTAGGTACTGTATGTAAAGAAACAAGTGTGGGAAAGAAAAGATTTGCTAGGGAAGGATAGGTAAAGTTACCGGTATAGAGTAGCTGGAGTAGCAAAAGTAAGATTGGTAGATTAGCTAAGGTAGGATAGATAGAGAATTTCGTGCAAGAAAGTTAGATAAACTTGGATAATGTTTTCTGGCACATATAGGCATCCCCACTCAGAATTTAGGCTGTCTGCGGCGGACAATCCTGCATTTAGGTGTTTTTCGGAGATACGATCACTAGAACTAGATGTATCATCAATGCATTGTGTTTTTTGGCATATAAAAGTGGTTTTTGGTGAAACTATTAGAAGAGCAGATGAAGTAAAACCAATGGTGGTTTTTTTTTTCTTCAAATTTTGGTGGTTTTAGGTGGGTTAAGGATAACATCCTAGCCCCAATACCCCTAATGACCAGATAACCCTAACAAAATGACAACCTTCCACCCATTTGGTATACTTTCTTTCTGCAGTTTTGGTGCTATGCAAAGGTTTTTCAGCAATAAAATTTGAAAGGGATGAGGTAGCTTCAATGGTATTTTTCGGCGAATTAAAGTTTTTTCCGGCGAGTATAGACCAATAACTTCTTTCTCCAATACCCCTAGTTAATATATAACCCCACTCTTTCGACTCTACCTCCCCATTCAGTATGTATGTTGCTATATTTTGGGTGTTTTCCGCGTTTTCCTGCGTTTTTTGATCATTAGGTGTTTTTCGGTCTTTCTAGGGACCAGTTCTAGCATTCCAAAAACAAAAATTACTTTTTGCACTAAATGTCATCTGCAAGTGCTTTCAAATTTTGATCAGTCAATTTTTTTTGTCAATTGTAAAGCTTTAAGCCACATTTAACTTGTCGTTGGACAAGTTTAAAAGTTTATCTTCTGATTAAGTATTAAAAGTCTTCGTAAGAGCGAGGTCAGTAGCATACAGGACTTGAGACCAGGGGGTCACTGGTTCAAATCCCAAACTCGTCAAATTTCTTTTTCAGGATTAATGATAGATATTGCGATAGAATTCGTTCCTTTCTCACTACTGATCATTGCTTCGACGATGGTTCCGTCAATAATCAGACTAGCTTGGGGAGAATAATGAGCGATGTACTGGTAACAGTAACTCTAGGAAAGCATGGCTAGGTGCAGTGTCTGCAGTGATACAATTGAAATAATGCTGAAAATGGTGTTAAACACCGTAAATCAATCAATCAATCAATCATGATTATGATAATATTCATTGCACTAGATCTGAAATGTGGAAAACATGAAAACAACAGGAGTTAAATTTTCGACATTCTAATTTCCATTGTCTTGCTACATTTAGTATCAATATAATAAATATAAATTAAGACACAATTTGCAATACATTTCTATCTGTATTTCTGTTTCATAACCCTTTTCAACACAATCTAATTTTAATGACCCTGAGCGAAAAAGGCTTTCAAAAACATCATTTCTCATAGAGCAATTCTATACTTTGAGCCACATTTAATTTGTCGTCTGCAAATGCTTTGAATTTGCACACACTTAAAAAAATTGTTTTGTCTGACATAGACCTAACCCAATAAACAATAAGTCTACATCCTACACAACTGACCTCTCTTAGTCTAATGAAGCTTTCAAAAGAATGCTCCAGCACAGCTCACATAGAGAAAATTCTAAGTTGAAAAAGCGCTCAACTGCATCAATAAATATTTTGAGGGTTACCTGCCCTTCTTGTATGGATTCTTCTTTTGATAGTTAAAAACAAACTCCAGTTTGAAGTATGATGAATATATCAAAATTTCAAGCTTTTCCACGCAATCATGCAGATAACAACAGGGCTTTGACAATTTCTCAGTGCTTTCTATGAAGAAAGCTGAGCTAAAATACCTGATAGTAACGGAATAGAAATTTTACATATTTCAAAGATTGAGAAGCTGGCAAAAATTATTTATTATACCAAATTTCCAACTTTTTAAATATTGCAATATAAGCCACACAGGGAAAAAAGTCCTCATTTAACTCTTTACCAGATGACAAAATTTAATACCGGTCCAAACTGAAAGCATTAGCCATAATTCAAATGTTGCTTAAATGATGGGTTTATCTTTAAAATGTAAAAAAAAACATTGTGAGAAAAGGAGAAAATGCTGGTAACAAGCATTAATTTTTTACTCCTTTTCCGACATTTTTTTCCAAAGCCTTGATCTTTAGGGACTTTCAAAAATGAGGTAGTGTGGTAAAGGGTTGTAACAGAGGCAATTCTTTTGTTAGATCAAGATTCTATCACAAAACCACAAAGAAGTTTTTTGAGAGATCTAAACCCAAAATGCATGAAATCAAACCAAAGTTTATAATAGAATGTGTTTCAAGATATTACAAAAAAAAAAAATCAGGAAGACAATCAGCATGAACAAAGGCCATTTTCCACTTTTGAAGATCTTATTGCCATGGCAACCAGAACCCCTAACAAAACTAAATTCTCTTGAGACAAAAAGTCAGAATACAATGGTAGAAGTAGCACCTATGTTCAGTTTGAATAAAACTGGTGGAACAATGCTGTTGTTTCACAGAGACTTTTTAAGAAACAGTTAAGTCTTTATTAAACAATAGAATTTTAGACTTGTTCAAAGTGAAAGTATCTGCAGACAACAAAATGAAATGTAGCTGGAATGATGGTAATTATCTGTGAAAGTGTAGAAAACTTTGTGGGAAAAGGAGAAAATGTTGGTTACCAGTATTTTTCTCCTTTTCCCACAATTATTTCAAAAGTTTTCTTTCTTACTGTAGTGAAAATTTGGAAAGGTGCGGTAAACGGCTTGAAAAACAGTTAACACATGGAGGGAAGAACAGAATTAACCCTTTACTAAACAAACCCTTGTTTTAACGGCTCTTAGGACGGTGCCTTTTGAAAAGATTGTAGGAAAAGAAGAAAATGCTGGTAACCAATATTTTCTCCTTTTCCCACAATGTTTTCTGCTTTTTCTAGGGCAAAATCCAACATTTTGGCAATAATTAATTTGTCATCTACAATTATTTCAATTTGGACAAGTTTAAATACTTGTCGTTTGGTAAAGAGTTAAAAACTGGGACATAACAGGTTCACAAAGTTTTGGCCAAGGGAGATAATACAACCAAATTACCAGTCAACCAACCTGAGCATAACGATACCTCCCCTTCCAAAATATACATTTTGTTGGCTTCTTTACACACTTAAAATGCTTAGATCGACAACAATAAACTAGTTTCTACACATGCACTTTACTAATCTAAGAAAGTTTATAAATAAGAATAAATACAAACAAAGAATCAAAAGTAATTTGTCTTTATCACATAAATCTCCCTTGTTTTAAGTGCAATATACCCTTTCCAATTTTTTTCCTTCTCTTACACACATTTAAGATAAGCATGGTGTGACATAAAATGTGACGCCATTTTATATTTTTCATAACTCTTTACCAAACAATAAAATTTTAGACTAGTCCAAATTGAAAGCATTTGCACGCGACAAAAGAAATGTGTCTGAAAAATTGAAATTTGTGTTGAGAAAAGCAGAAAACATTTTAGGAAAATGAGAAAACTCTGGTTACCATGTTTTCAAAAGGCTTCTTTATCAGGGTCATTAAAAGTCGGGATTGTGTGGTAAAGGGTTAAACATGTTTGACATCAGCACTGTGTGATGTGATATCAATATTTACTTCTTTACCAAAGTGAATGAGCATTTCTTAATGGAAGTTTATCAAGTGCATATGTATGGTTTTGCATATTCTGCCCTACAAATTATGAGATTTTGTTATGTGCTAAAACAATTTTACATTTATTGGCTTTTGAATTAGAAATTTAATTAAACTCATCTACAAACTGTTCAATTTTTGAGTCACAATTTATCTTGTCATCTGCAAATGCTTTCAATCAGGACAAGTCTAAAATATTGTCATTTGGTACAGAGTTCATTAAAGACCAATGAGCATAAAAGATATGGATCACGCTCTGGCAAAAGGGGGCTTAATGCATCACTGTGATGCATGATACCAAGCAAGCAATTAAATACTTATGGATCCACAATAGCCACTTTTTTTAACAACCGACTTAATCATGAGGTACATTGGTCCTTGGACATACAGAAAATTGACCGATAGCAAAAAGTTTCGGTCCAGGTCAGCCTATGCAAACTGCGCAGGCTGACCCAAGTCGATACCTTTCGCAGATGCAATAAGCCCCCTTTTTAAAGAGCATGGCTCATATAAAGGATAACTTCGTTAACCCATAAAGTGCCAATTAATTAAAATTGACATTCTCAATAAGTACACATAAAACAGTTAGGCAATTTAAAGACTGTTTTGGTCAGGAAATATGGCCATCAAGCGGACATTTAGGTTCAAGCTATGACTATAAATTATTCTGTGATGTCTGACCTTAATCTACATGGTTCCCATAAATAACTTAATCCAGGTCTAGTCTTTCATGGGCTAATGTACATCAGAAATTTTATTTAGCACTTGACTCTGAAAACATTCTATAAAATACAGATATCCAAACCATAACTATGGTAATTAAATACAGGGATACATAAGATAACATTGACGTGAGAGGAGAAATTGCTGATTATTACAAGTAAATTCTCCTTTTGCTACAGAGTTTTCAAAAGAGGATTTCAGTGACAAAATCTGTAGTGTAGATACAAACACTTGTCACCTTATACCCCCATTGACTCAACCTTCTTGTTTGCACAGATTTACTTAATCCTTCACAACACAATGCCGAGTTTTAACAACCCTGAGAAAGAAGGCTATTGAAAACTTTGTGGGAAGAGGTCAAAATGCTGATAACCAGCATTTTCTCCCATTGCCACAATATTTACCATCCTTTTAGAGACAAATTCCATGATTTCAGTCACATGCGTCATCTGCAAATTTGGGGGAATCTGAAAGTTAGCTGTCTGTTAAAAGAGTTGAAATATACTTATAAAGTCTTGATATACTATTCCTAATGGACAACCATATTTTTATTACAACATTAAGAAAAGGTTACATCAATTTGATGCATGATAAATGCTCTATGGTATGGATAAACATAAACTGACAAGTGAAATGCACAAGAACTGTATTTTTGAGCATCGATTGTCAATATGATATTCAGGTGTCAAATGGCATGTTTAGCTTGCTCATGAGATCTGTGGTGGAAGCAGCAGTTGAGTTGTCAGTTTTCTTATTGTCTGTTTTCTTTTCTGTTTTCTTGTCATTCGGAGTAAACTCTACCTGGATCTTCCGCCCTGCCAGTGTTGTATTATGCAATCTTAAAGCAATCTGAAAGAAAGCAAATAAACTCTGCATATTTAACTCTTTACCAAATGACAAAATTTTAGACTATTCCAAACTGAAAGCTTGTGCAAAGTACTGGTAAAAGAAACTCCAGATAAAATTTGGATAGGTACACTGGCCACAGCAATATAAATGAAACAATGTTGCAAAGGGCTTTAAACACTATGCAATCATATCAATCAACCAAACTGAAAGCATTTGCAGAAAACAAAATAATTATGACTCAAAAATTGAAATTTATTTTAGGAAGGGTAGAAAACATTGTGGGAAAAGGAGAAAATGCTGGTTACCAGCATTTTCTCTTTTTCCCTCAATGTTTTCAAAAGGCTTCTTTCTCAGGGTCATTAAAACTCGGGATTGTGTGGTAAAAGGCTTAACTCTTTGACACAGGGCATAATTTTATACTTGCCCAAATCAAAAGCATCTGCTGAAGAAAAATTCAACACTACTAAATTGATGAGAATTTTCCTTAAAAGGGTAAGGAGAAAAGGCTTATGAACATCTCCTCCTTTCTCACTAAATCTTCAAAAGCTGTCTCTGGCAGGGTCAGTAAGATCAGAGTTGTGTGGTGAAGGGTTAGTGATACTCTTCTCAAGACCTACAAGTCTTTACTGAACTACAAAATCTTAGACTGGTCCAATTTGGAAGCAATTGCAGACGACAAATTAAATGTTAGTATAAGTCACTTAATATGGTTTGTCTTTGGAAGGATTTCCAGCATTTTCTTCTTTTCCCACAATGTTTTCAAAAGCCTTCTTGTTCAGACTGGATAAAACCTAGGATTGTGTGGTAAAGAGTTCAACCCATTAGACAAGGGAACATGCTTAACAAACAACTAACAAGCAAGTGACAAAAGGATAATTATCTCAATGATGAAAATGTCCTTTATGGAAGGCATTACAGGAGAAACAGTAGTCTCAATATTCAGGCATTTATGATGCTTTTTTTTTTTTCATATTTGGACATTTATTAAGCACCGCACTGTCTCAGGTCAATCAGGAATTTTTCATTAGAAAAGCTACAGCCTTGTACTGTCTTTCTGTTTGTAATGCAGCAAAATGCAACTAAGTTTTAGTGACACACATGACCAAGGACAAATTTTTTAATGTTTCAGTATCAAAAGCAATTTTAGTAGTCATTTATAATATGTAAATCTAAAAAAAAGCTAACAGAATTTAAATACAAGATGAATTAAACTCTTTTTCTAATATTTAGCATTTAAATTTAAAATATTTGAATTTGAAACAAAGGATTATTGAATACACAAGCATCAGATATGTTCAAATTCTAGTTTTGTCATCAATTAGTGGAAGTATGAGAGTTTGAATATGTTCACAAAATTTGTGTGGAGATTTCAAATATCTTTTTCATGATTGTCTTTGTACCCAGATGCAACCCATCAAAAAGTAATATTGCATTTGGGGACAATTATCTGCACCAGGAAAGACAGTTGCTTTCAACAGGAAATTGCTCTTTTTCCACAAATAGTAAGATAAGCAAGCAAAATGCTACAATCATGGAGCCATGGGCCAATACTTATTTTTGCTACTTAACCCTCTATTGAACTCAAACATTTTTCGCTTGTCCTGTTCACAAGCATTAGCAGACAAATGTGGCTGAAATGATGTGATTTGCCTTTCACAGGCAGAAGTCCTGGCTGTAAAAGGAGAATACACTAATAAAAAGTATTTTTTCTTTTTTCAGCAAAAGTCTAACTGTTATTCCTATGGATTGTTAAAATTTGAAATTGTTTGGTAACGGGTCAAATGTCATGCTCATCAGCTGTACTAACCCTATGGCTGATTGTGCTGTTAAATTCTACGTAAGCATATCCTTTGGCATTGTCTGTTCCTCGATCTCTTGGAATTCTAATGCTTTTTACACCACCTGAAGATATAAAATACAATGAAGAACTAATCCACCCTAAAAAAAACACAAAAATTTTCAGGATCCAATATGTTAATAACTTTCTTCATTTACTCTTTACTAAACAACCCCTAATAGCAGGTTTATAACGACCAAGAAGAAAAAAGCTTTTAAAAACATTTTGAGAACAGAGAAAATGCTAGTAACCAGCATTTTTTCTCCTTTTCCCAAAATGTTTTATGCCCTTTCATAGAGCAAATTCCACAATTTCAGCCACATTTAACTTGTAGTCTGCAAATGCTTTCAATTTGAAAAGGTCGAAATTTTGTCACCTGGTAAAGAGTTAACCCTTTACCAAACAACCCCTGGTTTTTACGACCCTGAGATAGAAGCCTTTTGAAAACATTGTGGGAAAAGGAGAAAATGCTGGTAACCAGCATTTTCTCCTTTTCCCACAATGTTTTCTACCCTGCTGGAAACAAATTTCAATTTTTGAGTTACGTTTATTTTGCCGTCTGCAAGTGCTTTCAATTTGAACCAGTCTAAAATTTTGTCACCTGGTAAAGAGTTAACCACATAAAAAATTAATGTGCAATACATGTATCAGTAACTATAATTACCCTTTATCAAACGACAAAATTTTAGACTTGTCCACATCGAAGGCATTTGCAGATGACAAATTACATGTGGCTCAACTGGATTTGTCTTTGACAGGTTTAAAAACATTGTGAGAGAAGAAGAAATTCCTGTAAGCAGCATTTTCTCCTTTTCCCACAATGTTTTCGAGAGTGTTCTGACCAAGAATTGTTGAAACTCAGGTTGTGTTGTTACAGGTTAAATATGGTAAAAGTTTTGCAGTCTTTGAGAAGTCTTAAAGATCTCTGAATTAGAAACTTTGGAAACAACATCAAATTAGGACTGAATTTTGCTCTGTCTATATACAGAATATAGGCATTCACAGAAATCAAACACACTCTAACTAGCATTTTCTTTTTTCTGAATATGTTTCTCTCTTAGTTTGTCGTCTGGTAAACTGAAAGCATTTGCAGACAATAAACTGAATGTAGCTCAGATATAGTTTCTGGATTTGACAGGGGAGAGATTAAACATTGTGTAAAAAGGAGAAAATCCCAGTTAAAGACATTGTCTGCTTTTCCTACAATATTTTCAAAAGCCTTCTTCTTTAGGGTCATTAAAACTGGCGATTTTGTGATAAAGTCTTATTTCATGAAATAGCTTCTTACCTGTTTTCCTGAAATGTTCATCAACCTGATCTCTAGTTATATCTGGGGGTAAATTCCTCACAACCACAACAAAACGCTTTGGAATATGGACACTTGTGCTATTGACTAGTTTCTCTACTGGATCGACATACACATTTTTTGTCTTTTTTGGCTTCAATTTTTCTTGAGGACTTTGAGCTTGATTCTCCGAGGTATTATTGTTTTTCTCTGGTGATTGAACTTTTGTATCCTTAGTTTTTGGAGGCACTTTAGCTGGTGGCTTTGTTTTGATATTTGCTTTCATTTTAGTCTTTGCAATCTGTTTTTGCATCTTTTTACTCTTCACTTGTTGTGCCTTGGTCCCTTTATTTTCAGCTGCCATTTTGGTCTCCTTATGTTTCTGTGTGTTTTTATTTGCAACAAATTTGTCTAAGGATGCAGAGCCATTTTGCTGAGCTACTCGTGCTGTAAATAAGCAAAATTGGAAAATAAAATTCCTTTAATTATTTTCCCAATAATTCCAGATTTTAACAACCCTGAAAAAAAAAAAAAAAAAAAAAAAATTTGAAAACACTGAGGAAAAAGGAGTAAATGCTGGAAACCAGTTTTTTTCCTTTTCCAACAATGTTTTCTACCCATTTTAAGACAAATCCCACAGCTTGAGCCACTTTTGTGGTACGCAAATAAATACGTACAGTTTGGAGAAGTCCAAAATTTTATTCTCTGGCGATGAGTTTTAAACATTTTCAATACCAGGTGACAAAAGTTTGGACTTTTCCCAATTTATGGCATTTAAAATGGCTCAAACTGTGAGATTTGTCCAAAAACGGGTAGAAAACATTGAGAAAACAAGAGGGCAATGGCCCTAAAGCGCTCACCTAAGTAAAGTCATCTATGGTTGATAAAGCTGAAGAGATCCTAATTTTAATGTTAAACGCACTCGTGTAAGTGACCTACTATTTTACCACCGTGACCTACTTTTAAACTTGTCAGAGAGATATCATCCATACAAACATTCTGATAATGTTACATGAGTGATATCATCCATACAAACATTCTGATAATGTTGCATGAGTATCAGACTGAAAACGTGGCCTCTAGACTGCACACAAGTTTATTGTAAGATTTTGCCTAGTGACCTAATTTTCAGGGCTCCCGCTGTCGATCGCCATTGGCGCCAAATGCGAAAATTAAGAAAAAATAGCACCAAAAATGAAGCACTGGCAAATGTACTGGCAACAAGTAAATACCTATAAATAATTCTTAGAAGATCTTAACTCCAACATAAACAATATGTATCAAGTGTGAAGGATGCCCGTGTTACTGTTTATCACACCTAATCAAGCTGGCTTTTATTAACAGTTCTGTCTAATTACACACCAGACTTGCATACACACCACACAATGCTAATCGATCAAATGTCGATTTCGCCACGCCCCGTTGTGCACACAGAAATTTCGAACCAATCAGAAATCAGATACAAGATTTAGGGTAGTTACCGCTCATAATTTCTAAAGCCACGCCTTGATTTTGCCTTACTTGGTAAGCATCCTCTCACTGGTCAGCATTTTATTGCGTGTACTTAGAGATGTCATGAAGGAAAAACGTGATAATGGTATTGATCCCCTTATCTAGTGTAAAATGACAGATTTTGAAGTTAGCTGCCACTCTTCATAAAAATTTTATATCAAGTCATGCAGAAATAATTTCCGAAAATTAACTGACATGAAAAATGGATCGTCACAAAAAACGTGAAAACCCATGACACAGCAAAATGTCAGTTGACGTTGTCTGATCAGAAGCACTTCAGACTGTCTTTCTAGCTTTGATAATGACTTCAAACAGTAGGTTTACCCAAAGATATGGCACTTTGTAGGCCACTTCGTCTTACAGTGATAGCACTGGATCAAGTGTCAGAGAAGTTATAGAACACTCATACAGAGAGAAAAGACCAGAATAAAAGGACTCTTTAACAAATTCAGTATTTTTTAAGATAAAAAGAAATGATATATTAACCGTTTACCAGACAATCCCAAATTTCTTCTTTAATTTCATTAAAACTCAAGGAATTCTAACAGATTGCAGCTTTAGAATTACAGCACTGTATTACTGTTCAAATACAACTGTGTCCCTGCAACTCACAACCTTGAAAACCCTTGGGGATACAGGAACATAAGTAAGCATGTACAGTGTTATGGTGAGCAATGGATTTAGTAGCTTTAACATAGGCCAATAAACTGAAGTGTCTAATGTACTATGTGCCTACCTCAGTTGGCTCCTACTGGCCCCAATTTTTTTTAGCTGGCGAATTTGATGGCGCAAAAATGAAAACTTGCAGGGGAAGCCCTGATTTTTGATCTGTTGCGACCCAATTTCAAACTTGTCTCAGATTTCAAAAGGATAAACTTTCTCATCTAGTTTCATGAGTATCAGTCTGAAAATGTGGCATCTAGAGTGCACACAAGTTTTTTCTACGATTTGGCCCTGTGACCTACTTTTTTAACAAATATAACCCAATTTCAAACTTGTCTGAGACATCATCAAGACAATCATTCTGCCCTAGTTTCATAAGTTTCAGGCTGAAAATATGGCCTCTAGAGTGCACACAAGGTAAATGTTGACAGCTGGGTGGTACATGACAGATGCAAGGTTTTTCTAAGATTTTGCCTTGTGACCAACTTTTTGACCCCACATGACCCAAACTTGTCCGAGATATCATCAAGAAAAAACATTTTGACCAAGTTTCAAGAGTATACAGCTGAAAATTTGCGATTTGGAAAGCACAAAAGCTTTTTCTAATATTAAACCCTGTGACCTACTTTTTAACGCGATGTGACCCAATTTCAAACTTGTCCGAGATATCATCAAGACAAACATTCTGACCATGTTTCATCATCAAGACAATCATTCTGCCCTAGTTTCATAGGTTTCAGGCTGAAAATGTGGCCTCTAGAGTGCACACAAGGTAAATGTTGACAGCTGGGTGGTACATGACAGATGACCCACGACGGACGCAGGACACAGCACTATCACAAAAGTTCACCTTCAGCACTTCGTGCATAGGTGAGGTAAAAAGAGAAACAGCTGGTTACCAGATTTATTCCTTTTCCCGCCACATTTTTAAAAGCCTTCTCTGTCATGGGTGTTAAAACTTGGGATTGTGTCGTAAAAGGTTTATAGGGTTTTACACCAAATTCAGCATCATTTCAGTCATGTCATCAGTATACTTATTGATATTCATGTGTGTCCTGGATAGGCAAGAGCTCTAGCCCACAGAAACTCATGCGAAAACCCAGCGCCTTGAGTAACGATCCTATCAAAATTTAGAATAGAAACTTTACAAAAATTAATTGTGAATATAAGCACTGTTTTGATTCAGATGAAAAATTCTGCAACCTTAGATTCACTAAAAATCTCACCTCTTGTTAATCTTGAAACTTTTTTCATGTCTTTCAACCACTTTTTGCGCTTCTCAAGCCTTGCATCTAACTTCTTGTTGTTCTCTGTTTTATCCATGTTCTGTTTATATCACTTTCTGTAACAAAATTCAGCAATATTGAAGTAGACTAAAACCTTATCAAAACACTATAGTTCAACAATTATTGCATCAAATGTGCAATTATGATATGCTTAACCCATTACCAAACAATCCAGACTTATGACAACCCTTAGTAAGAAGCCCTTTGAAAATAATGTGGGAAAAAGAGAAAATTCTGGTTACCAGCATTTCTCCTTTTCTCACAGTATGTTCTGTTATAGATGAATACCACCATTTAAGTCATGTTTTTATTTGTGGTCTGTAAATGCTTCCAGCCTGAACAAGCCTGAGATTTGATGTTTTGTTAAGAGTTAAACAGCTACTGTTGAACTTCTTACATGCCAATATTAGTTAGATAATGGCATTGACTAATCTGCTGACTGAATCATTTGGAGAAGCTGGTTCCAGTCCCTGATGGTTCTTGGGAAGAAAGTATTTTGCCTAGCTGCTGACTTTCTGTATAGAATGGAATTACTGTCCAGTAGTGACGGGTTTAAAATCACAGTCGATTATCGCTTTATAATCGCAAGAGCAAACCAACTAGCTATCAATTGTACAATCAGTTTCTCCATTTAGCTGAGAATGCCTCTTTGCTTTAAATACTATAACAATTTGTCAAAATGATATTAAATTTATAAATATGTTATGTTTTGTACTTCAAAATTCAAAGGAAATACAATACCATTAAATTCTTTGCTGTATTTAGTACCCTTTATTTTGGTACTTTCCAAACCAGTTCAAAAAAATTTCAGACTTTTTCATATTTCAAGCATTTGCAGACGACAATTGAACTGTGGCTCGAATGTCTGAAGTTGCATTTAAAAGCATAAAACATGGTGGAAAAGGGAAAAAATAAAGGTCACATCCATGAAAGGGTTCTTTTATTCTTGTCTTCTTTCTTTGTATCAGTATCCTTCTCCTTTAACACCTATTCCAGTGCTATCACTGTAAGACAAGAAGGCCTAACCTTCAGTCCACCCTGCCACTGCCTCCCCCTTATAGGTCTATATTTTCATTTCATAAAACAACCATTTTTTTCACTCATGAACAGAGATTTTAGCTTCCACTTATTGTTTTATTTAGAGATTTGTGTAAATTCAGTTTAAATTCATTATTAAAGATGAGCAGATAGTTTGAAGTGCCTCTGATCAGAAGATGCCACACTGACCTTTATAGTGTCATGGGTTTTCACGTTTTTTTTTTTTGCAATCTTTTTTTCCATGTTAATTAATTTTTGGGAAAGTATTACCACATGATTTGACATGAATTTGTCATTTACAATAGTAGGTAACTTTGAAATCTGTCACTTTACACTAGATAAGAGGATTTACACTTTAATTACGTTTTCATATATGGCTCGCCAGACTTGATTACCTGTGATGTACAAAAAAGCCATGTGTCCTTCGCATTTGATACTGATCGTGTTCATTTAGCCCATATTTCTGTCAGATGCACGCAAGCTAATTTATATGAAGCTTTAGACCATATTTTCATGCGTCAGATTGACATATAGGCAGATATTTTTGAGCGAGTCATTTCGAACTTCCAAGCGACTGGGTCCGGGATCAAATGAGAACCCTGCAGAGTTTTCAAGTTTTGTCATGACAACCATGGTTCAAGTTTTGTCATGACAACCATGGACAAAAATTTCTTGCTCATTTTTCCGCCCAATTTTCGTGTTTGTTGTCCAATATGTTGAATCCAAGAGTGTGATTAATTAGTCACAGAATCAAGCGCTAAAAAACGGTATTCATGTTTCGGGACTGAGCAAGTTCCGGTACTGACTACAATCAGTTCCAGGATTTTTCAATGGATTATGGCAATTGGAAGCCAAACCCAACTGAATTTCAACTATAGTCGATCATCGGCCCACCACTACTGTCCAGTGCAGTATTTCTTCAAACTCTTATGTTCCAAGTATTATGTGAAACCTATAGCTAGTTTATTGTCATATACTTGGTACAAAATAATACAGCAGAGTTTTTTTTTCCCGTCAATTCTTTTCAAATTTTCCAGTTATGCCCATAAAAGTGGTTTATGACAAAAACAATGAGTGAACAGTGTTGTGTAGAAATTAAAATTGTGTAACAAAGTGTTCAGGGCATAATCCATGGAACTCCTCGATGGTAACTTTGCCTGACCTTGGCGGGGGGGGGGGTGTTTAATACAAGAAATGTAAGGAATGAATGTTGAAACAGTGCTGTGAATACTCAAGTCCCTGAAAGGATTTTTGTCTGCACCATTTCAACATTCAATCCGTCCATTTCTTGCAATATCCCCAAAAAATGCGAAGCAAAATCCACGGGGGATGTCCGGGATTACGCTTCGCTAATTACGGGAATGAGAACCTGTTCAATACATGTACGAAACAATACGAGGGCGAATATAGTTGCAGACGCAAGGAATTGTGCACGTATCTATTGAAACTCCATATATAGAACAGTTAAGTGAATTGAGACATGAAGTAAACACCTTAATTAATTGGAAAATGAACTGAAAACAGCAAACAACAGTTTAGTTTATTCACAAATTTGTTTCATTTCTCTTCTTTCTTTTTCCAGTTTCTCTTGTTTTTGTCGGTGTCTCGTTTGAATCGCTTCACTGTAATTTATGGTTTCAACTGTGTCTGCTATTTTCCATTAGTTCAGCTATGTTTAGGCAGGGATCGTATATAACGTTATATACGATCCCTGGTTTAGGTGCACATTAAAAAGTTCACAATAAATTAATTGTTTTATAATACAGTAACATATCATTTTTTCCGAGAAATTAACAATATATACTTAATGATAATAGTAATATTAAAATTAACGTAATGCAAGCACTTTGATTTTAGCGTAGTGTGCTAGACCCGAAAATTTTTCATTTAGCCTAATCTATTTAATGTCAAACGCTTTCAAGCATATTAAATCATGTTTTGCATGTCTTAAGCTGTCTGAACTTGATCTATGCTGTCCGTAAAAGTCCCATATGTTCGCCTATGGCACTCAAAGGGCTAATAGGACTCTGTGGCAACCAAAAGTTTTCGACAACAACATAATGGTAGATCTAGATCTATAGCCAAATTTGAAAGCATTTGCAAAAGACATATCAAAATATGCTTCAGCTTAATCAGCTTTAAAAACCATTCATACAGTACAGTATTTCCTTCTCCCTTTACCTCTCACACACAATCAAAAAATAATTCTGGTTTTTTTTAAGGCCAAATACACAAAATTATATTTTTTTTCACTGCAAATTGAGGACGCATTTGGGTTATATAGAATCTAGTTGTGAATGCTGCAGATCAAAGATAAGACAATGCATTATCTGCAGTCTAATCCAAATCTACGCCATCCGCCAGCAAAAGCTACAGAGAAAAGATGAAGGCGTAACTCTTTACCTCACAATCTCAAGTGTTTTCTTGGTGGTACCATTTTTCAGGTATTGATTTTGCGATCTTAGGTACCTGAGAGAACTTGTTTTTCGTTTAATTTGAATTCCCAGATGGTAAATCTGAGTTTTGATGCTTTGCACCCCACGTCAAAGAGTATACATGAATATGTGAAGTACCCCCTTCCTTCTGGCCAGGGATCTTATATATAGATGTGTATATAAGATCCCTGCTCTGGCGTTCACTCCTTCCTCCCCCGTTGTTACTTGACCGTCAAATAACCTCTTTTAATTTCCGGTTTTATGGCACAAGTTGGGAGTATTTATGGTACTATCTATTGGATATTAAACCCAGTGTCAATGAGCGTTTTTTTAGGAATACCTCTTCGTGAAACTTTCATATCTTGAATTACCATGACCAGTCTCGGCCTACATTCACTAACCATTTCGATTAACATTCTTAGTCTAAATCCCACCAAAAATTAAATTTGAAAGCAACGGAATTTCTGATTGGCTAAACCAACTGATTAAGCCAATCAAAAATTATGTTATTTTCTAATTCTGAAATTAGACCAACAATACAATTAAGGATTGTTTGGGAATACGGTTTCAAGCAGGGTTTCTGTCTATGAATGAGTTTTAAGATGTGCAGTTAAGTTGCATTTGACAAGTGTACCACTGGCTTTGTCTGCACCTACAAAACTTTGACACAAACATAGGTCTGCGTTTTGGTTCAGGCCACAGGCGATCGTTTTGTCGCCATCTATATAGTGTAATATGCTGACGAGAAAAAGAAACGCTCCATCGGAAACAGACGATAATTTGAATATAAGAAAACATTTTTGGAGACAGCAAATAATGCATACATATATATTCGCCGACAAACCTAGCCAACATGAAATCGATCGATTTGCTTTATCCAAAAGCTAAGCCAAAGCTTATGTGCACGCTTTGCTAGTGATGCACGTTGTCATGAACAACTTGGTCTTGCTTATCAAAATTACCGAGGTACATGTATTCAACGATGCAAAACCCGAGTGCAAGCGATTTTTTTCGAAAAGCGTCGTTTTCTTAAAATGCCGAGATTAAATGCTGAAGAAAGGGCTCAATGTATGGCCATGTTGGAGTGTGGTCTTACCCAAGATCAGGTTGCGAGACGTTTTAACGTGGCTAGGTCCACAATTGTGCGTCTCGTTCAACGGGTCAAGGTGGCAGGAACAACTGCAGATAGGCCGAGGTCAGGCGCACCACGTGTGACGTCAGTGGGACAGGATAATTATATCCGTCAACGTCACCTACGTGACAGATTTTTGACGGCGGAATCAACGTCACGTTTGGTGGTGGGTAACCGAGGGGTGCCTATTAGTCGGTTCACTGTAAGAAATCGACTGTTGGCCCGTGAGATACGCTGTCGTAGACCATTACGTGGTCCAGTGTTTACGGCTCGTCATCGTCACTGACGTCGTGAATGGGCTCGAAATCACCGAGGACAGCATTAGCAAAATGTAGTGTTTTCCGACGAATCGCGTTTCAACTTATGTAACGCCGATGGACGTATATGGGTATATGGACGACGCCATGAACGCTACTCAAACAACACTGTTCTGGAGTATGATCGCTTTGGTGGCAGCGGGATTATGGTGTGGGCAGCCATAAATCGTTGATTTAGGTCTCAGTTAGTCATTGTTGAAGGAAATCTGACAGCCAGGCAAACATTAATCAGATTTTGCAACCTGTAGTTGCACCCCTCTTCAGACAACGTCAAGGATTAGTTTTACAACATGATAATGCTCGACCACATGTCGCACGCATTACAGGGACTTTCTACAGAATAGACACATTGATGTGTTTCCATGGCAAGCACTTTCCCCTGATTGTAATCCCATTGAACACGCATGGGATTACATTGGGCGACGTTTACGTTGACGTCAACCCCAGCCCAGAAACGTCAAAGAATTGGCTACGGCCCTCCGCGAAGAGTGGGGCAGATTCCCACGATACTTTATCCAGAACTGGTGTGGTTCCATGAGCAGGCGGCTTGCCCCAGTGATTGCCAGTAGAGGTGGCCATACACGCTACTGACTTTTCTGGTGAAATTTTGGTGACTAGTCTGAAATCATTGTCCATTTTACCCCGATAAAAATCATGAAATCCCGCACAATGAACTCGTTTTACACAAAAAATGATTGAAGTCTCGAATGAAATTTTTTTTATTAATATGGTTTCAGAAAAAATAAAATATGCCAAGTTTTTACAGGATGAAGCGTTTCTTTTTCACGTCAGCATATATTCATATTACATTATAGATGGCGACGTTTGTGAGAAAACGATCGCCTGTGGTTCAGACGATAAACTTTGACTGAAATTCACGAAATCCACTAGTACAAGTCTAGCATTCTAAAACAGAGTTGTGACTCGGACAGGAAATACTGTTAAAATGCCAACAGCATTGCTGAAAAGCCATTATTTGATGTTTTCAACCTGTGGAAGAAAACACCATCATCATGGTTTCATTTAATGGAATTTAACTCTTTACCACAAGACAAAAATGTAGACTGGTCCAAATTCAATGCATTTGCAGACGACGATTTAAATGTGGTTAAAATGATGGAATTTGTCTTTGATAGAATAGAAAAAATTGTGGGAAAAGGAGAAAATGCTGGTTACCAGCATTTTCTCCTTTTCTCACAATGTTTTCAAAAGGCTCCTTTCTCAGGGTCGTTAAAACTCGGGGTTGTGTGGTAAAGAATTAACTGGAAGATCGTTAAGTGGACACCTGTAAAGGTCATTTCCGGTCAAGTTAGAAATGTGTACACATACGGTTAATGGAAATACTGATAGTTAATTACTATTTCGCGCCTACAAATGAGTCGATAACAGTTACTGTTGGCTAAAGGTTGTCGATTAACTCTTTACCTGACATCAGAATGTATAAGTTTGTCCAAAGTGAAAGATTTGCAGACGACAAATTTAAATCAGGACGTTTCTCTTAGATAAGACAGAAAACATCGTGGGAAAAGGACAAAAGCTGGCTACCAGCAGTTATACCTTTCCCCCCACATTGTTTTCGACCCGTCAAAGACAGTTCCAGTCATTGGAGCCATACATACGACTTGTTGAAGGACATTCTAAGCTCCATCTAGGTAACCCTTCAAAAGGGTAACCCAGAGGGATCTTAGATACTATTCAAAAACAAATCATATTATTGAAGCCAAACTCGACTTGTCGCAGAAAATTCAAAGCCTCTCAAGGTTTTAGGATAGACAGATAGATAGATATTTTATTAAAGTAACGTAAACTATACATAGTTTCTAGTTACACAAAATGAAAGTAATACAGTTTATAGACAGTTTCAGGGAAACTTTGGCGTTGAAAATACTCTGCTTTAAAGACAATTCCTGTCATTGCAACTACATTTAACTTTTCAAAGAAAGCTCTAAGTCCCTCTGGGCTTTAAGGACATTTCGGCGCTAAAAATATTCTTTTAGGCTACACCTAAAGACCCGAAAAGCCCGGTAACGCAGTCGGACTTGAGAACGGGGGGGGGGGGGGGGTTGCTCATCTTCAGCTCGGCCAATCTCTTTTCGAAGATTTTTGATAGTCAGTGCGACAGAATTCAATCCTCTGTCACCGCCGATCATTGTTTTAACTATGGCAATCTGGGAAAGCAGCTACATGTAGTTGCTTGGGAAAAATATTGTTCAAAGAACTGGTAAAATAAATTCCAGAAAAGCATAGACAGGTGTACCGGCCTCGGCGATGTAGCTGAAATAATGTTGAAAACGGCCCAAAACACCATACAAACAAACGGGGAAAATAACGAAAAAGGACATTTTTGTCACGACTCATCCTGTACTCTACTAAGCGAGGTAACGAATCCAATTAACTCAAACAATTAACCTGAACGAGTGTGACAATATAGGTACACTAAGGACATCCCACTGTTTTGTGTCAATAAAGACTTAAACATCGGTCGATATGTAACAAGGTTCCGACCCTTCTCCTTGCAGAGATCCTACAACCCAGACCGTTAGTCTAAAATTTGTAGAATTCCTTAGCCCTTAGGCTAAGTGTGACTCAAGAATCTTTTGCGGACAGTGTTGATTAAAGATCAGACAGCACAGAAGATGCAGTCTGATCTTTGATCTACATAGTCCGATACGGTATTTTCTTTCAGGTGAAATCAACTTTGAAACCGCAATATTTGGGTTTTTACTGTTGAGTGGAAATGTTCGTATAAAGAACATTTGACGCGGTTCCTAGCGCTTTAAGATTTAGGAATCGTCAAAACCTTTTTTCTTTTTCATTTTTCGAGTTCTCTTTTCTGTTGCTCTTGATATTTCTTCAGACAAAGTTTGCTGAACGATTTTTTTTTCACGATACGAATCAAATCCATTATGAAACAGTTTCCTTTCTATCCCCCACTTTAAAAAAGAAAAACGGCCTTAAACTGCTAAATGAGTAAAACGAACATTTCCACTCAACAGTAAAAACCCAAACATTACGGTTTTTACTATCGAATTGTAAATTTCATTTTAGCTATTTAGCAGGATAAGTATTAATTTGTCGTCTGCAAAAGCTTTCAATTTAGAGGAGTCTGAAATCGTGTCGTCTGATAAAGAATTAAGCGGTTACTAAGGTGACACATAAACACATGTCTGTGCTTCTTTCGTTATGTTTGAATAAAAAAAAAATAATATTTCTTTTTCCGACTAAAAATAAATTGGAAGACTCTTTTCCTTCCTGCTTGCCAAATCGAGTTTGTCCTACGGGCATAACTGCTTTGCATACATGGTGCCACATTGCACTGCCTGTGAAATAAGCTTTGATTATGAATGGTTATACTTTCTGTTAAGGGGTATAGGCCTAATAAAGCAAATGGTCCAACAAGCCGTCAAACAAATTCTTTTAACACTTATGAACAATGTACCTAGTTCATACTATTGTTGAAGTATTGGAAATGAATGAGAAGAAAGGTTACGGTTACAGTTGCAAACACACGGAACGGATATTTTCTGTCAATGAAAATCGCACCGATATTGAAAATTGAGACCTTTTTTTTTTTATTGAGAATGGTTAAAGAAAATTCTGAAAAGATCAGATTGCATTTTCTTTGTATGTAGTTCGATTTTGACCGACAATGCCTGCAAATGAAACTAACGCCGCTTCTGCAATTACTACATGCAACCAGTGAAATGTTTTCGAGCTATTGAATGTTCGAACCATGCGTGAGACGGAAAGAAGCCGAAATGCTGGCAACAGTAACTCTTGAGAAAACACGTATATGTCCTCCAGTCGCTGCGATATGACTGAAATATTAGCAAGGAGTTTGAGGGAAAAAATCACAAACATTTATGATCGTCTAAAAAAAAAAAAAAGAAACCTTCTATAATAATTTCATCAAGACAAGACGTTTGATTTTCAAAATCGAAATGAGAAACCCTTCAAGTATTTAACTAGACTGTATTCGCCATTGCGGACACGATGAAGTAAGATCAGACTCAGAAGGTAAAGTCTGATCTTGGATCTACACAAGCCGTTATTTGTTACGTATTCTGGCCAAGAAATCTAAAAAGCTTGAAATTACAACAATTTGGAAACTTTTCCTAATTCCAAAAGCCCATTTTATCAGTAAACCGCTTTAACGTTTTTCAGCGACAAATTTAGAAACTCATTCCCTTTAAACAGCTAAAAATTTTGAAAGTACGAGTACAATCGGATAAAACTCAGAATTGTTGTCACCGGGTCCCGGTATAGTAGTCGGAGGCGTACAGAACTTGAGACCAGAGGGTCGCTGGTTCGTATTCCCAGCTCGGTCAATTTCCTTCTGAATTGCATTGTTGATAGTCATTGCGACAGGATTCATTTTTCTTTCACCGCTAATCATTGTCTCGATGATGGAAAAGTGGGAAATCAGTCAGTGGCTTGGGAAGTATACTGTGCAAAGTATTGGTTAAAAAAAAGTAAGAAAATATGGACAGGAGCACTGATCGCCGCACATCCTGTGCAGTCTGATCTGAATCTATGCCGTCCGCAAAAGCCCCTAACTGTGCCTATAGCGCCGGACAAGTAAATTATTATATCATGTAAATTGCCCGAGACTATCCTTATGTATTCCCTTTGATCTACTGATCAAAAATTAGATTTCTTGGCTCATTATATACTTGAGACTTTTATCGGCTGGCAGCAAATCATTTCGTGTCAAAGAATTAAAGAGTAGAAATTGATCTCGAAAAAACGTTTCGATAAAACGAATTAGTATTCTGAAATTTATCGAAACAGCACTTCGTTTAAACGATTTATAATTTCGTTCAAACGAATTATGATTTCGTAGTCTCAAAATAAGATTTCGCTAAAACAAATTATAAGTTCGTTTTATGGAATCGGTATTTCGTTAAGACGAAATAAAGGAAAATTGTGTGAAACATGACACCTATAGGACCCTGATCAAAAGACATATTTATAGGAAACACGTTACATCTTCGTAAAAATAAGCCATAATCTTGCAATGAGTTTGTGTTTGCATAAAAAATTCGTTTACAGGTGACACAGACTTTGTATTTGCTTAACTCTTGCTTAACCACACGACGTAATCTTAGACTTGTTCAAATTGAAACTTTTTGAAGTCGACCAAGTAAATGTGTTTTAAAACTGAAATTTCTCTTGGGAAGTGTAGAAAACATTGCGGGAAGAGAAGAAAATGCTGGTCACCAGCCGATTTTCACATTTTCCCTCAATTATTTGAAAAGCCCTTTTCCTCAGAGCCTTCGAAACTCGGGTTTGTGTGGTAAAAGGTCAAACCGTAGGCTGCTATACATCTTTGAGGAGAGAATAGAACGTACTGTCTTATTTTGAATCTACACTGTCCATTGTGGTGAGATCTTTTCAACGAAAGAAATCGTTATGACTGACATATCAGGGCTTTAACTACAGACATGAAATTTCTGGCACTTCAAAGTTTAACTAGTTACCAGACGACAAAAGTTTATGTTTCGCCAAATAAAGGTACTTTCATTTTATATGTGCCCTTTCAGACCAGTACGACGTGCACAAAAATTTCCAAATAAGTCTATGAATAGGTTGTTTAATACGGACAAATTCGACTGGTACCCGGGTCTGACAATACCTAATATTTAGATAACTCTGAAAACATTGGTCAGGCCTATAAGATCACCATGGTAACATTAAACAATCTAGGGCAGCTTTTGTTCTGATTTTACCATACATATCTGTGCCAGCGACTGGAACTTGGATAGATTGCAGTGGACAACATTATCAGACTCATTATAATATTCATACTTTTCAATGATATAAATCAAATTTGTCTGCAATTGGACCACCCATTTGTGTACATTTCGCAGCTGATTGGCCTTTGACTATCACGTACCAAACCGTATTACTCTAAAACCTAGCTTAACTGCATGGCTGGTTTAAAGTATATCAAACCGCTTTAGAATAAAAACGAGAACCTAGAATAATTCTGTAACAATCAAACAATCCCGACTTTTAACAACCCAGACGAGGAAGGCTTTTGAAAACATTATGGGAAAAGGAGAAAATGCTGGTAACCAGCATTTTCTTCTTTTTCCACAATATTTTCTATCCTTTCAAAGATATGCCCCATCATTTGAGATACATCCAATTTGTCGTCTGCAAAAGCTTTAAAGTTTGACAAATCTAAAAATCTGTTGGCGTGGTAAAGGGTTAAACTGGTTAGTTAAAGTGACAATAAAGACCAAATGTAAACAGAGTGGGTGTTTAAATGCATTTGAATTTCTATCATACCGTTTAAAAATTTATAAATTATTGTGAGGATGACAATCTGTTATTGTACGGTCGGTCCAAGTGTTAGTCGCTGACAGAGAAATTAATTTCAAAACTAGGTTAAAACCTGCCAGGTAGCTGTGTCTTTTGTTTACTTTTTACCTGATTTTAAAATTCTTTTTTCTGCCAGCGACTAACATATAGCCAGACCACACGATAACAGACTGCCATCTCCACAATATTTTCCATACTTTTAAATGGTACGGTTTAAATTTAAATATATTATGACACCTGCTTTGATATTTTGGCCTTTACTGGGCCTTTAATTGATTGCTTGAATGGTGTTTTACGCCACTTTAAACATTATTTCAGTTATATCAAAGGCTCTGGAGTGTCTTTCCAAGGGACACTCCCACGAAAAACAAAGTAATTCTAGTGAAGCTCCAGCCCGGGACCAGGTTACGAGTCCTATACTTTACCACTGGCCACAGGTATACGAAACCTGCATGTTTTTAAAGCTCACATCTATAACAATATTGTAGCTATATGTATATTGGAGCCACGAACTGGGAAAAGGGGATTTGATGTGTCTGAGTGATGCATTATGCCAAGCAAACCGTCATATAATTATGGATCCATAAAATCTGTTTTGCCTGAACCGACAGGTCCATGAGGTAGAATGGTCCTTGGACATGCAGAAAATTCACAAATAGCAAAAAGTTTCGACCCATGTCAGCCTGCGCGGACTGCGCAGGCTGACATGGGTCGATACTTTTTGCAGATGCAAAAAAAAACGCCCCTTTTCACAGAGCATGGCCCATTTGTATCCAACATCGACCTATTTTCAGCTGACTCGTATGTTTTTCCGTAGATAAAAGCACCCTATGTTTCTCAGTTGCAGTACTTTGCGTTCTTTGTTCCGTCTAATTGAGATTAACTGCTATTGAGTTTAAAATGGTGAGACAATCGAACTGAGGCAATGGAATTGAGGCTGTATCTTGTAAACGGACACTCATTTTCACATTTGTGTTTATTCCTTATTCGTGTGTGTAACGATTAAATTGGTAAAGGGAATTTAAAAAAAAAAAGACTGAAAAGTGTTGTGTCATATTCTTTGCAGCATGTGCAAAAATAGTTTATGTATACATTTATTGTTTCGTGTGGATAATTTGGAGTTTCTGTCCTCGAGAGCTTAAGTTGTCTAATCGAAAAAAAAAATTGGGGAAAAACAGTGTTCAATTTTGTGAATAATTTGCTTTAAAAAAAAATGACAGTTTTGACTGAGTAATCTTTTAGAACTTGATCCATTTGTTTTTTTAATGAATCCTTTGTCATACTAAACATTTTAGTGCACCATTCAAAGCGAGTATTTAAACCCCTGTGATAGCCTGCTGAGAAAACAATGTCGGAAAAGCGGCAATAGGTTGGGACAACTGTATTTTTTACATTATTTTAACACATTCTCTCCTTGTTTTCAGATATTCTATCTTTTAGTCACATTTAGGGTATAATTGTTGGGATATGAAAGCAAAAGTATGGTGGCATATTTCTGCCACGAGATACGAGATAGCTATCATGATAATTTTGGTAAATTATCGCGATAAATTAAAAGTTTCCTGGAAATCTTATCAAGATCGTGAAAAGTTTCATGATAAAAATATCACGATAAACTTAATATTTTATCGCAAAATTTCTCCACCGTGCTCGGAGCTGACATGCGAGATAAAATTATTGTGATAGTTTTATCCGTTTCTCGATATCTATAAATAGAAAATTCATCATTTGGATGAACTCGGTAGTTTTGACTTAAAGGGCAACTACAGCCAAAATCTCTTTTTTGGATATATGAATCCTTAAATGAAAACCATCTTAAAATAGAAAAACCGCATTTCAATGTCTATCGTAGAAAGAGAGTTTTAAGCGAAGATGTGGTTTGCACACCTGTGCGAGTTTGTGAAATGTTCGATAAACCGGATGTGATGCCACTCTTATTTCGGCTTCTGTGTACTTTTTTTTTCTCAGCCTTATCCTCCCTCATGTCAGGAGGCGACTTTTTTCGTCACAAAAATCCCTATCGTATGCCGGGTGCTGAGTTTAAGCCCTATTTCGAGCCAGGAGATGACTATTTTTATTTGTCAGTCTGCTGTCTGTCTGTCTGTCTGTCTGAACTAAATGACACGGCTTAATATCAGATCTACCATCAATCCTCAAAAGGTTAAATAAACCTTCATGTCGATTGCAAAATTTTGAATAGTGCTAGTTTTTGAAGAAACAAAAATAGATGTTTCCGCATTGGACACTGTACATAAGATCAGATTGCATGTTCTGTGCAGTCTGATCTTAATATACACTGTTCGCAAAAGGTCATTGAGTCGCGCTCAGCAGCCATGGGGCCCCACAGAAATTTAAATGAGACAAGCAATAAATGGTAAATTCACTGTTGATTATCCATCTCTTTCATGAGAGAGAGAGAGAGAGAGAGAGAGAGAGAGAGAGAGAGAGAGAGTTAGAGAGAGAGAGAGAGTAGTTAGAAAAGAAATTCGACAAGCAGATTATGCGGGTTTTTTTTTTTTAATTTAAGATCGTATGAATGAGGAAAATACAAAAGTTATGACGTTCGACTTACCCATTTAACCTGTGTAAAATTCCAAATTCCATTTACATTATTTACGAAAAAGGGTTCAATATGGTCGTGAAAACAAAAGAGTAACTTTGTACATGACATGTTTATGACAAGTGCTTGTTAACCTCAGGCTGCAAGCGCCCCGCCCGGGTGGCTCAGTGGTGAGCGTGTCGGACTCATGACCTGGTGGTTGTGAGTTCGATACCCGGTTGAGGCGAACTTTCTTTCCGGCGTATTTTCGCCTCTCACCTCTGCTGAAGCATGTGAGAAAAGTAGTCGGTGGCTTTGGAAAGAAAGTTGTGTTAGTACTGGTGTGAGAAAGCCAGGAAACACATGTGCGTCACCGACCGCCATGATATGACCTTAGCTGTTAAAGTGGCGTTAAACCCCAATACAACCAACCAACCAACCAATCAAGCTGCAAGCCGGGTAAAAAAAAAAATATGTCAGACCACAACGGTGCGATATCATCACAAAAGAGGCACCGAATTAACCCTTTGTCCTTGTACATGGATGGAACACACAATTCTTTTCTCAAAATAAAAGGTTGGCGCACTAAAATTTTGTGTAAAGTTTGTACGCAGTTATAAATTTTTAATTTACGCTGCATTTTCATGGTCAGCATCTCTTATCTCGTATATGATTACAGGGAGAAACACGGGAGAAGACAGTTAAACAGTTTTTGTCCACGTTGGTATTTCCTTTTAAATTGTACGCCTTACATGTCTCAGTATTTAGGAAATGGACAGACCCTGTATTTTGCAGACGATAAAAAATGTTTACTGCATGATATGGAGGACAGGAAGGCAGGAGGCAATTCAGACAATCTTTTAACGTTGTTGTTGATGAAAGAAACAAATTTGAGATTATGAAAAAAAAGCACGTAGGAAAATAAATGAAGATCGAGTGAAAAAAAAAATTTTTTTAACTTTAACAGCAAATTCAGGATGTGTGCTGGATTTAATGTTGTTCGTGAATGTTAAAGAGAGGATAAGATTTCTAAGGCAGATCAAGGCTTTTAATTTTTTCCAAGCTGAAGGAGACATGTAAAATGCTGACACTGATGGTGTAGATCCAGATCAGACTGCCCAGGATTTGTAGACCGTTAAATGGTCGACGGTGTCCTATATTTGGTAGAAACAGCCTTAGAAATTAACTCGAATGATTTCCTTTTCACATTGCAATGTTCCTTCTTCCTTCTACGACCTAGTAGAAGAGAATTTTGGCATGATTCAAATATCTTGATTTATTATTTCTTTTTTTATAGTTATCTATTACAACTCGTTGATTAGGTAGTGGTACAATTGAAATAACATCAAGAAATAAATTTCAAAATATTTATGTTCGTTACCAGAAGAATAACTATTCACTTTTTTATAAGTACTTTCTCCACTAAGCTAATTCATTCAAAATTTCTTTCCTATGATTGTAGATGTAAGAGCGATATACCCCTGTCACGCCAAACTCGTTCTCACTCTGTTCCGAATTTTTTTGCTGATCGGACTGAAACTGTCTTCAGACGAAGTGGGCGTATTAGTATCCTTTTACGAAGGGTGCTCCAGAACTTTGAGCCTGCTCAAAATTTTTTGCCATCCATCCCGTCCTGTGATTAGACGGAGTAACAACGTACTTAAAGTGAGATGGACGTACTACGAACGGAACTGCTGTACTTCGATCCTATTAGAGACGCAGTGCGGTCGGGCAATAACCTGCAGTGCGTTTGCATTTTACCGACCGAAATTACATGTCCGATCCCAGCCAGTTTTTCGATTTTGTTGACCGGGTTAAGACTTTCTGGGAATAGGTTTGGTGAGATAGGGGCTTCAGCCATTATCAGGCCAAAATTATACGTTCATCCTCGACCGTAACCCGTTTTCCGATTATGTCAGGACGGGTTAAGACGTTGTAAGACCTAGTTTGGTGTGACGGGTCTATAGAGATTGAAACTCTGCAGTACACAAGTGATTGAAACGTGAAATAGCGATTTATATCTTCATAAATATCATGCAGTTTTCTCAATTTTCTGTGTTAGTTCATATATAGCGACTATAATTATCTTCTCACACTTGTGAGATCACGGCAAACTACCGGAAGTCACGGTTTTTTCAATTAGCGACTTTCACACAGGTGAAAATCCGAAAGTATAAACCTCTATATCTCGTGGAGTAAACATCACAGAACGCTAACAAGATTTTTGTTAACATACTCTAGTGTCGTTTTATCCGATTTTGAAATGAAAATTTTGGTGTGGAGTTACCCTTTAATAAGATTGCAGTCAGTAAAATTTCGAATCATTAATTAACAATTGTAGCTTAATTGGTAAATTTTGACAATGCCCGAATGACAGAGGTCTGTAAAATCACAAAGACGACTCGAAATGCCTCCTAAGAACAACTTTGAAACCGTACAGGGAAAAGGAGAATTCATAAGGTTGTATACGAAGGTATACCGAAACCGTATCTAATTATAGATATCATGAATGTCAGTTGTGGGCACGAAAGCAAAAAAAATCATGATAAGAGTTAGCATTATTGCGATATTTTTATCGTGAATTTTTTTGTTTTATCACGATAATTCTCTTAAATTATCATGATAGCTATCTCGTATCTCGCGGCAGAAATATGCCACCATACAAAAGAAACAAAAAAGAAAAACTGCTAGCACAAGTTTAGTATAACTTTCACGGCTTTACCGAAGATGATAAAGACTGGCCGCATATCATTTTAAACCAAAATTTGAAAATGTATTCTGTACCAAAATGGAAGATTCGAGTAAAATAATTACTGGTGCTTGTAAACTGACCAAAAACGATGAACTCGGATAATGTTCAGGTGAGTGTAGAGACTCATAAAGATGAGCTTACGGTGCCCGGAAAACCTGAGGAAAGCTGTGAGAGCAAAACCCGAGACAGTAATGAAGACTCAGAAAGGAAATCCGGGTCAGAGAAAACGGCGCCGGAGAATACTCACCAAGCAGTCCCAAACATTAAAACACTCGCAGATTTAATTCGAGTTTGCAGAGATCGCGGTCTACAAATTTACAACGACAAGAAAAATATTCCGGATTCGGACCGCCTTAGAGTTCTACCTGCACATCTTGTTGACCCCAAGGTCCATCGGAGTGATGGTTACGATACAGGAAGGCGCGGCGGTTCGGTGTACAGTCGACAGTCAAGGCATATGTCGCCACACAAACACTCAGATTCACTCGAGTCGCCTAGTCGAATGCGCAGGTCTTTCAGCCGAAGGACGACACAAAGTTATAAAAGTAGTTCTGACTGGCGCATGAAATCTCCCACCATCAGTACACTGAGTCAAGGGCGTTCTGAGTTCTCGGTCACTACTGAACGATCTAGTGGACAGCAAACATTGCATGACAAGGTGTCGGTAAGGATTCTAACTCACTACATTTATCTCTGAAAAACTCTTTAGCAAAGGATCCCCAGTTTCAACGTCCCCTACGAAGTACATGTAGGCCTATCATTCATGTAGGCCACATTTAATTCATCTTCTGCAAATATAGACCAGTCTATTTTTTTTTTTTTTTTTTCGTGTGGTGAACAGTTATAAACATTCTTGTAAAATGTAGATTATCAGAAGTAATTGAGGCTTAATACAAGTCCAACGTGAAAATGGTGTGACAAAAGTAGAAATTATTGGTTAAAAGCATTTTTTCCCTTTGCTATGAAATTTCACCCTTTACTAAACGACAAAATTTTGGACTCGAATTGAAAGCATTTGCAGACGACAAAAGAAACTGCAGTTCAAACGATGATTTCTGTCTTAGGGTAGAAAGGGTAGAAAACATTGTGGGAAAAGGAGCATATTTTCCTTGTCCAACAATGTTGTCAAAAGCCTTCTTCTTCAGGGTCGTTAAAACTAGGGGTTGTGCGGTAAAGGCTTTTAAGGTACTCTTGTCAATTCAGTTCAATTCAAAATACTTTATTGAGCTCTAATCTTTACAAAAAAAGATATACGAGCATAATGCAATATCATATACAATATGCGACTGCGAGGGGTTTCTCTTTTCTTTTTACAGCAGCAGGGAATACTGGGTAATAAAACTAAGACTTTTTTTTAGACACCATTCAGTATTCTAGTACTTATTCCGCATTAAGGACGCAAAATGCCGTCCGCAAAAATGCGCAGTTTTGCCTACAGCTGCGACGAGAGGGTATATTTGGTATTGTTCAATTTAAGAATGGTTTTTTGGCCATAGCGGTACACAATAAACGGCAAATATGTGCGCTATTTTTTCCTCCCTCTTTGTCGTTATAATTATGCATCCATTAAGTGATCCGTCATTTTCAGCATTTGATTCTACCGCTAACAACAGAATAAGAACAGCTTTTTGTCAATATCCTAGTTTGAAATAAAATGTGATAGATTGAAATATCGACTTAAACTTTAATTAACTTCGGGCCATTAATCATTTTTTACCATTCCTTTACTCTCAAAGAAAATAAAGATACGTGGTGCTTTTTCGAGCAGTATCTTCCAGACCAGAAGCTACGGAACAAAAGTTGTCAAATCTGCACACATAACAGTTTAAAGTGTACATACATCTACTCACAGTAAGATGCCATAAGTATTACATCAAAGTCTGAATCCTCATTGATTTACATGTACTTCCAAGTTAAAAACTGACGCTATATTTATGAAACTTATATAAAAATAAAGCAAAATGAATTCTACAGAATTTTCAAACTCGAAACCATGTGATATTATATATATACAGTTGTTCAAAAAATGAACAATATTTCAAAGACAAGACGGTAAATCTTTACGATATTTCGCATTTATGTGTATAATTAATTAAAGAATAAAGTAAAATCATTTGAGCTATGCTCCGGCTAAAAAGAGACTTAATGGATCTCCGTGATCCATGGTACCATGCAAGCCATCACAGACTTATGAATCCATAATATCCGCTTTTTTAGCAACCGACTTAATCATGAGGTAGACTGGTCTTTGGACATATAGATAAATTGACCAGTAGCGAGAAGTTTCGGCCCAGGTCAGCCTGCGCGGTTAGCCTGCGCAGGCTGACCTGAGTCGATACTTTTCGCAGATGCATTAAGCCCCTTTCACAGAGCATGGCTCATTTGAGATTCTGAATATTGTTCATTAGGGTACCCTTACCTTAAAAATTACATTAGACGTCAAAGGCGACGTCCCCAAAACTTTGCGGAAAAATAACACCAAGTGCTATGTTTTAGAGAGCAACAACTTTGATGTCAGGCGACGAATACTAACAAAATATTAAGGTAAATAGCTCCAGTATCCTTGCTTTCTTCTAGTATAGTTTTCTTGTGATCAAATTATCTGATGCAGCGTAGTTAGCTTTTTAAGCACACTGAAAAACACATGTAGGTCAATGGGCATTCGGAATTTGATGAAATATTTATCGTCACTTACTGTGAACTTTATCCCTTGTGCGCCAAGCCTGGTACATCTGTCGATAGCGTACATAGCTTAAAACCTTAGCTCGAATCGCTTGCCCGGCCGATTTCTTTCCGACAGTCTTTGCGACAGGATTGATTCCGCTCTCACTGCTGATCATTGCTTTGACGATCGTTATGTTGGAATGCAGCCAGAGGCTTAGAAAAAATATTGTGCGAGTTATTGGTAAAAGAAACCCCAGAAAAGCATGGAAAGGTGCACTGGCCGCCGCGATGTAAGTGAACTAATGTTGAAAACGGCGTTAAACACCATGAAGTCAATCCAAATACATTCGTTGTACATCAAAACTCTTTCATAGCCGACAAAATGTTAGACTTGTCCAAGTTGAAAGCATTTGCAGACGACAAAAGAAATGGGGCTAAAATAATTTGATTTGTCTGTTAAAGGGTAGAAAAAATTGTGGGCAAAGGAGAAAATGTTGATTACCAGCATTTTTCCCTTTTCCCACTACGTTTTTTTTTTTTAAGCCTTCAGGGTCATGAAAACTCAAGATTGTTTGGTAAAGGGTTACTAACGGTATGATTAGGTGTAGATCAAAATCAGGCTGCAACAGGGCGATATTTAAAGATACATTCTTACAGCCAGAGAGAAGACAACGGTGTAAAAATTTGATAGAGTATAGAATGGTCAGCTGTGTAAACATAGATAAATTACCGATATATATATGGTGTTAGCGATAAATACATATATCAGAAACGGAAACATCACAACAGTAATTTCTTTGATGGCCCTCAGAAAATGAAATGCATTTTATATCGGTCGTAATCTGTGTAGCCTTGCAACCGTCAGGGGCAAAATTTTGTATGAAGATACGAAAATGGCTATCTTTTGATAAAGATAAAACGGGTTAAAAATTGGCTGAAAACGAGTATAGATGTATCTTTAATCGAATACTTAAGCAGATTCAATTTGCCAGTCCCCGACATCCCAGTCTTGCCCTTAATATCATCTTTAAATAATTCAGCACAGATTCTCAGTTTTCTTTATACCTCAAATATGTTGTGAGTTCGCATTTTTCCACACGATATAGATTTATATTTCTTGAATTACACATGCTTTATGGTCCTCCCCCACCATTGGTGTTCTATGTGCAGAGAAATAATAGAGCAGGCGTCTATAAAAGTATGAATAGTGCAAATTATTCCTCGATTTTCTCGATTATAAATCGTTTTCTATCGAGGACGAATAATTTCCATACAACTTCCGGTAGACGCAGCACGTGACAATGACAGAAAATCGTTAAGTTTCAGCTTTTCACATTCGATGGGATCATGGAGACTTTCTCAGATCATGGCTTATTTAGAACGAGTTGGACATAATTATCACTGCAGATAGTAGTTTGTGATTTGACTACGAAAAAAAAAATGAGCAAACATATTTCGAGTTACGCGTATATGCATTGACAGAATAGCAACATGTAGGCATATACCGCGAGCAGGGCATTTGAAACTTCATCTCGATTTCAAAATAGCTTTTGCCAGAAAAGTAAAAACTAAATAGCGGGCAATGTGAATGAAAGATTTTGATTTACATAGTCCGCAAAATGCAGTCTGACCTTAATTTACACTGTCTAACAATGACAAATTGCTTGGCTCTTTCAGGTGACAACATCTATTTTGCTAGAGGAAAAACAAAGAAATACAATACAATAGGCTTACAACACAATCACAATACAGTATATTTATTACTTATAAAAGGCCTCCGGCCCAAAATACATAACATTTTGAATAACAAATTCAAATGAACATCATTGTTATTCTCTTCTTATATTATAAATCGTATAACAGATATAATAGACATGTAACAGACAAGTATACAGGGGCGTAACCAGGAGTTCAAAATCATTTACGCACACCGAATCAAGAATGCTATTTTACCCTTTGGCTGCCAAGCACTCGCAGTGCTCTTTTGTGGACAGTGAAAATCAAGATTAGACTGCACAGAACGTGCAGTCTGATCTTGATGTACACTGTCCGATACAGTTAGATTTTCCAGCCATGGAAAAGAAATAGGATGAAATCGCAATATTTGGCTATTTACTACTGGTTGGAAATTTTCATTTTTTGAGCAGGTTTAGGCTTAATTATGAAGATGTAGCTGTTCCTTAAAGTGAGAAGAGAATCTTTTGCATGTTCACATTTTTTCTACATGACGCACTTGGGTATTCTGCGTTATGGACGTTTTGCCTTTTGGTATACATAATGGAAATCATACAGATCTGACCGACTAAGGCAGATCACCAGTAGATCTACAAGTGGCGCATGAAAGTTTTTGAAAAAAAATATGTTCACAGATCGATATGAACCAAACTGTATCCGCTCTGCGCATACAGCTGACAATTGTTGTACGTATTCGTATCGGAACATTTACATTATATCTGCCAGTCAAGTAAAGAAAGAAAAATAATCAAACCCCTTAAAAAATGTTACTTTACCAGATGACACAGTGTTAGTCTTGTATTTATTGCAGACGACTAACTGAGAGTGTCCCGAATGAAAAAGACTGTCTGAGTAGAGGAATAAAGCAAGTTGTGAGAGAAAGGACAAATAGCCAGTTATAAAATTTGCTCTACCAGTTAACCCTTTATTACACAGTCCAGAGTTTTAACAACCACCAAGGCAATAGGGCGTTTGAAAACATTTTGGGAAAAGGAAAAATGCTGGTAACCAGCATTTTTCCTTATCCCACAATGTTTTCCATCCTTTCAAACAAAACGTTCCCTATTTCAAATTGGACCATTCTAAAATTTTGTCGTTTGCTATATACCAGTTAAATAAGTACTGTTCACGTATTTTAACCATATTCATGACGATGAAAAAATGCATGAAACTCACAGTCAACATCGGAAGTGTTAAAAAACGGCTTGACAGTAATTAGATATTCTCTGTTCTACTGGGTTATTATTATGTCTCCCTATCTCTTTACTAAACACCTAAACTTTGAAAAGCCTTTTTTAAACTCTGCATGGTATATCTAAGATTAAACATCGTTCGGCATTCAATTGCGATTTAAAATATTTATAATAGTGGCATCTATTCGTTGTGTTTATAGAATTATTTCATTCCTGACAACAATTGTTAATCAATGTCTGCCTAAATATATTAATAAACTATGGAACATCTTCGATTTCTTGTGTTACCGAAGCAAAACCACCTGAGCAATACTCGGTTAAAAGAGGATTTAATGCATCTGTAAAAAGTCATATCAGCCTGCGCAGTCCGGTCAATTTTCATCATGTCAAAGGACCTCATGATCCAGCCGGTTGTTCTTCAAAAGAGATTTTATGGATCTATGATTATGTACTGACTTGCTTGGTATAAAGTATCAGGGAAATGCATCAAGGCCCCTTTTACCAGAGTATAGCTCATATTCATACAACAATTCTTTAATTTTTAATGCCCAGTTTATTCTACCACTTTCATCCGGACGCTTCAACATTACATAGTATTGTCTTGGGTATCTGGAGTTGGGCATACGTAGAAGCTTGCACCAATATTTTATACAGTTAGGCATGTGAAACACATAGGGACAACCTCCCACATTTACCCAAGACTACGGCGTTGTTAGTGCTTCTATTCAAGTTCCCCAAGATATCTTTTACAGAAGTCTAAATGTCGGTAGCGTACAGGACTGTTTCAATAGTATTTACAGAGCAATAGCCTCACACTTGAGAAGAGTAACATAAAACTGGTTTCACTGATGAGTCAAACAATATGAAATATTCATTGTGTGGAAAATACCCGAAAGGTTTTTGATATTGTTGAAAAAAATAAACAAGCCAGTCAGTACAGATATGTTGTCGGAAATATTAAACGCGAAATAAAGGAGACATGTTAAAATGTGTTCTAAAAGTGGTTGACAAATTCATCGTGCGTGTTCAACATGGGAAGAGCATTCAACCGGCCATCAACAATGAAAACGTCATTAATTACTAAAGTATTCCAGAGACAAAAATGTACTTCTGAATTGAAATCTGTATAGAGTGTGCATTGTAATATAAACTTAATGGAAATATGACAAAAAAAACTTACATATCTTATATACATGTATGTTTATTTTTATCTCTTCATCTGAAATCAAAAGCTATATTGTAAATGTACAAAAGTGATACCTTACTTTTCGGACACCCTGTACTTGTTGCGCCCCTTTGCCGCGTGCACTTTGTATGAAGGTAGATAATCGATGTAATATAGCTGCAGTCCTTTTTTTCGGGGGTGGGGGGGGGGGATATATAAAAGAGTATTTTCTATAAAAGCAAATCAAGTACCACTAAACTGTTACAACTTCTCTGTTCGAATAATAAAAGTGAATTGTTTAACCAGGCGATGTACGCAACCGAGCACTGGTAGAAAGAATGTCTTTTTCGCATTTATTTAGTGACTCAAAAAGTTCAACCATTACATATGCTACTGTGTATTATACAAATTAGTTTACTAAGAAAATTGTTGGTGTTCATCTTCTTTAAGGTAAATTCATGACTTATTTTCATTCCAATATTTGTGTATACATTATAGCTATTTACATATGAAATTGTCTGAATATGATATCTATCTAATTTTTGAAAGTATAATTATCAGTTTTTCTATCCAACTTTACACACGTATGCAACTAAGAGTACATATTTTTAAAAACATAAAAAAGAAAGGCAAAAACGAGAGAAAAGAAAGTTTAGAATGAATTGGTCTTCAGCAGTTTACTACATTCCTTTCCACGCACCTGGACAGTGTTTCAATAAACTGCGTAGATTTACAAAAATTATTTGGAATTGTTTATACACACATACTATCTTTCCTTTACCCAAAGGTATGTTCTGGCGTAAAGTTATGCTACTCCTTACTAAAATCGTAAAGTTATGCAGTTTATTGAAACTTGTTTTCAGACTTAATGCTAGCTTAGTTTAACTGCCTAGGCAAATTTCGTGCATACGCACTTTAGTGAAAGGCTGCCCATCTCTCTCTCTCTCTCTCTCTCTCTTTCTCTCTCTCTCTCTCTCTCTCTCTCGTATGAAATTGAAATAACAAAAACGCGTTGTCATTAGGCCTATTAACCTTAGGTCTATAGGTCTATCTGCATTGATATACCTATTTTAAAAGATTTTCTGGTCAAACGGTCTTGAAAATCTATCAGTTGCTCTATTTCTGCTAGTTTGACGTTTAGTATCCTAAGGAAAACATAAACTTAAACTTTTATAAACGGCAAGGACGTATCGTCCATTACGCACAATACACATGTACGAAATATTGCGATGTCATATTGCTTTGCTATGGAAAATCGAATGTTCACTGTGTCGGACAGTGTATATCAAGATCAAATTGCACGTTCTGTGCAGTCTGATCTTGATTTACATTGTCCGCAAAAGCGCTTAGCAGCCTAAAGGTGATGGAACACTCTCGATTCAGAATAGTCAGTGACTCTGAAGCCCTTGGACAGTGTATGAATCAAGATCAGGCTGCACAGAACGTGCACAGAACCACTGACTTACAAGGTTCGATTAATTTTTTGCAAGATTTTTTGTAAGTTTAAACAGCCTCGAACTGTGTTTAAGGCGGGTTTTGTCTATAGACTGAAAATATCTTTTTCGGGTGCATAGTTGTCCATTAGTAAGGAAACCTGTATGAGGCTTAGAATATACGAGAAAGCTAAATACTGCCCTCTAAATGTCATTAAAGGTCCAGAAGTTGACAGTTCGGGTGTTTAAATGCTGGCAAACAACGAATTTTAAACCAAGTAAAAAGTAAATAAAAGATAGAGCAACTTGAAAAACTTTTTATCTAGTTTTTTTTTTCTTTTTCCCCAGCGACCAGGCCGCACAATAATAGATTGTCATCTTCACAATAACTTCCATAATTTAAATGATTTAAGTTCAATTACATTTTAACCACATTTGGTCGCTATTGAGGCTTTAAGGTATACAAGATAGCAAAATGCTTAGTCTCAATGATAAGACGCTACTGTGTTTTTTTTTTATTCGGACATTTATATTGCACCGTACCGTCTAAAGCCCATCGTAAATTTTCCGGTAGCAAAGATAGAGCGTCGGTTTAATCTGTATTGCAGCGAAATGCAATTAACATTTAGTAACAAACATGACCAAAGACAAATTATTTAACCTTTCATTACCTTATGAGCTTGTAGAAGTTGTTTATAACATGTAAATCTCGAGGGGGGAAAAAAACTGACGAAATTTATCGTGTGTGGCGGCCATTCTGTTTGTTTTCGGGAACGTAAATTACTCGAGTAACAGATGAAATGTTTTTTGTTTACTAGGTTCAACGTTTGAAATGAAAATATTTGTATTTCAAACGAAGGATTATTGAATACGCAAGCAACAGGTATGTTCAAATCCTAGTTTTGCGCTCTATTTGTGAAATGAAGACAGTTCAAACTTGCGCACAAAATTTGTACGGAGATTTCAACTGTTTTTGTCTTGATCGGCTCTGTACCCAGAGGCGACCAGTCAAAAAGTAACATTGCCTTTGGGGACAGTTATCTGTGCTAGCCAAATGCTGCCCTCCAAATGTCAGACATAAATTAATTGGCAAGTGTTTATACTTCGATGGCAAGACAGACACAGACGGACGAACATATCTAAGACTGTATATATGCATGGGGAGAGGAGACACTCGACGAAAACATCCGCATTTCAAGCAGAGAAAAAAAAAATCGAATGGAATCTTGTCTAAGATACATCATAGGAATGAATAAATATAACGGGAGACAATTTGTGAAAATGTAGATATAGTGTAACTATCATCATGATGTGTTTTCTCCCTTAGCATAAAAAACGTTGAAGATATAAATGAGCCATGCTGTATGACAAGGGGGGTTAACAGCATCAGCAACTCGTACCGATCCAGATCAACATGTGCAGTCCGGGCAGCTTGACCTAAATCAAAATTAGTTGCTCTTGGTCATATTTCTGCGTGTCAAAGGACCATCCACCTGCATGATTCATTCGGTGTTTCGATAAAATGGTTTTTATGAGTCCATAAGTATGTGACGACTTACTTGGTATAATGCATAACAAAGATGCATTAAGCCCCTTTTCATACAGCATGACTCGAATTTGTGATCGGGACAATTACTGTGACCCATGAATTATAAATTTGTAAGTGTAGAATTTGTTTGTGTGTGTGTGTGTGTCAATTAGGTTTGAAAATGTAATCTTGATTCGAAAAGCAACAGAAGATTTGCCGATTTGTAAACCTGTCGGCATTAGGCATTCTCCGTTTTAGCTCTTTACCGAACAACCCCAGTTTTAACGACCCTGAGAAACAAGACGTTTGGAAACATTGTGGGAAAAGAAAAAAATGCTGGTAACAAGCGTTTTGTCCTTTTCCCACATTTTTTAGCTCACATCAGCATGAAGTGCTCGAGATAAGTTTTCGTGATCGTGCTGTGTACGTCGTGCGCTGTGTATCGTTCTTTGCCAACTTTACCTTTTATTATACTGCAAAGAAATTTCTCGTGATCTGATTGGATAATATGCCCCGAACATATATATCATGTCCACTGGCAAAACCCACGTAAAAGCAGTTTCCCTTTCGGGAGCCCCGTAGACATGACTACACTTTCAACACAATATCCAAATTGGCGGCGTCGATCAAGATTAACATCAAGATTATGCGCCAAGCTGCACGTTTTAGCACGTATATCCAAGGTTTCAGTGACGTCAGTTCCCAGTGACGTCAGTTTTCATTGAATTGGGGCACTAAGAAGGGTAATTCTACCTCGTCAGCGTACTCAATTTTTTAAACCAAAAAACCAGGTAAATTTCGCTTAACACACGTTGGAATGGTAAAACTTTGCAGTATAATAAATTCGTTGTACGGTCAGGTGGCAGGGGACTTGGAAACTTGTTCACGGCTGTGGAGAATAATGTCGCCCCGCGCCGCGCCGAAGGCGCGGGGCGACATTATTCTCCACAGCCGTGAACAAGTTTCCAAGTCCCCTGCCACATGACCGTACAACTAATAATGTACACTCTAGAGGCCACATTTTGATTCAAATACTCATGAAACTGTCAGAATGGTTGTCTTGCTAAAGTCATGAATGATTTCTAAAACAAATCACGTCGGGTTAAAAACTAAATCACTGGATCAAATCTTTGGAAAACCTTGTATACGCTCAAAAGGCAACATTTTCAGTCCAGTACTCATGGAAAAAGTCAGAATATTTATCTTTACAACTTTGAAAATCGATCAAGTGGGGTCAAAAACTTATTCACCAGGTCAAATCTTAGAAAAACCATGTGTACGCTCTAGAGGCCACATTTCCCGTTCAATTCTTATTAAACTTGCTTAGAATGCTTGTCTTTTTGATATCTCAGACGAGGTTGAAAATGGGTCACATCGGGTGAAAAATTAGATCACAACATATCACTGAAAAACCTTGTGTACGCTCCGGGGGTTACATTTTATGTCCAACATTTATTAAAGTCAATCAAATTATTTGTCTTGATGATATCTTGAATGAGTTTAAAAATGGGTTACGCCGGCTTAAAAAACTAGGTCATCAGGTCAAACCTTTGGAAAACTTTGTGTGGGCTCTAGAGGCTATACTTCAGTCAAATGCTCGTAAAACTTCTTCAAAATGTTTTGTCTTGAAAAATATCTCGTACAAGTTTGTATATGCGGTATGTTGGGTCAAAAACTAGGTCACTGGATCAATTCATTGGAAAACTTTGTGTAGGCTCCAGAGGCCACATTTTCTGTCCAATATTAATCAATATTGGTCAGAATGTTTGTCTTGATGATATCTCGACCGAGCTCGAAAATTGGTCACGTCAGGTAAAAAACTAGTTCACTAGGTCTTATCTTAGAAAAACTTGTTTACACTCCAAAGGCAATATTTTCATTTCAGTACTCACGCAAATTAATAAGAATGGTTGTCTTGATATAATCTTGGGCTAGATTGAAGACGAGTCATATCAGGTTAAAAAACTAGGTCACAAGGTAAAAATCTTTGAGTACGCTCTTGAAGCCACATTTTATGTCCAGCACTCAAGAAACCTGAGTTGAAAATGAGTAACGTCGTTCAGTAACTGGGTCATTCGAGTTTGGTAGAATGTTTGTCTTAATACACTGCTCCAAAAATTCGGTTTGGTAGACTGCTCAAAAAAATTAAAAGTTCACATGTCCTCAGATTTGATCTCAAGATAATTATTTAGGTACAGGACAATGCAAATAATTTTCTGCTCGTAAGTTCATTCAGTCTTAACACTGTAAAATATCAAACCAGGCAATACGATTTGGTTAGCACAAAAGATGAATGGGCTTTTCCTGTCAAAGCTGTGTTTTTGATATGCCACACGGGCTTTTAAGGGAATCAATGGTGTCATTTTTTTCTTGTTGTTGTCTTCTTTCATTAGATTTGACAAAAATATCAACAAAAAAATGGAAAAAAAATATAAGTTGTTTAAGAAAAGAACAAGGAAAACAAATTTCTTTTCTTCTTAACATGGCTTATCAGCATTTAAAATCAAACAAACAAACAAAATATTGAGTCATTTTGTCTAGTAGGACTGTAAGTTAATGGTATTCAGAGCACAAAGACTGAGTGTTTAGCAAAATGAAAGATATGCATTCCTTTTATTCTTTTGAGCAGTGTATCTCAAAAGAGATTGGAAATAGGTCTTTTTGTGTCAAAAAGGCTCAGGTGAGCGACATCAGGGCCATTATGGCCCTCTTGTTTCAAGTCCTTCGTTTAAGGAAAATAAAATCTATCATTTGAGCCACATTTCATTCATTGCCTGCAAATTCTTCGTCTAGATCTAGTTACAAAAAATGATCGGGGAAAAAAATAGACACACAAACGCATACACAAAACTCATGTGATCCACACACAACCGAAGTCTAATAGTCACGTCGTCCAAAAAAAGCTTTTAATGCATTTTAAATGTAGCTTTCTCAGTGTATCAGCTTCCATAAAATTTGAATAAATGCTTTTAAGGCGTGAGACCAGTTTAGTTCGATTTATCTGTTGGCAACTTTGCTGCGGTCGATGGTTTTGTTATATAGTGTGTCATTTTGGTTGTGGTTCTAATTGGATTTTGAGACTTTGCTTGAAAAATGTTACAAAGTCATTCTTTATTATTCTTACTGTTACAGCCAGAAAGGACCCCTCTCCGATGTGATTTTTCAAGGGTAGTTGTGTTTGAGGTGGTATAGCAAAAGACGCAATCGGTTGAGGTGCCAATTTTTACTAACCCTTTACCACAATCCTGAGTTTTAACGACCGTCATGGAGAAGACTTTTGAAAACATTGTGGGAAAAGGAAAAAGAATACTGGTAACAAGCATTTTCTCGTCTGGGAATGCTTCCTATTCGGACTAGTTCAATTTCTTATTGTTTGGTAAAGGGCTAACTTCGAATGTAGTCAACTGGACACATATTTGATATAAACAAACAGCAAAGCTCTAGGATTTGCCGTTATATGTACAGAAGAGGGCCAAAGATGGCGATTTTCACCCTGTTTTCAATGTAGCAAAAAAAAAAAAAGCCAGTAGTGTGACACCAGGATGTCGTGGTTTTGGGCAGGATGGGTAATGCACTTTCCTCTTATCTATTATACATGCGTTACTAAATCAATTTACCACACAATCCCGAGATTTAACGACCATGAGGAAGAAGGCTTTTAAAACATTGTGGGGAAAAGGAGAAAATGCTGGTAACCATCATTTCCTCCTTTTCCCCACAATGTTTTCTACTCTTCCCGTAAAACTTTTTTTTTTTTGTTACGTTTATCTTGTCATCTTCAAACCTTTGCATTTGGACTTATCTAAAGTTTTGTCGTTTGAAATAAAAAAGAGTTTAAGACTTTACCAGACGACAGAATTTTAAACTTGCCCAACTTGAAAGCTTATGCAGACGAAAGCGGACGGAATATATCAAGGTAAGACTGCACAGAAAGTGGAGTTTGACCTCGGATCTATACCGTCCGCTTGTTTAGACAAGACTAGCAGATACGGGTCAGATTTTCAGTAAAATATAGATACATTTGGCGCTGACGAATTTAAATTTTGCACAATATATAGAAATTGGGCTCAGAAGAGTAGAAAGGGTTGTGAGAAAAGTTGAACATGCTGCTAACTAGTATTTCCTACAGTGCTTTAATCTGGTTTTCAAAGATTTATCCTATTATTTGACCCACAGCATCTGCCTTAAAGGGGGACTAGATCTATTTATATTTAATGCCGCAAATCAAAATTTCTCATAAAATAGCGATAGGTACAACTAGATCTAGATATTTTTTCTTTGGAATTGTACCAGCTGTGAGGTTGTATTAAATAAAAAGGCGCAGTTCTTGTCGTTTATTAAAAAAAAAAAAACAGAATAGTTGTTTTGCAATCGGTAAGACAATCTATTTTCATAACATCAGATATGACGTCATCATATAGATTTGAATACGAATCCACACGGGTAGGAAAAGAAATAGCACAAAAATGATGACAATAGATAGACTAGTGTTCGACAGGATTTTTCAATCGTCACAATACCAGTCCTTTGTATTTTCATGAATTCTGTCATGTTTCATCCAAAATAGTACTACATTTTGGACTGAAAGGTGCTAACGGAAAGCAAAGCCTACTTCCTAGGTAAATTTTTACAGAAAACTAAATTTTTGAAAGGAAGCCCTCATCAATCGGTGCCGACTCACAATTCAGAGCCGGTCCACATAATCAGAGTCCTTCTTTATTGTAATCATTTTTTGTGCTATTTCTTTTCAATTCTTTACCAACAGTGAAAATAACATTTCAATACATTAATTCTTGCATCTGGGAGAGCAAGACTCTCTTTTAATTGTCAATTATATAGCAATAATAGACTGAATTTAGGTCCGTGACGTATTATTTTAGCTAAGGTCAACGCACGCCACAAATGATTCAGACAACATCGTACACTTGTTACAACTTTCCGTAGTGTAGAAAACATGTTGAAAGACCAGAGCATTGCATGACATTCTCCTTTTTTGGAATTTCAAAGACATAAGAACGCATGATTACAAATATTGACGAGCTCACCTGTTTTTTGGTTGTTTTTCAGCCGACATCTTCAGAAACGTAAGACCAACACAACATTTTCTTGTCAGAGCCATTGGCTCTGAATATGAAGTTTCCTACCCGTGTCCATGTTATTGATCTTGTGACATTCTCAAAAGTCTTTGCCAAAATCTCGCAAAAAATTGCAAAACACCTAAAGAGGCTACATACCATTGCATTTTGTATACCCCCACCTACGAAGTGGGGGTATACTCATTTCACCATATCTGTATGTCTGTCCGTCCATGTTTTCGTTTCCGTGCTCTAACTCAAAGCCGTTTAACCTAGGATCCTGAACCTTTATGCAAGTGTTGCTCATGACCCAAGCAGGGGCCCTATTGATTTTGGGTCACATGGGTCAAAGGCCGAGGTTACAGGTGAACTTTTTTATCAAAATTCATTTCCCTTCTGTGATAGTGCTTTTTTTCAGTGACAAGGTGCTGGTAGGGTCCGTCCATTCGTCCGTTTGTCCATGTTTTCTTTCCCGTACTCTAACTCAAAAGCCGTTTAACCTAGGACCCTGAAACTTTATGCAAGTGTTGCTTATGACCCAAGGAGGCGCCCTATTGAATTTGGTCACATGGGTCAAAGGCCAAGGTCACAGGTGAACTTTTTTCGAAATTCATTTCCCTTCTCTGATTTTTTTAGTGACAAGGTGCTGGTGGGGGGTATTTGTCCGCTCTGTGACAGATCCTTATTGTTGTCTTTCTTTTTTACTAATGATTTACCAGGTACTGGCCTACTTAATTCAGTGATATACGTGTATCACTTTTGTAGTTTGCTCAGATTATAAATAAAACCCTGAATAGCTTCCTGTACATTTGCCTCAAATTTTGTCGTCTGGCAAAATATACATGTAATTGAAAATAACTCTTTTCATGCCTAGGGCGACATCATTTACCTTAATTCTTTACCAAATGACAGAAAGTCCAGAAAAGCACTGATAAATGCACTGGCCGCCGCGATATAACTGAAACAGTGTTGTAAACGGCGTCAAGTATTATACAAAGAAACAAACAAATACGCTCTAAAATTCCATAGATTTGTGTTTTGTTAAGTGTATAATGCCGTTCTGGTTTAAAAGGTACTCCGGTTAAATAACGACAGAAAGTGCAGCTATAGGGCCTACATGCTTCATATTGCTCAGTAATGGATTATCTAAAATGTGGACTGGATTTCGATTTTATTGATTGGGTAAAAAGTACAACAACGTAATTCGAGTCAAAACGAATTTAATGCCTATCCAATTACGTGTAACTAAACAAGTAACGGATACAATAAACCAAAACCAATATAGACCAAGTTTTATTATACAGTTGATTGATTGAATGATGGGCCTACGTAACTGCCTTCTGCATCATTTCTCTCCTATCTGTCATTTCATGATGGTCATTTATGAATGGTTTGGGCTGGGGCTCCGTAAGGCCTTGTCCCAGGACATTCTAACGAAAAACCGAGCGACGCGGGTCGAGGATCGAACCCAAGATCTCTGGCAGACTAACCCGACACCTTAGCCACTGAACCACGAAGGACCCTACAATGAACAGAACCCAGGCCTAGGGTTCACCGATCATTCTTGATAACATTCTTGGGTCTTATTCTCAAGAACTTTCTAAGTTTCAAAGTAACGCTATTTCTGATTGACTTAATTAGATGGTCTAGTCAATAAAAAATTTCGTTACTTTCTAAATTCACAATAAGACTAAAAATGTAATTTAGAATAGTTGGTGAATACGGACCCTGGTATCTTGTTTTGCATAGCAGAAATCCTGGGCTCGGTTTCACAATTTTTGTATAGCAGAAATCCTGGGCTCGGTTTCACAATTTTTGTATAGCAGAAATCCTGGGCTCGGTTTCACAATTTTTGTATAGCAGAAATCCTGGGCTCGGTTTCACAATTTTTGTATAGCAGAAATCCTGGGCTCGGTTTCACAATTTTTGTATAGCAGAAATCCTGGGCTCGGTTTCACAATTTTTGTATAGCAGAAATCCTGGGCTCGGTTTCACAATTTTTGTATAGCAGAAATCCTGGGCTCGGTTTCACAATTTTTGTATAGCAGAAATCCTGGGCTCGGTTTCACAATTTTTGTATAGCAGAAATCCTGGGCTCGGTTTCACAATTTTTGTATAGCAGAAATCCTGGGCTCGGTTTCACAATTTTTGTATAGCAGAAATCCTGGGCTCGCTTTCACAATTTTTGCATAGCAGAAATCCTGGGCTCGCTTTCACAATTTTTGCATAGCAGAAATCCTGGGCTCGGTTTCACAATTTTTGCATAGCAGAAATCCTGGGCTCGCTTTCACAATTTTTGCATAGCAGAAATTCTGGGCTCGCTTTCACAATTTTTGCATAGCAGAAATCCTGGGCTCGCTTTCACAATTTTTGTATAGCAGAAATCCTGGGCTCGCTTTCACAATTTTTGCATAGCAGAAATCCTGGGCTCGCTTTCACAATTTTTGCATAGCAAAAATCCTGGGCTCGCTTTCACAATTTTTGCATAGCAAAAATCCTGGGCTCGCTTTCACAATTTTTGCATAGCAGAAATCCTGGGCTCGGTTTCACAATTTTTGCATAGCAGAAATCCTGGGCTCGGTTTCACAATTTTTGCATAGCAGAAGTCCTGGGCTCGGTTTCACAAAAACACTTAAATGTCTAATTTTGCTTAAATCTGCTGACTGGCTCAGTTTCTTAATTTGAGTTTGTTATTTGAGACGCATGTCACCAACCTTTACGGACTTTAGTAACATTCTCAAATCCGGACCTGACACAATGTTTTCAGAGCCAACTCAGCAATAGAAACAGACTCTACTCATTTACAGACTACGCTGAGTCTTGCGGGTTTGAGCAAAATAAGAGACTAAAGTTTTTTTTTCGTGAAACCGAACCCTCTTCCTCACAGGTTCCTTGTTTGAGTCGGGAGAACTCCAAGATATTTCTAGGTTTAGACTGAACCCATAACAGTTGCACTGATGTTTGGCATTCGAAAAATAGGGCATATTCTCTTTTACCCAAAATGTTTTCTCTTTTTCTTATACGATAAAGTTGAGCACATCATTGACAATTACATGAGAAATGCTCTGTGAAAAGGGGCTCAATGCATATAAAAAAAAGTATCGACCATGTCAGTTCGAGCAGGCTGACATGAATCGAAACTTTTTGCTAATTGTAATTTGATGCATGTCCACAGACCATTCCATCCCTAAACTCAGTCAGTTGTTAGACTAAATGGATTTTGTGGATCCCAGACAAACCTGAATATGTGAGCTGTGGCCGTGATATGATTGAAAAAATGTTGAAAACGGGGTCAAACATCAGTCAATCAGTTAACGACGTTCGCGACAGTTTCCATTTTCACGCTTCGTGTAATTATCACGCTCACCTTTTACTCGAAAAACGTTGAGCACCTAATAACGTTACAATTGATCCTGCCACACTTGTCAATGTCTGCAGAATAGATAAACCAAGAACTAAAACGGGTCGTTTCATGTCAGCAAAATGAAGAAAAAAGTATTTGAATCAAGCCAAATAATTATATGCGAGGCAAGAATCCAAAATTACGCTTTCAAAAGATCGGACTGAAAGTCAAAGTGAATCACCTAACTACGTCACCTAACAACGGAAATATGGACACAGATGCTACTACTAGCGCTCTATCTGGCAGCCGTATCGTCGAGCTAAAACATCCTTTCCGATGCAGATGCTTTCAGTTTAGTGTAGTCCATAATCATGTCACTTGGTAAAGACTAGCAGAAAACGAAGGGCTGTACATGACTCTTTCTCCTTAACCAGGTTGTCCCTTAGCTTGATGAGTCTGCAGCAGACAACATTAGAAAACTTTGATGTCAAAAGGAGAAATTGCTGCAAACGATTGATTTCTCTTTTTCGCACAATGATTTCTGACCCATCAAAGAACTGTGATACATGAATGCCAGGTTTTGGTTTAGCGTCTGCAAACGCGTCAAATTTAGAAGAATATAAAATTAGTCGTTTGGAAATGGGTTAAATGCTAACATCAGTATTACATTTATATGCTATGAATTGGTTTATTATGACCAACAAACTCAATTCTTGTAAATATTGTTGTATTATTGAAAAAAATGAGATAATTTACTTCATTTAATGTCTTTGTTTGTGACAAACCCTACATTTACTCATTAGTTATTGCCCCACCCACAAACTTAAAATGTACTTTCAAGGCTTAAAAAATAAGACTGGTGACCTATTTGTTTTAAGCCTGATTCTTTTAGTTTAGTACCTGAATATTATTTATAGAAAAAATAAGAAAAATGTGAATGTTAGAACATTTAAAAAAATAACTTTGAAAGATACTCTTTGGGTTTTTTGGGTTTTTTCCAAAACAAAAGTGTTTTAGCCATAAGTTAAGGGTTCTTTTTTTTAAATATTGATACTCAGTATACTCTAAATTATTTTTTTCATTAAATTTGATATTTCACCAATGTAATGACATAAAATTTGCTTATAATTGTTGTCATTTAAAAAAAAAATATACATAGACTTAAGTTTCGTAGGTGAAATTTCATCATGAACTGCCGCAATGCAGGGTGTACTAAAAGAAATATTCATAGAATTTTCCCAAAGCTGGTGACCCCCCTCTTTTCATCTCCTATTTTTGTAGATCAGATAATAAGCTATCACCAAACAAAGTTTCATGAAATTCTGAATGTTTTGAAAAAATGGTGAAACTGTAGCGATCGTCTTTAACCCTTTACCAAACAATCCCTGGTTTTTACGACCCAGAGGAAGAAGCCGTTTGAAAACATTGTGGGAAAAGGAGAAAATGCTGGTAACCAGCATTTTCTCCTTTTCCCACAATGTTTTCTACTCTTCTAAAGTCAAGTTTCAATTTTTGAGTCACGTTTATTTTGTCGTCTGCAAATGCTTTCAATTTGGACAAGTCTAAAATTTTGTCGTTTGGTAAAGAGTTAATTATTGTCGTATCGATAAAAAAACGGTCTATAAGCTCATTGCATGACTACAAAACTTGTCCAAATTGAAAGCAATTACAGACGACAAAATAAACGTTGCCCAAATGAATTCAGACAAGAGCTTTATTTGTGGAAAAAGGAAAAAATGCTAGTAACCAGCATTTTTCACCCTTTCCCATGATGTTTTTTAAGGTCGTTTTTTCATCAGGGCCGCAAAAACAAGGGTTATTCCTATAAAAGGCTATAAAGTTTGTTATAATAACTGTAAGATTTTTCCGACCTCTTGTTTCGGGATTTAAAAAAATATGCCATTTTCTCCTTTATATACGCTTTTAAATCGAAACAAAAAGAAAACTGACAATTTGTTTTCGTATGAATTAAAACAGATAAAATATCAATAGTGGTCGGAAATAACTCTACTTCAGAATTCTAATCCTTTCAGCTCCTTGGGCGAAATCATGGGCTTTTGCGGACGACATAGATCAAGATCAGACTGCACAGAACGTGCAGTCTGATCTTGGATCTATACCGTCCGCTTCTTTAACCCTTATCCTGCTAAATAACTTAAATGAAACTTTCAAACCGATAGTAAAAACCCGAATAATGCTATTACAAACTTATTTATTTGAGAATAATATCTCCTTATCGGACAGTGTAGATCCAAGATCAGACTGCACGTTCTGTGCAAAAAGGTCCTTGAGTCGCGCTGAGCAGCCTAAGGGTTAAGAATAAATGATTTAGTTTCAGCCGTACTTTCAGCCATTTAAAAGAGGTTCTGTTTATATATTTGGCGCTGAAAGAGTTAGAGCAGATAAGCGCCATGTGCGAAAACAGGCACTTTCTTTGCAGTCTGATCTTCATTTGTGGCCTAAAGGGTTACCAGAGTTTTTCTTCTTTTCCCACAATATTTTCAATGCCTTTTTTCCCTCGGGGTCGTTAAATCCTAGAAATAGTTGGTAAATTTTATTGTTCAGGCTGAAAGGGATTTATCAGTTGACTCGTCAACTCTATGCCTGAGTGTCGTTGATATTTTAGTGTCGTTCAAATTGAAAGCATTGGCTGACAATTTAAGTAAAAGTAAGTCAAGTTATGAAGTTTTTCTTTCAAAGGGTCCAAAACGTTGTGGGAAAAGGAGAAAATGCCGGTTACCAGCATTTTCTCCTTTTTTCACAACGTTTTCAAAAGTCTTTTTACCTTAGGGTAGTTAAAGTATGGTTTGTTAAAGGTAAAAGTCCGTTAGGCGGCAATAGAAAAACAATGGATCTCTTGTTTTTTTGTGGAGGTTGAGCTATGGATCGGTTTTTTCATCTGTCACCCACTTAATGTGACTTTGGTGCTGGACTTGGACTGTGTAAATATTGTAGGATTTAAAATTACAGGAAGGTGGATTTTGAATTTTTGTTTTTGGATCAAATATTTGATTCAACCCGCTATTCAAGAGCCTCGGTTTGGCTCTTCCACTGTAGAAGGAATTTAAAATCATTTTTACAAATGACATGAAATGTTTTTTCATTTGACAAAATATTTTTTTGATAAAATCGACAAAACTGACTCCTTTCAATTGGAGCTGTCCAAATTTTTTTTTTTTTTTTTTTTTTGGGGGGGGGGGGGTTCTGTGTGGTTCAGTGGTAAAGTGATGGCTTCGTAACTGGGATGGAGACCCTGGGTTTGATCTTCACGCGAAGCACTTGGTATTTTGCGGGAGTGTCGTTGGGCAAGAACCAAGGAAGGTTGCCAAAACGCTCTCAAACTCAGATGTTAAGTAAACAAGAAATATCCTTAAAAAAGATAAACGGCTTAAATTTGCCCCAAAATAGGCAAGGGCTCTTAAAATAAACATGTGTACAACTGTGACCAATCACAAATTTCTATTTATTCATTTTTTATTAGGACCAAAAAGTAGATCAAGCACCAGCACATTCAGCTACGCCGAAAAATTGTGCACTACATTTTTCTAGAAACGCGAAAGCTGACGTTGTTTCTATTCCCAGTTATCATTTATATATAACTGGGTCATATATTGCTTTTCGATGTTGATGAATGATAAATCCTATCCAATGTCACTTACAAGTTCATAATTTGTTTACTTACAGTTAGATTACCCAAATGTGGACGGTGATATCGAGGCTGAGAAGATACTTCGAATGCGCATGCGCAAAAGGGTCAGGCGACATAGGGAAACTATTACAAACCTTGCTGACGTCATCAAAATGAAGCAAAGAGAACTTGAACTGATGGAAAATAAACTAAAGCTTATTCGGAACGAAGGCGGTCAACAGTCGAATGATGAAATTCAAGGAGAGGTGAGTAACAACGATAAAACTGATGTGCACGGTGACTGGAACAGCGGAAACATTGATAGTGGAATAGAAAGTGATAAAATCAAATCTGAAACAAGTTCGGCGTCCGATTTAAAAGGCAAAGGTGTAGGACTCAATGAACATATCGGCTCCCTGACTCATGATAACGATAAAGGGATAGATAGTCAAACCAGTAACGCAAATACAGACCATGTGTCTGCCGAAAGTTTTAGTAACATTGCTGAAAATCTGAGTGATAAGGTAAATGACAGAAACGACAACATTGAAACCAAACAAAATCAAGAAGAAGTTAAGGTTAACAATCCAAATGCATCGAATGGGGAGGTAAATAAACCCACTGCGCAGAATGGAAAAGACACCGAAATCCAAGAATATGTGATCCAAGATGGCAACACAAAATTGGTGCTTTACAGATTGAAAACAAGTACAGCGTTGCTGGAAAACATAGACAATAAAAACAGTCATAAAAATCAAAATCAGACTATCAACAACAAAGAAGAAGACACTGAAAATAAAGGTTCAGCTGACGAAAGAAATATATGTACTAGTGACACAGAAACATGTTCCTACAATAACGATCAATTAAAAGACCAGCTTAAAAGAAGTGAAAGTTTAAGTCAGCCTCAGAACCAATCAAAATCTGCTGATTTTAAAGTACGTGAAGCTTCCGATTACGTGTTAACTCCATCAATATCAAATGACAAAGATTATAATTCACAAGGGACTTCAAGGACTAATAACGATATTAATAATTCATCTTCCACAAACGGTGCCGACCGTGTCCATTCCTTATTAATTGATGAACAAAGAGACGATACACAGTTACAAACTAGTTCAAAGAGCGATGGAACTAATAGAGGTCATATACAATACCATGATGAAAATTGCAACAGAAACTTTGAAATGTCTGAGATACAGGCTATGACGCTTCAAGGAAACAAATTAGCAGACGATGCGGACGACAGATCGTTAAATACAACAGCTAATAAGGCAAATATTGATTCACAGTCGAAATTAAGTGACATTAAACCAAAATCAAATTCTAATGATTGTATTTGGAATAATGGAGAATCCAATGATAAATGTAATATTGAATTAGATACGATGACCACACAAGAATCGTGTTCACAGAAACACAGTGTCGAAAGTTCAGAGAAGGAGTGTACAAGTAATGATTCAAATATTGAAGGACAGAATATGGAGATATTAAATGATAAACACGAAAATAGTGCAGACAAAACGAACAGGATGGGAGTTCATTCGGGAAAGAACGATAAAACCGTACAAGCGTCTGTAGATAGTAATGACGGCAAACTTGGCAAGAAAAAGCCAAAAAGATCGCTTGGAAATGGCTTCTTAGTCTCAGGAGATGATGACGATGGTGGTACTATAGAAACAGAGGATAAAGAAATCAATAAAGCGGAACATGTCATGGAAAATGATAAACAAACAGTCGAAAACGACGTTCAAAGTAACAAAGCTGAGAAAAAAGTTGTTTCTCAAAGTAGCAATCAGCTAAGTACCTCTGGAAGAGGCTCGAAGGTGAGTTAGCTTGGTTTCTTCTTTATATAATTGGCCTGCAACACGCGAAAAGGGGCATTCGGACATTTGCGTAATGTGTCGTCTCGGATCAGCCTGCGCAGTCCGCGCAGGCTAATCCGAGACGGCATTTTATGTCTACATTAGATTTTGTTCTTCAGTAGACTTGCACAAAATAGAAAATTACATAAAAACGGAAAGCGTCGTTTCGGATTAGCCTGCGCGGTATGCGCAGGCTGATCCGAGACGACACTTTACGCAAATGTCCGAATGTCCCTTTTTGCGTGTTGCAGGCCATATATTAATCCTTCACTAAACGATTATTTTTAAACCTTTACAAATCGGGAGCATTTACAGAAGACGAAATTCAACTCGCTCAAAGGATAGAGTTGTCTTTGAAAGAGTAGAAAAACATTGTGGGAAAAGGGAGAACATGCTGGTTACCAGCATGTTCTGCTTTTTCCCTGGATGTTTTCAAAAGCCCTTTTTTTCCATGGTCGTTAAAACTCGGGGCTGTTTGCCAAAGGCTTTTTAAAACCATTTTTAGACATTCCATTAGTTGGTACGAACGAGAAAGGAATATTGTTTGAAAGAAAGCAATGTGCTTAATTTACCTTTAAAAAGAATAATAAGAAGAAAAAAAAAGAGTGGACGTTGATTTCGATGTAAAAACAGAAAGGAATAACAAAACAAAGCCTATCCCTTGTAATAATGTTTAATGTCTGTGACATCATAAACACTCTCCGCCACCGGCAACACGTGGTAGTTATCATGGACGACGTAGATCGTGATTATACTGCACAGAACGTGCAGTCTGATCTTGGATCTACGGCGGGCCCTGACTGATGATATTCCAAGATGAAAAAAGTTTCTTGAATGTTGTTCAACTAGAGTTTTGGCCAACGGGAAAAAACAGAACGCAAAGGAATTATTCCAAGCTTATATGATCATATTTTCATTGGTTCATATTCTATTTTTTGTGTCATTAGGCTACCAAATAAGACTTGAATATGCCTTTTGCTCTAACTGTAGATCAAGATTGCCTGTCGCAGCGATAAAAGAAACAATTGAGACATGCTTTTTGAAAAGGGAGCTTTATGCATCTGCGAAAAGTTTCGATCCAGGTCAACCTGCGCAGTCCGCGCAAGCTGACCTTGGCTGAAACTTTTCGCTATTGGCCAATTTTCTGCATGTCGAAGGGCCAGTCTAGCTCATGATTAAGTCGGTTGTTAAAAAAAGTGGCTGTCATGGATCCGTATAAATACGTGATGGTTTGCTCGGTACCATGGATCACTACGGAGATGCATTAAGCCCCCTTTTGCCAGAGCGTGGCTCAGTTGTTTATGTTATAGATGCAAAAAAAATTGTACGCAATATATTTGTCACAGCCAGCGTCCTCACACAGGTACCCATAATCAAGTGACGCAGCCAACTAACTTTTATTGGCATGCCACCTAAAGAAGCTATATAGAATATATGACCTGCAACACGCGAAAAGGGGCATTCGGACATTTGCGTAAAGTGTCATATCGGATCAGCCTGGGCAGTCCGCGCAGGCTAATCTGAAACGACACTTTCCGTTTTTATGTAATTTTCTGTTTTGCACAAGTCTACTAAAGAACAAAATCTAATGTAGTCGTAAAGTGCCGTCTCGGATTAGCCTGCGCGGACTGCGCAGGCTGATCCGAGACGACACTTTACGCAAATGTCCGAATGCCCCTTTTCGCGTGATGCAAGCCAATTATATGAGCGACGCTCTGTTAAAAGGGGCTTTACTGCATCTGTGTGATGCATTAAACCAAGCAAGTCATCACATGATTATGGATCTATAGTATCCATTTTGTCTAACAACCGACTGAATCATGAGGTAGACAGGTCCATTGACATGCAGAAAATTAACCAGTAGCAAACAGTATCAATCCCGGTCAGCCTAAGCGGACTGCGCAGACTGATCGGAGTCGATACCTCTTGCAGATGCATTAAACCCCTTTTCACAGAGAAAGGCTCATATAAAATTGAGACGATATGCCCATATATTTAAATCCACCGTGCCACGCAATGCAGTGTCATTATTTTTGCCTTTATCTAGTGCATTGCACAAATTTTTCAACGTAACATGTCACCTCTTGGAATGAATTGGCAGCAACAAAACTTTAAACAAAAAATCGTTGTAAAATATAGGAAATTCAAATATGAATCGAGTTTTGATACATGGACAGACTTGAAAACATTGTTCCAAAAGGAGAAATTGCTCATAATGATTTGCTGCAAGACAAAAAAAAAAAACATCTGGAGGAACATATGGGCTAAAGGTGAAAAAAAAGAAGTACTTTTATTTTAGCAAGTATGAACATTAAGAACTATTTAGTGACAAGTGTTACAATGAACATTCTATATCCCAAATGTATTACTGAACAAAAGAGCCCTTAGGGAGAAATTTACAAATTTACATAAATATTGGATTTTGATTTATAAAATATCAAGTGATCAATCGAGAGGAAAGCAATCACTTTTGACTCTTAACTTCTTGCAATATATTCCTGTAATTCATATACAGTCTCAGTTACTCGAACTCTGATAATTCGACGGAATTTTTTTGAACCATCGATGTTTGAAATCGACATTAACGCAATTATTTGCACCTTGCAAGGGTTTTCACACAGTAAAATGCCGCTGAATCGAACTTATATGGATGTAAAATTCAAGCTCGAAGTATCGAAGTATATCTTTTCATCAAACGTTCCTGTGTTTTAACGACCACGAGGAAGAAGGCTTTTGAAAAGCTGCGAGAAAAGTGATAAATAATTATTGTTAATCGTCATTTTTTCCAGGGTAGAAAACACTGAGGGGAAAGAGAAAATGCTAGCTACCAGCATTTTCTCCTTTTTACTCCAAAAAGTCTTTTTCCTCGCCAGTTCTGAAGTCAATAATGTTTGTCTCTTATCGAGAGAAATATTGACATAGCTTAAAGTCTCTTTTTGCAGCCTTATTGAGTAAATAAATAAATAAATAAATCTTAGAACGTCTTCCATTTTGACTGATAGAGAAATGTCTTATGTTTGGCTCTGGCAAAACGCGGCAACTATTCAAATGGCTTGTTGCATAGAGGTAGCCTGTAACTGAATTTAGAATGAAATGAGTTTACACGCCCTAATGACCAAATATTCTTTTGCAAAGCTCAATGAATAGAATTAATATTTTATGTCAGAAACTAAAGCTCAATTCTTGCAATGCTGAGGTCGTTTGGTGAGAATACTTCCAAAAAAAAAGATACGCCAAAGATTTAATCGTACAGTGCAGTTGGATCTGGTTCTACACTGTCTGCAATAACGCCCTCTGTTTTCCTGAACATTTCGAGTGTTCATTCTACGACGCTAATCTTCACCCGTATTCACCAGTCATACTAAATTGCAGTTTCAGTGTAATACATATAAACTATTTGGTTGAGCCTAACAAAAATTAAACTAAAAATGCAGTTTAGAATGGTTGATATATACGGGCCCTGCAGACTTTAACTTTGGTTGGTATTTTCAACACTAGTAAAAAAGTACATATAGACTTTCTGTTGGTCTTTCTATCTGTCAGTTTTTGTGAATTAGATTTTCATTATTATGCTGTTGAATCTAGTTTAAACCCATTCATTTTACATTAATTGTGAAAAAAAAAAAGTTCTTACATTTCATATCAATCACTGTCGATGATTGCATCCTGGAAATCTCAACCAGTTGTTTCACTGTGATGTGAGTAGTTCCAAGGGTTGACCCCGTTGATTACGGTTATCGAACCCAGAACCTTAGGTTAATAGATAAAACGGTGTATTACGCCGCTTTCAACATTATTTCAGTAATATCACGGCCACAGTTCACATATTCATGTATGTCCTGGGTTTCACCAGTCCTAGGCTAGGGCTCTGAAGTGTCTTGCATAAGGACTCTCCCACCGAAAAAGAAAACTATTGACTCTAGTGAGGCTGGAACTCGGGGTCCGACACTTTACTACTGATTCACGCAGGACCTCATTCCGGAACGTTGGATGTCAGGGGACAACGCTTTACCAAGTCACTGCTGTAACAGGAGAAGGTGAAAATATTGGCATTGGACTTCGTTCATGTGGCCGAAACTACTGACAGGGAAGTGGAGAGTGTGAAGCAAGATCAGACTGCCCGTATGTGCAGGCTGATCTTGCTTCACGCGCTCCGCTAAAGACGTATCTAACCGCAGACAGCAGGAGAAGAGTTTCAAAATCTATATACCTGTTTATATACTCAAGATCAATAGTTCTATATTATTCCAAACATTATTGTTATGTTAATTTTTCGTACAAACACGGTATGTATTAACTTTGTCATAAAACTTTCACCCATCGCCCACCTGTCTATACACCTTTCTGAACCCTCTACCCATGGGAGACGGTTGTGTTAGGGGTAGACTGTTGGCCTCTCACACCAAAGGCTCCGGATTCGAATCCGTGATAAAGAGAGTCAAGCTTTGGAACTAAGCGTACCCACGACAGGGCGCGGGTATTGGTTTCCAGCAAGCAACTATCGAGAGTTATTAACCCTTAGGCTGCTAAGCGCGACACAATGGCCTCTTGCGTACAGTGTAGATCAAGATCAGACTGCACAGAACGTGCAGTCTGATCTTGGATCTACACTGTCTGATCAGGAGATATTTTTCTCCAAAAAAATAATTCCTAAATAGCAACATTCAGGGTTTTTTACCATCGGCTTGAAAGTTCAGTTTATTTATTTAGCAGGATATAGGTTAATAGAAGCTGTAAGAACTTGTTTGATAATCGATTTAAAAATAAATGAGCCATGCTCTGTGAAAAGGGGGCTTAATGCATCTGCGAAAAGTATCGACCCAGGTCAGCCTGCGCAGTCCGCGCAGGCTGACCTGGGCCGAAACTTTTCGCTATTGGTCAATTTTCTGTATGTCAAAGGACTAGTCTACATAATGATTCTGTTGATTATTAGACAAAATGGATTTTACGGATCTACGATCATGTGATAACTTGCTTGGTATCCTGCATTAAGCCCCCTTTTGTCAGAGCATGGCTCAAATAGGTTTAGACTAAAGTAAATTTTTTTTCCTAACAATCTTGGATTTTTAATGAAACGTAGGAGGAAGGCTTTTGAAAAAATTGTGAGAAAGGGAGGAAATGTCGGTAACCAACATTTTCTAATTTTCCACATGTGCCCCTTTTCTACAATGTTTCTATATTCTACAATTTTCGAGAAAAATTCAGTCAATTCAGCTACACTCTAATTGTCGTCTGCAAATGCTTTGAATTTGGACAAGTTTTAAATGTTGTCCTTGGTAAAGGACTCAAACATATAATCTTCAATAGACGATTTTTTTCTTTTTCGTGTTTCAGCAGACCACTTCAGAAAACAGCATGGCAATTAGAAGCAATTTCTACATTTGCCACGATATTTTCTCTGGTATTCCGTTTGTAATCAACCGTATGCTAATTATCTAAACATACGCCAAGCCCTGTGGCGCAGTCAGTAGCGCATAGGATTTTACCAGGGGGTCGTTGGTTCGAATTCCCAACTCGGCCAATTTCTTTCTCAGGACTGATGATAGTCATTGCTACAAGATTCATTTCTCTCTCACTGCTGACCATTGTATCGACGATGGTTATGTGGGAAAGCAGCCAGTGGCTAGGGGAAAAGTACAGAGCGAAGTAATGGTGAAAGAAACTCTAGAAAAGCATGGATAGGTCCACTGGCCGCTGCAATGTGGCTGGACTGATTATGTTGAAAATGGTGTAAACACACGCACAAAAAAAACCCCAGTCTTTCCTGTTTTCGAAGTCGTAAGCATTTGCAGACGAAAAAATAAACCACACTCAAACACTGGAATTTAATTACAAAAGAGCAGAAAACATTGTGGGAAAAGGAGAAAATGCTGGATACCAGCATTTTCTCCTTTTCCCACGATGTTTTCAAAAGGCTCTTCCCTTTGGTCTTTAAAAGTTGGTATTGTGTGGTAAAGGGCTAAGGACTTAAAGCAATACCACACACGTTTTTTCGAGACTTTCTGCTAACAAGTGCAACTGACAAAAAGCAGAACAATTGGAAAGAAAGGAAAATATCTTTTTTTTTTAAATTTTCCATAATTCATGTATCTAAATATTGTTGTGAACGGAGCGATTACTTTCATTAAATATCTTTCCCTGCATTATTGTCACAAACGAATTGTCACAAGCGATGCACTGCTCTCATATTTGATGGAAAAGCGATTACCGTCTTCGGTAATGGAAATACTTCAGAAGGTTTGTTATTTAGCCCCAATTCCAACATTATTTCGGCTATATCGCGGCGGCCAGTACACCTATCCATGTTTTAAAGGAGTTTCTTTCACCGGTACCTCGCACAATACTTTTCCCAAGTTACTGGCTGTTTCTGACATAACCATCGGCGGAAAAAATGACCAGCAGTGAGAGAGGAATGAAGCCTGTCGTGAAGACTATCATCAGTCCTTGGGGATAGAAATGGTCTTACTTGAAATGGTGTAGACCATGAATCAAGATTTAACATGTTTCTTTTTTTTATGAGGACATAATAAAAGAATAAGTTTCTGTCTACCTAAACTTGATCGACACAAAGAATAAACGTCAGAAAAAAATAATAATATCACCTTGCAAGGTAATAGTTTTACGAACAAAGGTGTGAATCACTTTTATTCATGTTTTGTCACGTATCGTGTTCATTTTGACTTTACCTGTTGTTGTCAAGGGAAAATAAATAATCGTCCTTTATTTAAGTTGAGCTGCCAATCCATGCAAACCCTCGTATACTTGAACAGTGTAGATTAAGATGAAACTGAGAGATCGAACCTTCTGATCACGATCTTTACTAATTAATGACTGCATAGGTTATACATGTAATTATGGGCGTTGACCCAAGGATACTCGGATAAATTCTGGATCATTACGTGGGATAAATGTTTCTGGGTTGTAAATAGAATGACTCTAAACAAAACGACAAAAGTTTGGGCTTCTCCAGCTTAAGAACATTTGAGCCGTGCTCTGTGAAAAGGGGGCTTGATGCATCTGCGAAAAGTATCGACCCAGGCCAGCCTGCGCAGTCCGCGCAGGCTGACCTGGGCCGAAACTTTTCGATACTGGTCAATTTTCTGTAAGTCAAAGGACCAGTCTACCTCATGATCAAGTCGGTTGTTCAAAAAGTGACTATTATGGATCCATAATTATGTGATGACTTGGGCTGGTATCATGCATTACGGAGATGCATTAAGCCCCCTTTTGCCAGAGCATGGCTCATTTGTAACGACAAATTGAATGCGGGTGAAATGATGGACTTTGTCTCTAGAAGGGATAGAAATCATTGTTGAAAAAGGAGAAAATGCTGGGTACCCAGCATTTTCTCCTTTTCCATCAACGTTTTTCAAAAGCCATCCCCGTCAGGGTCGATAAAATTCACGGTTGTGTGATAAAGGGATACGGAAAGGAATAAGTCATTATCGCTCGAACACAATATTTTTAGCCGTTGCAGTTGATAGCTTTTGAAAAACATTTCGGAAAAAGGAGTAAGAATCTTTTGAAAGCAGCCGCTGTCGTTTCTCTTGGTGGTTACCATTTTCAAATACAGATAATACTTTCTCTTTTCTTAACTGAAAAAAAAAAAGTCTTTTGAATCAAATAGGTTGTAGTATGTAGCATCGCTTAGGCATAGCCTGTATGTCAAATGTGGACATAAATTTCAATAAGCGAACTCTTTACCAGACAACAAAATTTTAGATTTGTTCAAATTGAAAGCATTTTGCAGACGATAAATAACATGTGGCTCAAGTAATAGTATCTGTCTTGAAAAGGGTAAAACAATTTGTTTTTCACAAATATTTACAAACAGCTCTCTCCTACAGGGTCGTACAAATACGCAATTTTTCGGTAAAGGGTTAACCCTTAGGGCTGTAAATAAACCTAACAGACATTCTCAGACTAGAAAAAGACCCAACCTGCAGTTTCATAGTTGCACTTGTTCTGTGGTTTCTCAGCAACGTGGACAGTGTAGATCAAAGATCAGACTTCACAAAATGTGCAGTCTGATCATGATCTACACTTCCTGCAAGGGCAACTATGGCTGTTAAAAGCGATATAAATCTTTATCAAACAGTTGCGTGTCTCAACGAAGAAGACTTTTGAAAACATGGTAGGAAAAATGAGAAAATGCTGGTAACCAGCATTTTCTCCTTTTCCCATAGTGTTTTGTTACCCGTTCAAAAGCAAATTTCAATTTTCAAGTCACATTTGTTTTGTCGCATACTAAGTACTATTCTGAGTTAGGATAAAATTTTGTCTTTTGGCAAAGAGTTAAGGGTAAAATATACATACAATATGTATATTATAATATGATGTTACATGGGATTAACTGACACAAACAAAACGCTGGACTTTCGGGCGACATGGAAAATATTACAGGTATTTTGATACTTTTTTTTTGCACTCTCAATATTTTTTTTATTTCGTTAGATTTCTTTATCATATTATATTTATTGATATGATAGTCATTTCCTTCTAAAATGAATTCTGAGTAATTTGCTTTGAAATCATACAAGCGAATTAAAGGTATTCAACATAAGTTTGATACGTTATTATTTGAGCCATGCTCTGTGAAAAGGGGTTTAATACATCTGCAAAAGTATCGACGCGCTGGCTGACCTGAGTTGAAACTTTTTGCGTTTGGTCAATTTTCTGCATGTCCTAAGACCATTCTACCCCAGGATTCAGCCAGTTGGTATACAAAATCGATTTTACGGATCCATGATTATGTGATGATTTACTTTGTATACTGCATCACGGAGATACATTAAACCCCATTTTGCCATAGCATGGTTCAATTGTAATTTAAGCCTTGTTACCAGAGGAGAAATTGATCCTTGAAAATATCCTGTACAAATTACGTAAAGAATAACGTTGATTCTTAAACATGAATAGATATAGATGTACATGAATATGTTTAAAAGCATTGTGGCCAAAGGAGAAATTACTCGTTGGGAACAAATTCCCATTTTCTCAGAATGTTTTCAAGGGTTAATTGTGGCGAAACGAAAAAATAAAAAATTTAGATCCGACAATTTCTATTTTCCGACAAAAGCCTATTTTATGACAAGACTCTCTCTCTCTCTCTCTCTCTCTCTCTCTCTCTCTCTCTCTCTCTCTCTCTCTCTCTCTCTCTCTCTCTCTCTCTCTCTCTCTCTCTCTCTCTCTCTCTCTCTCAAAACAGATCTTGGACATTTTGAACATTAGGAAGTGACAGAGCTTGATTGATTGAGTAATGTTAAGCCGCTTTCAACATTTCAACATTACTTCAGTTATATATAGGTGATAGCTTACATATCATTGTATATCCTTGGTTTCACTATTACTAGGCCGGGGTTGTGATGCGTCTTGCTCAAGGACACTTCCATGAAAAAACCCAATGCTTTCAGGGAGGTTCGAACCCGGAGCCTCCAGGTTACGTGTCCTACACTTTACTCGACTGAACCTAGAAGGATCCTGAAAGGGAAAAGGCACTTACAGTGCAATAAGTAAGAAAATACTTATGACATAAACAATTTATCAAAAAACGATTTCTTCACGAAATCCATACCGTATGATATTGTTCACCAACAGTTCGATTATCTTTTTTATACCCTTTTTTGGAGACACAAGCCAATTATCTTCCTTTTCTCCCATCTCACACTACATTCCTCATTTCTCCATTTTTGTGTTCAAATCTTCAGGGATTTTTTTTTCCTTATGCTAATTAATGACAATGTTCCAGAATACTAATTTTACCTCTTTCATAATATAGTATCGAAAAGACATAAGAGGTGCTATTCCTTTTTGAAACCACAGGACATTCTATATATGATTTTTGTGGGTAACTTAAAAGACTGAATGATTGCAACCGATAAGCTGATATTTTCAGCTGAAATCAACCCTTAGATCGTGTGTTTTAACGACACTGAGAAAGAATACAATTGAAAATACTGCAGGAAAAGGGGACAACGCTGGTAGCCAGCATTTCCCCGTTTCTCCTTTTCTCACAGTGTTTTTCATCCCTTCAAAAAAAAAAAAAAAACACTCGTTACTTTTTAGTTATATTTGATTTTACATCTGCAAATGATTTCAATTTGGACAAGCCTATAACTTTGCCGTATGGTAACTAGTTTTACTCTTTTCCACACGAACCCGACTTTTAACGTCCATGAGAAAGAAAGCTTATGAAAACATTGTTGAAAAATTAGAAAATGCTGGTAACCAGGATTTTCTCATTTTTCCTAAGTGTTTTTCTATACTTCCCAAAGTAAATTTCAGTTTTTGAGTCACGTTTATTTTGTTGCCTGTAATTGTTTTCAATTTGGACAAGTCTACAATTTTTTCCATCTGGTAAGGAGTTTAAACAGAAGCAAATCCTCAAGTTGATTACGAATAAATTACAAGCAGCAACATGCAACACACGACATTTGATTTACATTTCAGACGAGCGTGAAGAGTTTTTCGTCGGCAGCAAAACAGGTCCTGATAGCAACAAGAATAAGACAGAGTTTTGACGAGGAAAAAAGTCGGCAAGCTAACTATGTTAAAGAAATTGGAGACACAAGGAAAGCCCTGAGGGAACTCTATCGTAAACTGAGAACTGGCGAAGACGTACATATAAATACAAAAATGGACGAGGAAATTGTGATACCAAAAGAACCGGAAGTAGTGGAGAAATGTGAAAATGTCCAAGAAATTGCGGATGAAAAGTTTGTGGAAGAGGTCAAAAGCACAACAAATGTAAAAGAGGAAGAAAAAGATTCGGTTGAAGGACAGATGCCTGTGGAAAAAGATGTCAGTGTTAAGGATGAAGTAGAAAAAGTAACTGATGAGGTAGAGAGTGAAAAATTTGCTCTAAGAAAGGTTGAAGTACAGTCTAATGATGATAGGTCATTACAAAGTAATTCTAAAACCAAGCTATACTGTGTGGAGAAAAAAGTCGACGACGAATGGGATCCTAATCATCCACTATACGATCAAATAAAATCTGGATTTAAAAGTAATTCTAGGATACACGACACTAAAAGGGTGAACATTGCATTGAGAGGTTTGAGAACAGAGGTGTTTGATATCAGTCAGGTGTCTGATGATAATGTGTATTTAAAGGAAGCCAAACGGATATATCCGCAAGGTTTCCAAAATAGTGAACATAAATCAAAGAGAGCAAATGACGTGCATAGCAATGGTGTCAGAGTTGAAAACACTTTGACGAAAAAAAGCGATCCTCAGACGAGGTTTTCTCCAGACAGACTGGCCAGAGAAAAAACCGTATATGGTCGCAAAGACTCGCAAAAAAGTATCGAAGATAAACGGATCAGTCTCCATAAAACAAGAACTTTCAAATATGTTGTGAAAGCAGAAAACAAACACGATACATCAACACCGAGAAAGAAAGTCATACCACGCTTTAAACCGAAGAAACGTTCGAACATCGTTGATGTGGAAGAGGATAAGTTAAGTAAAGACAGGAACACAGTTGAACAGTATCAACAGTATTTAAACGATACTGCTAACCTTCCATCAGTTAACGGTCAACGCAGAAAGAATAACGTTAAAGTGACGCCTGTAAACTCACGCGAGTCTAAACAAAGTTCGACCGCAATCCCACAGGCCAAGTTTGCGTCTTATAAAGATAGAAATAACAGTAGCGAAGATGATAATACACCTGACGGGCTCGAAGAATCCGAACCGGAAACACTGGTTTCCAGGGAGACGGTGAAGGACAAACTAGTAAGGCGTGCCAGTGAGAGATCTATAAGCAGTGAACAACGCACTGAAGATGTCCCCTTGAGTAAGGCTGTGGAAATTGTCAAGTCGAGGCAGAAGTTTTACAACGAAAACGGAGAAATTCAGGTAAATTGAGCTGAAATATCGTCCGGTAAAAGGGGGTTTAATGCATCTCCGTGCTGCATTGTACTAAGCAAATCATCATAATTGGCTCGCAACACGCGAAAAGGGGCATTCGGACATTTGCGTAAAGTGTCGTCTCGCATCAGCCTGCGCAGTCCGCGCAGGCTAATCCGAGACGGCACTTTACTACTACATTAGATTTTGTGCTACAGTAGACTTGCGCAAAACAGAAAATTACAAAAAAACGGAAAGTGCCGTCTCGGATTAGCCTGCGCGGACTGCGCAGGCTGATCCGAGACGAAACTTTACGCAAATGTCCGAATGCCCCTTTTCGCGTGTTGCAGGCTAATTATGATTATGGATCCATAAAACCTATTTTGTCTTACAGCCTACTGAATCATGGTATTCATCATTTTACAATGATACTCATCATTTGACATGCAGAAAAAGGACCAATAACAAAAAAGTAACGACCCCTGTTAGCCTGCACCATGGTTGTTAACTTTTTGCAGATGCATCTAGGGTCGTTTAAACCATTACCACACAATCCCGAGTTTTGACGCCCCTGTAAGAGAAGGCTTTTGAAAACATTGTGGGAAAAGGAGAAAATGCTGGTAACCAGCATTTTCTCCTTTTCCCCACAATGTTTTCTTCCCCATCCAAAACAAAAATCATCATTTCAGTTACATTTAATTTGTCGTCTGCAAATCCTTTCAATTTGGACCAGTCTAATTTTTTGTCGTTTGGTAAAGAGTTAAACGATTGATTGTTTGGTTTAGCTTTTTTTTTTTTCCATGTTTCATCTTTTTATCGCTTTCTGTAGTCTGTCATATTTCTTAAATCAGCCTGCATCTTGATAAGATAACCATTGCGTAAATACTTGCCAGAATTCCAGTCCGATTATATTTTCCTTTTGTATACTAAACGGAAGAAAGAAACGCAGAGTAAAAATTTTATGCAATAACTACTGAACCGCTCAGCATACAAGTTAAAAGAAGGTTTCGTTGGAAATTGGTCGTTGGTTCAAAAAAAAAAACAAAAAAACTGGTGATATTGTAACGAAATTTCGGCCATTTGTCGAAAAAATGTTGTGTCCAGCAATAAGCCAAGTAATGAATGAAACAATAAAATACTTCGACTTTAGAGCATAACATGCTTGACCTCCGTTTCTTTTTTCTGTCTAGTATATACTGAGACGTTTCTTTGTCAAAAATGTAATAATTACGGAACTAGTTGACAGTTTTGCTGGAGGTCTGTGGAGACCTTAAAAATAGACTGCGATAAGGAGTGACTTAAAGATTATCATCGCTTGGTCACAGGCTGCGTAAATACCATTTCTTAGAATCGCTGCACGGCATTTCGTCGGAAACTTTTTCATCGAAAAATGCTTTCGTCAATATCCATTTTGTCGAAACGATGTTTCGCCGAAAATGACCAAATCTTAGTCCCATGTACGACATTCGGTCGTAAAATAGTTATGTTAATCAAGTTTATTTATTTATTTATTTTTTTTTTTTTTTTTTTTTCATTTTGTTTTTCCCCTTAATCACTAAAGACTGTTCACTAAGTTTACCGTTATTTATATAGTGTGCATTTATTTAAGTATCCTCGATCTGCGATGGACTATTCAAGGGCGATTGCTCTTTACGTTCCAGGGTTTTCCATGACCCCCTATTTCTTTTACTTTTGACCCCCAAATTTTCTAAATGACCCCCAAAATATCATTGTTTGCCTTCTTTTCTTCATTTGAAAGGGGCCATTTTTGGGTCAAATAAACCCCATAACTTAATCCATTCTAGACTATTGGGTCAAATTAAAATGTTACAGTGATGATTTATGGTATGATTTCATGTAGACCTTCGGCTTGAGTATACATCTGGATATCGTTTTTCTTTTCGTCGAAATTCAGCAAAGTTTCGCCTCGATGAAACGTCAAATTCGGCGAACCGTGGCTTCGGCAAGATGGGTCTTCGATGAAAATGTCTTACGACGAAATAGTTTTCGACGAAATGTCATGGATCCTCTTAGAATGACATATTTAGACAGAATCTAGTTTATTGTTGACTTGAACCCGCGAGATTGAAATTCATGAAAACTCTGTATGTTGCCATGCTTGTTTCCAGCCGACGAAAGGTCTGAAAAATCTACGAAGCCCACATTATATCGGTAAAAACACACGAATGCACCATTATATCAGTGTTACATATTGTACACGTACAGCCATCGCCACCGAAACTGACTTTCTTATCCAATGCCGCTCTTTACTCAATTATAAAACTATTTACGAAGGTTGTACTAACGGTAGTGATGTTTAAACGGTGGTACAAGTGGTAGTGGTATATATAAAGCATGCTTGCACATTTAGTATCATCATAGATGTATACGATGAATTTTTCATCATCATTGTACCTTCATTGTTTTCGGCTCTTACACGTACATTGTTTTTGTGTGTATGGTAAAACAGATTCATCTACATGCATCTATTTTCTATCGTTGCGCACTACTTTTTACTTACTCTCTCTCTCTCTCTCTCTCTCTCTCTCTCTCTCTCTCTCTCTCTCTCTCTCTCTCTCCCCCCTAAAAAATAATAATAGAATAAATATATACAACTAATATTCGTTATTTAGTGTCTTTATTTGTTCAACGTGAATGTGTTCAAAAATAAAAACGATAGTACTTTATAACAATGAGACAAATATAATAAATACAGGATCTGACATACGTTGGCTTTTGACTGTCGGATAAAATTCTATGAAGCAAGTCTCCAAAAATGTTATTAAGCGAGCCTCTGGCGAGCTTAACAACTTTTTTCGAGACGGATTTAATGAAGTAATTGTATCTCAAAAGCCAACGAGTGTCAGATTTTTTTCATCACTACAGAATATTTCACGAATTTTAGGTCAGAATGTGCAAAACCACAAATTCATGCGTGGTAATTTCATTGAATAAAACCCGAAGAACCTGTTAAATGACATATGGCGTCACTCAGTGCTTGTCCCAAACGTGTGTAAGATAAGATAGTTCGGAATGGCTATGTTACACTGAACAGAAGGGGAGTTATGTAATAAAAGCAACTTAATTTTTAAGACGCAACTGTCTTTCGGATACAGTCAGCAGTAAAATATATATATTCTCTCGGTGAGTTTTTCTCGACAGACGGCCGAGAAAGCGGTAACGTTGTCGTGTACATAACATGTACATACAATTGGTTTTCTCTCATTTTGTTTTATTTCTACAGAAATAGTTTTGTGCCTTCTAAGTCAACCCCTTCGTTTGTTAATTGATTTTTTTCCCACTTAATGAATTATTAAACGAAAAAGTAACTCCCTCAAACCACGCTCGATTGCATAAAGTAACCTGACAGAATGTGAACAGTTTTAGTTCTTTTTGCAAGCCATAAGGAAACGTGTTCCTCGTAATGGAAGCAGGTGGCTTTGCTCGCATTCAATTTGAGCAAAAATGTAACAAATGCAGCGTTTTTCTAAGTAAACAATACATGTGAGTCATGATCTGTGACAAAGGAGTTTAATGCATCTGCAAATGGCCTGCAACACGCGAAAAGGGGCATTCGGACATTTGCGTAAAATGTCGGCTTGGATCAGCCTGCGCGATCCGCGCAGGCTAATCCGAAACGACACTTTCCGTTTTTATGTAATTTTCTGTTTTGCGCAAGTCTACTGAAGGACAAAAGTCTAATGTAGTCGCAAAGTGCCGTCTCGGATTAGCCTGCGTGGACTGCGCAGGCTGATCCGAGACGACGTTTTACGTAAATGTCCGAATGCCCCTTTTCGCGTGTTGCAAGTCAAATTATATCGACTATGTCAGCCTGCGCAGTCCGCGCAGGCTAACACTGGTCGAATTCTTTTGCTGTTAAAAATTTTCTGTATGTCAAAGGACCATTCTACCTCAAGATTTAGACAGTTGTCTGACAATTTCATGGATTTTATGTATCAACCATTACGTGGTGACTTGCATGGTATCATGAATCACGTAGATGCACTGATCCCTTTTGCCAGAGCGCTGCTAGTGTATATTCATTGACAGAGGCGACAGTCGCGCTTAAGCATGAATAAAACAAAGGCACTAATGTACAAGTATCAGGTGATCACGGCATCTCGCACACGGAATACGCATGCACTGATTTGCGTTTCGCATTGATTTGCGATTTGATTTGTCAAATGTTACGCGATAATATTCATCTGCCATTTAAAAAACAAAGTTTATACCGACAAATCCATTATTTGTTTTAGTTTGTTTACTGTTTTAGGATAAAATGTAAATAATTGCAATATTTTATCGTTGAAAGTTGTAGGTATATAATAAAAGGAATATTGTGTTGCACTAACTTTCCTGGTACTTGAATTTGCTTTTCGTTGCGTAAGAAAATTTGACATCTCCTCGACCTTCGGTGTCGCGCAATATCAAATTTTTCTCGCGGTGCTCGAATCCAGTACATGGACCAGGAAAGTTACTAAAACATAATCAATTCCGTATATGTCGAGATAGTGCGATTCCAGAATACTTCAACCCTTAAAGCGCCGAATAAACCAAAGTGGACATTTTCAGTGTAGAAATAAAACACAAACAATTGCAATATCAAAGCGTGGCTCAACAAAGCGGACAGTGCAGACCAGAGATCGGACTGCACGTTTTGTGCAGCCTGATCTTGATCAACACCGACCGCAAAAGGAACTATTGTTCCAAAAGGCGCTTTAGGGGTTACTAAAATGACAAATTACATAAGTTGCGATCCGAGTTGAAAAAGATTTCTTTGGTTACGTGTTTTCCGGTTTTCTGCGGGCAGAGATGCAACTGATTTGACAAAAAAAAATCACGACTCGACTTCTAATGGCTTCTTTTATCACGTGCTTGGTAGTTGTCTCTACAGCACAAAAGCTAAAAGCGTCTACGCAGAATAAAGATCTGTTTTCCTTGATACCGCTCCTCCTCCTGCGCCCGTATATAAATTGTGTCCCACTAGGAATTCCATTTTTTCAATCAAAGTACGGACAGCACTGATTGATCGGCGGTAGTTGTCACCTATGATGTGAGGTTCACCCATCATCAAAAAGTGCTTTCAAAATGTTCAAAATAAATTTACAATACTATTATTCTAAAAGATGTCAACAAGTATCCACATATTTCTTTGTTTTGTATGGTGTACTCTTTATATGTGGTAATTAACAGATTTCCTCCAAAATCAGAGGAGTGGTTGCACAGATTGGCTGGAAATATAATTTAATGTTTTTATGCAATTTAGATATTATTTGCGAGTCATCCTATGTTGCTTGATGTACATGTATATCTCTCTTATTAATTGATAATGGTGTGTGTCCAGAGCATTCCTCCTCTTACTGCTTTCTTTATTTTGATCTTACAATGGTGCTTTATTTATATATGGTTATTTCTTATAAGTAGTTAGATAATAATAAAAAAATAAATAAATAAATAAATAAATAACCCTTAAATCTTATGTTTGACAAGCTTTAAAAAGCTTGTCAAAATGTTGGAAAAACAAGAACATGCTGGTAAGCAGCATTTTCTCATTTTTCCACAATCTTTTCTTCCTTTTGAAAGACAAATACCACCTTTGAACAGCATTTAACTCTTTACTACACAATCCCGACTTTTATCGACCCTGAGAAAGAAAGCTTTTGAAAACATTGTTGGAAAAAGAGAAAATGCTGGTAACCAGCATTTTCTCCTTTTCCCACAATGTTTTCCACCCTTCCTAAATCAAATTTCAATTTTTGAGTCACATTTATTTTGTCGTCTGCAAATGCTTTCGATTTGGACATGTCTAAAATTTTGTCTTTTGGTAAAGAGTTAATAGGTATTCTGCAACTGCTTCGGAAGAGTCTAAAATTTTGACCTTTGGTCAAAAGCTAGAGGAAAAAGTTCAGACATGGTGGTCCACTTTAGGGATTACAAAAATCCCTACCTATATGAGATTTAGGAATTGCATGCATCATTTTAATTGTTTTCATTTCGGTAAATGTATTTGTTCTACAATCAATGTACTAAAGGTGTACCCTAAATGATCGATGGTTTTGTTTCAATTTTGTTTTGTTTAGCTTTTTAGGTAGGAAAAAACCATGCATCAACAGTTTGTGTTATACTAGTATTATCTCCTTACCAGGTTAACAAATATTTAGAAACTATTGAAAGCATTTGCAGACGACATAAAATGGTTGGATTTGTGTATGAAAAGGTATAAAACATTGAAGAAAAGGTCAAAATGCGGATTACAAGCATTTCCTCTTTTACCCATAATGTTTTCAAAAAGCTTACTCTTCAGGGTCATTAAGATTTAGGATTGTTCGGTAAATGGTAATACACAATCTAGTTCTTAAAAATCAGTGAAATAGAACTTCTTTTCTAGGTAAGGCAAGGAATGTAAGAACAGTGATCAATTCTGATCTCAAAGTATCTCATATACAAATATTATCTTTATTTACAGCTATTTCCATCACTTCTTGACATCCTATGAATGCCATTATTTTATTATTAACACATCCATTATCCTACGTGTTATTTTCATACATGCAACTAACTAGTACAACTGAGGAAAAGCAGAAAGTTTGTTTGAGATGGACGCTCTCTCTCGCTTGTTTCAAAAACAACCAGAAAACATCATGGGGAATGGATAAATTGCATTTGTCATTTAATTGCTACCTTTCCACAATGTTTTCAAAGGCTGTTTATGGTATGAGAAGTGCTACTAGTATTTGAAAGGAAATGGGTAAACCACATTACCATAATCGTATGTAATTTCAAACTTTTCATATAAACCATTAGAAACAATGAACAGTGATTGATAGAAAGTCATGAGTTCTATTTATGGTTATTTGATATTATTGTTTCTCATCTTTTGCTCTAAACATTAGATATTTTCCTATTACAGACTATGCGTGTTGGTCATACAGTTCGAGTGATGTGTAAGTTATTCTTTAAGAGGTGATGGCTTACTAACAGAATATACCATATCTACACAGATCTGTAAACTACCTTAACGACGTATATTACAAATTTTTCTAACGGACAGATTTTTTTTAAAACTTTGCACATACAAAGCCTGTCATGTCTCTGGGAGATTACAGTAAAGAAAGATGTGGGTCACCGTGCTCGTTTCTGAGAAATTTGCTTTTGAAAAAGGTATCTACAAGTCCAAAATTCAGCTTATATTGGATTTAAAGCGCCTTTCTTTAATAGTCAATTAAACAGGAAAATTACAGGGAAAATATACAAATATACATCATTTTAATGAAAATTCATATATTTTTGCACAAAAAATTTATAAAAGCCTGGTTTTGAGCATGGTAAATGTACAAATATGCATGTTATATATGGATCATTGATTTAAAAAGGGAGATAATTTGACCGAATTAAGGGTTAATCTTAAATAAATACATACTTTCTAACGGACAGATTTTTCTTAAATTTCCACACTTATAGTATTTATAATTCTAAACAATAAGAAAAACTAAAAATGGCACCTATCCGTGCTTATTTCGTCAGAAAACAAGGTTCAAGGTCACTGTGGAAGTAATTTTTTCAAGGAAAAAAAGAGGGACAAAAGCTCAGCAGCCATAGTTGGAAAAGGAGAAATTGCTCAATAGGAGTGATTTCTCCTTTTCCAACAATAATTTTCAAAGTGGAAACAGCTATACTTCCACAGCTTTAAATTTCCTGACTTTGTGTCCTTGTTTGGTGTGTAACGCCGTGTCAGCAGCATTTTAAATATTTCTCGGTAACAGTTCAAAGATCCATTTTTTTTCTCTTCACCAGTACTACCCGAAGAAAGTGCTACTCGTTTCAGTGCACCAATATTCATTCCATTATGTGCAAAAAATACATAGGTGCACTTTTGATGCAATATCCCCGACAAAAATACATGCGCAGTAGGATGCGCACGAACATTTATCATATACGTCGTTAAGCTTTATCAGGATATCTTTTGTCAAAGTGCATGTTCTTTGTTACATGGAGAAGTGTGAGAAAATGACTTCTACTCAAGTTTGTTGGTTTATAAATTCATAAAAGTTTTAATCATTTGCTACCAAATAAAGAAAATTAAACTCTTTTTTACTGCTATAAATACTGTAGCATTTGATATGAAGAGGCATTTTGATCACCATTTAGGTTACAGAAATGGTCGATGTAAATCAAAGATCATAATTGCATGTTCTATATAAGCATGTAAACTAACACATGCTATGCAAAGTTTTTCTTAGCAATTTTTTAGTAGGGCTGTAATACTAATCAGTTCTTGTTGCATGTCCATGAACACACAGAAAGCACTGGTTGCTTATTTGGTTAAGATATGTTGGTGGTGGGAACTCATGGAAAAAGATGGCTTGAAATTTTGTTCTACTGCAAGGAAACCTATAAATAGGCTTATAATATCTATCTGAAAAGAAACCTAAATACAGCAGTTTAAAGACTTTTTTGGTCAGAATATCTCACAAAGTATCAGACAATGTAGACCAAGACTGCACTCCCTGTATGGCCTGCAACACGCAAAAAGGGCCATTCGGACATTTGTGTAAACTGTCGTCTCGGATCAGCCTGCGCAGTCCGTGCAGGCTAATCCGAAACGACACTTTCCGTTTTTAGATAATTTTCTGTTTTGCGCAAGTCTACTATATAGCACAAAATCTAATGTAGTCGTAAAGTGCCGTCTCGGGTTAGCCTGCGCGGACTGCGCAGGCTGATCCGAGACGACACTTTACGCAAATGTCCGAGTGTCCTTTTTCGCGTGTTGCAGGCCGTATAGCCTGACCTTGATGTACTCGTACATTGTCTGGAAAAACACCCTTTAATTTTACTTGGCACCTACATGTATAAGTTTAGTGATGGATTATGAAAATGTTAATTGATGCTTCGGTAATTACATAGATACCTGTTTGTCTCTGAACTCTATCTTGTTTTGCTCTTTAAACTGCTTATTAACCTTTTCTAGATGATCTCAGTTGTTTTAGACGATCAGGCGGAAGCATTTGAAAACATTTTGGGATAAAATAGAAAATACTGGTTACCATGATTTTCTCTTTTTCCAGAATGTTTCTATCCTTTCAAAGACGAGTTCCATACTTTTTAGCAAAATGTTATTTGACTTCTGCAATCACTTTCAATATAGACAAGACAAAAATTTTGTCGTCTGGTAAACAGCTCAAAGATGGTGAATATGGACCCGACACATAAAGGGTTACTGTCTTACTGACCATTTTCTTTGTACATGTATATCAAAATTGTTCTGTCTTTTCATTGTATGAAAAACTCCATGGTGTTTCAACTTACCAGCCTATTAACCCTTTACCACACAATACCAAGTTTTAATGACCCTGACAGAAAAGGCTTTTAAAATGTGGGATTGTGGGAAAAGGAGAAAATTTTGTTTTAATACAGGCAGCATTTTTCCTACATAGTGTTTGATCTTTATAATTAGAAATTTCAGTTTCTTAGTCACATTTATTTTGTCATATGCAGACTCCTTTCATTTGGACCAGTCTAAAATTTTGTCATTTGATAAAGGGTTACACAAGTTTAAAGCGACTCCAGACTATCTTTTTAAGTTAATAAAAAGTACAGAGCACTGCTCTGACTACATGTTCTCTAAAGTATGAACTTAATCTACTTTACATGCAAAAGCACATAGCTACGTGTTTAACATTATCTAGGGATAAAAGACAATCTTTCTAGGCTTTGTAAAGATATGCATTGGGAAAAAAAAAAAATGCCAATGGAAAACAATCAAGGAAAAAAATTTTACCACTAAGTTTCCTTGAAGTAATACAGAGTTACTTGTATATCAAACCTTTGTCAATAAGCAGATTTTGATAGGGTCATATATACATGTATACATAAAAGCTATAGTAATTTTCCAGTTGGCTTATGTCTTTTTTGGTCTTGCAAGATGTCAAAATGTTCTTTACTTAGGAAGAAGCAAAAACTAGCCTCAGGAAAGTTACTCCAACATACTTTATATCATATAAATACAAGTTTTAACAACAGAATATTGTTTTTGGAGACAAATTTATATGAAAATTATGAGAAATTAAAATCAAATAACGGTTCAATTGGTGAAAACCTATTTTTATGAATGGCGGATAAATATTACCGGTATAACACAATGATCAATCAAATCAAAAACCAAATTGAGCGTAGTTTGTACATGTGTTATGCATTATATAAATACAATAATCGGAACCATACTTTACACTGTGTAGATGTGGATATTTTTTATTGTATCCAATTTATTGCCATGCGATGTATTTGAGGTGGGAAAAGTACATACAAATAAGATTCTTGAGTATGTAATAACTGGTGCAGGGTGAAATGTATGTAGCTTTTTTTTTTTTTTTATATATTTCAGACAAGGCAAAGAGAGCATAGAGTTTTCAAACTTTTCAGAGAGATTCAAATGATACGAAGAGGGGCAGACAACTCTGTTGACAATTCAGCGATCACTGGTTACCCAGTTGTGGATTCCTCTTCATTTTTGATGATGGATTATGATTATTCACAATCAGCCATCTCAACTCACAGAACTGATACTGACCTTCAGAAATTTCTATGCAGTTCCCTTGACTACAACATGTGTTTAAAGTCAAGGTCCCTGTATTCATATCCAAGGAGACGTGATAAAGCATGGAATGAACTTAAGCAGAAACTAGATCATTCACTTATGTTTTCTAATAATTTGAAATGACAGAGCCTTTTGGATGTACTCTAAAAGTTAACCTATAAAAGCTCTCAATAAATAGACAACATATTCAGAGTGGAAAAAGATCTAATTGTTGCAATTTAAAGTCTACAGCCCCCAACCCAACGGTAAACATCGATGTTTTCAGAAAGGCTATTCGGCCAATCTCGGCAGCTTCCTTCGTAGACTCACTAACTCATCAGTAAATATCGTGTAACATCGACATTTTCGTAAAGTCTTTTCGGCCAATCTCGGAAGCTTCCGTCTTTTAATATGAGAGTTAGGGGCCGTAGACCTTAAGGCAGTTTTGGACAAAATATCTCGAAGTATTATGTTTTAGAGCATATTTTAGATCAGACTGCACATTCTTGCTGTTGGATTTTAGTCTACAGTCTGCAAATAGCAACTGAAGTTGTCACATGCAGGTAAAGAGTTGACAATTTCATATCAAGAACTGAGCCAAGCCCTGTGGCGCATTTGGAAGCATACAGGACTTGAGACAAGGAGGTAGCTGATTTGTATTCCAAATTTGAACAATCAATCCTGTCAAAGTGACTATCCTCAATTCTTGGAAAAAGAATTTTGCCAAGCTGGAGATTGAAACCAGCCACACAATGTTCTCAGTCCTGTACATTACAGACTGCTACGCGAGCTCAACTGTACAAATCAAAATTGATTACAAAGTTTATGTGGCTCAAATAATGGACTTTTTCTTTGAAAGATTAGAAAAGATTGTGAGAAAAGGAGAAAATCCTGGTTATAAGCATTTTCTCCTTGTCACACAATGTTTTCAAAAGCTGTCATCCAAGGGGTCGTTGAGACCTGGAACTGTTTGGTAAAGGCTTAATTTTTCTTGATTAAAGGCTTAACTTTTCTTGATTAAAGGCTTAACTTTTCTTGATTATACATGTCTACATCATGTATTCAAAATTTTAGACTTGTTCCAATTGATAATTGATGCAGAGAGATTAGATATTGCTCATGTGATGAGGTTTGTCTTGAAAGGGTAGTAAACATGGTGGGGAAAAGGAGTTACCAATATTTTCTCCTACCACAATATTTTCAAGAGCCTTTCTCTTCAGGATTATTAAATCCCAGGGTTCTGAAGGGTTATACATGTACCTAATCACCTACCTAGGAGTTTCTAGCTATTAGAATTAAGGATACTACGTAACTGCTCTACAAAATAAAATCATGAAAAATGCATTAAGGACTTAAATTCATACTTTTGATACAAATCTTGAATTAAAGTTGGGTTTTGTCCCAATGGGTTATGTCCTGGTGAGACTATGTCTTATTGGGCTTTTGTTCTACTGGGTTTATGTCCCAGTGGACTGTTGTCTTAGTGGTTTTTTGTCCTGACTGGACTTTGTCCTATTGGGTTTTTGTCAAACACGCATCTGATACTGTGCAGATAGAAATTTATTTTTCCATGGTGTTAGACTGTTAAATGTGTGTGGTGTATGTATCCGAGCCTTAAAATTTTATGGTATATAATAAATTTTAATATCAGTGGTATTGGTACAGTGTTGTGCATAGTACTAGGATGACAATATCGTAAGTGAATGAGCAGGTATCTAACTTGTCATGATATAGCATGCAATACACGAAAAGGGGCATTCGGATATTTGCATAAAGTGTCGTCTCGGATCAGCCTGCGCACTCCGCGCAGGCAAATCCGAAACGACACTTTCCTTTTTTCTGTAATTTTCTGTTTTGCGCAAGTCTACTGAAATACAAAATCTAATATGGACGTAAAGTGTCATCTCGGATTAGCCTGCACGGACTGCGCAGGCTGATCCGAGATGACACTTTGCGCAAATGTCCGAATGCCCCTTTTCGCGTGTTGCAAGCCATATCATTTACATACTTCTGAAATCGGAACTACACATCAAACACACAACAGAACTTAAATCCATCACAAAGGGATCCTCCTTGGTAGAATGGTGAAGTATAGGAATTGTAACCTGGAGGCCTTGGGTTTGAACATCACTGGAAGCATTGACTTTCTAGTGGAAGTGTCCTTAGGCCAGGCACTCCAGAGCCCTAGTCTAGCACTGGTGAATACCAGGACATATATGAACAAGACAGCTATGGCCGTGATATGACTAAAATAATGTTGAAAGTGGCATAAAACCCCATTCAATCAATCTTTTAGATGGTCACACAGGTGGACAAAACAGATGAAGAAAAGGTAGCTTCAAATCAACAATCAATTTATTAAATAAAATGAACAATAGAAAATTCATAGTACCTAATACAATAATAAAGATCAACTTCCAAACCGGCTACAACAGATCACTAACTTTATGCACAATCCCTTCAGCACTGAACCCAGTAGTGGTTCCATTAGCAGACAGTGTAGATCCAGGTCAGACTGTAAAGAACTCGCAGTCTGAATTTTTGATCTGCACTGCCTGCTACATTGCCAGGTATTCTGATTATAAAAGGCCTTGGGATGGTAATATGTGCAGCTTGAGTGCTGACTTACAAGGTCTAATTCATATACATAGCACTGAAAGAGTCAACTCTTTACAAAACAACAAAATTTTGGACTCATCCAATTTAAAAGCACTAGCAGACAAAAAGTCAAATGTGGCACGAATGACAGAACTTGACCTTAAAAGTGTTGAAAACATTGTGGGAAAAGGAGAAAATTCTGGTTACCTGATTTTCTTGGAGTGAATATTCAGGGGTACCCACAACAATGGTTTTTGGAAAAAAAATAAATGAATATCGTTGCCCTTAAAATTTTGTAATTACCTGTCTCATGAGAAACATAGTGGGAGTGTATAACAATTAAAGCTGAATCTACAACTTAACTCACCATCATTCTAAAAAATCATTGGCCCTTTTCTTCTCTCACTGCCCCAGGCAAAATATGTACATTTTGCAGACAGTATAAATCAAGATCAGACTGCACAGACCATGCAGTCTAATCTTGAATCTACTTCTGCTTAAGACTCTAAACCATAACCAAAAAGGATGTACATCTATAGTTGTTTTCATAGTAGTGAAGAAAGTGTCGAGGTAATTTTACTGCGAGAAGAAATACCCATAAAATGTCATGGGCCATCATGATATAACTGAAATCATGTTGGTAATAGCATTAATACATCAAACAAACAAACAAATGCAATTAAGTAAACTTCAACCCAAATTTTGGTAGAAACCATTATCATATAATTCTGTGCTTAAATGACTCTGAAGAAAAAGGCTTTTGAAAACATTGTAGGAAAGAAAAAAAAAACTTAGTAACCACCAAGTTCACCTTTCACTAAGTTTTCTACCCTTTCATAAGCAAATTCCAAAATTCCAAAATTTGAGCCAAATTTAATTTCTAGTTTGCACATGTTTTGAAATTGGGCACCTCTGAAATCTTTAAAGCTTCAAAACAGATAAACTGACAAATTAACCCTTTACCGCACAATGACCCTGGGAAAGAAGCCTTTTGAAAACAGTATGGGAAAAGGAGAAAATTCTGGTAACCAGCATTTTCTCCTTTACCTACAATGTTTTCTACCCTATCAAAGAAAAATTGCACCATTTGAGCCACAATGATAATGTCATCTGCAACTGCTTTCAATTTGGACAAGGCTACAATTTTGTCGTCTCGTAAAGGGATAAAATGCTCTCACCAGCAAAAAAAAGCTGTGATGAGGTTCAGAATCTCTCATTATACCTTTATAAAGTTAATTTTAATCCCTTCTAAATGGCAGATTTGAGTATTCTTTTTCTAAAACTTATGAGCAAAGTTTGATTCTTAAAAAAAAAATACAAGAATGCATAACGAGACAAACTGGGTCAAAAGAACTAATAAAATAATCATTCAACTGATACAAAGTATTTAAAAAAAAAAAAAAAATACGAAGTAAATGCAGTTGATGATAAGATCTAAATATAACAGAAAATGCACTAGCTACCGTATATGAAAATGTACACAGATCTTGGTAAATACCTTTTTTTGATTTTACCAATAGTAGTTATTTGATTGACAAAGAGATCAAAGTTCAGTGACTGTCAAAGTAAAAATGATGCTAGATCTTTATTGATTGACTGATTGACTGGTTTTTATGCTGCTTTCAACATTATTTCAGTCATATCACAGCAACAGCCCACATATTCAGTCTTGGGTTTCACCAATACTAGGCTAGGGCTCTGAATTGTCTTGCCCAAGGCCACCCCACAAAAAACCAAGTGGATCCAGTGAGGCTTGAACCCAGGGCCTCCTGGTCACAAGTCCTACACTTTACCACCAAGCCACGCAAGACCCCTCCCCTAGGTCTTCAACTCTTCACCAAAAAAAAAAAAAAAAAATGTTAGACTAGTCCAAATTGAAAGAATTTGCAGATGACAAGTTAAATGTGGTTGAAATTATAGTATTTGTCTTCTACAGGGTAGAAAACATTGTGGAGAAAAGGAGAACATGCTGTTTACCAGCATTTTCTCTTTTCCCCAAAATGTTTTCAAAAGCCTTCTTCATCAGGGTCATTAAAACTCAAGGATTGTTTGGTAAAATGTTAAAAGAATCTAAATGGTCTGAGCTTTTTTTCTTGCTAAAAATTTAAACATTTGTGCCTATAGTAGAATCTTGATAATTAAAACAAGAGGGCCATGATGGCCCTGTATCGCTCCACTGGCTAATAAGTAAAAACACTGCAAGCCAAACATTACAATACTTGGCCAATTGGTTTCAAACTTGAAGACATACAAATTTTTTTTCTATAAAATCCTACGAGAAAGTTATGACCCAAGGGCAAAGCCATTTTTGACCACAAAGCTATGATTACTTGAATCCTGGTGGAGGTCCACAAGATAAAGCCCCATACCAAATAATATAGGTCTAGAATGTGTGGTTATAAACAAGAAGATTTTCAAAATTTTATCAATAAAAGGCCCTGTAAAACATGAGACCCATGAGACAGGGCTAAATTTAGTAGCCCTAGGTCTTATTATGGTTAGTAACAAGAGGATTTATAAAGTATTCACCACAAAAGCACATGTGAAACTTGTGACCCCTGGTGTGGGGACAAACTTGACCCCAAGGCTATAATTTGGGCCCTTTGGTACAGGCCCACTAGATAAAGCTACATGCAAAATTTGGTAGTCCTGGGCCTTATGGCTAGGTACAAGTAGATTTTTAAAGTTTTCCCAATATAAGCCCATGTAAAACTTATGACCCCCAGGACGGGGCCAAATCTGACTCCAGGGCTATAATTTGGGCACTCTTGGTAGACACCCACTCGATAAAGATACATGCCAAATTTGGTAGCCCTAGGCCCTATGGCTAGGTACCAAAAGGATTTTAAAGTTTTCCTTATATTAGCCCATATAAAACTTGTGACCCCTGGGGCAGGGTCAATTTTGAGCCCAGGGTTATTATTTAGAGGAACTTGGTAGAGGTCCACTAGATAAAGCTACATGCCAAATTTGGTAGCCCTAGGCCTTATGGCTAGGTACGAGAAGATTTTTAAAGTTTTCCCTATATAAGCCCATGTCAAACTTGTGACCCCCTGGGCCAGGCCAAATTTGACCCAAATTTGGTAGCCCTTGGCCTTATGGTTTCAGACAAGAAGATTTTCAAAGATTTTCAATATTTTTCAGTTTTGTTGCCATGGCAACCAGAGTTTTTGAAGGAATCAAATTCTTTCTACAAATTCTGAAGAGGACCATGGCAGGTTCATTTCTGTGAAGTTTCATCAAAATTGGATGAGTAGTTTCAGAGAAGAAAATGTTTGAAATAAACATTAACGCACGGACGGACGGACAAACGGACAGATGCACGACGGACACCGGGCCATGACATAAGCCTGTTGGCCTTAGGCCAGTGGAGCTAAAAAAAACTAATGTTAATGATAAGTATGCCAAGATAATCAACAACACAACTCTTTACAACAAGTGACAAAATTATGGACTAGTTCAAATTCAAAGCATTTACAGACAAAAAAGTAGATGTGGCTCAATGGATGGAATTTGTTTTTGATACGGTAGAAGTCTTAGTGTGAATAAGGAGATAATGCTGCTTACCAGCATTTTCTCCTTTTCCTACAGTGTTTTCAAAAGCCATCTTTGTTATGGTCATTAAAATCCAGAGTTTTGAGGTAAACAATTAACTGTTACAACTATGATTTCATGTTTTTATGACTCAAGAGAAGACTTCAGAAAACTTTGTGTGAAAAGGAGATGCCGGTCACCAGCATTTTTTTCCTGTTCCCACAATGTTTTCTACCTTTTCAGGTATATCTGATCACTTGAGCTACATTTGATGAGTCTAAAACTTGCTTCCAGTTACCTTTTTACCACACAATCCTCAGTTTTAATGACCCTAAAAGAGAAGGCTTCTAAAACATTGTGGAATCAACCAATATTACTGAAACAGCGATTACGTAATCACTGTTTTAAAAAGGAGAAAATGCTGGTAACTAGTAATTTCTCCTTTTCCCACAATGATTTCTACCCTCTCAAAGACAGAAATCATCGTTTGAGCTACTATGAATTTGTTGTGTGCAAATGCTTTCAAAATTTTGTTGTTTGGTAAAAGGTTAAAGAATTAAAGCCAAGTATAAACATCTGTACGTCAAAATGACACTGTAATTTTTTTCTTAGAAAATCCAGCGACCTTGGTTCTGAATATACATAATCATGAGGAATCAAAACCACTGATATATACTGTTTCTGACAGTTATGAATGTTCAAGTACAAACTTCAAACTAATCCTTTACCAAACAATCCATTGTTTTAATGACCCTGAAGTAGGAGGCTTTTCAAAACATTTTTGCTTAACAGCATTTTCTCCATTTCCCTGATATGTTTTCTACCCTATCAGTGAAATATCTCATTATTTGAGATGCATTAAGGTTGTGACATTGTAGTTGCACCTCCAGTTTTATTGCTTTTTCATAACAATAATGACATGTATCTGGTATAAAAATATAATAATCAGTAATGTTTTTATCCTGTCTGTGTATCTGGAATGTCTGTCAAAAGTTTCATCCTAGGTAAGCATTTACCCCTTTACCAAACAATACCACGTTCTAACTACTCCCTGGAGTGGGAAAAAAAAAAAAAAAAACATGAAAAGGAGAAAATGTTGGTTACCAGCATTTTCTCCTTTTCCAACAATGTTTTCTATCCTTTCAAAGACTATTCCCATTATTTAAGCAATATATAAATTGTCATCTGCAAATGCTTTCAATTTGGACAAGTCTTAGTTTTTCAAGTTTGGTAAAGGATTAACTTCCAGCATTCTGAGTGGACAGTTCAAACTGCTAACACTGTACTTAATGACTAAAGATAACCTTTTCTTGCAACAGACCATACTTGAAAACATTGAAGTACTACATGAAATTACCCAGAACAAGTTATATAGACCCAAAGAGCAATTTTACCAGCATTTGGATCAGAATTGTACAGGAAGTGCAGATCATAGATTTGAGAGTAAATTAATCATTTTCAAAATTTCATGTCACAAAGAAACCTTGTTGTCTGCGCATGTCACTTTCTTCGAAGATTCTACCAGTCTGCTATGACGCATCACTCATCCCACATACATGGGAAAAGTACGGCTTACACCGAAGCTATTACCCAAGCCTGTGGGGGGCTGTTTTAATAAATGGCCGGTGCAAAGGTAACATGCTAGTTGATCACAGCTGAATGAATTGCACCAGGTATTGTTTTATTGAGTAAATGTTTTATTTTATTTCGAAATTCAAAGTAACGGTTGTTGTTTTGAAAAGCTGTCCAGTTCTGTACCCAGAATGCCCAAATTAGATAGATGTGTATTTGTAGAATGCCTTCTAGCAGAACATAATGAAAGAAACCTGTAAAATCTGATCTTGGATGTACACCGTTCATATTAACTCTTCAAGCGCCAGAGAGACCTTACAGATATTATTCAGTCTAGAAATGAGACACCAAAAAATGCAATTTCAGGACAGCTCCTGTCCAGAATGTCTTAGCAAAGCAGATTGTATTGATCAAAGTAAATGATGTTGATTTACACTGTCCTGTAGGTCACCAAGTCAGTCAGTGTTCCCTCATTCTGCTCACAGATCCATGTTTCACTATCTCTCTATTACATACACTGACCTTTATGAGCAATTATAATAAATGAGTTTTAAGCATAAAATTTGACAAATATTGTAACTCTGCCACAAAATCTGTATTGATAATTTTACACCATTTACAAGTTTAGTTGCCTTTGCAGCCAATGCAGGTCAAAGATCAGACTGCATGTTTTGTGATTTTTAATCAACACAGTCTGCTTTGCTGGGACATTCTGAACTAAAGGATTCTTGAACTTGTATTTTTGGGGCTTTTTTCTAGCCTGTTTAGTTTCTTTGAGGCTCTAAGAGATTTCTTTACCACACAGCAAAATTTTACACATACACATATTTACACATAATCCAAACCATATGCAGATAGCAAATTAAATGTTACTCAAATCAAAATTTTTGTATTACAGTATGTGAAAGGGTCGAAAACATTACAGCATTTTCTCATTTTTATTCACAATGTTTTCAAAAGCCCTTTCATCAGGGTTGTTAACATTTGAGATTGAGTGGTTAAGAGTTTATAAGAACAATGTAGATTCAAGAAGAGATTACCCAGTTTTCATAGAGACATAGGTAGTGAAATGATTACTTAACATTCTAATCAAATGCAGTTTACACATACAGTCAACTCACATGAAATTCACAAACACAGATCTATATGAAATACAAAATAAATGTACACAACCAAAATATCATAACTTATCTCTATTAACGTCACAATATACAAACTCAAACTATTTCGAACCCTGACAATACAACCCACTTTAACTCAGAAAGATCTTCATCTGATGGACTTGCCTATACAAGTAGAGAGTATATATCTAAGAATGGACTGCACAGTTAGTGCAGCCTCATCTTGATCTACGTTGTCCACAAAAAAAAGTTTTTTTCGTCCATGGCGTTGAATTGGATAAGTCAATTTTATGATGACAAGATAATATTGTACCATGCACTTAATGACTTGTGTATCAAAAGTCTTTGGAAAGTCTGAGCCAATCAAATGGCTTGCGATAAATTTCGTTCTTAACGTTTTACCACACAACCCAGAGTTTTAAAGACCCTGACAAAGAAAGCTTTGGAAAACATGCTAGGAAAGGGGGAAAATGCTGGTAACCTTTTCCCACCATATTTTCTAACCTTTCACAGACAAATCTCATTATTTTTACCCCATTTATTATGCCATATCCCAACTGCTTTCGATTTAGACCAGTCAAAATATAACTTGTCCAAAGCTAAAGTTCTGGGTAGATAACAAATCATAGGAGACTAAGATGATGATATTTGTTTTTTAAGGGTGGAAAACATTGTTGGAACCAGAGAAACTGCTGGTTTCCAGCATTTTCTCCTTTTCCAACAATATTCTCAAAAACCTTCTCAATAAAGGTAAACACAGGATTGTTTGGTTAAGGTAAAGGGTTTAGGTTTTTCAACACTTAAGTTTCTCAGTAAGGTAGTAAGATTAACTCTCTACCAAACGACAAAATTTTAGACTGGTCCAAATTGAAAGCACTTGCAGACGACAAAATAAACGTAACTTAAAAATTGAAATTTGTTTCCAGCAGGGTAGAAAACATTGTGGGAAAAGGAGAAAATGCTGGTTACCAGCATTTTCTCCTTTTCCCACGATGTTTTCAAAAGGCTTCTATCTAAGGGTCGTAAAAACCAGGGATTGTTTGGTAAATGGTTAAGTCGCTGGTACAAAGCAGATCTTAAAACAAAAACTGTCATTAGACAGCACATTTGCCTGAAGAGCGCCTTGAGCTCTTAAAAAGTTTTAACTCTTTACCAAATGACAAAATTTTAGACTTGTCCAAATTGAAAGCATTTGCAGACGACAAAATAAACGTGACTCAAAAGTTGAAACTTGACTTCAGAAGAGTAGAAAACATTGTGGAATAAGGAGAAAATGCTGGTTACCAGCATTTTCTCCTTTTCCCACAATGTTTTCAAAAGGCTTCTTCCACTGGGTCATAAAAACTAGGGATTGTTTGGTAAAGAGTTAAAGTAAACCTTCGACGTAAAATATATGTCTATGACCTTGGCCTTAAGATTATGGGCGTGGGCAGGGTTACTGCTGAAAAAAATTTTGGACCTATATCTATCATCAAGCCAAATACGAACTAAATCAATCATGCTGTTTCAAAAATGTGAACAAAATAAATTAAATTTAAATGTGAATGCTAATCCCAACACTAACACTAGGGGTAGCGAAATAGCTTGTCCTGAACTTATCTATCAATAAATTATTACAGTTAAGTGTAAATACATTACTTTGTGCTGTTCTGAACACTATAGCTCTAAATCAGACTACAGTTAACATGCAGTCTCATCTTGGATGTAAAATTTCCATACCAATGCATTTTTACAGACTGCATAGCGTTCGTTTGACCCTTTAGCAGGCAACAAAATTTTAGACTCGCTCACACGGAATGCATTCCCAGATATAAAATCAGTGTTGCTCAAATGATAGAAATTGTCTTATTTACAGTAGAAAACATAGTAGGAAAGGAGAAAATGATGGTACTTCCCACAGAAGCTTTCTCTCTCAGGGTTGCTATAACTTTGATTGGTCTAGGGAACAGGTTAATTCATTCAACACTTTAAAAGTTTACAGAAATATATCTATGGTTACAAGACTTTCTAATCACCTAGACTTTGTTGAACTAATTCTTTTTCGTCATTAGTTTCCCTGTTTTCTTTAATTTCCTCTTGATTTTCAGAGTTCAAGTCATCTATTGGTTGACTTGTTTCAGAATATTTTCTAATATAACTTTCAAGATGTGACAAGTTTGAAGGTAAACTCAACATTCTCCAGTCATTCTGAGCAGCACCTTCATCATTTTCTTCCAAAACTTGTTCTGTGAAATCCATAGTCAAAAATTCGAGCTGATCATCATCTAACATGGGACCACTTGTAATGCTTTCTGTATCAGACACAGAGCCTTCCTCAAAATCTTGGACTGATGGCACTTTCAGAAGTCTTTTCACTGATTTTTCCGAACCTGGGGTTGGTAATTCTGCAACCTCGTCATTTTTATCGGGCTGAACGTCTTTGGTGTACTCTGTTTTATTGTGTTTATTAGAGGTAGGGGAGACAACCTTCTGAGCAACTTTGTTGTTTGCGTAAGGGTAGGTGGGAGGTTTGGCTGCAGTTTGATCAGATCTTTGTCTCAGTATTTTTGAACTGGGTTTATTAGAGGTGGTGTTTATTTTCAGACTGGCTTGTAAAGGATCTTGCCCAGCCCCTACAGGGAGCAGAATTAGGCCTTTCAATTTTGTTGATGATTTCTTCACATGTTGTGATGGTACAGTAGACAATGAAGTCACTTGACTTGAAGCTGTCAGAGTTAAGTCCCCTACTTTAGAGTCTGATTTGGAATTTCTGCGGGGGTTAAGTTCATAATGACGGTCATCAAAAACGAGATCATCCCCTGCCCTATCACTGAACTTTTGATCCTTTGACATTGATTCTCTTGTTGAATTTGATGGCAGAGACATATAATCGTCCGCTAAATTCACTCTAAAGTCTTCACTTACACTATCTAATATTTGTCTCTCCGTTCTAGCATCACACACCCCTTCTGTTTCAATGGCCTGTCTGTAACTAAGACTACGGGCCTTCTCTGGAGATGCATATATAACTGAAGGTAGATCAACATTGTGACTAGACAAACTGACTGTTGAAGACTGTGAGGTTGTGACTGTTGTCTGACTGACACCTCCACTACAACTACTTGCCACATGAGATGTTTTACCGTCAATACTCAGGGGTTCTTTTCCTCTCATTGGAGGAGGTGAAGGAGATTCTGACCCTACACCAGCCCCTCTGATCCCAAGTTCTGCCTGGTTTTTCATTTCCAATCTCTGTCTATGAATTTCTTCACTGATCTCTTCTAGATTTCTTAGGGCTTCAGAGTAGGTTTTCTTTGCACCATTTACAGACGCCTCCAGATTGTTGACAGATTTTTTCCTGTCCTGAAACATTGTTATATTTCAGCTTTAGCCCTTTACCAAACAGCAAAATCTTTGACACAACCAAGATGAATGCCTTTGCTATAAATTCAACCAAGCTCAACACATTTTTTTCTGTCTTTGAAATGGTAGAAAATATGGTAAAAGGAGAAAATGCTTTCTCCTTTATGTTTTCAAAAGCTTTCTTTTTCAGGGTCACTAAAACATGGAATTGTTTGGCAAAGGGTTAACTCTTTACCAAATGGCAAAATTTTAGACTTGTCTAAATTGAAAGCGTTTAAATAGTAATCAAATGATGAAATCTGTCTTTCAGGGAGGAGAAAACATTTTTGGGCTAGGAGAAAAGGCTTGTAAGATGAATTTGCTCCTTTTCTCACAATTTTTCCTAAAGGCATCTTGTTTAAACACATGATTATTTGGTAAAGAGTATAAAATAGGCCACTATGAAACGATTAACACAATAATAAATGCACATGTATGTTGCTAATGTTTTTGCTTAACTTTTCTTTTCAAATCTTTATCCTTTGGGTAATGGTATTTTCACAACTTACATAATACAGGTACTTTTTTAATGTCTAGAATTAGCATGTCCAGAAATAGGTTAAGCTAATAGGTTAACATGATTCATAACAATACCGATTGTTGTGTGCAATTGATTGTTATTGATTGCCAAGTCTAACTACTACTGTCTCATTAGCTAGCCTAATTTCAAACAAACTCGAGAGAAAGTAATAAGTTCTAATAGTTACAAAACCCACTGGTTTACCCTTATGCATTGAGCATTCTAGTGTTGCTTTAACTCTTTACCACACAATCCCAACTTTTAACAACCCTGAGAAAGAAGCCTTTTGAAAATATTGTGGGATAAAGGAGAAAATGCTGGTAACCAGCATTTTCTCCTTTTCCCACAATGTTTTCTACCCTTCCCAAACCAAATTTCAATTTTTCAGTCTCATTTATTTTGTCGTCTGCAAATGCTTTCAATTTGGACCGGTCTATAATTTTGTTGTTTGGTAAAGAGTTAACAGTGTAAACTGATAGCCTGTTGCAAATAAAAAAGCAGTCTGATCTTCAGTCAACACTATCTCATTCTTTTTAACAATACTCAGACAAAAGAAATTTTGAATTAAAAAATCTGTTGGCTATTTTTTAAAACCTTGTTAATCAACCGTTGAATGATAAAAAAAGAATGGTCAACAAATTTTCTGATAACAACAGTGGTTCAATTAATCTAAGAAAAATATCAAAAATCAAATCATACCTCCATCATTTGGTTGAACTTTGCCTTCATTTCAAAGTACGGTCTGAAAAAACATTTGAAAAAAAAAAAAATCTCAGTACAACTTTCATACAACACATCTTCATCTAACTTAACCCTTCAAGCGCCTCTCATAACTATAGTTGCCTTTGCAGCCAGTGTAGATCAAGATCAGGCTGCACAAAACGTGCAGCCTGATCTTTGATCTACACTGTCCGCTTTGCTGAAACACTTTGGACCAGAGCAACCTTGAAGTATTATTTTGGGTCTTATTTCAATACTGAAAGTATACTTTGGGTTAATTTGGCGCTTCATGAGTTAACGCTTTACCAGACAACAAAATTTTGGATTCATCCGTTATCACAGCATACTGTTGCCAAGTAAGGTCCAACAAGAATTTAGAATTAGCTCAAATTGTAGAATTTGTCTGTAAAGGATAGAACACATGAAAAAAGCAGAATATGCCGGATACATAGAGGATATCTGATTTTTTCGGTGAAAGATTGAAATTTATTTCATTGAGTGAACACTGTCGGTAATATTTTCACAAGTGGCTGCCACTCGTGAAAATATTACCAATTATGTACACTCAATGAAATAAATTTCGATCTTTCACCGAAAAAAAACAAATATTCTATTTATTTCATGCTTCTAACCCTTTTTCAGGAACTTAAATCAAAATTCAGTTCAGTTCTTTTTGGTAATTCACTGTGGCGTACCCCTTCCGCATAACAATGTATTACAACATTACATAAAGCGCGAGAAATGTACTGTAAATTACGTCATATTTCCTTCTGGTTGAATGGCGCATGCATTTTACCTAGGTAACTAGTGCGCGGGAACTACTGTTTCCGCCTTCAATTGAAGTCTGAAAATAAAAACGGTCTTTTTCACTGGTCTGAACCATGAAATATCGAAAAATATTTCACCATTATTTCTCAATAAACTTCTGGAAAGCATGACATAAACCTGTTTCTCTGTAACTGGAATTTTCTCCTTTCCTACAATGGTCTCAAAATTCAATACTTTCAGCGCTGATTGGTAAAGGGTTTACCCATCACTATGCATATAACTCAATCAGTAGTTAATCACTGAACACATTGCAGGAAAACTTACAATTGGTGCTTTTCCCATATTGTTTTGTCAATTTTAACAAGCCCCACATTTTGTTCTTAACCCTTACCACACAAACTCAAATTTTAATGACTCTGAGGAGGAAAACCTTTGGAAAGATTGTAGGAGATGGCTAAAATTCTGGTAACAAGCATTTGTTTCTTTTTTCCCCACAATGTTTTCTTACTTTTCAAGGAAAAATGTAATCATTTGAGGAACATTTATTTAGTTATCTTTACATGCTTTCAATTTTAACAGGTCTGGAATTCTGTTGCCTGGTGGAGAGTCAAAGGTTCAATTATCTTTTAACTCTTGACCTAGCAGAGAAATCCCCAGCCTCTCTCTCTCTGTCCCTCTCCCTCTCTCTCTCTCTTACTCTTTTTCCTCTCTCTCTCAGGAGGTGGTGTGAGGGATGGGGGAAGTGTATCTTTGGTAAACAAAATGTTACAGAAGCAAAATCTGGAAATTTATATCCCTTTCATTTTCTTCAAAATCTTTTTTCTGATTCATGCAGCCAGAGTATTAATACACACAAAATATAAGTAAACAAGGAAAACATTTTGAGACAATCAACTGACGCCGTGAAAAAGTTTGCAATTACCCTACCCTGGTAACTATTGCTAAAAGATGTTTTGACAAAATAATCCATGCTAAAAATAAATACTTTTCGGTGCAAATTGGCTTTCCTTGTACATAAAAAGCCAAGCACAAGTGGTGCAGTCTGTAGCATACAGGACTTGAGTACCGGTGTTGCTGGTTCGAATCCCCAACTCGGCAAATATCTTTATGAGGATTGAGGAAAGTCACTGCCATAGGATTTGTTCCCCTCTCACTGCTGATCATTGCCTCAATGATGCTTATGTGGGAAAGCAGACAGTGGCTCAGGAAGAATATTGTGCAAAGTTCTTGGGAGAGAAACTCCAGGAAATCATGGATAGATGCACAGGCACTACAAATGATAAAACATGATCATCCCTTCTTAAATGATAAGCAAAAGATCCTTGAACTGAAGACTACAGATCATATTTGATGAAAATTTTGTCTGCATAGTAAATACTGGAAAATATCAAAAGTAAGAAGTAATAAGTTACAAGCATTTTCTTCTTTTTCACAATGTTTAGTAAAAGCCTTCTTGGTCAGGGTTGTTTTCAAAACTTGGGATTGTGTGGTAAAAAGTTAAATCTTTAATGCATTAAAAATGCAGACTTGTCCAAATTAGAAGCATTTTGAAGATGACAATATAAATGTGGGTCAAATAATAGAATTTATCTTTGACAGGGTACACATTGATGGAAAGGAGAAAGTACTAGTTACCAGCATTTTGTACTCTCCTTTTCTTTTCTCATCATGTTTTCAAAAGCTTCTTTTTCAGGGTTGTTAAAACTCAGCCTTGTGTGGTAAAGGGTTTTACTCTTTACCAGACAGCAAAATTTGGTACCAGTCTAAGTTGAAAGCATTCTGCAAGCAAGAAATGGAATACTGCAAAAATATTGGAATTTTTCTCTGAAAGGACAGAAAACGTAGTGAGAAAAGGAGAGAATGCTGCTAACCAGCATTTCACTCTTTTCCCACAATATTTTCAAAAGCCTCTTTCCATGAGGAATTTAAAACACAGGATATTCTGTGAAGCTTTGATACTCAAAGTTTGGTTAGTACAATCCCCAGACACAATTCATGTGTAAAAATTTGTTTACATATTTACTTTGGTTTTTAGCATCCAGAAACTCAAATAATCAAATGAAAATGGGAAAACCATGTTCATGCTACCCTGCGACAGCTCTAAGAAAAGCTATGACAAAGGTAATCACTTTTCACCATAAACAATGACTACCTTTGTCAGCCACTTCTATTATGATATCTACATGCAACATACTGTGCGTTTCAGGCAAGCGTATAAATGGGGCTGTTCATGCAGGACACTTACAAGTAGAGTATTTCAAACTGGTTAGTGATGTCACTGAGCCGCAGGAAACTGCGTTGTATTGAGAATCTGAGTAATATAATAGACTGTTCTTTGTAAAAAACTGATTAGCCCTTTTAAACCACAAAATTTCGGATGCAACCAAATTGAAACCATTTGCGAAAGACAAATTAAATGTAGCTCAAATGATGTTTTCTGTCATCGATCTGGTAGAAAACATTGTGGGAAAAGGAGAAAATGCTCATTACCAGCATCTTCTTGTTTTTCCACAGTGTCTTCAAAAGCTTTCTTCTTCAGGGTCACTAAAGCTCCACATTGTTTGGTAAGTGGCTAAATTATGGCAGTAATACAGTGAGGCATACCAAGAAATCAATACCCAGGCCTGTATTTACCATACTTTCTAAATTGCATTCTCTGCCTTTTTCTAGATTTAGAAAGTAACACAATCTAGAGTATCTTGACATTTATAGCTAAACCAAGTAGTTTAATCAATCAGAAATTGCATCACTTTAAAATCCTAAAAATTCTTGACAAACTAAGAATACAACCAAGAATGGTTCGTGAATACAGGCCCTGCAGCACTCAATAAATGATATGGATATATAGTGACAAGGTGTTAGACCCACATATTTCAGTATCATGGTTAGTTTTTAAATCTCTTTTTACTCGGAAAATGCAAAAAGTATACTGGACAGACTAGATCCAACTTCAGACAACTACCAGCCATTATGAGTTGTCACATTCAAGAATTCAATACAAGGACAGGTAAAAGTAACAAGGAAGTATAACTGGTCCTAACCTAAGTTTTATCATTTGTCAATTTCTAAAATCTTTTTTTTTTCCTGTGAGAGTTAAAGGCCCACTAGATGCCAACTGTAAACAATTCGAGGGTTAAATTGCAGACATAATCTATCAAAGTTCAGTTGCTGACAGAAAAAATTACACAACTTTTCTGGGACTTAGAACTCACCTTGACTTGTTGATAGCCCGTTTTAAATCTTTCTGTAATTTCTGCACTCTATCTTCCGCCTCTTTGAACTTGTACATTGTTCTTTGGTGCACTTTCTCGCTCTCCAGCCTCTCCATCTCTGCATCATTTACCTGTCATAATCATGGACAACATTTGGTTGTTTTTCACATTTATATAAGGCATTTTTTTGTGTTTTTATTGTAAAAACACTAAATATAGAAAGAAGTAGCTACAGATCTTCTACTCACCAACAAGAAGACTTCTAAAATCATTCTTGTACAAGGACAAAGTGCTGATTACTGCACTTTCTAATTTTGTACAATTTTTTCTACCCTTTCATTTTCTCACTTTGGTGCAATTTTTTCTACCCTTTCAACATTAAATCCACTCATGTGAGCCACATTTGCCATTTGCAAAATGCTTTCAAGAAAGTCATATCTAAAATTTTGTGATCAGGTGCATGGTCAAAACCAGCTGATATAAAGCAGATGATGTTTGTGTTATAAGTGTAAAAGTATCTTATAAATAAAAAAGTACTGATGCAAAATTTTTCTTTTAGATAATCCACAGCTTTTATGATTGAATGTTATGTTATACCATTATGCCCCTTATTGACGCTTGACGCTCTCCTTCACATCAGTTCTCCCCCCGCTTTTTTTTTCTTACTTAAATGGACTTATCAAATGGAAAATCCATCGACTAAGTTGAATAAAACCAGCTAGAATAAACTAATGGCATCAGCATAATCCTAACTAATTGACAAATCCATGCCATTAACACCTGACTATCCATACACTTCAGGTAACATTATAAACTTCCGGTAACATTATGAATTTGTCAAATAACTTGGAAAACCTTTACAAAAGAGAGTATTGACAATAAATTTTCCCTATTATTTGTGAACACTGTTTCATATCCAAATAAATCATGATCAGTGGTAGAATCAATAGTCTGTATTAAATACTAAGGGTTTCTCACATGGGGATCGCTCTGCCGTCAGAACTGAATAAAATCCAGACAGCAATACTGTTGTTATCCTCGGAAAATTCCACATCATTTTACCTCCATTAATCGCCCCCTTTCGGAAAATGTAACGCCCCCAACCCCTGGTATGTTAAAATGTTAAAAAGAGACAAAAGGGTACATGTAAATAGTAACCTTCATTGTCGCATGGTTAAGCATCTCCTGCCAGGCTGCATCTGAAGTATCCTCCCTTTGCATGTAACCTTGTTCAGCCAGCTGGACCATTTCTTTTGCTGCTTCATGCATACTGCAGGCTCTCTCATACATATAGGCAGCTTTTTGAGTTTCAATATGCACCTATAGTGAAAATTTATCATTACTAGATACCACAATTTTAGATTTGTAGACCTGGGCACGTTTTCACCAACCATTCTTGAGAATGTAAGACTGAGAATGTTCTTAAGATTGGTTGGCGAATACATGCCCAGCTGAAAACATTCTGCTGGCAACAAATTCAGTGAGGTTCAGTTGACAGGATCTGTCTTAGGAAAGATAGAAAATGTTGTGGGAAAAGGTTACCAGCATTTTCTCTTTTTCTCGCAATCTTTTTAACTCTTTACCAAATAGCAGCACTGTAGACTTGTCCAAACTGAAAACATTTGCAGAGACAAATTAAATGCGGCTCAAACGTTGGAGTTTGTTGTTGAAAGGGTAGAAAACATTTTGGGAAAAGGAGAACATGCTGATTACCAGCATGTTCTCCTTTTCCCAAAATATTTTCAAAAGCCTTCTTCCACTTGGTCGTTAAAACTCTTTATCAATCAATCCTGTGTTTTAATGACCATGACTTAGAAGGTCTTTGAAAACATTGTGGATATTGGCCAAATTAATGGTATACAGCATTTTCTCCTTTTCCCTCAATGATTTCTACCCATCGATTAATCCACATTTATTTTGTCATCTGCAAATGCTTTCAATTTAGATGAAAAAAAAAAAGACACATAATGAAATATAACCTTCAATGGAGAAATGATTTTTGTTCAAAGTATTAAGCTGGAAATGTCAAAATATATTTCTGACTTCTTTTCCATTTTCTCTATCTTCTATCTTCATGCTGTTCCTTTCCTTTTAACCCTTTACCACACAATGCCGACTTCTAACAACCCTGGGAAATAAGCCTTTTGAAAACATTGTGGGAAAAAGAGAAAATGCTGGTAACCAGCATTTCTCCTTTTCCCACAATGTTTCTACCCTATCAAAGAAAGATTGCACCATTTCGGCTACAAAGCAATTGTCGTCTGTAAATGCTTTCAATTTGGACAAGGCTAAAATTTTGTCATATGGCAAAGGGTTAATCTAGATTGCCCTACAAGAAGTTTTGAAGTATCACTAGTAGTTTCACTGCGAAAAAATTATCAAGATAATAACTGCCAAAAATTCTATTTACCCTTTACCTAAGGACAAAATTTTAGACATGCCCAAATTGAAAGGTTTTGCAGAGGTGAAAACTTCAATGACTCAAAAATTGAAATTTGTCTTTGAAAGAGTAGAAAACATTGTGGGAAAAGGAGGAAGGGCTGGTTACCACAATGATTTCAAGAGCATTCTCCTGCAGGGTTGTTAAAACTCAGGATTGTTTGATAAATGGATAACTCTTCACCTGTCAACAAAATTTTAGACATGGAGCATTCAGAAAGCATCTGCAAGGAAAAAATAAAATGGGGCTACAATGATGAATTTGTTGATTGTATTGGAGTTTAACTTCTTACAAACGACAAAATTTTAGACCTGTTCAAATTGAAAGCATTTGCAGACGAGAAAATATATGTGATTCAAAAGCTGGAAGTTGTTTTGGGAAGGGTAGAAAACAATGTGGGAAAAGGAGAAAATGCTGGTTACCAGCATTTTCTCCTTTTCCCACAATGTTTTCATAGACTTTCTTTCTGAGGGTCTTTAAAAGTCCGGATTATGTGGTAAAGTGTTAACGCTGTTTTAACAGCTTGGGTCATATTACCATGGTCACTGCATCTACACATGTGTTTATTGGCTTTTTCATACCAGTATCGACAATTTTCTTTCCAAGCAACTGAATACTTTTCTAACATGCAAGAGAGATGAGAGATGAAAAATCCCTGGAAAGCAAGTTTGCCTCAACTTGCTATCGAGCTCCAACCCACCAGGTCACCAGTCAGATACGCTAATCAATGAGCTACCAAACCAGACCCAGTTGTGAATTTTGTCTTTGTAAGTGCAGAAAACAATGTGGGAGGAGAAATTGCAAGTTACCAAAAGACAGTATTTTTAAAAGCCTTCTCCCACAACATCACTCAAATGTGGGATTGTTTGTAAAAATCCACTAATGCTTGATGTCTCCAACAATGGATAAGTGCAAACACTGTACAGGTAGATTCAGACCAGATGCACTACACCGGTCAAGACTAGGTAATATTGTGGGTCATTGAATCTAAGTCAAAAGTTTTTGTTCGAAAACTAGAGACAAGATTTTGTGGTATGAACTTAACCCTTTCCCAAATGATAAATTTTAGACTCTTCCAAACTGACAGCATCCACAGACAATGAATTCAGAATGGGTAGAAATGAGCTTTAGGTATCTGATAGGGTAGAAAACATTGTGGGAAAAGGAGAAAATGCTGGTTACCAGCATTTTCTCCTTTTCCCTCAATGTTTTCAAAAGCCTTGTTTCCCAGAGAAATGAAAACCAGGGATTGTTTGGTAAAGGGTTAAAGTTACATTTTAACAGCCAGAGAGAAAAAACACTGTTAAAATTTGATAAACTGTAGAATTGTTCGGAATTCGGTCAGCTATGTAAACAAAAAAAATCACCAATGTATATGGTGCAAGCAATAAATACATATATCAGAAATCTTTCATTTAAAACCAGAAACATCGCAATAGTTATTTCTTTGATGGCCTCCAGAAAATGAATCGCAATTTCTATTGGTCTTAATCTATGCAAGCTTGCAGTCACCATGGGCAACATTTGGCATAAAGATACAAGAACGATTATAGTTAGATAAAGTAAATATAAAATGGGTTCAAAATTGGCTGAAAACGAGTTTAAATGTATCTTTGATGTCTGGAGACAAAGGTCATACCTCCTTTGACTTGTGCCTTGCATCATAGTATGGTCTTGCTTTCTCTACAGCCGAGCCTAGTTTCTTTGCAAGTGCATCAAGCTTATGAGTTGAATCTGACAATGCTTGCCTAAAAGAGGCCCTGGCATCCTGTGACAATAAACATAATTTAAAAAATACAGCTTAATTCTTTATCAGACAACAAAATTTTAGTCCATACTGAAGGTATTTAAAGACCACATGTTAATAGTGGCTAAAATAATGGGATTTTTCTATGAAAGAGTAGAAAAAACTAATCCCAGATTCACACAGTCCACTTGGCAGAGACATTCTGGTCAAAAGCAACCTGGAAAGGTTAATGTAAGTCAGTATCATGATTTTCATTTTTTTAAATTTTACCTTTATACCACTCTGTGATGAATAGTCAACAGCTTGAGGTATAACACTTAGATACCTTAACCCTTTACCACACAGTCCTGACTTTTAACAACCCTTATGAAGAAAACCTTTGAAAACATTGTGTGAAAAGAGGAGAAAATGCTAGTTACAAGCATTTTTTTTCCTTTTCCCCCATTTTTTTTACACTTTAAAAGACAACTTTAACCCTTTACCAAACAATCCCTGGTTTTTACGACCCTGAGATAGAAGCCTTTTAAAAAACATTGTTGGAAAAGGAGAAAATGCTGGTAACCAGCATTTTCTCCTTTTCCCAAAATGTTTTCTACCCTGCTAGGAACAAATTTCAATTTCTGAGTTACGTTTAATTTGTTGTCTGCAAATCCTTTCAATTTGGACCAGTCTAAAGTTTTGTTGTTTGGTAAAGAGTTAAAAGTTTTGGGTGTCATTTGTGACATTTGTTGTCTGCAAATGTTTATTTTCTACACGGCTATAATTTTGTTGGCGGGTAAAGACTCAACACTCATGACCAAAACAAGAGCACTTCATGGCAGTGCATGCTGCTGCAAATGCTCAGCTGCAGATGCTTGATTTTCAGTGAAAATTTTCAGTCGAAAATGGGACATAACTATCAAAAATATATGATGGTTACCTGCCCTTGTCGTATGGATTCTTTTTTTTATACTTATCGACTAGCCCAAATTTGAGGTAAATATCTTCAGTAATAACAGAGATATAATAAAATGTGGAAGTTTTTTGCTCCATAATGATGACACAGACAACAACAGGGTTATGTCAGTATCTCGATGTTTTCTTCAAAAACAGCCAAGCTAAGAAGAAAGTACAGATCCTCACATCTAGCTCCAGCTCCAGTCTATTTATTTCCTCTGAGGCTCTATTCAGTCGTTCAAGTTCTCCCTTAAATGAAAAACACAATCAGTTGAGCAATGTTCTTATAAAACTCTGAACCCTTTACCACAAAATCCAGGGGTTAACAACCCTGAGGAAGAAGCCTTTTGAAAACATTGTGGGAATAGGAGAAAATGCTGGTTACCAGCATTTTCTCCTTTTCCCTTCATCTTTTTGACCCTTTCAAAAAATGAAATGATCATTTGGACCACATTGAATTTGTTGTCTGCAAATGCTTTGAATTTGGATGAGTTTTTAATTATAATGTCACCAAATGTAAAAATTTTAAAAATAGAATCAACAAATATTGGAAAGATCATCCAGGTAAATTCACCCCATGCTGCAACACTCCAGCAAATAACAACCACCAAGAATCAAGAAACAGGAGGACCTTCAGAAGCAATATGCTTACCACTGGTCTGAAGACCGTAAGTTAAAAAGCACTGGACCTAGCAAGAAAAAATAACGTAACTGGATATGAATTTACCTTTTTCTCACTGAACAAGGGCCAGATTCACTATATATTCATTTAGAATTCTATTGTGTGACTTTTCCAACACAAATTGCCACTATCTGTACAAGCATATTTCGGGTTAAATGAAGAAGTGCATATTTAAATGAAGTTCTGTTTAGCAAATTTATTTTAAATGGCAACCCAAAAAATCAATTTTAAATGCCTGTATAACCATAATCCCTGCTTGAATCATGCATATTCAATAATAACAACATATTCATTCTTCGGTTTTGTGCCAGAAGCTGAATTTGGACATGGGAAAACCTGCCCTCACTACATGGCTTTCAATATCCATTAAACAGTTCATTAATAAAGAACTGAAAAACATCATTTGTACCAAAGGTCAACTAAAATGTTACCTATCAATAGAAGTAACCATTTTGAGTAGCATAAATGAACAGTTGTTAGTCTATTATCTTCATTATTTGAAGCACAACGAACAGGACGGATGAGTGTAATGGCGTCCATTGGCCCTCTCTTGACAGCAGCACTAGAATACCAGAAAAGCCTCAATTAATGCATTTTGGCTCCTTCTATCAATTTATTTGCACCTATGAGGAAAGATTATGAACGTTTTTCAACAGTACTTTATCTTAAAACAGCTGAAGGTATTCATTGTCTCAATAAAAGAGTCAGAAATATTTACTCTCATTAACAGTGAGTGGTCTGGAAAAATTTTTTCGTCGTAAGTGACCGAACAAAATCAGAATCTTGTCACATGACTTTTTGGCATCAACACCAACTATGTCACATATGGGGAACTTCTCAGGAGAAAAAATTAAGACAGAAAATTTAAAAAAGGAATCTATTGGGTTGAAAAAGGTAATAAAAATTTGTCACCTTAACGGATCTTTCCCTTAGATACATGTATACCGGTCCAACGAATCACCGAAATACCACTGAAACACCACAATACCCATTTTCTTTATTAATCATTGAAATCAGATAACAGAAGTCATGGTTTTTGGTACAAATAGTAATCATATTGATGAAGAGGGGTTAGTTTAAAACCTAGTGTCAAAATAACATCCTGCTGTTGAGGCCTGCCGTGAAGAATGTGCATCGGAATAGCCTACCCGTACTGTAAATGTCAACCGAAATACCCGCTCCATGTAGTAAAATTGGTTACCACAGGGATCTACCTCTGCATTATCAGTACAGTAGTTTTTGTACAAGGTTGGTGTGCCTGATCTTTATCCATAAGTATGCTAGAAAAGATGGTTTTCTTTTTTATATTGGGAATATGAAATTAAACATAGTTTTTCTTTTTTATACTGGGAATATGAAATTAAACAATCACCAAAGTAGAAGCCAGCAGCCATTTTGAATCCATGGTTAACATGTTACCAGACGTATATTGGTAAGACAATTATAATTCTGCCGATAAGATTATAAATAATCTTATCACTTTGAAAATTAGAATGAAAAAAAATACACATTACACAAGTTTGATAATGTCAACTGAACACTTTCAATCATGATCACGTCACTTTACCTGAACAGAAGATAACAAAACGTGCCAAGATACTTGTGCGTTTCGACGGATCAGAGACCTACGTCATGCAATGTCTGATTTGGATCTAGATCTACTTCTTTCACAAATGAAGTGCATTAGCGCGCTCTTTTGCGTGTGCTTATCATTCAAAGAAATATAATAAATAAAGTGATAATGTCACATTGATAACTATTTAGTCTATATTGGCGTCGGGTATTTCAGTGTGTAACAGGCCAGACATGCCAGGGTTTCAGTGATTCCACATGATTCAATGATCAATGTATATTAACAAAATTATTCTTCTCAATAATGATTAACACTTTACCACACAATCCCGAGCTTTCACAACCCTGAAAGAGAAGGCTTCTGAAAACTTTGTGGGAAAAGGAGAATATGCTGGTAACCAGCATTTTCTCCTTTTCCCACAAAGTTTTCTACACTATCAATAACAAATTTTCTTATTTGAGCCACCTCCAATTTGTAGTCCACAAATGCTTTCAATTTGGACAAGTCTAAAATTTTGTGATGTGGTAAAGAGTTAATACTTTGAATAAGTGTGTTTTACTTATATCAGTTATCTGAACCAAATAATAAGAAAAGGGGTTGTTTGGTGTTTCAGTGGTATTTCAGTGATTCGTCGGACCACATTTATACTGTCTTGTTTTGGTTGCAGTTTGTAAATTAACAATAGTGACACTGGTGTTTGCATTCAAGTAAGCGTTCACACAAAATGGTGATACCAATCACCTCAAGGAAACTCTGACATCATTTCGGGTTTGAAAACAGATACCCTCAAAAACAGGTTGGTCGATGATGGATCTAATTCCTCTTTCATGAAATGTAGATTTTCGCAATTTGCCAAAGTTTACTTTACATATAAACTCGGTAACGTGTTGTTAAGGACCCCTAGACGATTCAGTACTTCTTTCTAGACAAAGTTATGTTTGTGAATGAGGATTACCTCGTTCTGTAACACTTTATCGTTGGTTAAGGAATTTTGTTTAAAAAATTTCTCTTAGTTGCGTAAACTATACTCTTACCCATCAGTTTCACTTCAAAAATAGGGTAGTGTGAAATAGAAGCAGATTAAATAATAAAACATAAGTTTTTGACAACCTAGTCTTAAAAATCAGTCAATTAATGATTTGCCTTGTTACTGGTTCTGTATAAGTTTTGTAGTGGATCTAGGTCAGTCTACTGGGGGTTTCCCTGGAAGTTTCCAGAGATTGCCAAGTTTCCTGTGAAGTCACGGGATGGTCACCACTCACAGAGAGTGGCTGTTATCCTTACCATTGGGACCACTGGACTAAATACAGGTAAGCGATTGAATTGTCTAATGTCTCCAAAGTAAACACCAGTTACATTACTGGTGGCAGAGGTGTTGTATCGTCCCCTGCTGAGGCGATTTCAACGTTTGAAGATGATGGATTCAGCATGATTACATGCGCACATCGGACAGGTTTGCTTGCATTCTACCAATTTGTCGCTTTGTGCACAGGAATTTGACATTCTATAATCATTATAGAATGTCAAATTCCTGTGCTTAGTGTTTGCTGAATTGCCATGGGATTTGTTCATGTGCATGCAAAGTGGGGCAATTCTCACAGAGAGTGGCTGTCATCCTTACCATTGGGACCACTGGACTATGTACAGGTAAGCGATTGAATTGTCTAATGTCTCCGAAGTAAACACCAGTTACTTTAGTTTTATTGGGCACTTTGTGCTATAAGTGTCCATGTTGTTTCAACAGCGACAACAGTCGATGTCGGAGTTTGCTAAAGGAACCGATAAGACCATACACGATGAGTGTCAAAATGAAAAATAACGTACGTAGGCTTGTAAATAAGCTTTGCGCAGTGATGAAAGATTCCGACAACTGTCGAGGTCTTTAAAGTGATAAACCAGTGTACTATCCATAGAAAGCATACGTTAAGAAGCTAAAATACATGATTGTATTGCTTACCTGTATTCTTGGGTCTAAAGCTTCCTCTTCAAAATCTTCCAAGCAAGGTGACAGCCGACCCTGAAAGTCGGCCATCTTGCGGGTTTGTCTAAATCACAACTAACGAGAGGAGGTGGGCGCGACATGGGCGGGCTTAAGCAGCGAGAGGAGGTCATTAAACTCCGCCTTTTAATGACGTCAGATGACAGTTAGATATACACCATTCGGCATCCTCGGGTGATCCAGTGATCAAGTCCTGCAGAGACCAGCCCACATAGCTCAATAGGTAGAGCGTAGGACTCGTGAACGTGATGTTTCGAGTCACTTGAGGGTGTGGGTTCGATCCCCACGGCTGGCCATCTAAAATTACTAATAGTCTTTCGGATGAGACGTTAAACCGAGGTCCCGTGTGACGGTGCTATACACCGAGCACGTAAAAGAACCAGGCGTAACTTAAGATGGGTTTCGTCCTGTATCTGCACTATCCCCCGTAACAATACTAACAGCCTTCAGGGGGCGTCGCCCATATGGGCAACCGATGGCGACGATAAATAAACGCAAATTCAATCAATGAAGTCCTGCAGCTGTATCTGGTAGCTTGATATGCACCTAGACGGTAGATCTACATTTCTTCGCCGCAAATACGCCGGTTTATCTCTCTGAAAATTGAAAGGCTCCTCTATAAAAAGAGAAAACTTGAGTCCCAATTTTCTATCGAAATCTTTCTAACTATATTTCAGTTGACAAACAGTTCGTACATTCATTTTTTTAACGTGGCTTATCAATATAGGTCCTATTTCGATTGATGTTTTCACCGAAAGATCGATTGATGTGAATAACTTCATCGAGGTGGTTGTTAAATGACTTACAGTGACGCCGCCATGTATACCTCTCACACTTTGATAGGGATCATTAAGGTATCTAAATATGGGTATATGTTACAACAATTAAGTTTTGCATTAAAAACATCCATTGGTAAACACAGGTTGTTTATTTTATCAGTGTGGAAATGTAACATATTGAAAACTCATTCCTGATACACGCAACACTTAAATATCGGTTGAATCTGATATGGTGATCTCTAGCAAATTTTGAGTAGTATATAAGATGACGTGCATAGCCAATTTTCACGGACATGCCTTATCAGCAGTCTCACATATAAACGAATCACAAGACAAATTTATGATGCATGGCATCATAGAAGCCGCAATCTTTTGGTGGACAATTTCAGAAATATTGACTTTCTAGAAAAAATGTGATGACGTCTTTGTATCTGTTTCCCCCCCACAAACGGAAGATCATGACAAATGATACTAAAATGCAGGAAAAAAAGGCAGTAGTTTAGAGAGGAATCTTAAATTATCTTGTACCATTATCATTATCATTTAAAGTGATAATGCGTATGTGAGAAAACATGTAAAAGCATGGGAATTTTCAAATTTCTACTCAAAGTTTGAAAATGGAGAATTTGCACAAGTACAGCATTTTTCATTGTTAAATGATTTTAAAAAGCAAACTTCTGTGGGGGCATCAAAGGCGACACTGCGGAATAATGTAAGTTAGTATTTATTCAAAGTGATATTTAGATCGTTATTCACGTAGATCTGCATGTATTTACAATTTTTAAGTGATATTTTCTTTGTGTTTCATTTTTTACAAAAAGAAAAAAATATTCAACAACTTTCTTCTAAAACATTTTCTTTTTGCTTGTTATCTTAAGTATTAGTATCTTAGCCTGCTTGTAACAAAGTGAATTTTTACATTTCTACTCCAGAATTAGAGACTTTTGCATAGTATCTCCAAAATTCTTCTGATCATAGCCTTCACAGTTGGCGCGAACCACTAAAAAAAAACAATCAAAATTATTTTTTTAAAGTCTTTAAGGATCTGAATGTATTCAACAACAACATAGTAACTATTACTATATATACTCGTATATCGTTTAAAAAAAAAATAGTTTGAACCATTTTCTGCATAGGCCTTGTACAAGCCTATAAAACTTCTATTGTAAACTTCAAGAGCCATTCAAACCCTTGACCAGCAGCGACGTAAAAAGTTGTATATGCACAGTGATAGGTTCGGTAATAACTTTATCCTTTCAACTACACCAAATGAAATTAATATACTGAGTAAAAAAAAAAAAAAAAAGAAATTTTTACGTTTACAATATCTTACAAAATATTAAAAAATATTACACAGGCTATGTACTGTCTGATCTTGATCTATTTGTGTCATTTTCGAACAGTTTTAACCCTGAGCACCATGCACCACTATGGTAATTTTTGTGGACAACTTACATCACGATCCATACATTTTTCACGGGCATAGTAGATCAGGACCATACTGTACAGAACTTGCAGTCTGATCATAATAGCCTCGACACACAATACATTAAATGCTAAATTTTACAGGGCTCATAAGGTAGATCGTCCATGTAACAAAATTCCATTCGGCTAAAGTGTCGACGAAGGGAAGAAAAAAGGGTTATCTTTTCACAAGCTTTCTATAAATAGCTGATGTAGACTGCTCTTTGTAATACGATTAAACTGTGTAGGGAGGTAACCAGTCTATAACTTGATCAAAGGTTAACCGCCCTATTATCTTTACAGATTAAAACTGGACGAAACACTTGCACATAAAAGTGCTTCTGATTATCATATTCTAAGATGCTTTCCATCTCATAGTTACCATTATTTTGTCTTGTAAAAAAGTAGACAAATGCGAAAACCGTTTAGAGGTGGGAAAGCCTGTGATAGACGGAAAGCATTACATTTTCGTTTGGGAACAAGAAAGGAATCCTTTACGCTGGAAAAGTTCGGGGGACTAGCCAATAAAAGGACGTTTACTTTTCTGTATTTTCGTTGTTATTTGGGAATGAACTTGTACTGCAAGAAAACCTGACTTGGTGTTTATGTAGGTCTGATAGAATATTTAAGAAAGCCATGTGGAGTAATTTTGTAACACTAACACGATATTATTAGAAAATTTCCAAAAATAATAACCAATCGAATAATTACTGATCATCTACATGGTAAATAGTTTAGGTACATTCCTACTGGAAGCCGCTTTCTAGCGGCTTCCAATGAAAATAATCGATACCATACGTAAAGTATGGTGGCATATTTCTGCTACGAGGTATTAGATAGCTATTGCGATAATTTAAGAGAACTAACATGATGAAACAAAGTTTTCTTAAAATATTATCTAGATAATAAAAATTTTCACGATAAAACTATCGCGATAATTCTAACTTATCATTTTTTTTTTAATCCTTTCGTGCACATAAATGACATTCACAGTATCTACAAGACAAATTTATGATGCATGGCATCATAGAAGCCGCAATCTTTTGGTGGACACTTTCAGAAATATTGACTGTCTAGAAAAAATGTGATGACATTTTTGTATCTGTTTTTCCCCCTACAAACGGAAGATTATGACAAATGATACTAAAATGCAGGGGAAAAAAAGGGGAGAAGTTAAGAGAGGAATCTCAAATTATCTTGTTCCATTATTATCATCATAATTATCATTTAAAGCGATAATGCGTATGTGAAAAAAACATGTAAAAGCATTGGAATTTTGAAATTTCTACTCAAAGTTTGAAAACTGAGAAATTGCGCATTCACGTACAGCATTTTTTATTATTAAATGATTTTAAAAAGCAAACTTCTGCAGGGGCATCAAAGGCGACACTGCGAAATTATGTAAGTTAGTAAATTTTCAAAGTGATATTTAGATTGTGATTCACGTAGATCCGTATCAACAATTTTTTAGTGATATTTTCTTTGTGTTTCATATTTTACAAAAAAAAAAAAAAAAAATATTCAACAACTTTTTTCTAAAACATTTTCTTTTTGCTTGTCAAAAAGAATCTTAGCCTGCTTGTAACAAAGTGAATCTTTACATTTCTACTCCATATTTAAAGACTTTGGCATAGTATCTCCAAAATTCTTTTGATCGTAGCCTTCACAATTGGCGCAAACCAAAAAAAATTTTAAGTCTTTAAGGATCTGGATCTATTCAACAACAACATAGTAACTATTACTATATTTATATCGTTTGATAAAGATTAGTTTGAACCATTTTCTGCATAGGTCTTGTACAAACCTATAAAACTTCTAATGTAAACCTAAAGAGCCATTCCAAGGCCTTGAATAGCAGCGACATAAAAAAATGTATATGCACAGTGATAGGTTCGGTAATAACTTTATCCTTTCAACTACACCAAAAGAAATTAATATACTAAGTAAAGAAAATGAAACAAGAAATTTTTACGTTTACAATATCTTACAAAATATTAAAAAATATTACACAGGCTATGTACTGTCTGATCTTGATCTATTTGTGTCATTTTCGAACAGTTTTAACCCTGAGCACCATGCACCACTTTGGTAATTTTTGTGGACAACTTACATCACGATCCATACATTTTTCACGGGCATAGTAGATCAGGACCATACTGTACAGAACTTGCAGTCTGATCATAATAGCCTCGACACACAATACATTAAATGCTAAATTTTACAGGGCTCATAAGGTAGATCGTCCATGTAACAAAATTCCATTCGGCTAAAGTGTCGACGAAGGGAAGAAAAAAGGGTTATCTTTTCACAAGCTTTCTATAAATAGCTGATGTAGACTGCTCTTTGTAATACGATTAAACTGTGTAGGGAGGTAACCAGTCTATAACTTGATCAAAGGTTAACCGCCCTATTATCTTTACAGATTAAAACTGGACGAAACACTTGCACATAAAAGTGCTTCTGATTATCATATTCTAAGATGCTTTCCATCTCATAGTTACCATTATTTTGTCTTGTAAAAAAGTAGACAAATGCGAAAACCGTTTAGAGGTGGGAAAGCCTGTGATAGACGGAAAGCATTACATTTTCGTTTGGGAACAAGAAAGGAATCCTTTACGCTGGAAAAGTTCGGGGGACTAGCCAATAAAAGGAAGTATACTTTTCTGTATTTTCGTTGTTATTTGGGAATGAACTTGTACTGCAAGAAAACCTGACTTGGTGTTTATGTAGGTCTGATAGAATATTTAAGAAAGCCATGTGGAGTAATTTTGTAACACTAACACGATATTATTAGAAAATTTCCAAAAATAATAACCAATCGAATAATTACTGATCATCTACATGGTAAATAGTTTAGGTACATTCCTACTGGAAGCCGCTTTCTAGCGGCTTCCAATGAAAATAATCGATACCATACGTAAAGTATGGTGGCATATTTCTGCTACGAGGTATTAGATAGCTATTGCGATAATTTAAGAGAACTAACATGATGAAACAAAGTTTTCTTAAAATATTATCTAGATAATAAAAATTTTCACGATAAAACTATCGCGATAATTCTAACTTATCATTTTTTTTTAATCCTTTCGTGCACATAAATGACATTCACAGTATCTACAAGACAAATTTATGATGCATGGCATCATAGAAGCCGCAATCTTTTGGTGGACACTTTCAGAAATATTGACTGTCTAGAAAAAATGTGATGACATTTTTGTATCTGTTTTTCCCCCTACAAACGGAAGATTATGACAAATGATACTAAAATGCAGGGGAAAAAAAGGGGAGAAGTTAAGAGAGGAATCTCAAATTATCTTGTTCCATTATTATCATCATAATCATCATTATCATTTAAAGTGATAATGCGTATGTGAAAAAAACATGTAAAAGCATTGGAATTTTGAAATTTCTACTCAAAGTTTGAAAACTGAGAAATTGCGCATTCACGTACAGCATTTTTTATTATTAAATGATTTTAAAAAGCAAACTTCTGCAGGGGCATCAAAGGCGACACTGCGAAATTATGTAAGTTAGTAAATTTTCAAAGTGATATTTAGATTGTGATTCACGTAGATCCGTATCAACAATTTTTTAGTGATATTTTCTTTGTGTTTCATTTTTTACAAAAAGAAAAAAAAAAAAAAAAATATTCAACAACTTTTTTCTAAAACATTTTCTTTTTGCTTGTCAAAAAGAATCTTAGCCTGCTTGTAACAAAGTGAATCTTTACATTTCTACTCCATATTTAAAGACTTTGGCATAGTATCTCCAAAATTCTTTTGATCGTAGCCTTCACAATTGGCGCAAACCAAAAAAAATTTTAAGTCTTTAAGGATCTGGATCTATTCAACAACAACATAGTAACTATTACTATATTTATATCGTTTGATAAAGATTAGTTTGAACCATTTTCTGCATAGGTCTTGTACAAACCTATAAAACTTCTAATGTAAACCTAAAGAGCCATTCCAAGGCCTTGAATAGCAGCGACATAAAAAAATGTATATGCACAGTGATAGGTTCGGTAATAACTTTATCCTTTCAACTACACCAAAAGAAATTAATATACTAAGTAAAGAAAATGAAACAAGAAATTTTTACGTTAACAATATCTTATAAAATATTAAAAACTATTACACAGGCTATGTACTGTCTGATCTTGATCTATTTAATATCATTTTCGAACAGTTTCAACCCTCAGAGCACTATGCACCACTTTGGTAATTTTTGTGAACAACGTACATTACGATCCATACATTTTTCACGGGTATTGTAGATCAGCAGGACCATACTGTACAGAACTTACAGTCTGATCATAGCAGCTTCGACACACAATACATTAAATGCTAAGTTTTACACGGCTCATAAGTTAGATCGTCCATGTAACAAAATTCCATTCGGCTAAAGTGTCGACGAAGGGAAGAAAAGGGTTATCTTTTCACAAGCATTCTATAAATAGCTGATGTAGACTGCTCTTTGTTACACAACTAACTGCGTAGGAAGGTAACCAGTCTATGACTTAATCAAAGGTTAACCAACCGCCCTATTATCTTTACAGATTAAAACTGGACGAAACACTTGTACATAAAACTGCCTCTGATTAGCATTTTCTAAGATGCTCTCCATCTCATATTTATCATTATTTTGTTTTGTAAAAAAGTAGACAAATGCGAAAACCGTTTAGAGGTGGGAGAGCCTGTGATAGACGGAAAGCATTACAATTTCGTTTTGGAACAAGGAAGGAATCCTTCAAGTTGGAAAAGGTCGAGGGACTAGCCAATAAAAGGAAGTTTATTTTTCTGTATTTTCATTGTTATTTGGGAATGAACTTATATTGCAAGAAAACCAGACTTGATATTCATATGGGTATGATTGAATATTTAAGAAAGAGTCATGTGGAGTAATTTTGTAACACTAACACGACATTATTAGAAAATTTCTAAAAATAATAACCAATGAAATAATTACTGATCATCTACAGGGTAAATAGTTTAGGTACATTCCCACTGGAAGCCGCTTTCGAGCGGCTTCCAATAATTAACCAAACGACAGGCGATAGATAGCTCCTCCCACTGATGTCACGTGGTCCGCGAATCTAGATTTCAGGACAAACAACCTAGACACTAGGGCTTAGCTAGGAGATATATGAAACTTACCGAGAGATTTTTCTACCATAAAATAATTATTCTAGATGACATAAGCATGAGACCAATTTAAGAAAAGGCACTTACATCTTTTGCATTAGGTTTATCGAAGTTATAGAGTGTGAAAATTGAAATAGAGGCTGGTTTATCTAGAAGTCAGTTGAAAAACGCAGTTTTACAACTCTTACATTTGATAATGTAATACATTAAACTCGTACTCCCTAAACATGTCCTAAAATCATTGATCTGAGCACTAATACAATTCGTCTGTTACCTAGACAAATATATTTTTTTTTTTTTTTCAAAGTTCAAACCTCCCTTACACAGATTTTTCATTATTTAGTCCGCAATATGTTCCTCATTAATTTAACCAGAATTGCAAGCTTTAAAATTACCAAGCGACAGTCTGATCTTGATCTTTTATTGTCTTCAAATGCGACATTACTTGTCCTTGGACAGCACAGGTCATTGTATTTGAGTCATTCTATTAAGCAAGAGCATCACTACAGTAAACCTTGTGCTCTTAATCTGAAATATGGAAAGGATGAGAATAAACCAATATGGATTAGCTGATCAATCAAACATGTTACTGGGAGTGTTACACTTAAAGTAACAATAAAGGTCACATGTAAACAAAGCAGGTGTTTAAATGCATTTGAATTTATATCATACCATTTAAAAGTATGGAAATTATTGTGAAGATGACAATCTGTCATTGTACAGTCGGTCCAAGTGTTAGTCGGTGACAGAGAAATTAATTTTAAAACTAGGTTAAAACCTGCCAGGTAGATGTGTCTTTTGTTTACTTTTTGCCTGATTTTAAAATTCTGTTTTTATCCAGCGACTAATACAGGGTGATTCATAATATCTGTCATGGTCTTCAGCGTTAATGGTATAAATACAGTTTGGAATGGCTGTACTCACTCCCTATATACATAATCTAGAGACCTGTAAGTTTTGTTTGATAGTAAAAGCATTACACTTACACTTTCATCATGGTCTGTACCTCAGTTTATAGATTTACATCATATGCTCAATGTGACGTCCTTTTTGGGCAATAATGACGTCAAGTCTCTTCTTGAAATTGTCAATCACGGACTCACACATTTCCGGTGTTATTTTCTCGATTTCTCTACGGATGGCGTTTTTCAAGTCTTGTAAAGTTGCTGGTTTAGGTGTGTAGACCTTATCCTTAAGGTATCCCGAAAGGAAAAAGTCAAGCGGATTGAGGTCTGTGGATTGGGGAGGCCAAATCTTTTCAGTTTTGAATGAGATGAAATTTTCACTGAAAGTTTCATGTAACCAAGACAACACATGTTTTGCTGTGTGAGGTGTCGCCCCGTCCTGCTGAAACCACATATTTTCTATATTTATACCAATTTTTCTTAAAGCTGGCATAAATTTATTCTTAAGTAATTGAATATAACGCTCACTGTTCACTGTCGCGTTCTCACCTTTTTCCTCAAAGAAAAACGGCCCTATCACGCCTGCACTGCTTAAGGCGACCCAAACCGTAATTTTGTCATCGTGCAAAGGTTTCTCATTGTGGAAGTTCGGCTTTTCCGTTCCCCAGAAGCGGCAGTTTTGTTTATTTACAACATCATTCAAGTAAAAGTGGGATTCGTCGGAGAACCACATTTTATTTACAATTTCTAAATGGTCCTTCATCCATCTTGCAAATTCAATACGACTTTCGATATCAGATTCCTTCAAGTGTTGCACCACAGATATACTGTATGGAAAATATTTCAGGTCAAACCTTAACATCCTGTAGACACTCGAGTAATTTGTCACATTAGTGAGATCACTAACAACTTGACGTACAGACTTTTCAGGCGTTTCATCAACTATGTGCTTTACCTCTTGAACATTTTCAGAACTCCTGCTAGATCTTGGTCTTCCAGCATTATCATGGCGTTTGTCTGCAACTGATCCAGTTTCCTTGAATCGTGCAACAAGCCTGTATAGCTGTCTAGCAGAAAGTTTTCTTATTTCTGTATCATTTGGGTATCTTCTTCTCATGGTTCTAAGTGCTTTAGTAGCAGAACGACTCTCAAAGTAGAGCTGAAATACTTCAACAGCCATTTTCCTGGACAACGCCATCTTGGAAAACAAGTACTGTTTATGACGTTATGAATGACGTCATGACGTTAACGTCTTTCCCGTACTTTTGTAGTATAATAAAACTTACATCTATCCTCTCTCCAACAATATTAAAAACTTATTTAAATCATAAGCGGATAAAAAGTTATTTAACAATGAAATCATGACAGATATTATGAATCACCCTGTATATGGCCTGACCACATGATAACAGACTGTCATCTCCACAATATTTTTCATACTTTTAAGTGGGATGATTTAAATTTAAATGTATTATGACACCTGCTTTGATACGAATATTTTGGCCTTTTCTGGTTCTTTATTTAAACCGCTGAATTAATGAAATAGATATGTTGTGCGTGGAAAAGCAGCCTAAATACTGCAGGGCCATTTGCTGTCTTGACTAGAATATCTCAGAAAATAGGAATGACAGATCCAAGATCTGACTGCATGTTTTGTGCAGTCTGGTCTGAATCTGCTATCTCCGAAGAGGCTTTTGCCCTGGTCAGTTGATTCAGAGATGGAGAATCTGACATAAGTGAGCTTATTATACTCCCGCAAAACGAATGTTTTCGGGGGTATACTGGAATCAGCCTGTCTGTCTGTGTGTCCGTCCGTCCGTGTGTCCGTCTGTGTACAAGTAATTGCCTGTTTCTGTCAAAGCGCTGGCGGGGGTATTAAGTCACATTCAGTGACAGCTCTAGTTTGTATTGCAGTTTTAGGTTTTTCTCCCTCAATGAAAATGCTCTATTTTAGTCTACCAGCATCAAAGCTATTATCTTTACAATCCTTTAATTGACCAGTAGACAAGGCAGTCGACGCTCCGCCCCCATCGCGTGACCCCGCCCCTTAGACATTATTTCGTAAGCAACATAGTGGACACATTATATATATGTACATCACCATATACATTTTCTGCCTTATAAAACCACATTTCGACCAAAAAATCGGTTTAAAAAAAGTAAAATCGAATACAAAATATTTTACAAATGTATTATATTACCATTTGAAAGCTAGAAGTGGTTTTAGATTAATAGAAGTAACGAGTATAAGAAATTAAACCCATAGAGCACAAAGCACATTTTTTAGGTGCTATTGCAGACAACGCGGATAACGTTTAGACTAGTCATTGTAGATTTAATGATAAAATGGCCTTAAATTACCAGTTCTAGGGTTTTTCCCCGCCTGAAAATGTTTTTCATTTCATTTAATTAGCCCTCTGGGGGTTAATACATGTTATGTACATTTCTCTTTTTGTATGAAAGCTATGTTAACTTCAAATATCTTTTCAGGTCCAAATGTTACCTACTGATAAACCGATTGTTTCTACCCGAATGATTTATTTGTTTTGTTGTTTCTGTTTAAATAGTCTTCATGATCAGTGGTCTTCTTTACTCTTGCCCTTCGATTTTCATAATACCTGCACAAATAGGGTTCAAAGCGTGAAAGTATAAGAATGCAAGTAGAATGCATGATCAAGTAACTAAATAACTGGACAAATATGTGTTAATTGTTAAAAGGGTTAATCACAGTCCATATTTCATGCGGAGAAATACTCAATGACAATCTTTGAATTTAAATAATAAGGTGTGAAATATGGGTCAACTTGTTATAATGTTTAATAAATAAACGTGTCAAATTCAAACCCAAGTACGTGCTACATCTGTGATTTTGATAATTTCTAGTTGATTTGATATTGACTTCTTTTAGTGGTATGAAGCAGATCCTTTTACTCCATCATTTTAAAGCACCGATGCACAGGTTGAGACCGGTCAACGTCGCGTAAGTATGGTGTGTGACATGTACGACGTGGGAAATGGCTAGAAACTAACACAGCCAATGACATTATTTAAAGCAGGGAAAAGGCATTATTTGTATTCAATGACATTCACAGAAGTATAGCATGAATATGAATTTATTTTAATAAATACAATCAAAAGCTCAAAATTTGACTCAATATGAATCTTTGTGATCTGTTGAATCTATGAAAAAGTTATAATCTCCAGTCTTAATTTTCTCTAATTTTCGCTTTAAATTTACTCTTTTACCAATTTTTAAAGTGTTTGTAGTAGTTAATATACAATGTCACTGTTGCAGAAACCTCAACATTGTCATCATTACATGTATTTTATCTCTCAAAAAAGAAAAGATAGCCAATATATATTCTATAGGGAAAGTTACAGAATTGCGATTTGTTTGCCTAAGAAAAACGCCCGGATGTAGGCATAGAACAAGGTGCGCGCGGATTATCGATTTTGATTGGATAATAGGTAATTTATCAGCTATCAATTTATAGAAGTAGGCGGGGTTATCTACTGGTCAAGAGCCCCATTGTCAAGATCACAGGAGACCCCATAAATACCTTTTATCCAGGTTTTTCACACTTTTGTAAAAAGAAATTGACTGACTGTGTCCATAGTTAATTTAAGTATAGATTGAAGAAAATTACATTCCTTCTTCCATTATCATGGTATACACACATTTCAATTCAAGAAAGCAAACAATATTTGCTTTTTTTGTATCAAAATAATGTACAGATTCTTTTTCACATTTCCTTTTGTTGTTTAATTTAAATTCCAAATAACCTATGTTGACATAAATATGAATATTTATTTGATTTGGTTGGTTTTAAAGGTAATGAAGATGACGATGATGCATTTTGAGATTGATTGTTGAAGCACTTTTGAACAATGAACAAAGAACTGTTTTAAAGAATTATTTGAAGAAAATGAAGTTTTTTAATACTGAATTGAAAATTCTGATAAAGAAGTATTGAGTTTAAATTGATATCTGAAAAAGACTATTTTGAAAAAAAAAAAAAAAAAAAAGAATGTAGTAAAATCCACTTAATATACATGTAGGAGTATTATTTCATGTTAAATAAATCATATTAAATTTTGTTTGCGAATTGAAAAAAAATGTCATTTAGTAAATGAAAGTCAAAAAAGTTCTAAAAATTATATTATTGAATTTAAATTTAACTCAAATGGGAAAAGTCGAAATGGGAAGTAGACGAAATGGGAAGTTACCGCAATGACAATCATCATTCCTCTGAAAGAAATTGGCCGAGCCGGGTATCGAACCAGCGATCCCCTGTTCTCAAGTCCTGTATGCTACGGACTGAGTTACCGGGGTTTCGCGGCCGTGAGGAAATGAGCTTTAAAAAACATTGGAGGAAGTGGAGAAAATGCTAGTAAACAGCGGTTTTCTCCTTTTCCCACAATTTTTTCTACATGTTTGTAGACAAATCACATCATTTGAACCACATTTAATTTGCCAACTGCAAATGTTTTCAATTCTGAAAAGTCCAGAAATTTCTCGTCTGGTAAAGGGTGTGTAGGGTAAATTGATTTAATGTTAACCCATTACCACAAAATCACGAGTTTTAACGACCCTTATGAAAAGGGTTTTTGAAAACATTGTGGGAAAAGGAGAAAATGCTGGTGACCAGCATTTTCTTCTTTTCCCACAATGTTTTCTACCATTTTCAAAGAAAATTTCCATCATGTAAGTGACATCCAATTGTCGTCTGCAAATGCTTTGAATTTTGACTTGTCCAACATCTTTTCGTCTGGTAAAGGATAAAATGTAAAAGATGATGGATAGAGATACTGCAGAATGGTGTTAATCACACCTTTACCTGGCCTTTGTATCCAAGACCTGACCCATCTATTATAGAATAACAGAATGAGAACCTGGACGATGTCAATAACACTTAAAAAGTTTGGAAGAAATAGAATTATTTTAAGATAGATTAACGACATATACGACAAATGTTCGCGCGCATCCTACTGCGCATGTATTTTTGTCGTAGATATTGAATCAAAGGTGCACCTATGTATTTTTTGCACATAATGGTAATACTATTGGTGCACTGAAACAAATAGCACTTTCTTCGGGTGGTATTGGTGAAGAGAAAAAAATGAATCTTTGAACTGTCACCGCGAAATAATTAAAATGCTGCTGACACGGCGTTACACACCAAACAAAGAAACTAAGGCAGGTAATTTAAAGCTGTGAAAGTATAGCTATTTCCACTTTGAAAATTATTGGAAAAGGAGAAGTCGCTCCTACTGAGCAATTTCTGCTTTTCCCACCATGTCTGCTGAGCTTTTATCCTTTTTTTTTCCCCTTGAAAAAATAACTTCCACAGCGACCTTCAGTGTTGTTTTGTGACGAAATAAACACGGATAGGTGCCATTTTTATTTTTCTTAGTGTTTAGAATTATAAATACTATAAGTGCGGAAAGTTTAAGAAAAATCTGTCCGTTATAAAGTATGTATTTTTTAAAGATTAATCCTTAATTCCATCAAATTATCTCCCTTTTTAACTCAATGGTCTATATATTACATGCATATTTGTACATTTACCATGCTCAAAACCAGGCTTTTATATATTTTTTTTGTGCAAAAATATATGAATTTTCATTAAAATGACGTATATTTGTATATTTTTCCTGTAATTTTACTATTTAACTGACTATTAAAGAAAGGCGCTTTAAATCCAATATAAGCCGATTTTTGGAACCATTTATGCCTTTTTCAAAGGCAAATTTCTCAGAAACGAGTACGGTGACCAACACCTTTTTTTACTGTTATCTACTAGAGAAATGATGAGCTTTGTATGTGCAAAGTTTTTAAAAAATCTGTCTGTTAGAAAATTTGTCATGTACGTCGTTAATAAAATATATATATAAGGCAGTATTATACCGATATGTTATTTTTGTGGTTATGTAACTTTTAGTTTCACCTAAACCTTCAAACTCATTTAACATTTGGGCCGATTTTTCTCAAAAGAGGGATAACATAACTGTGGGCTATAATCATGGCGACAATAGAACACGCTAATGACTAAGTGATAATTAGAACATAGTGCTATGTTCTGCAAAACTTCTATGAAAGATAACGGTTACTATGACGTTTCAAAAACAGTTCTATTCCCACAGATCATTCGCTGAAAATACTGTAATACAACGTAGGTCGAATCTCCTCAACCTCGGGGCCGAATATTCTCAACTTTGGGTCGCTGGTCGGCGTGGGGCCGAATCTTCTTGGGTCCGAATCTTCTGACATCATGTCACACCCACCTCCTCTCGCTGGTTGTGATTTCGACGAACCCAAGTAGGAAGTGTACAGGTGAGATAATTAAACTATTGTCCTGTATTAGTGTCACAGGTATGAAATTTTGTTATCAGTAAGCCTATAAAAAGTTTGATGGGTTTTTCACTAATAATTTTAGGATAGCTGTTGGGTAATCTTCGCCTAGTCAAAATATTTAGACGTATGCTTGTTTACCTTTCAACGTTCAGTTATCTGTCGGACATTTCACATTTTACTTTTCTTTTGAATGTTACACGATAAATGTCAAAATGACAAATAACGTACCTAGGGTCTTATAGATAGGACTAATCTTGGCCCAGTAATGCATACAAAATAAATCCAAGATACCATTGCTATTTCTTCAGAGCATAATTGTGATTTTCATGGGTTTTCGCGATATAGCGGTGGGGAGTTGCCGGTATTATGCCAAAAATTGTGGAAAAGCAGAAAATGCTGGTAACCAGGATTTTCTTCTTTTCCCTGATATTTACTACCATACCAGAGACCAACCCATTATTTTAGCAGTATTTCATTTGTCGTCTGCAAATGCTTTCAACAGTGCTTCAGCCCATAGGGGTCCATAGTTTGACTCCTGTCACCCGTAGACTATATATAGGAAACAAGGGATTTAACTGTAAGCAGCCCATTACTCTCCCCCGATTAAAAAAAAAAAAAAACAATGTATCTTTTCTACGCTAACAGTTATTCTTTCGACAACTGAGAGCTAAAACATTTTTCTACCAGAAAAACACAACTGTTTGTCAGTGGCTAATGTAGTTTGGCTGCTACAGTCCTTCGAACTTGTAAACTTGCTCAAAAATCTTCTCCATAGACAAGGGTTCGTACATTCAACATTAACCGTCGCCCATATCAACCAATGAAATGTCTTGTTCCAAACAGTGTCATGTGACAAAAGATGTCAGCAGCTGTACGGAATTTAATTGGTTGAATGCGCAACTGTCACTACATATTAACCCATCAAATTTCCCGTTCCAAACTGTGTTACATGACATAAGATGGCGGCAGCTGTACAAAATTTGCTCCTGGATCACAAATTCAACGGATTCTGAGGTGTTTTGTCGTTATGGAAGACAAAGACTATAGGTCAGTAATATTTTGAAATATGTTTAAAGGGTGTGTGCCGCTAATGCTGTGTTTCATTGGATCTAAAGTGCATTTTATATCTTGAAAGTCGGATGTACGAACCCTTGTCAATGGCGCAGACCTTTGAGTGAGTTTACAAGTTCGAGCGACCGTAGCAGCCAGACTGCATTAGCCACTGACAAACAGTTGTGTTTTTCTGGTAGAAAAATATTTTAGCTCTCAGTTGTCGAAAGAATAAGGAGAATGACTGTTTGCGTAGAAAAGATATATTTTTTCTTGTAATCGGGGGCGAGTAACGGGCTGTACAAAGTTAAATCCCTTGTTTACAATATATAATCTATGGGTGACAGGAGTCAAACTGCAGACCCCTATGCTCCAGCCAGGGTAAAAAAAAAGGGATGTGTCTCAAACGCGGACATGTTAAGCGGACAATATAAACAAAGAGGAAAATGCGGACAATATGAAACAAAGAGGGAAAAAGCGGACGCCGTCTTGCACTTAATTTGGTATCTAATATTAGTTTTTTTTAATTAACCTTACATCTTCTTTTTTGTTTTGCTTTTGCTAAATACTTTGATAGTTAAAGATATTTATGTATAATATCAAGTTTTTTGAGATAGATGTGTCTGGACAATATAGACAAAGAGGAAAAATGAGGATGACATGAGACATATATGAGAGAGGGAAAACGCGGACAGTGTCTTGCATTCTATGTCTAATTATTTTTCAGCAAGATATTTTTTGTGCTGTGCTATATACTTTTATAATTAATGATATATTTATATGTTCAATTTTAAGGTTTTTAAGATAGATGAACCAAAATCGTTGTATAGTTTGTTTTACTTTCCTAGATACTTTTATCATTAATGCATACATGTATATAAATACATGTATACAAAAACCAGTGTATATCATTTATATCAGAGTCTTTGAAAAGTAGAGCTTTATTTGAATAAAATTTAACTAGAAGACGCCAACATTATTTGACATACATGGGACAAAAACGTGTATGCCATAGAAAGAGGGAAAACGCGGACGATATGAAACAAAGAGGGAAAATGCGGACGATATGAAACATAGAGGGAAAACACGGACGCCATCTTACACTACAAGCATTTTGAACATTTTGAAGATTACTTCTATATTGCAAGGAAAAAGTAAGAAAACGCGGACGCTTTCTTATATGGCCGGGATATCTTCTATGCTTTAAGCAGGCAATATAAAGAAAGAGGGAAAACTCGGATGATTTGGCACATATAGGGAAAATGCGGACGACATGGTACATAATAGGGAAAACACGGACGCCGTGTTAGGCCTTGTTGGACAAAAACTAAAGATTTAGTATAGATCTTTTTCTTTTTAATTCATTACTAATGAGTAGGGATGATTATTTGGCAAAACTGTAAAAATGGCCGTTGGTCAAAATGCTGATTTCTGTTTTGATAGAGTAGAAACATAGTGGGAATTTAATATTGAAACTGTTTCTATACATGTATATCTAAAAGAAAGGGTGGTGGGGTTGGGAGTCGGGAAGATTTTAACAATTAATGCAGACAAAATGGACAAAAAAGAGAAATGGGGACGATATGACATTCTGTAATTAGAGAAAAGGCGGACACATTATTCATGTACATGTATATGACCCAATAAAATATTCACTGTTCTAGTCAGATAGGCCTACTTAGTTTGGCTGTGTCCTGTAATAAGAGCCATACCTAGAAACAGGCACAAGTTTCCTTCAGATATCACAGACACTACTTTATCACTAATTATGGTTTGAAAAATCCGACTGTCCTGATATTGTAACTCGCTATTCTATGAAAATAGTTTGAACTTTTTAAAAAATCCTTTTTTGAAGTATACTTAAGTCACTCAAATGGCAGCAAACAACTTCTAATGACAGACTTCCCTGTACATAAGTTAGGCACAGAATAAAGAAACATATTTTTCGACTAATAATGTTTGATTATATAGAACAATTCAGACAACTACAGTCAAAGAAAAATAAAGGAAGTTTTTGATAAGTTTAGCAAGTTGAAGAGCAACTGAGTTCTTTAATTTACAAACATATTGGCTGTATATGGTAGTAATTGGATTATGATGTAATTATACACAGAGAGACAATTAGCTGGTTTAACAATCAAATTATGATCGTTTTTCACACTTTTACATACTGAAGAAATCAGCATTACCTTGATTTAATTGTCGGACGACTTAAAAAAAATATCGTTGGGATTCATAAATCAACGGGTGCCTCGCTCTCCTCTCTCTCTGGGAAAATATGTGAAATCAATGGCTTCATTATAATGCTTTTCTGCCTTTATCGTTTTGTACACTTTTCTAATCAAGGTTCTATTTGTACTTTATGGATCAAGTACCAGTCCGAATATAAATTTAACGAAAAGTTGTGTAGATTTTCTAAAATTTTGTATGGGAGATGCGTTTCTAAGGTGTGTGATTACAAATGCAGAGATAAACGACAAGATAGAAACAAGATATCCACTTTTTCCCCCCCATACAAGTGCGTCAGCATTTTCCCTCTATGTTCCATATCGTCCACGTTTTCACTCTTTGTTTCATATCGTCCGCGTTTTCCCTCTTTATTCTCCCCTGCCGGAGGCGAGAGGATATAGTTTTTGCTTTTTCCATCCGTCTGGCTGTCTGTCCGTCAGTTCAGACAGATATCTTCTAGAATCATTAATAAAACTTCATACATGCGTTCTTTATGATAGTCCGCCTCTATATATATATGTGTGTGTGTGTGTGTGTGTGTGTGTGTGTGTGCCGTTTCACAGAAAAAGGGGGCTTGATGTATATTACCGTTGTGGACCAATATCTCTTCAACTAGTACAGAATTTAATGAAACTTCCTATTTTTACTGTCTATCATAAGCCACAGACAACAGACAATCATTATTGTTATTATCATTTTTTTCCGTGAAATGCCATGTTATGCAGAAGCTTTGATGGGCTTCATGTATAATTTTATTATGGACCAATAACAAAAATGCCACTTGTACATGCAAAACACAATACCTATCATATGTTTGTATCAAAAAAGATCTTTTTTTGACCAAGGATGTAATTTCTACGAAATAACTTGTTTATATTGCCTACTACTGCATACCCGTTTTTGTACCCTGAAAATCAAATAATGTTGGCGTCCGCCTTTTCCCTCTGTGTTTTGTATTGTCTGCGTTTTCCCTCTTTGTTTCTTATCGTCCACGTTTTCCTTCTTGCTACGGCATACACGTTTTTGTCCACATATCAAATATCGTGGGCATCCTAATCCTCTGATATCAATGATAGACACTGGTTTTTAGCTCCACTGGCCGAAGGCCAGCGAGCTATTGTCATGGCGTTGTGTCCGTCGTGCGTCCGTCCGTCCGTCCGTTCATTCGTCCGTTCGTCCGTGCGTGCGTCCGTAAACTTTTTCTTTAAAAAAACTTCTCCTCAGAAACTATTGACTGGATTTTTACCAAATTTCACAGGAATGTTCCTTTGGTGGTCCTCTTTCAAATTCCTTCAAATAATTGTGTTCCATGAATAATTCTGGTTGCCATGGCAACCAAAGTAAAAAACCTTTAAAAATCTTCTCCTCCCAAACCGCTATTTGGATAGCATTATTATTTTGCAGGAATGTTCCTTAGATACAGGTTTATAGAATTCCTTAAAAAAAAAAAGATCTGTCAAAAAACATGGCTTTTATGGGAGACTCATTTTCCTTTTATGGTATAAAGTAAAACCTTTGAAAAATTTCTTCTCTAAAACTATTCATTGGATTTCATTGTTGTTTTGCAGGTAAGTTCCTATGGTGGTTGTCTACCAAATTGTTTCTTCAGTGAGCTAAAATGCAGGATTGAATGATAATTGTTAAAAACTTCCTTTCGCCATTATAGAAATATCAGGCCTGTGGAGCGATACAGGCGCTCAAGCGCCTCTAGTGTTATATTTATATATGCATTAGCAATCAAAGTATCTAGATAAGTGAAATAAGATATACACTGATTTTGGTTCATCTATCTCTAAAACCTTAATATGTATGTACAAGTAATTATTAATTATCAAATTATTTGTTGATATACCTAAAAAACACTAATATAAGACATGCAAATAAGTGTTAGAAAGCGTCTGCGTTCAAGTTCCCTCTATGTTTCATATCGTCAGCGTTTTCTCTCTTTATTTCATATCATCCGCGTTTTCCCTCTTTATTATTTTGCCTGCTATGGTATATGCGTTTTGGCCCTTGAAAATCAAATAATGTGGGCATCTGCTCATTTAATATATTGAATTTTGGCTCTAATTTTTAATAATCTTTCCTTTTGATATCAATTACAGTCAATGATTTTGAAATACATAAAAACATTATGCCCTTAATGATAAGAGTAACTCAGGACAGTGAAATGAAATATACAATAATCAGTTTTGTTCATCTATCTCAAAAACTTCGAAATATAAATACATGTAAATCATATATTGTCAATGTATAAAGTTGAGCAAAATGAAAATATCATTTGTTTATCTTTCTCAAAAAACTAATATTTGACACCGAACTAAGTGTATGACGGCATCCGCGTTTTCCCTCTATGTTACATATCGTCCGCGTTTTCCTTTTTTGTTTCATATCGTCTGCGTTTTTCCTCTATTTATTTTGCCTGCTACAGCATACAGCATCTCATGTTATCAAACAATGTGGGCGTCAGCTTGTTTAATTTATTGAATTATGGCTCTAATTTTTAAATAATCTTCCCCTCTTATATCAATGTCAGACCATACATGAATATATGTCCTTAATGATCAATGTATAATGAAATACACAATAATTTTTGTTCATCTATCTCAAAAACCTTGAAATATAAGTATCATCAATTCTCAAAGTATTAAGTAGAGCACACTAAAAAAAGCTTATCTTTAAAAAAAAAACTGATTTTAGACACCGAAATAAGTGTAAGACGACGTCCGCTTTTTCCCTCTATATTTCATATTGTCTGCGTTTTTCCTCTTTGTCTATATGGTTCGCTTAAAGCGTCCGCGTTTTAGTCACACCCAAAAAAAGGGCAGGGGCTGCGAAGGGCACTTTGAGGCGCCAAGCAGGGATAAGTAGGGGTGGGGGGGTGGGGGGGGACTCCCCCAAGAAAATTTTATAAATTTTGACCTTATTGACTGCCTTTCCTGCAATTTCTGACATCATGTAAGGGATTCTTAAAACAAAAATAACTCTGTTATTGTGGCTTATATGGACCTTCCAGCTTCATCTCAACAAGAAAGCCATTTTCCATTATTAGTAACTCAGTTTCTTGAATGGTTTAGCTAGGTCCAGGAGTATTACAAGTACATGTAGTTCATATTATAATCCTCATATAACTCTTTACCCGATAACAGACTTGCCCAGTTTGAAAGCCATTTCTGAAAACGAATGGTTACCAGCATCTTCTCCTTCTCACACAGTGTTTCCTAAAGCCTCATGCCATTCAACAACAGACTTGATACTGTTACAATACATGACTTCATTTTTAGCTCCACTGGCCAAAGGCCAGCGGGCTTATGTCATGGCCCGGTGTCCGTTGTGCGTGCGTGCATCCGTGTATGTGTTAACTTTTATTTCAAACATCTCTGAAACTACTCATCCAATTTTGATGAAACTTCACAGAAATGATCCTACCATTATCCTCTTCATAATTTCTTGAAAGAATTTGATTCCTTCAAAAACTCTGGTTGCCATGGCAACAAAACTTAAAAATATTGGAAATATTTGAAAATTTTCTTGTCTGAAACCATAAAGCCTAGGGCTACCAAATTTGGCGTGTAGCTTTATCTAGTAGACCTCTATCAAGTTTCTTCAAATTATAGCCCTGGGGTCAAAATTGGCCTTGCCCCGGGGGTCACAAGTTTTATATGGGCTTATATAGAGAACACTTTAGAAGTCTCCCTGCACCTAGCCATAAGGCTTAGGTCTACCAAATTTTGCATCTGGCATTATCTTGTGGGCCCCTACCAAGAGTGCCCAAATTATAGCCCAAGGGTCAAATTTGGCCCAGCCCCAGGGGTCACAAGTTTTACATGGGCATATATGGAAAAAACTTTAGAAGTCTCCCTGTACCTAGCCATAAGGCCTAAGGCTACCAAATTTTGCATGTGGCTTTATCTAGTGGGCCATTACCAAGAGTGCCCAAATTATAGCCCTGGGGTCAAATTTGGTCCCGCCCCGGGGGTCACAAGTTTTACATGGGCTTATATAGAGAAAACTTTAGAAGTCTCCCTGCACCTATCCACAAGGCATAGTGCTACCAAATTTTTCATGTGGCTTTATCTAGTGGACCCCTACCAAGAGTGCCCACATTATAGCCCTGGGGTCAAATTTGGTCCCGCCCCGGGGGTCACAAGTTTTAAATGGGCATATATGGTGAAAACTTTGGAAATCTCCCTGTACTTGGTCATAAAGCCTAGGGTTACCAAATTTTGCATGTAGCTTTATCTAGTGGGTCTTTACCAAGAGTGCCCAAATTATAGCCCTAGGGTCGAATTTGATACCACTCCAGGGGTCGGAAGTTTTACATGGGCTTATATAGTGAAAACTTTAGAAATCTTCTTTTTACTGACCATAAGACTTAGGGCTACCAATTTTAGTCCTGTTTCAGGGGTCTCATGTTCAAAACCAATTTGCCAAGTATTGTAAAGTTAGGCATGTAGTGGTTTTACTTATTAGCCAGTGGAGCGATACAGGGCCATCATGGCCCTTTTGTTATCATTTTTATCTGCCTTGCAAGACAATTATGCTACAAAAACTAACAAATACACGCTTTCAACACTTTCTTTCTATTATTGCAATGTAACTGTGTCTTTCCTTTTTCTGAAACTTCTTCGTATTCAATTTAGAGGGTTTTAAATCTGTAGAGTTGGTGACATGAGGCAAAAACAGGTGTTTATTCAGTAACTTATTACTTTTCATATCATTCAACATCATGGATAAATGTTAATTGTTCCATAAATGTTGCATTCTTCCTTTCATTACACTTGTATCTATATTCCCGTGTGGTCAGGCAAGACCCCCTGCCCCCCTCGCTGCTCCTAATGGAATTTGCCTGATCTTTTTCATTTCATAAAAGAACAATCAAAGTCTTTTTCCCAGTGAAAAATAAGGAGATTTTAGCTTCTTCTATATGTTTTATGCGCTGAGTAAGCAAATCTCCTCTTTGAATTCATTACTGAAGCTGGAAAGATAGTTTGAAGTGTCTCTGATCGGGTTGATGTGAAATTGACATTCGTTTTATCATGAGTTTTCGTGTTTTTTTGCATTGGTCCTTTTTCCGTGTAATTTAGTTTTTGGAAAGGTATTTTTAGGCATTTTGACCAACATTCTACAAAATGTAAGTCAGAACATGCTGTGGTATGCTTCACTGTCTACTTTATGAATGTACCATTTTATGACTTACGATAGGTTAAACTGCCGACTCATCAATCCTACGTGAGCGTTAATATAACATCATCAATTATTTTTGAAACCAGGGGTAAATCTAAGAATAAGTTACTTTGGTTATGAATAGAACACACTACAAAAGGGTAATTTTATCAATCACACACCCTTGATTCAACTCTGTACATGTAACTTAATACAGGAAAATAAGCACAATCTTTGTCGGACATCATGTTTTGTTTTACAACTTAAACAATAAATTGAGATAGATAACAAACTGAACAGCCTCAAATATTGTTGAATAAGGGCAGAAATCTTAAAGATATGATCATCTGTTCAATAGCCTTTATTGTTCTCAGCACTTGTGTAGGCCTACTTTGACGAATAAAATTACGAACTGGTAATATACAGTCACGGTCCATCTTTTCACACTTCGCTGCCTGGAGGGGGTTAGTGACGTGCTGTAAATTGGATTGTATATTCTGAGGCGGATATCAATGAGGTCTTTAACAGACTCATGGCATAATATAGATTACAGGTTACAATACTGAACATAGGGCACTCCGGGGCGCTCATATACGGCAGTGTGTCTAGAAAATGGGCAGGGCGTCCAGAAAAAGGGCAGGGCATCTAGAAGAGGGGGCAGGGCGCAGCGCCCTTCTAATCGCAGCTAGCTGGAGCACTGCTTTCAATTTCATCATATTGTGGTTTGGTAAAGGGGTTGAAGGAGTCATTTTAGATAATTTTTTTGCAGCTATTTGAAAGCATTTGCTAAATACCGAAAAATACTTCAAAACTCTTTTCACTGCAAATGTTAACCCTTTACCACACAATCCTGAGTTTTAATGACCCTGAGGAAAGAGGGTTCTGAAAACATTATTGAAAAAAAGAGAAAATGCTGATAACCAGCAATTTTATCCTTTTCCCACAATGTTTTCTAGTTTTTAAAAGATAAATATAATCATTTGAGTCATGTTTAGTTTCTCTTCTTCAGATGCTGTCAGCATGGATAAGTCTGAAATTTTATTGTGTGATAAAGGGTTAAGAAATGGGGCATTTACATGCAGTGCAAAGATGCAAATGTGGCATTAGGAAACTGGGTTTGCCATATTGCAATCTGTAACTGGGCATTTTTATTAGATCAAATATGATGTTATCATACTTATTTGAATACAATCTCACATTAATGCAGCAGAGCCCACAGCTCAGTCTGTAGTGTACATGACTTGAGAACAGGGGTGCTGCCGGTTTGATCCTTGGCTCAGCCAGTTTCTTTATAAAGATTGATGATAGTCATTGTGACAGGATTCATTCGTCGCATACTGTTGAGCATTGTTTTGATGATAGTTATATTGTAATAGAGCCAGTGGCTTGGAAAGAATATTGTGCCGAGTACTGGTAACAGAATTCCAGGAAAGCATGGATAGGTGCAGTGGCTGCTGCGATATAACTGAAATAATGTTGAAAATAGTGTTAAACACCATCAATCAATAATCAATGCATGTTGCTGATCATGTGACATTTCCACAAACTTTGAGAAAATCTGGCATGAAATGCAGAAACACCAGAAGAGGCTACCAAGACTATACTGAGCCCTCTACAGCATTCAGTAATATACAGGACTTGAAACCAGAAATCCCTGGTTTGAATTCATGGCATGGCCAATTTCTATCTGAGGATTAATGAAAGGCATTGTGACAGGAAGTGTTCCCACTGAAATTTTTATTTGGGGGGTTTTGTATCCCCTACAATTGAAAAATGGGAGTATAAGAAAAAAAAATGGGAGTACAAATTCAGAAAAACTAGATCTAGTACAACTCTAAACTGTTTTCATAAATGCCTCTTTCTCCACGAAAACTCGGACAGCCATTTGTTTTTGAATCATTTTTTTTTTTGCTATCGGTTTCTGAATAAACTTGCTCTCATGTGCGGCCCTATGATCCTTCTCAGTTTCCGTTGTTTCATTTGGCCTGACTTTCTTACAGGAACCCGAATTCTGAAATCCGAAAGCTTCCAAAGTACAGAGTTTCTGAGCCATTCCCAATGTTAGTTTGCAGACGAAAGACATTGTCGTCGAAAAAACACTTTTTCATAGACTACGTTAAAGAAAGGACAGCTGAATTATGGACATTTTTTGAAAACAAACGAGTCCCAGTCTGCAATTATTGATCAGAATAATAAAGACCGAGTACGCCGACCATGACGTAAATGTTCTAAAAATAGAATGCTGGAAATACCAAATTTTTCCGATGATTTACATATTCTGATAATCGCTTTTACGTGAGCCCTTCTCTGCAAGCAACTTCTTTATTCTTTTTTTTTTATCTTCGTCCATATTTTTTGTGCGTGATTTCACATATAGGTTTGTCACTTTGTACGTTTTTTATTTCGTTTATGCATGTTTCACGTATGATTTTGGGTGATCAGGAACTCTGACAGGGTTCATTTCTCTCTCACTGTTGAACATTGTGTCAATGATGTTAATGCGGGAAAGCAGCATTGGATGAATATTGTGCAAAGTATGATAAAAGAAAACTGAAGGAAAGCATGGATTGGCTTCTGCTATATAACTGAAGTAATGCTGAAAACAGCGTTGAACACCATACAAACGATTATGGCCAATTTGAAATAGTGTACCACTGAAAAATATATTCCTTACATTTTGCCTTTCTTCTTTACTGCCCTATTTAATTCAGTAATGCTGGAAAAAGAGAAAATTCTGGTAACAAGCATCTTTTCTTTTTCTCACAATGTTATCAACAATCTCTAAAGCTGAAGTAATCTTTTGAAAAAGGAGAAAATAGTAGTAACCAACATTGAGTCTTTTTCCCACAATTGCAAAGAAAATTGTCATCATTCGTCAGCCACATTTAATTCATGGTTTTTAAGACCAACCGGTAGCTTTGATAGCTAGCTTTCTAGAGCAATAGCCTTGTTCAGCCATGAGAGAGGAATGACTAGCATCAATCCTCTGAAAGAAATGGCTGAACTTGGGAATCAAACCATTGAACCCCCGTTTCATGCCCTGTGCATTACTGACTTAGCTACCAAGCAAATCAAATGATGTAACTGAAGAACTGAAATTGGTTTTGGAAGGGTAGAAAATATTGTGGAAAAAAGAGAAAATGCTGGTTACCAGCATTTTTTGCTTTTCTCACATTGTTTTCATAAGGCTTCTTTTTCAAGATGATTAATAGTCAGGATGATCAGGTAAAGGGTTAATTCTCCACCAAATGACCAAATTTTGGACTTGTCAAAATTGGAAGCATTCGCAGATGAAAATTTTAATGAACAAAATTGTGAATATTTGTCTAGAAAAGAGTAGAAAACATGTGGGAAAATGAATAAAGTGCTAGACCTTTACCAGCATTTGTCCTTTTTCCGGAATTTCTTAAAAAGCCATCTAAAATCCCTAGGATGGTTAAAACATCATCAGGAATTGTTTGGTAAAGAGTTAAGTATTCATTGGATGAGTGATTTGTAGAATCTTTCAAATTAGAATAAATTGATTGATTGATTGTATGGTGTTTAACGCCGTTTTCAACATTATTTCAGTTATATCGCGGCGGCCAGTGGACCTATCCATGCGTTCCTGGAGTCTCTTTTACCAGTACTTCGCACAATGTTCTTTCCAAGCCACTGGCTGCTTTCCCACATAATCATCGTCGAAACAATGGTCAGCGGTGGGAGAGGAATGAATCCTGTCACAGTGACTATCATTAATCCTCGGAAAGAAATTGGCCGAGCCAGGGGTTGTAGCCAGGGATCGAACCCTGGACCCTGTGTTCTCAAGTCCTGCACGCTACCGACTGAGCTACCGGGGCTCGGCAAATTAAAATAAAAGCGAAAGGCTATGTAACTGTGGCTCAAATGAATAGATCTGTGTTTGAAGAGATAGGAAACAATGAGGAAGCGGAGAAAAACTAGTATTTCTAAAGCTGAAGATTTGAAGACACTGTAGTAAATAACTAGTGGGTTTACCCCTTCACCGAACAATCCCAAGATTTAACATTCTTGACGGAGAAAGTTTTTCAAAACATTCTTTGCAAAGTAGAAAATACTGGGAACCAGCATTTTTTTGATCCCCCTAAGTGTCTTCTACCATTTCAGTATGCACCATTTGAGCCCTATGTAACCCTTTACCACACGGCAAAATTTTGACTTGTCAATGTTAAAGAAATTTACAGATAACAATTCAAATGTTTTTCAAGTGATAGTATTTGTCTTTGAATAGGTAGGAAACATGATTGTAGGAAAAGGAGAAAATGCTGTTTACCAGCATTTTCTCCTTTCCCACAATCTTTTCACAAAGCGTCATCATTAGGGTCATTAAAAATTGGTATTCTGTTACAAAGGTTTAATTGATTACTGCAAGTATTTTGAATTGAGACAAGTCAAAAATTGTCTCGTTTGGTTAGGAATTGAAAGCAAGGCTGAGCTAGGGTTAGAATGGATGATGCGAGGGTCAGTGATGCATACACACATAAATCCTTATTTCACTCACAACCCATGAAAAATGATATGAATAATTGATACAACTGTGACCCTTTACTATACAATCCGTTGTTTTAAAGACCCTGCAAGAGAAATCTTTTGAAAGCCTTCTGGGAAAAGGAGAAAATGGTGGTAACCATTGTAACCATTCTCCATTTCCCACAATGCTTTCGAAAGCCTACCTTGATTGGTAGGTAGGGTTGACTATTGAGGCCAAAATCTACTATTGCGATAGTATTGACATTGGAAAAAATACTATTGCAATAGTATTGATATTGCCCGTTGCTATTGCAATACTGTTGCAATACTATTGGATGCATTACAAGAGATGAAATTTCACCAAATTTTATCTTGAAACCATGTTTCATACTAATACTTTCTCTGAGTAGTTTAAATTCTACCCGAGTACATAACCAAAAAAAAGAAGAGAAAATAGAGTTAATTGCAAGATGCTCAATGAATTTCAATAACTGTTTTTTCTAAATGCAGATGCTTCACAAACAATTAAACATACCTAATTAATTACTCTAAACTTTTGAAGAATTCAACCTTTAAGTCTGATTATTACAACAATATGAAAAGTACAAAATGCTGACAAATGCAGATGGTTCATAGACACACCTAATAAAAAAAGTAATTATAAAATAACTCTTAAACTTCTAAAGAAGTCAACTTTTGAATGTGATGGAAAGCCGGTAAGCTTTTTGAGTTGTTAAAATTCATCTAAATTTACCCGTAATTTGCCAATATATTCAGACAGAAATAAAAAAAAAATTTTTTTTGGTGTCCAAATCTGTAGGAAATTATCATTCCAGAGAAAAAGGGGGATGGCCGAAATAATAGGTTTTACCTGGTTGTACGAATGTGTATCCGAAATAATAAGGGTAAAATCGAACAAGTTTAGATCTATTTAAAGTACCGGTGAACAGTCAAAACTGTAGTAGTCCCATAGTTTCGGTGTGTTTTCAATCTTGAAATACATGTACATGTGTTTTAAACATTTTCTTACATTTTTTGCCCAAAAAAGAAGTAGCTTTCTAATACGAGTTAAATCATAGTTCAGAGGTGGATGGTACAGATCCAAGATCAGTCAGCGTGTTCTGTTTAGTCTGATGTCTATCTACACCATCCGCCAACGCTTTGAAAATCGCCATCTTGCCATTGGCAGAGTAAATTAGAAAATTTTGATCGATATTACAAGCCATCTGTCAACAAGATGTCTGTCGTAGGTACAAAAATGTTTGCAGCAAAATTTGGATGGGGGTATGACGTAACATGCAAATAATACGAAGCAACAGGGTTGTAATGCACCTGTTTATTGTACACACTTACAACTGTTCTGCTCCAGAAAACTTATACCTGGCTGCAGGCCGACCTCCGATCAATTCAAGATTACCACGCAATAAGCCTTTATCATGCACGCTTTACACCAGCTGATGGTGCTTTTTTGCATTTAGTAATATGGCTGTTTCAAGAACCCCAGTCTTGTCACACGTTTTGTGCAGTCAGCAAAAAAAAAATCCTCCAATTTTCTTAAAATAATTCCTTGCAGCCAAACTAAAAAGGAATGCATTCGATAATTAGTGCATTAGTTTTAAATATAAATGGATTTCTGGTAAATAGTCGATCTATTTATTGTTTATAGAGGGACAACACAGTTATGGTTTTCAGTTGCTTTGGCGGCCCGTGTAGATCAAGGTTGCAATGATTTTGGTCTTATTTTATGACTTAAAATAACCGCTGAGTTAGTCGGCTCTCGAAGGATTCGTGTTCATAACAATGAACGGTGCGCTGCAGTTATGAATATTATGCAGCCACTCATTATCGAAAACATATTCTAAAATATTACCTGTCCGATATTTTGGGAAATTAACATTACAGACTGCCAGAGTATTAAGGAAAACTTACTTTGGGAACTGTTCAGAGAAAGGATTAAAAATAAATTATTTTTGAAAATAATTTAACGTGTCCGAACATTTGGGCGTCCGAATACGTTGGTAAATCATAGTATTTTTTCTCTCTTTCTTGTCAGTGAAACTATCAAAACTATCGATAGTTGAGGTAAATATCGGCGATAGTTATCGATTTTCAACTGAGCAATGGATGCAGTAGCATCGACATGCTCGCCATCGGGATCCACCGATAGTCCGATGTATCGTTACACCCCTATTGGTAGGGCCTTCGATTGTTCAGTAACGGGGTCAACCCACAAAAATACATGAACTAATTCTAGCTACAAGTTACATTAAGTACCAGTATAGAAAGGGATGGAAAAAATGATATTTCAATGGTTTGGAAAAGAATATTTTTGAAAAGGAGCAATCATTTTACAAAACATTGCTTATCTTTTCTACAGTGTCATCCAAAAGCGGCACAATCATGACATGTACTTGTAAAGTATTCGGCTAAGCCATTAATATTAAAGATACAGGCCAATATTAGACGTAATTTGATACGGATACTGATTGCTTGATTGATTGATTGATCGATCGATCGACTGACTGATTGAATGGTGTTTTGAGCTGCATTCAACAATATCTCAGTCATATTACTGTGACATCTGGCATGTTTATGTATTTCCCGGGTTTCAACAGCACTAGGCAAGTACTTTGAAGTATCTTGCCCAAGGATACTCCCAAGAAAAAATCAAGTGCTTTCAGTGAGGCACCAACCTGGGTCTCAAGGTTTACAGTCATACACATACCACTGAGCCATGCAGGATCCTGTACATATCACATGCTTGTATTTTGAACAGAAAAAACAATGCCAGTGTTCCCACTAGCTTTTTATTTTAAGAGTACACTTACCCCCTTAGCTGTAAATCTGGGGGTAAGATTTCATATTAGAGGGTATGAAAACTATGGTTCTCAACTAGAGGCAAAGCAATCCATATTGATGACTTGCAGCAAAAAAGTCTGTTATATTAAGATATTTGTGGAAATTTACTGCTTAAAGTCATTAAAAAGCTGAAAAGACAGTCTGAAATGACTGATTGGACAATTTCAAAAGGAACATTTTGTTGTGTCGTGGGTTTCCGTGTTTTTTGCACCGATCAATTTTTCATGTCTGGTAATTTATGGATAGGTATTTCTGCATGGTTGTCAAAAATTCATCAAAAAGGGTAACGAGTAACTTCAAAACCTGTTAGTTTACACAAGATAAGCAAATAATGGCTTTTTTTTTTACGTTTTTTCTTACATGAGGTCTTGCATGTAACCAAAATTTGTTACATGAATTTCAATTCTATAACGTGATTTACACAATAATTTGCATAAATGGGAACACTGTATGCATTCACCCTAACAAAATGATCTCTTGTTTTAAGCATCCAGAGGAAAAAGGCCCTTTAACTCTTTACCAAACGATCCCGGGTTTTCACGACTCTGAGAAAGAAACCTTATGAAAACATTGTGGGAAAAGGAGAACATGCTGGTAACCAGCAATTTCTCCTTTTCCCACAATGTTTTCTACCCTCACAGAACAAGTTTCAATTTTTGAGTCACATTAATTTTGTCGTCTGCAAATGCTTTCAATTTGGACCAGTCTAAAATTTTGTCGTTTGGTAAAGAGTTAACACAATTTAGAAAAAGGAGAAAAATGCTGTCAAAGGCAAATCTCATCATATGAGTCACATGTAATATGTAGCCTGGAAATTCTTTTAGGTTCTATTTGTCTAAAATTTTGTGGTTTCATGAAAATTAATTGTTTAAATCAATAAACTTGTCAACAGAAACTCAAAATGAGCATTAAACCAGATTTAGACCCATTGATATTTTTTTTTGGGGGGGGGGGGGGGTGGGGGTTGATATTTTTCAAGGAAAAATGATAAGGTGTCCTAATGACTGCCAGTCCTTAGTTGTGGAAAAAAATTGCTTTGAAAAAAATTGGAAATAAAAGTTGCCTGCATTGGGAGTCAAACCCATGACCCTCAAAAGCATAGTTGTCAACTCGGCAGATAATTTGCTGTGTTAACCCTTTACCACACAGTCCTGAATTTTAATGACCCTATGAAAGATACTTTTTGAAAACATTATGTGAAAAGGAGAAAATGCTGGTAACCAGCATTTCCTCCTTTACCCACAATTTTTTCTACCCTATCATAGACAAATTTCATCATTTGAGCCATATTTAAAATGTAGTTTGTAAATGCTTTCAATCTGGACAAGTCTACATTTATGCTGTGTGGTAAAGCGTTAAAAATGTATTTGTCCCCTGGTTTAATTGGTTGCCTGCAAATACTTTTAGTATGTTTGGCATAAAATTTTGTGGTCAGGTAAATGCTAAACAGTTAAATTTGGCAAAATCAAACTTTTTACCAGGCAACAAAATTTAAAACTTGACAAAATTGAAAGGATTTTCAAATCGCATAAAAGACTACTTCAAATGTTGAAAAATGTCTTTGCTAGGGTAGAAAACACTGTAGCAAAAGGAGAAAAGGCTGGTTACCTAGTATTTTCTCTTTTTCTCATGATGATTTCATAAGCTTTATTTTCAAGGGTCCTTATAACTTGGGATTCTTTGGAAAAGAGTTTAGGGCTGCGAGCCCTCAGTTTTATTTTCAAGGGTGTGAAAAACAGCTTTCAGAGCAAGGGCCAGTCAAAGTGTAGAGATCAAAAGTAACAGGCAGAGAAGATTACAAAGATTTAACCCTTGTACTGCACAACCCTTAGTTTTGACAACCCTAAGAAGGCTTTGGAAAACAATGGGAAAAAGGAGAAAATGCTGGTATCTCTAAGAGGGCTTTGGAAAACATTGTGAGAAAAGGAAAAAATGCTGGTAATCAGCATTTACTCCTTTTCCCACAGTGTTTTCTGTCCTTTCACTCACAAATTCTATCATTTGAGCCACATCTCACTTGTCTGCAAATGCTTTGAAATTGGATGAATCCAAAATTGTTGTTTTGTGAAGGGTTAAACTTTTTTGACCATGAAGCACTGAAGTACAGTCTCAGATGCACTGTTCTGTACCAAACGGTGGAATTTAAACTTGTCCATATTCAAAGCAGTTGCAGACGACAAATTTAGAATGGTATTAGTGATGGAATTTGTCTTTGAAAGGGCAGAATACATTGTGAAAATAGGAGAAAATGCTGGTTATCAGCATTTTCTCCTATTTCCACAATAGTTTGAAAAGCCTTATTCCGCAGGTTTGTTAACACTTTGGATTGTTTAGTAAGAGATAATGCAGTAGTCTGATCTTGCAATCCAAGACTGTTTGGCTAAATTGTTTTATAAAATCAGAGCAAATTCCAGATCAGATTGTTGATAATGTGCTGTCTGGTGTAATTTCAAAGTTCCTTTCGTGTCTATAGCTGCTTTTGTGCTTGGTGTAGATCAAGATCAGACTGCACTTATTTTCAACTCAAGTATCTTTGATGTACATTGCCCTTTTCTGTAAAATTTATGAACAAAAAAAAACTGAAACTGACTTTATATCTAAAGGTCTTATCTCTTTGTTAAAAGTGTCTGTCAGAATCTTGCCTAGCTGGAGAATCAAACCTTCGAACCCTGGTTTGAAGACTTCTGTGTTACTGTCTGAAACACCGGGCCCTGCTTTTTCTGTCATGTTTATTCTGGGCTCTAATGGATAACTTGAGTAAGAAGTCAGTCAATACTTTTACTGGCACATCACCCCAAACTTGACCAGAACTCAAGGAACTCTAAGAATGTTTTAGATCCCATTTAGGGGAATGCTATAAATTTTGGACTAATGGTTGGAAAGTCAGTTTTATCTATTATTGACTCTCAAACCTTTACCAGACGACAAAATATTAGACTTGTCCAAATTGAGAGCATTTTGCAGACAACAATTTCAATGTGGCTCAATGGTGCATTTTTTCTTTGATAGAGTAGAAAACATTGTGGGAAAAGGAGAAAATGCTGGTTACCAACATTTTCTCCTTTTCCTACAATGTTTTCAAAAGGCTTCTTTCCCAGTGTCGTTAAAAGTCGGCATTGTGCAGTAGAGACAACCAAACTCCTTTAAGACTTATTCATATTGAAAATGTTTGCAGACAAAAAATTCAATGTTGCCAGAACTTGATTCAAAAGTGGAGGAAAACGTAGGGGTGCAGGAGAAAATGCTAGTTGCCAACATTTTCTCCTTTTCCTACAATGTTTTCAAAGGCTTCTTCCTCAGGGTAGCTTAAACTTGTACATGTCTAGTAAAGGGTTAAGTGACCTATTTTCTCCTGGCATTTTCAATTAGAATTAAAATAAGTGTGGGCACCAAGATCTGTTTGTGCCTGTCAGTGCAACACTCATGTGGAATACTAAATTATGCCCTATACTTACTCATTCAATTGATCCTTGTCTCCTCTGAGAGCAAACTGCGTCCGTTTTCATAAACCATTCAAACTTGCATTTTTAGTTTTATTCTAGATATAAATTCATTGATTGAATGTGTGGTATGTCATGTTTTCAACATTATTTTAGTTATATCACTGTGGTCAGAGCACCTGTCTGTACTTTCGTGTTTTTTTTTAAAGATACTAGCACTGCACAATTTTCTCCCATGCCACTGGCTGCTTTTCCATGTAACCGTTGTTGAAAAAACAATCAGCGGTAAGAAAGCAATGAATCCTGTTACAATTACTTTCATTAATCCCGGAAAGAAATTGGCCAGGCTAAGTATTCAACCAAGGACCCCCCCAGGTTTGTATGTTACTGACTGAGCTACCTTGTTAAGTTCTATCTCTGAAAAGTTACCATTTCTGATAGGCACAACCATTTGCTGTAGCCAGTCAGAAGTTGTTTTACTGTCTAATCCAAAGTAATCAAATGGTTTAGCCAATTGGAAATTTCATTACTTTGGAATTCAAAAAGTGTTCAAAATCAATCTAAGGATGAAATATAGAGAAGTTTGTGAATAATTCAGAGCTCCAGATAGAGGGGGTGATTTTGATTTCAAAATTAAAAATATGAATTATTTTCCACTAAACTAATGAGTACCCACAACATAGGGTTTGGAACAGAACTTATGGATTCAGAAAACCATCACCCCCTCTTATCTGGGGCTCTGAATATGAAACTTAGTGTTGAACCAGTCGTCACATACTTTGGATTTTTTGCAGCTTGCAGACTTTCAGAAGTTATCTTCTGTAAAAGAGGTAGAAAAAGGAACTTTCATACATTGTCCCTATACTAGATAGCAAAATTTTAGACTTGTCTTAATTGAAAACATCGGAATTGAACAAAATCAGACGTGGCTCATCTTACAAACAAAGTCCGTAACAAAGAAACAAATGAACAAATGCATAGCAGAAATACAGGGACAGGGCAGGATTCGAACCTAGAACGCCCGGACGAAAGGCCAATACCACAACCACTGAGCTAAAGAGAATTCTCCCAAACGCAGTTGTTGGGTATTGTGTTTAAATCGGGATGAAGCCATGCATGAAGGAGTGGTCTCCCGTAACACTCAAAATAATGGTATACATCTTGTAAAGGGTAGAAAATATTGTGGTTACCAGCATTTTCTCTTTTCCCTTAATGTTTGTCAAGAGCTCTCTGTCAGGGTCGTGTAAACACAGCATTTTTTGGTAAAGGATTATGTGACAAAAAGAACATGAATTATTAGAAAAAAAATTCTGTTTCATTTACCTCATTTGTTTGTTCGAAATCTCCAGCAAATTTCTCTCTAAGGATCAATGATAGTTACTGCGACAGAGTTCATTCTTCTCTTACCACTGATCATTGTCTGGATGATGGTTATGTGGGAAAGCAGCTCATGACTAGGGAAGAATATTGTGCAAAGTACTGATAGCAGAGACTCCAGGAAACCAATGACTGGCACACTTGGCCATAGCAATATTAATGAAATAATCTTGAAAACGGCAGTAAACACCATACAATACAGTATATACCAAACAGTGTTTTCTTGAGCCAGAGAATGAAGAGTTTTGAATAATGCTTGTATAGATGTTGAAAGATAACAAAAGAAGGACAACATTGCAAAAATAATTCAAGAATTGAGTGTAATGTATGAAATGTATGGTGCAAAAAGATTCATTGATGGATGAGAGTTAAATTGGAATGTATGAAGGAAGGGTTGAACTACTTCCATATTTATGTTTTGTAAGTGAAAAGGGGGCGTGAGCTCTTGTGTGTATTGTTTTGACTACATTTGTACAAGCATAATTAGTGCAAAATTATGTCTTTAAAGTTTCTCTAATAGGATCTATGCTTCTTTTTCTTATTTTTTTAGAATTTTGTGTTTGCTTTTTTTAAAAGAATTACAGGTATGTGGGTATATATAAATTTTTTTTCCCTTAGTGTTTTTTCAAGATTTCAAAGATACATGGATTTTAACTCTTTCCCACAGAACAAAATTTTAGATTTGTCCAAATTGAAAGCATACAGCAAATTTAATGTGGCTCAGAAACCAAATTTGTTGCCAGAAAGTGTAGAAAATATTGTGGAGAATGGAGAAAAAGCAGGTTATGAACAGTTTCCTCTGATTCCACAGTGTTTTAAAAAGTCTCTGTCCTTGGATGAGCTTTTGTGATTGTGCTTTGTCTGGTGTCTGTCAGGCTTCTTCTGTTATGGTGGTGTCACCACTTACTTTGTGTGCACTCTAGAGGCTACATTTTCAGTCCAGTACTCATGAAATTTGGTCAGTAATTGTCTTTATGATATCTTCGACAGATTTGAAGTGGGGTCACATGGGGTCAAAATGTAGGTCAAAATTCCTAGGGACAAATTTTAGAAAAACCTTATCAACAGTTAACTTTTCACTGTAGTGGCAACATTTTTCGTTGGATGCTGATGAAAGTCAACCAGAATGTTTGTCATGATGATATCTTCTTCAGTTGTCCTAGATGAGACTGAAATTGGGTCGTATGTGGTTAAATAGTTGGCTACTAGAACAGTTCTCAGTGAAACATTGTCTCCAGTATAAGAGGCTACATTTTCAGTCCAATCCTCTGGAAACTTCTCCAAAGCGTTTGTCTTTGATGACTGTGCAAATGTTTGTGAAATCTCATTTGGTTAAAAAGTAGGTGACTGGGATTGTATCTCTGAAAAAACCTTGTATTTGCTGTAGAGACCACATCAATACACATGAAAATTGGTCAACATGTTTATTTTGTTATCTCTAAAGAGTCTGAAAATTGGTCAAGTTTGATCAAGAAATAGGTCATTGGTACAAATCTTAGAAAAACCCTGTGCACTCTTTCCAGGCCACAATTTCTATGTAAATTTTCAAAATCGTTGCTCAGAATGTTGATATTTTTAATGTCTTGGATGGATTTAGATCAGGTCACCTAGGGTAAAAAAGTAACTTGCTCTGACATATCCCAGAAAAATCTTGCGTGCTCACTAGAAGCAACATTTTAAATTAACCCTTTCCCAAACAATCCCTGGTTTTAATGACCCTGAGGTAGAAGCCTTCTGAAAATATTGTGGGAAAAGGAGAAAATGCTGGTAACCAGCATTTTCTCCTTTTTCCACAAAATTTTCTACTCTTCCAAAGTCAAGTCTCAATTTTTGAGTCACATTCATTTTGTCGTCTGCAAATGCTTTCATTTTGGACAAGTCTAAAATTTTGTCATCTGGTAAAGAGTTAAGTCAGATTCTCATGAAACTTGAGGCTGCACTCCTGTCAACCAATGTGACACACAAGTGTTGTATTGGGAAAAACTTAATTCCCATTAATTCCACTGAATAAATGGGTTTTACATCAGCACCATCAGCCACACTGTTCTGTACTCTGTGACACAACTTAGTTTATGTAACATTAGTTCTCTTGTTTTGTTTATTGACCAAAAGCACAGTATTAAAATTGCATTGTGCAAAATATATTTTACTGTATTTACTAGCTGACGCTTTTCCCAATCACAAAATTTAAGACTCTTAAAACAGATTGGAATGTAACTCTAATGATAAGAATTTAAAGGTTTACCAAAATTCTCTTCCTTTCCCACAAGGTTCTCAAAAGGCCTGCCCCATTAAATTTTGCTTCCCTACTTCCAGTGTTTTCCAAACTCATCTTAATGCTCCTTTGATTTACAAGCAGCTACTCCTTTTGCCACAGTGTTTTCAGATGTAGTCTGCAGCAAGATAGAATGAGTTATCTGCAGAATATAGCAAATGAAATTGTCGATACCAGCTTTTTAAACTGTTACCACACAAACCCAAGTTTTAAATACACTGAGGTGGAAGGCTTTTGAAAACATTATAGGAAAAGGAGAAATAGTGGTAACCAGCATTTTTTTGTCATTTTAACCTGTTACCACACAAGCCTGAGTTTTAATGACATAGAGATGGATGGCTTTTGAAAGCATTATTGGAAAAGGAGAAATGCTGGTAACCATCGTTTTGTCCTTTTCCAACAATGTTTTCTATCCTTTCTATGCTTTTGTTTTGGATCAATCTAAAATGTTGTTTTCTGCTGAGAGGTTATAGAGATCATCATCTGTAGCTATAATTAAAGTGTTCGGTGAAGAAGTCTAGTTGGAGATAGCCTGTTTGTTTCAGTATTGATTAACTCTTTACCAAACCAGAAAATTTTAGACTGGTCCGAATTAAAAGCACTTGCAGACGACAAAATAAACGTAACTAAAAAATTGAAATTTGTTTCCAGCAGGGTAGAAAACATCGTGGGAAATAGAAAAAATGCTGGTTACCAGCATTTTCTCCTTTTCCCACAATGTTTTCAAAAAGGCTTCTATCTCGGGGTCGTAAAAACCAGGGATTTTTTGGTAAAGGGTTTAAAGAATCCCTGAAAATGTGAGAAAATCACCAAGTGCCAGAAGGATAGTTTGTTCAAGTATGTTGTGATTGGATGTTGCTTAGGTATAAGTGAGGTCTATGTGATTTGAGGACTGAAAACTTTCTTTGATGAGGATTAGATGTTTTGATCAAGGTTCTTCTGATTTTCTTTTATTATCATTTGACTATTGGTACATGTATGAATTTCAGAATGATTTCTTAAAGTTTTGTGTAACTAAATCCTTAACTCTTTACCAAACAACAAAATTTTAGACTGGTCCAAATTCAAAGGAGTTGCAGACGTCAAAATAAATGTGACTGGAAAATTGAAATTTGTTTTGGGAAGGGAACAAAAACATTGTGGGAAAAGGAGAAAATGCTGGTTACCAGCATTTTCTCCTTTTCCTACAATGTTTTCACAAGGCTTCTTTCTTACGGTCGTTAAAAGTCGGGATTGTATGGTAAACAATTAAAGGCCTTTCATAAAAGCTTAAAGTAGCCGTTGCAGGCAGTGTAGATAAAGATAATAAGTGCACAGCATAATAATGTGGCCTGATCTTTGATCTAGATTGTCTGTTTTGCTGAGATATTCTAAGCAACCTTAAAACTGCATTTATCCGGGTCTATATCTAGACTGAAAGTGCCTGGTGAGCTTATGAGCTTATTTTTATGCTTAGAGGGTTAAAGTAGCCTATACAGTTTTTATACCATAACTTCTTATAAAACACAGATAAATACTACTTTTGTGTTTGTATTTGCAATTGTGTGTATAAACTGTATGGTTACATTCAAGAAAACATTCTATTTTTGGCGTTTACATAAAGGGATGATTTTTTTGCAGTAGGCAACTGTCTATTTTCATAACATCAGATTGACGTCATGGTACAGATTTAAATACAAATCCTTGTAATTGATATGTGTTATTGATCATGTGACATAGTAATTACCCACAAGTCTTTGACAAACTCTTGCTCAAAATCTTAAAAGTATCTTAACCCTTAGAGTGCTATAAGCGCAACCCACTGACCTTTTGCGGACAGAGTAGATCAAGATCAGACTGCACATTCTGTGCAGTCTGATCTTGGATCTGCACTTTCCAAGAAGGGGATACTTTTCTCCAAAAAAATATGTTAGAACAGCTATATTCTGGTTTATAATATGGGCCTTAACCCTTTACCAAACAATCCCTGGTTTTTACAAGCCTAGGAAAAAAGGCTTTTGAAAACATTGTTGGAAAAGGAGAAAATGCTGGTAACCAGCATTTTCTCCTTTTCCCACAGTGTTTTCTACCCCATCAGAGACCTAAAGCTAATTTCTACCAATTCTGAATTTGTCGTCTGCAGATGCTCTCAGTTTTGAAGAGTCTAAAACCTGTCGTTTGGGAAAGGGTTAAAGTTTCATTTAATTTATTCACCAGGACAAGGGTAAAGGGGCTTCATAGTCCATTATGGAAATTCCACTGAAGTTTCTTACTTTTGTCTGTCTTGCCGAGCCCTGGTAGCTCAGTCGGTAGCTCGCAGGACTTTAGAACACGGGGTCCAGGGTTCAATCCCTGGCTACGACCCCTGGCTCGGCCAATTTCTTTCCGAGGATTGATGATAGTCACTGCGACAGGATTCATTCCTCTCCCCACTGCTGACCATTGTTTCGATGATGATTATGTGGGAAAGCAGCCAGTGGCTTGGAAAGAAAATTATGCAAAGTACTGGTAAAAGAGACTTCAGGAACGCATGGATAGGTGCACTGGCCGCTGCGATATAACTGAAATAATGTTGAAAACAGTGTTAAACACCATACAATCAATCAATCAATTTTGTCTCTCTTCTTGATGATTTGCCAGCTTTTGCCTTACCTACTGAAGTAATATATCCTTTTTTCAAAATTTGGTAAGATTATAGAAATCTGAAAAGTTGTCTTTAACCCTTTACCATATAGTAATGAAAGCTTTTTAAAACATTGTAGGAAAAGGAAGAAATGCTGGTAAACAGCATTTTTTCCTTTTACTACTGTTTTCAAAAGGCTTCTTCAGCAGTGTTGTTTAAAAGCAGGATTGTTTTGTTACAGGGTGAACTCATTACCAAACGACAATATTTTAGGCTTGTCCAAATCGAAAGCATTTGCAGACGACAAAATAAAAGTGACTGAAAATTTGAAATTCGTTTTGTGAAGGGTAGAAAACATTGTGGGAAAAGGAGAAAATGCTGGTAACCAGCATTTTCTCCTTTTCTCACAATGTTTTCTAAAGGCTTCTTTCTCAGGGTCGTCAAAAGTAGGGATTGTGTGGTAATGGGTTAAATACATTTGAGCCATGCTCTGGCAAAAGGGGGCTTAATGCATCTCCATGATGCATTATACCTAACAAGCCATCACATGATTGTGGATCGATAAAATCCATTTTGTGTAACAAATGACTTGATCTTGAGGTAGAATGGTTCTTTGGCATCCAGATAATTGACCAGTAGCAAAAAGTTTCGGCCCATGTCAGCCTGTGCGGACTGCGCAGGCTGACATGGGTTGATACCTTTTGCAGATGCATTAAGCCCCCTTGTCACAGAGCATGGCTCATGCATAAAGCAGGAGAAGGGTTGAAACAAGCCTGTCACCTTAGCTACATTTTATGCCGATTTATATTTTTCATTGCAGTGAGAAGCCAACCAACTTGGGGGACTAAACATATAACTGAGGTAAGAATGTTTTTTTTTTGTCATTAGAATGCTTTTAAGCATACAAGGCGTTTTGAGGCTAGGGGGTGGCCGGTTTCAGTCTTTAGCTGTGCGAATTTCTTTCTGAGGATTAATGAAAGTCACTGCGACAGGATTCATTCCTGTTTTACCACTGATCATTGTTTTGACAATGAGTTATGTAGGAAAGCAGTAAGAGGCTACAGAACAATATTGTGCAAAGCACTGGTGAATGAAAATCCAGAGAAGCATGTATAGGTACACTGGTTGCCACGAAATGATATTCGATGTTGGTTGAAACATTCAATCATACAATCAATAGAATGGTTTCCGCAAATTTAATCCTTTAGCACATAATCAAATGTTTAATGACCATGATGTAAAAGGGCTTTTGAAAACATTGTTGGAAAAAGAGAATATGCTGCAAACCAGTATTTCCTCCTTTTCCCACAATTTTTTAAACCCTTATGAAGACAGATTTCATCATTTAAGCCACATGAAATTTGTTGTCTGCAATTAATGCTTTCTTATGGACAAGTCTAAACTTTTTATTAGTACGACAAATAATGAAGTTACATGTGCCGGTAAATGTAAGAAAATTAATCACTCTGTATGTTACGCTGTCATGTAGAGTATGTGATGTATGCCACATAAATAAATTGCCTTGTGGTTTGGTTGCATATTACACAGAAAACTGCTGATCCTCTGCCACTATCAAGTTGACTGTTTATCATGTTAAATTTAATTGATTGATTGTATGGTGTTTAGCCCTTTACCATACAGTCCTGACTTTTAACAACCCTGACAGAGAAGGCTTTTTGAAAACAACGTGGGAAAAGGAAAAAATGCTGGTAAGCAGCATTTTCTCCTTTTCCCATAGTGTTTTCTATCCTACCAAAGACAAGCTCCATCATTTGAGTGACATTTAAATTGTTGTCTGTAAATGCTGCAATACTAATATTTTGTCGTTTGATAAAGAGTTAAGGCCGTTTTCTACATTGTTTTAGTCATATACTGGCAGCAAGTTCACCTGTCAGTGCTTTCCTCTAGTTTCAGGAACCAATTATTTTAATCAACAATTTACTACACAATCCAAGGTTTAATGACCGAGAAAGACAGGGCTTTTAAAAACATTGTGAAAAAAGGAGAAAAGGCTGTTTTAACCTACCAAGGACAAATCCTCTAATTTCAGGAGTAGAGTTGTTTTATACTATCATTAACTCATTACCAGATGACAAAATTCTGGACTTGTCAGTATTGAAAGCATTTGCATGCAACAAATTCAAAGTGGCTCACATGTTTAAAAATGTCTTTTTAAGGGTAGAAAACATTGTCGAAAAAGGAGAAAATGGTGGTAACCAGCATTTTTTCCTTTTCCTGCTATGTTTTCAAAAGCCGTCTTTATTAGGGTAATAAAATTTGTGACTGTTTTGTGAAGGGTTAAACGATAGGTAATTAGCAAATAGTAATGACATTGTTCCATAATGTATAATTTTAAAGGACATAATATTGTTATATCACAGTTTTATCACAGTTTTGTCACATCTTGTAAAGTAGGTCCTATTATTTCATGCTTTCTGGTAGGTTATCGAGAAATATCGGTGAAATATTTTTCGATATTTCATGGTTACGACCAGTGAAAATACCGATTTTTACATTCTAACTCTTCAATTGAAGGCGGAAACTGTTGTTCCCGCGCACTAGTTACCTAGGTAAAATGCGCGTGCCCCACAACTAGACGCTTCACGTAATATTGTAATGCGTTTTTATACGGAGAGGGTACGCCACGGGGAAAAACCGAAAAGAACTGTACTGGATTTTGATTAAGTTCCCCCCAGAAAGGGTTAAAAGCATGAAATAAATAGAATATTTAGGGTTTTTTTGGTGAAAGATCGAAATTTATTTCATCTTGTGAACATCATCGGTAATATTTTCACTTGTGGCTGTGCCACTCGTGAAAATATTACCGATGATGTTCACTCGATGAAATAAATTTCGATCTTTCACAGTAAAAAACAAATATCCTCTATTTAATCTTTGTAAATAACAATTTTCATATTTTGATCCTGTGATCCTTATCCTGCTAAGTAAGTGAAATGAAACCTTCAAAACTGGAAGTAAAAACCCAAATTTTGGAACTTCAAAGGTATTTTTTGGGATATGACATCCCCTTATCGGACAGTGAAGATCAAAGTTCAGACTACATGTTCTGTGTAGTCTGATCTTGATCTGCACCGTCCGCAAAAACGCTTTGAGTCACGCTTAGTATCCTAAGGGTGAATAGGATTCCTAGGCCAGTTCTCAAGAATGTTCCTAAGTTCAAAGTAACACAACTTTTGATTGGCTAAACCACATGGTTTAGCCAATAAAAAATTTTGTTACATTTCTAAGTTTAGATTTGGACTAAGCATGTGGTTAATAGGAACAGGAGCAACTGTTTGTTATATTTACAAGCAATAATTCTCTGATCCTTTTCCCACATATTTATGGTTCTTATACAGTGAGGATGTTAATGTTGTATTCTGTACAATCATCTGTTTATCATGTGGGATACCAATGGATGGATGGATGGCCAGATGGACAGACAGATACACAGACAGATTCATTCATTCATTCAGTTGTTACAGTCAGTTGTTACATTCAGTCGTTACATTTTGTTGTTTGGTAAAGAGTTGGTAAATGACCATCAAAGATGTAATATTTCTATTAACGTCACACTTGTCATCATGAACGTCACAGGATGAGAGTAGCCAAAATAAATGACTGAGAACATAAAATATGTGAGATATAGATTATACAAGGTTGCTTGCCATGTCAGCCCTTTACGAAACATTGCAAACAAGTCATGGGGAAGACTGCTTTTGAAAACATTGTGGTAAATGGAGAAAATTGTATTTACCAGCATTAAGGCAGCCTTCATCATCTTCGTCACATATCATTATTGTCTTTGAATCTTTTCAGAATAAAACTAGTCTAAAATTTTGTTTTCTCTGTAAGAGTTTATCTTTGTAGTAATGAATATCATATTTTCTAGCTTATGCTGAAAGTATGGTTCAAGATTAGACTACACAGAACATGCATAATGATCTTTGATCTCCACTGTCTGCTACTTTGCCAGGTATTCTAACAAGAACAGCTTTAAATTACAATGTTTACATATTTATTATCATTATATGTATTATGAGACAAGGTTGTAAGTGCTCTTGGTGCACATTTGGTGATCTCCATACGCTATCATTATTACAGCCGATAACTGTTACGAAAGTTAATGAAGGGCAAGTTGAATTTTGTTTACATATATTAACCCTTTACTATACAGTCCTGAGTTTCAACAACACTTAGAAAGAAAGCTTTTGAAAACATTGTGGGAAAAAAAGAAAATGCTGTTAATCAGCATTTTCTCCTTTTCCCACACTGTTTTCCATCCTTCCAAAGGTGTATCATATCATTTGTATAAAATTAATTTTGTTGTCTGCAAATGCTTTCAATTTGGATATGTTTAAAATTTTGTTGTTTGGTAAGGATTTAGTGCTGACTGGAAATATGCATTTGAATTATTTACATGGATAAACGCTTTACCACACATTGCCCACCTGATAAAGAAAGCTTTTGAAAACATTGTAGGAAAAGGAGAAAATGCTGGTTTCCCTCAATGTTTTCTATCCTTTCATTTTTTGAATCACATTTATTATATCGTCTGCAAATGCTTTCAATTTTGACAAGTCTAAGATACTGTTGTTTGGTAAAGTGCTAAGCTGTGTTTGTGGAGAGTGTGGACGAACATTAAACAGAATAGAATTTCTAGTCTGATCTTATATCTACACTACTTGATATTTTGGGAAGTAGTGTGTTCAAATTATTTGTAATTTCAATATTTGAGCCATGCTCTGGCAAAAGGGGCATTTCTGTGATGCATCATGCCTTGCAAGTCATCACATGATCATGGATCCATAAAATCTATTTAGTGTAACGACTGAATGAAATGCAGAAAATTGACCTGTAGCAAAAAGTTAAGACCCAGGTCTGCTTGCTCGGATTGCACAGGCTGACCTGGGTCAAAACTTTTTGCAGATGTATTAAGTGCCCTTTTAACAGAGCTTGGCTCATATCTATCATTAGCTGATAGCAAAATCGTAGACTTGTCTTAAGTTTATAGCATAAGCAGACAACACATTAGCCAATGTGTTGCTTACTCTTTACCAAACGACAAAATTTTGGAATAGTCAATAATGAAAGCATATGCAGACGACAAAAATAAATGTGAATCCAAAATTGAAATTCGATTTGGGGAGGGTAGAAAACATTGTGGGAAAAGGAGAAAATGCTGGTTACCAGCATTTTCTCCTTTTCACTCAATGTTTTCAAAAGCTTTCCTTCTCAGGGTCATTAAAAGTTTGGATTGTGTGGTAAAGAGTTAACCTTTTACCACACAATCCTAAGTTTTAACGGCTATGAGGAACAAGGCTTTAGAAAACAATGTGAGAAAAGGAGAAAATGCAGGTTATCTGAAAAAGGAGAAAGTGCTGTTGACAAGCATTTTCTCTTCTGCTCCCACAATGTTTTCTACCCTTCCAAAGAAAGTTTCCTCCAATCCTCCACATCTGATTTATTGTCTGCAAATGCTTTTGGTAAAGAGCTAACTGATGGTGGTTGTTTATCTTTGAAATGGTGGAAAACAATATGAGAAATGGAGAATATGCTGGTTAGGAGCTCTTTATCCTTTTCCACCTAATCTGCATTTTCTTCCTTTTCCACAACGTTTTCACAAGCCCTCTTCCTCAGGGTTGTTGAAAGTTAGGATCGTTTGGAAATAAAAATAAGTTAACTCTCTTTTCCTCGCTGATAGGGTGTGTTTGATATATCTAAGGCTGTTATGGTTAACCTTGTCCTCAGACTATGTATTGTGAAAATAATTTGCCCCCGGCAAGAAAGTCCACATTCTTTAATACCACATGAATATTTGTTCAAAATAATATGTTATACATCAGGGGGGCACCTTTTATTGTGGGCTGTTCAGTGGTGAAAATCAATCGTAAAATTTTATCCGGCAATTATCTAAATGAAAAAATTGAAATCTGCCTGTTTACTTCTGATGTCATATGATCAGCCGACATCATGCAGTCTTATGCAGGGTGTGATTCTTATACATGCATGATATGATTGACCATATGCTATGCCCAGGCCAAAAACAGCCCATTGATGATTCCAAGATAAAAATGATGGTTGATAAAGGCACCCAAGATTGTTAAAAGTCAGGATAGATGTACTAGCCACCATGGTGTAGCTGAAATAATGTTGAAAATAGCGTTAAATGTTTAGTTTTTGTGCTCCAATTCAAAATTCTTTGTAAAACACCTATTAATAGATTTATTTTCTATGTAATGGTAAAGAAGCTGTATGTCTATATTTGGTACAAAGGTGCAATTTTGGATGCGGGATGGTGGTTTTGCTGTCAGAAACTGTGTATTTTTATTAGATCAGATATGATACTCTACATTTAGTACTGATTTAAATATGAATCCTAATAATTGACACAATGTTATTGATCATCTGACATTCCAAAAAGATTTTGTGAAACTCTGGTGGGAAATCTAAAACTATTTTAAGAGGCTATCTAGCTCATTAAGGAAATACAGCTGAATTTTTTTTTTATTGTGTCTTTCTTCTTTAAAGATTCTTTGCAAGTTATCGCCCTGTTTAATTCAGTAATAAATTGTTTTTAAAGTGTGGGGAAATTACAGATCAGAATAGCCCCATTTAACCCTTTACCAGAGGACAAAATTTGACCCTTATCCAAATTGAAAGTATTTGCAGACGTCAATTGCAATGTGGCTCAAATGGCTTTGATAGGGTAGAAAACAGTGTGGGAAAAGGAGAAAATGCAGGTTACCAGCATTTTCTCCTTTCCCACAATGTTTTCAAAAGGCTTCTTTCCAAGGGTCCTTAAAAGTCGGCATTGTGTGGTAAAGGGTTAAACACCATACAAACAAACATACAAACATTATCCTGCTCAGTGTCATAATAAGACAATCTATTGTAAAAGGGTGAAGTAGATGTATATTCATGTAGACTAAAAAAGTACAGTAGTTCTCTGTCATGATCAAATAATACAGAAAAATAATTGACCTCTAATGCTCTCCTAGTTATTTGACCATAATTATTTTGCTCTTTATCCTTACCACATAATCCTTAGTTCTAATGACCTCAAGGAAGAGGACTTTGTAAAACATTATGGGAAGAGGAGAAAATAATGCTAACCAGCAAAGGCAAATTTCATGATTTTAATTGCATTCATTTTGTCTTCTACAGATTCTTTCAATTTAACTCTTTACCAAACAACAAAAATTTAGACTGGTCCAAATTGTAAGCATTTGCAGACGACAAATTAAGCATGGTTAAAAAACTGAAATTTGCCTTTTGAAGGGAAGAAAACATTGTGGAAAAAGAAGAAAATGCTGGTTACCAGCATTTTCTTCTTTTTCCACAATGTTTTTAAAAGACCTCTTCCACAGGGTTGTGAAAACCCGGGATTGTTTGGTAAAGGGTTAATGGACCGCACTAAATGACCAAAACTGTTGATGTACTATAAAACAACATTCATTCTTTTAATTTGGACCAGTCTAAAATTTTGGGATGCGGTAAAGAGTTAAACCAAACTATCTTGATGATTCTGCAGACAGGTTACCTGCATTTTCTACTTTTTCCACAATGTTTTTGATTCTTTTGAGGATAAATCTTGTCAGCATATGATATAATATTGGATGCTTACAAGAGTTAACGCTCTGAGTGCCATAGGCAAATGCAGGGGCATTTTATCGTCTGCAAATGCTTTCAATTTGGAAGAAAGTTTCGTTATCTGCTTAAGAGTTTCCTCTTTACCAAATGACAGTATTTTTGGACTCATCCATGTTAGAAACAAATGCTTTCAATGGTAAAAAGATATATAAAATATATTGTTGTCTCGTACAGGATTAAGTCAATAAGCTGGTGATCTGAGGTCAAAGAAAATGGTTTAATGGTATTTGCTTATATATTGAAATAAGGGAAATCACTCAAGTTTATTAATTGGATAAGTTTTTAGACTTACCTCCCTTACTATAATGAAATGCTCTAAAGTAGAGCTATTGAAGGTGACACTGTGATAATCAGTTTATTTATACCAAATGCCTATTCATATAACATAAATCATGTTTTCTAAGAGTACAGATCAAGATCAGATCAAACAAGACATGTGGACTGATTTGTGATCTTTTGGTACACTTAATACTTGTTTTGATATATACTCCTCACAAAAAGTAATACAACAATATATTACTGCTGCACCAGAATTTTATTATTACACATATAGACAATTTCATTGTGTAAATGTAACGAGAATTGAGTTAAGAACCAGTCCAAGCAATTCCGTACTTCTATCAGATAATGTTTCTCACTTACAGGCTTTTGAAGTAAGGCACTGTTTAAATCCACATGCAAAAAAGTGGTATACTACCCCGATGTTTTAAAATCTCTAAAATTTGTTCAATCTGCAACAGTCAGTACACGATATGGCCACCATCAGCACAAATACAAGCTTAAACTCTTCTGCGCAATTTGAGTGGCCAGCAAGATCTCTAGATCTCAATCCGATTGCGCATGCATGGGACATTCTCGGTAGGCGTGTCAGTGATGGAAATGTGAGGCCTCAGAACCTCCAACACCTTGAGCAACTTTTGAGTCAGGAATGGCAGGATATTCCACAACAATAGCTGGATGGCTTGATGCCCAGAAGAGTTCAAGCTTGTATTTGTGCTAACGGTGGCCATACAGTGTACTGACTGTGTCCCGGTTGCAGATTGACCAAATTTTAGAGATTTTAAAACGTCTGGGTTGTATACCTTTTTTTTGCATGTGGGTTTAGACAGTGCCTTACTTCAAAAGCCTGAAAGTGAGAAACATTATCTGATAGAAGTACAGAATTGCTTTGACTGGTTTTTAATTCAATACTCATTACATTTATACAATGAAATTGTCTATGTGTAATAATAAAATTTTGGTGCAGTGGTAATTTGTTGTTGCTTAACTTTTTGTGGTGAGTATATTATTCTCAAAACCAGTCTGAGCCTTGAACAGGCAAAATTTGTGCCTACTTTTCTGGACAGTGCTTGTTTCTGTTAACCCTTTACCACACAATGACGCCTTTTAACGCCCCTGAAGAAGAGGCCTTTTGAAAACATTGTGGGAAAAGGAGAAAATGCTGGTAACCAGCATTTTCTCCTTTTCCCACAAAGTTTTTTACCCTATCAAAGAAAAGTTGCATCATTTGAGCCACTATGAAATTGTCCTCTGCAAATGCTTTCAATTTGGATAGGTCTTAAATTTTGCCGTGTGGTAAAGGGTTAAATTCTAGAACATAGTGTGGGAAAAGGAGAGAAAGCTGGTGACCAGCATTACCTCGTTTTTATGCCATGTTTTCATAGCCATTGACCTCAGTGTTGTAACATCACAGCTTAATCTGTTTCTTGGGAAAAATTCTAAATCAAGATCAGACAGAACAGACCGTGCAGTCTGATCTTAGGACCATGCATTCAGCTGTCATTAGGTGATAAGCAGTATTGCTCCTTTTCCCACACTGTTTTCCATGATTGTTGTAAAACAGTATTAACCGTTCCTTCAACTTTGTGTAATTTGCAGTAGATTTTGATAGCTTTGAAATAAGCCTGTAATCTGTTCATTGACACTTTGCAACACGATCCCAAGTTTTAATGACCCTGAGATGGGAGGTTTCTGAAAGCATTGTGGTAACCAGCACAGTGATATTTTTACAAATTTGAAACAGTGGGACACAGGGTGCACTACCCTTGAAGAGTATGGGACATCTGTGAAATTTATGGGCCCCTTTTTGTCGTATCCAAATTTGTTAAAATCGTTCCACTTGCCAAGTCGGGTGCTCGTTACAAAATTAATTAATAAACTGCAACCTCAATACCTTTTTATTTTGCATCCAGCTTTATGTATTTCTTCGATGACATGACGAAGCGGAGAAAACCCACAAATAGATAGAAAATGCAACAAATATTACTTTTGTTTTCCATGTGAAGCTATACTTGTCGGATTGTATTGTAAGAACACCGCCGATTGGTTGGATTTTAAGCGACCAATCAAAACCAGTCTAACTCTCGCAAACTGTAGCCGGTGTTACATAGGGAATATTACAACAATCTGCACTTCTGCGTGGTCGGATCATGCCTCATTGCATGTGTAAAGTGATGCATATCAGATGAGACCGAAGGTTGAATCCAACATTCACCTCTTTACACATGCAACAAAACATGATCCGACCACACAGAAATGCAGACTGATGTAATATTCCCTTTATCATATACCTCACCACAATAACTGTAAAGAAACATCACAAAATCAATACGAATAACCAAAAGTTCAGAGAACTACATTTCTTTGTACATATATGTACAATATTTATGAATGGCGGATGAATATACATAGATAACGGTAAGTCTGCATAGATCAGTATGCATTTAAAAATAGCAGGTGCTACCCCCAGCTGCTACAAGAAACAAGAGGGCCATCATGCCCCTGAAGTCGCTCACCTGAGTCTTTTGACCAAACATGACCCATTTTCAATATCTTTCAAGATATTTTGACAAACATTCTACCACGATTCATAATTGTTGGACTGAAAATTTGGTCTCTAGTTTTTCTAGAATTTCTCTCAGTGCCCTACTTTTAAGCCAAACATAGCACATTTTCCCATTGTAGATATTATCAAAACAAAGATTCTGACCACCTTTCATAAGTATTGGACAGAAAATGTGGCCTCTAGAGTGTGCACAAGATTTTTCCAAGATTTGACATGGCGACCTAGTTTTTCACCCAATGTGACCCATTTTCAATTACATCATATTGATTATCAACAAAAACATTCTGACTAATTTTCATAAGTACTGGACAGAAAATGATGACTCTAGAGCTACACACGCTATTTCAAAGAGTTGACCTGGTGACCTAGTTTTTGACCCGATGTGACCCATTTTCAAGCTCATTCAAGATATCATTATGACAAACATTCTGACCAACTTTCATGAGTACTTGAGTGACAATGTGGCCTCTAGAGCATACACAAGGTTTTTGTAAGATTTGACCTAGTGACCTAGTTTTTGACCCAACATGACCAATTTGCAAATTGGTCCAAGAAATCATTATGGCAAACATTCTGACCAAGTTTTATGAGTATTGCACTATAAACATGGCCTTTAGAAGGTAAACAAGGTTTTTCAAAGATTTGACCTATTGACATAGTTTTTGGCCCAACATGACCCATTTTCAAACTTGTCCGAGATACCGTCAAGACAAACATTCTGACCAACTTTCAAGAGTTTTTGACTGAAAATGTTGCATCTACAGCGTACACAAGGTTTTTCTAAGATTTGACCTAGTGATCTAGTTTTTGATCTGACATGACCCATTTTCAAGCTCATTCGAGATATCATCAAGACAAACATTCTGACCAACGTTCAAGAATTTTGGACTGAAAATGAAGCCACTAGAGAGTGTACACAAGGTTTTTGTAAGATTTGACCTAGTGACCTAGTTTTTGACCCAACATGACCAATTAGCAAACTGGTCCGAGAAATTGTCGAGAAAAACATTCTGACCAAATTTCATGAGTATTGCACTAAAAAAGTGGCCTCTTGAAGGTACACAAGGTTTTTCTAAGATTTGACCGAGTGACCTAGCTTTTGGCCCAACATGACCCATTTTTCACACTCATCAGAGATACTGTCAAGACAAACAATCTGACTAACTTTCAAGAGTTTTGGACTGAAGATGTGGCCTCTAGAGCGCACACAAGGTTTTTCTATAATTTGACCTACTGACCTAGTTTTTGATCAGACATGACCCATTTTCGAACTCATTTGAGATATTATCAAGACAAACATTCTGACCAACTTTCAAGAGTTTTGGACTAAAAAATGTGGCCTCTAGAGTGTACACAAGGTTTTTCTATAATTTGACGTAGTGACCTAGTTTTTGATCCGACATAACCCATTTTCAAACTTGTTTTAGATATCATCAAGACAAACATTCTGTTCAACTATCAAGAATTTTGGAGTGAAAATGTGGCATCTAGAGCGTACACAAGCTTTTTCTAAGATTTGACCTAGTGACCTAGTTTTTGGCCGGACATGACCCATTTTCAAACTTGTCCGAGATATCATCAAGACAAACATTCTGACAAAGTTTCATGGGTATCGGACTGAAAATGTGGCCTCTAGAGCGTACACAAGCTTTTTCTTATATTTGACCTAGTGACCTAGTTTTTGACCCGACATGACCCATTTTCAAACTTGTTTGAGATATCATCAAGACAAACATTCTGACCAATTTTCATAAGTATCGGACTGAAAATGTGGCCTCCAGAGCGTACACAAGGTAAAAGTTGATGACGGACGATGGACGCCGGACACAGCACGATCACAAAAGCTCATCTTGAGCACTTTGTGCTCAGGTGAGCTAAAAAGACAACAACTGTGGCTAAAAAATTATTTCTTAAACACTGAAAAGGTAGTCAGTGGTTGTTATTCACTGTCACTGTCAAAAATAGTACCTTTCTTTTCGTTTTTACGCAGGAGGCAATTCAAGCTTGTGATTATGAATCGCGAGTTCACAAGTGTACAGTAGCATATGGAAATACCCTTTCGAAACAACACATGTTTATGTAATGGGCATTGATATCGGACAAAATAAAGTTCTGCATAGAAACCATTTTTGTAAGAAGTAGACAAGAAGTAACATAACAGCTATGAATACACTAAAAATGGAGTTTTTGTGCTTCGTCATGTGGGCCGAACATGTTAGGAATTTGGCGAAAAGACCCAACGTCAATATACACAGAAGTAGTCTGTGTACACGATTATGCTCTACACACAGCACTAGACTGATACGGAAAAAATTTTCTCTCGAGTTGTATTGGCCAGTTAGATAACGCCAGTATTTTACTCGGATCATAGACAGGTACATCATAAAGTAGAATATTCTAAAAGATAAAACCCGGAACACAGTCGCTCATAAAATCAGAAATGCAGTCCCACCAACTGGCAAACGTATGCGCCCAAGAGATGCACATGTTTTAAAAATCTGCATCCTTGGTGACTTTTATGCGCCATTCCCGCAGGGCGCGCAGGTAAATGAATCACTACCAGCATTTTCTGCTTTTCTCTTTATGTTTTCTTTTACCATGTCAAAATTCCTTCATTTGAGTCAAATACTTTCAAATTTGGCCAGTCTCATTCTTGTAGTTTGGTAAAAAGCATGATGATTAATGAAATGGACATTCTCATTCAGTAGTTAAGATGCAGGTATTGCAGTTTTAGAGCTGTATTTGTAAGCACATGCTGTGCAGTCTGGTCTTGATCTACACTATCAGAGTAAATAATTAAAATTCGATGTAAGGGTTAGATTGATTGATTGATTGTGCAGTGTTTAACGCCATTTACAACATTATTTCAGTTCTATCTCGGCGGCCTGTGCACCTGTCTCTGCTTTTCATTAAGTTTTCATTTACCAGTACTTCATATTCTTCCCAAGCCAATAGCTGCTGTCCAACATAGTCCTTGTTGAAACAATAATCGGCTGTGAGAGAGAGAGGAATCAATTTTGTCACAATGACTATTATCAATTCTTGAAAAGAAATTGGCAGACGTGGGGATTTGAACTTGTACCTCTCTGGTTTCAAGTCCTGAATGCTGCCTTCTGTGCTACCAGGGCTTGGCAAGTGATGTGTAATTTCAAGTAGATTTTTTATAGGTGTAAAACAGCCTTTGATTTTTTCATTAACTCTTTACCACACAATGCCGACTTTTAACAACCCTGGGAAAGAAGCCTTTTGAAAACATTGTGGGAAATGGAGAAAATGCTGGTAACCAGCATTTTCTCCTTTTCCCACAATGTTTTCTTATCTATCAAAGAAAGATTGCACCATTTGAGCCACATGCAAATGCTTTCAATTTGGACAAGGCTATAATTTGTTGTCTGGTAAAGGGTTAAATCTTGTAGTAAAAGTAAACTGAATGAAACAGACATCCTCAGTCAGTAATAAAAGATGCAGAAATTGCCATGTAAAAGCTGTATTTATCAGAATATCTGGCTAATAATCGGACAGTATACACTGTCCACATTAGTAACCAAATTGGGTTCAGGGCCCACAAGGGTTAGAGAGAGGGGATGTGTGTATGTATTATACATTAATTTGGTGTGCTAGTATTTTCCTTTGGGTATTATTCAGTCCACTGATCTGTTTGCTGATATATATTTTACATAAGTTCAGGTTTGAGGTATATAAATTTATGTCTACCAAATGATTAACCCCTTAGCAAACAATGTCGTTTTTTAATATCGTGAAGAGCAAAGTCTTTGAAAACAGTGTGAGACAAGGAGAAAATGCAGGTATCCTGTGCAGTCTGATCTGAATCTACACTGAAAAAGCAAGTTATGCTGGCTCTAAAAGGGTAAAATTAGCCTTTTCTAGACATGAGCTGCCATCCCTATAGCACAGTCTGTAGACTACTGTAGTGTACAGGACTTGAAATCAGGGGACGCTGGTTTAAATCTTCAGCTCTCCCAGTTCCTTTTCAGGATTGATAATAGTCAGTGTGACAAAATTCACTCCTCTTACATCACTAATTATTATTTCTATGATGGTTATATGGGAAAACAATTTGTGGCTTTGGAAGAATAGTGTATTTAGTACTTGAGCTGGTAAAAGAAATTTCAGGAAAGAATTAATGGGTGCATGGCTGTTGCAATATACTGTAATTGAAATATTGTTGAAAACTGTTAATCCCTTTCCATTCAATCCAGGGTTTTAACGACCCTGAAGAAGAGGGCTTTGGAAAACATTTTGGGAAAATAACAAAATGCTGGTAACCAGCATTTTCTATTTGTCCTTCAATGCTTTCTATCTTATCAAAGACAGAAGTCAACTTTTGGGGTACATCTAACTTGTCATATGTACGAGGGTCATCCAGAAATGAATGAGAGTTAGTTTGTAACTTTTGATTGAAAAAACATAAAGCCACAAAACATGGCACGTAACTAAATTAACTCCTTGCGCGTATGCGCACATGTTAATTAGCATCGCGACGTCACATCATTTTTGATGACATCATCTCAAACAATGTAATGGCAGACGATGCGTTCGCGCTGACGTGAGAAGAAATTTATGCGTATATCAAGATAGAGAGTAGGCGCGGAAAGAAAGTGACTGAAATATTTAATGCGCTTCAGGAGGTTGACCCAACATGTGCAGTTGGATTTAGCACTATTTGTAGATGGGTGGGTGAAGTATGAACTGTCCAAAGATGTTAATGATCTTCGCTTACGATATTAACGGCATTTTGACAACACACAGAGTTCCACATGGAAGTACGGTTAATAAAGAGTACTATGAGTGGTATTTGACTAAAATTCTTCGACCAGCGATACGCCGCTAACGACCGGAACTGCGGGTGACGCCATTAATTTTGCATGATAACACCACGCCGCACAAGTCCAGCGTTGTTAGGGACGTGTTCAAGCGGTACCACTGGGAAGTTCTTAAACACCCGCCATATTTGCCAGACTTAAGTCCCCCCGACTACGACCTGTTTCCACAACTTAAAGAACAACTACGAGGAATCCAATATGACGATTTGAATGAACTATATGTCGCCATGAACACAGTCGTTAGGGACATCAACAAAGGTTGCCTAGCAACGGGAGTTCGGGATCTGCCAAAAAGATGGGAGTCGACCATAGCATTCACGGGAGATTATATTGAGGGACTATGAAGAGATTTTGTGAGTAACACTTGAAGTTTTTCCATAATTAAGCAACTCTCATTCATTTCTGGATGACCCTCGTACAAATGCTTTCAATTTGGTAGAGTCAAAAATTTTGTTGTTTGGTAAAGATTTAAACACCACACAGAAAAACAGTCTACACATTCACCCATCCAGGTCTGGCTTTACTAACACTGATAACCTGGCAGATACAAGTGTGAACTCATTTTGTCTTCAATTTTAATCTTTACCCTTTGTGTCCAAACCCTTTAGCTAGTAATAGCTGTGTTTAAACATATATGAAGATTAGAAGAAGGCTTTTGAAAACATAGAGGGAAAAGGAGAAAATGCTGGTGACCAGCATTTTCTCCTTTTCCCACAATGTTTTCTAACCTTTCACAAACAAATCTCAGCACTTGAGCCACATGTAATTTGTTGCATTAAAAATGCTTTTGATTTGGACTGGTCCAAAATTTTGTTATGTGCTAAAGGGTTTCAAACATTGTGATAAAGGCAAAATGCTGCGAACCAGTATTTTCTCCTTTTCCCGCAAACTTTTCTACCTTTTTAAAAAATAGTTCCATCATTTGATCGATATTTAATTTGTCATCTACAAAATGCTTTCAATATGGACCAGTTGAAAATTTTATCATCTGGTTAAAAGCGAACTGAAACAGGATGTTTTTGGGGCATATCGGCATAAACTAACACCCCTCTGACTTACAAAATAAATATCTATCTGGTAATCTATCCAGCCTTCATTTACATATCTGTCTGTTGACAAACCTGTATATAAACCCCAAATTATCAAAAGTCATATTTATGACTGTACCCTTTGACCTTAAAGCCCTTTCCAAAACAACAAATTTTTGACCATTTCAATTCACAACAACTGCCATTAGGCCTCGAGCTATAGGGCTTTTTAACTCTTTACCAAACGTCAAAATTTGGACATGTCCAAAATGAAAGCATTTGCAGACGACAAATTAAAGGTGGCTCAGATGACAAAAGTGGTCCTTGATATGGTAGGAAACATTGTGGGAAAAGGAGAAAATTCTGGTTACCAGCATTTTCTCCTTTTCCAACAATGTTTTCTAACGCCTCTTCCTCAAGGTCGTTAAAAGTCGTGATTGTTTGGTATAGGGTTATAACATTGTAGGAAAAAAGATAAAATGGTGGTAGCTTGCATTTTCTTCTCTAATGCTTTCTGCACATATTGTTACGAATCTCACAAATTAGCAACATGTACATGTTGTCTACAAATGCTTTTGTTATTGGCAAGTCTATACTGTTGTGGTCTGCAAAAGAGTTACCTCTGTACTGAACATCAAAATTTTAGACTTGTCAATTAGGAAGGCATTTGAAGATAGCAAATTAAATGTGTCTCAAGTGATTAGATCAGTTGAAAACATTGTAGGAAAAGGAACAATGCTGATATGAAACCATTTTTTTGCACAATGTTTTCAAAGCCTACTACAGTGTAGTAGAAACAAGGGTTCACTCTTTACCAAACAACCCACATTTTAGACTGGACCAAGTTGAAAGCATTTGCAGACGACAAATGTAGCTCAGATGATGATTTCTGTCTTTGACAGGTTAGAAAACATTGTGGGAAAAGCAGAAAAGGCTGGTTAAAAGCATTTTATCCTTTTCCCATGTTTTCAGAACCCTTCTCTTTCAGGGTCATTATAACCTGGGATTGTGTGGTAAAGAGTTAACTCTTTATCAAAAAACTTCAAAATTTTAGACTTGTCCATGTTGCCATTATTTGCAGACGACATATTAAAAGTGACTCAAATGATCAGATTTGCTTTTGACAGGATAGAAAACAAGATGGATAAAGGAGAAAATGCTGGTTACCAGCATTTTCTCCTTTTCCTGTGATGTTTTCAAAAGCTCTTTACCGTAAGGATCGTAAAAACATGGGATCACTTGATAAAGGTATAACTCTTTATCAGACAACAAAATTTTAGACAAGTCCAAACTGAAGGCATTTGCAGACAACAAATCAAATGTGTCTCAATTTGGTGGATCTGTCCTAAGGATAGAAAATATGGTGGGAAAAGGAGTTGGTTATCAGCATTTTCTTCTTTTCCCACAATGCTTTCAAAAGATTTCTTTTTCAGGGCGGTAGAAAGAAGGAATTATTGGGTAAAGGTTTTTAAATCCCCACGTTTACAAGTGGAAAAGAACTAGATCTAGTAGGAGCATAGTGTCAAAATAAGTGTATGTAACAAGTTTTATAATAGTATGTACTGTACGAGTGTTGACAGCTCCAAGGAACATACAGTGCGATTAGTATTCAGTATTATTGGTCTATGTGTGACTGGATGACTTCTCTGTAATCAAGGATTTTATTTGTTTTTGAGTGATTTGTGGTATCCGCTTTTAGGGGAATCCCTTCACCACACAGTCCAGAGGTTAAACAATCGTGAGAAAAAAGCCTTATCAAAACATAGTGAGCAAAGGAGAAAATGCTGGTAACCAGCATTTTCTCCTTTTCTACCCTATTAAAAACAAATTCCATCATTTGAGAGACATTTTGATTGTCTTCTGCAAATGCTTTCAGTTTGGACAAGTCTACATTTTTTTTGTGTGGTAATGAGGTATACTTTTTGTGTACATTGTGTGAAGGTTATGGGACAGATCATTTTGTGTATTGAAGCTCTTTGTGAATGGAAATTGGAATAGTTCAACCATTCTTATACGTGATTTTTTCCCAGTGGTATTTTACATAAATAGAAATCAGCGTGACAGACGGAATTGTTTGCTATAAATTAGCACTTTTCTTCAAGCAATTTGAATTACATTTTTGCAAATTCTACATCTTGTATTCTTTTACAGTGAGGAAGTCTCAGAAGACATGGTGAATTTCTGAATTTTTTTCACGTTGGCTGTAGAGTTTGATTTTGGAGATTGTGTAGAATAAGATCAGACTTTACACATCTTGAATTATGTTGCTTTCATTGACGGTGTAGATCAAGATCAGAAGGACTTGAGGTGTTGCACAACGGTACTTTAGACAACATAGAGTAAGATCAGGCTGTGCAAGACCTCACCCTTTACCACACAGTCCCAAATTTTAACAACCCAGAGGAAATAACCTTTTGAAAACCTTGTAGGAATTTAGGAAAAGGAGAAAATGCTGGTAACTAGTATTTTCTCCTTTTCCCACAAGGTTTTCTACACTTTCACAAACAATTACCATCATTTTAGCAATATTTAATTTGTAACTGGTGGTTGGGGGTTCGATACCCAATTGAGGCAAACTTTCTTTCTGGCGATTTTTTGCCTCTCACCTCTGATGCAAGTGAGAAAGTAGTCAGTGACTTGGAAAGAAATTTGTGTAAGTACTGGTGTGAGAAAGCCAGTACTTGGAAATAAATTTGTGTAAGTACTGGTGTGAGAAAGCCAGGAGACACATGTGTAGGTGTGCTGACCACTGTGATATGACCTAGGCTGTTAAAACGGCACCAGGCTCCAAAACAAAAGATCAAGATCAGAATGTACAAGACTTGAGGTCTGGTGCCTTTGCTGACAGTGAAGATCAAGATAACAGGTCTTGTGGTCTAGATTTTTATGAACATTGTCAGCTCTTTGTTAGATAGACCAGCCAAACTTTTCCTGTAAATGCAATGTCATGGTCAGATAAGTGTACTGACTGTCAATATCCATTGCATAGGGGTTAGTTATTGTCTACGCTTCAGGTCATACCTACAAGCTATTTTTGAACACACAGATATCACTTATTAATCCAAGTTATACAAAGCCTTAACCCTTTACCGCACAATGCTGACTTTTGACGACCCTGGGAAAGAAGCCTTTTGAAAACATTGTGGGAAAAGGAGAAAATGCTGGTAACCAGCATTTTCTCCTTTTCCCACAATGTTTTCTACCCTATCATAGCAAAATTGCACCATTTGAGCAACATTGAAATTGTCGTCTGCAAATGCTTTCAATTTGGACAAGGCTAAAATTTTGTCGTCTGGTAAAGGGTTAAAAAGAAATGTATATTTTAATCCTTTACCGTGTACTGCACAATCCTCAGTTCTAAGGACCCTTAGCCTTAAAGAATGCTTTTGAAAACATTGTTGAATAAGGAGAAAATGCAGGTAATCAGCACTTTCTCCTTTTTCCCATAATGTTTTCTACCCTTTCAATGGCAAATTCCAGCATTTGAACACATTTAATTTTTGATCTGCAAATGTTTTTTAGGATAGGCCTTAAATTTTGTCGTTCGGTAAAACGTTAACTCTTGAGGAAGAGGTCATCTGAAAAACAGGATTGCTTACTAAAGTATGGAGTTTATTTTTGACTGTAACCAGTTTGAATTGTAGCCTGCCATGGTATCATAGATATAGCTTGCAAAAGATTTAGACTATGATCAGACTACACATAATGCACTCTGATCCCTGGTCTACTCTCTTAGGGAGGTCCATGGTGGCTAAGAGGTAAAATATAGGACTTGTAACCTGGAGGCCCCGGGTTCTAGCCCAACCAGGGGCACTTGCTTCTTTTTGGAAATGTCTTAGGGCACAACATTTCAGAGCCCTAGCCTTGTACTGGTGAAACCCAGGATATACATGAATATGTAACCTGTCATTGTGATATGACTAAAATAATGTTGAAAATGGAGTAAAACGCCGTTCAATCAACTAGTCTCTCCACTCCTCCATCAATTATTAGCTCCACTGGCCAAAGGCCAGCAGGCTTATGTCATGGCCCGGTGTCCGTTGTGCGTCCGTCCGTGCTTGCGTGCGTGTGTCCGTGCGTGCGTGCGTGAACTTTTTTTTCAAACTTCTTCTCTGAAACTACCCATCCAAATTTGATGAACTTCACAGAAATGATCCTGCCATGGTCCTCTTTAGAATTTCTTGAAAGAATTTGATTCCTTCAAAAACTCTGGTTGCCATGGCAACAAAACTGAAAAATGTTGAACATCTTTGAAAATCTTCTTGTCTGAAACCATAAGGCCCAGGGCTACCAAATTTGGCATTTAGCTTCATCTAATGGACCTCTATCAAATTCCTTCATATTATAGCCCTGGGGTCAAAATTGGCTCTGCCCCGGAGATCACAAGTTTAACATGGGCATATAGTGACTGTAATTTAAAATAGTAATCAAGGGAAATAACTCCTGTTATACAAGATAAAGTTTGTTACTATTTACCTCCCTTGATTATCAAACTGCAGTTATACATTATTGGAGTTTGGTATTCAAGTTTTTTGGAGAGGAATTGTTCTGTTTTAAGGGAGAGTGATTTATTTTGATGCTGATGGTTATGCTCACATGTATGGAATGATTAATTTAAAGTAAGGTATCTATCACTCAAATTTTTTCAGAACTTTACCTTTCATGCTAATGAATAAACCTGCTTGTATTCACTGACATTATCTTTGCATTTAAAAAGATATGACTGTTTTTGTTTGGCGGGCGGGGTGGAGGTTATGTTTTCAAAATAAGTTTATTACCATACAGACTTTTTATGCTGTATGTCTCTGTCAGTGCCAATTAAGTGCATGATACGTTAATTTCACTCTTTAAAAAATGACAAATTCTTTTACTGTACCAAGTTTAAAGCCATTGCAGAAAGACAAATTGAATGTAGCTTAAATGACTATTTCTGTCTTTGATAGGTTAGGAAACATTGTGGGAAAAGGAGAAAATACTGGCTGACAACATGTCCTTTTCTCACGATGTTTTTGAAAGCCTTCTCTTTCAGGGTCATTAAACTTCGATTTGTGGGTAAAGGGTTAAAAAGCCAGTGGAGTGATACAGGGCCATCATGGCCCTCTTGTTTTTTGAAGTGAATAGCAGGAATTCATCTATAGAAGAAATTCTGTAAGATTTAGGTTAATCCTTTACCATATAATCCTGAATTTTAATGACCCTGAGGAAGAACCCTTTGGAAAACATGGTGGAAAAAGGAGAAAATGCTGGTAACCAGCATTTTCTCCTTCTCCCACTATGTTTTCTACCCTTTCAGAGATCAGTGTCCTCATTTGAGCTACTTTTGATTTTTTGTAACTGCTTTCAATTTGGACAAGTCTAAAATTTTGTTGTTTGGTAAAGAGTAACAGTATTAAATTTTGCAGACAACTAATAAAATGTGGGTCTTTGGTAAAGAGTTAGCTGTAGGAGGAAACACCAGAATGCTTACATTATAGATAAGATCTAATCTTGAGAACATGGTTGACACGTCAACTGCTGGGAAAGATATGGAACGTTTAAGCCTTTATCACACAATCCCCAGTTTTAGCGACCCTGAAAGCTTTTGAAAGCATTACGGGAAAAGGAGAAATTGCTGGTAACCAGCAGTTTCTCTTTTTCCCACAGTGTTTTCAACCCTATTCAATGTAGAAATCTCCATTTTAAGCCACATTTTATTTGTGGTCTGCAAATGCTTTTAATTTGGTTCAGTCCAAAATTTTATCAGTTTGGAAAGAGGTGATTCCTTCACAGATGACAAAAATGAAAGCATTTGCAGACAACAAATTGGTTCAAATTCTGGAATTTGTCTTTGATAAATTTATAAAGTAGAAAACATTATGAGAAAAGGTGAAAATGCTTGTTACCAGCATTGTCTCTTTTAACTACATTGTTTTCAAAAGGCCTCTTCCTATGGGTCGTTGGTTAAAGCTTGGTAAAGGGTAAAAATACAGAATGTGAAACAGCTAGAAATATTAATGTGAACACTTATAAGCAAATCTGCAATTCTGAGCAAAGTTTTTAATTGTTTTGTTTCATTGTGCTGACTGAGTTCTACTTTTCATGCTGTTGCAGACAGATTATGTTCGCACTGAGACAGAACAGATTATGCATTCAGAACCTTTCAGTACCATAGAGACTTGAAACCAGGGCATTGCAGGTTCGAATCCCCAGCTCGGCCAATTTCTTTCCAAGATGATTAATCAAAGAAAAGACCCAAATAACAAGTTGCGATATTCTAGCTTTCCATTATTCATGGTAGCATTGGGTTACTGATATCATCATGTTTCCAATCCTTTACAGGTGAAAGAGTCATCCATTATTAAACACTGAAAGCTTAAAATTCATTTTGAACAAATTTTCATTCACTACCACTTTCTGGCAGCAGCAAGCGTTGTGGTAAAAGGAGAAAGTGCTCAATATGTGTTCATATTACCAAAAGTTTTGTTTTAAAGTCATCAGCTGATGCATGAGGTATTAAGGTACAGCATTTTTTTGCCAACTTCTCTCAAAATTATCAACATAAATTTCTCATCCTTATCGGTATCATTTCTCTTCATTTCAATCACCTAGTGAAAAGGACCCGAAAGATCATTGCAAATTCAGTGCAGAATTGATAAATCTTTAAATCGCCTTTCACACATATTGTTGCGCTTGCAGCCAATGTAGATCAAGATCAGACTGCACAAAACATGCAGTCTGATCTTTGTTCTACAATGTCCATTTTGCTGAGACATTCTGGAAAAAGGCAACTTTTGAAATTTTACTCATTTAGGTATTATTTCTGAACTGAAATTGTTAGATGGTTTATTTGGCTATCTAAGGATTAATAGCTTGCAAAAAATTGGACAGTGCAGATTAAATATGACATAGCACATTCAGTCTGATCTTGATCAGCAAGAACAAAGCCAGACATTTCAAATCTGTACCAAAAGACAAAATTCTGATCTGGATGAAATTGAAAGCATTTTGCAGATGACAAAATAAATTTAGTTCAAATGATGATTTCTCACTGTAGAAGTTTAAAGAACATTATGAGAAAAGGAGAAAATGCTGGTTAACAGCATTTTTCAAAAGCCTTTGTCTTTAGGATTGTTAAAACTTAGGGTTGTCCGGCAAAGGGTTAAGGGTTTTAATGCAAGTGTGATGCCCATGTAGCTCAGGGTTTGAAATCAGTGGTTGCTGGTGTGATACAAGTTTCGTCAACTTCTTTTCATCGATTGATAATGGTCATTGTAACTGGATTAATTCCTCTCTCATAACTGAACATTGCTTCTTTGATGATTATATGGGACAGCAGCCAGTTGCTTCAAAAGAATGTTGGAAGTATTTGTGTATAAAACTCCAGAGAATGCACTTACAGAACTTGACCCTCGCATTACATATGATTGAAAAATTGTTGAAAAATGATGTTAAACACGCGTAAACAATTTAACATGGGTAACTAGTTTGTATAGTGTTTAGTGCATTTTCAACGTTATTTCAGTTATAAATTATTGTGGCAGCCAGTGCACCTATCCATGCTTTTGTGGAGTTTCTATTACCAATGCTTTGCACAGTATTCTTCCCATGTTACCAATTAATCCTGTGTTAAAACGACCCTCAAGAAGGAGACATTCTAAAACATAGTCAGAAAAGAACGATATGCTGGTAAGCAGCATTTCCTCCTTTTTCAACAATTTTTTCTACCCTTTCTGATACAGATATGAACATTTGTGCCACATTTAATTTGTCAGCTGCGAAAGCTTTTAATTTGGGTCAGTTAAAATTTCTGTTTTGTTGTTAAAAGTTAACCCTTTACCACACAGTCCAGACTTTTAACAACTCTGAGATAGAGGTCTTTTAAACATTGGGGGAATTTCCCGTAATGTTTTCCAGCCTTTCAACACAAATCTCATTTTAGCCATGTATAGCTTCTCATCTAATGCTTTCATTATGGAAGATTAAAAATTCTGTTGTGTGTGGTAAAGATTTATTACAGGTAAATTATATACTTTGACTCTCAAAAGGAGGAAAACAAAGATACTTTCTATAATGTACTAAATAAGGTTATAGATACTCAAGTTTTTAACAAGGATGGATAAATTTAAATTTTACTGTCATGAACTTCTATTCAAAAAAGGCTCTGTCTACCCTTCTGCCAGTTTTAACTCTTTACCAAACGACAAAATGTTAGACTGGTCCATATTGAAAGCATTTGCAGACGACAAATTAAAAGTGTCTCAATTTATGAAAATTGTCTCTGAAAGGATGGAAAAACCTTGTGGGAAAAGGAGTTACCAGCATTTTCTCCTTTTCCCACAAGGTTTTCAAAAGCTTTTCTTCCTAGGGTCGTGAAAACCACTGGGCTTGTTTGGTAGAGAGTTAAGTCCCTTCTATTCAGTACACAGCTTTTCTCTTTATAAAATGACAAAATTCTAGACTTGTCCAAATTGAAAGCATTTGCAGACAACAAATTAGTATGGTGCAAATGATGAAATTTTTCTTCTAAAGGGTAGAAAACATTGTGGGAATAGGAGAAAATGGTGGTTACCAGAATTTACTCCTTTTTCCAAAATCTGTTCAAGCCATCCAAAGAAAAATATATGGTGGCATATTTCTGCCGCGAGATACGAGATAGCTATTGCGATAATTTAAGAGAAGTATCGTGATAAAACAAAAATTTTCACGATAAAACTATTGCAATAATTCTAACTCTTATCGTGATTTTTTTTGCTTTCGTGCCCACAACTGACATTCATGGTACCTATAATTAGATATGGTTTCGGAACACCTTTGTCTACAACCTTATGAATTCTCCTTTTTCCTGAATGGTTTTAAAGTTGTTCGTAGGAGGCATTTCAAGTCGTCTTCGTGATTTTACAGACCTCTGTTCATTTCGAGTCTTGTCAAAATTTTCCAATTAAGCCACAATTGTGAATGATACGAAATTTTACTTACTGCAATCTTATTAAGTCAAAAACTACTGAGTTCATCCAAATGATGAATTTTCTATTTATAGATATCGAGAAACGGATAGAACTATCACGATAATTTTATCTTGAATGTCAGCTTCATGCACGGTTGAGAAATTTTGCGATGAAATATTAAGTTTATCGTGATACTTTTTTCAGGAAACTTTTCACTATCTGGATAAGATTTCCAGGAAACTTTTAATTTATTGTGATAGTTATCATGATAGCTATCTCGTATCTCGTGGCAGAAATATGCCACCATAAAAATACAAGCAATTTTCTAGATTTACTCTATCATTTACAAATCCCATCATGTGAAACATGTGAACTTCGGGTCCTCTGCAATTGCTTTCAATATGGACCAGTCTAAAAACTTGTCTTCTGGTGAAGTGTAAACCCTTTACCAGACGGCCTAAATGTTAGACTTGCCCAAATTTAACCCTTTACCAAACAATCCCTGATTTTTACGACCCAGAGGAAGAAGCCTTCTGAAAACATTGTGGGAAAACGAGAAAATGCTGGTAACCAGCATTTTCTCCTTTTCCCACGTTGTTTTTTACTCTTCTATAGTCAAGTTTCAATTTTTGAGTCACGTTTATTTTGTCGTCTCCAAATGCTTTTAATTTGGACAAGTCTAAAATTTTGTCGTTTGGTAAAGAGTTATAGTATTAAATGTTGCAGACAACTAATAAAATGTGGGTCAAGTGAAGGAATTCACCTTGGTAAAGACAGAAAACAGTATGGGAAAAGGAGAGAATGCTGGTTACTAGCATTTTCTCCTTTTCCTACAATGTTTTCAAAGGCTTTTTTCTTCAGCGGTCATTAAAACACACAAATTGTGTGGTAAGAGGTCAAACCAGGATCATGATTAAGAGGAGTGTTAGACCCACTAGAGTGGAACACAATGGACAAAAACTGCTGATACAGTGAACTTGTAAACTCAAAACTAGGAAAAATTTCTTATTTATTGTTGAAAACAATCCAAGATATAGAATGCATTTGAATGGATTTTCTTTTTTTGGGGGACATTGCAGTCTGTAGCATACCTGACTTGAAACCAGGGGCCGTCAGTGGTTTGAATCTTATGCTCTTTCCTAGGATTGATGATAGTCATTGCCTCTGGATTCATTCCTCTTGTACCCCTGATCACTGTTTTGGTGATGTTTATGTGAGAAAGCATCTTATTGCTTGGAAAGAACATTGTATTAGAGAAGCTCCAAGAAAGCATGGACAGGTGCACTGTCTGTCATGATGTAACTGATATAATGTTGAAAACAGTGTTAAACACCCATACAAACAAACTTATGGCACATTTGCAAACCAAGACAGGAAAAAGAAGTATAATACAATTCAGTGAATTTGCAAAACTGAAATGACTTACCAGGGGTGTAAAATTCCACTCGTCCGCTCGTATTGACGAGTAACATTTGGCTTCGGGCAAGTAGAAAAAATGCCAAGCTCGTCCTGTCAGATGAGTACATTTTAAAACTATTGAATTCTAAATTTGTCAAGTAAAATTCAAATTACAGGTTATTTCATGGCAAACACAAAACGAAAGTAAAACTGAAATTCCAGAGCATCTCTTCGATCACGATACAGGATGTTTATGTTTATTACACATGAGCATCTGTAAAGTGCTTGACGGGTTTTCTGCTCACGGCGTCAGTTAGACTAGTATACCTGTACGATCTATGCTACATATATTGTTAGATCGGGACAGGTTTACCAGTCAAGCCACCGGAAAAAAATAAGTATTAAACACCGTCTACTTTGTTTATATCGACACCATAGTATATGCGGTAGAAATGGTCATTCAAGTTCACAAGTTGGGACAAGTGATAGTGTCATAAGGACGAGTAACTTTTTCTACCCACTCGTCCTACAGGAGAAGTAGACAAAGAAAAAATTTTACACCCCTTCCTACCCAGTATTGCTCTTCTATATCCCTGTGAAATACATAAAGAATGGAAACTTATTTGGTTTTTAATGTACATAAGCCATGCTCTTGCAAAAAAGGGGGGCTTAATGCATCTCTATGATGCATTATATGAAGCAAATTATCTGATTATAATGGAATCATAAAATCCATTTTGTCTAACAATCAACTGAATCTGGAGGTAAATTGATCAGTGGACATGTAAAAAATTAACCTATAGCAAAAAGTATCAACCCAGGTCAGCCTGCCCAGGCTGACCTAGGTTGGTACTTTTTATACGCCCGTCGAAGACGGGACGCATTATGGGATCACCATTTGCGGGCGGGCGGGTGGGTGGGCGGCGTCCAGTTCTTTGTCTGGAGCATAACTTTGTTATCTCCAGTCCGATTGACTTGAAACTTGGCATGTGTGTTTTCTGCAATTATACGGAGTGCAGTGTGAAAGAACCATAACTCTACCTGGTGCTGTCTTTGAGTTATTTCCCTTTGATCATCATTTTTACAGCATTTTCTGCTTGTCCGGAGCATAACTTTGTCATCTCCAGTCTGAGTGACTTGAAACTTGGCATGTGTGTTTGTTGCAATAATACGGAGTGCAGTGTGAAAGAACCATAACTCTACCCTGTGCTGTCTTTGAGTTATTTCCCTTTGATCGTCATTTTTACAGCATTTTCTGCTTGTCCGGAGCATAACTTTGTCATCTCCAGTCCGATTGACTTGAAACTTGGCATTTGTATTTGTTGCAATAATACGGAGTGCATTGCAAAAGAACCATAACTCTACCTGGTGCTGTCTTTGAGTTATTTCCCTTTGATCGTCATTTTTACAGCATTTTCTGCTTGTCCGGAGCATAACTTTGTCATCTCCAGTCCGATTGACTTGAAACTTGGCATTTGTGTTTGTTGCAATAATACGGAGTGCAGTGCGAAAGAACCATAACTCTACCTGGTGCTGTCTTTGAGTTATTTCCCTTTGATTGTCATTTTTACAGCATTTTCTGCTTGTCTGGAGCATAACTCTGTCATCTCCAGTCTGATTGACTTGAAACTTGGCATGTGTGTTTGTTGCAATAATATGGAGTGCAGTGCGAAAGAACCATAACTCTACCTGGTGCTGTCTTCGAGTTATTTCCCTTTGATCATCATTTTTACAGCATTTTCTGCTTGTCTGGAGCATAACTTTGTCATCTCCAGTCCGATTGACTTGAAACTTTGTATTTGTGTTTGTTGCAATAATACGGAGTGCAGTGCAAAAGAACCATAACTCTACCCTGTGCTGTCTTTGAGTTATTTCCCTTTGATCGTCATTTTTACAACATTTTCTGCTTGTCCGGAATATAACTTTGTCATCTCTAGTCTGAACATCTTCAAATTTGGTATGCATGATTGTTGAAAATTTACGGAGTGCAGTGCACAAGAACCATTACTCTTCCTAGCACGAATTTTGAGTTATTTCCCTTTGATCATCATTTTTACAGCATTTAGTGCTTGTTTGGAATATAATTTTGTCATCTCAAGTCAGAGTGACTTCAGACTTGGTATGCATGTTTGTTGCAATATTACGGAGTACAGTGCACAAAAACAATAACTCTACCTAGTGCGGATTTTGAGTAATTCCACTTTGATCTTCATTTTTACAGTATTTCTTGCTTGTCCGGAACAGAACTTTGTCACCTCAAGTCAAATTGACTTGAGACTATGGTAAACATGTTTGTTGCATTACCTGCCCTTTACGATTATTATAACCCCTCGACAACTGGTGGTGGGACGGGCGTATCTTGCGACAATTTGCCGCTCGTGTTGCAAATGCATTAACTCTTTACCAAGAAACAAAATTTTGGACTGGACCAAATTGAAAGCATTTACAGACGACAAATCAAACATGGGAAAGATCATGATTTCTGTCTTTGATATGGTAGAAAACATTGTGGGAAAAGGAGAAAATGCTGTTTACCAGCATTTTCTCCTTTTCCCATAATGTTTTCAAAAGCTGTCATTCTCAGGGTCCTTAAAACTCGGGATTGTGTGGTAAAGGGTTAAGCTCCCTTTGAAAGGGCATAGCTCACTATTTATTTTTTTTTTTGTTAAGTACATAATTATGGAATATTATGTGGTAGTAAATTTCCTGGTGCTTGTATTTGATTCTCCCTGTGCGAGACAATTTGATATTTTGAAGACAAAATTGAAAGCATTTGCAGACAACAAATTAAGTGTTGCTCAAATGATGACAACTGTCTTTGATAGGGTAAAAAACATTGTGGAAAAGGGAGAAAATGCGGGTTTTCAGCAGTTTCTCCTTTTCCAACAATGTTTTAAAAGCTTTTGTCTTCTGTGTTTTAAAGGGTCAACTGAGTTAAGTATGAAACATTGTTTAAACTTAGGATTAGAGAATGTTACGAAAGTCCAGTGAAATTCTTGTTGAATAACAAATCCAACTTAATTCGGAAATAGAGTCTGTTAGCAGATTTGAGCAAAGTAAGAGACTTAAGTTTTTGCATGAATAGACCTAGGTTTTCTTCTCCCAAGAGATTATCATTGTATGGAAAACACCACCATTAAACTCTTTACTGGATGGTCCTGTTCGACAAGGCTTTTGAAAACATTATGGGAAAAAGAGAAAATGCTTTCTAGCATTCAAAGACAATTAAGTTGCATCATTTGATCATTTTCACATCAGCCAGTTTTTTCAAATATGGACAAGTCATAAATTTTGTTGTCTTACTGATTGCATTTTGTACTTGTCAAGGCACAGTTTAAATCTACCAAATGACAAAATTTTACACTTGTAGAAATTGAAGGCAAGTACAGATGACAATTCGCTGTGACTCCAATGACGAGACTGGTCTTCAAAAGGGTGGAAAACATTGCAGGTTACCAGCATTCTGTCCTTTGAAAAGCTTTCTGTCACAGGGTCGTTAAGTCTGAGGACATTGTGGTGAAGAGTTAATTAATTATCACTTTCCCATCAGTACTTTTAGGGTTTCTAGCAATTCCAGACACAGTATTATACCCTCTTTTTATCCTTCATGAAGACTTTTTAACCCTTTACCAAAGAATCCTGTTTTTTAACGACCTCAGGAAGGTGGGTTTTGAAATCATTGAGGAGAAAAAGCTGGTATAAACCATCTTTTTTGTTTTTTTTCCTGTACTGGTTTTTACTTTATAGAAAGGTAAATTCCATCATTTAGGATACATTTACCTATCTCAAGCAAATTCTTATATTTTTTACTATTTCGAAATACATGTATTCTCATTTGGTAAAAAAGTTAACTTACTTGTGACACACATTTGATGTGGAAGTAACACATGGTTTATAATTTCAAGAATGATAAAACACCTAATACATGAAGAATAGATGTTTTGTAATAACAGTATATTGCTAAAGATATTTCTCTGTGAATTAAGAACGTATACCACAAATGTTCGTACGCATCCTCATGCACATGTGTTTTTGTCATGGATAGTGGATCAAAAGTGCACCTATGTATTTTTCGCACATATGGTAATGCTATTTGTGCACTGAAACAGGTCTTTCTTCGGGTAGTATTAGTAATAAGAAAAAATGGATTAGTGAACTGTCGCCATGAAATTATTAAAATGCTGTTGACACGGTGTTACACAACAAACAAGCAAAAAAAAAACCAAAAAAATTTAAAGCTGTGGAAGTATAGCTGTTTCCACTTTGAAAATTATTGTGGGAAAAGGACAAATCGCCCCTAATGAGCAGTTACTCCTTTTCCAACTATGTCCGCTGAACTTTTGTCCAAATTTTTTCTCGAAAAAATTAACTTCCACAGTGACACTCGTCCCTGTTTCCTGATGAAATAAGCATGGATAGTTACCATTTTTAGCTCACCTGAGCACGAAATGCTCATGGTGAGCTATTGTGATCATGCTGTGTCTGGCGTCTGTCGTGCGTCGTCAACTTTTTACCTTGTGTACACTCTAGAGGCCACATTTTCAGTCCGATACTCATGAAACTTGGTCAGAATCTTTGCCTCGATGATATCTCGAATGAGATAAAAAATGGGTCATGTCGGGTCAAAAACTAGGTCACTAGGTCAAATCTTAGAAAAATCTTGTGTACGCTCTAGAGGCCACATTTTCAGTCCAATACTTCTGAAAGTTGTACAGAATGTTTGCCTTGAGGATATCTCAGATGAGTTCGAAAATGGGTCATGTCGGGTCAAAAACTAGGTCACCAGGTCAAATCTTAGAAAAACCTTGTGTACGCTCTAGAGGTCACATTTTCAGTCCAATACTCTTAAAAGTTGGTCAGAATCTTTGTCTTGATGATATCTCGGACGAGTTTGAAAATGGGCCATGTCGGGTCAAAAACTAGGTCACCAGGTCAAATCGTAGAAAAACCTTGTGTATGCTCTAGAGGCCACATTTTCTGTCCAATACTGTTGAAAGTTGGTCAGAATGTTTGTCTTGATGATATCTCAGACGAGTTCGAAAATGGGCCATGTTGGATTAAAAACTAGGTCACCAGGTCAAATCTTAGAAAAATCTTGTGTACTCTCTAGAGGCCACATTTTCTGTCCAATACTGTTGAAAGTTTGTCAGAATGTTTGCCTTGATGATATCTGACACAAGTTCGAAAATGGGCCATGTCGGGTCAAAAACTAGGTCACTAGGTCAAATTTTAAAAAAACCTTTTGTACGCTCCAGAAGCCACATTTTCTCTCCAATACTCTTGAAAGTTTGTCAGAATGTTTGTCTTGATAATATAGCAGTCGAGTTTGAAAATGGGCCATGTCATGTCAAAAACTAGGTCACCAGGTCATATCCTAGAAAAACCTTGCGTACACTCCAGAGGCCACATTTTCAGTCCAATGCTCTTCAAAGTTGGTCAGAATGTTTGTCATGATGATAGCTTGGATGAGTTTGAAATGGGTCATATCAGGTCAAAATCTAGGTCACTGGGTGAAATCTTGGAAAAACCTTGTGTACACTCTAGAGGCCACATTTTCAGTCCAACAATTTTAAAATTTGGTCAGAATGTTTGTCTTGATAATACCTTAATCTAGTTTGAAAATGGGTCATGTTGGATAAAAAACTAGGTCACTAGGTCAAATCTTGGAAAACCCTTTTGTCCACACTAGAGGTTACATTTTCAGTCCAATATTCTTTAAACTTGGTCAGAATGTTTGTCTTGATGATATCTTGCATGAGTTTGAAAATGGGTCATGTGGAATCAAAAACTAGGTCACCAAGTTTAATCCTTGAAAAACCTTGTGTATGCTCTAGAGGCCACATATTCAGTCCAATAATCTTGAAATTTACTTAGAATGTTTTTCTTGATAATATCTTAGACTAGTATGAATATAGGTCATGTTGGTAAAGAAACTAGGTCACTAGGTTAAATCTGGGAAAAACCTTTTGTACACCCTGCAGGCCACATTTTCTCTCAAATACTCATGAAAGTTTGTCAGAATGTATGTCTGGATAATTTCTACATGTCAAGTAGGCCGCTGAGACAAATTCTAGAAAAAGCTTGTGTGCACTCCAGAGGCCATATTTGTAAGTCCAGTACTAATGAGTGTTTGTCAGAATGTTTGTCTTAATATCTCTGAAGAGATTGGAAATGGGTCATGTTTGATCAAAAGGCTCAAGTGAGCAACTTCAGGGCCATCATGGTCCTCTTGTTATTTTTTCTTATTGTTTAGAATTAAAAGTACTGTACATATGGAAATTTTAAGAAAAATCTGTTTGTTAGAAAGTATGTATTTAACAAAAGATTAACCCTTAATTTGGTCAAATTATCTCCCTTTTTAACTCAATGGTCTATATTTAACATGCATATTCATACATTTACCATGCTCAAAACCAGGCTTTTATATATTTTTTGTGCAAAACTAAATGACTTTTCATTGAAATGATGTGTATTTGTATATATTTCTCCGGTAATTTTCCTTTTTAACTGACTATTAAAGAAAAGCATGTTAATTCAAATATAAGCTGAATTTTGGAACTGTATATATACCTTTTTAACAACAAATTTCTCAGAAACGAGCACGGTGACCCATAACTTTTTTTACTGTAATCTCCTAGAGACATGATGGGCTTTGTATGTGCAAAGTTTTAAAAAAATTTGTCTGTTAGGAAAATTTGTGTCATTAATACAACTTATTTACATACCTGCATTTGCATCTTTTAGAAAAAAAAAAACAAGATAGGACAGGGAGGAATTACTTTTACCAACCCTTTACCAAACAGTCTCATGTACTAGATGAAAACATTTTCTCCAGTTCCCCAATGTTGCCTACTCTATCAAACAACAGTACAATGACTTCACCTACATTCTATAATTATGTTGTGACTCCAAATACTTTTGGTCTCCAAAAGTCTGAAATTTTCTTGTCAGCCCAGCTGTTTTTAGAGAAAACGTTTAAGTAATATTGTTGTGGCCTTGGGGTCCTCGTTTTCTGCATCATGCAAAACCTTGACTTTTTAAAAAACTATGACATTTTATAATATCTCTGTCATTACTGAAGATATTTACCTGAAACTCGGACAAGTTGTTCACTTTTAAAAGGGGAACCCATACAACAAGGGCAGGTAACCATCAGCATATTTTTGACACATATACCAGTATACCCCTTTTTCGACTTTGAATTTTCACTGAAAATCAAGCAACTGTAGCCGAGTATTGGCACCTGCATGCTTTGCTCTTGTGTGTGAATTTAAGAGACTACTGAAAAGAAGCATAATTTTGTACATTGATTGGTAAGAGCTGCCACTTCTGGAATGTAAAACACAAAGTAGATGAACTATTTCATTAGCTGTTTTATGGCTGCACTATATGTAATAAAAGCTAGCCATGTGAGCAATTCTCGTTAATTAAAAACCTTGTTCAACCTTATATGGGTACATAGATACATTAACCCTTTACCACATGTTGTTAAGTTTAAATGATGCTGTCACTGCGACAGGATTCATTCCTCTTCCACCGCTGACCATTGTTTCGACGATGATTATGTGGGAAAGCAGCCAGTGGCATGGAAAGAAAATTGTGCGGAGTACTGGTAGAAGAGACTCCAGGAAAGCATGGATAGGTGCACTGGCCGCCGCGATATAACTAAAATAATGTTGAAAACGGCGTTAAACACCATACAATCAATCAATCAATCATTAAATGACCCTGAGAAAGAACATTATTTAACCAGCATTTTCTCCTTTTCCCATAATATTTTCTACCTATTGAAGGACAAATAATATCATTTGAAAAACGTTTGAATTGTTGTCTGTGAATTCCTTCAGTAGGGGTTTGTGTAGTAAAGGAGTATCGAAAGTCTGTATCAGTTTCTACTTTTTTTCAAATTCGTCACCATGGTTTGAAGTGATGTTTTAGAATGCATTAGGTTTTGTTATTGTTCTAAACTCAGATATTTCAGTGTTTATTGTGAAAGTGTTTTAATAAACATTTCACAACATTGTTTCCATGACTGTGTTCGGTTTTCTGATATTTGCCTTGCTCTTAACCCTCTACCAAACAATCCCTGGTTTTTACGACCCTAAGATAGAAGCCTTTTGAAAACACTATGGGAAAAGGAGAAAATGCTGGTAACCAGCATTTTCTCCTTTTCCCACAATGTTATCTATCCTGCTGGAAACAAATTTCAATCTTTGAGTTACATTTAATTTGTTGTCTGCAAGTGCTTTAAATTTGGACCAATATAAAATTTTGTCGTTTGGTAGAGTTAATGGAGTTTGAATGTTTAACCCTTTACCAGATGACAAAATTTTAGACTTGTCCAAATTGAAAGCATTTGCAGACGACAAAATAGATTTGACTCAAAAATTGAAATTTGCTTATGGAAGGGTAGAAAACATTGTGGGAAAAGGAGAAAATGCTGGTTACCAGCATTTTCTCCTTTACCCACAATGTTTTCAAAAGGCCTTTTCCTTAGGATCATTAAAAGTCAGGATTGTGTGGTAAAGGGTTAATTCCATGGTGTAGAGGTAAAAGACCTGGACACATGATCCCGAATTAACGTCCTATAAGATCGTAAATTTATCGGAGATCTATAAATAGTTTTTGAAAAAAGACGGAATATATATTAAGTGACAAAGTTAAAGTGGTTACACAATACCACTAGAACCCTGAATTAAAAAAATGGAAAAATTTAGTGAGGAAACAGCACCCAAAAACTTGTTTCAGTGTTGCTGTTGGTAAGAATGATTATAGGTTAAGCAGGTAGTGTAGATCCTAGATCAGACTGTACATTTTGTGCAGTCTGATCTTGAACTACACTGACTGCAATAGATACTGAAATTGTGAAAGGTGCTTTATGCCTTTACCATATGACAAAAAAATGTTCAAATTGAGAGCATTTGCAGACAACAAATTAGATGTCTCCCAAAAAAATGAAATTTGTCTATTATAGGGTAAAAAGCATTTTCTCCTTTTCCCACATTGTCTTCAAAAGCCATCTTCCTCAGGGTTTTTAAAGGTCAGGATTGTGTGGTAAAGGGTTACGGATGAATATGTATTTTGATCTAAAACTCTTGTGATGCTAAGTAAATTGCATGGGCATTCTCAGTCAGCAGAAAAGATCAAGCTGTTACAATTTAAAGGCTTTTTTCGTCCGGAAATCTGTTAAAGTAGTTCACAGTGTAGATCCAAGATCAAGCTGTATGTTCTGTGCAGTTTGATTTTGATCTGCACTGTCCATAAAAGCAACTTAAGGGGTTTTTTTTACCCTCTTCTCTTCCTGCTATTTCAACGAATTTGATTGAAATTATTGGAAGCCAGGGAAAATGTGCACAAACCTATTTTCATTATCATTGGTTGCCTGTGTTAGGAGTTATGGCACTTGTAATTTTTTTTTTGTTGACCCAGTTATAAGTGATAAGGTAGCAGCTGGGAGGTATTCATCAGACTGCCATAGTTCTAGTTTCACCTTTGTCTATGTGGCACAGCAGCCGGTGGCTTAGAAATTGTGATTTGCATTGTACTGGTGGCAAGTGCCACACTGTTTCAACCATTTTGGCATTCTAAGAGTTATGAATGTACATAAATTAAAACGGCTCAAATGATGTGAATTATCTTCAAAGATATAGAAATCATTTAAGAAAAAGGAGAAAATGCTGTTTACCTTTTCCCACAATGTTTTCAAAAGGCAAAAGGATGTGTACGCACAGGGTTGTTCGGTAAAGGGTTAACCATTATAAATATGGTGGAAGGTTGAAGTGGGATCAAGTTTGTATTGCATCAATGTACTTTGGGTTGAGCAGGATATTAACTCTGTATCACATGATAACGAGATCTAAGGGCCCTGAAAAAGAAGCCTTTTGAAAACATTGTGGAAAAAGAAGAAAATGCTGGTAACCAGCATTTTCTCCTTTTCCCACAATGTTTTCTGCCCTTTCACCTACAAATTCCATTGTTTGAACAACATTTAATTTGTTGTCTGCAATTGCTTTGAATTTGGACAAGTCCAAAATTTTGTTGTCTTGTAAAGGATTAACTGATAAAAAAGTTTAAACTTATCCAAATTAAACAAAAAAAACATAACAAGCACATGCATTCTTTGAAAGTTGCAAATATCAATGGGAGTGATTGATGCTAGCAAAAAATTACCAAACTTTCTGACACAAAATTGAATCTATGTATTTGTTTGTATTTCAAAGGCGTTTTTACTTCAGTAGAATGTCAATAGGCTCTTGCTACAGGAAAGACTTAATTAGATATGGGAGACGTTTGTTGAAATTAATTAACTCTTTACTCATACCCACCCAAAGATGGTGGATGGACGTTTTGGCCACAGATGTTTTGGGCGGAGGTTTTGGCCATAGAAGTTTTGGCAAGGACGTTTCGGCCAGGACATTTTGGCCACGTTTTTTTTAGCCAGCTGAAATGTCAAAGTAGGACTTTTTGGCCAAATGTTGTTTTAAAACAGAAAAATGCAATAAATGAAATTTCTAGGCTTATAAGTACACAGTTTAGAAAAAGAAAAGCACAGGAAGTTCATTTATTGCATTTTTCTGTTTTAAAACAAAACTTGTAAAAATTTGATACCATATTTTAGTATCACATTAAATTTGATTCATATCCAATGAATGATAATTTTCCAAGGATGTTGTGAAAATTTTTTGAATTATTGTGAGAAAAGGTGAAGTACATTGGCTGTTTCCCACAATGTTTTCCAGTGTGTTCAGCTGCAGAAGAAAAAATGATTTGCACATCTCAAGAATTTTTTTTTTTTCATATATATTTTCAAATAGTTATGCATAAGTCCTTTAACTCTTTACCACATGACAAAATTTTGGACTGTTCCAAATTGAAAGCATTTGCAGACAACAAAATAAATGTGACTTAAATACTGAAATTTGTTTTGGGAAACATAGAAAACATTGTGGGAAAAGGAGAAAATGCTGGTTTCCAGCATTTTCTCCTTTTCCCGCAATGTTTTCAAAAGGCTTCTTTCTCAGGGTCGTTAAAAGTCGGGATTGTGTGGTAAAGGGTTAAAAGTCCTTTCACTGGCAATTTCTTCTTTTCCCTCAATGTTTTCAAAAAACATCCACAGCATACATGCTAGAATAGTTTTTAGCTAAAATGTGCTACTTTGCACCTTCAGCTTGCCAGAACATCAGTGGCCAAAACGTCCTGGCCAAAACATCCAACTTTCTCCTTAACTCTTTACCAAACGACATTATTTTAGACTGGTCCAAATTTGAAGCATTTGCAGACGACAAAATTAATGTGACTCAAAAATTGAAATTTGTTTTGGGAAGGGTAGAAAATATTGTGGGAAAAGGAGAAAATGCTGGTTACCAGAAAATGCTGGTTACCAGTATTTTCTCCTTTTCCCAGAATGTTTTCAGAAGGCTTCTTCCTCAGGGTCGTTAAAACATTATTGAATTTCAGTATTATTAACTCTTTACCAAATGACAAAATTTTAGACTTTTCCAAATTGAAAGCATTTGCAGACGACAAAATAAACATGACTCAAAAATTGAAACTTGACTTTGGAAGAGTAGAAAACATTGTGGGAAAAGGAGAAAATGCTGGTTACCAGAAAATGCTGGTTACCAGCATTTTCTCCTTTTCCCACAATGTTTTCAGAAGGCTTCTTCCTCAGGGTTGTTAAAACTAGAGATTGTTTGGTAAAGGGTTAGTAAAGAGGTAAAGTGCCCAACACAATCATTGTAGTTGCCTTTGTGGCCAATGTAGATCAAGATCAGGTTGCATAAATCTGCAGCCTGGTCTTCGATTCGCACTGTCCACTCTGCCGAGACATTCTTGACAAGAACAATCTTAAAATGGCACTTTATTAGATCTTATTACAGACTAAAAATGTCTGTCAGGTTTTATTCAGTGCTCTAGGAGTAAACCCTTTCCCAAACAACAATATAAGGTTCCTCTGAATTGAAAGCATTTGCAGATGACAGTTTTTGAATTGATAGAAATGAGCTGATGTTCTCTGATAGTGCTGTTTACCAGCATTTTCTCTCTTTCCCACCATATTTTTTAAAAGCTTTCTTTCTCAGGGTTGTTTAAACTTTGGATTTTGTGGTAAAGGGTTAAATAGGATTGCAACCAACAGATAATGAGGATGTGACCTGCATTAGAGATAGAACAATTAAACATCTACATACAGCGTAAATTAACCCTTTTCTAAACTTCGAAATATCATACTTGTCTATATTGAATGCATTTGCAGACGACAGATATGGCTAAAAATAGTATGAATTGTCTTTTGGAGAGTGGTAAATATTGTTACAGAAGAAAATGGTTGCTCCAAGCATTTGCTCCTTTTCCAACATTGTTTGCAAAAGCTTTCTTCAGGTTTGTTGTTGGGTAAAAGGGTTTGATTTTTTTTTCCTATTAGAGAAACCTGTAAACAAACAAGCATAGTGAGAGGTGTCTTCTGTATAGAGTGGAACTCGTTTAGCTATACTTTAACGTGGATACTTTGTCACCTGTATATATAGCTCTCGCACGATAAAGCTCTATCAATTTATATTATTGTTTGTATTTGGGAATACAGGTTTGAATCACATACCATGACGAGATAATGTACTGAAAACCGAATCTAGATAACACATGAACAGCAAGGGCGCACTTATCCAGTGGGCTATTGTGATTTTACTGAAGTGTGGAAAGTTAATACATATCAATAAAATTAATAACAAAAATGACCTTATGCATACCTGTAATACTATAATGAGATTTTCCGATAATATTTTCAAATAGAGGTTATACACAAAAAATCCCAAACAATACAGAGTGGTTTTATGAATTCTGAAATAATCGTATATGTATATTTAGGAATGAAGTTTATCGTTCATGAGATTTATTATCAAATGATAAAAATTTAGACTTGTGTAAATTGACAAGATTTGCAGATGAAAAATTAAATGTACTAGAAATGATGGTAGTTGTCTATAAACATGTCGAAAACCTTGTGGGAAAAGGAGAAAATGCTGATACCAGCATTTTCTCCTTTTCTCACAAGGTTTTCAAAAGGATTGATGTTATATATAATTGTGTGGTAAAGAGTTAACTTCTGTATTAAATATTTCTTCCAAGACACCACCTTAGGTTTAACTCTACCACACGACAGAAATCTAGATTTGTCCAAACTGAGAGTATTTGCAGATGACAATTCAAGTGAGGCTCAAATGATGTGATTTGTCTTTGATAGGGTAGAAAACAGTGTGGGAAAAGGAGAAAATGCTGGTCACCAGCATTTTCTTCTTTTCCTACAATGCTTTCATAAAGCTTCTTCAGGGTCGTTAAAAGTCAGGATTGTGTGGTAAAGAGTTAACTCTTTCTAAGTGACATCATATGGCCGTGATACTATATTTGTGATAACAGCTAATGTATTGTTATTAACTGTGATGATAAAACTGTGAAAAGAGAACTGTGATTATCAATGCAATGATATAAGTCTATTACAATTGAAACTGTAAAACAATGGATCGTGCAAAAGTATTTAAAGATTATTTTGTCAGCAGTCAAAACGTTGTGCTGTTACCGAATGAAGAGTTTGGACGAAGGAAGTTTATAAATGTTGGCTTGAACAGATCCCTTAGTTTGAATCGCATCGAAGAACTACAGCAGAACCATACCAACGAAATGCGGTCGTGTAAGTAATTTCCATTTGAAATGTAATGTTTTTAACTTTGCTGTTTCCAAAGAAACATCAAGGTATTGTCAGTAGCCCTTTCATTGTCTGCGTTTTCGAATTGGTTTGAAAAGTTTGACGTTTTCTCACATCTCTGTTTTTATGTAAAGTAGATGACACAAAGCCTGTCTCTTTGAAAGAAAAGGTATCTGTGCATATCTGTACATGGGAATCCTTCATTATCTTTTTGACAGATGACAAAATTTTAGACTTACACAATTGAGAGCATTCGCAGACAACAAAATAAATGTGACTCAAATGATTGAATTAGTGTATGAAATTATATGAGCCGTGCTCTGGCAAAAGGGCGCTTAATGCATCTCCGTAATCCATCATACCAAGGATGCCATCACATACTTATGGATCCATAATAGCCACTTTCTTTAACAACCGACTCAATCATGAGGTAGACTGATCCTTTGACATGCAGAAAATCGACCAATAGCGAAAAGTTTCGGCTCAGGTCAGCCTGCGCGGACTGCGCAGGCTGACCTGGGTCGAAACTTTTCGCAGATGCATTAAGCCCCCTTTTCACAGAGCGCGGCTCATATAAATGTTTTAGAATCAGTAAATGCTCGTTACGAATGTTTTCTTTTTTCTTCTTTTTTCCACATTATTAGCTCCACTGGCCGAAGGCCAGCGGGCTTATGTCATGGCCTGTTGTCCGTCGTCCGTCCGTCCGTCCGTCCGTGCGTCCGTCTGTCCGTCAGTGCGTTAACTTTTTTTTAAAACGTCTTCTTCTCTGAAACTACCCATCCAATTTTGATGAAACTTCACAGAAATGATCCTGCCATGGTCCTCTTCAGAATTTCTTGAAAGAATTTAATTCCTTCAAAAACTCTGGTTGCCATGGCAACAAAACTGAAAAATTTTGAAAATCTTTGAAAATCTTCTTGTCTGAAACGGTAAGGCCAAGGGCTACCAAATTTGGCATGTAGCTTTATCTAGTGGACCTCTACCAAGTTTCTTCAATTTATAGCCCTAGGGTCAAAATTGGCCCCGCCCTGGGGGTCACAAGTTTTACATGGGCTTATTTAGGGAGAACTTTAAAATTCCTCTTCTACCTAGCCATAGGGCCTAGAGCTACCAAATTTGGCATGTAGCTTTATCTAGTGGACCTCTGCCAAGATTGTTCAAATTATAGCCCTGGGGTCAAATTAGGCCCTGCCCGGGGGTAACAAGTTTTACATGGGCTTATATAACAAGTTTTACATGGGCTTATATAGGGAGAACTTTAAAATTCTTCTTTGACCTAGCCATGAGGCCTAGGGCGACCAAATTTGGCATGTAGCTTTATCTAGTGGACCTGTACCAAGGGTGTCCAAATTATAGCCGAGGGTCAAATTTGACTTCGCCCCGGGGGGTAACATGTTTTACATGGGCGGGCTTATATAGGAAAATCTTTCGCATCTAGCTATAAGGGCTAGGGCTATCAAATTTTGCATTTAGCTTTATCTAGGGGGTCTCTATCAAGGGTGCCCAAATTATAGCCCAGGGGGTCAAATGTAGCCCCACCCCAGGGGGTCACAAGTTCTACATGGTCTTATATAAGGAAACTTTTATAATCTACTTGTACATAGCCATATTTAGGCCTAGGGCTACCAAATTTTGCATGTAACTTTATATAATGGGCCTCTACCAAGAGGGCCCAAATTTTAACTTTGGGGGTCAAGTTTGACTCCACACCAGGGGTCACAAGTTTTACATTGGCTTTTATAGTGAAAACTTGATAAACCTGTGTCATGGATCACATATTTTACAGGGCCTTTTATTCAGCAAACTTGTTTTACATGACTTTTTATTGGGCAAGATTAAAAAATCTTTTTGTTTATAACCACACATTCTAGTTTCATATTGTAGGTCTGGGGTCAAAATTGCCTTCATTCCAGGGATCTCAAGTTTAACATGGGCTTCAAAATATTGTCACTTCAATTTAAACATTAATCAAGGGAAATAACTCTTTTTATGAAAGATAAAGTTCGTTACGATTTACCTCCCTTGATTATCAAGCTGCAGTGATACATGATTGGTGCTAGACAAGTTTTTTAGCTCCACTGGCCGAAGGCCAGCAGGCTTATGTTATGGCCCGTTGTCCGTTGTGCGTCCATCCGTATGTTAACTTTTTAGCTCACTTGAGCACAACGTGCTCAAGGGGAGCTTTTAGGATCACCTGGTGTCCGTCGTGCGTCGTGTGTCGTCAACAATTCTTTAAACATCAACTCCTCCTAAACCACTGGGCGGATTTGGACCAAACTTGGCTGGAATGTTCCTTGGAAGGTCCTCTTTAAAAACTGTTCACAGAATTTGATTCCATCAAAAACTCTGGTTGCCATTGCAACCAAATGGAATTTTTTAGGGAATTCTTTAAAAATCTTCTCCTCTGAAACCACGGGTCAGATTTTGAAATAATTTCACAGATATGCTCCTTGGGTGACCCTTTTTAAAAATTGTTCGTAAAATTTTGATCCGTCAAAAAATGTGGCTCTGGTGAATGGGGGCTTCTTGCACCATATAGAAATGAAGGAATTCTTCAAAATTCTTCTTCTCTGAAACCGCTGGTCAGATTTCGAAATAATTTCACAGGATTGTTCCTTGGGTGACCCTTTTCAAAAACTGTTCGTAAAATTTTGATCCGTCAAAAAACGTTTGGCTTGTAGTGTTTTTACTTAATAGCCAGTGGAGCGATACAGGGCCATCATGGCCCTCTTGTTTTCAAAAACCTTTATCTTCTGGCCTGTCAAAACAAAGTGTTATTGAGTAAATACATGACTGAGCCATTATGTTGGTATAATAATACTGATGTGTATTATGAGCCATGCTTTGTGAAAAGGGGGTTTAATACATCTGCAAGAAGTATTGACCAAGGTCAGCCTGCACAGTCCAAGTAGGCTGACCAGAGTCTAAACTTTTTGCTACTGATCAGGTTTCTGTATGTCCAAGAACCCTTCTTTGTCAGTCTGTTATTAGACAAAGCGGATGTTATTGATGAAGAATTATGTGATGGCTTGCTAGGTATATTGCATTGCAGAGATGCATTTAGCACTCTTTTAAAGAGTGAGGCATATATATATATAGATTTCCTGGATATATACCAACATAAACAGCTATTATGTATATTGTTTTTAAGTTCAAAAGATTTTCTTTATAGGGAGAAAAAGTTTCCTATAACAAGCTTCACTTGACTTTGTTTTCACCTTACAGCACACCTTGTTTAACTTTTTACCAAATGGAAAATTTTCAGACTTGTCCAAATTGAAAGCATTAATTTTTGCAGACATCAAAATAAATGTGGCTCAAATGTTAAAATTCATTTATTGATAGGTAGAAAACATTGTGGGAAAGGCAAAAATGCTCGTTTCCAGCATTCTCTTCTTTTCCCACAATGTTTTGAAAAGCCTGCCCTGCTAGGATCAGTAGAACTTGGGATTGTATTGTAAAGAGTTATAAACATATTGTGTTGTAAAGGATTAAACAATATGGTAAGGGGAGATTATGAAGCTGACAGTTTTTGAAAATTACAGTATATAGGGAATACGACCAATCATGTGTTTAACCCATTACCAAACAATTTTGTATTTTAACAGCCATAAGAAAGTTGGTCAGAATGCTTGTCTGTTGATATCTCTTTGATATAGATATTGTTGACAATTGTCGATAAGTATATCATGGGGACAAATTATAAAAATCCTTGTTTTCAATCCTGTATGCCAAATTTTCTATCCACTGCACTTGAATATTTGTCTTAATAATACCTAGGATGAATAATGGGTCATGTTGGGTAAAAAAGTATGTCATGGGGACAAAACCTAGGAAAACCTTGTGCACACTCTAGAGGCCACATTTTCAGTCCAACACTCATGATTATTTGTCTTGATGTTATCTCAGATGAGTTGAAAATGGGTCTTACAGGGCTAAAAAAAGTAGGTTACTGGTTACAATTTCAGAGAACAAAAACCTTTTTAAACTTCAGATGCCATTTTTTTTTGTCCAGTGCTCATGAAAGTGTTGTTGATATCTCTGAAGAGTCTTTGTGATATGTCTGAGTCAAGTCTGGTCAAAAAGTAGGTCACTGGGACAAATGCCACGTTTTTAGTTCCATACTCAAAAAAGTTTGATGATATCTCTGACAAGTTTGAAAATTGGTCACACTGGGTTGTGAAAAGTATGTCCCTTGGAAAATTTTTTAAAGATTTTAAGCATATTTCTAATGAAACTTGGTCAAAATTTTTTCTGAAAAATATCTTAAGTATTTGAAAAATAGATCAATAAACTAGTCACAAGGTCATATTAGATAAAAACATTGACTATACTTTGTACATGTATTATGTTCTCAAAGGAAAACAGGCTCAGGTTGATGATTCAGGGCCATCATGGCCCTCTTGTTCTCTCTCTGTCCATTCATTGAGGTATTTTCCCAAAAAATGACCATTTCCCATGAGTTAAAAACTTTGTGACAAATCAAGTTATCACTAATCATAAGGATATTGCGCATCACAATGTTTCTGTTGGAGTAATGATAGTGTTTTAACCCTTTATCACAAAATTTTGGACTTGTTTAAATTGAAAGTAATGGAATATGAGAGATTGAATGTGGTTCAACTGATAAGAACTGTCTTTAAAAAGAGCAGAAAACATTTTGGGAAAGGGAGAAAATGCTGGTTACCAGCATTTTCTCCTTTTCCCAAAATGTTTTCAAAAGCCTTCTTCTTCAGGGTCGTTTACCTGTCTTTTAACAGCCCTGAGAAAGAAGCCTTTTGAGTGCATTATTTGAAAAGGAGAAAATGGTGTTAACCAGTATTTTATCCTTTCTCACTATGTATTCGACACTTTTTAACACAAACTCTGTCATTTGTTAACAATAGTGAATTTGTCAACTGCAGTTGCTTCCAATTTTGAAGAGTCTGAAATTTTGTAGGTTTGTGAAGAGTTCACCCAATACCAGCCAAACCCGAGTTTTTAACAACTCTTTGAAAACATTGTAACTAGCATTTTCTTCATTTCCCACAATGTTTTCTCCAGTTTTATAGAAATATAAGTTTAGCTGTGTTTCATTTGTTGTCTGCAAATGCTTTGAATTTGGATGAGTCTAAAATTTTGTAGTTTGGTGTAGATTTAATCGTTAATATTACATGTATCTGTATTTCTTTCTTGTGTTTTAATAACAGACAGTACAACAAAATCTGAAATATCAGGAAATGAAATAAATTGATGTGGACATGATCCAAATTTTTCTATTATCTTATTACAGCTAACAAACAGTGGATACATCCCCCAGATGTATTGACAAGAGGGCAGATTATGTATACAGTTAAGGTTTGTAGTTTTACCTTTAAAAGGGGTTATTTAGATTTTTGTAATTGTACCAAACTTAAAAAAGTGTTTTATTGCTGAATTTAACAAGGCATTACCTGGAAAACCATCAGGAAATAAGAAAAAAAAGTGTGAAAAAACTAATTATTGATTTTATTTCCTTAATAGGATACATAGTCTCTAAATGTATTTTTAGAATACAGACTTTTGCAATGGCATGTGGGAATGCATCCTCGGAACCCAGGTTTAAGCATTATGTTACTCTCCATGCATTACAGAATGAATCGAAACTGGGTCAACGAGGATGGTGGGAATGGCACATGATTAATAACACGAGATGGTTATCTTGAATCATATTCAAGTATAGTCATGTCTGATCTTGAAAACAATAGAGGAAGGCACAGGTTGCAAAATGCCCATCCTGTTGTTTACCCCTATACCATGCAATTCCGAGTTTTAATGACCTTGTAGAAGAAGGCTTTTGAAAACCTAGTGGGACAAGGAGAAAATGCTGGTAACCAGCATTTTCTCCTTTTCCCACAACATTTTCAACCCTATCAAAGACAGAATCATCATTTGAGCTACATTTAATATGCTGTCTGCAAATGATTTTTATTTGGCAGGGTCAAAATTTTTTTTCATTTAGTACAGGGCTAAATGCCAAAATTGCACTCTTCTTGGGAATGTTACCACATAGTTTCCTTCTGTGTTAAAAGAAGAAGATATTCAGTTGTATTTGTCACCATTTTACCTGAAATTACGATTTACAGAAAAAAATCTAAATGGGCCTCTCTAAAGTACTGAGCCCGATTTAATTGTTTTTGCAGACAGTCTAGATTAAGATTAGTATGCACCAACCATTCTTAAGAACATTCTTAGTCTTATTCCCCAGAATTTTGTAAATTTCAAAGGAACACAACTTCTGATTAGCTAAACTATTTGGTGTAGCCATTCAGAAATTGTGTGACTTTCAAATTTAGAAAATTTTAGATATAAAGACAAAGAATGTTCTGAAGAATGGTTGGTGAATATGGTCCCAGACTGTACAGAACATGCAGTCTTATCTTGGATCTACATTATCAGGTATTTTTGCCAAATATGCTGACAAAAATAGGTGTAAAATCGCAATACTGTATCTCTGTCTGACTTGTCTGTATTGACTGAGAAAGTCTATTTCATTGATTTAGCACTAGGGTTTAGGTTTAAAGCCGCTTTGCAATAACATACAGTACATCTGCTAGTATATTCATATAAAAACCTGACATTTAGTGGTATTTAGTCCATTAACAGGGTGATCTGACTTGTTTGACTCTTAACTAGATGACAGAATTTTAGCTAAATGATCCTTAGGAAGAAGGCTTTTGAAAAACATTGTTGGGAAAGGAAATAATGCTGGTGATCACAATTTTCTCCTTTTCTCACAATGTTGTTTACTCTTAAGAAGGCAAATCATAACATATTAACCAGACATTGTATTTGTTTTGTTGTTTGCAAGTTCTTCCATTATGGACAAGTTTTTGTATTTGATAACAAGTAAATATTGTACCTACATCAAACAGCCTTGAAAAAGATTGAGAGAAATAGAGGAAATGCTCGATTATTCCATTTCCATGGTGTTTACAATATACATGTAGTAATGTAATGTTCAACCTTTAACCTTTTATCAAACCAATACCTCTGAAGAAAGAGCCTGTTGAAAACATTGTTGAAAAAGAAGAAAATGCTGGTCACCAGCATTTTCTCCTTTTCCAACAATTTTTTCTACCCTTTCACAAAACAATTTTCAAGGGTTAAACTGAAAAATATTCAAAAGGAGGATTGTTGACAGTCAATGGGACAGGATTCATTTCTGTCTTACCATGGAACATTGACGGTGACTAGGTGGGAAACCAGCCAGTCGGCTTAGGAGGAACAGTGTGGGAAGCACTGGTAAAAGAAACTCCAGGAAAGCATGGATAGATGCACTGGCTGCCATGATATAACTGCAATAATGTTGAAAAAAAGTGTTTAACACCAAACAAACAAACAATCTCTATTCTGTTCAAGTTTGTATAGTGTTACAGATGAAAAGTCATAGGTTTTGTGCAAATAACACAACTCTTTACCAGACGACCAAATTGTATAATTCAGAGTTTGAAAGCGATTGCAAGCGACAAATGTGGCTCAACTGTCGGAATTTGATGAAAGATTAGAAAACATTGTGGGAAAAGGAGAAAATGCTGGAAACCAGCATTTTCTCCTTTTCTCACGATGTTTTCAAAAGCCTTTATTTCTCAGCATCATTAAAAAATGGGATAGTTTGGTAAAAGTTGAAAAAAGATGATAAAAATTGATGATTGCAAAGTATTCATGTTCATTTTGTATCTTTATTTTCCAGTTTTTAGGAGAATGTGAAGTGGATTCACCCAAAGGCACAGATGTTGTCAAAGATGCCATTAGAAAGAGAAAGGTGATTGTTACTGCTTACCCGTATCTCCAAATTTTTTATTTATGAAAACTGACCTCGAGGTCGTCAAAATTTCAGATTGTGTGGTAAATGGTTAAAGCAGGTCAAAGAGATTCATAAAAATTAATGATAATGCATAATAAGGAACAGTAGGTCTGTTGACTTTTTACCAAATGACAAAATTTCAAGACTAGTCCAAATTGAGAGCATTTGCAGATGACAAATTGAAAGTAGCTCAAATCAAGATTTCTGCCTTTAATAGAGTAGAAAACACTATGGGGAAAGGAGAAAATGCTGATTACCAGCATTTTCTCCTTTTCCCACAATGTTTTCTACAGGTTCCTTCTTTAGGGTTGTTAAAACTCGTGATTATGTGGTATAAGGTTGACGTAAAAATCTGTATACATATAGAAAATCTGTGTCTATAGAAATGGTATCTTTGGGGCCAATCTTACTTTATTATTTGTTTTCATGGGTGATTAGAAGTTGTTCCTTATCTGTTTCAGTTCAACAAAACATTGAGAAAAACAGAAGGTCAGAAAACACCAAAAGTGGAATTGGTCATTTCTATAAATGGAGTTACGATACAGGAACCAAAGACAAGGGTAAAAAATTGTTGCTGTTTGGCCATCTGCATTAGCATTCAAGCATTGGAAACTTTTGTGTTAATAACTCTCTACCAAAAAGCAAAATTTTAGACTTGTCCAAATTGAAAGCATTTGCAGAAGACATATGTTAATCAAAACATAAGATTTATCCCTCAAATTGAAGAAAAAATTGGGGGAAAAGAATAAAATGGTGGTAACCAGCATTTTCTTACAATGTTGTCAAAAGCCTTCCTCCTCAGTGTCGTTTAAAGTCAGTATTGTTTGGTAAAGGATAAGTGTAACAGAAAATAATATTCTGTTGAAAGTGTTACTTCAAATATGAACAAATACGAGTTGAAATCACTGCTGAGATTTTTGAAAACACAGAACAAAAAGGATCAATTTCTTGCTGTAATCAATTGCTCCTTTGTCCTCAATGGTTTCTGTTCCATGAAAAAAATATGTTATTCATAGGCTCTGGGTTACTTCCTGAGTGGTGGCACAGGTCTTTTTGGAGTGTCCTTGAGCAAAGTAATGCAAAGTTCCAGCCTAGGCCTTGTCAAATCCAACAAATACATTTGTAAGTGAGCAGTTGCAATGGCATCACTGATGTACAGTAGATTTGAGAGCTGCCATCAGGCTAACCAAAAATCTAGAATTAGCATAATGCAACAATAGGTAAATAGCAATCTGCCTCTGATAAGTGGATGCATTTTTACCTATCTATAGAAACGGTAATGCAAACAAATGACCTTGCCACAAGCAGGAAGATAATGCACTGTAAATGAGCCATACTCTGCCAAAAGGGGGTTTAATGCATATCCTTGATGCACTGCAGCCAGCAAGTCATCAGGTAATTAACTCTGTACCAAACGACAAAATTTTAGACCGGTCCAAATTGAAAGCATTTGCAGACGACAAATAAAACGTGGCTGAGATTATGAAATTTGTCTGTAAAAGTGTAGAAAACCTTGTGGGAAAGGAAGAAAATGCTGGTTACATGTATTTTCTCCCTTTCCCACAAGGTTTTCAAAAGATAATTTCCTTGGGGTCGTTAAAACTTGGGATTGTGTGATAAAGAGTTAAGGATTCATAACAACCAATTTGTCTAACAACTGACTGAATCTTTAGGTAGAATGGTCCTTTTACATACAGAGAATTGACTCATAGCAAAAATATTCAACTCATGTCAGACTGCCCAGACAGGCTGACATGGGCCTGTACTTTTTGCAGATGCATTAAACCGCCTTTTCACAGAGCATGACTCAAATGCATTAAAATCGTGCATTACCTGAAGTGCACTGATAAAACTCTATCAAGATTTACAGGTACTTTATTTGGGTGTTTTTTGGAGCTCTTCATTAGGGAACTCATCTTAAGTCCTTATGGGTCTTTAAAAACTTTATTTGCCATTGCAGCAAGTGAAGATCAAGATCAGACTGCACAAAATGCGAGCCTTTCATGCCAGCCTATTAAGTTTTCAAAAGTTCGCCATTGCAGAATTGCCATTTCACCTGGGTCTGTATTACCCAGCCATTCTTTAGAACATTCTCAGACTTATTCTAAAGAATTTTCTAAAGTTAAAAGTAACACAACTTTTGACTAGCCAAACCAAATAGTATAAACAATCACAAGATATGTTATGTTACTTTTTAAATCTAGAAAAAGACTTATAATGAGACTAAGAATGGTTGGTAAATACAAACCTTGTAAATGAATATAATGGATAACTCTGAGAGGTTATATCCCTACCTGGGTCCGTATTCACCAACCAATCATAAGAACATTCTTTGTCTTTTTCTCAAGAATTTTATGAATTTGGAAGTAACACAATTTCTGATTGGCTAAACCAAATGGTTTAGCCAATCAGAAGTTGTGTTACCTTCTAAATCTAGAATTAGATTAAAAATATTCTTACGAATGGTTGTGAATACGGACACTGATGTTGATTAACAATTTTAGATACTTCAAGATACTCCAAAATAAAAAATATTATGAACTGTGATATTTTGCATCATGATGCTGTGTAAAAGTTTCATGGAGAAAATAGGTGTAATTGCTCCTTTTTCGAAAATGGTTTTGATAATGTGCCACTGGTAACTCAGAATTTCATATTTTCATGGTATTTAGCAATGTGTAGGGAAAAGATAAACTATGATAACTGTAATTTGGTATCGGTTAGAAATCATATATACATATTAATGAGATGACTGCACTAATCATGTGAGAGGACCTCTAGGCAAAGAAAATGGGAGGTAATGATAGTCTGTGTGTTTTGCAAGGTTTTTTTAACCTCACTTTAAATGGGCTTTTTACCTCACAACGAAATTCAAGGCTCATCGAAATCACAAAAAATTATGTGTGTCTCAAATGATTGAATTTTTCTGTGATAGGGTAGAAAACATTGTTGGAAAAGGAGAAAATGGTGGTTACCAGCATTTTCTCCTTTTCCCACATTGTTTTCATAAAGCTTTCTTCTTCAGGGTCATTAAAACTGGGGATTGTGTGGTAAAGAGTTAAGGAACATTTTGTTGTCTGCAAAAGCTGTGGATTTAGACCGTCATTTGAGCTACATTTATTTTGCCGGCTACTAATGCTCTCAAAATGGACAAGTTTAAAGTTTTTTCAACTGGTAAAGGGTTATACGCTTACATGAAAAAAATAAGAAATCTGTATAAGAACAAAAAACTCTACACGAGATTACAAAAGGTAAAAATCATAATTTTGTCTTTACAGATACCAAAACATCAGTACCCATTGCACAGAATTTCATATTGTGCAGACGACAAATCGGACAAGAGAATGTTTACATTTATTGCCAAAGCATCCGACACCAACAAACATTTTTGTTATGTGTTTGCTAGTGATAAAAATGTAAGTAGAATTCAACCTTTTCCTCTGGACACTTGCCATTTAAACCTTTACCAAACAATTCCTGATTTTTACGACCCAGAGGAAGAAGCCTTCTGAAAACATTGTGGGAAAAGGAGAAAATGCTGGTAACCAGCATGTTTTTTTTGTCGTCTCAAATGCTATCAATTCGGACAAGTTTAAAATATTGTCGTTTGGTAAAAAGTTAAACCTTTACCACATAATCCTAAGTTGTGACAACTGATAAAGAAAGCTTTTGAAAATATTGTGGGAAAGGGAGAAAATTTGAGAAACATTTCACTACCTTTGAAAGAATTTAGTGACATCCTCATATGTCAGTAAAATGTTTCTCAAATAACAAACTCAACTAAAGTCAGTAAATGAATCTGTTGACTGATTTGAGGAAAAAAGAGACTTAAGGTTGTTTGCGAAATCAGGCCCAGGACATCCTTATTATGTGTACGGTAAACATACTGTAAACAACCAAAGACAAAAATAACAAGTGGGAATTGCCAGTCCAAATATGCCAGTAAGATACTGCATCATAGTGTAAGAGTAAAATAACGTTTCCATTTGTTTGTAATTTATATTTGATGGCATGTTTGCTTATATTTTGCTTTGATTGGAAATCTAGACTAGCCTTTAATTAGTAGAGTTCCACAAATGGAACTAAGAAGCAATGGAAATATTTTTGAGGAGAAAGGAAAAACGCACATTGTTGTTGAACTCTCAGGAAGATTAAATCTTAACCACATGACAAAATTTTGGACTTGACCAAATCCAAAGCATGTGCAGACAACAAATTAAATGTTGCTGAAGTGGTGGGATTTGTCCTTGAAAGGCTAGTAAACATTATGGGTGACAGAAAATGCTGGTTACCAGCTTTTTTTTTTCCATAATTTTTTTGTAAAAACATCAAGGGCATTAAAGCATGGGATTGTGTGATAAAGGGTCAAATAACTTTAGTGTTCAATATTAGAAATAATTTTTTAATCCTTTACCACACAATCCTGAGTTTTAAAGACCCTCAGGAAGAAACCTTTTGAAAACATCATGGGAAAAGGAGACCAGCATTTTCTCCTTTTCCCACAATGTTTTCTAACCTTTCAAAGAAAAATTTCCTAATTAGTGCAACACTGAATTTGGCGTCTGCAAATGCTTTCAATTTACACTAGCCTAAAATTTTGCTGTTTGGTAATGAGTTAAAAGGTCCACTAGCTGCCAAAGGTAAACAATTCAGGGGGTTACCAAAGTTGTCAACTTTCACTCTAGCTTTAAAATACATGTACATTTTTTTTCTGCCAGCAACTGGAACTTTGACAGAGTCCACTATTATCAGACTCCTAGCAATATCCATACTTTTAACTACTTTTAAATGGTATGAATTAGATTTGTCTGCATTTTGACTCTGGAATTATTTACTTTTGGCCACTAGTGTGCTTTTAAGTAAATGCAGTTAAAACAAAATAGCAAAAAGATTATCTATTTGAAATTGGAACTTGAATTGCGTTACCTCTTTCCCAGACAACTAGAAAACTGGTTACCATGAAGTTTTCTCTTTCTCAGAGTTGTAAAAACAGAGGCACTAAGATAAAGAGTTGAAAATCTATACATTATTTTCAGGCAGAGGAAATAACACTGACCATTGGTCAAGCCTTCGACCTTGCCTACCGACGATTTCTAGAGACTCAAGGCAAAGACATGGATATGAAAAAGCAGCAGCTCTTGTTACAGAAGAAGGTATTGTTTGTATTCCGAGGTCTGGTGCCGTATTTACCAATAGTATTCTTAGTCTCATTATTCATTTAGAAAGTTACACATTTTCTGATTTGCTAAACCAAATGGTTATTGACTGGCTATTGACGGTTTAACCCTTTATCACACAGTCCCAAGTTTAAGCAACCTCAAAGAAAAGGACTGTTGAATACAATGTAACCAGCATTTTCTCCTTTTCTCACAATCTTTCGTTTCTTTCTCAGACAAAAGCATTTTAGTCACACTTTAATGGTAACTAGCATTTTCTTCTTTCTTCTGCCCATTCAAAAACAAATTTCCTAATTTATGCAACGTTTGATCTGTTTTCTGGAAATGTTTTCAATTTGGACCAGTCTGAAATTGTGTTGTTTGCTAAAGGCTTAGAGTTAAGTGCTTTAACTCTTTACCAAACCACAAAATTTAAGACTAGTACAACTTGAAAGTATTTGCAGGCGACAAAATAGATGTGACTCCCAATTTCAAAGATTGTTTTGGGAAGAGTTGCAAATAATTTGTGGGAAAAGGAGAAAATGCTGGTTACCAGCATTTTCTCTTTTTCCCCTAGTGTTTTCAAAAGGCTTCTTCTTCAGGGTCGTTAAAAGTCGGGATTGTGTGGTAAAGGGTTAAACATGAACATTTAGGCTTTTTCTTTAGTAGCATGAACAGGTTAAGAAATGATCAGCTTTATAATTACAGGTAGAGACATTAGAGAAGGAGAATGAAGTGTTGAAATTGAGAATTCGAGAGTTAGAGCTGCTAAAGGACAGGTCAGATATAGAAAACTACAAAAAGAACAATCAGGTATGTCACATGATTAGATCTTCTGTCGTATGATGAGGTCTTTTACCTTGAAAAACACATTTTGACAAAACTTTGCCAGAGTACTTACTAGATCATGTTGAAAAAAGAATGGAGGATTGGCTAAAAATTGAGTGGGGGTACTGCATTTCTGGCTTATAAGGATTATTAACCCAGTGGTTCCAGGTTCGATTCTTACTGGAGGCCCCAGGTTTTTTATGGGATTTTTCTTAGGCTAGACACTTCAGAGCCCCAGCCCAGCAGTGGTAAAACCCGGGTCACATGTGGCAAAATGAGTTGTCATAATGAGCATTTATATGAATTGGATAATGTGGAAAGTGATGTAAAACACTATGTAATGAGTGCAGAATTAGTAATTTCAAAATTTCCAAAATTTGGATGTTTTATCATATGTTTTGCTCCATTCAATTTTTTTTAAGTGTTAAACTGTTTCCCACACAATCCCAAGTTTGAATGACCCTCAGAAAGAAAGTTTTTGAAAATTTTGTTGGAAAGGAGAAATTGGTTTCAATCTTGACATGTCTATATTTTTGTCATGTGGTTAAGAGTTAAGCATGGGAAGAAATGGAGAGGGGATTCACCAGTAACACAATGATTAGGTTGATAATTTTCTGTGATAATTATTCCAATTCTAATAAATATTTCTGTCTAGTGTCATGGATGCATTACAAATGTGCAATCCTTGATCTACACTTTTCTATAAAGAATCTAAACTTCTCATCAGGATTGTAAGGATAGTCATGAATTCTGGGTGTTTTATATGTCATACATCTGAGCCATGCTCTAGCAGAAGGGTGTTTAACCCTTTACCACACAATGCTTTCAACGACCCTGAAGAAGAAGCCTTTTGAAAGCATTGTGCGGAAAAGCAGAAAATGCTGGTAACCAGCATTTTCTCCTTTTCCCACAATGTTTTCTACCCAATCAAATAAAAATCACATCATTGAGCCACATTGAAATTGTCGTCTGCAAATGCTTTCAATTTGGAAAGGTCTAAAATTTTGTTGTGTGGTAAAGGGTTAATGCATCCCCATGATGCATTACACTAAGCAAGTCATAACATGATCATGTATCTGTACAATCCATTGTGTCTAATAACAAAATCATGAGATACACTGGTCCTTCAACATGCAAAATGTTTTGACCCGAGTTGGCTTGCATGGACTGGAAAGACTGACCAGGGTAGAATCTTTTTGCAGAGGCATTAAACGTCCTTGTCACAGAGCATGACATACTATTTGGTTTATACAATATTTCACAAATGTAACCATTATACCTTTTATACCTCCCTCCATTAAGCATATATGATGCATAAACCCTTCATCAGACAACAGTAAGTTATCCTTGTCAAAAATGACAGAATTAGCAGACGACAAATTAATTGTGGCCAAAAATAACAAATTTTTCATTGAAAATAAGGTAGAAGACATTTTGGAAATGGTTAAGGTGCTGGTTACCAGCATTTTCACCTTTTTTCACAATGTTTTCAGAACTTCTTCCTCAAGATCATTAAAAGAAGGGATAGGTAAATGGTTAGAAGTAGAAGGTTGTAAAAGGTTTAACCCTTTACCAAACAATCCCTGAGGGCGAAGGATTTTGAAAACGTTGTGGGAAAAGGAGAAAATCCTGATAACCAGCATTTTCTCCTTTTTCCACAATGTTTTTCTATTATTTCTAAAACAGAAATCATCTGTAGGGTTACACTGAATTTGTCATCTGCAAATGCTTTCATTTTGGACAAGTCTAAAATTCTGTCTTGTGGTAAAGGATTAATTCTGAATTATTTATTGTTTTTATCCCCTATATTTCCATTTTCAAAGTCTAATCTCTGCCTCTGTTTTTAGGTTTTCTGTCTATAGATGATAATATTGCCGCAAAAGGAGAAAATGCTGGTACCAGCATTTTCTCCTTTTCCAACAATGTTTTCTAAAGCCTTCCTCCTTGGGGTCATTAAAAGTCGTGATTGTTTGGTATGGGGTTAATTTTAACGTGTTTCCTACAGTTTACCATGGGCATGTAATCAGGGCCTGCTTTTACCAACCATAGTTAATATTATCTTAGTCTAGATTTAGTGAGTGATGCAATATCTGATTCACTAAACCTAAAATGATTAGCCAATCAGATATTCTTAGTTAAAAATTCAGAAAATTCTTCATGATTAGACCTACAATGTTATTAACCCTTAACCTTACAGTCCCAAGTCTCTTACAACCCTGAGAAAGAAAGCTTTTGGAAACATTGCTGGAAAAGGAGAAAATGCTGGCAACCAGCATTTTCTTTTTTTCTCACAATTTTTTCTAACCTTTTAAAGACAGATTCCATCATTTTAGCGACATTTGATTTTTCATCTGCAAATCCTTTGGATTTGGACAAGTCTATAATTTTGTCATTTGGTAAAAGGTTACGAATGGTTGGTGAATATGGGCCCTGTACAGGCAAGTACCAACCATTCTAAATAGCAATCTTCATCCAACTCAAGATTAAGAAGTAATACCCTTTGAGATTGGTTGAAGCATTTTATTTAACCAGTCAGAAACTGTGTTACTTTGAAATTTACAAAATTTATGAGAGACTACTTTCTAGGATAGTTAAAGAATAGAATTTGCCCTGGTTGATGTAAAATGTCTTGTTAGTTGTGATATTCTGTTTATATTCCCTTCATGTAAACCTGTTATATCTTTCACCATCATAACAGTTTCAGGCCAATACAGTGCAGGCTGCTTTTTGGCACACTGCTGAATTAGAAATGTTGTAATAGTGAATTTTTGATGGAATTGAAAAACTGCGTTAAAGGGAAAATGTTGTTGGAAAAGAAGCAATTTCTTGGAACAATCATAGGCTTTTTTTTCTGCAGTATTTTTTAAACTGGATGTCATGTAGGGGTGTTACTTGTACTTGCATGATTATGCATAAATGCATCTTGAGCATTTTACTTCAATCTTTACCAGACAACAAAAGATGAAACCAGTCCAAATGAAATGTTACTCATAAAATAAAATGAGATTTGTCATTGAAAGAGCGGAAAAAGTTTTGGGAAAATGAGAAAATGCTGGTTACCAGCATTTTCTCATTTTTCTACGATGTTTTTTAAAGCCCTCTGAAGCCTTCTTCATCAGGGTCATTAAAATATTGGATTGTTTGACAGAGGGTTAACCTTTTACCATATAATTGCAAGTTTTAATGGCTCTAGGGAAGATGGCGTTTGAAAAACATTGTGGGATATGGAGAAAATGTTGGTAGCCAGAAATTTTCTCCTTTTCCCACAATGCTTTCTGTCCATTGGAAGACAAATTTCATATTTGTAGGTACATTTGATCGGTCATCTTCAAATGATTGTCACTTAGACAAATCAAAAATTTTGTTGTTTGGTAAAGAGTTAATTTTTAGCTCCACTGGCCGAAGGCCAGAGAGCTATTGTCATGGCGTTGTGTCCGTCGTGCGTCCGTCCGTCCGTTCGTCCGTCCGTCCGTTCGTCCGTGCGTGCGTCCGTAAACTTTTTCTTTAAAAAACTTCTCCTCAGAAACTATTGACTGGATTTTTACCAAATTTCACAGGAATGTTCCTTTGGTGGTCCTCTTTCAAATTCCTTCAAATAATTGTGTTCCATGAAGAATTCTGGTTGCCATGGCAACCAAAGTAAAAAACCTTTAAAAATCTTCTCCTCCCAAACCGCTATTTGGATAGCATTACTATTTTGCAGGAATGTTCCTTAGATACAGGTTTACAGAATTCCTTAAAAAAAAAAAGATCTGTCAAAAAACATGGCTTTTATGGGAGACTCATTTTCCTTTTATGGTATAAAGTAAAATCTTTGAAAAATTTCTTCTCTAAAACTATTCATTGAATTTCATTGTTGTTTTGCAGGTAAGTTCCTATGGTGGTTGTCTACCAAATTGTTTCTTCAGTGAGCTAGCGAGCTATTGTCATGGCGTTGTGTCCGTCGTGCGTCCGTCCGTCCGTCCATTCGTTCGTCCGTTCGTGCGTGCGTCCGTAAACTTTTTCTTTAAAAAACTTCTCCTCAGAAACTATTGACTGGATTTTTACCAAATTTCACAGGAATGTTCCTTTGGTGGTCCTCTTTCAAATTCCTTCAAATAATTGTGTTCCATGAAGAATTCTGGTTGCCATGGCAACCAAAGTAAAAAACCTTTAAAAATCTTCTCCTCCCAAACCGCTATTTGGATAGCATTACTATTTTGCAGGAATGTTCCTTAGATACAGGTTTACAGAATTCCTTAAAAAAAAAAAAGATCTGTCAAAAAACATGGCTTTTATGGGAGACTCATTTTCCTTTTATGGTATAAAGTAAAATCTTTGAAAAATTTCTTCTCTAAAACTATTCATTGGATTTCATTGTTGTTTTGCAGGTAAGTTCCTATGGTGGTTGTCTACCAAATTGTTTCTTCAGTGAGCTAGCGAGCTATTGTCATGGCGTTGTGTCCGTCGTGCGTCCGTCCGTCCGTCCATTCGTTCGTCCGTTCGTGCGTGCGTCCGTAAACTTTTTCTTTAAAAAACTTCTCCTCAGAAACTATTGACTGGATTTTTACCAAATTTCACAGGAATGTTCCTTTGGTGGTCCTCTTTCAAATTCCTTCAAATAATTGTGTTCCATGAAGAATTCTGGTTGCCATGGCAACCAAAGTAAAAAACCTTTAAAAATCTTCTCCTCCCAAACCGCTATTTGGATAGCATTATTATTTTGCAGGAATGTTCCTTAGATACAGGTTTACAGAATTCCTTAAAAAAAAAAGATCTGTCAAAAAACATGGCTTTTATGGGAGACTCATTTTCCTTTTATGGTATAAAGTAAAATCTTTGAAAAATTTCTTCTCTAAAACTATTCATTGGATTTCATTGTTGTTTTGCAGGTAAGTTCCTATGGTGGTTGTCTACCAAATTGTTTCTTCAGTGAGCTAAAATGCAGGATTGAATGATAATTGTTAAAAACTTCCTTTCGCCATTATAGAAATATCAGGCCTGTGGAGCGATACAGGCGCTCAAGCGCCTCTAGTTCCTTTTATTTTATGACTTTTGACCTTTATGAGTCTGACTGGTTATGGTGGAAACGGTTTGTTTGTAAAACTGTGGCATGTGTTTCTGTATTCTAATATTTCTGTATTACTCCTATATATGTAATAGCTACCAGATTTAACCCAAGTCAGCACGGCAACTGCTGGTACAGTTGTCACCTTCCAGTATAATACAGGGGAGAGCACTACTGATAGTCCAGCACAAAGCCAGGTAATCTCCCTTCCCTACATCTACATACCCTTGTAAATATTTACCAGATTAAAAGATTTTAGAACAGAAAAAGATATTAGAAGAGTCCAAATTAGAAACATTTGTAGATGAAATATTGAAAGCAGCTCAAATGATAGGATTTGTCATTGTAAGAATAGAAAGCATTATAGGAAAAGGAAAATTATGATGCTTACCAGCATTTTCTTTTTCCCACAATTTTTCTAAAGCCTTCATTCTCAGTGTCTTTTAAAAACACATGATTGTTTGGTAAGGGATTAATGCATCTGTACAAGAGAATAATGTTAATCATTAACCCTTTACCACTTATTCCTGAGTCATAAAAACCCTTAAGCAGGAGGCTGTTGACCAGCATTTTCTCCTTTTTCCCACAATGTTTTCCGTCCTATCTAAGGAAGATCTCTTGAGAGATTAATTTGTTGTGTACAAATGCTTCGAATTTGGTTCAATCCAAAGTTTTGTTGTTTTGGTAAAGAGTTAGAACTCATTACCTATTTCAACAAACTTTCAGCTGAGGTCTTTGAATAATGTGAGGTAAAATGAGGATTCTTAATAGGAGTTGAGGTTCAGTCAAAACTTGTGGTAAAATTCAAGATTTTGAACACAAATAAATAAAGGTTCAATAACAGTATGTGCTAAAATAAGGATTTTCAACATAAATTAAGGTTCAATAATAACTTGTTCTAAAATAAGGATTTAACCGCAAATTAAGGTTCAGTGATAACTTGTGGTGAAATAAGAATTTTTAACATGAATTAAGATTTAATTATAACTTGTCATAAAATCAGGATTTTCAACACAAATTAAGGTTCAATAACAATTTGTGGTAAGATCAGGATCTTTAACTTATTTTTAGGTTCAATAACAGTTTGTGGTAAAATTGGCTCTATAGTAAGGAAATCAATGGTTTTTTCCTCTTGAGAAGGGCATTTGGCAAATGATTGAAAAAGATTGCTCAATTTTTAGCTCGCCTGAGCACAACGTGCTCAAGGGGAGCTCTTAGGATCACATTGTGTCCATCGTGCGGCGTCAGCAATTCTTTAAACATATTCTCCTCCTAAACCGCTGGGCCAATTTGGAACAAACATGGCTGGAATGTTCCTTGGGAGGTCCTCTTTAAAAATTGTTCACAGAATTTGATTCCATCAAAAACTCTGGTTGCCATGGCAACCAAATGGAATTTTTTAAGGAATTCTTTAAAAATCTTCTCCTCTGAAACTGCTGGTCAGATTTTAAAATAATTTCACAGAAATGTTCCTTGGGTGACCCTTTTCAAAACTTGTTCACTTAATTTTGATCCGTTGAAACACATGGCGGGGGGAGGAGGGGGGGCTCTTTGCGTCGTGCGGTGTCAACAATTCTTTAAACATCTTTTCCTCCTAAACCGCTGGGCCAATTTGTTTGGACCAAACTTGGCTGGAATGTTCCTTGGGAGGTCCTCTTTAAAAATTGCTCACAGAATTTGATTCCATCTAAAACTCTGGTTGCCATGGCAACCAAATGAAACCACTGGTCAGATTTTGAAATAATTTTACAGAAATGTTCCTTGGGTGACCGTTTTCAAAAGTTGTTCGCTTAATTATGGTCCGTCGAAAAACATGGCCGTGGGGGGGGGGCTTTTGCACTTTATGGACTTTAAGAAATTCTTTGAAATTCTTCTCCTCTTAAACCACTCATCAGATTTTGAAATAATTTCACAGAAATGTTCCTTGGATGCCCCTTTTGAAAGTTTTTTCGCGAAATTTTGATCTGTCAAGAAACATGACTGTGGTGGTGGGGGGGCTATTTGCACTATACGGACATGAAGAAATTCTTAAAAATTCTTCTTTTCTGAAACCGCTGGTCAGATTTTGAAATAGTTTCACAGAAATGATCCTTATATTATGCCCCCTTTTTAGCTCAGCTGTTTTCGAAGAAAACATCAAGGTATTGTCACAGTCCTAATGTTGTCGTTTGCGTTGTTGTCGTTGTTGTTGTGCAAAAACTTTTGACATTTTGTTATATCTCGGCTTCCACTCAACACATGTATTTGAAACTTGGAAAAAAGAGCAAACCCATACAACAAGGGCAGATAACTCATTTTGTCCAAATTATGCCCCTTTTTCGACTTAGAATTTTAACTTACTATCCAGCACCCAACAGCCAATCGTTGGCACCAGCATGTGGTGCTCTTGTTCGACTTAATACTTTTAGCCACTATTGGGCATGTGCTCTTGTTCAAGAAATGGTCCTTGGGTGACCTATCCCAAATATTTGCAGAATTCTGATTTGTCAGAAATATGACTGTGGTGATGATTGTAGGGGTGGTGACAGATTTTGAAATGATTTTTACAGGTGACCTTTTCAAAATTGCTTGGCAAAAAAAAGAATTTGTTTTCAAAATTTCAATACTTCAAAAAAAAATTGGCTTTGGTCCTCTCAAAAATTCAGGTGAGCGATCCAGGGCCATCTTGGCCCTCTTGTTTGTGATACTTACAGTTAAATTTGCCTGAGAAGTATTTTTCACGATATGAAAATTTATGGACACATTGTTGCAAGGATAGAAATGTGTTACATAATATTCTTCGAAAATTGGGAAGAGGATTATCCTTTGGGCAATTTCTTCTTTTGCATGTGTGTTTTCTTGCTACTTGTACATCTTATTTTTTTTCTCAAGTTCAACTCTTTCCCCGTACTTGTTTTGAAATCTGAGAGTATACATTTCAGTTTATTGGTGTAGCATTTTCTTTACCAAAACACAAAATAATAGACTGGCTCAAGTTGAAAGCATTTGCAGATGACAAATAAAGGGTGGCTCAAAAATTTAAGTTTGTTTTTGGAAGGAAAGAAACATTGTTTTCTCTCCTACCAAAAACTAAGTTCAGTTTTTGAGTCATAGTTAATTTGTAATATGCAAATGCTTGTAATTTAGACAAGTATATAAAATTCTTTTGTTTAATGAAAGGCCCAATAGTGGCCAAAAAATCAAAGCAGGTGTTAAAATGCATAAAAATTTAAATCATACCATTTAAAAGTATGGAAAATATTGTGAAGATGACGATCTGTTACTGTGTGGTTGGTCCAAGTGTTAGTTGCTGGCAGAAAAATGAATTTTAAAATCAGGCAAAAAGGAAACAAAAGATGGAGTGACCTGGTAGGTTTTAACCTAGCTTTGAAATTAATTTCTCTGCCAGCACTAAAACTGAGACTGACCCTACAGTAACAAGTTGTCATCTTCACAATAATTTCCATGATTTAAAATGGTATGATTTAAAATGAAAGGCATTTTAACGCCTGCTTTGTTTACCTTTGGCAGCTATTGTTACTTTAAGAGTTCAGCCTGTATCAGTCTGCATGTATATTAGATCCTTACTATTGTTTGTGTATTTAAAAGCAATGTGCAGATTGCTTTTTGTATAATAAACATGTTTATTTTTGCCAAATGTATACATAACAGTCTATATTGGCATGAAATAGTACATGAGTTATAATGGCTTTCTTCTTCAAAGCCGTGAAAACAAAGAATTATTTGATAAAAAACTTACTCTTTACCAAATGACAAAATTTTAGACTAGTTCAAATTCAAAGCATTTACAGACAACAAAATAAATGTGACTCAAAAATTGAAAATCGTTTCAGGAAGGGTAGAAAACATTGTGGGAGAAGGAGAAAATGCTGGTAACCAGCATTTTCTCCTTTTCCCACAATGTTTTCGAAAAGCCACAGTCCTCAGGGTCATAAAAAGTCGAGAATGTTTGGTAAAGGTTGAAGAACATGTTCCAATACCAATGGTTTTCGTATCTTTCCAGCAAAACTCACCAAAACAGAGTGCTGTAGGGCGGAAGCTGGAGAATCTTGTGTTTGATACGGGTAATACTAGTTCACCAATTACAAACGGCACGTCACATGGTTCACTGACACCAGGCATTAGTAAGTCACATTCACTGACGTTATTGTTCAAAAGAGATATTTTTCACTGATGTCTTCACATAAATTTGAGCCATATTCTGGCAAAAAGGGTTTTAAATGTATCTCACTGACACATGATACCAAGAAAGTCATCACATAAATATAGATCCATAAAATCCATTTTGTATAAAAACTGACTGAATCATGCTATACACTGGTCCTTTTACATGCAGAAAATTGACCAGTAGCAAAACTGTTCAACCCAGGTCAGCCTGCACGGACTGCACAGGCTGATTTTGGACAAAACTTTTTTGCAGATGCATTAAACACCCTTTTCATAGAGCATGGCTTAATTGTTTCATTGCCTGTTAGAGATTATTTGCAGCACACTGCCTTGAAACACTGCTTGCAAACTAGGAGTAATGAACATTCACAAACATGTGAAAACAGTGCATCAAATTGCTTGTACTTGTTAAGATAATGAGTCCTTGTTTTGATAGCCCACATCATTTGCTGGGCATCAAAGCTCACATTTTACCTTGAAATTCATTGACCACTGCTACTTTTTGTGTCTTTGAATTATCTGTTGCCGAGCCAGGTAGCTCAGCCAGTAGCAAACAGGACTTGACAACAGGGGGTTGCTGGTCCGATCCCTGGCTCAGCATATTTCTTTCTGTGGATTAATGATAGTCATTGCGACAGGATTCATTTCTGTCTCACCGCTGACCGTTGTTTCGGTGATGGTTATGTGGGAAAAGAAGCCAGTGGCTTTAAAAGAATATTGTGCTGATCACTGGTAAAAGAATCTCCAGAAAAGCATGGATAGGTGCACTGGCCACCCTGATATGACTGAAATAATGCTGAAAACGGTATGAAACACTAAACAGTTAATCAGTGAATTGCCTGCTTTTGTCAAAAATGGCTGTTCTCCCTTTCCCCAACAACAAATTTTGGACAATTCAAAATTGAAAGCATCTGCAGATGACAAATCTAAAATTTGTACAAATGAGCTGAAGTTCTCTGATAGGGTAAAAAACATTGTCGGAAAAGGAGAAATTGTTTCTTACGAGCAGTTTCTCCTTTTCCTATAATGGTTTCAAAAGCTTTCCTCCTCAGGGTCATTAAGACAAGGGATTGCTTGGTAAAGGGTTAAGAAAGGAAGAATCTATTAGTTAAAACAAGTTTATCCTTTTGCTGCACAATCTGGAATCTTTACAATCCTGAGGTAGAAGACTTTTTAAAACAGTGTGAGAGAAAAGGAGAAAAAGCTGATAGTCAGCATTTTCTCCTTTTCCTATGATTTTTATCAAAGAAAATTCCTATTAACTCTTTACCAAACGACAAAATTTTAGATTGGTCCAAATTTTTTAGATTGGTCCAAATTGAAAGCACTTGGAGACGACAAAATAAATGTAACTCAAAAATTGAAACTTGTTTCCTGCAGGGTAGAAAACATTGTGGGAAAAGGAGAAAATGCTAGTTACCAGCATTTTCTCCTTTTCCCACAATGTTTTCAAAAGGCTTCTATCTCAGGGTCGTAAAAACCAGGGATTGTTTGGTAAAGGGTTAATTGAATCACATTTAATTTGCATGGCAAAGCTTTGGATATGGATAGGTAAATTTGTTTGTCGCTTAGTCAAGAGTAAACAGACAGGGTGGAAGAAAATATTCTTATTTTCAGGATTGGACTTACAGACATCAGAAGTTAGAGCCACTGAATTTTATTTCCCCTGATTTAATTTTATCACATAACCTACCTTGTTTTCAGTGTAATACAGCTATTACAAATTTTCTGATTGGACACTCACTTAAGATAAGCAGATTGTGCCTTATTTGATAAAAGATCGGTAATCAAATGCATAATTTCTAAAACACTGCTGACAAGATTTATCTCTGAAATTACTGTAATTTTCAAAACTGGTGCTTGTGACAAAGCTACAAATTTTATGAGATTCTAAACATTCTCATTATTAGGCAGGTTTCTTCAGAACTATTTTTGTCTGTGTTGTACACACCTATTAAGGCTCATTTCGTACATTGATCGCTAAAGAAAGAATTTTCTGTGAATACACATGGTGTTAAGAATACCGACAAGTCGCAAATTTTTGGCTGCACAAAATCATATACAGCACACCTGCATTGTATTTGAGGATCGCTATGTAGATTGGCGCCAGGCAAATGCATGGCACATACTATATATCCCCTACAATGTCACAATATCCCAATTTCATTTGACCCATGCTCTGTGAATGCATTTGCAAGAAGTATCAAACCATGTCAACCTGCCCATTTGCCATATCTCATAGGAATAGATTGGGGTGACTGATTGCAAATCGAGCAACCCATTATTTGAATGACAAATTTACACCTTTTTACTGCATGTAACTATCCAGTTTCTTTATTTTTGCAGAGAAAAGTATATTTTGTTGTACTTGTAAGTGTTTAACAAAACTTTTAATTTGCAGCATAAAAAATTCAAAAAGGCCCTTTTAAATTATTGGTTGTATGTTGCATTGAGAGCACAATAAATGTATTGCTGTTGCTTTATGAAAAGCAACACTTACTTATCAGCATGTTCACAATTACAGTTTCACCACCACCTCCTTCCTCACGTGCACGAAGCGGAAAGGCAAATACGCCAGTCACGCCTACTGCCTCGACAACACAGCAGATTCCAACAACTGATATTGATGAAAAAGAGGAGCTTGCTTCACTTTTCATGCAACCCAATGTTAGCATGAACTCCCCTTTACAACAGGATAATTTCAGTGCTAGCAATGGTAAAGCTGTCCTTCTGTATAACCCTTTACCAAACATTCCTGAGTTATAATGACCCTGAAGAAGAAGACTCTTGAAAACACTGGGGAAAAGGAGCAAATGCTGGTAACCAACATTTTCTCCTTTTCCCTCAATATTTGGTACCCTAAGACAAATTCCATCATTTGAGTCACATCTGTTTTGTTGTCTGCCTTTTACAAGAACTTTTGTCATTTGCTGTTTGTCATCTCCCACAATTGTCTGCAAATGCTTTAAATTTCAACCAGTCTGGTAATGATTGAATTCTTTATCAAACAACAAAAGTCTTGGCACATTAAAATTGAAAGTATTTGCAGATGACAAATTAGGTGTGACTAAAATGATGGGATTTGACCTTCGAAAAAAGTTCCTGTAAACAAGATTTTCTACTCACTGTCCCAACCCATGTTGTCCAAAAAGGTCTTCAGGCTAGTAAAACACTGGATAGATTTGTAAAGAATTTTATTTCATTATTTTCCAAATAAGATTTACAGGCAGACAGATTTGAAACATCCCTGTACTTCGTGATGATCAAAATAAACCAAAGGATAAAACATGATTACATGTGAAAACATTTCGACAAAATGAGAAATTGCTTCATTTTGCCACAACATTTTTAAAAGTTGACAGTTGTAAGGTGCATGATGAAAAAAGGGGTCAACAGGTCCATAATAATGTGGTAATAAATGACTTGAAATCTTTCCTTGCTCTGACTACACCTAGCCTTGTGGCACAGTCGGTTACATGCAGGACTTGAAACCAGGGCCCGGCCAGGTAGCTCAGTGGCTAGCGTATCTGACTCTTGACATGATGGTTGCAGGTTTGTTTCCCTGGTTGAGGCAAAACTTTCTTTCCAGCGGTTTTTGGCTTCACCTCTGATGTGTGTGAGAAAAGTAGTTCAGTGGCTTGGAAAGAAAGTTGTGTCAGTACTTGTGTGAGAAAGCCAGGAAACACATGCATAGGTGCACTGACCACAGTGATATGACCTATGCTGTTAAAACGGGATTAAACTCCAATACAAACAAATGAAACCAGGGGGATGCTGGTTTGACTCCCCAGCTTGGCCAATTTCGTTATGAGGACTGACGATAGTCATTGCGACAGGTCATTTTATAACATGTTGAGTGAGAAGTAAATCTAATTTTACTCTTCGATGTTCTCAATTGAGTGTGGATGTTTTTGCATTATTATATTGGCCTTAAAGTTTGTGAGGCATTGATATCTCTGGAAAAAAAAAACATTGAAATTAGTTGGCTTTTGAGATAAGTTTTTATTAAACTTGTCAAAAAAATGTTATAAGCTCACCAGATGCTGGCGTGATAATTTTTTTTTTTTTTCTAGTCTTGTTTATCCCTTTACTACACAGTCCAGGGTTTTAAACAACCCTGAAATAGAAAGCCTTCTGAAAAGATTGTGGGAAAAGGAGAAAATGCTGGTAACCAGCATTTCCTCCTTTTCACACAATCTTTTTTGCCCTTTCGCAGACAAATCCCATCATTTGAGTCAAATATAATTTATCGTCTGCAAATGCTTCCAATTTAAGCCAGTCCAAGAATTTGTCGTATGATGAAGAGTTAATATAATTCTATCTCGGATGCCAGCTTATGTTAGAACCTATATAATTGAGTTGTGCTCTGTGAAAAGGGGGCTTAATGCATTTGCAAACAGTTTCAGACCAGGTCAGCCTGCACACACTGTGCAGGCTGACCTGGTCTGAAACTTTTTGCTTTTTGTCAATTTTCTGTATTTTCATGGACCATTCTACCTCATGATTAAGTCTGTTGTTAAAAAGGCCGTTTTTTTTGGTTCCATACGTATGTGATGGCCTACTTGGTATCATTTATCACAGAGATGCATTAAACCCCCCTTTTGCCAGAGCATGGCTCATATATATTTGACCTCTATGTTTTAGGATTTAATCCATTTGCTCCTCCCACAAGTATGCAAGCCCCACCTCCAGATCCCTCAGATCCTTTTGGAATGTCTTCATTCAATCCAAATCAAGCACAAGGTCAGGATATTGACTCACAGATAACCAAAATGGACAAAGACTTTCTAGATCTGCAGGTATGTATTTTTATCATAAATTTTTCAGCTGAAATACATGCATCACACACAGATAAACTACACAAGATGAGAAAAGTACTATAGCTACAGTGTTAAATACACTCTCAACTATAGTATGATGACGTAACCCTCGTTGAGATTACATTCAGGTTTATCACCAATTTGATTGGTCAAAATATTTCTCTCCAATATGCCCTGCTATTTCAGTTGTCAAAATATAGTGCAAAGATCAAACATGCAGAATAAGTGGTCTGATCTTTGATCTACACATACTTTGAGATACTGTGTGACCAAAACAGACTTAAAACTGCTATAAACGAATAGGACAAAATAAATTTTGTCCCAAAATGCCTTTGAACTATATGTTAACGTCAGTAGCATCTAATTTTGTTCCTGGCTCTCTATAACCTTTTGCAAGACAATCTGATGTTTTGATGACCTTGTAGTAAAAAGGCTTTGGAAAACATCATGGAAAAGGAAAAAAAATTAATGCTTGTATTTTTATCATTTCTTACAGTGTTTTCTACCCTATCTAATAAAAATTCCATCATACAACCCTTTAACACAGGTCTATAACTTTAACAACCCTGAGAAAGACAGCTTTCGAAAACATTTTTGGATAAGGAGAAAATGCTGGTAACCAGCATTTTCTCCTTTTCCAACAATGTTTTCTCTCCTTTCTGCAATAAACCGAGCCATGACAGCCCCACTTTATTTGTTATCTGCAAACGCTTTCAACATGGACAAGTTTAAAATTTCGTCCGAATTGAAAGCCTTTTCAGACGACAAAATCATTGTGACTCAAAAATCAAAATATCCATTGGGAAGGATAGAAAACATTGTGGGAAAAAGAGAAAATGCTGGTTACCAGCATTTTCTCCTTTTTCCACAATGTTTTCAAATGCCTTTTTTCTCGGGGCCGTAAAAACCCGGTATCGTTTGATAAAGGGTTAAGATAATGCAGCAGAAACATCACAAAGAAAACAGTACTTAACCCTCTACCATACAATCCCGAGTTACAATGACCTAGAATGACCACGATTTAGAAAGTATTTGGGGAGAAAGCGAAAGTAGTGGTCACCAGCATTTTCTCCTTTTCCCACTTTGTTTTCAAATATAAATCTTGTACCACATTGCATTAGTCATCTTCAAATGCTTCCAAATTTGACAACTCTGAAAAGTCTGTTGTTTGTTAAAGAGCTTAAGTATTTCCCAGCAGGCTCAGGTTTACATGGCTGTATTTTGATTGCTTTAATTTTCAGGCCGGGTTCAGTCAGGGCTTGTCATTTGGTACAGAAGAATTTGGAATGGACGACTTTGACCCGCTAAATCAAACAGGCAGTAACTGAGCACAAATTCAAAACCATTTTTGTAACATTTTTACCCACCAATGAATTTTGTCCATCTAATGATCTTGCAGGTGATTATTTTTAACTCTTTACCAGACGACAAAAGTTCAGACTTGTCTGAATTGAAAGCATTTGCAGACGACAAATTTATTTTCATGCAAATGATGTGATTTGCTTGTGGAAGGGTAGAAAACAATGTGGGAAAAGGAGAAAATGCTGGTTACCAGCATTTTCTCCTTTTCCCACAATGTTTACAAGAGCTTTCTTTCTGAGAGTCGTCAATACTTGGGTTGTGTGGTAAACAGTTAATTAATTAGGCTTTTTTGTATCGTTGGAGAATTGGTTAGTGGATTCTAGGGTTGGTTGCAGTTTGGTTGACCTACCAGTCACATGAGATCGATGTAAATACATTTATATTTCCAACACAAATACATGTAGTATGTAATCTCTTAACGGTAGTTTACATTAAGACTAAGGTATTGAAATTTTTAACCCTTTTTTTCACACAATCCTGAGCTTAAATGACCTTGAGGATGAAGTTGTTTGAAAATAATGTCAGACAAGGAGAAAATGCTGGTTACCAGCATTTTTAGCTCACCTGAGCACGAAGTGCTCAAGGTGAGCTTTTGTGATCGCCCAATGTCTGTCGTCCGTCGTCCACAATTTCTTTAAACATCTCCTCCTCCTAAACCACTGGGCCAATCTTGATGAAACTTGGCAGGGATGTTCCTTGGGTGAAGCTCTACCAAAGTTGTTCAAGAGATTGAATTCCACCCATAACTCTGGTTGCCATGGCAACCAAAAGGAAAAAAATAGCAAAATCTTTGAAAATCTTCTCCTCTGAAACTAGAAGGCGTAGAGCTTTGATATTTGGTATGTAGCATCTCCTAGCGGACTTCTACCAAGTGTGTTCATATGATGCCCCTGGGGTCAAAACTGGCCCCGCCCCGGGGGTCACAAATTCGAACATAGGAACAAAGAAGGAAAACTTTAAAATTCTTCTTCTTTGAAACTGGAAGGCATAGAGCTTTGATATTTGGTATGTAAAATCTGCTAGTGGACCTCTACCAAGTTTATTTATATGATGCCCCTGGGGTCAAAACTGGCCCTGCCCCGGGGGTCACAAGTTCGAACATAGGAACAAAAAATGGAAAACTTTAAAATTCTTCTTCTTTGAAACTGGAAGGCTTGGAGCTTTGATATTTGGTATGTAGCATCTCCTAGTGGGCCTCTACCAAGTTTGTTCATACGATGCCCCTGGGGTCAAAACTGGCCCCGCCCTGGGGGTCACAAGTTAGAACAAAGGAACAAAGAAGGAAAATTTTAAAATTCTTCTTCTCTAAAACTGGAAGGTGTAGAGCTTTGATATTTGGTATGTAGCATCTCCTTGTAGACCTCTACCAAGTTTGTTCATATGATGCCCATGGGGTCAAAACTGGCCCAGCCCCAGGGGTCACAAGTTTGAACATAAGAACAAAAAAGGGAAAACTTTAAAATTCTTCTTCAGTGAAACTGGAAGGCTTGGAGCTTTGATATTTGGTATGTAGTGAACTTGTTCTAAGTTTGTTAAACCACCTGAGCACAACATGTTCAGTGAGTTCAAAATTGGGTCACCTGGGGTCATAAACTAGGTCACTAGGTTAAATTAAAGAAATACCTTGTGGACACTCTAGAGGCTACATTTATTGCTCAAATGACCTGAAATTTGGTCAGAATGTTTGTCTTGATGAAATCTTGGATGACTTTTGATTTGGATCACCTGGGATCATAAACTAGGTCACTAGGTCAAATTAAAGAAATACCTTTAGAGCACTCTAGAGGCCACATTTTTTGCTCAATTGACTTGGAAATTGGTCAGAATGTTTGTCTTGATAAAATCTCACATGAATCTGTATTTAGGTCAACTGGGATCATAAACTAGGTTTTTTGGTCAAATTGAAGAAATACCTCTAGGGCACTCTAGAGGCCACATTTATTGTTCAATTGACTTGAAAATTGGTTAAAATGTTTCTCTTGATGAAATCTAAGGTGAGTTCAAAATTGGGTCACCTGGGGTCATAATCTAGGTCACTAGGTCAAATTAAAGAAATACCTTAAGGGCACTCTAGAGGCCACATTTCTTGCCCAATTGACTTGAAAATTAGTCAGAATGTTTGTCTTGATGAAATCTCGGAGGAGTTTGGATTTGGGTCACCTGGGATCATAAACTAGGTCACTAGGTCAAATTAAAGAAATACCTTTAGTGCACTCTAGAGGCCACATTTCTTGCTCAATTGACTTGAAAATTGGTCAGAATGTTTGTCTTGATGAAATCTCACATGAGTCTGAATTTGGGTCAACTGGGCTCATAAACTAGGTCACTAGGTCAAATTAAAGAAATACCTTTAGGGCACTCTAGAGGCCACATTTTTTGCTCAATTGACTTGAAAATTGGTCAGAATATTTGTCTTGATCAAATCTTACATGAGTTTGAATTTGGGTCACCTCGGATCACAAACTAGGTCACTAGGTCAAATTAAAGAAATACCTTTAGGGCACTCTAGAGGCCACATTTATTGCTCAATTGACTTGAAAATTGGTCAGAATGTTTGTCTTGATAAATATTTTGATGAGTTCTAAATTTTGTCATGTATGGTGAAAGTAGGTCACTAGGTCAACTTACGGAAATTTCTTGTGGATGCTCTAGATGCCACATTTTAAGCTCAATTGACCTGACAATTGGTCAGAAATTGAATTTTGCACGTGGAGTGAAATTTTGCTTATTGACTCAGGTGAGCGATCCAGGGCCATCATGGCCCTCTTGTTTACTTTTCAAACTACATGTATGATTTCTACCCTTTCATAGATTAATCTTTTGAGCCAAATTAGATTTGCTGTCTGCAAATACCTTCAACTTGGATCAGTATAAAATTTTGTTGTTTGGTAAAGATTTAGCCCTTCACCAAACAATCTTGAGTTTTAACAACCCTAAAGGATAAGTCTTTTGAAAACATTGTGGGAATAGAAGGAAATGCTGGTAATAAAGTTTTCTACCCTTTCATAGATAAATCTCATCTATTGAGCCAAATTAGATTTGTTGTCTGCAAATACCTATAACTTGGATCTGTCTAAAATTTTGTTGTTTGGTAAAGATTTAACCCTTTACCAAACAATCCTGAGTTTTTACAACGCTGAAGGAGATGGCTTTTGAAAATTATATGGGAAAGGAGAAACTTACCAGTATTTCCTCCTTTTCTCACAATTTTTTGTACCCTATCAAAGAACTTTGGTTTGTTTGAACCAATTATGACTTTTTCGTCTGCAGATGCCTTTGATTTAAAAGAGTCTTGAATTTGTCTCCTCGTAAAGATTTAAGTGTTTGTGTGTATATATATGTGTGTGTAGACATACTTAAAAACTTGATTACTTACATTATACAGTGCAATACATTTTTTCTCTTGTGAATTGTATATAGTCACCTTGATTATCACTTTACCATACGACAAAATTTTATATTCAACCAAATTCAAAGCATTTGCAGACGACAAATGAAAAGTGTTTTAAATGATTTACATTGTCTTTGAAAGGAAAGAAAACATTATGGAAAAGGAAGAAAATGCTGGATACCAGCATTTTCTTCTATTCCTACAATGTTTTGATAAGTGTTCCACTTTCTGGTCATTAAAACATTTGATTGTTTGGTAAAGGATTATAGAGGCTGTACATGAATCTACTAATATAAATGTTACAAAAGGAAGAATATGTGGAAACTAAACACTTGTATTGATTCAGGAAACATTGAATAAAAAGGAACAATTGCTTCCAACAAGCAATCACTTCTTTACAAAGCATATTTGAATGATGCTGAAAACAATGTGTGGGAAATGGAATGCATACTTTGGACAAAGAATTGCTCCTTTTCCTTGCAGGTTTCAAAAATTTTCTACTGCATATGTATAAAAAGATATCAAGGTATGTGAGCCATGCTCTGTGAAAAGGGGTTTTAATGCATCTTCATGATTCATTATAGCAAGCAAGTCATAGCACGATCATGGATCCATAAAATCCATTTTGTTTAACCCTTTACCACACAAGGACGACTTTTAAAGACCCTGAAGAAGGAAGCCTTTTGAAAACATTGTGGGAAAAGGAGAAAATGCTGGTAACCAGCATTTTCTCCTTTTCCCACAAAGTTTTCTACCCTATCAAAGGAAAATTGAGTCATTTGAGCCACTATGAAATTGTCGTCTGCAAATGCTTTCAATTTGGATGGGTCTAAAATTTTGCCGTGTGGTAAAGGCTTAATGAGCAGATGAATGGTCCTTGGACATGCAGAAAATTTACCAAAAGCAAAAAGTATCAAACTGCGGACTGCGCAAGCTGACCTGGGTTGATACTTTTTGCAGATGTGTTAAATCCTCTTTTCCAAGAACATAGCTTATCTGTATGTGAATGGGTTAAACAACTATAAACAATGATTTGTATCCAATGTCTTTGTTCTCAATGAATGTCTTTTATGAACTCTCATAATGCTCTGCTCTGACTATTCCACACCAAAGACAAAAGATAAGGAGAATGTTCCGTGTCATCTTAACTAAAAACTTCATCATCCATAGCAAATTGAGTCCATATTTTCCTCACAATCTTTTTATGTACAGTGAAATTTAGTCTTAGTGAATTAGTATTTTTTGTATGTGTAAATTTGGGGGGGGGGGGGGGTGGAAAAGCGATAGAAATCTGAACAAAAAGTATTGAATTTAAGACGGGTCTTGATGTTGAAAATAGGAAACACCATAATGCATGTACATGTATGTATAACTCTCCCACCATACACACACACACACATGCACACAAAAGAGCAAACATCGTTATGCATGTACATCAATATACCTTCCCCCACCCGTATAAATTAACAAAAATTACTTCCTTCCTCTGATCCAAACAGTGTCTTTAGGAAGAAAAGCATTCATATGTAAGACTGAAAAAATGATTTAATCAAAGCTGCAGGTTTCAGCTGTGAACTGATCTGAATTGTACAAAACTCTCGAGTTAAATTTATGATAACATTTCAGCACTTTGCATTTCATTTAGAAGGGGCATATAAAACACTGTAGTACATGGAATAAACAATGAAAATGAGCACCTGTTTCCATTTGCCCTGTTTGCATTTTCAGTTTTTAATTCACTATTGTCGCACCTGTTATATATTTTCATACACTACCATTATATTATGCCTTCATGTAACAAGAGTTTGGAAAACATTAACTCTTTACCCCACAATCTTGTGTTTCAATGACCCTGATAAAAGAAACCTTTTGAAAGCATTGTGCAAAAGAAGAAAATACTGGCAATCAGCTTTTTCTCTTTAAAAAAAACAACATTTTCTACCCTTTCAAAGACAATTCCAATCTTTTGAGCCATATTGTATTTGTTGTCTGCAAATTCTTTGAATTTGGACAAGTCTTAAAATATGTCGTTTGGTAGAGAGCTAACTCTGTACCAGACGACAAAATTTTATGCTGGTCCATATTGAAAGCATTTGCAGACATCTGGCTCAAATGATGGAATCTGGTTTGAATAGGGTAGGAAACTTTGTGGTTACCGGCATTTTCTCCTTTTCCTACAATGTTTTCAAAAAATCCTTCTTCCTCAGGGTAGTTAATACTTGATAAAGTTTTGTAAAGTGTATGTGAATGCATCATATTGATAATACATTGCTGCTTTAAATATTACATTCCAGCAGGTGACAGATAACAGAAAACATTTAGGGAATAGGAGAATGTACTTGTTAGGCTCCCCAAAGGGTGAGCATATAGTCGCCGCTTCGTCTGTCCGTCGGTCCTTCTGTCCAAAGCCATTTCTCCACAACCCCTGGACCAAATTAGATGAAACTTCATATATGAACTCCTTAGGATATTGCGCCGATGTACTTTTCCTGGTTTTCCAATTTGAGGCTGTGTCTTGGAAAAAGGGAGTTTCTTGTAAAATTCCAATTTTTACTAATATCTCCTTCAGTTTTCGTCAAAATTTCATGAAACTTCACATTTTTATTGTTTATTAAAAGTTTCACCATGTGCCCTTGTTTTTTTTATCTATGCAAAACCATGTTACGGGAAAAGGGTGCTTAATGTCTTATAACTTTAGGTTTTGTTTTTTTTTTTGACTCTGAAATTAAACATTTCCCACTTTCTTCAAGACTATTCAAGATATATGATGCTGATCAAAAGCCCCAGACCATGATTTCATTCTTACCAAACACAAGTAGCCTGTTTCACCCCCACCCTCCTCTCCCGTGACCAACCATTTACCGACAGCCTTCACTTTCCTAAATAGAGACCTGCTCGGGGACCATAATTCGTCTGCGACGGCTGTTGTTGCAAGTAGTGGCTTCCTTTTCCACAATGTTTTTCGTATAATTCCAGTAGTCTGTCAATCAGATGTCCCTCTTTGGTTTTGTGTTCTTAAGTGCTAGGGACAATTTTTAATGCTTTTGTTGACAACACAGATGAAGATCAGACTGTTAGAAGTTGAAGCATGAGACAGTAGTCAGGAATGATTCTAAATGTCATTCTTTAACCCTTTACCAAACAACAAAAGTTTGGTTTAGTTAAAATTAAATGTATTTGCAGACATCAATTTGAATGTGGCTCAAATGATGGAATTTGAATATGATAGGGTAGAAAACATAGTGGGAAAAGGAGAAAATGCTGGTTACCAGAATTTTAATCATTTTTTGTCTTTGTTTTCAAAAGCTGCTTTTGTTAGGGTCGTTAAAACTCGGATTGTGTGGAAAAGAGTTAACCTTTTACCAAACAGTTCCATGTTTTAACGGGACAACAAATCAAATGTGGCCCAATTAGTAGTATTTATCTTTGAATGAGTAGAAAAAGTGGGTTACAAGGATTTCCTCCGTCTCTTACAGTCCTTTTCAAAAGCACCTTTCCTCAGCAGAGCCAGGTAGGGCAGTCTGTCAGATATGGCCTGCAACATGCGAAAAGAGGCATTCGGACATTTGCGTAAAGTGTCGTCTCAGATCAGCCTGCACAATCCGCGCAGGCTTATCCGAAACGACACTTTCTGCTTCTGTGTAATTTTCTGTTTGAGCAAGTCTACTGTGCGACAAAATCTAATGTAATCTTAAAGTGCCATCTTGGATTAGCCTGTGTGGACTGCACAGGCTGATCCGAGACGACACTGAACCCTTTACCAAGCAATCCTTTGTTTAAGGACCTGGGGAGAAAGGGGTTGGTTCGAAAAGGAGAAAATGCTGGTGACTAGCATTTTCTCCTCCCACAGTGTTTTCAACCCTTTCAAAATCAAAGACTTTCATTTAAGTCACATTTAACTCTTTACCTAACAATGAAATTTCAGACTGGTCCAAATTTAAAGCAGTTGCAGAGGACAATTTAAATGTAGCTCAAGTAATGATTTGTGTCTTTTATAGGGTAAATAGCATAGTGGGAAAAGGAGAAAATGCTTGTTACCTGCATTTTCTCCTTTTAAAACAACGTTTCCAAAAGGCTTCTTTCTGGGAATTGTGTGATAAGGGGTTAAATTGTCATCGGCGAATGTTTTCAGGGAAGTCAACATTTTGTCATCTGGTAAAGGGTTAGTTAGAAATGATACTAGCCTATGAAACAACAAGCTGAAGAACAAAGTGCATTTTTTCATCCAATTATTTTTAGCTCCACTGGCCGAAGGCCAGCGAGCTATTGTCATGGCGTTGTGTCCGTCGTACGTCCGTCTGTCCATCCGTTCGTTCGTCCATTCGTCCGTGCGTGTGTCTGTAAACTTTTTCTTTAAAAAACTTCTCCTCAGAAACTATTGACTGGATTTTTACCAAATTTCACAGGAATGTTCCTTTGGTGGTCCTCTTTCAAATTCCTTCAAATAATTGTGTTCCATGAAGAATTCTGGTTGCCATGGCAACCAAAGTAAAAAAACTTTAAAAATCTTCTCCTCCCAAACCGCTATTTGGATAGCATTATTATTTTGCAGGAATGTTCCTTAGATACAGGTTTACAGAATTCCTTAAAAAAAAAAAGATCTGTCAAAAAACATGGCTTTTATGGGAGACTCATTTTCCTTTTATGGTATAAAGTAAAATCTTTGAAAAATTTCTTCTCTAAAACTATTCATTGGATTTCATTGTTGTTTTGCAGGTAAGTTCCTATGGTGGTTGTCTACCAAATTGTTTCTTCAGTGAGCTAAAATGCAGGATTGAATGATAATTGTTAAAAACTTCCTTTCGCCATTATAGAAATATCAGGCCTGTGGAGCGATACAGGCGCTCAAGCGCCTCTAGTTCAATTTTTAAATCAAAGTAGGACAACTATTTATCAAATGTTTTTATCTAATAATTCATAGCTTGCTCTTTCTTTCTCTCTCTCACTCTCTGGCTGTCTCTATCCATCTATCTATTCCCTGAGTTTTGGTAAAAACTAAATAATCATACATGCATACAGAATAACAGTTTTTTCATTTGTTGATAAATGATGCCTCTATTATACAAACATTCCTCCATTCATTCATCCTGTCTCGAGTCTTGTGAAACACATTTCATTTCCTTTTGCCACAATATATTTGAAATTGATAAGCTACAACTTGTACAAGACCAAAAAGATGAATGTGAGTCACCTGCGAGTGGCAGTGGCAATGCCAAAAGAAAAGAAATGAGCCATGCTCTGGCAAAATGAATCTCCATGATGCATTTTACCAAGCAAGTCAATACACGACTGTGGATCCATAAAATCCTTTCTGTCCAACAAACTGCTGAATCCTGAGGTAGAATGATCCTTTGACATGGAAAAAAATTAGCGAAAGCAAAAAGTTTCTACTCGTGTCAGCCTACCCAGACTGTGCAGGCTGACCTGGGTGGATACTTTTTGCAGATGCATTAAACCCCCTTTTCACAGAGCATGGCTCAAATGATAATGGATTTGACTGAATTGAAAGTGAAAGCAGATAGATGTAACCCTTTACCAAACAATCCCATGTTTTTGTGTACCTAATGATGAACGATTATGAAAACAATGTGGAGAAAAGAATGCTTGTTTCCAGCATTTTCTCCTTTTCCCACAATGTTTTCTACTGTTTCAAAAACATATTCCATAATTTTACCAACACTCAATGTCGCCTGCAAAAACTTCCACTTCGGTCAAGTCTAAAATTTTGCTGTCTAGTGCAGACTTAAAGATACAGTGACAAGGAGGGAAATTAGTCTTATTTATCAGCTTTTTCTTCTTTTGCAATGTTGAAAACATTATGTCCACTAGACACCTTTTCTTCATCTTGCAGATGACTGCTTTTGGAAACGATGTAGCTAAAGGAGAAATTTTTCTTCACAAGCAATTTCCTTTGTACTAATGTTTTTGTACATGTTACTAGGCTCCATTGTTCATGCCGAATATCGAACATTCTGTAATGATCTTTGTAACTCTTTACTAAATAATCCTTAGTTATAACGACCCTTAGTGACCAGCATTTTCCCCTTGTCCCACAATGTTTTCTGCCCTTTCACAAATAACTTCAATGGTTGAGTCAAATTTATTGTGTTGCCTGCAATTGCTTTCAATTTGGACAAATCTAAAATTTTGTTGCATGGTAAAGAGGTAGGACCAATACAATGTATGAGTTATCAACCCTTTACCACAGCATTCCATGTTTTCACAACACTGACAGAGACAGCTTTTGAAAACAATATGGGGAAAGCAGAAAATGTAGGTTACGGGCAGTTTCCTTTTTTTCTCCCAGACTGTTTTCTACAATTTCCATAACAAATCCCAATTTTTGGGATGCATCTAATTTATTGTCTGAAAATCCCTTCAATTTGGACAAATCTAAAATTGTGTTGGTTGGTAAAGGGTCAAATATGGGCCCATATTCACCAACCTTTCTTAAGAACATCCTTAGTTGTATTCTCCAAGATTTTCTAAGTTTGAAAGTTACACAACTTCTGATTGGCTAAACCATTTGGTTTAGCCAATCAGAGGTTTTGTTACTTTCAAACTTAGAAAATTCTGGAGAAAAAAGACTAAGATTGTTCTTAAGAATGGTTGGCAAAGACAAGCCCAGTTCTTAGTATTCATAAGCAGAGTACACTGTTCTTTGAACTGATGTAATGTACATTAATGTGTAATTTTGTGATAGAAAATATTAAACACCTTCTTTCCAGTATATATTATTTGATTTGTGCTTTTTTTTTTTGCTCAACTGAGCTTTTGTGATCATGTAGTGTCCGTCATGCAATGTGCAACATACATTGTGAGGGTGTTAACAATTAGTCTGTGTGCAACATTTTGTGTGTGATACTCATGAAAGTTGATCAGAATGTTTGTCTTAATAATAATCTGCTATGAGTTTGAAGTTTGGTCATAAAATAGATCACTAAAACGATTCATAGAAAAAGCTTGTGTGCACTCTAGAGGCCGTGTTTTCAGTCCAATACTTACAAAATTGGTCGGAGTTTTTGTGTTGATATCCAGGATGCTTTGAAAATGGTTCACTTTAGGTAAAACTTAGCTCACTGAAACAAATTATAGTAAAACTTCGTGTGCAATTTAGAGGCCATATTGTTTGTCCAGTACTTATAAAAAATGTCTCGATAAAATGAAAGTGCATAATGGGTCATATTAGGTAACAAGTAGATTACATGGACAAATCTTAGAAAAACCTTGTGTGCAGTCTAGAGTCCGTGTTTTCAGTCAACTTTACCAATTGAGGATCACTTTTCTCAGGTGTGCGCTTCATGGCCAGAAGCCCTCTTGTCTTTTAACCAGTGCCTAGTAAGTTCACCATAGTACATGTATTTAGAATTTGCAAGTTTACTCCTTACAAGACAACAGACTGTAAGACTTGTCATAGTTAAAAGCATATGCAGACTAAGAATTCATTGTGTCTTAAATGATGAAATTTGTCTTTAAGAGGGTTAAAACCATGATGGTCCTGTATTGCAGAAAGTTTATTGTGATAATATTCTGGACAAGTTTGAAAATGGGTCATTTTGGGTCTAAATCTAGGTCACATGGTCCAATGTTTTAAAATCTTATCTGCATTTTGGAGGCCACATTGTCCGTCGGACATTCATGAAAGTGGTGCAAAATATTTTTCTTGATAATATCTCGGATGAGTATGAAAATGGATGCTGATCAGTTAGGTCTAAACGTAGGAACAAATCTTTGACAAACCATTTGTACATTCTAGAGGCCACTTTTTCAGCCCAGTACTCATGAAAGCTGGTCTGACAGTTTGTCTTGATAATATCTCTGGTGAGTTCCAAAATGGGTCACCTTGTGTTAAACAAGTGCACCCCATGTGGATGTCAGTGCTCGGCTGCAGTTGCTTGATTTTCAGTGAAAATTCTAAGCCGAAAAAGGGGCATAAATGTTTCAAAAATACTTTGATGGCTACCTGCCCTTATTGTACAGGTTTCCCTTTTTTGATAGCTAACAGTTTGATAAAGTTTGAAGTAAATATGTCCAGTTATAATGAAATGCTAAAAGTTTTGCACATTGCACAATGATGCAAACGACTAAACCAGGGCTACAACAATAACTAGACGTTTTCTTCGAAAACAGCCGAGCTAAAAATGGGTCATCGGGATAAACTTTTTGTACACTCTAGAAGCCATATTCTTAGTCCAGCACTCGAAATAGTTATTCGAAATGTTTGTGTTGTTAATATCATGACTTACGGTAGTTTGAGAATTGGTCTCATTGGTTTACTGGCCTTTGGCAAGTGGAGCAATAAAGAAAATGCACCAGTTTTTTCTCATTTTCCTGTTTTCAAAAAACCCCCGTTTCTCGAGAGTCATTTAAACAGCTCTTGTGGTAAAGGGTTTAATGCTGTTCTCTGTCCATCAAAAGTATGGAAGGTTCTTGCAGAAGATATAATGCAGACAACCCTACCCAGGTTTCAATGCAGCCGCTCTTGGTGGTTGGGGGAAAAAAAAGACGGTCCAAATTATATGAACCACGCTCTGTGAAAAGAGGTCTTAATGCAATCTATGCAGGCTGACATGGGTCAAAACTCTGCTATTGGTCACTTTTCTGTATGTCCATGGACCACTCTTCCTCCAGATTCAGTCAATTGTTAGATGAAACGGATTTTATGCATCCCTTTATTGGCCTTATTAAGTGATTATTTTGCTTGATATTGCATCACAAAAGCGCATTAAGCCCCCTTTTGCCAGAGCATGGCTCAAATCTGAGTCAAGTGGTCAATATAGCCTCTATTGTCTCAAACGGACAAGCACCGCAGGCAAGTGCCATTGTATAGCTATGGGTGCTTATTTTCAAGAAAATTAGATGATAATGGAACATAATTTTGTCAAAATATGTAGAAGAGTTACCTACCCTTTCGATACTGGCTTCCCTTGTGATAGTTAATACCTTACCCAAGTTTAAAGTAAATATCTTCAGCAATACCAGATATATCAGAAAATGTCAATTGATTGAATGGTGTTTTTCACTGCTTTCAACATCATTTCAGCCATATCTTGGCAACAACTCACATACCGTATTCATCTATTTCCTGTGTTTTACCAATACTAGGCTTGGGCTCTGAGGTGTCTTGCCCAAGGACATTCCCACCAAAAGCCCAGTGGCTCCAGTAAGACTTGAACCCAGAGCTGCCAGGTCACGAGTCCACCACTTTACCACTGAGCTACGCAGGACCCCAGAAAATGTCAAAGGTTTTGCACAATGACAACTCGGAAAACAACTACCAAGCTATATCAGCACCTTATGTGTTCTTTGGAAAAAGCCAAGCTAAAAATCTTTGAAAAGAAGCAAGCCCATGGACTACATATTCAACCTGCACAACAAATATGGCTTGCAACACGCGAAAACGGGCATTCGGACATTCGCGTAAAGTGTCGTCTCGGATCAGCCTGCGCAGGCTTATCCGAGATGACACTTTCCATTTTTATGTGATTTTCTGTTTTGCGCAAGTCTACTGTAGCACAAAATCTAATGTAGTCGTAAAGTGCCGTCTCGGATTAGCCTGCGCGGACTACGCAGGCTGATCCAAGACGACACTTTACGCAAATGTCCCAATGCCCCTTTTCGCGTGTTGCAAGCCATATAGTTCTGTCATCAGGTTATGATTAAGCCTTTACCACACAGTCCTGAGTTTCAAAGGCCCTTTGCAGAAAAGTTTTTGAAAACATTGTGGGAAAAGGAGAAAGTGCTAGTAGACAGCATTTTCTCAATTTCCCACAATCTTTTGTACCCTATCAAAGATATAAATCATCATTTGAGAGACAACTGTCTCCTGCAGTTGCTCTCAATTCAGTCCAGTCCAAAATTTTGTGGTCTTGCAAAGAATTAACTATCTCCTGCAGTTGCTCTCAATTCAGTCCAGTCCAAAATTTTGTGGTCTTGCAAAGAATTAACCAATGGAGGTCAAAGCATGTATGTAAAACAAGAGGGCCATGATGGGTCTGAAGTCGCTCACCTGAGCCTTTTGACCAAACATGATCCATTTTAAATCTCTTTTGAGATATTATGACAAACATTCAAACAAGCTTTCATAATTATTGGACTGTTTTTCACCCGACCTGACCCATTTACAAACTTGTTTAAGACGTAATCAAGACAAACATTCTGACCAAGTTTCATGAGTATTGGACTGAAAATATGGCCTCTAAAGCATACACAAGGTTTTTCTAAGATTTGACCTAGTGACCTAGTTTTTGACTCGACACGACCCATTTTCGAACTCATCCGAGCTATAATCACCGACGGACGCCAGACACGGCACGATCACAAAAGCTCACCTTGAGCACTTTGTGCTCAGGTGAGCTAAAAATTCACACAAATAGGATGGCTATTATGTAAACTTTATTTACAGCTCAATACATCACTGTAATAAATGCAGTGATCTCCTTTACCACACCATACTATATACACGCTACAACATATACAGCTATGTACTAGTGACACAGGACCTAAAATAATGGTAAGTTATCTGTCAATCAGCTCAGAGGTCAAATCCATTTAAATTTTTTTCAACAAATTGGTGACTTGGTCGGGTATTCTCATCCATGAACCATCTTTTTCTTTAGTTTCGGAGTCAATAGGCTTTAACCCTTGTTCTCTTTACCAAGCAACAAAATTTTGGACTTGTCCAACTTGCAGACAACAATTTAACCCTTTACCACACGATAAATTTTAGATCTGTCCGAATTGAAAGCATTTGCAGATGACAGTTTCAATGTGGCTCATGTGAAATGATTTTTCTTTGATAGTGTAAAAAACATTGTGGGAAAAGGAGAAAATGCTGGTAACCAGCATTTTCTCCTTTTCCCACAATGTTTTCAAAAATCTTCTCTATCAGGGGTGCTAAAAGTCGTCATTGTGTGGTAAAGGGTTAAATGTGACTGAAATTTTGATATGGTAGAAAACATGGAAATAGGAGAAAATGCTGGTTACCAGCATTTTCTCCTTTTCCTACAATGTTTTCAAGACTTTCTCTTCAGGGTTTTCAAAACTCTTGATCATGTACTAAAGGATTAAAAGGCAAAACTTGCACCAAAAAAAATGCTTTTGATGAAAATTGTCTATCTTGTTTGCCAAAAATTCTACTATACAAGTGAAATTAAAACATTGTTAATTCTCTTCCAGCAGACAAAACTGTCACTCATCCATATTGAAAGCATTTGCAAGCAAATCAAATCTCTTTATATGGCTAACCTAATGTAAAACTTTGTTAAAAAGGACAAAATGCTGGTAACCAACATTTTTTCCTTTCCAACAATGTTTCCATAAGTCCTCTTCAAGATTATATAAATGTAAACATTGAATTTTGCTAAAGAATGAAATACATACATTGAAAAAATACATAGCGAATTTTTCTCAAAATTGAACACCGATTTTTATTGATTACAATTACACATACATGTATAAGAATTCACTAACCATTCAAAATAACTGTATCAAGCTTCTATGCAATCTGATTGGCCGAGGCAGAAAATTCAAGCAACTCAGAGCGCCAATCCTGAAGAAAAAGGCCTCAGAAAAGCTTGTCTAAAAGGAGAAAATGATGGTGATCAGCATTTTCTCCTTCTCCCACAAAGTTTTCTTCCCTTCATACGCAAACTTCCAATTTTTGAGTCAAATGTAGTATCGACAGCATTTGCTTTCAATTTGAACAAGTCTAGAATTTTATCATCTAGTAAAGATTTATTAGATCTACTCTGTTTCAGAAGTATGTGTACACTTATTCATTACAATTCTGAAGGAAAGTCCTACATGAAATCCTAAATAATAAAAGTTAAAACTGATTAACTATGTAAATTCTATCACTAGCAAGAACCCTTTCCCAGATGTCAAAATTTTAAACCTACCCAAATTAAAAGTAGAACTACTTGCACACAATGGGATTCCTCCTCAAAGGAGTAAAATCATCATCAGGAAAGGAATAAAATGCTTGCTAACTATATTTTCTCCTTATTCCAAGTTGTTTCCTTCCATTGCTAAAACAAATTCCAATATTTGATTCACATTACATTTCTCATCTGCAAATACCTTCAATTTGGACAAGTCTAAAATTGTACCTTTTGGTAAGGAATTGCCTGTACATAATAACCGGTAGCTCCTGCTTGTAATTAATCAAATTATACACAATGGAAAGGGTAATGTGTCTTCTTGATCTAAGAAATATGCAATTTGTAAAACATTCTTTACAACTGAAAACAGTCAAAACTAGAGCTGTCATTGAATGTGACTTAATACCCCCGCCAGCGCTTTGACAGAAAAAAGTGTGAAGTTAAGGGGAGATAATTCCTCAACCAGGAGGAGTTGACACTTGAAAATTGCGTCTTGCAAACTTTCAATATATGATCAATGTATGTGCAAAGTTTCAATACAATTGAAGGAAAACTGTAGGAGGAGTTCGCGACACAAAATTACTAGTATTTTGTACACAGACGGACACACGGACGGACAGACAGGCTGATTCCAGTATACCCCCGAAAACATTCATTTTGCGGGGGTATGAATAAATATAAGCTTCTGTTCCTCTGACAGGTAACAAAAAGAACTAATGATGATAAATTTCACTCACATGATAAATAAATTGAAAACTGAATCACATTTTACATTTGATTAATTTTGTTCATTGATTAGATTACCGAAGTCAATTTTGTTCTGTAAAAATACAGTCACAACCAATGCAAGACTCTCACTCAGTATTAATCAATATTTTCTAAACTGGCATCCAATTTCAGACTTGTCCAATTTGTCCAAATTAAAAGCATTTCCAAACAACATACTGAATGTAATTCAAATAAAAAATTTGTCTAGCAAAGGGTTATAAAACTTGGTTGGAATAAAAACAAATTAAATGTAGTTCAAACGATGAGATCTGTTTTTGATAGGGTAGAAAGATTATGGGAAAAGGTGGAACTGCTAGTAAACTGCATTTTCTCCTTTCCAACCCCCCCCTAAAGGTTTCTAAAGTCTTTTTCTTCAGGGTCGTCAAAACCTTGGATTGTTTTGTAAAGGGTTAATTCACAAGTCATGTGATTGGCCATCATGAAATCCCTCAGCCAATCAGAAGGCTAGACTTGAAAATAAGATTCTGAACAGTCTTTACCTCTACAGGTATGTGAATATCAACAATGTTAACCCTTTACCACACAATCCCAAAACAACCCTGAAGAAAGAGGCTTTTGAAAGAGTTGTGGAAAAAGGAGAAAATGCTGGTTACAAGCATTGTTTTCTACCCTATCAAAGACAGAAGTCATCATTTGAACTACATTTAATTTGTTGTCTGTCAATGCTTTCAATTTGGAAGCATCCAAAACTTTGTTGTTTAACTCTTTACCAAACAATCCCTGGCTTTTACGACCCAGAGGAAGAGGCCTTCTCAAAACATTGTGGGAAAAGGAGAAAATGCTGGTAACCAGCATTTTCTTCTTTTCCCACCATGTTATTTACTCCATCAAAGACAAATTTCATCATTTAAACAACATTTAAATTGTCATCTGCAAATGCTTTCAGTTTGGACAAGTCTCAATTTTTGTCATGTGGTTAAGAGTTAATAGAACCTAAAAAGTCTTTTGGGTGTTACAAAAATTAATAGAATTCCATCTTACCAGACTTACAGATTGTTGAAGTGGGAGGCTTATCAGACACTATGACAATGTAATGTATTTTGTATGCTGTAATCTTTATGACAACAAAATGCTTTGAGGAAAAATTTTAATTATACTTTTAACAAACAAAGAAGAAAATCAACACTCATTCAAATTGAAAGTATTTGCAGAAAACAAAATGAATGCAAGACAAATATGCAAGACAAAAATGGTATTTGCCTTTTAAAAGGGTAAAAAAAACACTATGGGAAAAGAAGAAAATACTGGTTACCAGCATTTTCTCCTTTTCTCACAATGTTTTAAAAGACTTTCTTTCTCAGGTTTGCTAAAGCAAGGGATTGTTTGGTATCAGATCAAACAAACACTGGAAGAGCTGAACATCAAGCATCCATCTCCTTACCACAAGACAAATATTTAGAGTCGTCCAAAGAGAAAGCGTTTGCAGACAACAGTTTAGATGTAGCTGGAATTATGCTTTTTTGGCTGTGAAAGGGTAGAAAACATTGTGGGAAAAGGAGAAAATGCTGGTTACCAGCATTTTCTCCTTTTCCCAAAATGTTTTCAAAGGCTTTCTTTTTCAGGGTTGTTAAAACTCAGAATTGTGTGGTAAACAGTTAAGAGATCATGTAAAAAAAATTATCTCCGAAACAAACATTTAACAAAAAGGGGCACCATTAAATCTGACTCTAAACAAGCTGTAAAGAACTGTTCATGCATCGCTTTTAACCAACAAAAAAAAAAAGTACAGCACATACAAACAGCTGTACATACAAACAAATAATATTGCAAAAGAAATGAAGGGACAACACAGAAATTTGAACCCACTGAAATACTTATTTCAGAAAAATGTAATGATAAAGACATAAAACATAACATGTTTAACTTTAACAAACAACAAAATTGTGGACTTGTCCAAGTCGGAAGCATTTGCAAGCAGGACTGCGACTAAATTGTGGCTCAAAATAATGAAATTTATTTCAGAAAGGGCAGAAAACATTGTGGGAAAAGGAGAAAATGCTGTTTACTAGCTTTTTCTTCTTTTCCCACTTAGTTTTCAAAAACCATCTTCCTCAAGATCTTGAAAATACAGGATAGTTAGGTGAAGGGTTGAACCATAGAGTGCTTAATATCTGTAATATATTACCACTTGATGCATTTTTTTTTTTTGGTCTCTAGAAGACCAGATTTGAAAATGCTTTAGATGAAAGTTTTCATATTCAGTGATGAAACCCTAAGTCTTTATCAAACAATAAAATTTTAGACTCCTCCAAAATAAAAGCATTTGCAGACAAATTAAATGTTGCTTAACTCATTACCAAACGACAATATTTTAGGCTTGTCCAAATCGAAAACATTTGCAGACGACAAAATAAAAGTGACTGAAACTTTAAAATTTGTTTTGTGTAGGGTAGAAAACATTGTGGGAAAAGGAGAAAATGCTGGTTACCAGCATTTTCTCCTTTTCCCACAATGTTTTCTAAAGGCTTCTTTCTCAGGGTCGTCAAAAGTAGGGATTGTGTGGTAATGGGTTGCTGAAATTTGTCTTGGAAAGTGTAGAAGACATTGTTGGAATAGAAGAAAATGCTGTTACCAGCATTTTCTCCTTTTCCAACAATGTTTTCAAAAGGCTTTTTCCTTGAGGTCATTAAAACTCTGGATAGTGTGATATAGGGTTAATCTCTAAAGTTTTCTGAAGTATCTGTTTCAAATCTGTTTCATGATGTACTCAATTTAACTCTTTACCAAACGACAAAACGTTAGACTGATCCAAATTCAAAGCACTTGCAGACAACACTTTTAATGTGGCTCAAATGTAGAAAATTGTATCAGAAAGGGTAGAAAACATTGTGGGAAAAGGAGAAAATGCTGGTTACCAGCATTTTCTCCTTTTCCCACAATGTTTTCTTAAGGCTTTCTTCTTCAGGGTCGTTAAAACTCGGGATTGTGTGGTAAAGAGTTAACCCCCCCTACAGTGCCCAATAAACACAACTATCATTTTCAGTCAAGAAATAAGATCCAAATGTAGTAGTAACTTCAAGGGTACCTTTGTATACAATGTCTCAGCAAAGTAGACAGTGTAAATCAAAGATCAGATTGCATTTTGTGATCTTGATCAAAACTGGCTGCTATGGCAACTAATTTGGTTGTGGAGGACTTTATGGATTAAGGTCTAGGGCCCCTAACTCTCATATTAAAAGACGGAAGCTGCTAATGCATAAAAGTACTAGAAAACCCTGTGGGTTTTTTTTTTTTTTACCCCATAGAAAAAATTCCTGAAAACCTTGTGGGAAAATGGGATATACTATTTTTTCCATTTCCCACATAATCATTTGCTCTTATATCCTTAACTGCAAAATTTAAATGACCCTGATGAATAAAGCTTTTGAAATAATGTGGGAAAGGAAGAAAATGATGTTAAACAGCATTTTCTCCTTTTCCCCCAATGTTTCCACCCTATCAGAGACAAATCTAATCATTGAGCCCCATCTAGTATGTTGTCTACAAATGCTTTCAATTTTGGACGTCTGAAATTTTCGTATCTGGTAAAGACTTAAAAGGCAAATACCATACTTTAGGCCCCATTTACTTTGTCTTCTATAAATGCTTTGAATTTAGACAATTGCACTCATTATGTTAAATCTTTTTTTTTTTGATTGGTCGAAATCGGGTCATGTGACGAAAAAAACGTCATAACATTTTTCGATGAACGCAATGGGACTACTTTCGGTTTTTCCAAGTTGTTGTATATTATCTAATTTTAGATTTAATGCAAGCTCTTTAGTGCTATATTTAGAGTTCCATCGCTGAATCAGTAAAATGCTGAAAGATTGATTTCTTTTGCTTAAAAAACTTGAAAAAGAAAACTCCCGAATAAACCTGGACAAATTGATGAATATTAATCTTTATTTGCACCCTAAACTCATAAAAAATACACCTTGTCAAAAGTGAATCAAGTATTGAATGGTCGACGTCATCAGTTACATCATTCAATATGTCAGCGGTTGATTTCTATGAAGCCAAGGTCACTTAGTTGAATTAAGTGCACTGTGTAAACAGAAAATTTACTCTTGCTTAGATGAAGTTGATTTCTTGTTTCATGACCGAGTTGTTCTGAGTTTGTTTATCGCGAGGATTAAGTTTAAATAAAAAAGCATGGTTAACTGATGACTATTGATCAGAAAAAACTCATCGTGGATTTGATAGAAAGTTTAGTGAAAGCTAGGAGTTCTTTTTAGAAAGGATCGGAAGATGTGAATGCAGTGTGTCAAGAATTTTAAAATGTTGGCGTGATAGGGATGATATTTAAAACAAGCCTAGAACTGGGAAACCAAAAAATTTGAGGAATTAACAGCTGTGACTCCGTTTTTTACCTTCTAATAAGTGGTTCACAAAACGTTGGTGTCATTCGATTCATAGCTTGCAAGAAAACTGGGATAGTTTTATATCGGCTACATGTAGATACCCATCGAGAACAGATCTGCCGACGGTATGTACACCTATTCTTTACAAAATATCTATAAAAAGGTCACTTGAATGACCATATCGTCCGCTCAGCCTCGATTTTAGGTAGTTGATTGGAATTTTCATAGACAGAATCAGAAATTTCTATTTTGTTTGATAAATCATCGAAAGTATTGATTTCAAAGTCAGCAAAATGGCCATCTTCGACTGAAAAATGTGTTGCAAAACTAACAATAGATTGTGTATTCATGCCCGTATCTCCAAGTATCCGCCAAAGAAATTAACTCTTGTTCACTGTCGTATTTGTCCGTGATTTTTTCTATCATTTTCGAAAATTGATTCAAGTGAACAGCGAGTGCAATTATAAGGGTTGACCCTTAACTAAAATTTTGTTGTCTGGTTGAAAGTTATGGTTCTCTTTGCACTCTGTGGGTTTAACCCATAATCAAACAATACCTGACTTTAAACAACCCTGAGGTAGAGGGCTGTTGAAAACATTACAAAATTTGTTGCTTCTCAGAGTTAAATATTGAATAGATCTTATCAAGTGAACAACAAGAATACAAAAATGTTCAAACATGATCAGTCATAATCAAATACATCAACAAGGATGAATGAAATGAAAATGCATGAATGAAACTGATAAATCAATGTCAAAGTTCATCATAATTATTGACAAAGTCAATCAAATCCATCAAGAACCACAGAAAAACACAAAATAAATCTAGAAAGCACAGCCTGTATAATTAGCTACCTAATCTAGAAAAATGCTAGAAAGTTAATGAACAACATTGCTTTGTTTTATTTAAAATGTAAAATATATATGATGTGTAACATTATTTAATATGTAACCATCTCTGGATGACTTTTTTGTCTGACAGAGAAAGAGGAGGAACCAATGCAGTAAAAGGAAAAGTCATTACCTACAAGCAATTTCTCCTTTTGCCAGAACATTGTAACATGCAGCATTTTCTCCTTTTCCCTTCATATTTATAAGTCTTCTTTCCCTCCGTCTTAAACACACAGGGTCATTCTTGACAGTTATCCGTTAAAGCCCTTTAGTTAATTCTAGTTGTCTTTGCAACCAGTGTGGATTCAGATCAGACTGCACAAAGCAAGCAGTCTGGTTTTTGATCTACACTTTCCGCTTTGCTGAGACATTTTGGACAAAAGCAGCCTTGACATTGCACTTATTGGGGTCCTATTTCTGAACTGAAAAGTTTTGTTGGGTTTATCAAGTGCTCTATGGGTTAAGATATTTCACTAACACTGGGCCCACACAATACTGGTAAAGATCTATTTCATTATCAACAATTCAGTTTCTTTATGTATGACATCAACTTTTATTTACATTTTAGCCAAGCTCTGTGAAAAGGGACTTTAATGCATCTGCAAAAAGTATCAACCCATGTCAGCCTGCGCAGTCAACTAGCCCGAGCTGACATAGGTCAAAACTTTTTGCCAATGGTCAATTTTCTGCATATCAAAAGACCATTCTACCTCAAGATCCAGTTAAATATTAGAAACAAGAGCACCACATGCTGGTGCCAACACTAAGCTGAAGTTGCCAAGTTTTCAGTGAAAATTTTAAGTCAAAAAAGGGACAAACCTGTGTCAAAAATACTTTGATGGTTATCTGCCCTTGTTGTTCGGGCTTCTCTTTTAATAGTTAATAACTTGTCTGAGTCTGAAGTAATAACAGAGATATTCCGAAATGTCAAAGTTTTTGCACGATTGTGACGCAGATGATAATGAAGAAGATGATGCTGGAGCTATGACAATTTTGATGTTTTCTTTGAAAACAGCCAAGCTAAAAAAAGATTTTTTGGAACCATTATTATGTGATGACTTGCTTGGTATAATGAATCATGGAGATGCATTAAGCTGGTAGCCCCCTTTTGTCAGAGAATGGCTCATTTCTATTTACTTCCTATTATTATCATAACCTATAAAAGAAAGAGCTGGTGATACTTTCACCAGACATCAAAATGCAACTTCACTTTGACAGAGGAATAGATCTTGCCATTTCAAAGCTATTTTAGTCGAAATTATTCATAAAACATGGGACAATATATCCAACTATGTACTTCTAACTGTCCCTATTACTATTAACAATTTTAACACAGCACTGAATTAATATAATGGACTGTTTCAATTATGAAAAATATCCAAAATACCAAATTTTCATTCTTGTTATGGCCAGAATATGTAACAAAGCAGAAGACAGTATAGATCCAAGATCAGACTGCACATTCTGTGCAGTCTGATCTTGATCTACACTGTCCACAAAAAAAACTTATATCGGTTCCAGCACTTTATGGGTTAACAGTGTTTTGCAATACCTTGCAGAAGTTCAACTAGAAAACTGGAAGAAATACATTGTAAAAATCCTACAGAATAACATTTACATGTAAATGCCCTAATTGCAGCATGCGTTTCTCCACAAACAGTAAATCATCAAAACAATTATTTTGCTTGCTCTACAATACCTTTACAAAATTGATTCTTTTCAAAACTTAATAACTTTTAGATGCTCCCATATCATTTTAAATCCATAATCCTTCCTCTGAATTCGAAGAAATTATTCTTTTAACTCTTTACCAAACGGCAAAATTTTAGACTGGTCCAAATTGAAAGCATTTGCAGACGACAAAACAAAGGTGATTGAAGAATTGAAATTTGTTTTGGGAAGGGTAGAAAACATTGTGGGAAAAGGAGAAAATGCTGGTTACCAGCATTTTCTCCTTTTCCCACAATGTTTTCAAAAGGATTTTTTTACAGGGTCGTTAAAAGTCGGGATTGTGTGGTAAAGGGTTAACTCTTTACCAAACAAAAAAATGTTAGATTTGTCTATATTCAGTATATTGAAAGCACTTGCAAACAACAAGGTAAATGTGACTCAGATGTCCAGATTTGTCTTTGAAAGGGTAGGAAACATTGTTGGAAAAGAAGAAAATGCTGGTTACCAGTTCTTTCTCAAGTCGTTAAAACTCGGTATTGTGTAGTAAAGGCTTAAAAGCAAGTTTCTGAAGTCATTAGACCACAATAGAAAATACTGTTGCAAATAGAAAAAACATCTTGAAACAAGCTGCATCTTCTTTTGCCACAATTTTGTGACATCCATTGATCTATTTGACTCTCAACAAAACCATTCAAAATTTTTACCAACTTGAAGACAAAAATTTTTGAAAACATTGTGGTAAAATAAGAATATACTACTGACCATTTTTTCCTCCTTTTCACACAACATTTTCTACCCTTCCATGATACTCATTTGAATGGCAAATGAATAATCAAAATCAAAATCCTCTCAATAGATTCATGAAGGAAAACCTTCAAACTTGTACATCTTTATCAAAGTGTAAGGAAATACAGATTCTAACTACCCTAAGGAAGAAAGCTTTTGAAAGCATTGTGGGAAAAGGTGAAAATGCTATAACCAGCATATTCTTCTTTTACCTCAATGTTTTGTACCCTTTCTTATACACACTGAAATTGTGCTAATTTAACTTGTCATCTACAAATGTTTTCATGCTGGACTTTGTAAAGATACCCCATTGAATTTCCCATAAAAAGCATAATTTTTTCCTAAATGCAATATAACATGAATGATAACACTTGACTTTAATCAAAATTGTCAATACATGTATTCATGAACATCAATGAAAATAAGAATGCTCCCTGGCTACTTTTCATTACATAGGTGAGGCTTGTGTATGAACAAAGAAAAAATTACAATGGACATTATAAATCTGTAAGCCTTATTCCTTTACCAGACGACAAAATTTTAGAGTGATCCATACTGAAAGCATTAAATTTTGCAGACAACAAATTAAATGGGGCTCAAATGATGGGATCTGTTTTTGAAAGGATACGAAACATAGTGGGAGGAGAAAATGCAGGTAAACCACATTTTCTCTTTTTCCTATAAAGATTTCTGACCTTTCAAATGCAGATCCAATTATTTCAGCCACATGTAATTTGTCGTCTGCAAATGTTCTCTTATTGAACAATTCTAAATTTTTGTCAAAAGATGTAGAGTAAAACACCTTACCACACTGTCCCGAGTTTTAATGACCCTGAGAAAGGAGACTCTTAGAAACTGTTGAGGGAAAAGAAGAAAATGCTGGTAACCAACATTTTCTTCTTTTCCCACAACGTCTTCTGTCCTTTCTGATACAAATCACATCATAGGAAGCATATTTAATTTGTCTTCTGCAAGTGCTCTGAATTTGGGCAAGTCTAAAATTTTGTTGTTTGTTAAAAGATTAAGCAGCTTTTTTCCTTTTCCTACAATGCTTTCTATTTGTAATCTGAAAGTACTTTCAATTTTAACAAGTATAAAATTTTGTTGTCTGGTACAGAATTAAATTTTGCTTGGAACTCCATGGGTTAGAATTTCAATGACAACAACAAACCAAGTTCTCACATTAATCACCCTTTCACCTACAAATTTGACCAACATTCGAAGTTTTTTTAACCCTTTACCACACGGCAAAATTTCAGACATGCCCAAATTGAAAGCATTTGCAGTCGACAAAATTCATATGGATCAAATGATAGGATTTGTCTCTGAAAGATTAGAAAACATTGTGGGAAAAGTAGAAAATGTTACCAGCATTTTCTCATTTTTCCTCAATGTTTTCAAAAACTTGCTTTCTCAGAGTCGTTAAAACTCATGATTGAGTGGTAAAGGGTTAAACAGTATGTCAATAACAGAAACTGCTCAAGTGAGCAATTCCTCCCTTTGACACACTGTTTTTTGCCCCTGTCTCTTGATCAAGATTCTTCTGCTCAAAATGACCATTCCTCTGCAATTGTTTTCTATCTAAAATAATTCAAGATAGCAAAAAACATGAACTCTTTCCGCACCAAATAGACATGTACTTATACAAACCGGGTCCAAGTTTCATGAACAAACTCAAGTTCCTTTTTTTGCTCAAATCTGCCAACAGACCTAGTTTCTGACTTAAGTTGGGTTCATTAATTTAAACATTAACAGACTTAAGTAACATTCTAAAATCCTGAGCTGACAACATTTCAGATTCAAATCAGCAAAATAAAACTGACTATACTCAATTAACAGACATCAGTCCATTATTTAATGATTATTTTGCTGAGTTGAGTCTGACTCATGTGTCGACTCAACTCAGGATTTGAGAATGTTACTAAAGTCTGTTGGAGTAAGTAAAACATGTCTCAAAAAATGAACTCAACATAAGTCCAAAAGCAGGTTTGTTAGTGGATTTGAGCAAAATAAGAGACTGAAATTTTTTCATGATACCCGGCCCTCACTTCTTTTGACAGCTGAAAATACCACCCATTTAACTCTCTACCACACAGTCCCGACTTAACGAGGAAGAAGGCTTTTTTAATGGGGGGGGGGGGGGTGTAACCAACATTTTCCCACAATGTTTTCTACTCTTTCCAATACAAATCCCATCGTTTTTGACACATTTGTCTTCTTTAAGTATTTTTATTTTGGACCAGTCTAAAATTTTGTTCAGTAAAGGGTTAACCCTTTCCCGAATATCAAATTCTTTACTCGTCTAATTTAACTGTTTACCAAACGACAAAATTTTAGACTGGTCCAAATTGAAAGCATTTGCAGACGACAAAATTAATGCAACTCAAAAATTGAAATTCGTTCTAGGAAGGGTGGAAAACTGTGGGAAAAGGAGAAAATGCTGGTTACCAGCATTTTCTCCTTTTCCCACAATGTTTTCAAAAGGCTTCTTACTCAGGGTCGTGAAAACCAGGGATTGTTTGGTTAAGGGGTTAATAGCATCGGCAGCTACGACTTAAAATTTGATACAAACGAGCCAAAATTCTCTGAAAAGGGTTAAAATTCATAGAAGGAAATGGAGAAAAGTGCTGATTACCAGCATTTTTTCCATTTCCCACATTGTTTTCAAATGCTTTTTTTCTTCTTGGGTTGTTAAAATACAGGACTGAGTGGTGAAGGGATACATTAAGCTATTTTTTTCCTTAATAGCTTGACTAAACAAGTAGATGGTATAGATTTTAGATCAGAATGCATGATCTGTGCAACCTGATCTTGATCCATGCCATCCACAAAGCCTGTGTTTGCCTCTGGTGCTGAATGGGTAAAATGATTAATGAGGTTTTTCAGAGGTCACAGTTTTAACTAAGTCAGGGTGTTTTTTCTTATTGTGCTCTAGCAATCTACGTATGGGATATATAGCCATAAAATACATATTACAAAGACCACAATAGGGCGGAGACTGATTCAAATGAATATTCATGTGCTCTTGAAATTTATCCTCCTTCTCAAATGTATCACCACATATTCTACATTCTAAACCTCTCCTTTCAGGTTTTCCACTCTTGGATAAGAAGTCTTTGATTTTAGCAGCTTCTGGGTTTTCTAGTTCTTGTTGGAGTTTTGTTGCATGCAGTTCTAGCTGAGAAGACAATGTAGCTGCAACTTTACTTTTCCATTTTGCCAGAGCTGCCTCCGCTGACATTTTGGGAGGTACTGTGCGTGTGACCTTGGATCGCTCCTCGGTATCATTCTCTTCCTTATTATTCACATCAACATTATTGTTCACAGAATGTACATCATTATTGGTACCTGCCTTGTTTTCAGATTTTGGCAGTAGTTCTTTCTGTTCACCAACAGGCTTACTTATATTTCTTACATCACTTTCATCTTTCAATTCTTTATCAGATTTTTCATTTTTATCTACTTTTTCATCATCTAGAACTTTATCATTTTCAACAATTTTATCATTGTCTTTTTGTTTTCCTACACCACTAGGCGTCACTTTTTCATGTTTGTCTGATATTTCAACATTGGAATGATTTTGTTCAACAGTGTTCGATATATTAATATCAGATTTTGCGTCAGATCTATCTTCCAATACAGAATCGCCCTGAGATATGTTTACTGTGCTAGTATCTGAGCTGTTTGTGGTATTCACAGATGAAACAGCATTTTCTTTAACTGCTGAACTTACATTTTTAACCTTTCCGTTATTGGTGGCAGAATTATCTCCTTGGTCACCTGAATGTATTTTGGCATGAATATACAGATCTCTTTTCTTCTGAAAGGATTCAGAGCAAACCTTACAAGAAAATGGTTTGTTTTCATCCACCTCCTTTGAAGAACCTTTGTTTTTAGTTTTGCCACCTTGTTGTGCTTTATCTTTCTTATGCGTTTCAACATGTCTTGAAAAGTTCCACTTGTTGTGTGTGAATCCTTTTTTGCAATATGGACAACAAAATTTGAACCGTTTATTTGGAGTAACAGGGCTTGAGATTTTCACTACCTTCTTCTCACTGTCATCCAAATTTAAAGGTGAAATCTTAACTATTGGTCTGCCTTGGCGTAATGGAGTGCTGGTTGAACATGGCTCTGCAAGATCAGACCTTAGGTTTCTAGTTCTTGTCTTCAGTCGTCCAGATGCTGGGGTACCATGCAGATTTCCAGATGGCCTTTCCTTTCTAGCTCTGTAAGACTTGTGAGAAGACCTTATATGGTTATTAAGATTCCTTTCACTAGTGAACCTCTGTGAACAACATGGACATTTGCTAGGTGTTTTAACCATATCATCAGCAGTGTTCTCCTCAGTTCGTGAAGTTGAGGTCCTTGCTACTTTTGCTCTTCTTGTTCTTGTGGTGCTCTCACTTTCCACTGACTTTCTTTTCTCAGTTTCTTGTTTTTCATCTGATTCATTCAGTTTTGCTTTCTGTGCTGCTCTACGAGGGGAAGAACGTGTACCAGTGAGCTTAGTAGAACTTATTCTGATTCTAGGTGACCTTCTTCTAGTTTCAAAGCTATTTTTCCTACCTTGCTGTCTACTTCGTGTTCTAGGAGACTGCATTTCATTTTCAGACTCTGAATCAGCTGATAGTTCTGCAGTATTGCTACCTGTAGGCTGTAGGCTTGTGGATGTTTCCTCTTCTCTGTCTCTTTTCTCATCTTTGACCTCATCTTCGCTGCTTTCACTGCTGTCTTCATCGCTGGAAGAATCATCACTAGAATCATCGCTGGAAGAATCATCACTAGAATCATCACTAGAGTCACTAGAATCATCATCATTATCATCACTGCTTGATTTTTCGTTCAATGAGGCTCTTTCCCTAAGTGACATTCTTGTTCCTGGAGTATATTCATCATCAGAAGTATCTGTTTTTAGTCTTTCATCACTGTCATCATCAGTAGACTTCCATTTATAACTGTCAGCCATCTTGTCTTTCTTTTTCTGTGGACTTGAAATCCATATTTCTGGCTTACCATTTAGTTTCAGAAGGTCATTGATTTCTCGTATTTCTGTGATGTAATCTGATGTCACTTCAAAAATTCTGCCTGTTCTTACATCAAATTTGACTCCTTCACCATCCAGCTTCCAGAAGATTCTTCCATTCGTGCAATGTTGAACTCTCATGTGGCAATCACCTCCCTTTTCATACAGGAATTTTTCATCACAAAATTTACATTTGAATGGAGTTTTCTTTAGATGTCCACACATGTGTTCTATGTAAGTCTGACGAGAGTTCATGGCAGCATTACAAGATGGGCAATACATAGGATAGGGAAGCAAACTGTGGCATATCCTTTCATGAGATTTTTCATGAATTGACAAGAGCTTTTTCTTTGAAAATCGACGTGAACAAAACTGACAACTCCAAGACTGTGGCAAGTGTGTTTTTACATGTTCAATGTATGCATTCTGTCTGAATTCTCCTGAACACAAAGGACATGACATCAGCCTTGTTGTCTCAGATCTTCGCCTCTTGTCTGTAGGTATTTTCTCCAACATTTTCATTTTTTCAATTTCATTCTCAATAAACTGTTCCACATGAAGAACTTTTATGTGATGCAGATATGGTTTTTGCTTTGTATATGTAAACTTGCATGCATCACAATGATAAAATGTATGCGAGTTCATGTGATCAAGTAAGCTACTTTTATTTAAACTTCTATTGCACAGCTTACAATATATCACATCTTTTACATTGACTTTGTCTTTCAAATCTGTCTTCTCATCCTTTATTTCCCCTGTTGTTTTTTCATTAAGTTTATCAATCACATTCATTTCAGATTCAGGTTCATCAACAAGTTTCTCTTCGAAAAAACCTGTTTCTGGATTCAAAACCGTTCTAACAATCTGTGTTACACTCTGTATTTGACTATTGGTTATATTCTTAACTTGACTGTCAGTACATGGTTGGAAATTAGTGCCTTCCCCTTCATCAGTTTTGATATGTATATCACTTTGACCCTGAGATTCAGATATTGTGGATTTTGTATGATCCTTTAAAATATGGAAAAAGTAAGTGCCTTTACTAGGGAAGGTTAACTGACACAGATCACATGCTACCTGCTGTTCCTCAGCTGTTAACTTATGTTTCAGTACATGTTTTTCAAAGAAACTCTTTGAGACTAATGTTTTACTGCATACTTCACACGTATATGTCACTTTAGCTGATTGTTCAGACTGTTTGTTTTTCTCTTCGCTATTTTTCTCTGCTTGTTCCTCAGCCTTCAATTCTTTTAGTTTTCTGTACACAATAGGTAAGGGCTTATCTTTCACAACCTTTTTCATGTCCTTTAAGTGTTTATATCTTTGCCCATGAATTCTTTTCATATGTGTTAATAAGGACTTTTCTGATGAATATGACCACTGACATATATCACACGAAAACTGTGTGTGTTGATTAACAATGTGTGACACCAAGACCTGTTTCTTGATTTCTTTATTACACACAACACAAGGAAGCTGAGCAGGATGATGACTGTTCACCATTTCTACATCTTTATGATATTTCATATGATACATATAGTATCCTTTCTCTTTTATATGGTAAGACAAGTCACAAACTTCACAGTAAATTCTAGATGGATCTTTGTTGTGAACCTCCACATGTTGAACAAGATCGCCGTGTTTTGCAAAGGACTTATCACATTTCGAACATCTAAACTTGAGTTTTTTCTTATTTATTCCTAATTCTGGTATGTCACTATCCTCTGATTTAGTTTTGTCAGAGACAGAAGTTTTCTCATCACTCTTCGCTAGTGCTTTATTGCTTGGAACAACTTTATCTTCCTCTGTCTTTTTTTGTAAGTTTTCCTTCAGATTTTTCATCTCCACTTTCTTGACTTTTTTCACTACATTTTCATTACTTTCATTACCTGAAATAGATTTCCGTTTGACACCCTTCTCAGATTGACTTTTTTCAAGAATATCTTTCATTTCTGTGGTAGCTTCACTCACATTTACTTCGTTAAAACTGTTATCTTTCACAGTACTTTCATTATTACTCTTTACCCGACTAATTTCTCCTGTTTCAATATTTTTCGGTCCAGTTGTTTTAACAATAGGTTCTCTTGTTTCATCATCTTTATCTTCCTCTAAGCCACTGTCTTCCTCGTCAAGTTTGACCCTCTGAATTGCAATGTTACTAGCACCTGATGGGACTGCCCTGCCTGTCTCAGACTTATTTCTATTGCTATCGGAACGTTCTAACTCCTTTGAATGCTGTTTCATAAGATGTTCCACAAGCTCACTATTCTGAACAAACATCCCATCACAAATACGACACATGAATAGTGGATGTGTGGACAAATGTTCTACAAGTTTATCCCTATATACTTCCAAGTCACAAATCTGACAATCAACAATGTTCACAAGGTCAACAAGTAAACTAGAACTAGATGAAGTGCTTGAACTTTCATTCACACTCTGCAAGTGTTTTCCCGATGATTCCACTATGTTAGGACTAGCATGAGGAGGTCCATGCTTCTTAGTCATATGATGAAGATAATGCCCTTTCTGCTCAAATGATGCCATACAAAACTCACAAGACAGAAAACTGGCATTCCTTTTATGCTGGCTTTCATGACGTTTATACTTTGCTGAGCTGGAGAAAAACTTGTCACAGGGTTTACAGTGATACTGATACTCCTCTAAATTCACCTGTGATTTCTTGTGCTCTTCCAGGTATGATATTTTCAAGGAAGTGAGATTGTCTTTTGAATTATAAACACTAAAACTTGAGGTAGAACTTGCAAAGTTGTTCTCTGGACTTGTATGCTGCTTAAGTGATGGTTCAGACACGCTGAATGAGCCACTGACAGTTGTGGACTGAGGTACAAAATGAGGAAGAGGAGCTGATTGAGCCATTGCATGAATTTTCATGTGTTCTGATAACTCATGGGAATTTGAACAAGGCAGTTGACAAACATGGCAAGTATATTCCAAAGGATACTGGCGAACAGTTTGATTTCCTTCTACATGTAAATTCACAGAAGGCACTGGTTCTGCAGCAGGCTTGTATGAGTTGTAGTCAACATGGCTTGGAGAAATCTGGGCAGGTACAGAAGAGAATACTTGTTGCTGAAGATGGCTGCCTTTGTACAGGTCTGAATATGGTAAATGTGGAGAGACATGTCCACCAGGATATGGACGATTTGCTATTGGTCTTTCTGGAAGTTTGTTGACTGTTTCTCTTACATAGGTATTTGAACTTTCCTGTGGTTTAGGTAGAGTCATGTGATAGGGTATATTTGACACTGGTGTAGGTAAAAATGTGGTTTCTTGTGGTCCATAATACAAAGTTGACTTTGGTCCTGCTGAGCGCACATCTTGTTTCAAACCTCCTTCTGTTGACAAGCCTTGTGGAGAGTAGTAAGTACTAACTGTGGGTGAGCTTGTTATTTTCTCAGTTTCATATCGGGCATGTGCTGGAGTAGAATGGGGCGAAGATGTGTAATAAGGATCTTGCTGTTGTGCCAAAACTTTACCAACAGTATAATGGCTGGTAACATACACACTTTGAGGTTTTTCTGGAATGTTGGAATAATGAGATTTGTCTGCTGGATAGTATGAATCTGATTTGCTGTAAACCTGTGATCCAAGTTTGGATAACAACTGGTTACGAGAATCCACAGGGAAATAATCTGTTGAGTGGGATACAGGTGGAGTTGTGTAAGCTCCCAAGGTTGTCGCTGGAGGGTACTTGTTGTTCATGCTTGAATAGAGTGTTGAAGCCACATTTTCAATGTATTGTGAAGAACTGTATGGTAGTGTGTGCACATTTGAAGAGGGAGCTGTCCTCATGTCTGGACTCTGAAATTATATATGAATAATTTTATAAAGATAAATCTGAATTACATCATTCCTTCTTACATCACATTAAGACTTTTAACAACCCTTAACAAGGTTTTTAAAAACATTGTGGGAAAAGGAGAAAATGCTGTGTACACAGCATTTTCTCCTTTTCCCACAATGTTTTCCACCTTATCAAGGGCAAATTTGGTTATCTGGGTCACTTTTAATTTGTCATCTGCAAATCTTGATAATTTTTGTCCTTTGATAAAGGGTTAACCCTTTACTTCACAGTCACATGTTTTAATGATCCTGGGGTAACCAACATTTTCTCCTTTCCAAACAGTGTTTCTACCTCTTTGAATATCACCTCATTTGCCCTCTGCAAATTCTTTTAATCAAGAAAAATCTGTATTATTCTAAGACAGAAATGTATACAGTCTTTAGAATAACAGCAACAGATGAAAAAGACATATTCTGAGATTATCATAATTATTTTTGCATAAAAACAATTAAAAAATAAACATATGTGCTATATTTTGCCCTGAAGAAAGCTCATCTCTACAATTCTTTGCTAAAAGGAAAATGGTAAATTGCATGAAGCAGCTTTTTACATAAAGTGTAGAACCAAAACTATGATGCTCTGGATTCAGAAATAGACTTGACAATCTCAGCATCTCAACACCTTTAAAATGAAACAAGAGCACCGCATGCGGGGGCCAATACTTGGCTGCAGTTACTTAAAGTGAAAATTTCATGTCAAAAAAGGGGCATAACTGTCTTAAACATATTTTGATGATTTTGTTCCCCTTTTGTATGAGTTTCTCTTTTGACAATTAACAACTAGTCCCAGTATGATGTAAATATCTTCAATAATGACAGATATCATAAAATATCAATGTTTTTTCAAAATGACAATGAAGATGATGACAATGCAGAAGACACCAGGGCTATGACAATACCCCAATGTTTTCTTCGAAAAAAGCTGAGCTAAAAATTGACTAGAAAATCCTCTTTCTTCACAGAACAGCTTTTTTCATTTAGATAAACTACAGCTGTACTTATTTGCAAAGGAGACTTTATGATTGGAATATTTATCAGATGCTACATACCACAAGGGGAAAAAAGCAGAAATTATCCAATTACTTTCTTGAGCCACCTGATGTGGTTTAAATGCCTTCATTTCTAAGTTTTGAAAGTTATACACTCTTTCTGTCCTTTTAAATTGTAAAGATGTATTGTATCATTTCAGGCTGACAGGAAAAATATCCCCTCTACAAATGCTCGGGGTTTTCCCTCAGCATTAAAAATTGGGGGTCATTGTGAACTCTTGCCTCTTTAGTTGAGGGTCATTTCTTTAAACTTAGGGGGTCAAAATAAATCATTTACAAATGGGTCTCTTCGTCTTCCAACACAGATTACAATACATTTCACCTTTAAACTCCAAGAAAGTAATGTCTTTAAGTCATTTCTGAAGGAAAGTTCGACGGCTACACTTTACTTCTTCGCAAACAGAACGACCCCCCCCCCCCCGGGAAAAGGACTTTTAAAAACATTGTGGGAAAAGGAGAAAATGCTGGTAACTATCATTTTCTCATTTTCCCACAATGTTTTCTACCCTTACAAAGAAAAGTTTCCTAAATTGTGCAACATTTCATTTGTCATCTGCAAATACTTTCAGTTTAAAGTAACATGTACTTTTATCTACCGGAAGTCGTATTAAGTAAGCTATAAATTACAGAGAACCTGACTAAGACTTTGACTGGGCCCGTATTTACGACAAGTGTCCACTGTTTTTATGGTAATAATGTGTAAACCAGTCTTATTCTATAAATAAGTAACTGGAAAACCACTTTTATCTAAAACAAATCCTGTAGTAAAAAAAAAGAACAGCGTTCGTCTGATATATTGACGCAAGAACAGACTTGGATCTATGACGATTAAGATCTATTCAATTAGATTAGATGAATTAGATTTTGGAAAGTTGCGTTACTGATGACACACTGTTATTTATTTTGGGGGTCATCCGAGTTAAAATTGCTTCATTGACGCAGGATTTGTGCATCATGGCAGTGTTGTCAAAATATGCCAATTGGCGATCGAAATCATCGCTTAAAATCGCGTTTGGATCAGTTAGTTTTGCCGTCGATGCGAGTTTTTTTTTTTTACCGCCTGCCTTGTTTATTCGTTTAAATTCCGTTAAGATCCTTGAATTTTTAAAATGTTTTATAATAAATGCAAGCTTAACGAGAAACCTTTACACGCCATGTCCTTAAAAATTACTTGGAAAAACCAGTCTCAAAATAAATGCTGCTTGTATCACAATTGCAACGTCTTGTAACCTACCAAGTCTTTGAGACGCTCTTTAAAATCAAATTGCTCTGTCACGCGTCCAGTTGTTACGGTTTTGGCCAATAATTGTCTTGAGTTTTCGCGGCGCGGATTTTTTTTTCATTTCTAGAACATATCTCAGCCTGCTGAAAAAAAAAAGAATACACCCGAAGTGCATCTAGAAACACAAAGCGTACATGAAACAGAGCGCCAGGGCCCCTATCAGCAAAATTGGTAGGATTATTTCAAAAGGATACTTCATGACAAATTTTGATATCATCAGGTTTCTTCGTCATTGGATAAATACAGTAACTTAAAACTATGTACATGCTATTAAAAACATGATATACTGTATTTCTGCCATTTCTACTGCTGCTCATTTGTTACTTTTGTCATAAATTTTGGCGTATTAGAGATGAGAGAAATATTGAGACTTTAGACCCCTGACCATTTAGACCCCATTTTTTTTCCTTATGCAGTGTGACTCTTTGGACACTCAAACCCATATTTCTGTTTTTCAGATCCATATAATATGTCTCTTACATGCTTGGCATATGTTTTTAGTGCTTTATAGGAATGTGGTCATTGCTCTACACGGTACTTATACAGTTGTCAATACTGAATTTCTTGTGACACAGGCCTAAATCTATTTTCTTTTCACATGTATAAATTACATACTTTGCTGATAGCCCATCTATATTTGGTCATTTGTGATTGTATCACACAAAAAAGTCCATAATTATCTGGGTCGTATTTGCAGGATTTGCGTGATCTGCATCCAAATTTTTTTATAAGTACAATAGATTATTGATGCAGAGGAGTAGGATGATGATATGTTGGTTCATGATGTTGCCATTCTACAAAACAAAGCATACAAAATGCTGATGAATCTAATTTATAAAAAAAAAATCCCTGATAATCAGGAGGGCACCCAGATAATAAAATTAGGGATTCCTGCTGGATCTCAAAGAAAAAAAAAATGTGTCTAACCCTGGAACGCCGATGAATTTGCTGAATTTCGGCTTTACAGTGGAATGTTATAACTCAGGTATGTTGCTAGAAATTTTAAGGTTGCTTAATTTTTTCACAAACAGATGGAAAAAAAAAAAAGGAATAAATTGTACAAATATACAACTCCTTTCAAGGCAAATAACAGCACCGATACATTTCTTACCCAGTTAGATCTCGGCAGCAGTAAAGCTTGACCAAGTACGTGTATATTTTATAACCTCAAGGGTGATTCTGATTTATTCTTTTCTATACATACAATGTAGGCATGAGAATATGCATTTATAACAACAAAGCTAAAAGCTAGGTTGGCGTTACCGATCGCCAAAATCGCCATTGGCGATTAAATTTTACTGCTGGCAACTACAAACACCAAAACAACTGATATTGGCGATTGTTAAAAATGTGATGAGATAAAATTGCCGACCGTGAACATCTAATCAGTTTTGTATATTGAACACTTCCTAAACTGTGAAATCGGCGCGCGTCAACTTGATCATCATATATACCTGGTATCCTAAGCTGATAACCCTTGTATCTCCCTTAACTATCCGATAGACGAAGATCCCATTGCCCATTGCCATTTATCGGGTAGTCTCGTTCTATAAATAGATTGCATGAACAATCGCAACTTTTTGGACGCAATAGGGCTGAACGAATTAATGGAGTCGTTTGTCAAGTAAATTTGACAACATCGATCATAGTTTGTTTTTTTTTTTTTTTTTCCCTGAAATACTTGACCTTTTAAGCTTTATGTGACTTTATTAGATCTTTTCCAGTGAAACTTTTTTTTTTTTCCCATTAAAAACTAATGGATGCTAGATCCATATTTCGCGAAATGAGAAATATTGTCGCCAGATATTTTTTGGCGATCGGCAGTTTCAACAGGCATCCTATATATACATGTACGTGTATATACGATCCCTGGTTTCAAGAAAGGCTAAGTGTGGAACGATATTTGAAAGACAAAACTGATACTGTCAGTACACATATTTTGCGATGAATTTTAAAACTTGGATTATACATATCTCTTGCAATGCATGAAATAAATGGTTGGTCTGAAGAAAATCAAATAGCTGTTTAGCAGACGGCATATATTTAGACTCGTCCAGATTGAAAGAATTTGCAGACAACAATTAAATGTAGCTCATAAGGTGTTTGACTTATGCATTTGCTATGGTAGAAAACATTGTGGGAAAAGGAGAAAATGCTAGTTACAACTATTTTCACCTTTTCCTAGCATTTGCAAAAGCCTTCTTTCTGAAGGTCATTCAAACTGGGAATTAAGTGGTGAAGGGTTAGGCCTGATTCAAATACACATCTATTGTTGAATTTATGAAATTTTTAATCATTCAACAGCCTACAAGCACGGGAATTTGTGGCCGACTTTTGACGTTTCAATACTGGTCTCTCTATTGTATATAATAGTAGTCTACCATCAGAAATATTTAAAAGAACTGAAAGATTTTTAGATCTACAAATTATATCAGTGATGCAAAGCTGTAGATCTTGCTTTAGATTAATCATACATGGCTTAATGTAATGAAATACTATACTAAGAAAATGACACAATCAAAGACTGAGTCAAAGTGATTAGGTACATTGACTGAACCCGGGTTTTGAACAACAAAAATTTTGGCTACTAAAAATTTTTGGCTGGCGCCAACCTAGTAAAAGACACTACAGACCAGAAATGCAAACTAAATGAATGACAAAATTAGAGTCTATAAACAGATAATTTTTAAACAACACTCGATTATAAAAATTCTTTCACTTGTATTTTATATCTAATGGTAGTATTTTTCTCTAAAAATCCACTTTTTCCAAGTGTAAAAAGCTTAAGAATATATTAAAAATGATCTATTTTAATAAAAAAAAGTTCAATATTATTTTCTCCAAAAAGCAAATGTAATGTATTTTGACAAAGACTGAGAAAGAAGAATGAAGGGATTTGCATGCAAGGAGATGGCTTCCAAGGTGTTAAGAATTGCTGAAATTCAATTTTGGCCCGGGGGCTTCCACAATGGGGCCTAGGTGGCCCCCTTGACCCCCGGCCTGATCTGTTAGAATTCAGTTTTGATCGGTTATTTTAAAACATTTTGACAACCCTGCATGGAAAACCCTGAATACTAGTTGGCAAAACAATGCAACCTTAAACCTGTACCACACAATCCCGAGTTTTAACGACCCTGAGTATTGTTTGGTTTGTTAAACTTCGTATTACAATGTTTAACATTGGTTTTCAGCATTATTTCAGTTAATAACTGTTATATGGAGGCCACTGCACCTTTCCATACTTTCTGGAGTTAGTTTTACAAGTACATCGAAAAAAATTCTTTCCAAGCTGCTTTTCCAAATATCCATCACAGGCAAAATGATCAGACGTGAGAGAGGAACGAATCTTGCCACAATGACTTTTCATCAAAGAAATTGGCCGTGCTGGGAGTTTGAACCAGCCACCCCATGTTCTAAGTCCTGTACCTACCCACATGCTACTGGGGCTCAGCCCTACCCACTTTGCTACTGGGGCTCAGCACTACCCTGAAGAAGGTGTTTGAAAACATTTTGGGAAAGGAAGGAAATACTGGTAAGGCCTAAAAAAAAAAAATATCTGTGTTTAGGGTTTCCCTACCCTACCTAGAAAATGCTGCTGACCCTAAACTTTTACTCTAAGATTGAAAAAAGAAATAAATCTGTCGGGTGTGATTCGGCACATGGTCCATGTAAAAAGTTTCTGGAAAAAAATAATAAATCCCTACCTACCCTACCTACAGCATCTGGGACCGAAACCCTAAACACTGATAATTTTTTGTTAGGCTTAACTAGATTTTTCTCCTTTTCCCACAATGTTTTCTACCCTTTTTAAGAAGTATTCCAACATCTGCGCCATCTGATTTGTCGCCTGCATATGCTTTCAATGTGGTCTAGCCTGAATTTTTTTTGTTCAGTAAAGTGTTAATATGTCACGATAATGGCTTACCTGCACATTTCTGGTGCCAAGTGACATAGATCTCGGTTCAACTGGAAGAGCTCTTGTATCAGTGGTAACACTTCTGTTGTCAGGTACTGGTGATCTTGTATCAATAACATTTCTGTTCTCAGAGTCATTTCTGAAAATTTCAATAAATGTTTAGTTCATAAACCCTTACAGGCATCCAATGTTTTATGATCCTGGGGAAGACAGCTTTAAAACCACAGAAAGCGAGAAAATGCTATCGGTATAATTTTCAATCAATGCTTAACATCCTTTCAAAGACAAAAATCCCAACATTTGATCCATATTTGTTTTCTGTGTACACAACATCAAGCCAAGACTTAGACTTTAAAAAAAAAGAAAATTATTGTGAAGATGACAATCTGTTATTGTACAGTTGGTCCAAATTTTAGTCCCTGAAAAAATGAATTATTAAGCCAGGTAAAAAGTAAACAAAAGATCGAGCTACCTGGCAACTTCTGACCTACTTTTAAAATTCATTTTTCTACCTCATGTCTGAACAAAATTTACAATAACAGATTGTCACCTAAAAAATAATTTCCATACTATTAAATTTGGCTGCTATTCGACCATTAAAGAATATGAAATTTAGGTAAGTCATAATCTGCATTAGATAATATTAAAAGCACTGCATAGTTAATTACCAAAATACAGATTTCCATGTACACATTTGTGTGAATATGAATGTTATTGCATAGTTGGAAGAACCAATTTTGAACCCAGGGCAGTTTTCAGGCAAGTAGTATGGTTCTCGGCGCAAAGATATTGACATATGAGCACAGCTTACAGTTTGATACCGGATGTATGACAGTTCACACATTTTTAGTCTACTAATGCTAATATTGTTTGACTTCTGACAGGTAAAATACAACTAATAATGGTTGCAAGTTTTCTGAGATTGAAGGGTATGAACCGTATCAAGATTCTGCCTAGATTGAGATCCTTGGTTCAGTTTTCCGTGGTCTTAGAAATTTGAAATGTTTGAGCCACTGAGGTTTGAATGTGCATGCTGTGCCCATGTACAGGTAGTATTTCAAGATTTAAAATTCAAGATTTAAAAATCCTTTCAAATTATTCACATAAAGCTTATCAGGAAAGCAGTATCAGAACTTACTTGTGAGAAAGGTTTTAGCAAGAAGAATATCTAACCCTTTATCAAATGGCAAAAATTAAGAATCCTCCAATTTCAAAGCATTTGCAACTGACAAATTCTATGTAGCACAGACATGAGAATTTGTCTTTGAAAAGTCATAAAACATTGTGGGAAAAAGGAGAAAATGCTGGTTACCAGCTTTTTCTCCTTTTCCTGTTTTCAAAAGCATTCTTCTTTAGGGTGGTGAAAATACTGGATTGTTCGGTAAAAAGATTTAAAAAGAAATGACTCTGTATTTTCTTTACGTACCTATATTGCCTGGGAACCTTGTCCTGGTCTAGAGATGGAGTTGGTGCAGGACTACTTTCATTCATGAGTCTTGGGTCTGAATTCTGCCTGGCTTGTTGCTCCCTATGGAAAGGTTGAGCAAGCTTTTCGAAACTATCTAAACTTGCTGTTGGTGCACCTTGAGTGTTAGATGACACAGCTCTGCTACCATAGGGAGGTAATGTTCCCCTAGGGGCAGATCCTGCCAAGCCCATCTGGTTGAGATGAGCTCTCTCATGCATTGCAAGGTCCCGATAGTAGAAATACTCTTTGCTGCAAAGGCCACATTTATACACAGCTTGGCTAGAGCTGGTGGCCTTGTTTCCTTCCATAGAATTTGGAAAAGAATTATCCATCTTAGTTGTTTGAAATGTACACAAACTTTAAAGTCTCACATATACATGTTACCATTTTCTTTTGTTCTTGAACTTCACCATCTTTAAAGTTTCTTTGTTCTCAAGCAGTAATTACTGTATGCTGTGGCTATCCCATTTTATCTGTGAGGTTCTGACCTGTGTTACTCTGTCTAAATCAATCTATAAAACACAAAATACCAAGTTTTGAAAATCATATATGGCCTGCAAAAGGGGCATTCGGACATTTACGTAGTGTCATCTTGGATCAGCCTGTGCAGTCTGCGCAGGCTAATCCGAAACGACACTCCGTTTTTATGTAATTTTCTGTTTTGCTCAAGTCTACTGTAGCACAAAATCTAATGTAGTCGTAAAGTGCCATCTCGGATTAGCCTGCAAGGACTGCGCAGGTTGATCCGAGATGACATTTTACGCAAATGTCCGAATGCCCCTTTTCTCAAGTTGCAAGCCATATGTAGTTGTAATGATAATTAAAGCACATTTACAATTAGATAATTCAAATTTCAATAGTGGTTTCAATTTCATACACTCATCAAGCATGGTAAAGTTAATACCCTAAATGGCCATGCAAATAAATTGGAAGTGTCCTATGGCAAGGCACTTCAGACACCAAGAAAAGGCATGAGCTGTTGCCATGATCCTTTACATCAGAGCTACAGAAATTTTGTAATCTCAATTGGTCCGGCAGATCTCTGACGTTATCAATGTTGTCTTTCAGACAAAAACGATGTTGATCACAGTGTACATGTACATACATGTACCTGTTGTTGTTTATGTTTTTTTTTTTTTATTTTGCCTTTGTATTCTTTCATTATTACACGATGTAAGGTATGTTTTTGTTTGTGTCTTGTATGATACTTTTAAACAAATAAATACAAACATAAAGAGCAAAAAATTCTTACTTTTCTTACAATTCAGTACGGGATTTCCCGGTGTATCTTTAAGTTGTAGGAGGCAAGACGAGATCTCGATAACCTGTGTTTTCTGTCAAAGTGCGATGGCGATACTTGTATTATCATTTTGCCAGCATTATCTATTTGTAAAATATCTCAAAGCGTAGAGAAAATAGAATTTAAGAAAAAAACTGCTCTTGATGGAAAATTCTGGAAGCAACCTTCTGCATAGGTAACGACAACAGTTGGTTCCTGCGATCATTGTCCTGGGAATTACTATAATTTTCTATCACGGGTAACTAGTCGAATACTGCTACGTCATTGATGTCAAATCACACGCAGGTCTATCTATTTTAAGACAAATTGGAATTCCAGTGGTCAATTTGTGCCGTAAAGAGTTTAAAACTTTGTATTTATTCCATTATTTTCATTAATAAACAATTAACGTGAGGTGAAAGACGATCTGAATTCTGGTCTGAAAAGTGCCTATTTTGCTGTTCTGCCAGTCCCCAAATTTGATTGGTTCACAATTTTTTATCGATTTTTGGTTCATTTCTATTTATAAACAATGAACTTGATAGACTGTGAAATACATATGCAAGTCAACTCCTTGTCAACGCCGGATGTAGCCTATACATGTATACATTTTACCTTGGGTACAAGTTTATCACACCCTTTTTACCTTAAATCGAATCTTACTCAAATTGGGGTTTTTTAATTGTCTGTCTGGGTAATCAGGTTGTTTTTTTTTCTGGAGTGATTAAACATTTGTAACTTTGTTTCTGACTGGCCATATCGAGATTTTTCAGACCAATTCTGTAAGAAGCTTTTCAAAATAATTCGGTTTTCTGTGTTATGAATCAGTCTGATCAGGCAATTTTTCGGATTTCTGTAGCCCTGCTTTAAACCTGGTATGACTAATCACCTTAATACCACCTAAACAATCTTTTTATGTTAATATCAGATTTGGATTAACAGCAAAGATATTTTTGTAAATGCTAAAATGCTACCGCACTAATCCCAATCATGATATTTTGGCATTCTTGATGGTATTGAGACTTATGTCTACATGCCTTTAACCCTTTACCACACAATCCCGGGTTTTAATGACCCTGACGAAAAAGCCTTTTGAAAACATTGTGGGAAAAGGAGAAAATGCTGGTAACCAGCATTTTCTCCTTTTCAAACAATGTTTTCTACTCTTCCCAAAACAATTTTTAATTTTTTGGTCACATTTTTTCGTCTGCAAATGCTTTCAATTTAGACTAGTCTGAAATTTTGTCGTTTGGTAAAGAGTTAACTACCAGCTGTCTGCTAAGGATGATTTCATGGAAAACTAGTAAACCCTTCGCCAAACAACCTCTAGTTTACACAGCCCCTGAGGAAGAAGGGTGAAAGCCTTGTATGCAAAAGAAACTGCCGTTACCTAGTATTTTCTTTTTCTAACAATGTTTTCTTACCTTTTAACAACAAATCCTGTCATGTACACCCTATTTCAAATATCTTTTGCAAGGGTTAATGATGAAAAATCTCTAAAATCATCTGTCTAGACTTTTGATCTATGAACAAAGCAAGAGCCACATGACATTCCAATGTATTTACAAGTTTGCCGACATTGACTCCGTGACAAGTCTTGACACATCCACAGAATAAACTAATGTTAGCACAGGGTGTTCAGTTTGAGTCTGATGCAACTTCAATGGCCGACTTTTTCCCCATGGGAATTACCACAATAGTCGAGGTGGTTTATACATGTAGTTCATCAGGGTACCAGTCAACATAGCAATGGGATAGCCCCTAAAGTCAACAAGGGAAGGAGAGTAGAGGTAATTGCTAGTGGTGATGTTAAGTGGTCAGGGTAGCCCAAATCTTACAGGATTTACCCTGCGAGGTTAAGGATTCCAGTCACATATCAGCCTCATTTTTTTCTATTTGGAGATATTACCACAGCATAAATAAATTACCGTAATGCAGAGAGAGGTATCGCTGTGTAGCGAGTTTGCATGCCCCCATTCAGTTGCATCCCCTTTTATTTGTATTTTAAAATAACCTGATTTCAAATGTAAAAATGTAGCTGATGAATTTATAGCTGGGAAAATGAGACATTTTACAAGAATACCAAAAGAAAAATATTTTGCCATATTTCAGAAACTGAAAAGTCACTTTGAGAATCATTATGTCGGCACACTTTCGCGATAAGATCTATCATTAACTTTTTACCACACAATCCCAAGTTTTAACGACCCTGAGGAAGGAGCCTTTTGAAAACACTATGGGAAAAGGAGAAAATGCTGGTAACCAGCATTTTCTCCTTTTCCCACAATGTTTTCTACCCTATGAAAAACAAGTTGCATTGTTTGTTCCAAATTTGAATTGTCATTTGCAAATGCTTTCTATTTGGACAGGTCTACATTACTGTCATGTGGTAACGGGTTAAATAGTCAACAGAAATAAATCTAATGAAGATTGAGAACTTCTTCCAAATCATGATAAAATACCAGTAGTTGTTTTCAATTTTACAAGACAGTAAAAATTCAATACTGAACATAAAATATCATAAGAATTAAACATGAACTTATTGGAAGTAGAACACATATCATCAAGAAACTTATATTTTACATCTATAGCATGATTGAGATTGTTACCTGTATACAATACAGAATATGGGTGGTCACACTAAAATATGCCACAGGAGTAATTTACGCCACAGGAGAAAGTGATATGCCACAGCACATAAATAACTGATTCGCATATTTTTATGTTTAAATATCTTGAGATGTTACCTTTAGAATAGCCGAGAAATGTTATGTATTTTGGTTGAACCTTGATCTTGAAAGATGGCCATACTCAGTGTCACGATCTCAATGACGCATGTAGATCTACTTTGTATTAACCCTTTTCTAGGTTGGTGCCAGCCAAAAATTTTTAGTAGCCAAAAGTTTTATCCGTCAAAACGCGGGATCAGTCAATGAGCCTAATCACTGTTTCTTGGGTCTTAGTGTCATTTTCTAAGTATTTCATGACAGTGAGTCCTGTATGATCAATATAAATCTAAATCTACAGCTTTGCATCACTGATATAATTTGTAAGTCGTTCAGTTCATTTAAATACTTTTGATGGTCTCATTCCATACATTAGAGAGCCAAGTATTGAAAGTCAGCTACAAAATCCTGTGGTGGTAGGCTGATGAATTATCAGCCAACAATTTATATCTATTTCCCACATGATTTGGCGAAATATAGACCTAGCATTCATTATAACAAAAAGAAATTCATTAGAAAAGAATCTATTAAGGCCACACAAAGCTTAAAAGGTCAAGTATTTCATTTAAAAAATCGCGATTGATGCTGTCAAATTTACTTGATAAACCAAAGTAAAACTTCACTTACATGTAATTCGCTCAGCACCACAGTGTCCAAAAATTGCGATTGCTCATGAACGTATTCTATTTATAGAACAAGCGTACCCAGTAACTGGCCGAGCGCGACTGTTATCGGATCTTCGTCTATCGGATAGTTAAGGGAGATACAAGGGTTAACAGCTTAGGATACTCGGTATATATATGATAATCAAGTTGGTGTAGGCCGATTTCACAGTTTAGGAAATGTTCAATATACAAAACTGATAAGAATTTGACGGTCGGCCATATTATCTGATTATGTTTTTTACAATCGCCAATATCGGCACTTTCCTTCTTTGTAGTCGCCAGAAATAAAATTTAATTGCCAATGGCGATTTTGGCGATCAGTAACACCAACCTAGCCTTTTACCAAACAATCCAGGGTTTTCACAACTCGAGGAAAGAAGACTTTTGAAAACATTGTGGGAAAAGGAGAAAATGCTGTTAACCAGCATTTCCTCCTTTTCCCACAATGTTTCCTACCCTATCAGATAGCTTAAGCTCATTTGTACCAATTTTGAATTTGTCGTCTGCAGATGTTTTGAATACAAAAGAGTCTAAAATTTGTTGTTTGGGAAAGGGTTAAACATCAATTTCTTTAAGATGTATGTTTGTCCACCTTTAAATGGATTTATTTTAAATTCTAAGAATATTTAACGATAGTAAGAATTGAATCGTAACGTAAACTATATCCTCTCCAGACTTTTGTGTTAACTTGGATCTGTACAGGAAGATAATGAAGGGAGATAACTCTAGCAAATGTTTGATACTTGCTGTCACTTCAGTCTTTAGTCTGGAGACAGTATAGTTTACGAAGTGACAATTCAATGCTAATCATTGTTAAATATCCTAAGAATTGAAGAACTAATCTATCGAAAGTTGTACAAACTCATATCTTCACGAAATTAAAGTAGTATACAACAATGGCATCATTGAGATCGTGACTCACAAACAATACTCATAAGAACATGAAAGTTCGCAACAAATGCATAGCTGAAATACAAACCGCACTTGGCCGGATTCTAACCCTCACCAAAGAAATCCTTGTTTATTGAGGTACAAAATGCTGGTTACACGCATTTTCTCCTTTTCCTACAATGTTTTCTAAAGTTTTATTCCCAAAAGTCACTAAAACTCGGGATCGTATGATTCAATAAGAGAATTATAAATACAAATCCCATATTAATACTTACAAATCAGGTATGGGTAGTTTATATCAGGGTTTTCCCAGACTTTCTCATACAGGGGTTATTTGACCCCTTTCACATGAATGAAAGAAGGCAAACAGTTAAATTCTGGGGAACATTCAGAAAATTTGGGGGTCCTAATTCAAAGAAATAAGGGGTCAGGAAAAACTCAATATGCTGTGGTGTGTCATTTTCTCCCATGGCATACCTGTAGCATCAGGGGTGTGGAAATCTTGAAATTTTCTACTTGTCCATGGACAAGTAAATCTAAAAAATCTACTTGTCCGTCAGAGAAGTTTACTTGTCCAAAACAAAACAATTTTAAATGGCACACAAAGACCTAACTGAATGTAGTTTGTAGATAATGGTGTCCTTTCAACTATTTAAATTTGCTTTGTTTGGGTTTTTAATAATAATGATGAAAATAAATCAAGCAAACCTTTATGGGGCTTTTTTCCCAAAAATTGGGAAGGGGCCTTAGCCTTTCATTTTTTTTTTTTATATATTCAAGTGCGATTTTGGCCAAATTGGGAAAAACTTTCAAGGTATATCACTAAAACAAATTAACCCTTTACCACACAATGACGCCTTTTGACGCCCCTAAAAAAGAGGCCTTTTGAAAACATTGTGGGAAAAGGAGAAAATGCTGGTAACCAGCATTTTCTCCTTTTCCCACAAAGTTTTCTACCCTATCAAAGAAAAGTTGCGTCATTTGAGCCACTATGAAATTGTCATCTGCAAATGCTTTCAATTTGGATAGGTCTTAAATTTTGCCATGTGGTAAAGGGTTAATGGCACTGTACATACATACAGTAAATAGACAGGTGCAACAATTTAATAATTGAAAAAGATTCAACAGTTACACTATAACTGCTTAAACCATGGCCAAATATCTCTGTGTTTGCCCTTACAGCCCTTTTTAACACTACTGTGGCACACCCATGCATGCCGGAGTTAATACTTCAGCAGAACTGCTTACCAGCCATCATATGATACAAGGGAATCATTATCTGTGAAAGTTAAAAGGCAAGGCTTGGTTATTGTGTCTGGAGATGTAGAGTTTGCATCATGTGCAGTGATAATAATTGTTTAGTTTTCAGACAACGGGAGATCGGCGATGTCCGACAGACTTGGCACTTCAGATTGAGACTCAGTATGCGGAGATTTGATTACCTGTAGATCGATCTGCAAAGAATTTAAACGTTTTACGCCGAAAGTAAAAAGGCTGCGCTGGCCTTTATCGTCTACAGTCCTTTTAACAAACTTTTTGTAATGTTTCGCGGTTTTTGACATATTTTACTTGGATACAGCGTGTTTGGTTTTCTTTCAAATACATTTACTGCAACCGAGTAAGAATGTGTTCCACAGTATTAAATTAAGACAACTTCTTTTGTCAGCTGTAACTTTTTGCGAACGACAGAAAAGAATTTTATATTGAATGATTGGGAAATGACAACCGCGTCAAGTCTACATGCAGTGTTATAATATGCAAAAAAATAACTCATTTCGGTTCTTGTTGCCTCCATTAAACAAACCAAATGGCGCCGAGAAACCACAGCATTTCGGCCGTACTGCAGCGCAGTCAAAATTTTAAAAAAAGCCTGCGTAGGCAATAAAATCAGAGTTGGCCAAATTTTGTTTTTGATTCCAGGTATCAGGGGATAGTTTATCATAATTCAATTTAAAAATGTTCTTTTTTACGAACTTCGAAGTGAGACGGAGAGAACATTTCCATTTCACAAGGATAATGTTATATAATACAGATCTTTACTTTCAATTTCTCCCTTGTTTTCTACTTGTCCGCGGACGATTAGATTGCAAAAAGCCACTTGTCCGACATCAAATTTACCCGAGTCAGACGTAGGATTTCCACACCCCTGAGCATAAACTATTGCTGGGGCATATTTTAGTGTAACCCAACTTTTTTTGAGGGGTTTCCTTTTCATAACCAATATTTTGTCCAAAGTTTTAGTGTTTTGTAAGTCGTAGTGGTATTTTTAAGTAAGAAAATTACCTTAAACTATTAAGGAGTGCACATAAATTTACTTGGACTATTAGTGAAAACTAGGGGTGTAACGATACATCGGACTATCGATGGATCCCGATGGCGAGCACGTCGATGCTACTGCATCGATTGCTCAGTTGAAAATCTATAACTATCGCCGATAGTTACCTCAAATATCGATAGTTTGGATAGTCTCATAGACAAGAAAGAGAGAAAAAAATACCGTGATTCGGACGCCCTAAATGTTTGGACACGTTAAATTATTTTCAAAAATAAATGATTTTATTCCTTTCTCTGAACAGTAATGTTCCCAAAGTAAGTTTTCCTTAACATTCGGGCAGTCTGTAACGTTAATTTCCCAAAATATCAGACAGGTAACATTTTAGAATATGTTTTCAATAATGATTGGCTGCATAATGTTCATTTCTGCATCGCAATGTTCATTGTTATGGACACGGAATTTTTCGAGCCCAGACTAACTCAACGGTTATTTTAAGTCATGAAATAATTGCAACACCAAGGGTGTTTTTGTTGAAAACTTCTTACCAAGGTGAATAGTCTGGATTTAGATCACAGATCAGACCAAACAGTCTGTTTACAGTCTAATCTTGATCTACACGGGCCGCCAAAGCAACTAAAAACCATAACTGTATTGTCCCTCTATAAACAATGATATAGATCTACTATGAAAGAATGAATACTGACCCTCGTTTTTTCTCTTCTTTACTTATCAGTAATCCATTTATATCTAAAATAATGCATTAATTATCGAATGCATTCCTTTTTATTTCGGCTGCAAGGAATTATTTTTAGAAAACAGCCGGACATTTTTTTGCTGACTGCACTAAACATGTGACAAGACTGGGGTTCTTGAAACAGCCATATTACTAAATGCAAAAAAGCACCATCGGCTGGTGTAAAGCATGCATGATAAAGGCTTATTGCGTGGTAATCTTGAATTGATCGTAGGTCGGCCTGCAGCCAGGTATAAGTTTTCTGGAGCAAAACAGTTGTAAGTGTGTACAATAAACAGGTGCGTTACAACCCTGTCGCTTCAAATTATTTGCATGTTACGTCATACCCCTTATCCAAATTTTACTGCAAACATTTTTGTACCCACAATAGACATCTTGTTGACAGATGGCATGTAATATAGATCAACATTTATGGTTGTTATAATTTATTCTGCCGATGGCACGATGGCTATTTTCAAAGTGTTGGCGGATTGTGTAGACAGACATCAGACTAACGCGCTGTTTGATATTGGATCTGTAGCATCCACTTCTGAACTATGATTTAACTTGTATTAGGAAGCTACTTCTTTTTCGGGCTAAAAAGGTTAGAAAATGTTTAAAACATATGTACATGTATTTCATGATTGAAAACACACCGAAAACTATAGGTCTACTTCAGTTTTGACCCTTCACCAGTAAATAGATCTAAATTTGTTCGATTTTACCCTTATTATTTCGGATACACATTCGCACAACAAGGTAAATCCTATTATTTCGGCCATCCCCCTTTTATTAGAATGATAATTTCCAACAAATTCAGACACTAAAATAATATATGTATTTTTTTCCCGTCTGAATATATTGGCATTACGGGTAAATCTAGATGAATTTATAACAACTCAAAAATTTTACGGGCTTTCCATCACATTCAAAAGTTGACTTCTTTAAAAGTCTACAGTGTTCCCACTCGCGCATATTGATGTGTAAATCATGTCATAGAATTGAAATTCACGTAACTAAGTTTGGTTACAAGCGAGACCTCACGTAAGAAAATACATGGACAAAAAAGGCCATTATCCGCTTATCTTGTGTAAAATGACAGGTTTTGAAGTTAATTGTTATCCTTATTGACAATTTTTTGTCAAATCATGCGGATATACCCAGGGTTTTCCTTGACGCACGATTTTGTGCGTTTTGACACATTTTTAAGGAAAATGACCCGCATTTTTTCAGTAATGCGTCATTGTTGATGTGCACAAATACGATGAGAGGTACTAACGATCATATATACTTCCAACACTGTTACATCGCGAGTAGATGAAAAATCTGGAGTACGAAGAGTAAATAGGACGAAACACTGGACTGTGTATCAATTTTACTAAATACTGTCGGTCTTTAAACGGGTCTAAACTAAAGCACTCGATCTCTAATGAAAACAATATGGCTCTGTCAAAATCGATGTCATTCTTGCTGTCTGCAAGGAAGAAGAACTCTTAAACAAAGATCAGACGATACAACGCCTGGTAAGAGCACCCAGAATTACATTTCAAGGTCTCGAGGGTTTACTGTAAATTAACTAAAAAGATACACTTTGTTATTCGTTGAAAACAGCGGCATGAACGCGACCCGCGTCTCGAAACACAGGAATCGGCCATTTAATTGGTGAAAATAGTTTATTTTCAGCCGAAATGGATAATCTCTATCAAGAAAAATAACAGAGACTTCCCAGTCCGACCGACAACAAGCTTTCTTTGCCAACTAAACGGTCGATTCATGTGATAAAAACAAAATAACCCGTTACCATAGAGAGAGGCTACACATACTTCAACCCTTGTGCATCATCAAAACACTAGCGGTCATGACGATACCCTTGAAACATTAAAATTACTTTGAGATATGACAGCTTGTCTGCAGCTAGAGCATTATTTGCTCGTTAAGAACAGGCTTAAATAAAGCATGCTCCAGATAGTCTTTATGAAAAAGGTGCCACCTAGGCTGTAAGCTCCCTCTATATAGAAAATCTCTGGTGTTATGTATCTATCACCATGAAATAATTCATATGTTGGGTAAACGACGATTTACAGTGAATAGAAAACACATATAAAAAAAAACATACTTTCACAAATAGTAGCTTTTGTTTAAGCGAATTACATTTTGTTGTGACCCCGTCAAATTCCAAAATGACCCCCATTATTTTTGACTAGGGGGTCACAATGACCCCCTATTTTTGTGGCCAAGGGAAAACCCTGCATACCTATCCAGAAATTAACAGACATGATCGGTGCAAAAAATGCGGAAACCCATGACACAACAAAGTGTCTCTTTGACATTGTACGATCAAAGTCACTTCAGACTGCCTTTTCAGCTTTTTAATGACTTTAAGCAGTAAATTTACATAAATATCTTAATATAACATACTTTTTTGCTGCAAATCATCAATATAGATTGCTTTACCTCTAGATGAGAACCATTATTGTCATACCCTCTAAGATGAAATCTGTATCCTTGAAATAAAAAGCTAGTGGGTACACTGGTTTAGAGTTACTTTATAATTACTTTTTTATTAGGTGTGTCTATGAACTACCTGCATTTGTCAGCATTTTATGCTTTTCATTTCGTTGTGTGACTTAAAAGCTGACTTCTTAAAAAGTTTAGAGTAATTGATTAGGTATGTTTAATTGTAAGTGAACCATCTGCATTTAGAAAAAAATATTTATTGAAATTAATTGAGCATCTTGCATTAACTCTGTTTTCTCCTTTTTTTTTTTTTGTTATTCAAAACATGTACTCAGGTAGAATTTTAACTACTCAGATAAAGTATTAGTATGAAACATGGTTTCAAGATGTAATTTGGTGAAATTTTATCTCCTGTAATTCATCCAATAGTATTGCAATAGCAACAGGCAATATCAATACTATTGCAATAGTATTTTTTCCAATGTCAATACTATCGCAATAATAGATTTTGGCCTCAATAGTCAACCCTAGTGAAAACTAAATGGCAAATTGGAAATCTGATATGTTAGATTCATCCGGTAATCATTCATCCCCTTTGCAAAAACTACCCTTAAATATCATTTTGTGTTCCACCTAAGTTCTTTCTTTCATGCATTGATTGCAGCATGCATTTATTATAGAATTGTATGGAGATGTACAGTCCAGCAAATCGATTCAAGACCGAGGTCATAAAAATCATTGGATCGAATCAGCCCTTCGGGTCACGTTCCGTAATCGAGCATTTTTAGATACGAAAGTAATTTAACGAGTCATATTTTTGGAGCAAAACCATCAAACCTATTGATTCCTAAAGATCGCTTCTTTAGAAGTTAACTATTACTGTATTAATGTGGTCAAAGGACAGCAATTTTCTATCCGACCTCGTTTCCATCCGATAGTTTGTATCAATCAAGAAGCCTTTGTTTGCGCCAAGAGATGTTCATAAATATATCTTTTTCTTTCGTTGCATTTGTTCAGATACTTACACTGCATGCTTACCTATTCTATTCCCTGTAGTATTATATCATTGTTGACCATCTAAACGGGAAATTCTACAATGTATTTGTCAAAAAATGTTCAACTTAAATTCGCCAAAATATTTGCAAGATGGCGGCACGGTATCAGGGGAAGTAAGTATGAAGGGAGGCTACTCGGATAAAGGAAAAAATCGCGCGATCTCATCAAGCTTATTATGCTTCGTTTAAATATTGAATCAATCCATATGTTTCAATTTCTCACAGAGAATCTGCAAACCGTTGTTAGTTTAGAAAAAGAAATGCATTTAGAATTAATCACAATTTAGACCGAGTCTCTGCATTTGCAATTAATCATATTGTAATCAAATAGGACTTTTTCATTAACAGCAGTTCTACCCAAGAGTTTTAAAATAAATAGATTGTGTAAATTTATATATGTTGTTTTTGAGAAACCCTGATCAGATGAAGTTTCCGAGCATGCAATTACTTCAAATGAAAACCAGATTCATTTACATTCAATAATTTCAGTTGAACCTCGCTAGTACGACACACCTGGTTCCTGTATATATTTCACTGCGGCATTCATTTACCGATCTACATACGATACCTTTGGTGCGACGAAAGGCTCAGCTATAGATCTATACTTAGTATGAGAAGTTTCACCTTATGCCACACCGCTTTCGTTACAAGACACCCGATTCCTTTATAAGAATTTAACAATTAGAATGCATAGGAAGGGAACAGATCATAAACTCATCCTGCTGGGGCAGTACATTATCTGATAAATAAAGTTCGTTTTTTGTCTGTCAGCAAATACATAGAGGTGTGTATATAAGATTCCTGATTTCACCCTTTCAAACCAGAATCTGATGGATTAAAAATGTCTGAAAAAACTTTGGTTAAGAGCTAGCCTAGTAGTTGTAAGTAGGCTATTCTGAGCACTCGTATGTACTTTAATACTGAGTATCTCTTTCACTACCAATGACGACTTGTTACTGTTGAAGACGGCGTAGCTCAAGATCAGACTGCACAAAACATGCGATCTGATCGTGAATCTACATTGTCCACTAGGTACCCTGATATAAAATCATGACAAACTTTGTCTTCTATAGCAGTGTAAATCTACTTTTAAACCTTAGAAAAACGTGGCATTTCTGAAGTCAGTCAGAGCAGGGATCTTATATACATGGATAGGAAACGCGGTATAACTTCCGGTTATTCACTGTCTTCTTTCGAATTGACCGCAAAGGAAAAAACGGCGGCCATCTTAAATTTCGGCATACGACGGTCACTCTTTTAATCAACGTTTTGCTTGGTTATCCCATACGTCCTTCTCAACAGGTAAGTTTCCGAATATTTACATGCTTAGAATATATGTAACATCAATTTTTTCGGAGATTTTGTTTTATATGCTTATTTTGGCGTTAAAAAATCATGACCTAATCATGTTTGTCCCGTAGGGGATGTTCGGCAGGAGGATTTAGTGACGTGCAAAAGTACTTTTTAAGTACATAAAGTAGCGTCCAAATAGCAACATGTTGGTAAAAATCACGAGATAGAGTACATCTCCTTGTATTAAATCTAATTTGTGCTGATTTTCGATTCCTAAGTTAGATAATTATGGGCTCAAAACTGGGCTCTTTTCGGTATTTCATCACAAAATGGCGGACCAATGTGGTGAATTTGGCGGGACCCTAGTGATAGTTGTAGCATTCTCAATTTACTTTTAGAAATAAATTTGTTCAGATTTTGACATATTTATAAGCAGTAAGTATTTCTTTTTGTTTTTAAATCAAATCTAGTGATTTTCGATGCCAAAGTTGGATAACTGTGGGCTCAAAAACTTGGCTATTTTCGGTCTTAATTGCAACATGGCAGCTTAAAAAGGGGTTATTTCAGTAAAGGTGGAAGCGCAGTACCGCACATTAGTCAAAAATGATTGGACCTCTGATAGTTGGCCATATCCTGAACAAATTCCATTATAGTCTAACCATGTGAAAATAAAACCATATTTTGCAACGTAACTGAAGAATTAAAATGTTACGTTTTGTAAAAAGGAGAAATTTGAAATTCAGTTGGTTCTATATTTTTTTTCCCAGATATGTATTGTGAGAGCACAAACACTTCAAAACATGGTTTCAAGAGCTGTCAACATACTGTTGTGATGCATCTTGTGAACAGAAGAATGACATTGAAGATGGTTTTGTAATTCTGCATAAAGTGTGCTAGTATAAAACTGAAGCTGGGCTTGAAAACTTGGAATATTAAAGACCAAATCAGCTGTGAACTGTACAAACCTGCAAGAAAAATGCTAAAGTGAAATTAATGTATTTGAATATGAAAGCTGTGAGCTTCTTCTACCACCAAAGTATATTTAGTATATATAGCTCAATAAGCCACTAGAAGTATGGAGTTATTTAATTATCTGTGACAAATGCTAGTATTCCTGAATCCTAAGTTTTCACTAACCTGGGGAATATCCATACTTCCGAAAACATTGTGAACAAAGAAGAAACTACCGGTAAGTACATGTCACATTTTCTCATTTCCCCAGGAAAAACAAGTCTCCTCATTTCAGGTGCATTTCATTTGTCGTCTGCAAATGCTTTCAAATTAGACATGTCCAAAATTTTGTAATCTGGCAAAAAGTTAAGGATGGAACCTTGCTCAATTTGCAATGTTTCACAACATTTTAGTTGTATCATAGCAGCCATCATACTTATCTATTTGTTTTTTGAATTTGCACAACTGTCTGCACAAGCTGCGTGCGGTCCGACGAATCACCGAAATACCGAAATACCACCGAAACACCGAAATACCCGCAAAATTTTACTGTTGGGTTCAAATAACTGAAAAAAGTATGCACATTTTTTTTCTTTCTTTTCTTTTTCAGAAAACATACTTAAAGTATTAATCATTATTGAGAAGAGTGACGCTATTAGTATACACTGATCATTGATTTACGTTGAGAACAATCACCGAAACACTCTTGTGCCTGACCTGTTACACACCGAAATACCCGATCTCGATGACGACAATCTAGACCTAAGATTTATCAACTGGAAATTATCACATATTTCTTTTGAATGATTAACACACACAAAAGAGAGCGCTAATCCACTTCATTTGCGAAATAAGTAGACGGTGAGACCCAAATCAGACATTACATGATGTAAGTCTCTGATCCGACAAACACACAAGTTTCTCGGCACGTTCTGTTCTCTTCTGTTCTGTCAAAGTGAAGCGATCATAAATGTTCGGCTAACATATTCAAATTTGTTTGATATGTAGGTTTGTCCTTGTTATTTTTAAAGTAATATGGTTATATTTATAATCTTATCGGCGAAATTGTAATTGTCTTATCAATTTACGCCTGGTGCCGTGCTAACTAAACATTCAAAATGGCTGCCGGTTTTCTAATTTGGTGACGTTTTATCTCATATTTTCCATCTTAAAAATGGAAAGCTATTTTTTCTAGCATACTTATGGATAAAGATCAGACACATCAATCTTGTACAAAAACAACTGAAGGGAGATTGCAGAGGTATAATCCCTGAATTGACCAATTTTAGTACGTGAAGCGGGTATTTCGGTGGTCATTTACAGCACGGTAGGCTAGTCCGGTGCACATTCTTCACGGCGGGCCTCAATAACATGTTGCTATTTTGACATTAGGTTTAATACTAACCCTCCTTCATAAATGAAATTGCAATTTGGTCAAAAACCACAACTTCAGTTATCGTAATAACTAAAAAAAAAATACGGGTATTTCGGTGTTTCGGTGGTATTTCGGTATTTCGGTGATTCGTCGGACCCAGCTGCGTGTTGCTTTTCCTCATCAACATATTTTTTGAGGGAGAGAAGTATGTATCTGTGTTGTGCAAAATTCTCTGAGAATCATGATGTTGGTTTCCCACTACTCACACTATTGTCATAAAACACTGAAAGTACATGTGTATATACGATCCCTGGTCAGAGGTGTAGCTAGTCCAAAATAAAGTAGTACCGACGGTAGCCTGGGTCCAGGCGGTAATAATCTTTTAATCACTCTTTATCGCAGTCTCCTTTCACGGTCTATACAGATCTGTGGCAAAACGGTTTATCGCTTCCGTAATTATTAACCCACCCCTTTCACTTTTGACAAAGTAGCCTAACGTCCGAATGATAGAAAAGGAAAAAATGAACGGACTGGAACCCAGGCTTTACCGAAGGTAAATCCGAGGTGCGAAGGTGGCCTCTGGTGACGGTTTTTTGACAAAATTGTCTTTCTTGTCTTTCTTTATATTTTCCGCAAAGTGTACGCAACTGCGTTTTTGGGTACAGGCAGTTACGCCCTTTCAGTAGTGAAAGAGGTATCTGTAAAGCGAGGTTCGACTGTACCAGTGTGCTATGTAATATCTAATTTAAACTATTTTAAATGCGACACTGATCTTTCAGACTATTGATCAATTTCTCTTTTTTTAAACCAAACGCCTAATTATGATTGTTTTGCATACATTTTCCCGACGACAGGTTTGTTTATATTTTAAGTTTACCTCATGTTTTCCTGTACCGGAACCAAGAGAATTAGAAGCTTTCTCTGTATTGAATTGTATTGCATTGTATAGTATTGTATTGCATTGCATTGCATTGTATTGTATTAAATCGTTAACTTTGGGAGAAAAGGAGAAAATGCTGGTAAAGAAAATGCTTGTTATCAGCATTTTCTCTCTTCCCCATATTTTTCTGTCTGCTATTTCTATTATCAATCCTATCCCTTGAGCCAGATTTAATTTGTCGACTGCAAATGCTTTCAAGTTGTTCGACTGTCTAAAATTTTGCCGTCTGGTAAATGTTTAGGCATTTGAGCGTTAAAGAAATCGGCAAAACTGGCAAAATATTCTCGTTAGTGGTGTCCGTGGTTGTAAGATAGTTTGATACCCGGAAGCGGGTGTCAACTTTAGGGCTGTTCATTGGCCCACACATTCGGCGCAAGTACTGGTGTACTTTCCAGGAAGCAGAATCGAGAGAGATTAGTATAAGATGCAAGAACTTGTTTTTCAGTCGATGTAAAAAAATATGTTTAAACTTAAATATTCTCAATGACACTATGAATACCTCAGAGAATGAATTAAACACTATTAAAAACAACACTATATTCTTTGATATTTCGGCTAATTCCTTTTTCGGCGTAGCTGAATATGCTGACTTTTGACTTACTATTTGGTAGGCCTACTGATGAAAAATGAATAAATAGAAATTTTTGATTGGTAAAAAATGTAAACATGTTTATTTTAAGGGTCCCTGCCTATTTGCGAACAAATTTACGCCGTCGATCTTTTTTTAAAGATATGTCATGTTACTTCTTTCTTGGAAAACAATATGGCTGCGGTAATTCACACTAAGAAATATTCTAGAGGAGAAAGTGTTTCAAACTCTTTCGAACTGTTTAAAAAGGCATTAACCTAAATATCGAACAATAGAGTGTTTTTTTTCATAGTAAAATATTCTCGTTACAACACACTTTGGTCAGAGTATTTATCAAAAATAATGGACAAAGACAAGACATCACGTGACTTTCAGTTTGGTCATATCTAGGCCATACACTTTCTACGCTTTACCGTACTATCCCGACGTTTATATAACGACCCTAGAAAAGAAGGTTTTTTGAAAACAATGTGTGAAAAGGAGAAAATGCTGGTAACCAGCATTTTCTCCTTCATTTCAATGTTTTCCAGATCCTTCCAAAACAAATTCCATATTTTGAGCCACATTAACCTCGTCTGCAAATATTTTTTGAATTTGGGCGAGTCTAAAATATGTCTCTTGGCAAAGACTTGAATGACATGCTAAACATCGGTAGGAGACAGGAGCTTCGGGGTGGAAATCGGTCGCATTTTTTTGGCAACAGAGTTTATATTAATACAAGATTCCTGTTGGCAACGAGTGAGCCAGGGTTCCAGTCTGACAATTTTTTCCTTAAAGGGGAATTAAACCAGATAACGTTATTGATTTTTCGGGGGAGGGGGAGGGGACGGGGGTGTGAGATGGCTGATGTTTTTAAAGAAAATACCATAAGGACTTGATAGTTTGGGGGGAAGGAAGGAGAATGCTGAGAAAAAAATTAACCCTAGGGGACTCGAACCCACGACTTTCAAAACCGTATCCTGCGATTACACAAGCGATTACACAAGCTGGGGGGGGGGGGGGGACGAAAACCGGGTTGTTTACATAATGTTAAAAATGTATTTATCCTTTGTTACTCAAAAACGGCTTTATCGTTACCAACGGTATAGAAAATACTACAGTAAAAGTAAAAAAAAAAACCCTCGGTAACTCTTTGTGCTTTCTATGTGTATTTCTATACAGGTTTTCATTTTAAAGCCATCTTTACACACGAACAATTTTTTTTTTTAAAGATTTTCTTTAAAAAAAAAACTTGCAAAACGAGTCTGGTTTAATGCTCCTTTAATTGCCCCGATACATTATCTCCCGCTAGGTGGCATTCTACAAATACACATATATCGTAATTTGGGCATTCTGGGTACAGAACCGGACTACTTTTCAAAACAACCGTTACTTTGAATTTCAAAATGAAATAAACGTTCACTCAATAAAACGCTACCTGGTGCGATTCATTCAGCTGTGATCGGCTAGCATGTAACCTATGCATTGGCCATTTATTAAAACAGCCCCTACATGCTTGGGTAATATAGGTTAACAGCTTCGGTATAAGCCCTACTTTTCCCAGGTATACGGGAATGGGTGATGCGTCATAGCAGACAGGTCGAATCTTCGAAGAATACGACATGCGCAGACAGCAGCCCCAATATTGTGACGTTACTTTATGAATCAAAGTACTGAAAGTACTAACAGAGGCTGATTGTATAAATTTGCTACCAAATAGGTTTTAACAGCGGTTCATCTCAATCAGAATTCATTCATCTTACAGTTGACAACATTTTTTCCAAGAATAATTTAGCATTATTTCATGACTATTTTCCATAAAAGCGCGTATTTAAGCGTTTTGTATTCAGTTTTAGGTGTTAGGAAAGTGGTCTGGGGTGTAATGACAGTGGTGTGCGGTGTTTTCTAGTGGTTTTGGGTGTTCTGGGGTGTTTCTCTTACTTACAGATTCTATAAACTAGGTCAAGTCAAAGCTGCGAAACGAGGCCAATTTTAGATCTCAGAGCTAATTCTATGACATGCAAGTCTGAAGTTCATCGTGTAAATTGGCTTAAGGCCTTTATATAGTTTTTCAACTGGCATTTTATTTTCACATGCCATAAACGACACTACCGCGTCTGTTCCTTGACGTATGAGGATCTTTTTTTCTTGAGACAGAGGAGTGGTTCGTCCTGGCCGGATTTCAGTTTGCTGGTTGACATAAAAAGGTGAGACCTGAAGGGTCATCACCTGCTTAAAATGATGAATGGTAATAGTTACATATTAACAGATTCTTGCCACAGAACGATAGAGACCTTGATAAGGAGACCACAATAAACAGTCTTTACCCTTATCCTGCTAAATAAAAGGAATGAAAGTTTCAAATCAACAGTAATTAACCATATTTGCTATTTCGAGGGTATTCTTGGAGGGAAAGATATCTCTTTATCAGTGTAGATCCAAGATCAGACTGCACATTCTGTGCAGTCTGATCTTAATCTACACTGTCCGCAAAAGGTCCTTGAGTCGCGCTTAGCAACCTAAGAGTTAAAACATTACATGTATTTGTGCCTGGACTTAGGCTGGCTCCGAGTCCATCAACTCGTTACAGAAGACAAAATTTGGACTAGCCGAAACTCGGAAAGTGAAAGCACTAGCATACAACCAATGACATTTTGTTTAAACATTGGGATTTGTCCTTCAAAGAGTTGAAAACATTGAGGGAACATTTGGAAGAAAATGCTGGTAACCCATTTTCCCACAAGATCGCTGAAATCCGGGATTTTTGGTAACGAGTAACTGTTAAAATAACCTTGTAAACTAGGGTATTTTATTATCTTTGGGGAGACAGGAGTCGTTGAGAGAAGAGTCCGAGACGAAGAAAACGAATTACAAAGGGTTCATTGAACCATATTCCCAATCAATATGTCGTCCCTTTACCCGCTTTCCGCGCATTCCTTTCTGGCAAGCGTTGAACAGAAAAATGATATCCTCGACATGATACCGAAGAAAATGGGGCAGTCAGCGGCTAGGGGATTCAAGAGAAGTTGTTACTCACTGAAACAAACTTAAACACTTCACCTTGAAAACAAGAAATAGGCAAAAGGGTTAAATTCTTGAACACATTTGAAATCATCATCAGGTGTGGTAAATATTAGAGAAATTGCTATTTACACATATTAAATTTTACTCGGCTTCTTTCCCGCAATTATTTTAACCCTTATCCTGCCAAAATAAAGGAAATAAAACTTTCAAGCCGATAGTAAAAACCCAAATTTTCCTATTTCAAAGGTATTATTGGAGCAAAGATTTCTTATTATCGGACAGTGTAGATCCAAGATGAGACTGCAAGATCAGCCTAAGGTTTAAAATTCACGTCATTTTGATCTACATGAATTTGGACTTCAACTGCAAATTGCTTTCAATATGGGTGGGTTGCAGTCATTTAACAAATCCTAACAATGCTATATTCCGTGTACTGACCCAATAACAGCCTTTCACGATCTTGCGCAATAATGCTGACATATTGATCAGCGCATTTTTGAATTTTTAGTTCAAGGACTACTTTATTGATTCCACATACGATTGCGTTTTGATTTGCGATTATCATAAACGTTTTGAACTATTTAAACCCATAAAAATTATTGAATTACTTGTACAATGTCAAGGAAGACGTTTGAAAAAAAAAAAATCAAATGACTGTCATTTTTTATCACGGAATCTAGTGTAATGTGCAGGCTTACGTACGTAAACAAGATATAGACCGTAAACATACAGGTGTGAGATAACTCTAGAAATCTAAACGATAGATATTGAATTTCGACATGTGACAATACAAAAACGTGGGTAGCCACCATAGAATTTGGGTCAAGGTTTCCTCATTTTTAACCTAATAACAACTGCATGTAAACACCATACACGCATGAATTATCCTGTGATATTTTGGACCACAGAACTACCAGCAGTCAAAAAATATAATCATGTGATTACAAAACAAATCAAAGCGTTGAGAACGCTGAAGTGGTATTTATCAAGGAAGCCACTATGTAGAAATAATAATTTGAAAGAAAAGAAGAAATATTATTCAAATATTTGCTTGAAAGTCAACCTACTAAGTAAATGAATACCTTTTTGGTTGAAGGGAGAGTACTCATGACAAAGGTAGGATTATTTGTGTATTGGTGGTCTCCCTTTGATCATTAGGAGGAGTCAGGAGTAATGTCCCTTGACAGTAGGATGTATGATGGATAGAGAGAGAAACCAAGTGAGTATATCGAATAAAATTAAGTTTGTACCTGAAAACTGTGATTTTGAAATATCTTTGGCCGTTAACATTTAATTCCCAACATTACAATCAATTATTTCGATCTATAAATATTCATGCCCAATCAAATGGAGTAGCTCACAATCATGGGATGAACAAGCCATGGGACGACCTGGTTTTGGAACGAAAAAGCCCAGGACCGAGCGATCGGTAGACAAATTTTGTATCATTGCGCCAATAGAAGGCTATGAGCGAGTGAGGCTATTTTCAACCAAAAATTAGTATTTCCACGATCGATGGCCTCACCCAGTGTATTTTAACATGCCATTTCCAATTACATATCTGAGTGCTACCGAAAAACTCATTTGCATTAGAAAATTTGAGTTTAATTGGGTTTATTTTCTTCGGTTTTGCACAAAGTACGATACATGGTCTTCAAAATTCAATACTGAACTCATAGTGGTATTGTCTTCGACAAATACCACAAAAATCACCAAAGCGCAATAGAGGTTGTCGTAAACTTGTGTCTTACAGAAAAGTGAATAGGTATGTCCTTAAAGGAGAGCTCTAGGCATATGGTTGTTCAAAGTCTCTTTTTCTGTTTTAACACTTACCAACCAATCACGACCCAGTCTGATCTTGGATCTACACTGTCCGATTAGAAGATGTCTTTCCCCAAAAAATAACCTTGAAATAGCAAAACTTGGGTTTTTTACAGTCGGCTTGAAAGTTTCATGTGAAGTTACTTAGCAGGATAAAGATTAACAGATGACAAAACTTTACACTTGCCAAAAGAGTTTGTAGACAGCGAACTGTACATAGCTGAAATTGCTGGGATTTTTCTCTGTGACGATAGAAAACATTGTGGAAAAATATTTTCAAAAGTCATGTTTCCTCAGGGTCGTAGATAAAACATGAGATTATTGAATAAAGGGTTAAATGATAACTTGATTGAATGTTCAAATATACAAATTTTTTCATAGACAACTGGTAATAAGAAATGACAGCGCAACTTATAAGTTACTTGTACAGGTTAGTTTACGTGTATCTACGCTGTGTATTTTTTTTTTTACTTAATTTGTCAATTGGAATAAATAAAAAAAGTGGGACATAAAACTGATAAGCCACAAATCTCGGGATACTTGAGGGTGTGGGTTCGATTTCCACTGATGGTCAACTTGCAAAACTTTCTGCGAAGTAAAAAAGTTCAAATGGACGCCTGGTTTGCCAGCTGAAGCCTGCTGCTTTCAAAACCAACCGATCAGTAGACTCGAACCTACATGGGAAAATGTTGCTCCAAATTATGCACATTTGATTGGAAAACAAAACAACCACGAACAACAACAGCGATGTTATTTAAGTCTATCGATCTGTCGGTGAAAACTGCTATTGACATCGATATATCACTCATGTATATGAATTTTGTTTTCCGACGACGAACCTTAAATGTTCAAGTTAAAAATAATGCATTCTGTTCTGTTTTGTTAAAAATGAATTTACAAACGGAAATGAGTCATGCTCTGTGAAAAAGGGGCTTAATGCATATGCAAAAAGTATCGACGCAGGTCAGCCTGTGCTGACCTGGATCGAAACTTTTTGCTATTGGTTAATTTTCTGCATATCAAAGGACAAGTGTACCTCATGATTCAGTCGGTTAATAGACAAAATGGATTTTAGAGATACATAATTGCACGGTAACTTGCTTGGTATAATGCACCACGGAGATGCATTACACCTCCCTTTGCCAGAGCATGGCTCAAATGTATTTGACTCTTCCATATAAAAAAGACCACGGACTACAAAGGACATAAGGACCCGAAGTAAGGCCTTCAATCCTTTTCCAGACAACAAAAATATTGACATATCAAATTGAAAGCATTTGCAGACGACAAATTGAATGTCACTCGATTGATGGAATTTGTAGCAGAAAGGGTGGAAATCAATGTGGGAAAATAAAAAAAAAAAATGCTTGTTACCAGCAAGTTCTCCTTTTCCTGTGTTGTCATTTGGGTCCTTTTTTGCCCAAAGGGTCAATTAAGCAATGTTTGATAAAGTGTTAGTCCAAATGGGGGCAAAAAAACGAACTTGGATAATAACCTTTTAATAATAACCCAATATGACTTTTCCATAATTATATAACACAGACTACGGATGAGCACGAAGGAAACATGACACCGAAGTTAAGCCCCTTTAATCCTTTACAAGAAGGCAAAAATACATGAGCCATTCTCTGAAAAAAGGGGGCTTAATGCATCTCTGTGATGCATTATACCATGTATGTCATCACATAATCATTAATCTGTAAAACCCATTTCGTCGAACAGCTGACTGAATCATGAGGTAGACTGGTCCTCTGACATGTAGAAAATTGATCAATTGCAAAAAGTTTCGATATTTTTTGCAGATGCATTAAGCCCCTTTTCACAGAGCATGGCTCACACACACGAATATGTCATGAATATGTCATGTTGAAAACATTTGCAGACGACAAATTACAAGTGGCTCAATTGATGGAATTTGTAGCAGAGAGAATTGAAAACAATGTGGAGAAAAGAGAAATTGCCGGTTACCAACATTTTCCCCTCCGTGTTGTTTTCAAAAGACCTTTTTCCAGGGTCGATAATACACTCTTCAGATTGTTCGGTAAAAAGCTCGATTGATGGAATTCGCTTCTGAAAGGGTAGAAAACAATGTGGGTTACCGGGCGGCGTTTCTCCTTTTCCCACATTGATTTCAAAAGCCATTTTCTCCAGGGTCGTCAAAATTCGACTTTGTTTAGCAAAGCGTTATCCTACATGGATAAAGGACTGGGGTTGCCCATGTATCGCTTTTCTATTTAACACAGGTCACGGACCAGCACTTTCTAACAAGGATTTAACAAGGAAGTCAGGTACCGAAGTTCGGCCTTTAACCCTTATCCTAATACAAGTTGAATGAAACTTTCAAGCCTATAGCAAAAACCTGAATAATGGTATTTCAAACTTTTTTTTCTTTTTTAAATAAATCTTTGTCGGACAGTGTAGATCCAAGACCACACTGCACGTTCTGTGCAGTCTTGTCTTGATCTACACTGTCCGCAAAAGGTCAGAGAGCCGCACTTAGCAGCCTTACGGTTAATAAATCCAATACCAGGCGACAAAATTGTAGACATGTCAAATTGGAAGCATTTGCAGACGACAAATTAAATGTGGCTACATTAGTAGAATATGCTTCAGAAAGGGTAGAAAACTCTGAGATGAAATAGACGAAATGCTGATCACCAGCATTTTCTCCTTTTCCCACATTGCTTTCAAAAGCCATAATTGTCAGGGTCGTTCAAACCAGGGGATGTTTGATAGAGCATTATAGGTCACAGACCAGCACTTTCTACTAGGAAGTTAAAGAAGCCTGCCGCTGGCCTTTTAACCAATCGGAGAGCTAATCTATCTATATACCGAATCGTTGATGGAAAAATCAATAAAAACACATTATCAGTATTCAATTACATTATATTCAGTATTTATTTACATATCTGAAATCGTTTAGAAATAATTTATTTAATTATATCATGTCAAAAGATTCAATTCATGTCACGATCGGAAACTGCATACTATACAGTATCTACATGTTTATTTCACTCCCAGTCGTGGCCTAATTTTAGTTCCTTGCCAGAAGATAAAATTTTATACTTGTTTAAGGTCTGCGGCCCCTAACTCTCATATTAAAAAACGGAAGCTGCCGAGATCGTCCGAATAATCTTTACGTAAACGTCGATGTTACACGATATTTACCGATGAGTTAGTGAGTCTACGGCCCCTAACTCTCATATTAAAAGAAGGAAGCTGCCGAGATTGGCCGAATAGCCTTTACGAAAACGTCGATGTTTACCGATGAGTTAGGGGCCGTAGACCTTAAATTCAAAGTACATATATTTGCAGACGAAGAATCAAATAGGGCTCAAGTGACGGGATTAGTATACATGAAAGTGTAGAAAACCTTTCTTCCGGAGGTGGAGGTGTTTAAGAAAGGGGAATGTATTGTAATGCATCAAACCCACCAAGACTTCCTACTCCAAAGCCACAAATTAAAAACGTCCGCAGGGAAGGAAAACCTTTTTTCTTGAGTCGCAAGGTTGCATGAATAAAATTATTAAAAACCACTATAGGAAAGACTATTTTCAATGGTACAAAAAAAAAACGTACAGTGTACATCCAAGATCAGAATGCACTTTCTGTGCGACCTGGTCTTCATCTACACTATCCTTAAAATTATACAACTATACATGTATATAAAAATACCACTACTATTACTACTTTATCTACCACTGATAATGATGATGATGATAATAATATAATAATAAGAAGAACCAAACAATAATTGGTAAAAATAATAATAAAAAACAACAACAACAATAATGATAATAATAGTACATGTAGTAACAAAGATGATTTTGATGATATTTACAGTAATTTCAGGCATCATTATTGTAATAATACAATAATCGTGCTCTGGGTCCATTAACGACGACTGGAATGAAAAACTTGAGCAAATACGCTTTTTTTATATTTCCGAAGTGAAACTAATGTTTTTGATGATTAGCAATATTAACAAAAAGCATGTGGAATAATCTTCTATACGTATATACAAAACATTAGCATGCATACTGAGTGGCTCTCTTGAAAAAAGGGTTTCAATGGATCTTATAAATGGCCTGCAACACGCGAAAACGGGCAGTCGGACATTTGCGTAAAGTGTCGTCTCGGATCAGCCTGCGCAGTCCACGTAGACTAATCCGAAACGAAACGTTTTTTTTTTTTGGTTTAATTTTCTGTTTTGCGCAAGTCTACTGTAGGACAAAATCGGATGTAGTCGTAAAGTGCCGTTTCGGATTAGCCTGCGCGGACTGCGCAGGCTGATTCGAGACGACACTTTACCAAAATGTCCGTATGCCCCTTTTCGCGTGTTGAAAGCCATATCAAGTTGTAGTACATAGAAATATTGATGCATAACATCAATGGCGCCACAAATCATTTGTTTCTGAAATAGGGCACATTACAGCGGGTTAATTTTTTACACCAAGGACATCACTTGAGCAAACTTCGTAGAGGTCCACGTCGTGATACTACATGACAAATATTTAAACTCTGGGCCATCTGGGATACGATCTGGTTTTTATCGATCTGGCAATGAAACTTGTACAGTATTTTACATGTTAAAAAACAAAAAATCAGTCCAAACAGAAAAAGAAAGTTGGTACGGGCTCGATCTGGTAATGAAAGTACCGTATTTTTACATGTATGTTAAAAAAAAAAACACTGAACCAGTCCATATAGTAAACAAAACGGCTACCTCCACAGGCACTTTTCAAAAGCAAATAAAAATATAGTGCCGCCACCCATGCGGTCCCACAATAATATTGATCGATGGCTGAAAACCGGTAGGTAAAAAGTTTCGATCTAGGTCAGCATGCGATGATTGCGCAAGCTGGCCTGATGCATTAAATTTCCTTTCAACAGAGTATGACTTATATACATGTACATGTCCAACTTTGAGCTGCAACACCAACAACAACAATAACAATAACAAAAGAATATGTCTAGAATCAGACGAACACTCCACGTTGTTCATTGTCGTTTGCGCTGAAAGAACTGATGTGCGCCGCCATTATACCATGGCATAGACGTTGTGAACTTCAAGCTCTTCCGGTAGCGATTAACAGATTATTGCCAAAGATACTAAAAACTGTGATACAGAGATCCTGTTAAGGAGCGATTTAGAAGTTATTGGCGCCTTGGCCCAGGCTAGCTAGGTGGAGCATACTCGCATACTCGTACAAGATGACAACTGTTTAGATGGTGACAAATGCAGTATGGCTTTAATCTTTTTATGAAGATCCCAGTCTTCCATTGTGACGATACTACAGATGGTTCTACCACATATATCGGTAAATCTAACGTAATACAGCGTGATCTCTGCGGTAACCCAATTATGGCACATGCTCATATCAGATCAGCAAAAATCACAGACAGGATAGCTCTCTGAGTAATCTCTCTTCACTTAATTCGTTGCATAACCTCTCGACATTTGGAAAGCGAAAGTACATGTGTGAGTAAGTGCCAACTTCAACATGACATCTTTTACATGAACGCGTTTCTTCTTCAACATTTGCTTCATAACTTGAATGAGCATTTTTTATTTGAGCTAGTCGGTTTGAACCGCGTGTATATGAAGTCTCAATACAGATGCGCATACAATGGTATATTGCGTTCCTAACTTTGTAAGTATTTTCTTTAGAAAGTACTTGTATGACATTCGGTTAAACTGTACACAGTCTAGCATCACAGCCATCCTTCTCCTTGACATTGGTTGATTTCTGTATTGCCTTGGCTTTATGTACTCGCCGGTGAATGGCCCACATTACCAAAAGTGCAGCAGCGACGCCAATTAGCACGGTCACAATCGCGAACGTAATTGTATGTGGGTGATCTGCAAAACGGAAAAAAGAAACATATTGTCGATAAACGTTTTACCGAATTATGTTTCGTTTTAACGAACCGAAGGAAGAGGACTTAAGAAAGCTTTGTGGGAAAAGAAGAAAATGCTGGTAACCAGCATTTTCTTCTCTTCCCACAATTCTTTCTATCTTTTTTCAAAGACAGCTCCAATTGTTTAAGCTACATTTTATTTGACATTTGCAGAAGCTATCAATTTAGACGGGTTTAATTTTTCTTATCTTTTGCTATTTCAAGAGTAAAGAGTTAGTGGCCGTATCTGTGTATAATGCAAAATAAAATTTATGTACATCTCGCTCATAAATTTTCGTGTAAATTCGGTATATCCCGAAGGTCAGTATCAAAAAAATTCAAATGTGTTTAACCAAATGAATATCCGAATATTTGGAAACATTCGAAATTATCAAATATTACGAGAGAGAGAGAGACAGAGACAGAGCATTGTTGACTTAGATTGTTGATGGCCTAAAGAGAAAAAAAAAATCAAACGTACCAACCCAGAAGATTCGGCAGAGTAGACATGAGAGAGACAGAGACAAAGAGACAGAGACAGACAGACAGCCAGAGACAGAGACAGAGAGGGAACAGTATTGAGTCAACATCGACAAACGAAGCTCACTTTCATTTTTCTCTACAGATGCATCCAGGTGAGGAACACGAATCTGGTCACTGTCTTTCAACAAATCGATCTGCAAAGATAAAACACACAATTCGTTTTCTTACTGCTAGTTGTGTACTTAGTGTCTGCCGTTGTCCTAAACAGCAAGTCACCTTCGCTTTATCAAACCCAGACCGCTTTGAAAACAGCTTGATACTGTTACGTGTTCAACCGGAAGTGAGAAGTTCATTACCGGAAGTAAATACCTCATTACCGTCAGCAAACTATATTCCACGACAAAAAGTAGACCTCTAACGCCAATAGTGAAATGACTTGAGAAATTATGAAATCCCAGGTCTTTTACAGACAACAGAGTTTTTTGACTTGTGTGAAATGAAACCATTAGCAGGCGACAAATAAAATGTGGCTCTACTAAGTAAATTTTAGACGCTACTGAATCAGATCTGTGTAGTGCCAGCAGTGAGAAAGCAGCCACAGACTTGGAAAGAAGCTGTAAGTAGTACTGGATTAGTATTTGAGCAAAAACCGGGTAGGCGAGGAAAAATTAATCAATTTACCTTAAATGCCAAAATGTTACCGTTGTTAACGATCCTGAGAAAGGAAGGTTTTCAAAACATTGTGGGAATTGTGGGAAAGGGAGAAAATGATGGTAATTAACATTTTCTCCTTCTTCAACGTTGATCTTCTGGTATTTAAAGTAACAATAAGGGCCAAATGTAAACAAAGCGGGTGTATAAATGCATTTAATTTATATCATGCCATATAAAAGTATGCAAATTGTTGTGAAGATGACAGTCTGTCATTGTACCGTCGGTCCAAGTGTTTGTCGCTGACAGAGAAATTAATGTCAAAACTAGGTTAAAACCTGCCAGGTAGCTGTGTCTTTTATTTACTTTTTGCCTGATTTTGAAATTCTTTTTTCTGCCAGCGACTAACATATGGCCCAACCACACGATAACAGACTGTCATCTCTAAAATATTTTCCATACTTTTAAATGGTATGATTTAAATTTAAATGTATTATGACACCTGCTTTGATATTTTGGCCTTAACTTGGCCTTTAAAGAGTTCAACATCATGGAATAGGCAACCAACAAATATATGAGCTATGCTCTGTAAAAAGGAGATTTAATGTATTTGCGAAAAGTATCTCCCAGGTCAGCCTGCTCAGTACTTCTGCGCAGGCTGACGTGGGTCGAAACTTTGTGCTATTGGTCCATTTTCTGTATGTCAAAGGACCAGTTTACCTAATGATTCAGACAAAATGGATTTTGTGGATCCAAACATATGGATTCAGTATATGGCCTGCAACACGCCAAAAGGGGCATTCGGACATTTGCGGAAAGTGTCGCCTCGGATCAGCCTGCGCAGTCCGCGCAGACTAATCCGAAACGAAACTTTCCGTTTTTATGTAATTTTCTGTTTTGCGCAAGTCTACTGTAGGATAAAATCTAATGTAGTCGTAAAGTGCCGTCTCGGATTAGCCTGCGCGGACTGCGTAGGCTGATCCGAGACGACACTTGACGCAAATGTCCGAATGCCCCTTTTCGCGTGTTGCAAGCCAATTATTATGATGACTTGTATGGTATGATGCAACATTGAGATGCATTAAACGCCATTCTGCCTCACTTAGAAGAAGGAAAGGATCTTGAGTGCAGTCTCGATGTATTGAATGAAGAAAAAAGATTCTGGCAATGTTTCAAAATATTCAAATCTTACACAAGCTTTAAAAATAATATTTATACTCGTACGAATCAAACATCCAGCCTGTAAAGATGATTTAAAGTCTCTCAGTCCCTCTCTCTCCTCTCTCTCTCTCTCTCTCAAAGTTAATGTACGCTGCTGAAGGTATCCATTAAGTTTTCAGAGATTTTTTATGATTTTCAAATCCATATTCGTTCCCAAATTTGGAGAACACTGACAAAATTTCCGAAATGAGGTAAAATTTCCGATTTAATGCTGAGATTCCCAAAATATGTACAAATAATTCTTGGTAATTTCCGCTCATTATATTACGTGACAAATTTTAGATCTATTTTTAAAACTGTTTTGGGCGTGTTGATTATCTACGTAGCAATATATAATCCTTCTGGACACAAGTATTCCCCAGTAATAGATTTTTTCTTTACTTTTGAAATACATGCACTAAAATCATTTTAGGATGTTTTCAGAATAATTCGAAAATCCAGTCCATAAACAGTGTAATTTTTTCCGATACCTAAAAATAGATGATGACTTTATTACTATCTACTATCAATACTAATATTAGTCTACTTTCACTTTCAATGTCAATTAAATCATTACCATAATACAAAATTTTAGACTAAACCAAATTCAGAGCAGTTGCAGATGACAAAGTGAATATAGTGCAAATAGAGGAATGTCTTTAGAGATGGTAGAAAACATTTTGGGAAAAGGAGAAAATGCTGGTTACCTGCATTTTTTCCTTTCTCCACAATGTTCCCAAAGGGTTTCTGTTTGAGGTCGTAAAATTTCGGGGTTGTCTAGTAAAGTGTTAAAAATGTTGACTTCTAAGAGGTATTGTCCGAAATTTCCAACTTTGATAGATTTGCCAATACATTCTTCACATTTTCAATGGACACGTCATTATTGCGCAAAAGGGATGTCACATTGAACGTATGATCATGCAGATCAAAAACACTGAGACACAGACCATTACAAAAAATCTGAGGGTCATGTTTTTAACATAAAACACAACTTTCAGGTATCTTTAATAACTATATCGAGAGCAAGTGCAATCATTTTAAAATGCAATGATACTATAACATTTAAACTATGACCGTGTCAGATATTATTAATTACCCTGTAAGATTACGTCATTTCTGGTCTCATAAGAAAAGACAGAGTTCCCGGATGCAAAATGACCGTCCTTTAGTGAAACGCAAAAAGCTGCACCTTTGAACTGCATGTAACCTTCCCAGTTTCTTTATCTTACGAAAGAAATCATAGTTAATGGTATCTGTTGGTGTTATACAACAAATTTTGATTCACGACCAAAAAGCTTAAATATGCCAATTTAAATTCGCCGTGATGACAGCACCAATGGTTATGGTAATGCAGCAGATGTTCTGGCAGTCTGGCACAGAATCGAACCTCCCAAACTTAATGTTATGTGATTGACGCGAGCCCTTAGGCAATCCGCTATCATCGAACTCGCAACGTTGGGTATTTGAGCCAGTAAGCTCATAAATATATCCAGCAAGCTGGAGCTTTAACCCTTCTCAAAATCCGGTTGTATTTTTTTTTTAATATTTCATACATAAAGATAAGAACACTTTCTGTGACAGCATTTCAGAACTTGAAATAAAAGACAACATGACCGATACATGAAAGCGGGTACATAGCCAGGCGGCATCCTTAAAAACCCTGTATTCAACATTAATTAAAGCCATGCTCCATGCACCTCCGTGATGTATGATACCAAGCAAGTCGTCACAGTATGATGGATCCATAAAATCCAATATGTCTAACAACCAACTGAATCATGTCGGTACACTGGCTATTTGACATGCAGAAAATTTACCGAAAGCAAAAAGTTTCGACTCATGTCAGCCTGCGCAGACTGCGCAGGCTGGCATGGTCGATATTTTTTCCAGATGCATTAAGCTCCCTTTTCACAGAGCATGGCTCATTTATAAATGCAAGTTCGCCATTTACGTGGAAGCTCGGCCAGGACCTTAGTCATGGGCTCCATCCTTGCAACATCCACCGTGGGAAAGTAAACCAGAACAATAATACTGGGGAGGGACAATAATAACCCGTGGAAAAGGAAGAGCACTTAAGAGAATGGTAAAAAGCAAACATTCCTAGCTATGTATCCCTGTACCAGTACACAAGAACAACATTATTGAGAAGAAGAAACAGTCAGAAGGACCGATAGAAAAATAGGATGACGTAAAAGAAAAAATAAAAACACAACAACAACAACAACAAAAGAAACATACGTCCTTCGTTGCATTTTGTCCGTTGTCGGTATCTGCTAGGATCTCCTTTAACAGGACACTTAGATAGGCACACACTAACACAGTGATATAAAAACGAGCCATTTCTTTCGATTATTCAGAGCTTTTTTTTTAACGTTTTTCCAGTTCAAGACGCGTGCTTTAACTACTCAGCTTTCCTTTGTTGTGATATTTAAATGACGTACTGAGTCATTGGGTATTCCATTTCAGGGTTTTCTTTAATTACCATTTACTCTTTAGCAGACGATGAAATGTTAGACTTATCCGTATAGAAGCATTTGCAGACGACAACTTAAATGTGGAAATTATGGGATTTTTTTTGTGATAGGATGTAAAACAATGTGGGAAAGAAGAGAATGCTGGTTTCTTTTCTAACCCTTGCTACTTATGTTCACGTCATAAAAGCACTTGACTGTTTCGTAAAGGGTTATCATTATGTTGTGAACATGTTAGGCAAATGATTGGATAGAGCGCTAGCCATGTTATAAATATTCATTAAGTTATATTTATCGATGCAATATTTACGTTTTTTTTTCGGCATCATATTCTGTTGAAATTTACAGTTTTATGCATAGTTTTAGTAGAAAATTCGGACCTTCGATCCGACATCAGACTAACCGTTTCCCAAAATCTGTCAAAACATGCCAATGGGTAAAATGTTTAACCCCTTTACCACACAGTCTAAACTTTTAACTCTTTACCAAACGAAAATATTTTAGACTTGTCCAAATTGAGAGCATTTGCAGACGACAATTTAAATGTGACTCAAAAATTAAATTTTGTTTTGGGAAGGGTAAAAAACATTGTGGGAAAAGGAGAAAATGCTGGTTACCAGCATTTTCTCCTTTTCCTACAATGTTTTCAAAAGTCTTCTTTCTCAGGGTCGTTAAAAGTCGGGATTGAGTGGTAAAGGGTTTTTAAAGGTCTTGGATAGCAAGGGTTTTGAAAACATTGTGGGAAAAGGAGAAAATACTGGTAACCAGCATTTTCTCCTTTTCCCGCAATGTTTTCTAGCCTTTCAAGGACAAATTCCACAATTTGAACCACATTTAATTTGTCGTCTGCGAATGCTTTGGATTTGGACCAGTTTAAAATCGTGTCGTTTGGTACAGAGTAAACATCAGCCCTTTTCCAAAAAGTAAAATTTCACACCCGTCCGCTTTGAAACCATTTGCAGACGACAGATTGAACGTTGCTCAAATAAAAAGATTTGATTTTGAAAGAATAGACAACAGTGTGGAAACGGAGAAAATACTGGTGACCCACATTTTCTTCTTTTAGATCTACAACAATGTTTATAAAAGCCTTTTACTCAGGCTCAGGGTAAAAACTCTGAAATGTTTGGTAAATAGTTAAACCGCCTTTTACAAGATCGGTTTTGAAGCCAGTGTAGATCAAGATCAGACAGCAGAAAACGTGAAGTCTAATCAATTATCTACACTGTCAACTTCAATGAAACTAAGTTGACAAGGGCAACCTTGACTTTAGCAATTATTTGGGTCTTATTTCTAGACCGAAAATGTCTTTTAGGTTTATTTGGTGCTCTAAGCGGTGAAATCTTAACTTTTATATTTTGATAATTATGGAAATGCCGTTTTCGTAGATAATTAGAGAACGACCTTGACTTGGTTTCCGGTGGAAAATTTCAGTCAAGCTCAGTTACAAAGAGACTGCCTCTCGTCATCTACGAAGCATTTCACACCAGAGGTTCCGGGTTCAAATGCTCTAAAGGGCAAGGTCAAGCGCTGGAACTACCCACACCTGGATGATATTATAAAACGACCTAAATATGATGTAAAAAGAATCAAGCCACACATTTGAAATTTATCAAATAACAAGAAAAGGGCAAGGGACGGTCTAGATCTAGATCAATATACCGTGGTGACATGTTTTAAGTGTTGTGCAAGTCGGAAGTGTCAACCAAATTAAACTAAAAGTATAGAACTGAGGAAAACGACCATGAAAAAGGACCTATAGAAGCATATTGCTTATACACTGGGAAGTGTATCAGGTCTCTACAACTATGTGAACTATATCTAATTATGGCAGTTAGCCAGCAAATATTACGAGTGTGCTAATTTTACTGTACCGTTCGGCTGCAGTTGTTTTGCACTACATGATTGCATGCGAATAACAAATTGGTCTTTCACAACATGTTAATTTTCTTTCCTTTTCAAAACTTTTGGTATTGTATCATTCAATAATTTTATATATAGCTGTATTAATAAACTTTCATGTTGTTATATATGAAAATTAAATCACAGCTCAGATCAGCTTTAACAATGAGAACAAAGATCTGAATTCTTTCTTACGTACACATTGTATTTCATAAAGTAGACGTAATAGAGAACTTTTTTCGCTTCCTGGCGATAAGAGAAACGTAACTCTAGTGGAGCACAAGACGACAAGAAAAAAGATGGGTCTGATTATCTCAAGATTCAGGGTAAACTAAGGAGCTGTGTTTAGCTCTACCAGACGACAAATTGTTGGCCAAATTAGGTGCATTCACAGACGACAAATAAAATGTGGCTAAAGTTAAAATGCAAATGATTTTTTTTAACGATTTGTCTCAGAAAGAGTTGAAATCATTGTTGTAAAAGGAGAAAAATGCTGGTTATCAACATTTCTTCTATTCCCATGATTATTCTCAAAAGCCTTCCTCTTCAGGATCTTTAATCCTTTACCAAACGATAGGATCATTCTGGACTCAACCAAATTGAAAGCAGTTGCAGAAGACAAATGTAGCTCATGTCAGTAGGCTATTGGAATGGGTAAAATATTTTGTGGGACAGGGACTTGCTGGTTACAAGCATTTTCCCCTCTTCTCATAATGTTCTTAAAAGCCTTCTCTTTCAGGGTCCTTAAAACTCTGGACTGTATGGAATATGGTTAAACTGTTGGAGTTTTGTTAAGACTGTCCAGTAATGGTACCGTAATACTGAGAGCCTGCGGGTATGGTACCCTACCCCAAGCCTTGAAAGCTAGAGGTACTGTATCATACCTGGAGACGCTGCTTTCTGATTAACCTCTCAGGGAAGAGATTGAACCCAGGATCTCGAGGTTCAAAGCGAATGCTCTACTAAGTCGCTCTACAAAAGCTAGTTCTATAGCAAGCAGTATAAGTGTCTCCTTATACAAGCACAAGCTATATCTTTAAATCTCTCTATGGAAAAGACCAGCTTACTACATTTTGTTACAAAATCAATCATATCAATAGGGCAACATTTGATTTATTGTCTGCAAATGCTTTCAATATGTTCATTTAGTTTATGTAGGTATAGAGGCCTGATGTACATGTCCATGTACATAAGCATTTAGCTTCTAATGGCCCTTTTTAATCCTGCTTTTGTCTGTTGTTAGTGGGGATTTAACCTGTTATTCACAATCACTAAGGATGAGGTGAATTATCCCTCCAAAATTTCATTCACAATACATAATATATTTATACTTATTCATACTATTGCTTCCTTTCATGTATATTGAGTATCACTTGTTCAATTCAATATGGACAAGTACAGTATTTTGTGTTCTGGTGAAGAATTAAGCCTTATCTCTTATATTTCTCTTTTATTTCTTCCAGAGCAAGAAATCCATAACAGAAGAGCTTGAGAAATTAGACAAGGTAAAGTGTGTCCACATCTACAGTTTGAAAATGAAAAGCTGTTTCTATTTCATTGAATCATTATATTGTCAGAGAAAGAAAAAAAATCCACTTTTCCAAATTTCTTAAGATTAATGAATTATCCAAAGCTTTGATAAATAATGGATTTAACAAGGAGAAACTGTTACTACACAGTCATGAGTTTTATGACTCGAAGTAAGAGGGCTTTTGAAAACATTGAGGAAAAGGGAGAAAACACAGGTTACCAGCATTTTCTCCCTTTGCCAAAATGTTTTCTACCTTGTCAAAGAACGTCAGCTCATTTGAGACTTTAGATTTGTTGTCTGCAGATGTTTTGAATTAGGAAGAGTCTAAAACTTGCTGTGTTGGAATGGGTTAAGGACTATTTTCGGGTAAAAAATTGAAAGATTACATTTAAAAGGTTTAGTATGGTAGCTTAGTCAATAATGTGCAGATCACATAATCCAGGGGTTGAAGTTAGTTGCAAATAGATTCATTCCTCTCTCAAGGCTGAACATTGTTTCAGTAATGTTGATGTGGGAGAGTAGCTAGTGGCTTGGTAAAGAATGTCCTTATGCTTGACCCTTTACCAAATGACAAAAAATTCGACTTGTTCAAATTGAAAGCATCTGCAGACAACAATTTAAATGTGGCTCAAATGATGGAATTTGTCTTTGATAGGGTAGAAAACATTGTGGGAAAAGGAGAAAATGCTTGATTTTAGCATTTTCTCCTTTTCCCACAATTTTTTTAAAAAGCTTCCTTTCTCAGGGTCATTGAAACCCAGGGTTGTGTGGTAAAGGGTTAAACAAGCATTCCCAAAGAATTCCCCAAGAAGGCAAATATATTAAAATTCCTGCACAAAGCAAGCACATGTCTCAAGCAACCCATTTTTGAGTATCTCTTAGGTGCTTGCTCAACCCTATACCATACACACCCAACTTTAAACAACCCAGAGAAAGAAAGCTTTTGAAAGCACTGTGGGAAAAGGAGAAAGTGCTCAATACAGGTTTGAATATAACTACATGACTGTATCATCGTGTACACAAGTATGGCCCTTGTATGGCCCTTTACTGTGTTCCTCTCTTTGCAGGAAATAACCAAACTCAAACAGTTCAAAATACAGAATCAGGAGAGACAGAAGAGATTCATTGCTAAGTTACTGCTGTATTCCATTTTGACATACATCATTGGAGCCTTAGTTTTCTATTTCTATTACTTCCCAGACAGATGGAAAGAGAGATTACTGTATTCCATTCCATTGTTGCTGTTTCCTTTCATGTGAGTTAACTGTGTGGCAGATGTATCTGGCTTAACTCTTTACAAAACGATAAAATTTTGGACTCAATCGATTTGAAAGCATTTGCAGACAAATAAATGTAGCTCATATGACAGTTTCTGCCTCTGATAAGGTAGAAAACATTATTGGAGAAGGAGAAAATGCGGGTCACCAGTATTTTCCCCTTTGGCCACACTGTTTTCAAGAGCCTTTTCTTTCAGGGTCATTAAAACTCTTGTATGGTAAAGTGTTAAAGGCCAAGAGTAAACAATGCAGGTGAAAGAGTAAACAATGCAGGTGATGAAATGTATTTAAATATAAATCATACCATTTAAAAGTATAGAAATTATTGCGAAGATGACAATCTGTTATTGTACGGTCGGTCTAAGTGTTAGTCACTGGCAGAAAAATGAAGTTTAAAACTAGGTAAAAAGTTGCCAGGTCACCCTATCTTTTGTTTACTTTTTATCTGGTTTTGAAATTCAGTTTTCCAAGTCATATTTATTTGGGAATTAGTCCAAAGTGCTTTTTGTATCTTGAGTGGTCCTTGGACATGCAGAAAATTTAACAAAAACTTTTGACACAGGTCAGCATCTGCAGAATGTGCAGGCTGACCTGGGTCAATATTTTTGCATATGCATAAACCCTTTACCATACAATCCCGAGTTTTAAAGAACCTGAAAATGAAGGCTTTTGAAAACATGGTGGGGAAAAGGAGAAAATGCTGGTAACCAGCATTTTCTCCTTTTACCAAAATGTTTTCTAAGCAGTGACAAGTTTCACAGCACCATTTAATTTGTTGTCTGCAGATGCTTTGGGTTTGCTCTAGTCCAAAATTTTGTTGTTTGGTGAAGGGGTAAACCCCTTTATCACAGAGCATTGCTCATTATGTATTTACAACTTATACAAGTCCTCTCTTCTTTACTCTTCACCAGACTACAAAAAGTAAGCAATTAAATGTGCTTCAAGTGATTGTATTTGTTGGTGAAAAGGTAGAAAAAACACGGAAAAATGAGAACATTCTGGTTATCAGCATTACCAGCATTCTTTCTTTCCCACTATGGTGTCGGTTTCCTCCTCATGATCATAAATTATAGCCTTGCCAAGTAGCTCAATGGTTAGCATATCTGACTTGTAACCTGGTGGTTGCGGGTTCAATACCCGGTTGAGGCAAACTTTTTTTCAGGCAATTTTTTGCCTCTCACCTCTGATGCATGCGGGAAAGGCAGTCAGTGGCTTAGAAAGAAAGTTGTGTCAGTACTAAGGTGAGAAAGCCAGGAAACATGCATAGGTGTACCAGCTGCCATGATACGACCTAAGCTGTGAAAATGGCGTTATACTCCAATACAAACAAAAATCAGGCTCATAAAATCACAGGATTGTTTAGTAACCATGATTATTTCTGCACACACCTACATTATATGATTACAGAATATGGCTTGTAAAGAAGACACTACATTGGTACTTTGTCAAAAGGATAGCCAAAAATGGTACGTAATTGCATGTCTCTGTTTTTTTCTTCTTTTTTTCTGTAAATATATGATAATTTTGCTTTTACTGTGAACTCTGTACCACACAATCTGCAGTTTTTAAGACCCTGAGGAAACCAGCTTCTGAAAACACTGTGACAAATGGAGAAAATGCTGGTAACCTGCATTTTCTCCTATTTCCACAATGTTTTCAGATCTTTCAAAAAACAACTTCCATCACTTGCACTGTCATCTGCAACTGTCTTCAATATGGCCAGGTCTGTAATTTTGCTAATACATGTACCTTTGATACTTGCTTGGTACAAGAAATTGCTCCTTTTCCCACAAAGGTGTTTGAAAAACATATTATAGTGTTTTTGATATTGTTATTCCTCCAAGTAAAGCATGGACAAAATCAAAGTATGTTGGCAAAAAAATATAATATAACTTACTTGTGTAATGATTTTTACAAGGCTTTCTCAATGAAAACATTGTGGAAAAAGGGAAAAACTGCTAGTTACCAGCATCTTTGAAAAAGCTTTTAGAAAAAAAAAGCATTCTATATGTATACTCCTTAAAATTTTACCTGGATTCATGGGAAAATAATCATTGATTTTACTTATTTTCAGACATAGCTCTGGAAGATCTCAATGAAAAGAAAAAACAGATTGTGAGTACATTTGATTTGTTTTACTCTTAAGTAGATGATAAAATTTTAGACATGCCCATTTCTAAAGTATTCGTTGATGACATATTAAATGTGGTCCTAATAATTGGATTTGTGTTTGAAAGGATTGAAAACATTGTGAGAAAAGTTGCTATGGTTTGGTAAAGAGTTCATTTATTTCTTATATATAAGTAAGACATTTAGGATAGAATCTTTTGTTTCAACGAAAGATTGAAGGCAGGTTAATCAAAGGTTTCATTGAATTTGGAACCGCATATTGTCTAATTGTACCCAAATTTCAAATATTTGCCATTTTTTATTCATTTGAAGGGTTTTGTGGGGTCGAATGAGCCCTTATCACATTTTTAAAAATACACCATATATTTTGATTAATCTGTTGGCTGCAAAGGGTAACTAAATGTGCTTTTCAGACAATGTAGATCAAGATCAGACTGCTCTGAATGTGTAGTCTGATCTTAATGTGCATTGTAAAATACTGTGATTTTTCAGGCCTAAAAAACTTTGAAATCAAAATAATGTATGTGGATTTAGCAGTTGAAATTTTTTCTTAAATTCAATCACATACAGCTTGAAGATGTCATGGAAAAAGAAACCTACAAAAAAGCGAAAGAAATTCTTGAAAAATACGACCCAGAGAGGTTCAAACAGCTGGAGGTAATAATTTCAAGTTTATTTTTGTATAACTGAGCAGAGTTCTGAGGAAATAGCTATGGATCCATAAAATCCATTTTGTCTAACAATCAACTGAATCATGAGATAGACTGGTCCTTGACCATGCAGAAAATTTAACAATAGCAAAAAGTTTTGGCCTATGTCAGTCTGCACAATCTGCGCAGGCTCACATGGGTTGATATATTTTGCAGATGCATTAAATCCCATTTTCCTAGAGAATGGCTTAACCCTTTACCGCACAATGACGACTTTTAACACCCCTGATAGAGAAGGCTTTTGAAAACATTGTGGGAAAAGGAGAAAATGCTGGTTACCAGCATTTTCTCCTTTTCCCACAATGTTTTCTACCCTATCAAAGAAAAATCATTTCATATGATCCACATTGAAACTGTCATCTGCAAATGCTTTCAATTTGGACAGGTCTAAAATTTGTCGTGTGGTAAAGGGTTAATTGTTTTTTGTTTCCCTCTCTTTTCCTAATTCAAATGATAAGTTGTCTATCGGTTTTACTATGGTAAACTAAACTTTTATGTCTGCCTGTTCTGGTTCTTTCTGACTGTCTCCCAAAATCTGGATTCTGTGATAATCAGAAACTATAAGAGTCACCTTCATAAAAATTGGCCTTGTGGATAGATGACAACATGAATATACGGCTTGTGCATGTTCCTTCAGTCTTGTGAAATAACAAATAAAATAACATCAATAATTTAAGATCCAGGTTCATGACACTTAGGATGCTTTTTAGACAAGCAGTATCTTCTTTTGTCACAAGGTTATGTTGGGTCTGTAAGTTTTCAATGAATGAGTTTTGATCTTTTCTGCACTAGAAGCCCTCAAATTGGGATAGTTTTAACAGTGTAATTGAATGTATGGGTCAAGTTTCTAAATTACTGAAAAATACATGTAATTGCCATGTACAAAATACCAGAGCTCTGATGTCAATGTATTTCTTTTTAGCTCAGCTGTTTTTGAAGAAAACATCAAGTTATTGACATAGCCCTAGTGTACTTGTTGTCTGCATCATCGTCATGCAAAAACTGTGACATTTTGTAATATCTCTGTTATTACAAAAAACATTTACTTCAAACTTGGACAAGTTGTTAACTATCAAAAGAGAAACAGGGGCAGGTGATTATCAAAATATTTTTGACACAGTTATGCCCCTTTTTTGACTTACAGTTTTCATTGAAAATCAAGCACTTACAGCCAAGCGTTGGCATCCTTATGCAGTGCTATTGGTTTTTTTGTGTGTGTGCGGAGCCCCAGTAGCTCAGTTGGTAGCATACAGGACTTGAAAACAGGGGATCCTGCCAATTTCTTTTTGAGGACTGATTATAGTCATTGCAACTGGATTCCTTCCTCTCTCACCTGTGATCATTCTTTCGATGATGGGTATTTGGGAAAGTAGCCTGTGGCTTGGAAAGAATATTTTGCAATGTACTCTCTCACTGCTGACCATCGTATCGACAGTGGTTATGTAGGAAAGCAGCCAGTGGCTTGGGAAGAATATTGTGCTCAGTACTGGTAAAAGAAACTCCAGGAAAGCATGAATAGGTGCACTGGCCGCCACTATATAACTGAAATAATGTTGAAAACAACGTTAAACACCATACAATCAATCAGTCCTTTTTTTTCTTGCAGGCACCGAAACCAACTCCATTAAAAAGCCCAGGAACAGGTATGTGGATGTTTCAAGTTCTAATATATAGAAACAGATTGCAAGTATTTTGTGATACCTGCATCAACACATTTTTGTTAGTCATACTGTTCTTGTAAAGAGCTAAACACAGTAACATTGCCAAAAAATCATGTTTTAGAGACCCTGGGGGAAAAGGCTTCAGTTAAATCAGGGCTGCCAGTGCACTTATATATGCTTTCCTAGAGTTCTTTATAAGTTGTACTTCACACAATATTCTTCCCAAGCCACTGGCTGCTTTCCCACATAACCATTGTTGAAGAGGGATCAGCTATAAGATTGAATCATGTTGCAGTGACTATCAGCAATCCTTGGAAAGAAATTGGCTGAGCTTAAGGTTCGAATTAAGGACCCTGTGGTTTCAAGTCATAACCGTGCATATCGACTGTATTTATGTGTGGTAAAAAGATAAAGACTTTTCTTATTGCTACAGACCTTCGTCAGAGACAGGTGGGTGCCAGAACCCCAGCCCCAGGGTCACAGGTCAGACCTGTTTTAATGTCAGGACAGACAGGTTCAAATCCAATGAGACCACAAATAAGACCAGGACCCCCAGTATCAGTTAGACCAGGAATGACCCCACATCGACCCCAGGGATCAGCTCAAGGAATGCAGCCCAGAAATCTTATGGTTAATCCACAAACAAATGGATATGGTATTGTTTTTAGCAACTTTGATAATGCATGATGTTGTATACATGATGCTGTTTATACAAGATCTTGAATTTTTGAACTGAAAGATATTGTTCGTTTCAAAGGAATAGCCATGTTTACTCTTATTATTTTACATTGATTGTGAAACAAGTTCTGACATTTTATATTGATCATTCTCAGTGATTCTGTCCTTGAAACCTTAACCAGTACTCATTCCATGATGAATGTCATTCCAAAGGTTGTTCCTTCTCATCACTGGATTTGAACTACAGAAATAAGTGTAGAAGCAGTTCCAGTTGCTCATGTTAGCATTCAGAATATTGTAAGCATGATAAAAGCATTATGTAATGTCAGGGATCAGTACATTATACATTCCTACCTTGTTAGACAAAAAAAAAAAACAGGTAAGTTCCTTTGGGACTATTTTTTTTTTTGGTCCAAAAGAAGCATATTATTAAGCATGCAAAAGGCTCACTTAATGATCTTTTTTCTAGACTTGTTTGATTAAATTTTGTCTCAACAGCCAACTTATGTTAGATCATAGGTATCTTTGATTAAAAATGAAAAAAAAAAATTATTCCATAATCTCACATAGCTGTCAATATTTGTGGAGAAACAAATGAACATTATCCTTTGTTTGATCTTTTCTGTAGGCACACCTCGGGGTCCTGTTTTGCCTCGTCCAATTTTGCCAAGAGAGAGGGGTACAATGGATAGAATACTGGAGTACCTTGTAGGAGATGGACCACAAAACAGATATGCTTTAATATGCAGAAATTGTTGCTCGCATAATGGAATGGCTTTAAAGGAAGAATTTGAATATATTGGTAAGATGTAGACTTGAGATTGGTCAGGAACATTGATTTTCCTTTCTACTTTTCCAAAGCCAAAGGCCAGTGAACTAATGTTGTGGGACTCTGTCTGTCATGGGTCCATTCATCCATCTGTCCGTTGTTAACTCTTAATTCGAGCATCTTCTTCTCTGAACTACTTCTGTCATTTTGACCAAACTTTTTAGAAACAATTTTTGCTCTTCAGAATTAATTCAAGGAATGTCATCCCATTACAATTTTGGTTGCTGTGGCAACAAATCTGAGCACTATTGAAAATCATAAGAAATTTTCTTCTTCAAAACTGCATGTTGGAACTCCCTACAAATTGGCATAATTGATTTTTAAGTGGACCTCTTTCAGATTTCTTGATATGATCTTGATCTGGCAAAACATGGCTGCAATGGCCTTGGCTTAACTAGAGTTCATAACAGGCGCTTCATTTTTCCCACAATGTATTCAAAAGCTGTATACTCTGGGGGAGTAAATCCAGTATCTGTGAAGGGTCACAGGGTAAATAAGTCAAAAAAATGTTTTCTTTTCAGCATTCAAATGCTGTTATTGCCCAACATTTAATCCTGCCAGAAAAAAACGACCTTTTGCTCCTAGAATAGAACCACAACCTAGTGTACAACCAGACATGCCAAGTCAAGGTAAGGTCCCTCCAATATTTTTCATAGTAAAATCTTACTTTATGGCCTGATTGTTTTCAAAGAAAACATTAAGGTATTGTGAAAGCCTTGTCGTTGTTTATTTCATCTGTGTGAAAACAACTGTGCTATTTTCTGATATCTCTGTCATTACTAAAAATATTTTTACTTCAAGGCTGGGTTTTGTGTTAAGACCTATTACAAGGACCACACATAAACAAAAATCACTAGCAACATATATGTATAGTAACAGAAGCATATTTCATTGCGATGCAGTGTCTAATAAGTATGTTCAGGCTTTTCTGTCTCATTAGTTATTCTTTTTGTGGGTAAATTAATGTTTTGACTATGTTACAGGTTTGGTAGCTATCATAATGGTAGCATGCTGTCTCTCAAGAGCTGTTCATTTCCTTAACAAATTTAAGAGTGCTTAAGGAGAGATAGCTCAATCAAATTGGTGATAATCAGTATGGTTAACTATTAAAGGGAGCCCATACCAGAAGGGCAGGTGACCCTGAAAATATTTTTGACACAGTTATGCCCACTCTTTAGACTCAGAAGAATCTTCACTGAAAAAGCAACTGCAACCAAGTATTGGCACCCATATGCTATGCTCTTGATCAAATATGCAATTATGGAATACATATAAGCCATGCTCTGGGAAAAGGGGGTTTAATGTCTCCATCATGCACTATGCCTAGCAAATCATTACATAATTATAAATTCATGAAATCCATCTTGTCTAACAACAGACTGAATCATGAGGTGGAATGGTCCTTGGACATGTGGAAAATTAACAAATAGAAAAAAGATTCAACCCATGTCAGCCTCACATACTGCGCAGGCTGACATGGCTCGATACTCTTTGCAGATGCATTAAACCGCCCTATTCACAGAGCATGGCTCACATGCTGATTTGCAGTATTTGTTTGAATTTACTGTATTAACCCTTTTCCAAACAACAAAATTTTAGACTGGTCTGGATCAAAACCATCTGTAGACTGAGAAACTGAAACTCCTTCTTTGAAGGTTAGAAAATATTGTGGGAAAAGGAGAAAATGCTGGTTATCAGCATTTTCTCCTTTTCCCACAATGTTTTCAAAAGTCTTCTGTATCAGAGTGTTTAAAACTCGGGATTGTTTGGTAAAGGGTTAAGGAAATAGTTAAGTTGTAACTCTGATTTTTTTTCTGCCGAATGGTGACCAGCTGGAGCTTTTAATTTTTGTATGTATCATCATCTGTGTGTCAATAACACTTTACCAAATGAAAATTTAGTAGACTGGTCCAAATTAAAAGCAGTTGTATATGACAAATTAAATGTGGCCCAAATGAAGATATTTATCTTTGAAAATGTAGAAAGCATTGTGAGAAAAAGGGAAATGTTCAGTACCAGCATTTTCTCCTTTTCCCACAATTTTTTCTGCTTATCTAAAATCAGATACAATTATTTCAGCCTCATTAATTTGTCACCTTTAAATTTTCTCAATTTTGGTAAGTCAAGCATTTTGTTGTTTTGTAAAGAATTAAATCTATATAGGTGAAAATGTTTCTGACGGCGAAGAAGACAGTGAGGGGGGAGATGAGGAGGAGGAGACAGACGAGGCCAATGAGGAGATGAATAACGAGCGCAATCATAACTTAGAGGCAGCAGACAGACAACAGGTCAGGGATGATCAAGGTCAAACCAGCCATCAAGGTCAAGGTCAAACCAGTCAGGAGCCAATGGAAGTGGAGAATATCAAATCTAATGAAGCAGGGGAGGGCTTGGAAACAGATAAGAATGAGTCTGTTTGTTTAGCTAGTCAGAATCAAGCCAAGGATGAATAATCTTCAGGATATATTTTTGTGCTGTTATTTAATATAGTTCTGTCATCTAATGAGGTTTTAAACCCGCACAATGCAGGCACTGTCTAGGATGAATACTTAAACCCTTTACCAAACTAGCCTTGGTTTTAAAAACTCTGCAAAAAAAGCCATTTGAAAACATTATAGGAAAAGGAGAAAATGCTGATTACCAGCATTTTCTCTTTTTTCCATGATGCTTTCTACTCTTTCAAAGGCTTCCCATTCAAAATCAAATCCTATCATTTGAGACTCATCTAATTTGTTGACAGCATATACTTTTTATTCTGAAAAGTCTGAGGTTTTGCTGTCTGATAAAGAGTTAAAGATAAGAAAGTATCATTCTCAACTCAAAAAGGAGAAAAAAAAAAGCGGCAAAAAAAAATAATAACCAGCATTTTCTCCTTTTCCCACAATGTTTTCTACCTTTTGAAAGAGAAATCCCTTCATTTTAGACACATTTACTTTGTCTTCTGTGAATGTTTCCAAAATGGAAAGTTTTGTCTTCTGGTAAAAAATTAAAGAAGAGCGATCAGGTGTATGGATTTAGAAACATGTCGGCATGTCAACAATTTGCATCTTTTCCAGATGGCAAAATTTTAGACTTGTCCAAATTCAAAGTAGTTGCAGATGACAAATAAAATATGGCTCAGATATTGAGATTTATTTTGGAAAGGGTAGAAAACATTTTGGAAAAAGGAGAAGATGCTTTTCCTACAGTGTTTTCAAAAGCATTCTTTCTCAGGGTCATATAAACTTGGAAATGTTAGTTTACCTGTAAAGGGATAAGCAGCTCTCTTAACTCTTTATCAAACAGCAATTTCTTGACTCTTTCAAATTAAAAGCTTCAGCAAACAAAATTCCTTAAATGATACAAATTAAACAAAGTTCTTTTGACAGGGTAGAAAACTTCATGGGAAAAGGAGAAAATGCTGGTAACCAGCATTTTCTCCTTTTCCCACAGTGTTTTCAAAAGCTGTCTCCATCAGGGTCAGTAAAACTCTGGATTGTGTGGTAAGGGGTTCAAATAACTTACACCCAAAAAATGGAACAGTAGCAAATTAAAAGTTATACTTGTGTTCATAATCAAAATATAATCAAAGCTGAAAGTTAATGTCAGTAAAATGTAAGCAAGAAAATAATTGTAACCTGGGATCAGATATAAAATGGAAAATTTCAAGATGAAAGGAAAAAAAAACCTTGTAAAATGAAATACTAGATCAGTATGAGAAGAATTCAAGAAAGAAACAAGATAAAGAAATAAAGTGTTAGCTCTGTACCTACCGACAAAACTTCTGACTTATCCAAATTGAAAGCATTTGCAGATGACAAATGAAATGTAGCTTGTCTGTGAACGTGAGGAAAAGATTGTGGGAAAAGGAAAAAATACTGATAACCAACATTTTTTTCCTCTTCCTGAAAAGTTTTCAAACTGCTTTTTCGTCAGGGCCATTAAAATTCAGATTTGTATTGTAAAGAGTTATTCCTTTGCCAGACAATCTGAGTTTTAACGACCCAGAAAAGGAAACCTTTTTAAAATGTGGGAAAAGGAGAAAATGCTTTATCTTTTTCCCACAATGGTTTTTACCCTTTTGAAGAAAATGTCCATCATTTAACCCTTTACCAAACAATCCCTGGTTTTCACGACCCTGAGGAAGAAGCCTTTTGAAAACATTGTGGGAAAAGGAGAAAATGCTGGTAACCAGCATTTTCTCCTTTTCCCGCAATGTTTTCTACCCTACCCAAAACAAACTTCAATTTTTGTGTCACATTAATTTTGTTGTCTGCAAATGCTTTCAATATGGACGAGTCTAAAATATTGTCATTTGGTAAAGAGTTAAGCCAGTTTTCCTTTGTTGTCTGTTAATGCCTTCAATTTGGACAGGTCTAAAATTTCGTTGTCTGGTGAATACTAGTAGTTTAACTCTTTACCAAATGACAAAAATTTGGACTGGTCCAAATTCAAAGCATTTGCAGACGACAAATTAAAGATGGCTAAAATGCTGGAATTTGTCCATCATAGAGTAGAAAACATTGGGATAAAAGGAGAAAATGCTGGGTACCAGCATTTTTTCCTTTTTCCACAATGTTTTCAAAAGGCTTCTTTCCAAGGGTCGTTGAAACCTGGGATCGTTTGGTAAAGGGTTAACAGGATAAATTCCTTCTACCAATCACAATTTTTGTAAATTTTCATAGAGTACATATAGTGACTGCTTTTTACTGCCATTTTCACAGAAAATGAGTGTTCATAGTTGGAAATGCAGCAAAAAAAACAACAGAATTGTGCTTTTTGCCTTGGTGCTCACAAATGGAAAATAATCTGAAAATTGTAGAATTTTTTTTTTTTTTTTTTTGGATAAATTTCCTATAATAAATTCTTTGATATACATGTAAATGAGCTAGGATGACATAGTTGTTTGAATTTTTGTGTGCAAACTTTTATGATAGAAACAGTGGAGATTAATAGTTGTAATGAATGAAATTATTGCTGTTGATATTGCCAAATCAGGTGCCATTTTGATGTTCCGTACATGTTTATATGCTTATAGCTCACCTGAGCATCAAGTGCTCGAGGTGAGCGAATGTGATTACTGTCTATCTGTTGGTTGTCTGTCAGTCAGTCAGTTACCTAATGGATTCTCTTCAGAAATAACTTTATCAGTGTGAGCCATACTCTGTCAAAAGGGGGTTTAATGCATATCTTTGTTCACATCATACTAAGCTTATTGTCATGATTATAATCATGGATTGATAAAATCCATTTTGTCTTACAACTGACTTAATCAAGATGTAGAATGGTCCTTTTACATGTACAATATTGACCAACAGCAAAAATTTCAACCCAGGACAGCCTGTGCAGGCTGACATGGGTTGATAATTTTTTGCAGATGCATTAAGCCCCCTTTTCACAGAACATGGCTCAAATGTGGGTCAAAGTTTGACTCCTAAGACATTGCAGAGTTCTCAAAATCAGCTTATTTGGCCATTACGCATGTATTATGCTGACCTCTTGTATGTTGCAGCTCTTTATCAGACCTATTCGTGCAATATCTATTGAACTAAAGATAGTTCTGTCCATGTGTTCAAAAGTATACATAAAGCTATTTATACAGGAAACATTTGAGCCATGCTCTGTGAAAAGGGGGTTTAATGCATCTGCAGAAAGTATTGACCCAGGTCAGCCTGCACAGTCCATGCAGGTGACTTTGGTCAAAATGTTTTGCTGTTGGTCAGAGGACTAGCAGGAATGTTGCATGCTGTAGTGGAATTAGGTTGGGTACTGTTTTATTGTATCATTACGCCTTCATCTGTAATATTGCATGTAGTATCATTTATTAGTCCTTTAACCTTTTACCCCACAGCAAACTCGTTACAGCATTTTACCCTGGCTGTTTTCCAAGAAAACATGGGGGTATTGTCATAGCCCTGGCAAATGTGCGTCGTCTTGCTAAAACTTTGACGTCTTATAAGTTTCTGTTATTACTGAGAATATATGCTTCAAACTTGGAATAAGTTGTTACCTATTAGATGGAGAACCCATACAACAAGGGCAGGTAAGCATCAAAGTATTTTTGACACAGTTATGCCTCCTTTTTCCACATAGAATTTTTCACAGAAAATTAAGTAACCACAGCTGAGTGTTGGCACACGATGCAGTGCTCTTGTCACCTTTTCCCACAATGTTTTCAAAATCCTTCTTTCTTAACTCAAATGATGTGCTCTGTCTTTGAATGGCGAGAAAACATTGTGGGAAAAGGAGAAAATGCTGGCTACTAGCATTTTCTCAATTTCCCACAATGTTTTCAAAATGCTTCTTTCTTAGGACTGTTAAAACGCAGGATTGTGTAGTAAAGACTTGAAAGTTTTTCATGTACTCAGGTGAGCAGTATGAGACTATCGTGATTATCTGATTCTATTGTTTGGAGATGTTATGTTCAGAGATGATGTGTGGAGAGAGATATTTGTGCAGGATTGGTATGTGAGAAGGAAAGCATCTGTATCTGGAAAAATATTGTTTGCAAATAGTCTGATGGGATGAGGAAGAGGAGAAGGAGGAGGGGGAAGAAGCAGATAGACTGTGTGTCTAGAGCAAATATGGTCGCAAAGGTGGGGGATGTTGTAACAATTTTACCACACAATCACAAGTTTTAACTACCCTGAAGAAAAAGCCTTCTCAAAACTTTGTAGAAAAAGTAGACAATGCTGGTTATCAGCATTTTCTGCTATCCCTCAGTATTTTCTAACCCATCAAAGGCTCATTTCCTCTTTTGAGTTACATATAGCTAGTCACCTGAATGTGCCTTCAATTTGAAAAAGTTAATGCTTTTCTTGTGTGGTAAAGAGTTAAGTCAAATTATGATTTTCTAGGTAAGAAAAGTCTTGAAAATCAAATATAGACTTATAATTGTGTATCTAAAATATTTAATAAAAGAAAAATTGCTTCAACTTACGATTGTATTGTTGTGCATTAACAAAATACACATTTGCTCATTTTGAGATTTTTTGTATAATTTAATGTGCCTGTATATCTAATTAATATTTTATACAAGTGTTTAGTGTTGTATGGCATTCTGGAAATAGTATGTGCATGTAAAAATGTGTTCCTTAGTTAAATCTTCACTAGACAAAAATATTTCATTTCTGTTCAAAATTAAAAGAATTTGGTTTTTGTCTCACAAAATTTTGGACAATGTAGATCAAAGATCAGATTGCTCATTTTGCACTGTGTGATCTTGATTTACACGGTCTGCAAAAAAAGAAAAATTGTGTTCAGTATCACAAAAGGTGAATATTTACTAGATGACAAAATTTTTGACTCAGTTATATTGAAAGCGTTTCATATATTAAATTGAATTTGACTCAAATGATAGGATTTGCTCTGAAAGGGTAGAAAACATTGCATGGAACCAGCATTTTGTCTTTTTTCCATGATGTTTTCAAAAGCCATCTTCCTAAGGGTGGTTAAGACACAGGATTGTTTGGTAAAGGGTTAACCCCATTTCCATGAAATACTGCTTATTTTGTGGGATTATAAAATAAAATCTTTTTTTTTTTTCTGTATTGTTTGTCAAACTGAGTTTACTTAGGGATTTAATATGAACCATGTTCTGTGAAAAGAGTCCTGTTGCATCTGCAAAAAGTATTAACTCCGGTCAGCCAGCGCAGGCTGATCTTGGTGGAAACTTTTTGCCATTTGTTAATTTTCTTCATTGAGGACCAGTGTACCTCATAATTCAGGCAATTATTATACAAAATGGATTTTATGGATCTATAATTATGTGATGACTTGCTTGGTGTCATGCATCATGGAGAAGCATAAAGGTCCCTTTTGCCACAGCATAGCTCATATATATCAAAAATGAGCTGCGCTCTGTGAAAAGGGGGCTTAATGCATCTGCGAAAAGTTTCGACCCAGATCAGCCTGCGCAGGCTGACCTGGGCTGAAACTTTTCGCTATTGGTCGATTTTCTGCATGTCAAAGGATCAGTCTACCTCATGATTGAGTCGGTTGTTAAAAAAAGTGGCTATTATGGATCCATAAGTATGTGATGGCTTTCTTGGTATGATGGATTACGGAGATGCATTAAGCCCCCTTTTGCCAGAGCACGGCTCATTTGTCTTTTGCCAGTATTGTTGTTGTTGTTTTATAAGTCTATTGCTATTGACCAAGTAAATGACCAAATAAATGATTTACTTCATTACCAGTCAACATATTAGACCTGTCCAAACTGAAAGCATTTGCAGGTGACAAACGACAAATTGAAGCTCAAATGATGAGATTTTTCTGTGAAAGGGTAGAAAACATTTTGGGAAAAAGAAAAAATGCTTGTTACCAGCATTTCCTCCTATTTCCACACTGTTTTCAAAAGCTTACCAGTATATTACAAAATACTAGACCCTTCCAGACTGAAAGCATTTGCAGGTGACAAACAACAAACAAAATGAAGCTCAAATGATGAGATTTTTCTATGAAAGGGTAGAAAATATTGTGGGAAAAGGAGGAAATGCTAGTCACCAGTGTTTTCAAAAGCTTATACATGTATTACAAAACATTAGACCCGTCCAAACTGAAAGCATTAACAGATAACAAACAACAAACAAAATGAAGGTCAAGTGATGAGATTTTTCTATGAGAGGGTAGAAAACATCGAGGGAAAAGGAGAAAATGCTTTTTACCAGCATTTCTCCATATCCCACAATGTCATCAAAAGCTTTCTTTGTCGGGGTCGTTTAATCTCAGGATTGTGTGGTAAAGGGTTAACTCTTTACCAAACAACAAAATTTAAGATGAGTCCAAATTGACAGCATATGCAGACGACAAAATAAATGTGACTCAAATTTCAAAGATTGTTTTAGAAAGGGTAGAAAACATTGTGGAAAAAGGAGAAAATGCTGGTTACCAGCATTTTCTCCTTTTCCCACAGTGTTTTCAAAACACTTTTTTTCAGGGTCGTTTAAAGTGGGGATTGTGTGGTAAAGGGTTAAATCAAATGTGCATGTTATTACAGCATTTACCCATTACCACCCAATCCTGACTTTTAACAACCCCAAGAAAAAGGCCTTTTGAAATCATTGTGGGGAAAGGAGAAAATGCTGGTAACCAGCATTTTCTCCTTTTCCACCAGTGTTTTCAACCCTTTGAAAGGCAAATTTCATAATTTGTGCAATATTTAATTTTGTAGTCTGCAAATGCTTTGAATTAGGACCAGTCTAAAATTTTGCATTGTGATAGAGAGTTAAAAGTTAGACCACATAATTACGATGGTTATGATTTTTGTGATGTTACCTTTTGTGTGTATTTAGAAGGGAACCAATTTTGATGTTGTTTGTTTTGAAGTGTGTTACAAGTCTTAGGTATTTTTGGTTAAGAAATGTTTGCTGTGTCAGTTTTGTTTACATGTTTGATTGTCAGTGTTACAGATATTGCAATGTATTAACTTTTGTGTAGCCCACCTGAGCTTTACCCGTTACCTCACAATCCAATATTTGAACAACTTTTTTGAAAACATAGTGGGAAAATGAGAAAATGCTGGTAAGCAGCATTTTGTCCTTTTCCTACTATGTTTTGTACTCTTTCACAGACAAATCGCACTATATGAGCCAAGTTTTAAGCTGTTTGCAAGTACATGGACTTGCAGTTTTGATGAGTCTAAAATTGTGCTGCTGATGTAACCAGCATTTTCTCCTGTTCCCCCAATGTTTTAAAAAGCCTTCAAGTTCAGGGACGTTAGAACGTTAGATTGTGTGGTAAAGAGTTAAGGGAGAAAATTACTCTTAAATTGCAAATTCATTTTTAACAATAATTTTTTCAGTCTTTCAACATCAAGATCATAATCTTTAGCAGCAATTCTAAATTTTCATTTATTTACCATATATCTTGGCCAAGCCTTAGGCCTTCAGTATAAAGCTAGAGTTTGTGCTTAGCTGAGAACATGCTCAACTTCAGATACATCAATGCTTCAGAAAGTGAGAAAATTTGATGAAATAAGTGCTTATCTATGGAGGAGAAGGATAGAATTGCTCTTAACATTTAGAATTTACTCTGTTTGTTGTGTCTTATTATATTTATATTACTTTCATACTGAACTTGGTTAATTATGAGAAAAGTTTTTAATGCACAGAGCCTAGTGGCTCAGTTTTTGGCACACAGGCTAGTTTTCCAGGGATTCCAAGTTTGAATCACAGCTCAGCCAAATTTTTTTTTTCCTAAATGACTGATGATATTTTAGGCAAAAAAACTAAGTCTTTTGTCAGTGCTAAATGTTTTTTTGACTATGTTTATGCTAGAAAGCAGCCAGTTGTTTGGAGAGTGTGAATCGTGCTTATTAACCGTCTACCACACAATCCTGAGTTTTAACAACCCTGAGAAAGAAAGCTTTTGAAAACATTGTGCAAATGGGAGAAAATGCAGGTTACCAATATTTTCTCCTTTTTCCACAATGTTTATCTACTCAGTTATAGGCAGGTTCCACCATTTTAGCTACCTTTAATTTGTTGTCTGCAAATGCTTAGAATTTGGACAAGTTTAAAATTGTGTCATGTGGTAAAGAGTTAAGAAAACACCATGGACACATAGATGGACAGACCACCATTATATAGCTGAAACATTGTTTTGAAAGTAACCAAACACCAGTCACAGATCTTTTTTTGTCATAATGTAGCATTATACATGTACATACATGTATATTACTTTGTTTGGTGTTACTCTTTACCAAAAGACAAATTTATGAACTTGTCGAAATTGAAAGCATTTGCAGATGACAAATTAAATGTGGCTCAAATAATGAGATTTGCCTTGAATATGGTGGGAAACATTATGGAAAAGGAAGAAATGCTGCTAATTTGCTAGTCTTGGAAAGAGTTAATATATAGAAGTAGTCTACAGTTGAAACTTCACAAACTAAGAAAGTACATTCTTTCTAAAATGGAAAAAAAAAAGGGAAATTTTTATATATTAATTTTTCAGTCGGATTAGTCTTTCAATACAGACTAGACTAAAATTTTGAGGTATGGTGGAGAGATGATATCAAACAGCAAAATTAGGGGACCATGCACCTAAAATCAGTATTATGAATTGTTTGCTTTGTTTTAAATGGTGTATTTAAATATGTGTATGCAGTTTTCTTGTCAAAGATTTTTGCTTGTTTATCAATTTGATGACAGTGTTGATTCAGATGCCTCATCTTGGATTCTTGCTGTACCAAACATTCCAGTATTTTACTAACCCTGAAAAAGAAGCCTTCTGAAAACATTTTGGGAAAAGGAGAAAATGCTGATAGCCAGCATTTTCTTCGTTTTCCAAAATGTTTTCTACTGTTCAAAAGACAAGTTCCATAATTATAGCTATATTTTCTTTGTTGTCGGCAAACATTTTTTATATGGATGAAACCAAATTTTTGTTGTCTGGTAAACATTTTATTTATTCTGAAATGATCCGACTTTACTTTGGTTTTCATTACGTGCCAGATTGTGACCATTACCATATGCACGTATGGTACTACTTTTTACTTTGTTTCACTTCCTATTACCCTCTACTTCATAATCCCAAGTTTTAAGGACCCTTACAAGAAAGGCTTTTGAAAAACAATGTGGCAGTAGGAGAAAATGCTGGTAACCACCTTTTCCCATATTGTTTTCTACCCTTCCATAAATTTCAATTAATGAGTCACATTAATTTTGTTGTCTGCAAATGCTTTCAAATTGGACAAATCTAAAATTTTGATGTTTGGTAAAGAATTAAGTACAAAGCTTCTTAAAATTTTGAGGGAAATGGAGCAGTTGCTCACAAAAAGCAGTAACTCAATTTCTGTCAATGTTTTCTGGTAATTAGGGAAATTCAAGATTTGTTTCCTTTAAATTTCCTCTTTTCTGTCTCCTTTTTACAAGTTTATTTTTTCACTAGTCTAAAATTAGCTTGTACAAAAGTGGGTTTAATAGGGGTAGGTGAAAGTCTAATCTATTTAGAACCTTGTGGATTTTTCAAAAGGGAGAAAAAGAGAATTTATATAAGTGAGCCATGCTCTGGCAAAAGGGAGCTTAATGCATCTCCGTGATGAGTTATATCTCACAAGCCATCAATTATTTTGCATCCTTTTGTCTAACGATCATCTTAATCAAGAGGGAGAATGGTCCTGTGACATGCAGAAAATTTACCGATGGCAAAAATATTTAGCCTAGGTCAGCCTTCATGGACTTGCAGGCTGACCATGGTCGATACTTTTTACAGATGCATTAAACCCCCTTTTCACAAAGCACGGGTCGTATGTTTTCTTCAAATGTTTCCCCTGTTTGTCCTTTTTCATTTTTTTTTTTTTTTTCATCTGTATTGAATTAGCTTGTCAAGTAGTGCAGTGAAAAGAGGTAATTGAGAGTGTTTTTGGTTATGCACATTTGAAATTTTTTCTTACAAAGAAAATTAATACATGTTTCCTTCAAATATTTAGTCTAAAATTAGCTTGTACACAAGTGGTTTAAACAGGGATATGTGAATGTGTTTTTGATTTAAAACCTTGTGCATTTTTCCATAACAGTGCTATTTATTGCCTTTGTATATACATTTGTATGTCAAATAAACGTTTCTGTTTTCTAGTTTCAGTATTGTACTCATTTATCTAACCCAATTTCGCCTGAAATTTCTGTATCATTTAAAAACAGAGTCATTATGAAACTGTGTTAAGAAAATGTGGTGAAAAAGTTAAAGGAGAAATACCTAGTCGTAGGTCAATAAGACGACGTAAAAATCGAAAAAGAAGTTTGACCAAGCAGACTCGTCAAGTATGCCAAATTGGACGAATATGATTGGTCAAAAGTATTTTTAGCATCACGCCGTTATTTCATGCTAATATTCAAACTCCACTGACCAATCAGATTCGATCAAAATATTCACTGCGGTTTTAAAATTTCCTACTCACGGTGGGAAGAGAAAATTTTGTCCACCGACGAACTTTCAACCATAATTACTCACTTAACCCTTAGGCTGCTAAGCGCGACTCAACGTCCTTTTGCGGATAGTGCAGATCAGTATCATATTACAGAGAACGTGCAGTCTGATCTTGGTCTACACTGCCTGATTAGAAGATATATTTCCTCCAAAAAACCTTTGAATTAGCAAACTTTAGACTTTTACTATCGGCCAAAAAGTTTCTTTTTTTTTATTTAGCTGGTTAAGGGTTAATATCTATCTGTTCGTTCCTTTCTTTGTGCCCTACCGAAGATGAATTACCAAAGAACACGATAAAAATAAACGATCTTTTCCGTCCAAGTTTAGAAATGTGTTAAAAAAAAAACCTGACAAAATTTTTAATGATAACGGGTTATGTACGGCACGAAAATTCAGTAGGACACCATGTCCTGTATATTACATTATTATACATGTTGATGGTGAAGTTCGTCACAAAACCAACGCCTGTGAATGGGGTATAAATACGTTAAGTACTGCTGGTGAAGCAATGCACTTGGTTCTCTTAATACCGAACTCGTGGAAACGCGCTTAAGCAGACTGGTCAACCTCTAGCAGGCGATTTATTGCTCATATTACAGCTGACAATTCTTGAAAACATTGTGACAAAAGGAGAAATTTCTCGTAATAAATTTGCCTGCATATACGCAGGGGCCCTTGAAGTAAACATGTCTACATTTTTTATCAATCACAAATTTCTTTTTTATTCACTGGTTATCAATACCCAGAAGTAGGTCAAAAGCCAGCACATTCAGCTAGATCTATACCGAATAATCATCTACCATAGATGTGATTGAGGTTGTAATATGTTAACCCTTAGGTTGCTAAGCGCGACTTACTGACTTATTGCGGACAATGTAGATCAAGATCAGACTGCACAGAATGTGCAGTCTGATCTTGGATCTACACTGTCCGATTAGGAGATATTTCTCTCCAAAAAATAAGTTTGAAGAAGCGTTATACGAGTTTTACTGTCGGCTTGAAAGTTTCATTTAAGTTATTCAGAAGAATAAGGGTTAATTAACTACCGGGTAAACACTTGCCGACCAGGCCAAAACAAAATATGAGCCATGCTCTGTGAAAAGGGGGCTTAATGCATCTGCGAAAAGTGTCGACCCAGGTCAGCCTGCGCAGTCCGCTAAGGCTGACCTGGGCCGAAACTTTTCGCTATTGGTCAATTTTCTGTATGTCCAAGGACCAGTCTATCTTATTAAGTTGGTTGTTTAAAAAGGTGAATATTATGGATCCATAAGTATGTGATGACTTTCTTGGTACCATGGATCACGGAGATGCATTAAGCCCCTTTTTGTCAGAGCATGGCTCAAATTCTTCCTCGGCCTTTACCCTTTACCAAACAATTCCGAGTTTAAACGACTCCGTGGTAAAAAGGCTTCTGAGAACATTTTGTAAAATAGCGGTTACAAGGACTTACTCCTTTTCTCATAATGAATCAGAATCGCTATCTTTATTGATTTATACATACATGTAGGGTCAATCCGGGTAAATACGGACGATTTTTACACAGCTCACTTCGCCAGTCAACTACTCTCACAGTTTGAAAGCCATGACCCCTAAAACCTATGTGTTAATAACTCAAGACTTTCTGCTTTGATATTTTCGCTAGACTGTATAGTTTACTCCGTCCAAGATATTGCGAAAATGCATTTGAAGTTACTTAGTGAAATCCGGGTAAATACGGACATGTGGGGTGAAGTACGGACACAGACTGGAAAATTACGGACACCTGACTTTAAATGGGTGAAATACGGAATTGCTCTTCACAACCTATTTCTTCTTTCGCCATTATGTTTTCAAATGAATAATACTGCCAAAACCCAATAAAACAATGGATTGGGTGTGGCCTAAACGGATAATAATAGCAATAGATCTAACACGACCTGCACAAAGACAGGATAACAGGTACAAAATGCAGTGAAATGAAAGATCATTCCTTTAGGCTAAATATCAGTAGGCCTAGTGTTCAATGTGTTCATTTTCGGAATAGTATCGGATTCTACTTTTTTATCCAAATCGCCCGACTCTAGATCGTGTCCCAACTGGAGCTATCAATTAACCCTATAGATATCCTCCTTTTCAAATATTTGATAAACATGAATTCTGTAGCACAGAAGATACATTTTTTTGTAAGTGTCCGTAATTTTACAGTTGGTTAAAACGACTGGTTTAATACGGACACTTGTCTTTTTCTTCTTTATTTCTCCTAATGTGTATTTTGCCATTATTTTGATGATTTCTTACTTTTCTTCAATCATTTGTCTTAGCTTTTAGCACCTTTACGTTTTAGTGTAAAATTTCTATGTCTCGTGAAAGCGTTCAAGTACCTGTCAGAGTTGTAGAGCAAAACTTTAAATTCAAGCACGGTTGAGAAAGGGCGCATCACGTGTGACCTTAAATTTGCTTGCATCATCACATAAAATTAATCGTCATCAAAAATAGCACACTGACACAGACACGAGATGGGAGTGCTATAAATAGACTGCAGCAGGGATATTTGGAGTTAAAATACGCCCGGGGATTTTCCGAAATGTAGCGTGTGTCCGTAATTATACCTCTGTCCGTATTTACCCGGATTGACCCTATATCGTCATATAACAAACTTTATTTTTACAAATGCCACGGTACTTAATACTCTCTCTCTCTCTCTGTCTCTCATAAAACTTACGTGCGCAAATCTACTCACAACATGCGCAAAACTCGCTTTTAAGATCGAAAGAAAATCTCTTGTTTTCTACCCTTTCAAAGGTTAATTCTATAATTTAGGCCACATTCAATTTGTCGTCTGCAAGTGCTTTCTATTTGGACAAGTCTAAAACTTTGTCGTCCGTTAAAGGGCTACTGGTTTTGGCAGCATATTACTTTTACTGTATTGATAGTATGTGTACGAAATGTTTTTAATTGCTCAGCAAATTAAGCATGCGACTTTTCGTCGTAAAATAACTGAAAACATGTCGATATGACGTCAAATCCGACGCAAATCATGACGTCAGCCACCAGGGTCCGTTTCACCAATCATTCTTAACAATATTTTTAGTTTTATTTTCCAGAATTTTCTATATTTGAAAGTAACGCAACTTGTGATTGGCTAAACCAAATTGGCTAAACCAGAAGTTGTGTTACATTCAAATGCAGAAAAAATCTCCACTGTGAAGACTAAGATTGCTCTCAAAATTGGTTGGCGTATACGGCCCCAGGGTTTCTTTTTATTTCAAAGAATGGTATCAAGTGCAATATACATTGCTGTTTTATTGGGTTAGGACTCTGTAGCCTATTCCCCCCCCCCCCGGAAAGCCATCTTTCCCCATCCGTAGTTCTGGTAGGTGACCTGCGAAAATGGGCAATTGTTCAATGTTTTTTCATACAAATCGCAACATTATTTCAGTCGTATCTCAGCGTCGGTGCATCTAAAGATACTACCGTTATTCGTGGGTGATACCCTCGGGAAGGCGACCCGTAGTGCCAATAGGTGAGCCGAGAAGCCTTGAATTTTATCTGAAACGATTAAGACACTCAGGTCTTAAATACGGATCATTTTCTTCAACGTGGTTCAACCCTTAGCAAATAAGTTTGTCTATGTATCGTTTCTTTGGCTCTGAATAGAACGCTTTTCATGTAATCACTGATAATTTAACGATTTTGTCAACATTTTCAATAACCTGCCAGTGTTTTCTTTAGCCTTTTTGCCCTACACGAGTGCGCATGCGCAGTTTTCCAGTTTCATTACCAGGAAGTAGTCAGTGACTAAAAGGGTCTATAGCACGTAACTACTTTAACCCTTAGGCTGCCAAGTGCAACAGTGTAGAACAAGATTAGACTGCGCATAACGTGCAGTCTGATCTTAATCTACACTGTCCGCATTCAGAAAAAAAAAATACAATTGGCTTCAGTGCCACATCGGTTAAGATTTTTAATCAGCAAAGGAATGAATTTAACATACCAATATCAACAACTGACTACAGATAGACGTACTTTATTTTTTCCATATTTTTTATTAATTTCAGTTTGAAACATTACAAAAAATAAGAAACAACGGTATGCGACAAATATGAATTAATAAACAAGTTATAAATATTACTGAATACGTTTCTTTGAACAAAACCAGTCATGAAAAATCTACAATGAAAGGCTCGACAGTCTTCTATTTACAGTACTTATACTAAAAGAAAAATAGAGCAATGTACGATCATACGTGGCTTTTATCAAATAAACCCTTTGGCTGCTAAGCGCGACTCACTGACCTTTTGCGGACAGTGTAGACCAAGATCAGACTGCACAGAACGTGCAGTCTGATCTTGGATCTGCACTGTCCGATATAGAGGTATCTATCCTCCCAAAAAATACCTTTGAAAAAGCAAGATTTTGGTTTTTACCAGCGGCTTGAAAGTTTCGTTTTAGTTGTTTAGCAGGTTAAGGGTTAAAATTTTTATTAATACATGTACTGAAATCTACAACATGAAGCGTATATCAAATTTAAATATTTTTTTTAGCTAATAAATGATGGGGCTCTATAGTCTGTTCTGTCCTACATTTATATAGAATCCATTGAAAGTTATTTTTTGTACAAATTTGCCCATGTTACGTGTTTAATCAACTTCTTCCACTGTGGGTCCGGATCCACTATCCCCTGTTGACCCCATATTTGGCCCCTGCTGACCCCCATGTAACTTGACCATGATAGGTGAACACTTTTTCTGGACTTCCTCTAACTTATGTTCGAATTCTTCTTTATCTGCCAAACTGTTGTTGTCCAACCATTTCAGACTCTCGTCACAGATAGAGTTCACAGTGTCTTTATCGTTAGATTGAAGCTTGTCACCAGAATCGTTGGCTGCTTGTTTTACACTAAATATGTAATTCTCAAGCTTATTTCTCGCTGCTATCTTTTCTCTCTGTCTTTCATCTTCCTCTTTGTATTTCTCAGCATCATTGACCATTCTATCTATTTCCTCTTTACTTAATCGTCCTTTGTCATTTGTAATGGTAATCTTGTTCACTTTTCCCGTACTTTTATCTTGTGCAGACACATTGAGTATTCCATTGGCGTCAATATCGAAAGTCACTTCAATTTGTGGAACACCTCTTGGTGCTGGTGGTATTCCTGTAAGATCGAATCTTCCAAGCAGATTGTTATCTTTGGTCATTGTTCGTTCTCCTTCATAGACTTGTATAGATACTGCTGGTTGGTTATCTGAGTATGTGGTAAACGTATTGGCAGCCTTGGTTGGTATTTTGGTATTTCTCTCAATCAGTTTGGTCATGACACCTCCTGCTGTCTCAATACCAAGTGACAAGGGAGCCACGTCTACTAGAAGGACATCCTTTAGTGTATCGGTTCTGTCACCAGATAAGATGGCGGCCTGAACGGCAGCCCCGTAAGCTACAGCCTCATCTGGGTTAATGGATTTGTTGAGGTCTTTTCCATTCATAAAGTCTTGCAGCAGTTTCTGAATTTTGGGAATACGAGTGGATCCTCCGACTAGAACAATTTCGTGTATTTTACTTTTGTCAAGTTTGGCGTCCCTCAAAGCTTTTTCTACTGGTTCCATTGTAGCTCTGAACAGATCAGCACAAAGCTCTTCAAATCTTGCTCTGGTTATTTTTGTGTAGAAATCGATCCCTTCATACAAGGAATCTATTTCTATACTGGCCTCAGTGCTGCTAGAAAGTGTTCTCTTGGCTCGTTCACATGCTGTTCTAAGTCTTCTGATACTACGTGCGTTTTTCTTGATGTCTTTGTTATATTTACGTTTGAATTCCTGCACGAAATGGTCCACCATTCTGTTGTCAAAGTCCTCCCCTCCCAAATGTGTATCTCCGGCCGTTGATCTCACCTCGAAAATGGACCCCTCGTCAATGGTAAGTATAGATACGTCAAATGTGCCTCCACCAAGATCGAAAATCAGGACATTTTTCTCTCCACTCAAGTTTTTATCAAGTCCATAAGCCAATGCCGCAGCCGTTGGTTCATTAATGATACGTTTTACATTTAGACCCGCAATGGCTCCAGCATCTTTGGTGGCTTGTCTCTGGGAATCATTGAAATAAGCCGGCACTGTAATCACTGCATCAGTTACTTTTGTACCAAGGTAAGCTTCGGCTGTCTCTCTCATCTTGGTCAAGACCATAGAACTGATTTCTTCAGGGGCGAAAACTTTTGTTTCTCCTTTGTACTCTGCTTGTATGACAGGTTTACCTCCCCTGTTGATAACTTTGAAGGGCCAATGTTTCATGTCCTTGGTGACTGTGTCATCATCAAACTTTCTTCCTATCAGCCGTTTGGCATCGAAAACTGTATTCTGGGGATTCATTGCGGCCTGGAAAATAAAGAAAATCAAATTGTGAGTATTCAGATTGCCTTTTTTCTCAGAAACTAGCTGAATAGAAATATTTTAGCCTTGATGCACTAAGCATAACGTTTGAGGGCTTTAAAGACATCGTAGTCAAAGATCGAACTGATCAGGTGCATATTCTGGCCTTGGATCTGCACTATCCAAAAGTTTGAGCCATAAAATGGAACCTGCCACTTTATTCATTTGAGCATTTTATCACAGTCTAACACTCTTCAAGACTAAGCACTATTTGGCTTGCAACACGCGAAAATAAGCATTCGGACATTTGCGTAAAGTGTCGTCTCGGATCAGCCTGCGTAGTCCCCGCAGGCTAATGCGAGACGGCACTTTATGAGTACATTAGATTTTTTGCTACGGTAGACTTACGCAAAACAGAAAATTCCATAAAAATGGAAAGTGTCGTTTCGAATTAGCCTACGCGGACTACACAGGCTGATCCGAGACGACACTTTACGCAAATGTCCGAATGCCCTTTTTTGCGTGTTGCAGGCCATTTATAATCCACACGGTTATTTAGAATAAGTCTATATGAGCTATGCTCTTGCAAAAGGGGGTTTAATGCGTCCCTGTGATGCATTATACCAAGCAAAACATCACATTATTATGGATACATAAAATCCGTTTCGTCTTACAAGCGACTGAAAAATGAAGTAGAATGGTCCTCGGACATGCAGAAAATTTACAAATACCAAAAAGTTTCGACCCCTTTCAGCCTGCCAGGACTTGGCAGGCTGACATGAGCCGATACATCTTGCAGACGCATTGAACTCCTTTTCACAGAGCATGACTCATTTAGTAAAGTACAATAAAAAAATAAGTTCGAAGAGTTCAGATCAAGATCAAGTGCATGCTGATTCTTTTCAACACTTTCCTTAACAGAAAATTTAAAAACTTGTCATATAGACTAGATCTACAATATGAACATCGTATATTTAAAAAAAAGTATCTGCAAGATGAGTCTTTTCAATTCCAGATGTCTGTGAACATCAGAGCAAATCATACCCTTTCTCGAATTTCATCAGACCAAATTTTGAAAGAAGAAATTATTCATGTATAGATCTAGCAATTTTCATGTTAGTGACATCTATCATATTCACCAACCCTGTTGATTTTTCACGTTCTACAATGATGTTTTATAATTCATAAAACCAGTAGTCTGCTACGAGTTTGCGTGAGAACGTAATTTGGAGTCAAGAACTTAGAAACCTACCTGATTTTTGGCCGGATCTCCAATCAATCTCTCTGTATCCGTGAAAGCAACATAACTCGGTGTTGTCCGGTTACCCTGGTCATTGGCGATAATTTCTACTTTTCCGTGCTGGAAAACTCCGACACAGGAATATGTTGTTCCCAAATCTATTCCGATTGCAACCATTCTGTCCGTATTTTAACTTTGTAACAACAACTAGATCTATTTAGTAAGTAAAATAAAATTGCACTGTAATCCTTATATTGTCTCTGTTTCTCGAGATATTATTCGTCGTATATCTATTACTTGTTTACTGACGATGTTGACTTGCTCGCTCTATATATATCAAAATCAGACAGCGCGATTTTTCCAGAATCTACGAGGATATTTTAATTTAGAATCGAGTTACTAAAAATAGAAAAGAAAATTCCAGAACACGGGAGACGATTCTGCTATGCTGTGTCAGATTCAGTACGTGAGTCACGTCCCTTGTAAATATACTTCGCCGTGAACAATCGATTTGTGAGAGTTTATTTATTAATCCCTTACCGATCAAACCCTTGTTTTAACGATATATCGGCGGAAAATGCGGTAGAAAAACTTATAGAAAAAGGACAAAATGCTGTTAACCAGCGTTTTTTTACTCATCCCATGTAACGTTTTCTAAATTTTCTATATTGAGTATATACGATCCCTGCTTTCATAGACAACTTCAATAACTTCAGCCACAACTAAAATGCTTCTGTAAATGCTGTCAATCGGATGAGTCTGAAAGTTAAGCAATGTCATAGCTGTCACGTAGTCTTGCATTTACATCTTTTTTTATTATTATTATTATTTCTAGATCTATTTGATCGAAAAAAAAGGGGGGGGGGGAAATATGAATACAGACAAGCTGAGCAGAAGTCTTATTCACACAGTGCTTGGTATTGTTCATTACTTTATACATGTTGGAAGTTTCGATGTCAATTTGCGGCGGGCGAATAATTTCAAAGCACCTTGGCCTGCGGTTTCTTCGCCCTGTCATAGTTTCTCAAACAGAAAAAAAATCGCAAAATATATTACCAATTGCCAATCTAATTCCTATTGCAGTACTAAGATTAAGTCTGTATAAGTCAGTGCGGCAATCGGAGAAACGTTCTTCATGATAAACCAATGTAGTGGGCATGCATTAGGCTCCCTTTTTTTTCCAGCATGGTTCATGTTATAGACAGTCTTTAGAATTGTCCCAGACAGGAACAGCCATTGAGTGCCAATAATAGCTTTTTAGGGAAAATAATGACTGTAACAGAAGGGCGCTGTAAACTTCAATAGACATCTGCTTGTATGTTTTATAATCCTCAACCCTTAGGCAAACAGACTCTGAAAACAGATTGTCTAAACATTGAGTTTTGTGGATTTTCTAAATGTTTATTGCGAGAATACTTCACAAAAAAAAAAACCGGAAAGTGAAGATTCAAGATCAGACTTCATGTTCTGTGTAGTCTGATCTTGATCCTCATTGCCAACAGCAACAACGTAAGCTGTGCTAAAGCGATCTAGGAGTTAATATATTTTGTAAAGAATAAATGTTTCACTTTCTGCAGTAGATTAAATTTGAAAAAAAAAAAGAAAAAAATCGAAAGATTGTTTCACATATAAGCGGAGAGTGTAGATTCAAGATCAGACTGCACTTTCTGTGCAGTCTGATCGTGATGTACACTGTCCCCAACATATAGGTTGTTCTTAAAGGGTTTTTTTTTGCCGACAAAATGAATTGAAGTCGTGCCAAGCGCTCTAATGGCAATCATCTAATCGTGAAAAAAAATTTCACGTTCTGCGTGGGATTTAAAAAAAAAAGTAAAGTTTCATCAAAAGAGCAAACAGCTTCTTCACAAGCAATCGCTGCTTTTCCCGAAATTCCGACATATATGAGCCATGCTCTGTGAAAAGGGGGCTTAATGCATCTGCGAAAAGTATCGACCCAGGTCAGCCTGCGCAGTCCGCGCAGGCTGACCTGGATCGAAACTTTTCACTATTTGACAATTTTCTGTTTTTACAAGGACCACTCTACCTCATGATTATGTCGGTTGTTAAAAGAAGTGACTATTGCTGATCTATAAGTATTTGATGACTTGCTTGGTACCATGGATCACGGAGATGCATTAAGCCCCCTTTTGCCGGAGCATGGCTCATGTGTCAAAATGAAGTCTCCTCTCCCCACAATGTTTCCCTGCCGTGTTACAGGTGTTGAATAGTCATCTTAATTGAGCCATGCTCTGGCAAATAGGGGCTTATTCCGTCTCCGTGATGTATTACACCAAGCAAGTCGTTACATAACTATAGATCAATAAAATGCATAAATTTAGTCTACTATTACGCAGTAAAATTTTCTTTAAAACTGTTAGGCAACAGAACGTAATTTTAAGAAGATTGATATGGGCAATTGTCAATTGAGATTCATAAATTGTATTGTGTATTGTTTCAAATTGTATTTAAATGTTTAATTATTGAAATGTTCATGTTTGTATGTTAATGACCTCTATGATCAAAGATTCCATGTTTCAGAAATACTTTCGCCATTTTTCAAACGCCGAGAAATTAGGCCTTACAAAAACATTTTTTAGCCCGAGGCAAGTCATAGTTAACGCTGAAATGTAAAATTCTGCAGGTATTAGAGACCCTTTGATAACTGGAAAAATCCATAAAACCGTCTTTGATAAAAAAAAAAAAATCTAATTGTTTATTCATTTGATTACGGTCGCGACGAACTTGTGCAGACAGAAAATAAAGGTTTGGTTCTTACACTGGGGGAATTTCTAAACAAAGCAGAGAAGATGCAATGTAAGAACCAAACCTTTATTTTCTGTCTGCACAAGTTCGCTAGCAGTTTATGACCCTACATTGCGAACATGCACAATTTAAGCAATTTTTCCGTCTTACATCGGATCCAATCAAATTTCTCGTTACAAGGATATCGAGCAGTTTGGCCAATGAGATCGTCTTCGTCGATAAGAGATGAGCGACTTTACTCGAGTCAAAAAGGTGCTAAAAGTATCATTGTTTGTCGGTGTCAAGACATAAGGCATTTGCCGCCGGTTGTTTTGACTAACAATCAAACATAAATGAAATCGTCGCGACCGTAATCAAATGAATAAACAATTAGATTTTTTTTTTATCAAAGACGGTTTTATGGATTTTTCCAGTTATCAAAGGGTCTCTAATACCTGCAGAATTTTACATTTCAGCGTTAACTATGACTTGCCTCGGGCTAAAAAATGTTTTTGTAAGGCCTAATTTCTCAGCGTTTGAAAAATGGCGAAAGTATTTCTGAAACATGGAATCTTTGATCATAGAGGTCATTAACATACAAACATGAACATTTCAATAATTAAACATTTAAACACAATTTGAAACAATACACAATACAATTTATGAATCTCAATTGACAATTGCCCATATCAATCTTCTTAAAATTACGTTCTGTTGCCTAACAGTTTTAAAGAAAATTTTACTGCGTAATACTACCAACCGACTAAATCTGGAGGTAAAACGTTCCTTGGACATGCAGAAAATTGACCAACAGCAAAAAGATTCGTTCCAGGTCAGCCTGCGCGGAATGCGCAGGCTGACCTGGGTCGATACTTTTTGCAGATGCATTAAGCCCCCTTTTCACAGAGCATGGCTCAATTACATTGAGAGAGAACAGAACTGGGTAAGTATGTTAAATATTTTTTAGCCTGAAGGATTAACCATATAAAGGCTTAAAGATTGGCGATAACTTGCCCTCTTTCGGCCCACAACCATTCGTCCGTGACGATTTCTTTTCGTAACCAGAGTCACGTTGTCCATCATGTGCTCTTTTCCGTACCTCTCATTATTTTTCGTCAGGTAAATAAGTCCGATCAGCTTCGAGGGCTTAATTATTATTTACATGGGCGTAGGAAAAATAGGGGCGTGAGGGGACACAAAACATGTCCTGAAAACCGTTTTTTCTGTACCTCTTTATGATTGTTTTTAGGCTTAATAAGCCCGGCTGGCTTCGTGAGCTTAACCCTTTACCGAACAGTCCCAAGTTCATACGACCCTAAAGAATAGGCTTTTGAAAACATTTTGGGAAAAGGATGAAATACCCATTATAATAGAAATTTCTGTAATTGAATCGCATTTATTTCGTCGCCTGAAAATGCTTTTAATTCGGATAAGTCCAAAATTTTGTTGTTTGATAAAGAGTTAACTCTTTACCACACGAGAAAATTTTAGACTGGTCCAAATTGAAAGCATTTGCAGACGACAAAATAAAGGTGACTGAAAAATTAAAATTTGGTTTGGGAAGAGTAGAAAACACTGTGGGAAAAGGAGAAAATGCTGGTTACCAGCATTTTCTCCTTTTCCCACAATGTTTTCCAAAGGCTTCTTTCTCAGGGGCGTCAAAAGTAGGGATTGTGTGGTAATGGGTTAACTGCTATTTACAAGGGCATAGGAACAAAGGGGATAAGGACAATCATTTTGGGAGATGGGGGGGAGGGACACAAACATTTGTACTGGATATTTAAGTTATTTATGGATTACAAATGCATTTTACAAATGCGCAGCGCTCTGGCGAAAGGGGTTTAACACTTTACCAAACAATCCCTGAGAAAAAAGCCTTCTGAAAACACAGTGGGAAAAGGAGAAAATGCTGGTAACCAGCATTTTCTCCTTTTCCCACAATGTTTTTCACCCTTCCCAGGATAAATTTCAATTTTTGAGTCACATTAATTTTGTCGTCTGCAAACGCTCTCAATTTGGACCAGTCTAAAATTTTGTTGTTTAGTAAAAAGTTAATGTATCTCAATGATAAATTATATCAAGCAATTCATCAAATAATTATGGACCCACAAAACCCATTTTTTCCAACAACCGACTTAATCATGGGAATGGTCTTTGGACAAGCAGAAAATTTACATATAGCAAAAACTCGATCCATGTCAGTCTGTGCGGACTGCGCAGGCAGACATTGGTCGATACTTTTTGCAGGTGCATTAAAGCCGCTTTTCACAGAGCATGGCTTATAGTTATATTCCTAGACCAAAATGTCCTTGGTCACGTTTGAAATAGCCACCCCACGAACCCTTCAACACTCCGCTTTACCAGACGAAGAAAAGAACGTGGAAAAAGGAGAAAAAGACGGTGACCAACATTTCCCCCTTTTCAAGCATTGTTTTGTACTCTTTCAAGATAAAACTCGACGTTCGAGTCACATTTGCAATGTTGTCTGCACACACGTCTGTAGTTTTGCTGTCCTGTAAAGCGTTTAAAAAAGTTCTTATGTCATTTAAAGAGACGTTTGAGTCCTAACTCAGAGAATTTTTTAGATACCCCAAAGGTACAACAAAAGGAAAACTATTTGAATCTTAACCACACGACAAAATTTTCAACTTTTCTAAATTGAAAACTCTTGCAGACAACAATATAAGCATCGCTCAGATGATTGGATTTGTGTTTGAAAGGGTAAAAATCATTGTCTGAGAAGTAGAAAATGCTGGTCACCAGAATTTTCTTCTCTTTCTTCTTTCTTTTCAAATGCTACTTTCCCTAGAGTCATTAAAACACGGGAATGCGTGGTAAAGGGTTAAAAGAAATTAATATTTTTATCTCTTGGGTGTTCTTGGGAGATGTGGTTCCGAGCCAAAGCTTAGCAAGGATGAAACCAGCAAAAAAAAAACACACACACACAGAAATATGTAGAGAGTGATCTGCCGCTTTGATAAAACTTAACCACATTTAAAACCATTCAAAACCATCCTTCATCATTTGAAGAACATTGTAGGTAAAGAAGTAATTGCGAGTAATAAGGCTTAGTTTCGTTTCTCCACTATGTTTTCAAAATACTGTTTAACATTGTGAGAAAAGTTGTAATTGTTTGTAATAAGTTATTGTTCCTTTTCTCCTCAATGCTTTCAAAGGCTTCTCACGACAAGAGGCCCAAAGAGCTGTATTTGTACGGTAACAGGCTACAACATCGTGCTAATGCAAGACATTGCTCAAGGCTGAACAATAAATTCATAACATAATGGTAGATTTCCCCTTGTTTTTCGGCGTGGCTCAATATCCTGATTTTTGACCTACTTTTTGGCATTGATATACTCGAATGAATATGTAATAATTTTCGATTGGTCAAAAATGCGGACATGTTAATTCTGTGTATCGAAGCAGGCCTATTTGCGGGCACACTACCAGCATTGTTTTCCACTTTTTCACAGAAAACCCCCAGTACATCTATTTGAGCCACATGTAATTAGTCGTCTGTAAAATGCTTCCCATTTGGACTTGCCTAAAACTGCGTCGTCTGGCTTAGACTTAAGCATTTCTACAACTTGTTAAGGCAACTATGTGGCGTCCGTTGTCGTGAGGTATAGCGTCAAACTCGCAACCATAAGGTCCCAATTTCGATTTTCGGGAGCAGGTGTCAATTTTTGGACCATTCATTGGCCCACACAATCGGTGCGAGTACTGGTGTAGTTTCCAGGAAGCAGAATCGAAAGAGATTAGGATGAGTTACAAAACTCTGTTTCTCAATCGGTGTAAAAGAAAAAAAAAATTCAAACTAAATAACTATGTAGAAACAATAAGCAGGACTGGTGCCATACTTTCATGAACTTATTACTACTTAGCTGCAGATAACTTTGTAAATATCCTTGTAAACTTCGATACAGCGAAAAATAATCATGAATGATGGTTTCATATATGGATACACATGAAAACATAGACATTTTAACCTTTTACCACACAATCCTGAGCCTTGTTGACAGTGGAAAAAGCCTTTTGAAAACATTTAGAGGAAAGGAGAAAATGCTGGTAAACAGCATTTTCTCCTTTTCCCACAATGTTTTCTACCCATTTCCATGCAGTTCTATTATTTGAGCCACATTCAAATTATCATCAGCAGAGCACTTTCAGTTTTGGACAAGTGTAGGACTTTATCCCGTGGTAAAGAGGTGAGGAGATATTAGATAATACCCGAATACTCAATGCAGAAATATAGGGGGCGGGGGGAACCAATGTCCATGTTTGATGGTACATACGAGTCTGTGATAGGATTAACTTGGTTGACTGTCTACCAAACTTATACATTTTAGACTTGTCCAACTCAAAGGCATTTGCAGTCAACATTTTTAACGTGCCTCAAATGATGGAAATTGCCTGTGATATGGTAGAATACATTATGGAAATGGAGAAAATGCTGGTTACCAGTATTTTCTCCTTTTCCCAGAATGTTTTCAAAAGCCTCTCTCTCAGATTGTTAAAACTCGAGATTGTTTGGTAAAGGGTTCAGTAAGAACTAAAAGAACTTGTTCATCACAAAATTTATTTATAGTCTGTTCGTGAATAAAGAAATAAAGTAAGCGAACAATAAGTTATATATACACATTGAAAAATATTGAAAACAAAAAATAATGCCTGAATAATTTGTACATTGGACACTTACAACAGAAAAAAAAAAAATAAGAACATTATTACATATATTATGCATTGTATTGATATTCAAACAATGAACAAAGAAATTGTGAACTGAACAACTGAAACAAATTTCACAGAATTTAACATACATGTATTACATACTTGGTAGCTTTCAATCAACTCAAGTAGGCAAATGGACTGATTTCTCTTCTTAACCCACACGTACTTGACTAAGGGTAAATTTTGCACAGATTGTAAACCAAGATCAGTTTGAACATACCTGCAATCTGGGCCCATATTGACAAACCATTTTTAAGTACATTCTTAGGCTTATTCTCAAGAATTTTCAAAATTTGAAAGTAACACAATTTCTAATTGGCTAAACTATTTGGTTTAGCCAATCAGAAGTTGTGGAATGGTTTTAACCATTCAGAAGTTGTCATAAGTTCTAAACCTAGATTAACCAGCATTTTCTCTTTTTCTCACAATGTATCCCTTCCACAGCCAAGATAAAAAAAAAACAGTCACCTAAAATAGCGTATGGGATAATATCTTTGTATATTATTGAGAGTGACATTTTACAACATCACCGGTGAAAAATCAGTTTCACTTCCTATTTCTAGTTGCCATGACAACAAGAAAAGATATAAACAAAACAGAGAAAAAACAAGCTAAATAATTTGATACGTCTAAATCTAATATGACTTCAAAATACACGAAACAATGGATAGATCTATTTCTCTTTTTGCCGAGAGGCATATATATATATAAAAATACAAAACAATTGATTTTTCTCTTTTTCCTCGAGACAGTTGTCTGAAGTCACATGTACTAGAGCACCTCGTATAAGCGTCAATTGCCGCCATTTGAAGTCTCTCGTCAAGCTTGGCGCAAATGACAATTGATCTGTCAGTTCGCATCAAAATGCAAACACAAATTACGAAGTGTCAGATCAGAAATACAATCTACATTGATTTGAAACTGAATATGTCATCACGTCAAATTCAAAATTTCAAACTCGGAGTCCATTTGATGTGATCACAACGCCATCTGTTGTGTACTTAAAATGGCGCCAAACTATCAAAAAGCATTTCACAAGGGCTGAAACTCCAGCAATGGCCAATAGCACGATAGTAAAGATCGTGTTTCTCGCACCTTCATCGTAATTCTTAGAAATACTGCCGGTCAGTCCAACAATTAGAACAATGTACGGTGTAAACGTGTACCTCGTGTATCGGTCCAAAACTAACCAATCTGTTGCCAAAAACACCAATATGACGGCCGCAAGGACGGACAAACTGGCTGTGGATGCGTCTCTCTGGTCGATATCGGTGGCTGATCGGTAAGTTATTACCATGGCCATGTTCAGAAGGGTAGCGATGGTGCACCATGTTGCATACATACTGAGACCGTTCTGGACAAACAAACGTGTAAGCCAAACGTCAACTTTCCTCTCTTGTTTCACCAACATGTTCATATTTCTGTCCAAAGCTCTGTACGAAAATACCAACGGAATAATCAAAGTAACAACCATCAAGAACAGGACAGCAAAAGCAGCAGGGATTATTTCTCTGTCGAAAACAACCATCCAGGTACAGTTGAGAGCCAAGTTTATGAGATACGATATCAGAAATGGTGCTGGTAGGAGTATCGGGTTTGTATACAGAGGTCCCTGGTCCGTTTTTCTGAACAGATTTATAAGTGTGTAGATGATCCACAGGGCTTGCCAGGCGTAGATAAAGCCCCAGATAGAGAAGGTCCATCCTGCCGGTGTAATCTCCAGATAATATTTGTCTGACAGGGTACCCGTATCGGAATTATAAAGAGCTGAAATAAAAACAGGGGTGCTACATTTAGTACTATGTACAAACAATCATAAAATATGTTATGCCGAAATACATGAACTGCAGCGAACTCATTCGAGCTGAATCCTTTTACTGCCTTTTGCACACACAGTAGATCAATATCAGAGAGCAGAGAACGAGCAGTCTGATCTTTGACCTATTCCGTCCCGGACTATAATAACAAAAAACTGAGCCATGCAATGGCAAAAGGGGGCTTAACTCTTTACCAAACGACATAATTTTAGACTTGTCCAAATTGAAAGCATTTGCAGACGACAAAATAAATGTGACTCAAAAATTGAAAGTTGACTATAGAAGAGTAGAAAACATTGTGGGAAAAGGAGAAAATGCTGGTTACCAGCATTTTCTCCTTTTCCCACAATGTTTTCAGAAGGCTTCTTCCTCTGGGTCGTAAAAACCAGGGATTGTTTGGTAAAGGGTTAATGCATCTCCGTGATGCATTATTCCAAGCAAGTCATCACTTAACTTTGGATCCATAAAATCCATTTTGTCTAACAACAGACTGAATTCGGGGGTAAAATGGTCCTTTGACATACCGAAAAATTACAATTTTGCAAAAAAGTTTCCACCCATGTCAGGCTGCGCGGACTACACAGACCCACATGGGTCGATACTTTTTGCAGATTCATTAAATGCCTTTACACAGAGCATGATTCATGCAGTTAAATATCACGAAGAATATCGGAGTATATATTCAAGATAAGACTGTCCGTGGTCGTGAGGTAGAGCGTCTGCCTCATAACCAAAAGGTCCTGAGTTCGATACCCGGCAGCAGATGTCAACTTTGGGATTTTTCATAGGCCCACACATTCGGCCCGAGTATTGGTGTAGTTCCCGGGAAGCAGAATCGAGAGAGATTAGTGTAAGTTGTAAGAACTTGTTTCTCAATCGATGTAAAATAAATATGTTTAAACTAAGACAAGACTGTACGTTCCGTTCAGTTTGATCTTGAGCTATACTACTCGCTACACTAATGCAATATCATAATTACAGTAAAGAACCTCCTCAACATCGTGGCTCAAATGATAGGATTTGTCTTTGAAAGGGTTAAAAAATATTGAGGGAAAAGTAGAAATACCGGTTACCAACATTTTCTCTGGGCATTTTCAAAGGCCTTTTCTCGAGGTCGATAAAAAATCTTTTGAAAGTGTGAAAAGGCGTTGTGATCGGAAATCCTGGTTCGATTCCCATTTGGCTAAACTGGCTACGTGGGAACTTCCTTGGGTAAGATCCTACACCATTTAAGCCTAGTGGGGAGTCAAATTAAAAAAAAAATGCATGTACAATGGCCGTAATATAACTGATTTGAAAACTGTTGAAAGTCCAATAATAACTGGATCTATAATAAACACAAGAGCTCGGCCGCAGTTGCTTTTTTAGTGAAAATTTTAAGTCGAAATTGTGCCAGATATATATGTATATCAGGTTTACCTGTCCTTCTTGCATGGATTCCCCTCGTCAATAGTGAATAACTAGAACAAGTTTGAAGTAAGTATCTTCATTAATGAAAAAGACACCAGAATCTGTCAAAAATTTTCGAACGAAGACAACGCGGGACACAGGCGACGATAGGGCTATGACAATACCTCGCGTCATCAACGAAAACGGTCGAGGGAAAAAAATATACAGAAAAAGGGAACCAACCTGTGTTATTGTTGGAAGCGAGAAAGTTGAATACCAGCGTCACGGGGAACATGCAGGTTACCAGCACCGTCAAAATTATCAGTGATACTTTGTGTCCCATCGCCATGGTTGCTCGTGTTCTTAAAAGTCCAATAGACTAGATCTAGTTGGCTTCAATGAATAATGTCTGAAAATTTCAATGAAATTTCAATCATTAACTACCAATGACAATCAATGTAAATAACTTTGCGGACAACATTGATCAAGATCAGACTGTACAGAACATGCTACCTGATCATTAGGCTAGTATCAGCCTGTGCGGACTGTGCAGGCAAAAAAGAGTTGACAATTTTTGTACATGCATTAAACCTGCTTTTCACACAGTACGACTCATTCTCGACCTCTAAAAGTATTCATTAATTTACAACGAACAAGTTAATTAAACACTGAAACATAATCTTCCAATACTTCACGGTTGATTGGGGAAATTTATCACCTAATCTCAATGCAGAAGTAGATCTGCGAACTATACAGTGTGAAGTCGCCAAGTTACAATGTAAATGTATATTTTTGGCGCTCTTTGAAAGGATGTTATGAGCGTGACGGTATGACGCAATAAACGGACGTGACACCATCACGCGGAAAGGGTTAGCTTCACTTTTCGTCTCCATCAATACTCTCTGTGCTCTGATTTTGATCGTATTTCAGCATCTTGACAATAGAAAATCTGTTTGGTTTGTATGAAGTCGGACTTCAATCCGCCTCAGAAATATATCAGAATTTCATAACGTTATCTGCAAAAGCAATTGTGCTCTATGTCTTTTCATAAAACCAATTAGGCCTTTATAACGTGTTTCAGCAAAGAAACAAGTTTATACTACTCTTTGATATACAATTTGTTATGATGAATCGAGATAATCATCTTCAGTGCTTACATGATTCATTAAAGATATTAATTAAGACGATTTCATGAGTAAAAAAAGAAATATACCATGAAGTATGCATGTGTTTGTAATCAAGAAACATTAAAAGGGATAGACAATTGATGAAAAAAAAATGAAAAATTCAAGCAAACAATTCACCTTCACCAATAACAAAAGAATTTTCTTGTGGAAAAAAAAAAACGGCTTACCTTTCTAGTGTCACTTGAACCCACCGTAAAAAATTTACTCAACTAGCCATGTGCTGTTTATTTATATAGTATAAATCGGTTCTCATACAGTCTATTTATAGATTTTGCTTACATAACGGTTTACAGGGGCGTAGCAAGCTTGTTTACTGAAAGAGTAAATATTGTTGCTTTCAGAAAATAACAAAAAGATCTAGTTCTTTGCTTGACAGAATTTAGTTCTATGTGGTTTATTAAGATTTTTTCTTCTTGGTATTGATCTAACTATATATGCTTACATTCGAGACCAGTTTGCCTCTCTTCCTTCATATTTTAACGACTTTCAGTTTCGTCTTCATGTCATCATGCCTAAGATCTGCCTTCTATACATGTATTTTGAACAATATTTAACAGGGCTGAAACATTATTTATATACTCTTCTACTTTAACTATTTCAGCAAAATTATAAACCCCATCTCTTTCGATGGCCGTAAATACAATCCACTGAAGAAACTCAGATCCATCTACTAGGTTGACTAAACAATCAGACGGTGTAGATCAAGGATCAGACTGCACTGAACGTGCAGTCTGATCTTGATCTAAGCCGTCCGCAAAAAAAAAAAGCCTGAGTTCGCCTTTAACACAAAACAAGCTAATGAACATCAACCTTTCAGAGGTCATTAACTTTTGTCTGCAATAAAATGTGCCCCCAGGAGTTGAAATGGGATGAATTCTCGCCTAATGGTCATCGATTTGTTACTTTGTTTTGATGGTATGGTATTTTTTAAAGGTTATTATCCGTAAGTATAACTACCATTAAATAGCTTTTAGAGCGTGTAAAATTTGGGCGATTGATTGATTGATTGATTGATTTCGTTAGTTGGTTGGTGGATGGATGGATGGATGGATTGTTTACGCAGTTTTTAACATTATTGCAGTCCTTATCACGGTGAAGGCTCACTTATTCATATACGTATGTCCTGAGCTTCCCTGGTACTAGGCCAGGGCTCTGAAGCCTCCTGCTCAAGGACATGTCTCATGAACTACACGGTGCATGGAGTGAGGATCGAACCCTTTAACTTTTTGTTGCGGGTCCAATACCCAGGACCCCCGTAACATTGGGCGATATTTAAATCGTCACAGTCATGATTATCAAAGGCACAAGATAGCGACAAAATACAGCCTTTTCTCTCCCTGTGTCCACTTTCACCAACCTATCTAAATCAGTGAACGCCATTGTAGACTGGTCCAGATTAAAGGCGATTGCAGGAGACATATAAAGTCCCGCTCAACTGATGGGATTTGTCTTTAAAATGGTAGAAAAGGTTTTCGCACTTAAAACACTGCACGTAGACTCAGATCAAACGCAGGGTATAGCAGTGGCCAATCCGAATCTACAGTCGACAACTAGAACAGCGATAGCTATCGACAGAATAGACAAGATTTTTTTGCAGTAAATGAAACCTCAAGCCCAAGCAAAGGCTCGGATTTAGAGAAAATTCTAGAATAAGGTTGAATTGGGTCAATGTTTGTTACATCCTATATCTATCCCGAAGTTTATAGACGAATCTGAGATTACTATGTGGGACCTGTAGGCCTTTAGAGGTCTGTGTAGATCAAGATCAGATTGCACAAGACCTGCTGCCTGATCCTTGATATACTCTGTCTGATATGTCGAATTTAACATTGCGAAACATTGCGACTGTTAACTATCTATTGCTGAAATTATGAAGCTTACCGTATCGGACAGTGTAGATCGAAGATCAGACTGCACGTTTTGTGCAGTCTGATCTTGATCTACATTGTCTGCAAAAGGTCCAAAACGCTGCATTAAGCAGTCTAAAGGTCAAATTTTCTTTTAAGTTTAAGGTTGTTTATTCAATATGTAAACTTTTACCCACCCCAGCCTGACTCTTAATTCTCTCTAAAATCCAAAATGTCTACAATCCACTGTAAAAGATTCAGCTTACATCTACTGCGTAAATTTCTGAATTGTTCGGTCAATAACTATCGCGATCAAGCTAGCCTACTATGGATTCGGGTCAGACACTACGATACGCCGGGTCTGATCTGAGTCTACATACACTGTGTAACTCTATTAAACGCTAACAACGCAATTATAGACTAGCAAAATTCAACGAAATTTGCAAACAACAAATTTTATTTGTCTCAAATGATGGGATTAAATTTGTCGATGAAAGGTTGGAAAACATTGTGGAAAAAGGAGAAAATACTGGTTACCAGCATTTACTCCTTTTCCCACAAAGTTTTCAAAAGCCTCCTTCAGGGTTGTAAAAAATCGAGATTGTTTGATGATCAAGGGTTTTTATTTAGACATAGGCTTCAACTCAAATTTTTGTTTACCTCCAATACACATGCACTTAAAAGGGATCGTTGGTCTGTGTATACAAATAAAACACTTCTAATACCATTTACCTCTTATCCGTCCACAAGATGTTAATAAGTGAAAAAAAAAAGAGCCCGACATCATTCTTTTATAACATGAAATAGAAAATTATTAGCCGAGGCTCAATGTCTATGTTGCCGAGCCCTGGTAGCGCAGTTGGTAGCGCACAGGATTTAAAACAGGGGTGGGGGTCTCTATTTCGGATATCCAGCTCGTACAATTGTTCACCGAGAATTGATGCTAGCCATTGCGACAGATTCATCCCTATTTCATCGCTGATCATTGTTTCGACCATGGGTTATGTGGAAAAGCAGTCTGTGGCTTTGGGAGAATATTGTGCGAAATCGGCGTTAAAAACCATATAACTGATCAATCAATCCATGTCCAAGTTGGCGTAACACGCAGTCAATGTCCAAGTGGGGTCAACACGGGGATGGCAGAAAACCACTTTCACTTTTTACATGGTGACAATATTTCAGACTTGTCCAAGTTGAAAAGCCTTTGGTGAATCAAAGCTGACTCAAACGATTGGATTTGTTTTGAAATGGTAGAAAACATTGTGGGAAAAGGAGGAAATGACGGTTACCAGCATCTCCTCCTTTTCCACAATGTTTTCAAAAGCCTTCCTCTTTAGGGTTGATAAAATGCGGGCTCGTTTCATATTTATAAGATTAAATCGCTAACAATACGAAATATTAGTCTTTTTCAATCACTTCAACAGACCATTTGAAGCGTTGTCCTTTTACATGGGGGCGGGGGAGTAAAATACTTAGCTGTCTATTTTACAAAAATAACGGACATTGTAGATCTAAAATCAGGCAACACGTTCTTTGTAGTCTGATCTTGATCTACACTGTCCACACAAGGCAGTCCGATCTTGACCTAACTACTCCCCTGCCGTTTGTTTAGATGTTGTTTGTGTGGAAAAGGAGACAGCTAAATAAACCTTTTATCAAATAATTCGATGTTTTAAGGGCTTTTTAAGAAATGATGGTTACAAGGCTACCAGCATTTTCTCCTTTTAACACAATGTTTTTATCATTTCAGTTGGTTGATTGATTTGTACGGTGTTTAAAGGCAGAAACTGTTTTCTCCTTTTCACAAAATGTTTTCTACTCTTTCAAAGACAAAATCCATGCTTTTTGCTATGATTACTATGTCGTCTGCAAATGCCTTTAATTGTGGCATATCCAAAGGTTTTGATCTTTGGTACAGAGATCAGAACCTCATGCGTGTCACCCGCCTCGTTATAACTTGACCATGGGGAACTGATTACAGTTCGCAGCAGAACACTTTAGAAAACATTGTGACAGAAGGAGGAACTTAGCACTACATGTATATCTTCATTTTGACGTTTTTCGGCACACCGACCTTGTTGAAATCATTGCTATTTGTTATATAGGATTTTTTGGTTTGTTTGTATTGGAATGTAACGCCGTTTTAACAGCTTAATGCATGTGTTTCCTAGCTTTCTCACACCAATACAGATACAACTTTCCTTCCAAGCTACTGACTAATTTTCTCACACGCAACAGAGGTGAGAGGCGAAAAATCGCTGGAAAGAAAGTTTGCCTCAACCAGGTATCGATCCCACAACCACAAGGTCATGAGTCAGCCAACCAGTGAGCTACCCGGTCAAGCTTGTTTTATTCGAATGGGAAATGACTGATATAACTCTTCAAACCTACCAGACATCAAACAATAAGACTTTTCCTAATCGAAAGCATGTGCAGAAGAAATATTTCAATTGCAGCATTTTCTCCTTTTCCCACAATGTTTACAAGGGACCTCTTCATCAGGATTGTGTGAGAAAGGTTTAAGGTATGTATGTCACATAATATTGTCGTCATTTCGTGACTTATCACCCTTTCTTCAAGTTTAACCAAATATGACACAGGGTATTTATGAGACCAACGAGCCACGAGTTAAACTGATGAAAAAAATCTTGAAGTTTTTAAAAATAAAGCTCGGAAATGATATGGGAACATTGAATTGAGCAATACAATTGGTCATCCCCCACATATTTTCTAAGACATCTTATATTAAAAAAAAAAACAAACGCTTAATATGGAAATGGGTAAAGCAGATTGGACACTAGTATACTGTATTTAAACGAGTTTGCTATTTGGTCCATAAGTAGTAAATAAGTGAAATGACGTAGAGGAGGGTGCAGCTCTGACCTTTGATTCGATTCTATCTGTGTGTCTCTTGTCTGTCTGTCTGTGGAGGGGGGGGGGGGGGAGGGGAGGGAAAGAGAGATGTATATGTATTTCTTTATTCTGTAAATAAGGCCACCGGCCCATAATGCATAACATTAATAATTACTATACAATGTACAATGTTATGAATGAGAGAGAGAGAGAGTCTGTCTAGGACTTAGTTTGTTGTCAATTGGGTTAAACGATTCAAGTATATCGTTGACTAAAACGCACTTAAAATAATAATCATTGATTTGTTTCATAACCGGCTAAATACTCATACATACGTCACAATAAATGAACTTTAAGTTTCATCACTGGTATCATATGTTGTCTTCTATCGTTAAAAAAAAAAGACGAAAATTAAAGCGTATTTATATATAAATTATTATAGAGTAACCCTTAGCCTGGTAAACGCGACTCCACGTACTTTTGCGGGCAGGGTAGATCAAGATCAGGCTGCATAGAACGTGCAACAGTAACACCTGAAAGGAAATTGCTTTATCTTACCGTTACGGATCCATGTATTCAGGAAGGTTCTTTAACGAAAATGTGAACAATGTACACATTTTTTTTTCAGAATCGTTTTCAAAAACAACTTCATACAATAAATGTCAGAATCAAGAGAGGAAAAATTCCTGCCGAGATTACTTGCACGTCGGGAAGAGAATCAAGTCGCAAAGGCTAACGGGGTTTGACAGTAAATTACTCGTTTGACTATAGGCTAACTAAATGTAACAGAGCACTTGACATTTTACTTTCTCTCGGAAACCAGATTTGAAACTTGCTAAATCAAAAAGATCTTCGTAAAAGACGGAAAATGGATACGAGTCTGGGCTTAGTATCTCAAATAATTGAAAACATTACAGCGATAGGAGAAATTGCTCGTAACGAGCAATTTCTCCTTTTGCTGCAATGTTTTCAAACAAGGTACCCAGTAAAACGGAGAAAAAAATCATCTGTCCAAGGTTATTTTAGGAGATCCAAAATGAACTAAAAAATAACCTTGACTGGTTTTGAAATCGTCAGCTTTCTCATCAAAAGGAAGCCAAGTCCATCGTCGACACAGTCAAGCGGAAACCAGTTATGTAAATTATTCAAATCGTCTCCAGTTATGTCATAGGCTAGTTACAATTTTGTGAACAAAACGCGTTCTTCAGTTTTAGATCTATTTCACGGCGATCAGTGCACCTACCTATACCTTCATGGAATGTGTGCACCAGTACCCTTTCCTAGCCTTTGGCTGCTTTCCCACTTAATTCATTCAATGGAGTATACAGCGGTGAAACCTGGATACTTGGTTTAATAATAGAGTGCAGCCGAACTAAAATTCGATTCAGATACATGTACTTTTAACTCTTTACCAGACGACAAATTTTAGGTTCATTCATACTGACAGCGTTGAGGGCGACAAATTAAATGAATCTGACTTGACGGGATTTGTTCTTGAAGGGATAGAAAGCCTGTGGGAAAAGGAGAAAATACTAATACCAGTATTTCTCCTTACCTACAGTTTTTTCACACCCATCCTTCTTCGGCGTCTTTTACATACGATCCCGATCTGTAGGTGAAGGGTTAAATTACACCCCTGGGGTTAAGATTTTTCCCTACCAATATAAAATGGCCTGCAACACGCGAAAAGGGACATTCGGACATTTGCGTAAAGTATCGTTTCGGATCGGCCTGCGCAATCCGCGCAGGCTATTCCGAAACGACACTTTACGACCACATTAGATTTTGTCCAAAAGTAGGCTTGCGCAAAACAGAAAATTACATAGAAACGGAAAGTGTCGTTTCGGATTAGCCTGCGCGGAGTGCGAAGGCTGATCCGAGACGACACTTTACGCAAATATCCAAGTGCCTCTTTTCGCGTGTTGCAGGCCAAATGGAAGCGCATGAAAAAGCGTGTTTGTTTAATAACAATTCTTTCACATGAGACGGTTTATAACAAAGAACAATTTTAAGTTTTTCACATCGTTATCTGATCTGAACATCACTTTGTATTGTTATTATATGTCTATAAAAGATATCGTCATTGTCCGGAGAGATTAAAGGTAACGTATGGTCACAAATCAATGGGTTCGGATTGACGACAGACGGGGGCGTGGTCAAAATCACGTTTTCAGCAATGTGCGCATATGACACATCTTATACAATTTTGAATGACAGGTTTGTTTTTTTTTGATAGGTTTAAAATTTGAAATTGAATTTCGTAAAGGCCGATATCGTTGTCGAATCTGGATATCCTCATACTCTTTTTTTCTCTCCTTAAAATGTTGTTCTTTCATGATATACAATTTAATCCTTTCCCACAAATATCCCGACTGTTAACGACATTGACAAAAAAAGCTTCTGAAAGCGTTGTGGGAAAAGGAGAAAATGCTGGTACCAGCATTTTCTCCTTTTCCACAAATTTTACTATCCCCCCTACAATAAATTTCAGTTTTTGAGTCGCATTTATTTTGTTGTCTACAAATGCTTTTAATTTGGACCGGTGTAAAATTTTGCCGTATGGTAAAATTTTAACCACTTCATTTTCAGTCAATGTTAACTTTCTATATCATCGTAATTTCATCGATGCTTTTTGTAAATGTCTTAAAACTTTCGGGGGATGGAGATCAACGATCAGACGGCATAGAACTTCCAGTCTGTTCTGATCCTCAACAGTAAGCGATGCCTATTCTTTATTCTGTGTTTCTTTAGGGAGTTATGAAGCCTCTTGAGATAAGACATTTTCAGATTTCGCGTAAACGCTGATGGGAATGTCACATGGTCAATAACATCCGCGGAGTAATATGGGATCGTATTCGAACGGGGGCGATGACGTCATATCCGGTCTCATAAAATTCTACTGGTTTCAGATTGCATAACGACGATCACTTTTCTACACAATCCCGACTTTTAACGACTCGCAGGAACAATGCTTTTGAAAACATTGTGGGAAAAGGAGAAAATGCTAATTACCTATGAAAGGAAAATTTTATGTTTCTAGTTACATTTGATATGTCGTCTGCAAATGCTTTCCGGTTCGACTAATCTAAAATTTCGTTGTTTGCTTAAGAATTATAGATCTACAACGAAATAACAGAAAGAACTTTCTTTGAAACTGTCCAGTTTCTTCACGTTTACAGAGAAAAATATATTATGTAGTATTTGCATATATTCGCGTTTAAAGATATTTACTGATTCACGGCAGAAATCTTTGTATGCCCCTTTAAACTAAATGCAGATGTGGAAAAACGTGATTGGGAGGGAAAATGCAAATAAGGTTTGGAGCCCATATAATTGATACTAAAACAAAAATCAAATTTTATGTAACATTTAAGTTTAAATTGGCCTTAAAGGTCTACCATGACCAACATTTCGCCTGATCGCACCTCTAAAAGTATTTTAACCCTATACTCAACAGACCGGTGTATTAATGATCCTGTGGTAGAAGGCTTAAGAAAACATTGTGGAAAAAGGAGAAAATGCTGAAAACCAGCATTTTCTCCATTTCCCACAACGTTTTCAACCATTCCATAGGCTATTCCCATCGTTCGCCATACATGTATTTTGCTGCTTGCAAATGCTTTCAATTTGGAAAAATCTACACGTATGTCGTTTAAAAATTAACACATTGCTGTGCTTGATAGTCTACATCAACGAATTGTATAGACCACCAAATGGGTAATATTTTCGAAGGACAGACAGGTTATTACTAATTTGAAAAGCAGTAAGTTGCAAAAAAAAAGCATTGCTTTTCCAAAAGATCTGTCCCAGAAAACACTAGTATAGGAGGAAAATACTTGGATACCGGTCGACAATATTTTCTTGCTCCCTTACACAATGTTCATGTGATTTGTTTTCCCCAATTGTATGGATTCAGATGCATTGAAAACCCCAGCTAGACAAGCAAAGTAATGATGCAGGTTTAATTGATATCAGTCGCTAGGCTTGAGAAGAGAAGACAAGAAATATCTTTATAAAAACATAAACGGCGTGAATTTGCCAGTAAGTAGACAAGGTCCCTCAAAATAAACATGTCTACAGATTTGACCAATCACAAATTTTTATTTATTCATTTGTTATCATTACCAAAAAGTAGGTCTAGATCTAAAGCCCGCATATTCAGCTACGCCGGGAAAGTCCTAAAATAAATTCAAACATTAACCCTGAAGTTTTTAGTTATCATGAACGTATTACGAAATACTCTACAGTACAGAGTACTTATATGCATTCCAACCTTGACCTATGCATGTACTATGCGCATCTATGCAGTTGTAATTTGCGTTATTGGTGTGTCCTTCAGTCGCTTTTTAGCGCCACTCCATTGTGCCATTCTCTGTGAAAAGGGGGCTTAATGCATCTGCAAAAAGTATCGACCCAGGTCAGCCTGCGCAGTTCGCGCAGGCTAACCCGAGTCGATACTCTTTGCTGCTCGTAAATTTTCAGCATGTCAAAGGACCAGTGTATCTCATGATTTAGTCCGTTGTTAAACAAAATGGATTTTATGGATCCACAACAATGTAATGAATTGCTTGGTATAATGCATCATGGAGATGCATTATACCTCCTTTTGTCATAGAATGGCTCATATTTTTTGAGGATGGTGTCGATCAAAATTAGAATGCAAAAATGTCACAATTGTAGTCATGAATCTACACCGTCGTACACGTAAAGATTTTTCTACCGAAAATATTTTTGAAATCACAAAAAAAACCCCGAGGTTTCACTATAAGCTGAAAAATTCCCTTACTTATACCAAACGACAAAATAACTGAGACTAAAAAAATAAAATTTACTTTTAGAAAGATAGAAAACATAATGGGAAAAGGAGAAAATGCTGATTACCAGCATTTTCTCCTTTTCCCACAATGGTTTCAAACACCTTCTTCAAGGTCGTTAAAACTCGGGTTGTCGGTTAGCTTGTAGAAAGTTCTTGCCCTGTAATGCTCCCTTTGTAGGCACTAAACTCAGAATGTAGGCCTACTTTTGATGTTGAAGATCAATCAATTAATCAAGTTGACCTGACCCTTTCCAAAATATTCTCGTACACAAGATTTTTTTTTTCCACACGAATGAACGCTTTAGAAAACATTAAGCAAACATTTCCTTCTTTTCTCAAAATGAATTTATATCCCACCAAAGACTTATCCCATTATTAAAACCGCATTGACCCTGTCGTCTGCAAATGCTTTCAATATTGGTGGGTCTACAAGACTGTCGTCTGGTTTCCCTTTACCAAAAGACAAAATTATAGATCTGTCCAAATTGAAAGTATTTGCAAACGACAAATGAAAGCTCCTCAAAAATTAAAGTTTTTTTTGGAACAGTAGAAAACATTGTGGAAAAAATCGAGGAAATGCTGGTTACCAGCACTTTTCCCACCATGCTTTTAAGAGCCTTTTTCCTTTGGGTCGTTAGAACTCTGGATTTTGTAGTTAAGGGTTAAAACGACTACTCCGCGCCCCTTTTGGGGCACACTGAAAGATAAAGATGATACAAAAGGTAAAGTTTCTTTTTCTTTCTTTCAAGATGGTCCCAATATATCCACTATCACCATTAAAATCCAACAATTGACATACATGTACTATTAATATTGAAACAGAAAATTTCACATAAGAAAAGTTTTGGGTTTGCACAATCAATGGACAAATAAAGGAAAGAAGAAAGAGAGGATACAAAAAGACGTTACAGAATTCATAAAATTATGTTTTTATTTCTAATGTTCCAATGACCTCTCTGTCTCAAACAGCATTAAACTTTACGATTCAAACACTTATTCGGTTGCCAACCAAACGTTCAATACAATCTTCGAGCTACAACGTTACATCTTTTCAAAATATTCTCATTTCTGTTGCTTGTACATGCTACAAAGAGGAGTCCAATTGAGCACCCCAAATCCTAACTTATTGTATCTCTCACCTTCACATCAAGAGTTCGTCTTGTTATGGCTATCAAAGTTACCTCCCTTTAATGAATGCAACTCTGATAGGCTGGACAAGGTGTTGAGATGCTTTGCCCAGGCTGACGCCTGTTTGAGAGCTGTATCCTGGCAAAGGGAGGGAATTAATGCAGCTGCTGTAAGTATCGACCCTGGTCAGCCAGCGCAGTCCACACAGGCTGACTTGGATCGAAACTTGCATGTCCAAGGACCATTTTACCTGTTAGATAAAATTGATTCAATGGATTCATAGTTGTGAGACAACTTGCTTGGTATAATGCACCACAGTGATGCATTAGACCCTGTTTTGCCATACATGGCTTACTTTTATTGAAACAGCGAATGGCTCAGCCTGTTAGTTTAGACCGAGTGCTTAAGCTAGGCACCTTAGTAGTATATCATGTTGGTTTCATTTGCAGCCACACTCTGGTCAGACATACAGCAATCCTTGGTAGATCCGTTGATCAATTCCCTCGTCTGTGTTACGCTGGGTGATATGCACCTACATGGTTCATTTCTTTGCCGGAAATAAACCACTTTATCGTTCTAAGGCCCCACTTACAAAAAAAAAAAAACAGATTTAAGTGTCAAAACTTCTCTCGAAATCTTTCTAAATACATTTTCGTTGACAAACACTTTGCACATGGAATTTTAAATGTGGTCTACCAATTCCGTTGGATAGATTGATAGATGTGAATAACCTCACCGCAGTTGATGTTGTTACTAACCAATTAACGTGGGCAGCACCACGAATGTTTAAGATCATGTGACTGGCAGTATTTAAAAATGGAAAACTCCTTAATACCAGGAGTTTAGATGCAGTTACGGAATCAGCCGAGTTGTGTCAAGTGCCTGGTCATAACATTTTTTAACACTGTCTGGTCACCTTCCTAATTCTTTACCAGCCTTTCGATTGGCCAAGACATAATGTCCCTGTCCATAACTTTATATATCAAAGATTAGAGATCAATGTCCCTTCATGATTCTTCAGGATTACTCACTGTCCTCTTGATTGCATTCTCCCAAATGAAATTCTTGAACCTGGAAAGAAAATATTCACATGATGTAGCATATCTTATTATTGTGGTTCTCATGTATCATATCTAATTCGTGCAGTTCTTTGTTTACTATTTGTGTACTAAAATTAACCCATTTTTTACACAATTACATGACTCAACGACATTGAGAAAAAATGATTTTGAAAACATTGTGGGAAAAGGAAAAATGCTGTTACCAGCATTTTCTCATTTTCCCATAATGATTTGTATCCCTTCAAAGCCTGCTATTTGGTATGTCTTTGTCAAATTCACAACAACCTTTTGTAGCAAGCTATGCGATTGGTTGGTGCAAATATCAGGTCAAACATCAGAGAAAAAATACCCGAGATATCAGATCGCAAAGCTTGTTACAAATTTATTGTGATTCACATCTCATTGACTGGAAGTTGATTTTGTGAAAATATGAGTATATGCAGTGAAATCTATTATAATCTTTTTAAAATCTAGTTTAGGACAAAGGTAATTGCTCTTATTCTTCAACCCCTTACTTCACTGTCCTGAGCTCTAACAACTGTTAGGGAAAAGGCCTTTGAAAGCATTGTGGGAAAAAGGCAAAAATGCTGGTAACCATTTTCCACTGTGTTTTCTTCCCTTCTTAAGGCAAGTATCAGTTTTTGAGCCACATTTGATATGCCCTTTGCAAATGCTTTCAATTAGTACCAGTCTCAAATTTTGCTGTTCAGTAAAGAGTTAACCCTTTACCAAACAATCCCTGGTTTTCACGACCCTGAGGAAGAAGCCTTTTGAAAACATTGTGGGAAAAGGAGAAAATGCTGGTAACCAGCATTTTCTCCTTTTCCTACAATGTTTTCTACCTTTCCCCAAAAAAACTTCATTTTTGAGTCACATTAATTTTGTTGTCTGCTAATGCTTTCAATTTGAACATGACTAAAATTTTATCGTTCGGTAAAGAGTTATAGTTTCAAAGCATGTCTCACAGGACTTTAACATGAACCAATAGCGCTAAAGACCTCCAAAAAGTGCTTCCTACATCTAACAATTTGTCATTCTTTCTGTTTGCATGGTCTGTGTAGCTGTTTCTAAAGGCATGTCTCAGATACTGGTCTGTTGCCTCCATTCTGCTCTCCAGCCAATTAATGTGCTTGTATTTCGCAAACCTGAGTTATTCATGGAATGCCTTTCTTTTTTAAACTTAACATCCATGTTCTAGAGGTAGATCCTTATCAGCCAAGTAGAGCAGTCTCTGAGTCTGAAAAAAAAAAATGTAAAAATAGTATTTAGTGAATAAGAGTTAAGTGAAAAATAACAAGGTGTACTTTATAATTATCATAGTTAAGGGCAGTTATTCATTATTTCATGTATGCTCTAGTTAGATGCTTACACACTTATAATAATGAAATATTTAAAAGTTACTAAGCCTAACAGATATTCTATCAGCCTACTACATCTCCTGTCAGCCTTCTTTATTTTACTCAAACAAACATGTGTATTTAACCAAACATGTGTGTTTAACTACATACATGTAACAAGAACAGATTTGCACACCTTATAAAATATCAAGAAGCAATCAAACAATGAAAGTTTAACAAAATACATATAAACTACCTTTATCTTTTAACACTTCTTTCTCAACCGATAAGCTTACACAATGATTCTTGATAAGCATCAATGCACTAGGGCCAACGTTGGAGGAAAGATGGGGAAATTGGGCAAGATGTGGTTGTCTGTCTTTGGGAAAATCTTGTATCTGGGCCTGCCTATCTATCAACCCTTTGACAAGTCTTTCTCAACATACAATCATAGAAATTTGCTGAAAGTAACTTTGGATATTTCTTTGAAAACACTGTACACGTATATCAAGAACAGGCTGCATATGATATTCGGTGTTCTATTTTGGCCAAAACTTCAGCATAAAATCGCAATTCCATTTGTACATGGTGTTAAACAAGTGTAAAGCAGACAGAACTCCACCACTCAGAGGACAGGACAGATTAGGTCATTAAACCTTGAAAATATAGTCTACAACTCTACCTACAATATAAAAAGGCTTGCTCTGTGAAAAGTGGGTTTAATGTATCTGCAAAAAGTATCAACCCAGGTCAGCCTTCACAGTCCACACATACTGACCTGTGTCAAAACTTTTTGCTATTGGTCAGTTTTCTGCATGTCAAAGGACCAGCGTACCTCATGATTCATTTAAAAAAAATTGGATTTTGTGGATTCATAATTATATGATGACTAACAAATATATGGCCTGCAACACGTGAAAAGGGGCATTCGGACATTTGCGTAAAGTGCTGTCTTGGATTAGCCTGCACAGTCCACGCAGGCTAATCGGAGACGGCACTTTACGACTACATTAGATTTTGTCCTACAGTAGATTTGCGCAGAACAGAAAATTACATTTAAACAGAAATTGTCGTTTTGGATTAGTCTGCGCAGACTGCACGGGCTGATCCTACATGACACTTTACGCAAATGTCCGAATGTCCCTTTTCGCGTGTTGCAGGCAATATCATGGAGATGCATTAAACCCACTTTTGCCAGAGCATGGCTGAAAGTAATTACAGTGTATTACCTTCACTAGGTGAACTGCATACTTCCTACAACTCGTCAACCTAACATTCAGCAATATAACAATTATAATCCTTGATCTATAACAATGCTACAGATATCTCCTGCAGACTTTCAGACTGCTCCATATTGAAAGCATTTCTAGACGACAAATAAAAGGCTGCTCAACTTTGAGTTATCTGACCAGTAGAAAACATTGCAGGAAAAAGAGGAAATACTGGTCACCAGCATTTTCTCCTTTACCTGCAATATTTTCAAGTGGCTTCTTACTCATCATCAAAGTCACTGCATATTTCAACATTTCTCTGGACATGTATATAAATTTGTACCTAGCTCCTGATAATCAGCATTTTCTATTTTAAACGAAGGAAAAAACCTTAGGCTTGTCCATTTCAAAAGCATTTGCAGGCAGCAAATCTTAATTCAGAAGGTAAAAAACATTTTTGGAGAAGGAAAAATGTTGGCAACTGGCATTTTCTCCTTTTCCACAATATTTTCAAAAGCATCATTACTCAGGGTCTTTGAAACACAGGATTGTTTGGCAAAGGATTAAACCATCTACAGCTGACCTTAGTATCTTAACAGCATCTCATCAAATTCTTTTCCTGTACTAGTATAGCATCTCTAAATAAAAGCACTGACTCAGTATGAAATATCATATATACAACTTTATTTACATAATTTAGAGCCTTATAATCTAAAAGTAATTAATCCTTGAACAAAATGATAATCATCATGGATAAAAGAAATGATAGCAAAATCTAAGAAATCAAAGAAAAAGTTACAAATGCAAACTACAGCTTGCTATGTTTGGTACTGAGTAAAAACTTTCAGGTTTCTCTGTGGTTTTTCATTTCATAGATTCCTATCCCACCAATCCATGTATAAAAGAAAACTCAATCAATCAGGCTATATTACCCTACCCCCTTGATCAAACAGAAAGGGACTTTTCTGGACATGCAAAAGACTCTACCTAACATTTTTACAATTAATCATTAACACAAGACTTAATCTGGAAAAAGTTTTTACTGACATTTGTACCTGACATTACTACCTATCTTATCTCCTTACCAAACGACAAAGTTTTGGACTTGTCCAAATTCAAAGCATTTGCAGGTGAAAGTATAAATGTTACTCAGAAATTAAAATGTGTTTCTGGAAGGGTAGAAAACATTATAGGAAAAAGGACAAAATGCTGGTCACCAGCATTTTCTCATTTTCCCACAAAGATTTCCAAAGCCTTTTTCCTCAGGGTCATTATAACACAGAACTGCCTGGTACAGGCTTAATTTAACATTACTGCAACACTATTACACTGAAGCCAATGATTTTCAAGATAGGCTACTGCATGTTATGCTAAAACAGTTCAATATTAATTTACTGATTACAAGATAGTTCAATAGAAATGTTATATATCACAGTGCACAAAACAGTCATCATTGAGTGTGCTTAGTACTTTTTCTTGACTGAACCTTCGTTTAAAATTATCCAATACATAAATCTACATTATAATCAGAAATAAGTAACAAACTATATTGTCTACTAACAACACACAATACAAAAAACAGTAAGGAACCATCTATCAAATTTTACTGCATTTTACTCTAAGACATCAAAATTTCAATTTCTCTTTTTTTCCCTTCTACATTTTAACTCTTACAGCACCTTTCACTACTCGAGCTGCCTTTATGGCCAGTGAACTTAATGCACAGTCTAATCTTTGATCCACACTGGCCACTTTGCTGAGACGCTGAAGGGTAACCTTAAAAATCCTCTTCTTACAGTGTTATTTCTAGAATGTAAATGCCTGTTGGGCTTATTTGTTGTTCTAACGGTCAACAGGTGCTAGTTAAGTTTTAATGCTGCCTTAAACAACTTACACCAAGGATACATTACTTAGAAACAGATATCAATGAATCTGTGAAAAAAAATAAAAACAACTATTTTTGCACATATTTTGAAAACTTCAAAACAGCTAAAACAATTATGACAAACAAAAACTGTAACACTTTGTACTGTGAACAAGCCCTTTTATTTCCAAAATAACTCTCTACCAGACCATATAAATTTATCCTTGTCCATACAGATCTGGACAGCTTTTGCAGACGACAGATGAAGCTTAAATGATGTATTTATGCTTATATTTTTTCTTTTTTGGATGGATAGAAAAAATTGTATTAAAAGGACACATTGCTGAATACCAGCATTTTCTCCTCTTCCAATATTATTTTCGCATGACTTCTTCAACAGGGCCTTACAAATACAGTATAATGTGGAACATGATTAAAGCATTCAACATGAACCTGAGAGAGTCCTTTCAGCTTTTTTAGAGTCAACTATCTCTCTTCCTCAGCCTAACAAACAGCAAATACATGTACACAAATGACCAATGCTATGTGATAAGGGGGTTTAATGCATCTGCAAAAACTATCAATCCAAGTAAGCCCGTGCCGTCCACGCAGGCTGACCTTGTTTTAAACTTTTTACCATTGGACAATTTTCAGAGGATCAGTCTACCTCATGATTCAGTCAAGACAAAATGGATTTCATGAATCCATATTATGTGATGACTTGTTTGGTATAATGCATTACAGAGATGCATTTAAATCCTTTTTCCCAGAGAGCCACTCATCATTATAGAGCACTGAACTACACTTTTATTGAATGTTAATGACTGATTATGACCAAATGACACAATGACTACCACTGCCTCTACTGAACACAATGTTCCTACACTGTTTTTCTATATATACATCTATATACAATACTGCCTGCTTCACTGTACACTTTCTCTTGTCTACCTTTCCAAACCTAAACAATGATAAAAGAACACATTCTTTACACTTTGAAAGAAAAGAAAAACAATAGAAAAATCTATACAAAGACAATCAACTTTAAGTGATGACAATCAATAACATAAACTAATCACTAGATACATTTCACATGACACTTTGAAGCCAGACCTTTAACTCTTTGCCAAACTACAAAATTTTTTACCTGTCCAAATTAACAGCATTAGCAAACAATAACAAACATGCAGCTGCAATGACTTGTGCTTGAAATAGCAGAAAACATTGCAGGAAAAGGTTAACAGCAATTTCTTCCTTTCCAACAGTGTTTTCAACTCCCCCTCCCAGGTTCATTAAAACTTGATACCACATGGTAAAGGGCTAAAGACAGCTTTACAATTTTTGGGGAAAAAGAAGCAAACTGCTTCTTTAGTGTGGTTGCTCAACTCTGTTTCCCACAATGTTTGCAGTATTATTCAAAATGTTTTTATTCTTTCATTCAAAACATTATCTTTTGTGTAAGTTGTCTTTGCCAGCCAGGGAATGGTCCCAAACTTGCCTGTATTGTAATAGGTGATTTATGTAGAGTACATTGTACATACAAATGAGCCATGCTCTGTGAAAAGGGGGCTTAATGCATTTGCAGTCCACGCAGGCTGACATGGACCGAAACTTTTCGCTATCTTCAAGATTTTTGTTTGTCAAAGGACCATTCTACCTCATGATTCAGTTGGTTGCTTGACAAAATGGATATAATGATCCATATTGACGTGATGACATACTTGGCATAATGCATCACGGGGATGCATTAAGCCCCCTTTTGCCAGAGCATGGCTCAAATATATGAGCCATGCTCTGGCAAATAGGGCTTAATGCATCCCCATGATGCATGATACCAAGCAAGTCATCACATAGTTATGAATCCATAATATCCAGTTTGCCTAACAACCGAATGAATTATGAGGTACACCGGTACCTTGACATGCAGAAAATTGGCTAATAGCGAAACGTTTCAGCCCAGGTCAGCCTGCGCAAACTGCACAGGCTGGCCTGGGTCGATGCTTTTTGCATATGCATTAAGGCCCCCTTTTCACAGAGCATGGCTCATATACATACATGTAGTTACAAATGATGGCTTTGTGCCAGCATTGAAGCCTAGAATGAATATAGTTTTAAGTCTTTACCAAATGATAAAATGGTAGACCTGTCCAATTTGAAAGTGTTCGCAGACTACAAACTGAATTCGATGAGTCTTGAGTTTTGCAATATGATGGAGGGTAACCTTTCACAAGACGACAAAAATCTTGTCTAGTCCAATTTGAATGCATTTGAAGATTAAAAAATTAAGTTTTGCTCAAATGACTTAATTTGACTTGGATCGAATTTGGAATGGTTGAAAATATGGTGTCTTCGCTCAGGGTCATTAAAACACAGGAGTGTTTAGTAAAGGATTAATGCATGAATGAAAGTCAATGTATTGTGACAAAAGCAGAAATTGCTCATTGTGAGCAATTTCTCTAATTTTCCACCAAATTTTCAGAAGAGGTCTGCTGCATAGGGCAAAAAAAATAGGGGACGTTGTAACAATAGTACACATACCTCAGGAAATGCTTAATCACCTCTGGGCACCTACAATGAATAAAATACAAAATGAAAACTTTTCCAGAGGAATTGAGGTATTATTCTCTGTATTTTGCCCTTTCCATCAAAAGTTAAGAATAAAATCATGATCCAATTTCTATATGACAATGACATGAGGTATTTATATTTCGTCTACAACCCCAACCCCCACCTATCCAAAACATGGACAGAGATCATCCTTTCTCACAGCTGGAAACCAAGGATGGATTTCATCATGTGATTCACTACCGCCTTCAGAAGAATTATTCCATCCTGACATACACAAGTGCTGAAACAATTGTGGCAAAAGAATTGATTGATTGAATGGTGCTTTATGCCGCTTTCAACATTATTTTAGTCATACCACAGCAACGGATCTCATATTCACATAATGTTCTAGGTTTCATCAGTAAGTGGGTTGGGTTCTGAAGTGTCTTGCCCAAAGGTACTCCCACGGAAAACCCAGTGTGGCAAAGGAGATACTAGTTCTAACTATTTCTTCATTTGGTACTTTAAGATCTACTCATTCAATTAAACATTAACCTTCTACCAAACAATCCTGTGTTTTAACAACCTTGAGGAAGAAGACTTTTGAAAACATTGTGAGAAAAGAAGAAAATGCTGGTAACCAGCATTTTCTCCTTTTCCAATAATGTTTTCTACCTTTCACAGACAAATCTAACATTTGTGGCCATATTTCATCTGTCAGCTACAAATGCTTTCAATATGGACTAATTTCAAATTCTGTTTTCTGGTTAACTCTTTACTAAACAACAAAATTTAAGACTGGTCAAAATTCAAGCATTCGCAGACAAGAAATTAATGTTGCACATATTGAAGACTTTGTCTTTTGAAGGGTAGAAAAAGTAGTGGGAATAAGGAGACGTAACTAGTTACCAGCATTTTCTCCTCTTCCCACAATGTTTCAAAAACCTTTCCTTAGGGTCAGTAAAACTCAGAATTGTTTGGTAAAGGGTTAAAAGTTACAAGGGGCTAAAAGTGTACCTTTGGAATAAGGTTGCATATTTCTAGATGATTGGTTTTCTCTCTGTACAGGTCTACTTCCTACACCCTGTCCCCATCCAGAATCTATTTCAAACAGTGTAACAGAATATACTATTACTACCCCTTCTAAACAGTTTAGTAATGGTTTTTTTGCTTTTCAAACAGATTTTGGATTACACCACAGCAAACACACATGCGGGTGCCAATGCTTGGCTGCACTTGCTTTTAGAGATGGTAAAGATATCATGTAGAAAAAAGGGCATAATTCTGTCAAAAATGTTTTGAGGGTTATCTGCCATGCTTGTATGGGTTCTGCTTTTGGTATTAAACAACTCATCCAAGTTTGAAGTAAGTATCTTCAATAATGACAAAGATATTAGGAAAAGGTTGATTTTCAGTGAAAATTGTAAGTTGAAAAAGGGGCATAACTGTGTCAAAATATTTTATGGTCACCTGCCCCTGTTGTATGGGTTCCCCATTTGATAGTTAACAACTAATCTGATTTAGAAGTGAATACCTTCAGTAATAACAGAGATACTATAAAATGTCAAAGTTTTGCACCACAAGGACAGAGCATGACAGGGTTATGACAATACCTCAACCTTTACTTCGAAAACAGCCGAGCTAACTAGACCTACTGTACACTGACAATTATCCCTCACTAGTTGCCTTGTCACTTGGTCAGAAAAAAAAGTCTGAAAAATATCCATGAATCCTGTAACAGTCAACCAATCATAATGAAGTTAGAGCTGTACATGTTCCCATGACAAGAAAGGTTCTTTTAAAATTTCAGCAAAATTTGATTTTAAACCTTTATCACACAATCCCTAATATTAACAACCCTGAGGTAGTAGAGTAGTGGGTAATTTGTTGTCTTTATGAGCTTTGAATTTGAACAAGCCCAAAATTTTGTTGCTTGGTAATGAGTTAAATTATGGCTGGAGGAGATGATACAAAATTGATAGAAATTGGCCAAACGCCCATTTCCAGGTTCCTTTGGAAACTAGATTCCCCCCCCCCCCCCCACACAGAGAACAGAGTTAGTAGGTCCACTATAGCGTTATACTAGTGTTGTTTCAGGTGTCTGACTCACATGATTTAAATCTTTGAGGTATGTTGTTGCTTTATTTGTAAGCTATGCAGTATCAAACAGTTGAGACTTTGTGTTAGTAAAGAATCTGATGAGATTCCCTATGGAGGGAAAATGTTATTGCATTTATTCCGAAGTGTACCTAATAATTGAGGAGGGCCACCAGTAACTGGAAGTGACCAGCAGTGTTTCTATACTTCTTCCTATGGCAGCAGAGTTGCTGTTTGAAGTTGAAACAAGTGAAAGATTACTCAGATGTGAAGCAATATTGGTTGTGCTTCCGATAATGGTTGGATTCACTATTGCTTTGTTTAGCAAGCAAGTGTCCGGCCTCTTGGTCTCTATGAATATTGACAAAATGAACTCATGCTAAGGTACAAGCCTGTCTCTCTGAAGCCAACCTCTGTCATAATAAAAAACTGAGTCTATAATCAGACAGGCTAACAGATAGACAACCTGATTGCAGTTTACTAACATCCAGCTTCATTATGAGTATGGTTAACATGAATCAAACTGTCGAAATCCTCTACCACACAGTCCTTCATGTTTCTGGACCTTGAGGAGGGAAGGCTTTTGAAAAAATTGTGGGAGAGAGGAGCAAATGCTTGTAACCTATAACGTTTCTTTAACCCTTTCAAAGCCAAATTTTATGATTTTTATAATTTGTGCCACATTTAAATTGTTGTCTGTTCAAACTTTGGATGTGGACATGTATATGAGCCAGGCTCTGGCAAAAAGGGGCTTAATGCATCTCTGTGATGAATGGTACCAATCAAGCCATCACGTAACTATGGATCCATAACTTCAGTTTTGTCCAACAACCGACTGAATTATGAAGTAGACTGGTCCTTTGACATACAATATTGACCACTAGCGAAAAGTTTCCGCTCAGGTCAGCCTGTGCAGTCCGCACAGGCTGACCTGAGTCAAAACTTTTCACAGATGCATTTAGTTCCCTTTTCACAGAGTATGACTCATTTAATTATAACATCTAGTACAGAGCTAACTCTTTACCAAATAACAAAATATTGGACTTGATCAAGTTGAAAGGATTTACAACCAACAAAATGATTGTAGCTCAAATGATGGTTTCTGTCTTTGATATAGTTGAAAAATTGGTGGGACAAGGAGAAAATGCTGATTACCAGCATTTCCTTCTTTTCCCACAGTGTTTTCAAATGCCTTCTTCTTTAGTTATTAAAACTCTGGATTGTGTGATACAGGGTAAATAAAGTTCTTTTGTGGGGCCATGAAACAAGCCATACCACTTGCTGATGGTTCTGACAATACAGACTTGAAATCCAACACAAACAGCCCAAAAAAAAGACACATAATGTTCATTATTACATTCTGTTACTTATAATAGTAACATTTTCTACTGAAAATGGCGTAATATCAGTGTCACGCGAGGGCAGATATGGCGGGGCAACGGGCTGATATCTGATATCCTGCCCGTTGACAAGATATTTATTCTAAATCTATAGCAACAGAACACTCGCTCGTAAACTAACGTTCTCAAAACATCCAGTTTGAAAAAAAAAAAAAATGGCTGAATCAGTCCGTCAAACGCTAGCGGACAAATCTTCAGGACTACAGACAATGATTGAATCACAAAACCAGCGAAGACATGATAACTAGAGAACAGATTTTTGTTGTATTGGATTGGGAAAATTCATCGGGCAAGGCGTGGTGTCAAAAGGCTAGTACATGTAGTTGTACGAATTTTATCCGTTGAGTCGGGGGAACCAAGCCTGATTAAGTTTCCCAGTCCAAAGCACCAATCATCTATTCTGTTTATCCTGTTTCTCATCTATAATGCGTAGCATACTAAACTGAATATTTGGTTCGGAAAAACACAAATACTGTCATCTTTTTAACTATGAATAAAGATGAAGAACTGTTTATTTAAAACGTCCTTTTACTGCTGCTGCGATAGTCATGATGAATGATGCATGATTACGTCATGAACATGACGTTTACCCGCGAAAAAAAGTTTTGTCGAACAAGAATTTCTCAGTTTTAAGTGTTTAAACATGTTAGAAAACGAAAACATTGAGCAAATGATCAATGAATGTAAAAAAAAGGTTATAACACGGCTGATGACGGCCGGAGAGTGATATCGGCTCGCCACCTCGAAATCTGCCCTCGGGCTATAGCCCTTGGGGCAGATATCAAGGTAGCCGGCCATATCACTCTCCGACCCTCATCAGCCGTGTAATAACCTCTATTTATTCCTCTAAGAAAAAAGCCCTGCCTTTCCATTTATTGTTGATGAAATACATAATTCAAAGCTACTGCTAGCATCTTTTTACAATCATAGTGGGAAAAGCAGTAACTGCTCCTTTTCTGCCAATAATTTTCTGAACAACTGAAATTTCTTGCTTCCAATCAATCACACTTGTCCATGTTTTTCTTTTTCTAAACCAATAGCCTATGAGGCTTTAACTCCTTATCAAAAAACACAATTTTGGACTTTCACAGATTCAAACCATTTGCAGACACCAAAGTAAATGTGGCTTAAATAATGGGATATGTCTTTAACAGTGTGGAGAACATCATGTGAAAAGGATAAATAACTGGTTACCACAGAATGTTGTCCTGTCCCTACGATAACTAATACTTGGGATTGCTAGGTAGAGCATTTAATACATGACTTTAAGACACTTACGTGTGTTTCCAGTTGATTGACTGCCATAAATTCCCTGTGAACCAGAGTTGTATGAAGTCTGTCCAGCTCCACCATAGCTTGTGTTGGTCTTGTCAGATACTCCTGTAGAGCTACCTCCATAGCCTGACTGGGTACTTGGCAACATGTTTGACTGATTTCCCATTTGACCTTGACCTGACATTTGACCTTGACTTGACATCTGATTCTGGTTTGACATTTGACCTTGATTACCCATTTGACCATATCCACCCATTTGACCTTGATTACCCATCTGACCTTGGTATCCCATTTGATTTCCCATCATGCCCATCATCGGATTGTTTTGCATCATTCCCATTTGATTTGCCATCATCATTTGATTCATCTGGTTATTGCCCATTGGGTTGTTTCCCATATTACCCATCATTCCCCCTTGGTTACCCATGATTCCCATTTGATTACCCATCATTCCCATCTGATTACCCATCATTCCCATTTGGTTTCCCATCATCCCCATCTGTCCTCCCATTCCCATTTGATTACTAGATGCCATCTGGTTATTCCCTGTGGAATTATTATTAGCTGGGGTGATAGATTTATCAGTGCTGTTGTTAGATGTATTTGAGCCATCTTTCTTTCCAGTCATATTTCCTGATGTACTTACCATGTTACCACTCATGCCCATATTATTCATTCCCATGTTTCCCATGGCGTTCATGGCCATATTGTTCATCCCCATATTATTCATTCCCATATTGTTCATGCCCATATTCATTCCCATATTATTCATTCCCATGTTTCCCATATTATTCATTCCCATGTTACTCATTCCCATATTTCCCATGTTATTCATTCCCATATTACTCATTCCCATGTTCATTCCCATATTATTTCCCATTCCCATGTTGTTCATTGCCATATTGTTCATTCCCATACCCATGTTATTTCCCATACTCATATTATTCATTCCCATATTATTTCCCATATTCATCCCCATGTTATTCATCCCCATATTGCCTCCCATGCCCATATTATTCATTCCCATGCTCATTCCCATTTTATCTGAAATCAAATACACAAGCAGTAAATATGTGATATATCTTATATTGCTCACCAATTTCAGAAAAAGCTCAATTTTGAAATAAGGGACAACAGTACAACAATTTTTAAACAGTGTATATATGTTGCTACATTTTAAACTTTCATCAATCTGAGACTCCCAGAATTGGCCCATTTTTTTAACTGGTGAAATAATTTGAATACTGATTAAAAAAAGGACCATTTAACATCGCTAGATGTAGAAAAATCAATAACTAAGGCTGTTTAGCTTCTGATGAGATTTGCAAAAACACTAACAAACTGTCAGAAACATGTGACTCTCTAGGCAGGCCAACAATTTCAATACAATAATTTTCTCTCAACCTATAGAAGCTGCACATAAAATTTGGCCTTATTTGGCTGTTAAATTTTTTAGATCTTTGAAATTGTATACAAAGACAAATCATGGATGCACAAGCTCATCACGAGAACTATGTTAGAGCTAGAAAAGCTAGCAGTCCATTAGAATTTCTATTATGCACACATAAAGTTTATAAAAATTTTCATTTTGAACCTCATTTTTTTTCTATCTATTTTCCTTTTCTTTTTTTTTTTAATCAGAGTAACAAAGATTTGGTATTTAGCATGGATCACTTACAATTCTGAAGACCACACTGATTCTCACTTGATCCTTGTCACGGTTATTTTGGAGAATAATTTTGTGCATGATTTCTCATTAGATTATATATCTATTGTGTAATCAAAATCCTTTGATCATTATAAGTGCTAAAGCTAAGCACTGATTCAAATAATTGAAAAATGTCTGAAAAAGGATAAGCTGTTATTAACCTAGATTTTCTACATGTTTGGTCTCACATGTAAATGTTTTCAGATTGAACATGGGATAGTATGCTGTTCTATTTCTTGTACTCTTTCCACCATCTTCAAGTGTCAAAGTTAACATTGATGTCAATGGACAAAATCATTAAAATGAAATTTTAAATTCCTAAAAGGATTTTTTCTCTTAAGGTTTTTGTACGATAATCAAGTAGGTACAAAAAACGTTTTCAAAGAAATATTTAAGACAGATGATTTAGAGCCAAACATTAATTTTCAAACAGACGGACTGACACACAAGTGGATTTTTTTAAATCACTTGTCCATGGACAAGTAGAAATGTCTTAGGTTTCCATACCCCTGATGACCATATATCTGGTCTTGCCTCAAAATATGCATACAGGGGCTTTTCTGTAATTATCCAATAAATCAAGGCCTCTGTGAAGTAGACAACATTCTGGCATCTGTTATTAACTGTTGTCCTATTTAACTAATTATTCAAACTTCTTTGCCCCATTTTTTTCATTAAACAGAGCATGGGGCTTTAACTTACGTTTCACACTCTGTTTGGACTCTGCCTTTTTTATTTCTACAATTTTCTCGTCAACTTCCAAATGTTTCTTGACTGCAATAGAGTATTAAAAGGAAAAAATGAAACATCTGAACAGAATGACATAAGTGTGGTGACATACTTCACAGCTTTTATCTTTTGCAGACCCCAAAATTTTAGACATGTCCAAACTGAGAGTATTTGCAGACAACAAAATAAATCTTGCTCATTTTATAGGGTTTTGTAATCCGTAATGTAGAATATCCTAGTATCTATCTTTTACCCTGTACCACACAATCCTGATGACTCTGAGGAAGATGCCTTTTGAAAACATTGTGGGAAAAGGAGAAAATACTGGTAACCATTTCAGTTGAAATATTCACCATTTGGAGAATCAAAATTCTTCATGCAACTTATGAAAATTTGCTCCGCAGCTCACTGGACATAAAAGTTACTGTTAGAAATACAAATAATGGGCACCAGTGACCCTAAGGAAAATACATTTAACTTTGAAGGAATGGGAAAAGCCTTCTCCTATTTCCACAATGTTTTCTACCCTATCCAAGACAAATTCCATCACTTGAGCCACCTCAATTTGCCGTCAGCAAATCCTTTCAAAATGGAGAAGTTTAAATTTGGTTGTTTGGTATTCAAGGTAATACCTTAACCCTTTACCAAAAGACAAAATTTTAGACTCATAACTATTACAAGTACTTGCAAAAGATATATTAGAAGTTGCTCTAATGATGAATAGGGTAGTAAATACTGTGGGAAAAAAAGAAAAAAAAAAAAAAAAAAAAAAATGCTGGTTACCAACATTTCCTTCTGTTCCCCGAATGTTTTCAAATGCTATTTTCCTTTGGCTCATACAACTTTCTAATGTTTGGTAGAGGGCTATAATTATGATTCCAAGCAAAAGACATAATTATGCTATTGTTTGCACATTTCACATATCCAGTATAAGCTACTTACGGGTCCAATGAATCGCCGAAATACCACCGAAACACCCCTTTTTTTTCTATATTTAGTTAAAATTACTAATAAAAGTACGAAAGATTTGTCTTTTTTGTGTTTTTAACACAACTTATGTTTATATTGATGAAAGGTGGTTAGTTTAAAACAAAATGACAAAATAACAACATACCATTGACGTCCACCGTAATGAATGTTCACCAAAATACCCGTTGTTGACCGAAATACCAACATGACGTAGTAAAATATGTCAATTCAGAGAGTTTACCTTCTTACTACAGTAGCTGTTTTACAAGGTTGATGTTTCTGATCTATATCCATAAATATGCTCGGAAAAATCGTTTTCTTTCGTGATATTTGAACAACGAAATTAAAAATTAACGTATCTAGAAAACTGGACGCCATTTTGAATCAGGTAAACATGTTACCCAGCCTTAAATTTGTAGACTTGTCTAAATTCCATGTCTGCTGATGATAAATCAAATATCGATATAGATCTACATAATATAGATATATATATAACTGCAGTTCACTCTATAGGTCAATAAACATTGTGGAAAAAGCAGAAAATGTTGGTCAAAGGCGACATGCGCATTATGATGGATACAATGCTTAATTTAGGTACTTCATTTGCATATGTAATGCACTTGCATTCTCTGTGGGGTATATTTGTGTTTATAAAGAAATAATATATAGGTGACAATGCCATACTGATAACTCTTAAGTCTTTATTTTGTGTAATAAGGATCCGGTATTTCGGTGTGTCAGGACTAGACACGCGAGTATTTCAGTGATTGTTCTCCACGTGAATCAATGATCAATGTATATTAGCAACATTTTTCTTCAAAATTAATCTTCTTAATAGTGATCATTACTTTAATTAACAACGTATATGACAAATGTTCACGGTAATATTATTGGTGCACTGAAACAAGTAGCACTTTCCAAGGGTAGTATTGGTGAAGAGAAAAAAATGGATCTTTGAACTGTCACTGTGAAATAATTAAAATACTGCTGACAAACATTACACACCAAACAAGGAAACAAAGGCAGGAAATTTAAAGCTGTGGTAGTATAGCTGTTTCCACTTTGAAAATTATTGTTGGAAAAGGAAAAATTGCTCCTGTTCAGCAATTTCTCCTTTTCCCACCATGTCTGCTGCGCTTTTATCCTACTTTTTCCGTGAAAAAATAACTTCCACAGTGACCTTCAACCTTGTTTTCTAACAAAATAAGCACGAATAGGTGCCATTTTTATTTTTTCTTCTTGTTTAGAATTATAGATACTATAAGTGTGGAAAGTTTAAGAAAAATCTGTCTGTTAGAAAGTATGTATTTTTTCAAGATTAACCCTTAATTCGATCAAATTATCTCCCTTTTTTACTCAATAGTCTATATATAACATGCATATTTGTACATTTACCATGCTCAAAACCAGGCTTTTATATATTATTTGTGCAAAGATATATGTATTTTCATTAAAATGATCTATATTTGTATGTTTTTCCTGTAATTTTCCTGTTTAACTGACTATTAAAGAAAGGCGCTTTAAATTCAATATAAGCTGAATTTTGGAACTGTATATACCTTTTTCAAAGGCAAATTTCTCAGAAACGAGCACGGTGACCCACATCTTTTTTTACTGTAATCTCCTAGAGACATGATGAGCTTTGTATGTGCAAAGTTTTAAAAAAATCTGTCCGTTAGAAAAATTTGTCATATACGTCCTTAATCGAGTTTCCTGTACAAAAGAGACAAATCAGAGGCAGAATCCCTAAATTAACAAATATTTACCACGTCGAGCAGGTATTTCGGTGGACTTAAATACGGATATCCCTGTGCACATTGTTCACGGCTGACCTCACTGATATGCTGTTATTTTGTCATTATGATTTAAACTAACAGCCCTTCATCTCTATAAACATTATTTGGGTCAAATACCACAAAAAAAAAAGACAAATCTGTTGTACTTCAACAGAAATCAGAACACAGTAATAAAAAATTAGGGATATTTCGGTGTTTCGGTGATACTTCGGTATTTCAGTGATTCGTCTGACCGCTACTTACTAACAGCTTTATCCGCAGAATCTGTATCTTCAAAAGTGACAAATGCGAACCCTCGATGGCGCCCTGTCTCTTTGTCCATCATTAGTTCTACCATGTTAACTTTACCAAACTGCTCAAAGGCCCTCTTAAGGTTTTCTGTTGTAGTGATATCTCGTATTCCTCCTACAAACAGTTTTTGTGTTGGTTCCTTATTATCCGGTGCCACTAGTCTTTCTCCCGTCTACAGAATAAAAGCAAAAACATAATTCTCTCAGTAGCACTTGAACAGGTCCATAGAAAAATGGAGTAATTTCTAACTCCTCTTCTGAAAAATCTATTCAATCCAGAAAAGTAAAGGCTAATTCATACTATACATGTACATCTTTACCAGATGACAAAATTGAAGGAGTTTGTAGATTACAAGCTAAATGCTTCACAAATCAAGAAATCTTTCTTTGAATGGGTTGAAAACATTGTTGTGTATGGAGAAAATGCTGGTAACAGCATTTTCTCCTTTTCCAACAATGTTTTCAAAAGTCGCTTTCCTTAGCGTTGTTACAACTGGAGACTGTGTGGTAAAGGGTTAAGTTAAAGTGACAAAAACAGAAACAATTCACCAACAAGCCAATACTTTTTTAACAATTATGAAAATATTGTTGGAAAAGGAGCAGTGGATGGTAAAAAGCAGTTGCTCCTTTTCCAACGATGTTTTCAAGAACTGTTCAGTGCAGGGGTCAAACAGCTCATATTTGGGCTGTAATGGGTGCATATATAACCTTATTTGGATGATTTTCCTTTCTCTTACAGCAGACAAAATATGTTCCCAATTAAACTATCACAATACAGGCAAGCCAAGCCCAGTAACTCAGCCTCAGGTTGATTTCCACTATAGTCAAATTCTTTCAGAGGATTAATGATAGTCATTGCAACAGGATCGATTCCTCTCCCACCAATGATCAAAGTTAAGACAATGTTTATGTGGAAAAGCAGCTGGGAACTTAGAATGAATACTACTGCAACTAAAAATGAAAGAAATAATCAGGGAAGCATGGACTGGTGCTAGATAACTGAAACTGTGCTAAGAACCAACCAAACTGCAAAGGCTATCTTTCCTTCTGTGAGAGCTTATTACAATTTACACAAAGAGCAACCTTCTAAGAAGAAAGGATAAAGATAGAAATCATTTTTAACATCATCCTTGTTGATTTCTCCATAATGTTATCCAAATCTATCAATTACAACAGTCAATCCAGTATTAGCACAATGGTGGTTAACTTTTTCACCAAGGGGCAAAATTTTAGGCTTTCCAAAATCAAAAGCATTAAATTTGCAGACAACAAATTCAATGTGACTCAAATGGAGAAAATAACCTTTGAAAGAGTACAAAACATTTTAGGAAAATGAGAAAATGCCGGTTACCAGCATTTTCTCCTTTTCTCTAAAATGGTATTGATGGCTTTCTTGATGAAAGTCATTACAACTCTGGATTGTATCGTGAAGGGTGAAAATGGGAAAAGGGTATGAAAATACTGAACACTTACAAGACGAGGCAGCGCTCTCTTTGTATCAACTTCCCGACCATCGATAGTATGCGGCCTGCACTCTTGGCATTCATCCAGCATCTTGGCCTCTTTGAATGTGACAAAACCAAACCCCCTTGATCTGTTCAGACAAAATGAAATATGATTAAGGCACTACAGCAAAACTGTAAGCTTATCCAGATCCCTTTCCCAAACAATGTCAAGTTTTAACAACCCTGAGAGAGAAGGCTTTTGAAAAAATTGTGAGAAAAGGACAAAATACATTTCTCCTTTCCCCACAATGTTTTGACTTTTCTACCCTTTCTACGAAAAATTTCTTCTTTGAGCCAAATATAATTTGTTGTCTGCAAATGCTATGGATCTGGACAAGTGCTGAATTTTGTCCTTTGGTAAAAAGATAGTGGAAGCATTTGAATATCACAAATCAAATGAGGCTCAAACGATGAGTACTTCAAAACATGTATTCAACCACCTCTCCAATAGAATTCTTGGGTCTAATTCTCAAGCATTTTACAAATTTTAAAGTAACACAATTTCTGATTGGCTAAAACCGAATGGTTCAAAAATCAGTCATTGTGTTACTTTCTAGAATTAGACTAAGAGGACAATTTAGAATGGTTAAGTTAATATGGGCCAAATATCTGATATAAAATGCTACTGTGTCATATAATTTGAACTCCAGTGTCCCATTGACTTTCAAAATATCCCTTAATTTTCAAGGACAGGCCAGTGAGACAACTGAGTGATGATATTATGACAAAAGGAAAAATCATTTAACCATTTACCACACAATCCCGGGTTTTAACAACCCTGATGAAAAAGCCTTTAGAAAACATTATGGGAAAAGGAGAAAATGCTGGTAACCAGCATTTTCTCCTTTTCCCACAATGCTTTCTACTCTTCCGAAAACAATTTTCAATTTTTTGGTCACATTATTTTTTCGTCTGCAAATGCTTTCAATTTAGACTAGTCTGAAATTTTGTCGTTTGGTAAAGAGTTAAAACAATCGATGTTTCATTTTGCCATAATGCTTTCAAAGTGGTCTGTCTTAACTCTACACCACATAAAATTTTAGACTCACCCAAATCCAAGGCATTTGCAGACCAAAACTTAAATGTGGCTCAAATTGGAAATTTGTGTGAGAAACTGTTGAAAACACTGTGAGAAAAGGAGAAAATGCTGGTAACCAGCATTTTCTCCTTTTCTCACAGTGTTTTCTATTGTCTTCTCAGCTAGGGTCATTCAAATTTGGGGCACGGTAGTTCTTGAAATGAGCACCTTTTTGTGTTTGGATCCTTTAGGACGACGCAGTCAGTGACTTCCCCCCATTCTTCAAAATACGACCGCAGGGTCTCGTCTGTGGTCTCATATCTCAGCCCTCCGACAAAAAGTTTCTTGAACTTCTCAGATCCATCATCATCACTAAGTTTTCTTTTTCTTCCTGCTCTCTTAGCCCTGTTGTCTGTGTCCATTTTGCTTTGCTGAAAAAGGAAAAACATAAAAAAGGAATCAGTCTTTCCTTTCTGCAAAACCTTTAATAACTTACCTCTTTACCAAAGGACAAAATTTTGGACCATATTGAAAGTCTTTGCAAACAAATAAAATGAAAGCTCAAATGATGATTTCAGTCTTTAGTAGGATAGAAAACACTGTGGAACAAGGAGAAAATGCTAGTTACCAGCATTTTCTTCTGTTCCCATAATGTTTTCAAAAGGCATCTTTCTCAGGGTCATTTGAATTCCGGACTGTGTGTTAAAGGGTTAATCACTAAGTACTTTTGTAACTGACATTTTCAGTTCAAAAAACGTATGCATGTTCTAATGAGGTCAATATCTAAGAAAGGCAAAAATATTCTTAAAAAATGTAAACAGGCTCCGATGGAAAATTGTTGCATGCAGGGCTGAAAAATAGTACAGGTCCGAGGTCTGGGACCTACTGAAATGGATATCGGACCCGCGGAAAAAAAAAAAAAAAGATGAGGGTCCGATGGACCTGTCAAAATGGAGGTCGGACCTGTTCAGTCTTCTAAGTAAAAAGTCTGATACCCAAAAATAAATTCAGAATGACCTTAATTTAGAATAGTCGTTCTAATGATAATTCAGGTCTGCTTGTTTAGGACAATCTTCGTGTAAAAGTGAATTACTTTGAAAATTTTCCGTACGCCGGCTGCCCGAGGATGTTACCACATAAACTTCTTTTAAGTCATTGTAATATCAACAGTTTTCCCTGGTTCCCGATTTGCCCATCATCAATAAACGGGTACATGCGGTGAAGCCGGTTAAAATCTACGAGTGATATCGTCTATGGTTTTCGTTTCAAGTTTATGATAAAAAGTTTATTCAAACTTAGGGTTTTCATCAAATATTAAATGGAAAACTCCAGAAGAAAATAAAACAGAGCTTTCAAAATCGAAGGAAGATAAATTATGAGAACAAAGAGCGGGTTGGGACCTTCCAACAGCATTGACATGGAAGTTAGTTGTGTGTTTTGTTCCACGATCATGCAATGCAATCGTTCAAATGAGTTGCTCCATGAGAAGACTAACACAATAAAAAATATTCCAAATTGCAAATTTCATGTTGGTCTACATAATAATGCTAGTTGTTTAATTGTTGAACATCTTTCTACCACTGAAGCCTCCAGAGTAAATGCAAATTGAAATGGTACGAATTTTTTTTTGGTCATCTCCTGAGATACCACTACTCTGTACAATGACTGAAAAAAAAAAAAGCACAAACCTGCCCAAGTATACCTTGGACCCTCCTGTTATAAGGGCCAAAAGGTCCCGGACCCAGCTACTTTTATCACTATTTTTCAGCCCTGTGCATGTTGAAAATAAATACCAATGTGAAGTATAAATCTACTGAATTTCCAGTTGAATATAAAATGATACCTAAATATATATGAGCAATGCTCTGGTAAAAAGGGAGCTTCAGGTATCTCCATGATGCATTATACCAAGCTAGTCATCACAACTACAGATTCATAAAAAATCTAATTTATAAATGTAACAACCGCCTAATTCATGATGTAAATTAGTCCTTGGACACACAGAAAATTTATAAATAGCAAAAAGCTTTGACCCATGTCAGCCTGCCCACAATGTGCAGGCTTACATGGGACAATACTTTTTGCAGGTGCATTAAACCCCTTTTTACCAAATACTGTTGTGTCCGGTAATCTTGCGCACTTCAGTCACTTCAGTAGATTCCTGTTTTGCACATTTGTTTGATGAATTCTACCCTTTTCTGCAGTGTTTCTTGGACCAATGGAATTTGAAATAACAGAGAAACCTTCAGAAAGTAACTACAGCTAAATTTTGTACCTGAGACTGTCTAAAGTTTGTCTATGACATCATCCTGACTAATTATTCATAAACAAGCCCTATGACCCAATTCCTGCTCAGACTGGCTGTAACAATTTTTGTCTGTCAATTAAATGAGTAATTCAAGTTTCGTCACAAAAACGAATCAATTAAACACATATTTTACAAGTTTATAAGGTATTAAGGAACAGTTTTAACATTATTTTCCTTATTTACATGCAACCTTTATAAGACAACAAAGTCATTTCCTATTTGCCGCCATTTTGTCAAAGTTCTGAATCAAAGGCCCAAATCTAGCATAATTATTTCTTTTCTACAATTGTTCTTTGTATGGCCACAAATACGCTAGAAATCTTTTGCATTGATGTCATGTAATATAAGTGCGCAAGATCACCGGACAGTTGTATGCCGGATAAAACCTCACGGTTAGTGTTTACTCCTTGAAAGTTTATTTTTTTCGGGGAATCTTTCTATTACTATCTTGAGTCATAATCTAGATGAAATATTTCGATAAATAGATAAATATCTGTGAGGATCTAGCAATTCATTTTAGTGTCATAAGTAAACAGTCGTTTGCTTAGGTGTGCAAGATTACCGGACAGCATCGTAATTTAATGTATCTATGACATTGAGGACCATAGCTGTTAAAAAGTTATGGAAAATGGAGGAAAAAAAAAACAACTAGCATTTTCCATTATCCCCACAGTCTTTTCTACGCCTATAAGAGAAAAGCCTATCCTTTCAGCCACATTGCACAGAAATCGATGCTGCATGTGGGATCAAATTTTCAATTTGCAAATGTAGTCACTAGTTGCATCTTAGATCTAGTTGTGCGGTTTTCTTTTTCCAATAATTTTTTAATTATTTCCATTAGGTTACAAAACTTGTCAGGTTAATCCTCCATTTCCTTGCTCAAACTATGAAACTGTATAATCACTAACTCAGAATTTCGCATTTGCTTTAGCCGTTTAGCCAGGATTTGTGTTTTAAAGGGAGATAATTTTAAGGAATTTCAAGGATTCCTCTCACAAAACAACAGATACTCAATGGTAGGTATTTCTTTCAGATATCTTCAACATCTGTGCAATCTTTACCAATACAAAAAACAACAATAAATTCGCAAATAGTTGTTGAAATGTTCATCAAACCTCGTCCTCAAACATTGTTGTTGCTTGCTTGTGTATGGTTTGCTCGTTTGACAGCTACAAGTACTTCGCTATATAGGAATAGTTCTACTAAGTGAATCGAACAATTTTTTTTTTAAGCCCCCCCCCCACTTCCCAACCCACAACCCTATAATGTGATTAAGTGAATTTTTGACATTGACATCTGGATATTTCCTGTAATTCTAGAAAAACAAATAAGGAAAGATTAATTTTTTTTTTCAAATTGCTGTAATGTGTTCTTAGGCTTATGCTAGTCTAGTATGGATCATTCATTTTGTAGTACTGTAGATCTAGAATATTCAGTCTTTGATTCCAGGTCCTAAATGCTTGAAGGCACATTTTTTCAGGTTTCTAGATCTACAACGAAACAGCAATTTCAAAAAACTTTGTATCATAGAGAGCATCTTTCTCAAGGATGGGTAAATTTGGATGATCAAAGGAAGACAATTAAGTTCTATTCATGTTTACAACAAGCCCTTTGCCCTACCCCCTTTTTACCTTTGAATTGATGCATACCGGTACTCCCTTTTACCAAACAATCCTGACTTGAAACAACCGTGATGAAATTGGTTTTTAAAATCATTATGGGAAAAGGAGAAAACGCTGGTCACCAGCATTTCCTCCTTTTCCTCCAATGTTTTCTACCCTTCTGAAGACAAATTTCAGATGTTCTGAGTCACATTTATTTTGTCATCTGCAAACGCTTTCAATTATAACAAGTCAAAATTTTGGCGTTTGGTAAAGAGTTAACCCAATTAGCACCAACAGTAATGGTTGCTTTTAAAGACAGTGTTAGAAGTTTTAGACTCGTCCATATTGAAATTGCTTGCAGACGGCAACTTAACTCTTTACCAAACAGCCAAATTTTAGACTTGGTCAAATGTAAAGCATTTTGCAGACATCAATTGTAAAATTAAGGTTGAATCAAATGTTGAGATATGTTTTTGATCAGGCGGGGTAAAAAAACAGACTTGGTCACCTTGAACAGGGATTCTATATAACACTCCCTGCCTTGAAAGCATTTGCAGATGACAAATTATGGCTAAATCAAATGTTGAGATTTGTCTTTAATGAGAAAGAAAACATTGTAGGAAAACGAGAAAATGCTGGTTACCAGCATTTATTCCTATATCCATAAAGCTTTGAATAGCTTTTTTCCTCGAGTTTGTTATAACAAGGGATTGTTTAGTAAAGAATTAAAGTTGCAAACAAAGTATGAGAAGAGGAGCAATGTTGGTTACCAGCAATTTTTCTTTTTCCCATAAAGCTTTTAATAGCTTTTTTCCTCAAGGTTGTTACAAGGGATTGTTTAGTAAAATTGAAGTTACAAACAAAGTATGAGGAGCAATGCTGGTTACCAGGATTTTCTCTTTTTCAAATAACTTTTTCAAAGGCATTCCTCCTCAGGATGTTATATACATGTATATGTGATTTTTTGTAAAGGGTAATAACCAGACTGTACAGACTGGCACAACTTTTATTATTCTATTTCAGACAGTGAAGATTCAGATTAGGCTACAAAGGGAGTATGATCTGATCTTGAATCTAGTCTGTGAAATAAGTTGTGAAAAGTCCTGACCAAAATAGCCTTGAAATGTGAATACATGTTTCTTGGTCATTTTTACCAAATGAGCACTAGTATAAATGTAATTATGAGTCATGCTATGTGAAAGAGTGGTTTAATGCATCTGGAAAAAGTATCAACCCATGACAGCCTGCACAGTCTGTGCAGCCTGTCACGAGTTAAAACTTTGCTGTTTGTAAAAGTTCTGCGTTTCAAAGGACCACTCATGGTTCTGTAAGTTTGTCAACAAAACATAAAGCATTACCAAGATGCATTAAACACTCTTTTGCAAGAAACTTGCTCATATCTTTTTCGCATTTGGCTAGTAAAGAAAAACAAGAGGGCTATTCCTGCCCTGGATCACTCAGCTGAACCTTTGCATCTTTGAGGGAATACTAGGTTAAAAAAAAAAAGGCCAATAATCTGACAGTTTCATGAATATTGTGCAGAAAACTTAAACATGACTTTCAGACAGCAACTGGTTTTAGATACTAGCAAGACAAATATTCTGACCAAGTTCATGAACATTGGACCAGAAATATCACTTCAACAAGACAAACATTCCGAATAAAGTTAATGAGCCTCAGACTAAAATGCACATATTTTTTGTCTAATGTTTGACCTACTTTTTTATCCACGATGACCCATATTCAGACTTTCTCCGATACAGCGTCAAGACATATCTTCCAAGCTTTATGATGATTGGATTGAAAAATTGGCAGCTAGAGAGCATGCAAGGTTTTTCTTTGATTGACTTAAAGTGTCCCACATTTTCATCTAAGTGATCCATTTTCAAACACATGTGAGATATTGTCAAGAAAAAAATTCTCACCAAGTTTCATATACATGACTGAAAATGTGGCCTCCAGATGGCACAAAGGATTTCTAATGATTTGACCGAGTGAACTACCCAGGTTGACTAATTTTTTACACCATTGGAGCTATGATAAAAATTCTGACAATGATTCATGAGCAATGGCCTGAAAAAGTGGTCTGTAGACTACTATACAAGGTGATCCCTAGATCCTCCACATTTATTGGTTTCTTAATCAATAATTCTCATTCATAACACGTTGAATACATGTAAGATTGCAGACTTTATTTCATTTTCATGCAACCCCTTAGTTCAGGTCCATAACATAGGGGATTGCTGGTTCAAAGCTCAAGCTTGGCCAATTTCTTTATTGGGGACTGATGATAGTCACTGCCACAGGATTCATTCCTCTCTCACCAATGACGCAGAGAAAAGCTAACAGGTTTTAATTTAGGTCTGATTTTATTTGACTATGCATGCATCTAAGTATCCTCTTAAAATCTGGTGAAATAACGTTAAACAACAAATTTAATGAAAATCAGATAATCGCCCAGCTTCCAATAAATTACCTTATGTGTTGGCATAATCTATCAAATATTGAAAAATCGATGTGAACCCTTTAACAAACAATCCCATGTTGTCATGACCCTTGGAAAGAAAGGTTTCCAAAACATTGTGGGAAAAGGAGAAAATGCTGGTAACCAGCATTTTCTCCTTTTCCCACAATGTTTTCTACCCTCTCTGAGAGCTTAAGTTTATATGTACCAATTTGAATTTATCATCTGCAGATATTTTGAATTTGACAGTCTAAAGTTTGTCATTTGGGGAAAGGATAATACTTCAATAAGCTTTAACTCCTTACAAGAAGACAATATTCTGGGCTTATCAAATCATTTGCGACTACAAATAAAATGCCCCTCAACTGATGGGATCTGTTCTTGAAAGTAGCAAAAGACTTTGAGAGACAAAGAGAAAATGCTCCTTCTCCTGGTCCAAGGAAGAAAGCCTTCTTACTCAACTTTGTAAAAACACAGATACACACTATGGGCTCACTTGAAAAAAAATTCTAGACATCTTTAATGAAATTTCATCTAAACGTAAATATTTTCGTGATCCTATATATCTTAAATACCAACTTCTGTCAGATCCTTCATATCTCATATATCATGTAGAATCCTACGTATGTAAAATGTCAATTTAAGATAGGTCCTATGTATCTTAAATGTCAACTTATGTCAGATCCTATTTACTGGTATAACTCAATAACAACTGATGTCAGGTCCTATGTACCGGTATCTCAAATGTCAACTCATGTCAGATCCTATGTTTTGTTAACCCTTTACCACACTCCTGAGTTTTAACGACCCTGAGCAGGAAGGCTTTTGAAAACATTGCAGGAAAGGAGACAATGCAGGTAACTAGCATTTTCTTCTTTTACCAACAATGTTTTTTTTCCCTTTGAAAGATAAGTCAAATTATTTGAGTCAGATTTAAGTTGTCATTTGCAAGTGCTTTAAATTTAGACAGGTGTAAAATTTTGTTGTTTGGTAAACGGTTGTCTCTCAATAACAACCTGCATGTACATCAGGTCCTATGTATCTCAAATGCTAATTTATGTCAGATCATGTTTCTAAAATGCCTACTTATGACAATTCTCATAGGTCTTAAATGCTATCCTATGTCAGATCCTAAACACCTCAAATGCTTATTCATGTCAGATCCCATCTATATCACATGAACTTATTTCATGATTTAAAAGTAAATTCATACACTACCAACTGTCCAATCAAAAAAGAGGAATACAAGGCCTAGCTTATCATCACCTAACACAAATATACAACTATTAAGTTTAACTAACCACATGACAAAAGTTTAGACTCTCCTAAATTCAAAGCATTTGCAGGTGACAAATAAACTGTGGTGTGAGTAATGGGATTTGTCTTTGGAAGGGTAGAAAACATTGTGGGAAAAGGAATAATTGCTGGTTATCAGCATTTGCTCCTTTCTCAACAATGTTTTGAAAAGCCTTCTTCATGACGAACTAAAAATCTGGATTGTGTTGTCAATGGTTAAATTCATCCTTGTTACCAATGGAAAATAAATAATTGTTAACTCTTTACCAAACTACAAAATTTTTGACTTCTAGAAAATGACAAGATTTGCAGACATCAAATTCAAGGTTGCTCAAATGATGGAATTTTTCTTTCATAGGATAAAGTGGGAAAAGGAGAAAATGCTGAGTACCAGAATTTTCTCCCATTCCAACAATGATTTAAATAGATATCTAACTCAGGATTGTTTGATACTGACTTCAACGTAGCCTAACAAGATAAATTGAGGTAAAACAAGAGTACCGCACGCGTATGCCAATGCTCGGCTGCGGTTGCTTGATTTTCAGGAAAAATTTGAGCCGAAAAAAGGGTATAACTGTGTCAAAAATACTTTGATGGTTACCTTCCTTTATTGTAAATGTTCCCCTTTTGATGGTTCACAACTTGTCCAAGTTTGAAGTAAATATATTCAGGTAATAACAAAGATATCATAAAATGTCAAAATTTGTGCATCATGACAAAGACAACGAAAGCACTGAGGACACCAGGGCTACAACAATACCTCAACGTTTACTTAGAAAACAGCCGAGCTTAAAAAAAGTTGCGAAACCAGATACCACTTGATAGCTACTTCCCCTCTTCCCACAATATCTTTGAAAGAAATCTGACAAGTAGAGGAAGTCACTTGCAGATGATAATGTATGAACCCTTTGCCATACAATCATGAGATTTAACGAGCCTCAGAAAAAAACATTGTTGAAATGGGAGAAAATGCTGGTTTTCTCCTTTTTCTCCAGGAATTTCTCCTGTTTCCACAATGTTTTCTACCAAACAAAACACAAATGTCAATTTTTGAGTCAGATTTATTTTGTTTTCAGCAAATGTTATCAATTTGGACAAGTCTAAAATCTTGTTGTCGGTAAAACTTACAGCTTCAAATAACCTCAAATAGTAGGTATCTTTGAGAAATTCCTTAAAAAGCTGACGCTACTAAGAGGATGCAGATCTTGTAGAGTGGACAACTGACCGGCCATTGAATGTGGAACATCAGAGTCTAATTTTGATGAATGACCTAGCAGAACAAACTGCTGTAATTGCTCTGGCTGATGTTGTTGTCCGAACAGTAGCTGCTCCTGTTGCTCTTTTCTAAACTGGTTTTGTTGTTGTTGTTGTTCATCTGCATAGATCTGAAGATTTACTTGGTTGGTTTGAGGTTGTTGTGGATTACTTGTGTCCCCAGAGTTGTACATGTTGATAGGATTGTAATGACTCTTAACATGTGTCTTTAAAAGTACATTTTGCTTGAACCCCATTCCACATATATCACATTTATATGGAGTTTCTCCTGTATGTTGCCGCTCATGAGTTTTCAGGTTCCATTTTTGAGTGAATGATTTTGAGCAGTAGCTGCATTTGTAGGGTTTTTCCTGAAAGAATAAAATTATTCCACTCTATATATGAATGGCATTGTAAGACACTTGGGCCATAAGAAGATTCAAAACTTTGGAATCTTCGTTTTGAATATGAAGAAGAAGATGACAGATTTAAAAATTTTCTTTTGAAATTCTGAATGCCCCTGTCTGCTTTTTTGACAGTCTGTGCTCCATCAAGACAATTCCTTTCATGCTTTTCTATTGATAACAGAAAAATATCAGTAAATAATAACGTGGTAATTTTTACTGCTATAAATTAACCCTTTACCACACAATACTGTTTTCCAAAGAAGAAGACTTTAGAGTGGAAAAAAGGGGAAAATGCTTTTTATCAGCGTTTCTCCTTTTTCAACCATGTTTCTTCCTTTAGGAAATCTAAGCTTCAATTTTTGAGTCACATTTATTTTGTTGTCTCAGTTTGGACAAGTCTAAAAATTTGTAGTTTGGCAAAGAAATAACTGATCATGCAGTGTTGTATCCGTGTACATAGCACTCGTGTGTTTCGGCAGTTTTGATGCTGGGTTAAAATCAAAGTGCTGATTAGTGGAGCAGTATAAAGCTTTACTATATTGTATTAAGAAATAAATATTCCATCATATGTAACACATGTATACATATGTAATTAATTAGCAAGGGTTAGGATAGTTATTCTGCCAAATGAGCCACACAGTAACTTATGTCATTACTTATTAAAGAGTGACAATTTGATCTATCAATCTGACTCAATGTTTTGCTGATATTAGATTTAGGACTGTATCTGTGTGTATAAATGGTAATGGCAAAAGTGAGGCTGGCGTGTACTAGCTAAACCTGAAAGTAGGATGAGTAGAGCGCAAGCATGTATGGCAGTACATGTATTTGGTTCTGACAGAATGTATGTTCTGACCAATTATCTGTATCCTACCATTATGTGATAAAAAGAAGCTGACATTCGTTGGCTTTTGAGATAAAACATACTGAATTTATTTATGAAAAATAGTTACATGTATTAAGCTTGTTAAACATTTTTACAGATTCCCCTCATAAAATTTATTACAAATACCATCTTATGTCAGATCCTATTGTTACTGGAGACCACTTCTTCATAGTTTCCTCCCATATAAAATCAGTACCAAGCAACTGTGTTAGAGAGAATTCTCTTTAGCCAAGTGGTTAGTCTAATAGTTATTTTGGCCTCTCGAGGATCTTCACCACATAGGTTCGAATCCCAGCCATAGTGGAATGTATTTCAGTAATGCCTTTGAAATTGTCATGTTTGTAAGACTAAATATACCTGAGTATGAATTCTTGTGTGCTTTCTCAAAGCTCCTGTGGATGCAAATTTCATCTGACAGTAAGAGCATACATATGGCTTTTCTCCTGTATGTGTTCTCATATGACGTACAAGACAACTGGCATTACTGCTTGCAAATGCGCACACCTGAAATAATTTACATACTTAAGTGTGATGATTAACTCTTTACCAAAAAACAAAATGTTAGACTGGACCAAATCTAATACACTTGAAGAGGACATATCACAGGTGGCCAAAATCAAGGTTTTTGTCTTTGATAGGATTATAAAAAACATCGTGGGAAAAGGAGAAAATGCTGGTTACCAGCATTTTCTCCTATTCCAACAATGCTTTCAAAGGCCTTCTCCTTTGAGGTTGTTAAACTACGGGATTGTTTGGTAAAGAGTTAACAGACGTCTTACCACACAACTCCTTGTTTTTACAATAGGAAGGGACACCTTAGATTCAGTATTTTGTGGAATGAGTTGTCCCAAAATTTGCCCAACAATGGCCACTGCCCTTATGTTACTAACAGAAGACTTGAAAATATCTTTGAAAAATATTAACTTTAAAACTTTTTACGACACAAAATGTTTTGGAAGCCAAAACTGAAAGCATTTGCAGATGATAAATGCAAATGTGTCTAAACTGCTGGGATTTGGTAGAAACATTGTAAAAAACGGAGAAAATGCTGGTTACAAGCATTTTCCCATTTTCCAATGATGTTTTTTAAAGCCTTTGTCCTCATATGGGTTGTTAAACAAGGGAACTGTCTGGTAAACCTGAAAACTTGTTAACTCTTTACAAGGGAAATAAAAATTTTGGACTTGTCCAAATTGAAAGCATTTGCAGATGACAAATGAAACGTGACCTAACCCTTTACCATACAATCCTGAGTTTTAACAACCCTGATAAAGAAAGCTCTTAAAAAATGTTAGAAAAGGAGAAAATGCTAGTAACCAGCATTTTCTCCTTTTCCCATAATTTTTTCTATTTCTATTGAAAGACAAATGCTATCATTTGCAAAACATTTGCAGAACATTTGAGTTCCTTCAATATGGATGTGTCTAAAATTTTTGCCCTGTGGTAAAGTAGTAAATGGTAGGATTGGTTTTTTTTTTTATGACAGGTTTGAAAACATTATGGGAAAGGTACAAAAATGCTGGTAACCAGCATTCTCTCCTTTCCCCCACAATGTTTTCAAAAGGATTCTTAGTCCGGGTTATTAAAAGTTAAAATTGTATGCTAAGACTGGTTAAGACTGGTTGAGGCAAGTTTCTCAGCCACACAATGGCTAAACCGTCTATGTCAAGATCGATCATATGCTGAAGCCTGATGTAGATCTTTGCAAATATGGCTGATAATCTTATGATATATTTAAGTATACTTTGTTGCAAAAAGACGATCCATACTTACTTCACAAACAAAAGGTTTTTCCCCAGTGTGTTTCCGACGATGTCTTAATAGAAAATGTCTTGACACAAAGCTCATGTCACAGAACTCACATTTATGTGGCTTTATACCTGTAAAATGTACAAATGAGATCTATGCTATAGTTCAGATGGTTCATACCCTGTAACTACAGTTGAGCCATGCTCTGTGAAAAGGGGGCTTAATGTATTTGCAAACAGTATCACACTATGTCAGCCTGCGCAGGCTGAAATGGGCCAAATATTTTGCTATCCTTAAGTTTTCTGCATGTCAAAGGACCAGCCCGTATCATGATTCAGTTGGTTATTAAACAAAATGGATTTCAGGGGGTCCATACTTATGTGATGTCCTCCTTGGTGTAATGCATCACAGAGATGCATTAAGTCCCCTTTTGCCAGAGTATGGCTCATTTGTATTTTGCTCCAGCAATACCCTGGGAGAATACAACACATGGGAATGAAATGGAATGAAATGTGACCAAACATCCAAACCTCTTTGCTTTTTCATTTAAATAAGGCTAAAATGATTGGATCTGTCTTTAATAGGGCACACAATGTGCCACAATGTTTTCAAAAGCCTTCTTTCTCTAGTTGTAAAAACATAGGACTGTCTGGTGGAAGATAAGCTATATTTATATAAGGCATTACATTTTTCTATGCCAGGTTACTTGTTCATAATTCTAAAGGAGACCTAAAGATGCAATAATTTGCTTATTTACTGATGTACATGTAATTCGTAAATAAAGTTAACTTTATTAAGACAATGCGTAAGTAACGTGTATAAGTGAAGATCAAAGCAAATGCGCTTAAAATCATCAGGCTTGGATAAACTCATGAGCAAATTCTCCACCCATTACAATGTCAAAATAAAGCAACAGAAGGTAAATACTTTTCTAATTACATGTATTACTATGAAAGAGTTATACATGTACATTTTCCCAAGTAACCTGGGAAATGAAATTATGGAGGAAACAGTAATTGCTTATAACATGCAATTGCTCCTTTTCCAATAATGTTTTTCAACAGCTGTCTACTGCGGTCCGACGAATCACCGAAATACCAAAATATCTACTGCATAGGTGTACAGTATATTATTTGTAAGTTAACTCTTTACCATATTACATGACAAAGCTTTAAACTTGTCCATATTGAAACCCTTTGTAGACTACTAATTAATTCTTTACCACACGAGAAAATTTTAGACCGGTCCAAATTGAAAGCATTTGCAGACAATAAAATAAAATGTGACTGAAAAATTGAAATTTGGTTTGGGAAGGGTAGAAAACATTGTGGGAAAAGGAGAAAATGCTGACCAGCATTTTCTCCTTTTCCCACAATGTTTTCAAAAGGCTTCTTTCTCAGGGTCGTTAAAAGTTGGGATTGTGTGGTAAAGAGTTAAATGTGGTTCAGATGATGGGATTTGTATTTAGAGACTGGAAGGGTACAAAACATTGTGGGAAAAGAAGAAAATGCTGGTTACCAGCATTTTCTTCTTTTCCCACAATGTTTTCAAAAGACTCTCACCCCTGGGGTTGCTAAAAGCTGGGATTGTGTGGGTAAAGGGTTAATGGGAACAAAGATTGAAGTTACCTGCGCAGTGTTTGACATGATTGATCATCAGATATCTGGCACTAAACGGTTTTCCACAGAACTCGCATTGCAGATGTTTAACCTTCGAATGGGTCTCCATGTGCGCATTAAGTTGTGATTTTCGGGTGAACTTCCTTTCAGGCACACAAATATCACAGGAAAAAGGTTTCTGCCCTTTGTGAATGAGATAATGCCCTTCTAGCATGCCTTTTGTAGATAACACCTTATTGCACAATTCACATTTATGAACCTTTTTTAAGTGAATGCTTGACTTATGGTCTTCTAGTACTTCTGCCGATTCAAACACCTCACAGCATTTCAAACATAAAAATTTCCTGTCTTTATGCTCTAGTTGTAAATGACGTCTCAACTCAACCTTTTTTCCATATCTTTTTCCACAAAGTTTACAATCACTTTTCTGGCTATTAACAAACTTTCTAGACTTTTTGGTCTGGCTAGAATTATGTTTAGCCTCTGATTGCACTAATTTCTTTTTCTGTTGCAAGAGTTTAGACTTTTCACTTTTCTTTACTTTGGGCTTATCACTGATATTATGGATTTCTTCAATGAGATTCTGTTCATCCTTAGCAGAGGGACAATTCAAATTTTCACATATTATACTGTCCTCTTTTACCTCTAAATGTTCAGCGGATCTTTGACAATTTTCAATATCATCACCACTACAAAGTGGCTGAGAATCATTCAACTTTAGTTCATCTGTAATGCATGCTTCTAGGTCATTAAAAAATGTCTGTGTGCCATTGGACTTTAAGACAAATCTTGGAAATGCTTCAAATGTTGTATGATTGTAGAAGTAAGATCCTCCGCTACCATGTGTAAGCATATGAGTATGTAGCTGACACATTGTTGTGTAGACTTGCAAACACCCACCACACTTATATACAATATCTTTGGTTGGTAGTTCTGCACATGCCATTTTTTAAGTATATCTTACCTTCAACTTCTGTGTGACTTAAGACACTGGCTCAGGCATAGTGATACTGTAGTCTTTGTCTACATTTTCTCTGAAATGCAAAGCATATTTAACAGTTTGACAGCTACATGACACGAAAGTTCTTCAGGAAACTTAACTACTAAAACTGAACACCTTTGAAGACATCCAATTAAACAAATAAAACAAGATGACCATGATGGCCCAGAAGTTGCTCACCTGAGCCTTTTGACCAAACATGACCAATTTCCAATCTCTTCCGTGATATTATGACAAACATCCTGACTGATTTTCAAGAGTATTGTATATATAATGTGGCCTCTAGAGTGTACATAAGGTTTTTCTAAGATTTGACCTGGTGACCTTTTTTTTGCCACGACAGTCGACATGACCAATTTTCAAACTTGTCCAAGATAATATCAAGACAAACATTAGGCCAAAGTGTCATTGGTATTGGACTGAAAATATGGCCCCTAGGGTATACACAAGTTTATCAAAAATTTGACCCGATGACCTAGCTTTTGATACAACATGACCCATTTTATAACTCATCCTCGATATTATCAAGGCAAATATTCTGACCAACTTTCCAGAGATTTGCACTGAAAATGTGGACTACAGAGTGTACACAAGGTTTTTCAAAGATCTGACCTGGTGACCTAGTTTCTGATTGATTTTCAAACGTGTCTAAGACATCATCAAGATAATTATGACAAACTTTTCATTGGTATTGGACTGAAAATGTAGCCCCTAGAGCGTAAAAAAGATTTTTTAAAGATTTGATCTGTTGACCTAGTTTTTTAACCTATGTGGCCCATTTTCAAAATCGTCCATGATATCTTCAAGAAAAACATTCTGACCAATTTTCAAGAGTATAGTACAGAAAATGTGGCCTCTTAAATGTACATAAGGTTTTTTTTTTCCTAAGATCTGACCTAGTGACCTAGTTATTAACCTGATATGACCCATTTTCTATCTTGTCCATGATATCATCAAGATAAACATTCTGACAAACTTTCATGAGTATCAGACTGAACATGTGACCTCTAAAGCATACACAAGATTTTTCAAAGATTTGACCTGGTGACTTAGTTTTTGATCCAACATGACCCATTTTCGAACTTGTCTACCACATCATCAAGATAATTATGACAAACTTTCATTGGTATTGGACTGAAAATACAACCTCTAGAGCGTAAACAAGATTTTTCAAAGATTTGATCTGTTGACCTAGTTTTTGAACCTATGTGGCCCATTTTCAAAAGCGTCCAAGATATCTTCAAGACAAACATTCTGACCAATTTTCAAAACATAGAATAGAGGGTAATGGGCTTTTTCGTCCCTGGGCTTGTTCATCCGGGCTTGTTTGTCCCAACTGATTTCCCGTTGGTCGGGGCTTGTTCGTCCCAACTTATATACCTGCCAAACAAAGGTATTAATATTGCATACTTCACTGATTTTGACAGATATATATGGAAAGGTGTTAATTGCACATAATCCCAGATCATTTTACTCAACATAAGATATATAACTGTGCAAAAATAGTCATCCCCCATCATTACGCTTAGAGATAAAATCAAAGTAAAGAAAAACAATTATTGATATTGACATGAATTTTCAATTTATAGTGTGTTATGGAAGGCAGGGATCGTATATACGATCCCTGTGGAAGGTAAGCCGTAGGAAAGAGGCGGTGTAGTACTGGCTGCCGCGATATAGCTGCAATATTGCTGAAAACGGTGATGAATACGGCATCGAACAACAAAAACAAACTGTTTTCCTTATCATAGTAGCTTTTACCATACAGTCACATGTTTAAACAACCCATGGTACATGTTATTTCGCAAAAGCCAATAAACTTGTCAGTGTGTCTTGGAGAAGAGAAGATAGTTCAATAAACTACAAAGAGAAACTTTTATTCAAAGAACTTTTATGTGTAAAATAACAATTCGTTTTAGAAGGCACATAGGTTAGCACTGTTCATTCCAATACGATCGATATGGTAGTGTGGGACAAGCCCGGGCGAGTAAGTCCAGGGACGAACAAGCCCAGGGACGAACTGGTTTTGGGACGAAGGAGCCCGGAGCAGAATATAGACATTAAGATCTATGTTAAAATCTGAAAAAGGAATGCTTTTGCTCGGAAGAAACTACTGTACCAAACGACCGTCAAAGGACTAATCCGGAAATCGGAAAAAGTATTTTCGGCTCGCTTACTCTAAGGATATTGAAGAAGAGATTGCCCTGCTTACAAAAAAAAAAGCTACACATTTGCCCTCCCATAATAGATGAAATTTGACCTTCAAAAGATCATACGAAAATTTACATTTCATTTGATAATGACTTTCGAGTTAGACTTATGATTATATGGTTCTTGCAGTTACCGGGAAAGGGGGGGGGGGAATTTATCTACTCGAGTTAAAGACCCGAAAAGTAATAACAACCGTACAAGGTGTCTCACCACCTCTGAATATTTAGGTATCAAGATAGCTCCCCGACAAGTCAGTTCCCCGACACAAGTCTTCGAGACAGTTCCCCGACAGATTTGAAGACAGTTCCCCGACACTTATGAAGACAGTTTCTCGACACTTTTGTTTCAGGTCAAATAACCTTTTATTGATAATTATGTTTGACAATCATGAGAAATTAGAAATATTTGCGGATAACTGATGTTGTGATCGGATTATTTGTACCTTGTGGTGAATAATTGTATATATACAATAACGGGCACTTATTCTCGTATGGGAGAATTCATCATGAAGTCAGGAAAATAAGACAATTCTAAGATGACTTTTAGCCAACCTGAAAGTTGATAAAAGGATATATATATTTCGAAATTATTTGGAATTAATTTTCTAAAATATTTTGATAATTTGTATTTCACTTGTGTGAATTCCTGTATAGTTCTTTTTTTTTTAGAAATACCTGTGACGGTGCTATACGCCTAGCACGTTATGGAACCAGGCGTAACTTAGGATGGTTTTCTTCCTGTATCTGCACTATTCTCTGTAACAACACTAACAGCCTTCAGGGGGCATTGCCCATATCGGCAACCGGTGGCTAGGATAAATAAATGCAAATTCAATCAATCAGGCCATTTATCTATTATCATCTTAAGCCCCAACAAGCTTTTCTGTTTCCTTTGAAAGTCTATTACTAGATATCTGGTTTTAAAAGAAATATCTGTTTTCTCTGTCTGTACCTTTTTAATTTATTAATAAAAGAAAATCTGTCCAGCTTTTTCTTTTCATATTATTGTTTCATATTTATTAGAATAATCCTGATCAAATGGTGGCAAATTTGAGCACTAGCATGGAAAAATTTCTTGTTGGTCAATTTATTTGATATCAAGATAGAATAGGATTTGATCCATACCCTGTGAAAAGGGGTTTGATAATCAATGCACCCTGCAAAAAGTGCCGACCCATGTCAGCCTACGCAGTCCATACAGGCTGACATGGGTCAAAACTTTTTGCTATTTTCAAATTTTATCCTTTTCTAGGGACCAGACTACCAAAAAACAAAAATAGTTGAACAGAAATCAAAAATGTTTCGTTTTCTTATTGTGTAGGCCATTAGAAATATCTTTAATAAAAATACACAGAAAAGCTCTGGGTTTGCCTATGAAAGTATGTACAGCAAATGATCAAAGTAGTGAATTTCACTCTTTCTTTTGAAAATAGCGTGATGTGACACCGTTTGTCTATGCAACCGGAAGTACTTCCATGGAGGAATCTTAACCCCCATTTCCTTGGAAAATTTGATATTCTATGGTAGAAAATGTCTGCAGGAAAGCAACAACAAATCGACCTGGGACAGTTGCCTATCCCGCAGCTTAACGCTCTTAATCAACAGTTCCAGGAGGTAAATAAATTCTAACTAAACTCCTGAAGTTTACAATAGCGTGAATCAGAGGCAAAATTCGACGGCTCTTTCGGCCTCTTGTCGTTTCGGTCTTGAATCGTTTCGGCCTAAGTTTGGGCTTCGTCGATTCGGCCCAGTAAGGATGAGTCAGTTTGGATAGGAAGCTGCCCTTTGACATATGTTTTGATTATGCCATGTGGTTGATTGCTTTTTATCATCTACAGAGCTTATGTTCATTCTAAAAATTGGAATTATTGTGACATCTGTGATAGGCCTAACTGTACATTTTATCAAAATTAGGTCCCTGTCTTATTGGAAAAAAAGCCTTTTCAAATAATCTTTTTGCACTTTAACCCTTAACCACACAAAAAGTCAGAAATTAGTTTCTCAAGATTTTTTGTAATTCATTGAAATGTATAGAATAATTTAAAAAAAAGAAAAATTATAACCTCATGAAGGGTGACATGTTTCGGTAACAGACGAGTTTGGTAATTTGGACTTACAGAGTAAACCGATTGGATGTTTCGGTAACAAAGCAAATATTTAGTGTGTATGTACCGCACGTTTTTCACAACCATTACATGGCTATTCACACATTTTCATTAATAATATTTTTGGTATGTTTCACCTGCCAAGGTTTACTTTTTGTTTTAATTTTTTTATTTTTGAATTTCAATCAGAGTTGAGGTAATGAATTATACGTTATACTAAGCATGCACCTGTTGTATCTCCAGTTAATCAATCATCAAGTTTTATAGAAATATGGAAATATTTTCTTTAAAATAAACATTTGAACAAAACAAAGCCATGTATTGGGTGTGAAAAACGTCACGGTGCATAAAAAACTCGATAATTGCCATGTTACCAAAACATCCAGTTGATTTACTGTGTTATTCTAATTTACCAAACTTGTCTGTTACTGAAACATCTGTAAATCCCTCATGAATGATGTTCATTATTAATCCTTATAACCATGATTTCAAGATAAGATTCAGAAAGAATGCCAATTTTAACCATTTTAGAGTGAATAAGATAAACATATTCATGAAATAAAATGGTCAATTTTTGGCTATATAGTTTTCTAATATAACATATTTTCCAGAATTTCAGTCAAAGCAAGATACCCATTTATGTCATGATTTATTCAACTGTTTTTATTTTTTCACATTGCATTTTAGTTTTCCCCTTTTTCCTCAGTTTAGTTGAATAACAGTAAATAACTCTGTTTTATAAATAAGTTACACAAAGCAAAAGTAATTGATGGTAAGGGAAACATTTTAAGAAGAGAAAAAAATTGTTTTACAAGCAGCAGTTATATTTTCCCGTAAGGGTTTTCAGAGCTGTCATTAGCTAGAGCATGAAATTTATACACTACATACATGTACTTGTTCAGACAGTAATGGTTACAGTCTGTTAATAGAAAAAGACAGTTTAGATGCTACTTTCAAATTTTCTGTCTTTACAGGAAATAGACTTATTCACAAATTCCTTGAACCAGTTGAAGTTAGCGCAGACAAAATATGTGGAATCCCAGGAGAGTCTCAACAAAGTTACACCAGCCAACAAAAACAAGGAAATCCTTGTACCTCTGACTAGCTCTGTATCCTTTCTACAAGATATTTTATGTTTAGCTTAGAGTAGCCTCCTGTGAATAAGTTTTTGTATTTTGCGGCAGATCTCTTTTGAAAACAATCTGACTAAAGGAGACCATGATATCCTTTTCTTGAGAAATGTAACTTTTAATTATAATAATCTACACAAGCTTTCGGTGGTACAACCACCTTCCTCAAGTGTGATCCTGGGATACAATGCCTGCAGTTGTTCACGTAACGTCAAGGTAACACTGACGTCACATTACAAACAATTAATACCAAGTCCCGGGATGTAGTCTTTGTAGCTTTCATCCCGCCAAAAGGGCTTGAACTTAGACCAAAAATGCATATGAGCCACACTCTGGTAAAAGGGGGCCTAGCGCATCTCTGTGATACAGAGTACCAAGCAAATCACTACATAATTACGGATCCATAAAATCCACTTTGTCTAACAAAAGACTGAATCATGAGGTAGAATATTCCTTGGACATGCAGAAAATTGGAAGATAACGAAAAGTCTCAGCCCATGTCAGCCTGCGCAGAATGCACAGGCTGACATGGGTCAATACCTTTGGCAAATGCATCAATCCCCCCTTTCACAAAGCATAGCTCATACACATCAATCAGCACAAGATCAAGCCCACAGGAATGGACCAGGCCTACGTTTGGACATTACCAATATAAAGTTACCAAATATAAATAAATGTTCAAATACATTACATTGATCTAAAGAAGGAAATGTACGTTTTAAAACAACCAACATTTTATACAACATAAAATGTGTTTCTTACCTCATTACCAAACGACAAATTGAAAGCATTTACAGATGGCAAACCAGATGTGACCAAAATGATGGATTCCGTTCCTGGAAGGGCAGAAAACATTGCAGGAAAGGGAGGAAATGCCGCGTTACCAGCATTTCTCCTTTTCCCACAATGCTTCCAAAAGGCCCCCCTTCCCAGGGTCGCCCAAACCCTGGATTGCCTGATAAAGGCTGGGCTGCGGCTCAGCAGTGACTTTTGACGGGACACTCCCACGAGGGCAAGTACTGTAAGCAAAGGCTGAACCTACAATCCTTGACCCTAAGCCACAGAGGAATTACCTCTTTACTAAAAAACAAAATTTTGGACTTGTCCAAATCCCAAGCATTTACAGATGAAGAATTTAATGTGGATCAAATGGTTGGTTTGTCTATAAAGGAGTAGAAAACAGCTTGGGGAAATGAGAAAATATTGTCTACCAGCATTTCCTGCTTTTCCCAAGTTGTTTTCAAAAGCCCTGTCTGCCTGGGTCATAAGAAATCAGAAATGTATGGTAAAGAGTTAAATGTAATTTCTTAACCAAACAACACTGTGTTTTAATGACCCAGATGAAAAGGGTGTTTTATATTATTATGAGAGAAAGACAAATTTCATTATTAATTTTTAGCTACAATATAGTTGTCATCTGCATCTATGCTTTCAATATGGATGAGTCTTGAATTTGGGGTTCTTTGTCCGTGGACAAGACCTTCAGAGTCCTTGCCTAGTACTGGTGAAACCCAGGAAAAACTTGAATATGTGAGCTGTCTCGATTATATGATTGAAATATTGTTTAAAGCAGCATTAAAGACCATTCAGTCAGTCATTCTAAAATTTTGTTGTAAGGTGAAGACTAGTGTAAAGAATCAAGGGACTTAACCTTTTACCAAATTATCCGTAGTTTTAAAGACCCTGAAAAAAAAAATTTCGAAAACATTGTGAGAAAAGGAGAAAATGCTGGTAACCAGCATTTTTTTCCCCCCTCCGTTTTCTACAGTTTTTTTCTACCCTGTCAAAGAACTTTTTTTCATTTCTATCACCTTCAAGTTTGTTGTCTGCAGAAGCTTTGAATTTTGAAGTCTAAAATTTGTCACTCGATAAAGAGTTAATTCTTGCAGAAAGAGGATATTTGTCGTCTGCAAAGAGTTTCAGTATGGACAATTTGAAAGTTTGGTCGTCTGGTGAAGAGTTTAAGTACAGATAGAGAAAGAATCAATGGACCTCACTTGTGCAGAAAAGAGGGTATTGAAGAGTCATACAAATTACAGAAAATCATACACATGTATTATATGGCCTACAAGTGAAAATGGGCATTCGGACGTTCGCGTAAAGTGTTGTCTTGGATCAGCTTGTGCATTCCGTGCAGGCTAATCCGAGACGACACTTTCCGTTTTTATGTAATTTTCTGTTTTGTGCAAGTCTACTGTAGGACAAAATCTAATATAGTCGTAAAGTGCCGTCTCGGATTAGCCTGTGCGGACTGCACAGGGTGATCCGAGACGACACTTTAAACAAGTGTCATAATGCCCCTTTTCGCATGTTGAAGGCCATATATGAACTCTTGGACAAGGGGGTTGAACCTCTTACGAGATGAAAACATTTTTGACTGCTATGTTTCAAAAACATTTGCAGAGGACAAATTAAATGTGGCTCAAATGTTGAAGTTTGTGTTTAAAAGGTTAGTGAATATTATGGGGAAAAGAGATTTTGAAAACATTGTGAGAAAAGGAGAAAATGCTGGTAACCAGCATTTTCTCCTTTTCTCACAATGTTTTCAAAATCTTTCTTCTTCAAGATAGTTAAAACTGGGGATTATGTGGTAAAGCGGTCAATGGATCTCAGTGATGTATTACTACATTAGTAAGTCAACACATAATCATTGATCCATAAAATTTATTTTGTCTTACGACTGACTGAAACATAAGTAATATTGGTCCATGGACATGCAGAAAATGTAGAACAACACAAAGGTTTGACCCATGGATTGCCCAGGCTGGCATGGGTCAGTACTTTTTACTCGAGCATTATGCGTCCTGTTCACAGAGCATGACTCATCTGTAGAAAAGAAGACTTTTCTTTAACAAAACGTAGATGTATGTACCAGGTCAGCTCAGTGATGTAGATAATGTATTGATTGATATTGGCACAGGTTACTATGTGGATATGGTATGTAATTATTTTTTTTTAACCCTTTTATAAAACAATATCCGGTTTTAACAGCCCTGATGAAAAAGGCTTTTGAAAACATTGTAGGAAAAAAGGGAAAAGAAATGCTGGTAACCAGCATTTCTGCTTTTCCCAAAATGTTTTCTACTCTTTTTGAATCAAATTCTATCAACAAAGCCAAATTTTATTTGTCATCTGCAAATGCTTCCAATTTCGCTGTTCTAAAATTTTGTTGTCTGGTAGAGGTTAATGGGGATCTACATGATTTTGCAGACTATAGTAGGATGACTTTTGATACCATCTGGATTATTCTTTGACAATGATTGTCTAACATTGTTTTGGTTCAATATTTACGAAGTTGTAGGCTTTAACCCTATACCACACAATCCAGATTTTTGACAACCCAGTTGGAGAAGGCTTTTGAAAATATTTTGGGAAAAGGAGAAAATGCTGGTAACCAGCATTTTCTCCTTTTCCTGAAATGTTTTCTACCCTTTCAACTGCATATTTCAGTGTTTGGGCCACATTTCACTTGTCGTCTGCAAATTCTTTCAAATTGACTAAGTCTGTTTTGTTGACGAGTGATAAAGAGTTAAGTATTTTTAGGAAATAACTATGGGTTATCAGGTGGAACATTTTACAATTCAAAAGCTTAGCAGAGTACTCAGCAGTATACATGGTTTGAATCTGTAATTATGTAAGTATTAGAAAGTTTACCTGATATACACAGTGAACCTCATCAAATAGTCATGTTAGTATGCCACATTGCATTATTGTCTTGTTGGTTTTTATTGTTGACAAATACATCAAAAGATTTCATCAATGGGGTTTATATGACATTACATTGAATGTTTCCATAATTATTCTTTCTTATATGAGCGTTACTCTGGCAAAAGGAGGTTTAATGCATCTCCATGATCCATTATAGCAAGCAAGTCATTACATAATTGTGGATCCGTAAAATCCATTTTGTCTAACAACTAGCTGTATCATGAGGTAGAAAAGTCCTTGTACATGCAGAAAATTTACTAAAAGCCAAAGGTTTTGACCTATGTCAGCCTATGCAGACTGACCTGGGTCAAGTTACTCTACAGGAAAGAAAGTACAGATTGAAGATCGGACTGCACACTTACGATACAAACAGGTAAGGAATAAAAGTGAACAAATGAAAAATGAAAAAAAATGTTCATTTTTTTTTCCAGGCAGTAGAAAAAGGAAAAGAATACTTCAAAAGAAGAATTGAGTTCCTAACTAAACAGATTGAGAAAATACAGCCTTTACTTCAAGAGAAATACAAAATGAAGCAAGGTAACAAACCATGTTTTATGTTGATCTATGAGTGTATATTAACCCTTAGAGTGACAAATAAAACCAACAGACTTTTTCTGTCAAGAAATAAGAGCCAAATGATTGCAGTTTCATGGTTGCTTTTTCCTATAAACATTTGGCACTTTTTCTTTGTCATCTACTCATGTTTTGAATATGGTCTAGTCTAAAATTTTGTTGTTTGGTAAAGAGTTATTTTTTTTCCCTGATCCAGTGGCAAAGCAACCAGTAACGGGTATTGGTTGTCCTGCAACTGTTATACTTTTGTTCTGTAGATTTGCAGACTGACTAAAATGGTGTTTTTAATGTTTCAGTTCCGAATTATTTGATATTATTTTTAGTGTCATATATTTTTTTATGTTTCAGTTACAACGGAAATTCTTCAGTTGAAAGTACAAGCACAGTTACAAGCCCAGCAACAAGCTGCCAAGACGTAATGAAAAATATGTGTCGTTTTTTACACCAAAAATCAATGTTTCAATCTGCCAAGATGTAATTGAAAAAATACTCTGTAATTTTTACTTCAAGAATGGATGTTTTCAGCAGCCAAGACATAATTGAAATTCTTCTTAATTCTTTATTCAAAGTGCAGTTGATCAAAATTCCAGTCAGTGGCAGATTAATAACAAAGTCTAGATTTAATGTAGCAACATTAATTCTATTTTTTGATATTAATTGTTCTGCTAGTGACAGGAACTTTGATTAGCCATACTTAAGCAGACAGACTCACAAAAATAGCTATATTTTTAATTGGTTTGAGTGAAATCTACGTGTACTTCCTACTTAAAATTGTTTTTACATTGTTGTTTGGATCAATTGCTTGGTAAGTTGTAGTATGTCCAATGTCATTTTCAACAAAGTTTCAGTAATATCACATGGGGCTTGTGCACCTACTTGTCGTTTCCTGGATTTTCTTTTACCAGTGCTTTGCACAACAGTCTTTCCAATTCACTGGCTGCTTTAATCCACTGGCTGCTTTCCTGTGTAAGCATCATGGAAACAATGTTCAGTGGTGAGGAATGAATGAATCATGTCGCAACAACTTTTATCAGTACTACTCTGAAAGAATATTGCCTGGGTAAGTATCAAGCTATCAACCCCAGGCTTTCAAGTCCTGTATACGGTCAACAGAGCTACCAGACTTGGCAAGTCTAGATGAGAAGCCAATGACAGTGGTTTTGCAAGTAGCTTTACACTGCCTGACATGTGATATTTTGCATTGATTTACTTACTTTATTCAGTAAAGAACACAATTAGAACTCACCATTTTCTTTTGTTACTCATTTCATTCCCATTCTATTCACATTTTTTCCCACATGCTCACAAGGAATACTGAACAGGTTATTCATTGCCATATATACAAGTAAATGACATCTGTCTGAGAACTTTGATAAGATGACACATCTTAACTCTTTACAAAACGACAAAATGTCAGACTGGTCCAAATTCAAAGCAGTTGCAGATGACAATTTTGATTTGGCTCAAATGGACAAAATTGTCTTAAAAAGAGTAGAAAACAATGTGGGAAAGGGAGAAAATGCTGGTTACCAACATTTTCTCCTTTTCCCACTATGTTTTCAAAAGGCTTTCTTCTTCAAGGTCATAAAAACTCAGGACTGTGCAGTAATGGGTTAACATCATGAAAGAGAACAGAGACCTCATTCACGAACCAATGTAATTTTGGAGTCTGAATTCACCAACCATTCTTCATTATATTTTTAGTCTAATTTTATATTTACAAAGTACTGCAACTTCTAATTGACTAAACCATTTGGTTTAGCTAATCAGATGTTGTGTTACTTTCAAATTTAGGAAATTCTTCAGAATAGGACCAAAAGTATTCCTAGGAATGGTTGACCCAGATCTACTAGTAAAATTGAAGCCTAGCCATTTGGACTTGGACTTTTATCCCAACTTTACCACATGACATTTTAGATATTTGCCTTCTCCATTGAGAGCATTTGCAGACAACAAATTAAATGTGGCTCAAGTAATGAGGCTTGTCCCAGGGAAAACATTCTTGGAAACAGAGAAAATGCTGGTTACCCGCAATTTTTCCATACTATTAAGTTATCAAAAGCTTACTTCTCTACAGTTTGTAAAAGCACAGAATTGTATGATAATTACATATATTTAAGCCATGCACTGTGAAAAAGGGGTTTAATGCATGTGCAGAAAGTACTGACCCAGGTCAGCCTGTCCTGCTCGCGCAGGTCAGACTTCAGTTGAAACTTTTTGCCACTGGTAAATTTTCTTCATGTCAAAATGCCAGTATTCCTCCTGATACAGTCCATTATGAAACAAAATGGATTTTATGGATCTATAATTACATGTATATGAAAACTTGCTTAATACAGTGTGTCACGGGGATCCGTGTCATTTCGTCGAAAAGTCCGTTCGTCGAAAACGATCCCTAGCCCTGACCCTTACCCGAACCAAGACGAATTGTGGCTCAAATCTTTCTCCCAGACAGAGCTTTTCGTGATATAAATCTAGGAATTGAGGAATTGGTATTTTAAAACATACATGGGTTTCGACAAGACGCCCTTTCGACGAAATGTCGTGCACCAGTGTCACGGAAACATGTTAAACCCCCTTTAGCCTGAGGGACTCTCAATTACATTTTAGAGAAAATGAACAAAACCCCACAGTAGTCATTTTTTTCCTTTTTAATTATTTACCAATCAAATAAGGTTTAGACTTGTCCAAATTGAAAGCATTTGAGGACGACAAAATAAATGCGATTCAAGATTTAAAATTTGTATTTGGAAAGGTAGATAACATTGTGAGAAAAGGAGAAAATGGTTACCAGTATTTTATACAATGTTTTCTTAAATCTTTTTTTAGGATTGTCAGAGCACGGGATCATTCAGTAATAAGTTAAGAAGACTTCAGTGAATATCAAGGAGGTCTACTCTAGGTTCACTCATACCAAATATTAATGAATTCTGACAAGCAGTCTTATGACAAGAGCATGTCAAAAAAGATTTTGCAGTTAAAAAGCATAAAAGAGCCATGCTGTGGCAAAAGGGGGCTTAATGCATCTGTTATACATGACACCAAGCGAGCCATAACACAATCATGGATCCATATTAGCCTCTTCTTTCAACAAACGACTTGATTATGAGGTAGACTGGTCCTTGGACACACAGAAAATTGACAAATAGTGAAAAGTTTCGGCCAAGGTCAGCTTGCGTAGAATCCACAGGCTGACCTGGGTTGATATATTTCGCAGATGCATTAAACCCCCTTTTCACAGGGCATAGCTCAAATGATAGATATGGAACAGAGAGTACAACTGAGCTGTGCTCTCGGAAAAGTAGGTTGAATGTTTTACAACACAACAAAATTTAATGACTTGTCCATACAGCTGATGACAAATAAATGGGACTAAAACATTAAAATCTGATTTTTTAAAGGGATAGAAAATATTGTGTTAACCCTTTACCACACAATCCTGAGGTTTAACAACCTGGCTGGCTTTTGAAAACATTGTGGGAAAAGCAGAAAATGCTAGTAACCAGCATTTTTTCCTTCTCCTACAATGCTTATCATATTAAAGTCGGGGATCATTATCTAAGCTGTCCTCTGCAAGTGCTTTCAATTTGCTTTGGTGCGAAATTTTGTAGTTTGGTAGAGTTAAAGGAGAAAATACTGGTTACAACCGTTTTAGCCTTTATCCACTCTGTTTTCAAAAATCTTATTCTTAAGGTTGGTTGAAGCTCGGGATTGTTTGTTACAGGCTTAATGCATTTCTGTGATCATCATAAGTATCATAGTGGCCAAATGTTTATGTATTAACACTTTGGTTCGCAAGACAAATTCTCTCGGAAAGTCGGAACATATTAGAATAGTGTGTGTTTACTAGTCGCTGTGACAATTACAGAATGGCAGAAGGAGGTGAAGAGAAGATAGGGAGAGCAGGACATGGGTGATACAGCAGCAAGGCAAACCAGTTACCACTTTCCCAGACTGCCAATTTTCTTCAGTGAAATGTAAAAGTTATGACAAATAACTTCCCAAGCAGGGACTGATCCCAGGACCTCTAGATCCCAAGGCGAACGCTCTGCCACGTTGCTACAAAAGTTAGCTCTATAGCAAGGCTATACATTAATACCTATCTGTGGTATAGACCAGTATACTACATACTCCCCCACCATATGAAGATTCATTCACGAATCCTGTAAGCACTGTTACTTTTTATATTTTAACTAAGTGTTTTTTTTTTTTTTATGGTGGGCGCCAATGTTACAGTTCTGACACATAGCCTCCCAGTGCAGGGATTGAACCCAGGACCTCTAGATCCCAAAGCGAACGCTCTACCACGTCGCTACAAAAGCTAACTCCATAGCAAGGTAGTATAAGTGTCCCCTTATACAAACAAAAGCTATACATTTATATGTGGGATAGACCAGTACCAAGCACAAATGTGCTGTCTGATCTTTCCATCTACACTGTTTGCTGTGCCGAGACATTCCAGACAAGGACAACCTTGAAACTGTCTAATAAGGATCTTATGCCTAGAAAAAAAATGCCTGTTTGGATTATTTGGTGCCTGAAGGCTTAACCCTTTACCATACAATGCCAAGTTTTAAAGACCTCTTCAAAAAGAGTGTGGGAGAAGAAGGAAATACTGGTAACCAGCATTTTCTCACAATGTTTTCTATCCTTTCAATCGAAAATTGCATCATTTTAGCCACATGTAATTTCTAGTCTGCAAATGCTTTCAATTGTGAAAGGTCTAAAATTTTGTCATTTTGTAAAGAATCAATACACAGAAGCAAGCATGGCTGCTATCAGACAAATGTAAGCATAGACTGAATCCCAGTTTAATCCATTTTAGTTCTATTGTCTCAAAGGAAACGATGAATGGACACACACATAACGAACACTGAACTATGAAATGAACTCGCTGGCAAATGGAGCTAAAGAATGTGGAATCTACTAGAAGAAAACATCAGTTTTAAATTATGTAAAATTTATTCATCTTCATGATTTTGGCAACACATTTATACACCATAATAATGTTAATTTATAACAGAGCTCTGGGTAGGGGACAGATTTTCTCCATCAGAGAATTCCATTGCTTGTGTTGTGTTCAGTCTCGTGAGGTTCTCAAAATAATCTTTCTAGCACATCACTTGAGCTTATATTTATCAATATATCATCATCGATGTAAAAGTAAATATGTTTAAACTAATATATCATCTTAATGCTAAGGTATTTGAGGTGGCTACATATGCTGAAGGGGACAGTGTAGATCAAGATCAAACTAGACAGAATGTGCAGTCTGATCTTGGATCTACACTCACAATCAGGTAGAGAATTTTCCAAAGTAAATAACTATGAAAATCTCCATATTTTGGGTTTTTATGATGGGCTTAAAAAGTTGACTTTAATTCATTTAGCAATTCAAAGGTAAAAATCTACCCCCAACTCCAGTCCAGTGCTGTGTGAACAAGTTCTTAAGAAAACTTGACTGATATAAAACATACAAGAGAAAACAAGTCAAAGAGAACTCTCCCAGGTATTTTCTATGTATTATCAATTATAAATTAATCATACTCAACATTATAAACAACTAAATTCACACTATTTCTACCAAGTTTTATAGAACAGTTCTTTCATAGGCAACATACATTCTATAATCTTTATCATAATTAACCCTTATCCTGCTAAGTAAATTCAAATGAAACTTTCAAGCCGACAGTAAAAACCAATGTATTTCCATTTCAAATGTATTTTTGGTGGAAACACATCTCCTTATCGGACAGTGTAGTTCCAAGATCAGACTGCACATTCTGTGCAGTCTGATCTTGATCTACACTGTCCGCAAAAGGCCAGTGACTCGCGCTTAGCAGCCTAAGGGTTAATGCATGTAGACTTGAGAAAAGTATACGTATTCACCAACCATTCTTAGGAACATTCATTGTCTACTTCTAGATTTAGAAAGTAATACAACTTCTGATTGGCTAAACCACTTGATTTAGCCAATCAAAACTTATGTTTCTTTCAAATCTAGAAAATTTATGAGAACAAGACTAAGAATGTATGGATCCTGATTTCACTGGCATCATAGCGACATGAAAAGACAGATTATTTTTTTTTTAGTTACATGGGAAAGACCAATATTTAACGACCCTAACAAAGAAGGCTTTTAAAATTACTGTGAGGAAAGGAGAAAATGCTAGTAACCAGTTTTTTCTCCTTCCCTTACAATGTTTTCTCTCCTTTCCATGACAAATTCTAATATTTGAGCCACATCTAATGTCAATCGAGCAATTGCATTTGAACAAACAAGTTAAAAAAACTTTGTCGAGAGGTAAAGAGTTAAACAGTGAGATGACATTACTTTGAACAGGTTTCAAATGTTAACCCTAAGAAAGTTTAAGATTTATTACATGTCCCTTTTTGATGAGGGAAAACAGCAAAACTATTGTTATTTAAAGTTTGTTTTGGCCAAAATATAGAACAAAGCAACAGTGTTCATTCAAGATCAGACTGCATGTTCTGTGCAATCTAATCTTGATCTGCACTGACTGCAAAAGTATTTTACACGAGTTCCAGAGCTTAGAGGGTCAAGCATAAGGCCCTACTTTTTAAATGATTCAGTTTTCTAGTGCACTTTTAGATGTGCATGACTTGTCTATAAAACTTGGTACAAAAATGAAGCAATGGTTCAGCTGATAAGCCTTGCCATTTATAATACATTACTGTCATTGTTTTATGAATACATAATATATTTTTGTGCAATTTTTTTTTTTGCTTTACTACTAAGTAAATGGGCTATCTTCATTCATTAAAATAAAGCAATTTTAAGGCTTTCCTTGCCAAAGTATCCCATCTTTTTTGGAAAGCTAAATCCTTTAAAAGACATTGACTCGTACCAAACAACAAAATTTAGACTGGTTCAAATTGAAAGCATTTGCAGACGACAAACACTGACTGGATGGTAAGATTTGTGTGTGATAGGATAGAAAAACATTGTGGCAAAAGAAGAAAATGCTGGTTACCAGCATTTTCTTCTTTGCCCACAATGTTTTCAGAAGACTTCTTCCTCTAGGACATTAAAACTCAGGATTGTGTGGTAAAGAGTTAACCCTTTCCCACACAATCCTGATTTTTAACAACCCTGACAGAGACAGCTTCTGAAAACATTGTGGGAAAAGGAGAAAATGCTGGTTAAACAGCATTTTCTCCTTTTCCCAAAATGTTTTCTACCCTATCTAAGACAGATATCATAATTTTAGTAACATAATTTGTTGTCTGCAAATGCTTTCAAATTGGAGTAGTCCAAAATTTTGCCATATGGTAAAGAGTAAACAGTCTAAAGACTAAATATGTGCAATTACAAGGTTCCTATTGTCAAGAATGTCGCAGGAAAGCTAACAGAATATATCAAAGATTATACTGCATGCTCTGTGCAGTCTGATCTTGATCTACACTTTCTGATTAGGCAACTTTGGTTCTCTTTGAGGCTAAAATTGAAATTCTCAATTATTTTACCTTACTTGTTTTATAAAAGTCCCCTTCACCCATGTACTGAAAGTATTCATAAAACAATGACAGTCTCATAAAGAAAAGAAATAACACCTTAAACCCTCTCCTTCATGCAGAATTTTAGTGACAACTCTGCTCTAACAGGCTTTTAAACAATAAAAATATAGGAAATATTACTTAATAACATTTTCTCTATTATTTCCAAGTCTTTTCTACTTGTGCTTGTTCAACATAGTAGCAAAAGAGGAAATGGCTTACAACGATCATATCTCATTTTGCCACAATACTTTTACATTTATTCACATAATTCTACCTTAATTTATGTTAGGTAGCCATACTTTATAATAACGTTGTCTTATTCCCCTACTACAAATTTATTTCAGACGATGAGTCTTTGATTTCTTCAAAAATTTTAACATGTTGACTCTACAAACTTTTCATTATGAGCAGCTGTCTACAAAAAAAATGCGTGAAGCATTGGGATAAAGTGGTTAAGTGCTTGATCACTAGACAGAACATCTTCTTATTCTTTAACCAGACAACAAAATTTTAGACTCGCCTAAACCTGCAAGCATTTGCTCACAACATAATAAATTACTTGATGTGGCTCACATTATAGAAAAAGGAGAAAATACTGGTTCCCAGCATTTTTTCCTATTCCCACAATATTTTTTCCATAGGCATTGTCCTTCAGCATCACTAAAAGAAAATTGTTTGGTAAAGGTTTCTTATACAGACATGAAAAAAAATCACAAGATTCTTTGTGGTAACAAAGTTACCTTTATGATAAAAAGCACTTAAAATTAGTTGACCTTAAAAATTCCAATAAAATGATATTTTCTGTTCATAAAAAGTTGAAGAATTTCAAATGCCCATTACATTAAAGTATCTTACAAGACAGTGCAGTTCCAAGATCAGACTGCATTTTCTATACTGTCTAATCCTTATACTGCCCTGCAACAGCAACCAAAATTGTGGTCTGCATTCTAAAAGCATTCTAAAGATAAACAAGACAACACATATTTTGTATCACTTGATTTTTTCTCTTTTCAATAAAAAAAAAAATGCTACGATGTCGTACAAAATAAGTCACAATCTTGTTTGAAATTTTACTGCACCTTATGTTAAACATGTCAAAAATTCAATTTTTATACTTTGAAAAGAAAAACGATGGAGTGCCTTTTTACAGAGTGCTTTAAAAAATTGGAAAAAAAAACACCACACACACAGATTTCAAAGACATACACTATTGATAAAAGTCTGACATAAAGCAAAATTCTAAAACTGATCTTTAACACATTACCTCCTGTAAATGACATTTTTATCTTGAATCGTACTGCTTTTGAAAACATTTAGGCAAAGAAGACATTGCAGTATGAACACTTTCTGCTTCCTGCATATCGTAGCTGTGCTATTTTTGAACGATTTTTACCCCAGCTTAAGGCAATCTGCAACTGCACTTTGACCATTTTTTTTCCTGACAGAATTTGATAAGGTGATATCATATATGTTAGGTCAGTAAACGAACACAAATCCAGTTTTTCATTTCTGTTTACCATCACAGGTATTCAAATTGATGACCTTGAATGAAATTTGAGCCATAACCTTCCAAGCTGTTTTTTTTTTTTTCAACTAACTTATTTTGAAAATATAATTCCTCATACACAGAAGCCAGGTAGCAATCAAAGCGTTGAGAACGCTGAAGTGGTATTTGTCAAGGAAGCCATTGTGTGGAATTAATAATTTGAAAGAAAAAGAGAAAAATTATTCAAATATTGGCTTGAAAGTCAATCTACTAAGCAAGTGAATACCCTTTTGGTTGAAGGGAGAATACTCATGACAAAGTCTAACCCTTTGATCATTAGGAGGAGTCAGGAGTAACGTCCCTTGACAGTAGGATGCATGATGGATAGAGAGATAAACCATGTGAATATATCGAATAGAATTAAGTTTGTACCTTAAAACTATGATTTTGAAATATCTTTGGCCGTTAATATTTAATTCCCAACATGACAATCAATTATTTCGATCTATAAATATTCATGCCCAATCAAATGGAGTAGCGTGCAATCATGGGATGAACAAGCCATGGACGAACTGGTTTGGAACGTAAAAGCCCAGGACCAAGCGATCGGTAGACAAATTTTGTATTATTGCACCAATAGAAGGCTATGAGCGAGTGAAGCTATTTTCAATCAAAAATTAGTATTTCCACGATCGATGGCCTCACCTAGTGTATTTTAACATGCCATTTCCAATTACATATCTGAGAGCTACCGAAAAACTCATTTGCCTGAGAAAAATTGAGTTTAATTGGGTTTATTTCCTTCGGCTTTGCACAAAATACGATACATGGTCTTCAAAATTCAATATTGAACTCATAGTGGTATTGTCTTCGACAAATACCACAAAAACTGCAATCTTAGATTTGAAAAAAAGAACATGACTATTTCAGTTTCCCCCCCCCCCCCCCCATATAAACGTTCATGATAACAAGAACCTTCTGTATTTCATGGCAGCTGCTTTAAAATTCTGCTCCATAAGAGATTTATACAAAATCACGAACTTCAAAGTGTAAAAAGTAAGAATAAAACAAACATATTTTGCAAGCAATATGTAACTATACCCTTTTTATTAATATGATAAATTGCACATTTCCTGTTATATGATCATGATTGTTTTACCCTATACCATACAATAAAATTCTAGACTGATCCAATGTCAAAGCATTTGCAGACGACAAATAAAATATTGCTTCAAGAATAATTTGTCTTTTATGTATTAGACAACATTGTGAGAAAAAGAAGAAAATGCTTGCAATCAGCATTTTCTCCTTTTTCCCACAATATTTTCAAAAGACTTCTCCCTCAGGGTCATTAAATATCGGGACTGTGTGGTAACAGGTTAACATGAAAAGTCAATTTGGGATGATCATTTATTATGTTTATTACTGAAATAATTCTAAAATTCAAATGAATATTTTGATGAAAAATACTCTGCCCAAAAGTGATGAAAATGTGAAGTTGAACATACAGAAAACCAGTTATGATCCTGATCTTTAAAACTTTTCAATCAATTTGAAAAAATTGTAGTCGAATGTGATAGGGGTAGGATTGACCAGAAACTTTTGTGTAAATACAGACGTTCAAGTGAATCTTAAATCTGTACCAGACGACAAATTTTTAGACTTGTCTAAATTGAAAGCATTGCAGACAACCAACTATCTATGGCTCAACAAATGAAATTTTTGAAAGGAGGGTAGAAAACATTGAGGGAAAAGGAGAAAATGCTGGTAACCAGCATTTTCTTCTTTTTCTGCAATGTTTTCAAAGGTCTTCTTCGTCGGGGTCCTTAAAGCTCGGAATTAAGCAGTAAAAGGTTAACAGTTAATTTATTGATTCATTTTTCACAATGTTTTTCACATCATCTTGCATAATTTTCAATAAAATATAGATTAACAGAGTATACTGACTAGAACATGTTGAGGTATCAGAAAAAATACAACTCTTAGAAAGAAGGCTTTTTCAATAATGTTTTCTACCTTAATCCATTTCCAAAGAATCCTGAGTTTTAATGACCCAGAAGAAGCGCCTTTTGAAAACATTGTGGAGAAAGGAGAAAATGTTGGTGACTATAGCATTTTCTCCTTTTTCCATAAAGTTTTCTATACTTTTACATGCAAATCCTATCATTTAAGCTACATTTAATTTGTACTCTGTAAATGTTTTGAATTTGGACTAGTCCAAAATTTTGTGGTGTGGTACAGGGTTAAAATGAAAAAAAAAAAAAAAAACCATCATTTCAATGACTCTTTTATCAGTGTTCTGCAAACTCTTTTAATTTGGACAAGTCTAACTTTTTTGTTTTTGTTTATGAGACAGCTAGGATAGGAAAAGACCAAATTACTGCAAGTTTCTGCAATAACGTAAATTTGAGACGAAGCTTGTCCTTTGAGGTTTCCCATTCTTTTGCATAAGCAAGACATGTTACAGATCACTAAAAAATTAAATTTTTCAGGTTTCAACCCTTTACCAAACAATCCTTAGTTAAAACAACCATGAAAAAGAAAGCTTTTGAAAACATTGTGAAAAAAGGAGAAAATGCTGGCAGCATTTACCTACTATGTTTTCTGCCTTTACAAATACATGTACAAACTCCATCATTTAACCCTTTCCCACATAATCCAATGTTTTTATGACCCAGAAGAAGGGTTCTGAAAACATTGTGAAAAAAGGATAAAATGCTGGTAACCACAATGTTTTCTGCCTTCACAAATACATGTACAAACTCCATCATTTAACCCTTTCCCACATAATCCAATGTTTTAATGACCCAGAAGAAGGGTTCTGAAAACATTGTGAGAAAAGAAGAAAATGCTGGCAGCATTTACCCACAATGTTTTCTGCCTTCACAAATACAAGTACAAATTCTATCATTTAACCCTTTCCCATATAATCCAATGTCCAGTGGGACGAAAAAGCCCATTACCATTTTGCAGACTATAGTAGGATGAATTTGATACCGTCTGGATTGTTCATTGACAATGATTGTCTAACATTGTTTTGGTTCAATATTTAAGCATTTTTAGGAAATAACTATGGGTTATCAGTTGGAACATTTTACAATTCAAAAGCTTAGCAGAGTACTCAGCAGTATACATAGTTTGAATCTGTAATTATGTAAGTATTAGAAAGTTTACCTGATATACACAGTGAACCTCATCAAATAGTCATGTTAGTATGCCACATTGCATTATTGTCTTGTTGGTTGACAAATACATCAAACATTTCATCAGTGGTGGTTATATGACATTATATTGAATGTTTCCATAATTATTATTTCTTATATGAGCGTCACCCTGGCAAAAGGAGGTTTAATGCATCTCCATGATCCATTATAGCAAACAAGTCATTCCATAATTGTGGATCCGTAAAATCCATTTTGTCTAACAACCAGCTGTATCATGAGGTAGAAAAGTCCTTGTACATGCAGAAAATTTATTAAAAGCCAAAGGTTTTGACCTATGTCAGCCTATGCAGACTGACCTGGGTCAAGTTACTCTACAGGAAAGAAAGTACAGATTCAAGATCAGACTGCACACTTACGATACAAACAGGTAAGGAATAAAAGTGAACAAATGAAAAATGAAAAAAAAATGTTCATTTTTTTTTTCCAGGCAGTACAAAAAGGAAAAGAATACTTCAAAAGAAGAATTGAGTTCCTAACTAAACAGATTGAGAAAATACAGCCTTTACTTCAAGAGAAATACAAAATGAAGCAAGGTAACAAACCATGTTTTATGTTGATCTATGAGTGTATATTAACCCTTAGAGTGACAAATAAACCCAACAGACTTTTTCTGTCAAGAAATAAGAGCCAAATGATTGCAGTTTCATGGTTGCTTTTTCCTATAAACATCTGGCAAAGTGGCCAGAGTAGATCAAAGATCAGACTGCATGTTTTGTGCAGTCTGATCTTGATCAAGTTGGCCACAAAAGCAACTATAGTTGTTAAAGGAGCCTTAAATGTTAGCAAAGTGTTCTGCATAGGATTATTTAGAAAGGGGACTAGTGTCCTGTAAACTTGCAAAAAATTTTCAACATAGATGTGAGACAGATGTACTCGAAAACAATTCTAAAAAAAAAATTGGAAGGGACAAATCCCAACCTGTGTGCAATAAAATGGGACATTTTTTCTGATTCAGTGGGCCAAAAAATATTTCTCATATAAATTTGGAAGGGAGAAAGCCAAACCTGTATGCAGTATGATGGAACATATTTTTGCAAATCAGTGGTACAAAAAATATTTCTCAAATAAGTTTGAAAGGGACAAAGCCAACCTGTGTGAAATATGATGGGACATTTTTCTAATTCAGTAGGACAAAAATTTATCTCGAATCTCATAAATTTGGAAGGGACAAAGTCACACCTGTGTGCAATATGATGGGACATTTTTTCCACTTCAGTGGGACAAGAAATACTGTATTTCTCAAATAAACTTGGAGGGGACAAAGTCCGCCCTGTTTGCACCTTTATGGGACATTCATTTCAGTAGGACAATGTCTCAGAATCTGCTCATTGACAAAACTCTGTAAACCCTCAGTCTCAATATTTTCATGACCCTGCAGAAGTAGCTTTTAGAAAACATCGTGGGAAAAGGAAAAAATGTTGATAACCAGCATCTTCTCCTTTTTCCAAACTCTTCCAAACACATATTTCAATATTTTTGCCATATTTAATTTTTCAAAAAGTATTGTGACAAGAGTCAATCTGCTGCTTCATTATCCTGCAAAAATGAATGACACTACATATACTGTATAGCTTTTTACACCAATGCAGTCAATAGCTTTGGAAAACATATGGAAAGAGGAACAACTATAAGATGCATTTACTTACAAGATATTCCATATTGTTTGAAAGTAATACTTTTGTTTTCTGTAAATACATGTCATTTGTTTAGCTTCTGATTATTTTAGGTAGACTGAAACAGTATTTGTAGTAAGGAGTTATGATATTTCAATTTCTATCATGCACAATGAAGGAAATTTTCAGGCTTTACTGGAATGCAAACTATTGTAGCAACTTTTCCTTCTTTCTTGTCTTTGAAGCACCCTCATACAATGGAAATATGTGCACTGGCACCATGGTAAGATAGCTAAATTTTCATGGTCAAACTTGTCTGGCACTGGCAATTTTCATTATGATTGGTCATCCTGTACAGGAGTAATGGTCCTTTAACCCTTTACCACACAATCCAGAGTTTTAACGACCCTGAAGAAAGAAGACTATTTTGGGTACAGAAGAAAATGCTGGTTACCAGCATTTTGTCCTTTTCCCAAAATGTTTTCTACCCTATCACAGACAGAAATCATCATTTGAGCCACTTTTTCTTTTGTCGTCTGCTCATGTTTTGAATTTGGTCTAGTCTAAAATTTTGTTATTTGGTAAAGAGTTATTTTTTTACCTGATCCAGTGGCAAAGCAACCGGTAACGGGTTTTTGTTGTCCTGCAACAGTTATACTTTTGTTCTGTAGATTTGTAGACTGACTAAAATGGTGTTTTTAATGTTTCAGTTACAAATTATTAGATATTATTTTTAGTATCATATATTTTTTTATGTTTCAGTTACAACGGAAATTCTTCAGTTGAAAGTACAAGCACAGTTACAAGCCCAGCAACAAGCTGCCAAGACGTAATGAAAAATAATACGCGTCATCTTTTACTCCAAAAATCAATGTTTCAATCTGCCAAGATGTAATCGAAAAAATACTCTGTAATTTTTACTTCAAGAATGGATGTTTTCAGCAGCCAAGACATAATTGAAATTCTTCATAATTCTTTTTTCAAAGTGCAGTTGATCAAAGTTACAGTCAGTGGCAGATTAATAACAAAGTCTAGATTTAATGTAGGCAACATTAATTCTGTTTTTGATATTAAATGTTCTGCTAGTGACAGGAACTTTGATTAGCCATACTTAAACAGACAGACTCACAAAAATAGCTATACTTTTAATTGGTTTGAATGAAATCTATGTGTATTTCCTACTCAAAATTGTTTTTTACATTTGGCCGCTATTAGGCCTTTAACAGAGAAACAAAAATTGACATGATTCAGAATGTTTGGATTGATTGCTTGGTAAGTTGTAGTATGTCCAATGTCATTTTCAACAAGGTTTCAGTAATATCACATGGGGCTTGTGCACCTACTCATGGTTTCCTGGATTTTCTTTTACCAGTGCTTTGCACAACAGTCTCTCCAATTCACTGGCTGCTTTAACCCACTGGCTGCTTTCCCGTGTAAGCATCATGGAAACAATGTTCAGTGGTGAGGAATGAATGAATCATGTCGCAACAACTTTTATCAGTGCTCTGAAAGAATATTGCAGAGATAAGAATCAAGCTATCAACCCCAGGCTTTCAAGCCCTGTACACGGTCAAGAGCTACCAGACTCGGCACGTCTAGATGAGAAGCCAATGACAGTGGTTTTGCATGTAGCTTTACACTGCCTGACATGTGATATTTTGCATTGATTTACCTATTTTGTTCAGTAAAGAACACAATTAGAACTCACCATTTTCTTTTGTTACTCATTTCATTCCCATTTCATTTACATTTTTCATCCACATGTTCACAAGGAATACTGAACCGGTTATACATAGCCAGATATACATGTAAATGACATCTGGCTGAGAATTTTGATAAGATGACACATCTTAACTCTTTACAAAACGACAAAATGTAAGACTGGTCCAAATTCAATGCATTTGCAGACGACAAAATTGCCTTAAAAGAGTAGAAAACAATGTGGGAAAGGGAGAAAATGCTGGTTACCAGCATTTTCTCCTTTTCCCACTATGTTTTCAAAGGCTTTCTTCTTCAAGGTCATAAAAACTCGGGACTGTGGGGTAAAGGGTTAACATCATGAAAGAGAACACAGGCCTCATTCACGAACCAGTGTAATTTTGGAGTCTGTATTCACCAACCATTCTTCATTATATTTTTAGTCTAATTCTATATTTACAAAGTACTGCAACTTCTAATTGACTAAACCATTTGGTTTAGCTAATCAGATGTTGTGTTACTTTCAAATTTAGGAAATTCTTCAGAATAGGACCAAAAGTATTCCTAGGAATGGTTGACCCAGATCTACTAGTAAAATTGAAGCCTAGCCATTTGGACTTGGACTTTTATCCCAACTTTACCACACGACATTTTAGATATTTGCCTTCTCCATTGAGAGCATTTGCAGACAACAAATTAAATGTGGCTCAAGTAATGAGGCTTGTCCCAGGGAAAACATTCTTGGAAACAGAGAAAATGCTGGTTACCCGCAATTTTTCCCTACTATTAAGTTATCAAAAGCTTACTTCTCTACAGTTTGTAAAAGCACAAAATTGTATGATAATTACATATATTTAAGCCATGCACTGTGAAAAAGGGGTTTAATGCATCTGCAGAAAGTATTGACCCAGGTCAGACTGTCCTGTCCACTTATGCTGACCTGGGTTGAAAATTTTTCCCATTGGTAAATTTTCTGCTTGTCAAAATACCAGTGTTCCTCATGATTCAGTCCATTATGAAACAAAATGGATTTTATGGATCTATAATTACATGTATATGAAAACTTGCTTAATACAGTGTGTCACGGGGATCCGTGTCATTTCGTCGAAAAGTCCGTTCGTCGAAAACGATCCCTAGCCCTGACCCTTACCCGAACCAAGGCGAATTGTGGCTCAAATCTTTCTCCCAGACAGAGCTTTTCGTGATATAAATCTAGGAATTGAGGAATTGGTATTTTAAAACATACATGGGTTTCGACAAGACGCCCTTTCGACGAAATGTCGTGCACCAGTGTCACGGAAACATGTTAAACCCCCTTTAGTCTGAGGGACTCTCAATTACATTTTAGAGAAAATGAACAAAACCCCACAGTAGTCATTTTTTTCCTTTTTAATTATTTACCAATCAAAAAAGGTTTAGACTTGTCCAAATTGAAAGCATTTGAGGACGACAAAATAAATGCGATTCAAGATTTAAAATTTGTCTTTGGAAAGGTAGATAACATTGTGAGAAAAGGAGAAAATGGTTACCAGTATTTTATACAATGTTTTCTTAAATCTTTTTTTAGGATTGTCAGAGCACGGGATCATTCAGTAATAAGTTAAGAAGACTTCAGTGAATATCAAGGAGGTCTACTCTAGGTTCACTCATACCAAATATTAATGAATTTTGACAAGCAGTCTTATGACAAGAACATGTCAAAAAAGATTTTGCAGTTAAAAACCATAAAAGAGCCATGCTGTGGCAAAAGGGGGCTTAATGCATCTGTGATACATGACACCAAGCGAGCCATAACACAATCATGGATCCATATTAGCCTCTTCTTTCAACAACCGACTTGATTATGAGGTAGACTGGTCCTTGGACACACAGAAAATTGACAAATAGTGAAAAGTTTCGGCCAAGGTCAGCTTGCGTAGAATCCACAGGCTGACCTGGGTTGATATATTTCGCAGATGCATTAAGCCCCCTTTTCACAGGGCATAGCTCAAATGATAGATATGGAACAGAGAGTACAACTGAGCTGTGCTCTCGGAAAAGTAGGTTGACTGTTTTACCACACAACAAAATTTAATGACTTGTCCATACAGCTGATGACAAATAAATGGGACTAAAACATTAAAATCTGATTTTTTAAAGGGATAGAAAATATTGTGTTAACCCTTTACCACACAATCCTGAGGTTTAACAACCTGGCTGGCTTTTGAAAACATTGTGGGAAAAGCAGAAAATGCTAGTAACCAGCATTTTTTCCTTCTCCTACAGTGCTTTTTATCATATTAAAGTCGGGGATCATTATCTAAGCTGTCCTCTGCAAGTGCTTTCAATTTGCTTTGATGCGAAATTTTGTAGTTTGGTAGAGTTAAAGGAGAAAATACTGGTTACAACCGTTTTAGCCTTTATCCACTCTGTTTTCAAAAATCTTATTCTTAAGGTTGGCTGAAGCTCGGGATTGTTTGTTACAGGCTTAATGCATCTCTGTGATCATCATAAGTATCATAGTGGCCAAACGTTTATGTATTAACACTTTGGTTCGCAAGACAAATTCTCTCGGAAAGTCGGAACATATTAGAATAGTGTGTGTTTACTAGTCGCTGTGACAATTACAGAATGGCAGAAGGAGGTGAAGAGAAGATAGGAAGAGCAGGTAGTGTATCAGAGGAGGAAGAAAGATTGTTATGTGTATCACACTTGTTGAGTATTAAGCCCTAATTAAGATATATGGGGGACATAACAAGATTGATGTAAGTTTAGGGAGGTGTGAAAAAGGAACCTCAGGACATGGGTGATACAGCAGCAAAGCAAACTAGTTACCACTTTCCCAGACTGCCAATTTTCTTCAGTGAAATGTAAAAGTTATGACAAATAACTTCCCAAGCAGGGACTGAACCCAGGACCTCTAGATACCAAGGCGAACGCTCTGCCACGTTGCTACAAAAGTTAGCTCTATAGCAAGGCTATACATTAATACCTATCTGTGGTATAGACCAGTATACTACATACTCCCCCACCATATAAAGATTCATTCACGAATCCTGTAAGCACGGTTACTTTTTATATCTTAACTAAGTGTTTTTTTATGGTGGGCGCCAATGTTAGTTCTGACACATAGCCTCCCAGTGCAGGGATTGAACCCAGGACCTCTAGATCCCAAAGCGAACGCTCTACCACGTCGCTACAAAAGCTAACTCCATAGCAAGGTAGTATAAGTGTCCCCTTATACAAACAAAAGCTATACATTTATATGTGGGATAGACCAGTACCAAGCACAAATGTGCTGTCTGATCTTTCCATCTACACTGTTTGCTGTGCCGAGACATTCCAGACAAGGACAACCTTGAAACTGTCTAATAAGGATCTTATGCCTAGAAAAAAAATGCCTGTTTGGATTATTTGGTGCCTGAAGGCTTAACCCTTTACCATACAATGCCAAGTTTTAAAGACCTCTTCAAAAAGAGTGTGGGAGAAGAAGGAAATACTGGTAACCAGCATTTTCTCACAATGTTTTCTATCCTTTCAATCGAAAATTGCATCATTTTAGCCACATGTAATTTCTAGTCTGCAAATGCTTTCAATTGTGAAAGGTCTAAAATTTTGTCATTTCGTAAAGAATCAATACACAGAAGCAAGCATGGCTGCTATCAGACAAATGTAAGCATAGACTGAATCCCAGTTTAATCCATTTTAGTTCTATTGTCTCAAAGGAAACGATGAATGGACACACACATAACGAACACTGAACTATGAAATGAACTCGCTGGCAAATGGAGCTAAAGAATGTGGAATCTACTAGAAGAAAACATCAGTTTTAAATTATGTAAAATTTATTCATCTTCATGATTTTGGCAACACATTTATACACCATGATAATGTTAATTTATAACAGAGCTCTGGGTAGGGGACAGATTTTCTCCATCAGAGAATTCCATTGCTTGTGTTGTGTTCAGTCTCGTGAGGTTCTCAAAATAATCTTTCTAGCACATCACTTGAGCTTATATTTATCAATATATCATCATCGATGTAAAAATAAATATGTTTAAACTAATATATCATCTTAATGCTAAGGTATTTGAGGTGGCTACATATGCTGAAGGGGACAGTGTAGATCAAAATCAAACTAGACAGAATGTGCAGTCTGATCTTGGATCTACACTCACAATCAAGTAGAGAATTTTCCAAAGTAAATAACTATGAAAATCTCCATATTTTGGGTTTTTATGATGGGCTTAAAAAGTTGACTTTAATTCATTTAGCAATTCAAAGGTAAAAATCTACCCCCAACTCCAGTCCAGTGCTGTGTGAACAAGTTCTTAAGAAAACTTGACTGATATAAAACATACAAGAGAAAACAAGTCAAAGAGAACTCTCCCAGGTATTTTCTATGTATTATCAATTATAAATTAATCATACTCAACATTATAAACAACTAAATTCACACTATTTCTACCAAGTTTTATAGAACAGTTCTTTCATAGGCAACATACATTCTATAATCTTTATCATAATTAACCCTTATCCTGCTAAGTAAATTCAAATGAAACTTTCAAGCCGACAGTAAAAACCAATGTATTTCCATTTCAAATGTATTTTTGGTGGAAACACATCTCCTTATCGGACAGTGTAGTTCCAAGATCAGACTGCACATTCTGTGCAGTCTGATCTTGATCTACACTGTCCGCAAAAGGCCAGTGACTCGCGCTTAGCAGCCTAAGGGTTAATGCCTGTAGACTTGAGGAAAGTATACGTATTCACCAACCATTCTTAGGAACATTCATTGTCTGCTTCTAGATTTAGAAAGTAACACAACTTCTGATTGGCTAAACCACTTGATTTAGCCAATCAAAACTTATGTTTCTTTCAAATCTAGAAAATTTATGAGAACAAGACTAAGAATGTATGGATCCTGATTTCACTGGCATCATAGCGACATGAAAAGACAGATTATTTTTTTTTTTTAGTTACATGGGAAAGACCAAACAATCCCAATATTTAACGACCCTAACAAAGAAGGCTTTTAAAATTACTGTGAGGAAAGGAGAAAATGCTAGTAACCAGTTTTTTCTCCTTCCCTTACAATGTTTTCTCTCCTTTCCATGACAAATTCTAATATTTGAGCCACATCTAATGTCAATCGAGCAATTGCATTTGAACAAACAAGTTAAAAAAACTTTGTCGAGAGGTAAAGAGTTAAACAGTGAGATGACATTACTTTGAACAGGTTTCAAATGTTAACCCTAAGAAAGTTTAAGATTTATTACATGTCCCTTTTTGATGAGGGAAAACAGCAAAACTATTGTTATTTAAAGTTTGTTTTGGCCAAAATATAGAACAAAGCAACAGTGTTCATTCAAGATCAGACTACATGTTCTGTGCAATCTAATCTTCATCTGCACTGACTGCAAAAGTATTTTACACGAGTTCCAGAGCTTAGAGGGTCAAGCATAAGGCCCTACTTTTTAAATGATTCAGTTTTCTAGTGCACTTTTAGATGTGCATGACTTGTCTATAAAACTTGGTACAAAAATGAAGCAATGGTTCAGCTGATAAGCCTTGCCATTTATAATACATTACTGTCATTGTTTTATGAATACATAATATATTTTTGTGCAATTTTTTTTTTTGCTTTACTACTAAGTAAATGGGCTATCTTCATTCATTAAAATAAAGCAATTTTAAGGCTTTCCTTGCCAAAGTATCCCATCTTTTTTGGAAAGTTAAATCCTTTGAAAGACATTGACTCGTACCAAACAACAAAATTTAGACTGGTTCAAATTGAAAGCATTTGCAGACGACAAACACTGACTGGATGGTAAGATTTGTGTGTGATAGGATAGAAAAACATTGTGGCAAAAGAAGAAAATGCTGGTTACCAGCATTTTCTTCTTTGCCCACAATGTTTTCAGAAGACTTCTTCCTCTAGGACATTAAAACTCAGGATTGTGTGGTAAAGAGTTAACCCTTTCCCACACAATCCTGATTTTTAACAACCCTGACAGAGACAGCTTCTGAAAACATTGTGGGAAAAGGAGAAAATGCTGGTTAAACAGCATTTTCTCCTTTTCCCAAAATGTTTTCTACCCTATCTAAGACAGATATCATAATTTTAGCAACATAATTTATTGTCTGCAAATGCTTTCAAATTGGAGTAGTCCAAAATTTTGCCATATGGTAAAGAGTAAAGAGTCTATTTAAAGACTAAATATGTGCAATTACAAGGTTCCTATTGTCAAGAATGTCGCAGGAAAGCTGACAGAATATATCAAAGATTATACTGCATGCTCAGTGCAGTCTGATCTTGATCTACACTTTCTGATTAGGCAACTTTGGTTCTCTTTGAGGCTAAAATTGAAATTCTCAATTATTTTACCTTACTTGTTTTATAAAAGTCCCCTTCACCCATGTACTGAAAGTATTCATAAAACAATGACAGTCTCATAAAGAAAAGAAATAACACCTTAAACCCTCTCCTTCATGCAGAATTTTAGTGACAACTCTGCTCTAACAGGCTTTTAAACAATAAAAATATAGGAAATATTACTTAATAACATTTTCTGTATTATTTCCAAGTCTTTTCTACTTGTGCTTGTTCAACATAGTAGCAAAAGGGGAAATGGCTTACAACGATCATATCTCATTTTGCCACAATACTTTTACATTTATTCACATAATTCTACCTTAATTTATGTTAGGTAGCCATACTTTATAATGACGTTGTCTTATTCCCCTACTACAAATTTATTTCAGACGATGAGTCTTTGATTTCTTCAAAAATTTTAACATGTTGACTCTACAAACTTTTCATTATGAGCAGCTGTCTACAAAAAAAATGCGTGAAGCATTGGGATAAAGTGGTTAAGTGCTTGATCACTAGACAGAACATCTTCTTATTCTTTAACCAGACAACAAAATTTTAGACTCGCCTAAACCTGCAAGCGTTTGCTCACAACATAATAAATTACTTGATGTGGCTCACATTATAGAAAAAGGAGAAAATACTGGTTCCCAGCATTTTTTCCTGTTCCCACAATATTTTTTCCATAGGCATTTTCCTTCAGCATCACTAAAAGAAAATTGTTTGGTAAAGGTTTCTTATACAGACATGAAAAAAAATCACAAGATTCTTTGTGGTAACAAAGTTACCTTTATGATAAAAAGCACTTAAAATTAGTTGACCTTAAAAATTCCAATAAAACGATATTTTCTGTTCATAAAAAGTTGAAGAATTTCAAATGCCCATTACATCAAAGTATCTTACAAGACAGTGCAGTTCCAAGATCAGACTGCATTTTCTATACTGTCTAATCCTTATACTGCCCTGCAACAGCAACCAAAATTGTGGTCTGCATTCTAAAAGCATTCTAAAGATAAACAAGACAACACATATTTTGTATCACTTGATTTTTTCTCTTTTCAATAAAAAAAAAAAAAATGCTACGATGTCGTACAAAATAAGTCACAACCTTGTTTGAAATTTATCTGCACCTTATGTTAAACATGTCAAAAATTCAATTTTTATACTTTGAAAAGAAAAACGATGGAGTGCCTTTTTACAGAGTGCTTTAAAAAATTGGAAAAAAAAAACACCACACACACAGATTTCAAAGACATACACTATTGATAAAAGTCTGACATAAAGCAAAATTCTAAAACTGATCTTTAACACATTACCTCCTGTAAATGACATTTTTATCTTGAATCATACTGCTTTTGAAAACATTTAGGCAAAGAAGACATTGCAGTATGAACACTTTCTGCTTCCTGCATATCGTAGCTGTGCTATTTTTGAACGATTTTTACCCCAGCTTAAGGCAATCTGCAACTGCACTTTGACCATTTTTTTTCCTGACAGAATTTGATATGGTGATATCATATATGTTAGGTCAGTAAACGAACACAAATCCAGTTTTTCATTTCTGTTTACCATCACAGGTATTCAAATCGATGACCTTGAATGAAATTTGAGCCATAACCTTCCAAGCTGTTTTTTTTTTTTCAACTAACTTATTTTGAAAATATAATTCCTCATACACAGAAGCCAGGTAGCAATCAAAGCGTTGAGAACGCTGAAGTGGTATTTGTCAAGGAAGCCATTGTGTGGAATTAATAATTTGAAAGAAAAAGAGAAAAATTATTCAAATATTGGCTTGAAAGTCAATCTACTAAGCAAGTGAATACCCTTTTGGTTGAAGGGAGCATACTCATGACAAAGTCTAACCCTTTGATCATTAGGAGGAGTCAGGAGTAACGTCCCTTGACAGTAGGATGCATGATGGATAGAGAGATAAACCATGTGAATATATCGAATAGAATTAAGTTTGTACCTTAAAACTATGATTTTGAAATATCTTTGGCCGTTAATATTTAATTCCCAACATGACAATCAATTATTTTGATCTATAAATATTCATGCCCAATCAAATGGAGTAGCGTGCAATCATGGGATGAACAAGCCATGGACGAACTGGTTTGGAACGAAAAAGCCCAGGACCAAGGGATCGGTAGACAAATTTTGTATTATTGCGCCAATAGAAGGCTATGAGCGAGTGAAGCTATTTTCAATCAAAAATTAGTATTTCCACGATCGATGGCCTCACCTAGTGTATTTTAACATGCCATTTCCAATTACATATCTGAGAGCTACCGAAAAACTCATTTGCCTGAGAAAAATTCAGTTTAATTGGGTTTATTTCCTTCGGCTTTGCACAAAATACGATACATGGTCTTCAAAATTCAATATTGAACTCATAGTGGTATTGTCTTCGACAAATACCACAAAAACTGCAATCTTAGATTTGAAAAAAAGAACATGACTATTTCAGTTTCCCCCCCCCCCCCCATATAAACGTTCATGATAACAAGAACCTTCTGTATTTCATGGCAGCTGCTTTAAAATTCTGCTCCATAAGAGATTTATACAAAATCACGAACTTCAAAGTGTAAAAAGTAAGAATAAAACAAACATATTTTGCAAGCAATATGTAACTATACCCTTTTTATTAATATGATAAATTGCACATTTCCTGTTATATGATCATGATTGTTTTACCCTATACCATACAATAAAATTCTAGACTGATCCAATGTCAAAGCATTTGCAGACGACAAATAAAATATTGCTTCAAGAATAATTTGTCTTTTATGTATTAGACAACATTGTGAGAAAAAGAAGAAAATGCTTGCAATCAGCATTTTCTCCTTTTTCCCACAATATTTTCAAAAGACTTCTCCCTCAGGGTCATTAAATATCGGGACTGTGTGGTAAAAGGTTAACATGAAAAGTCAATTTGGGATGATCATTTATTATGTTTATTACTGAAATAATTCTAAAATTCAAATGAATATTTTGATGAAAAATACTCTGCCCAAAAGTGATGAAAATGTGAAGTTGAACATACAGAAAACCAGTTATGATCCTGATCTTTAAAACTTTTCAATCAATTTGAAAAAATTGTAGTCGAATGTGATAGGGGTAGGATTGACCAGAAACTTTTGTGTAAATACAGACGTTCAAGTGAATCTTAAATCTGTACCAGACGACAAAATTTTAGACTTGTCCAAATTGAAAGTATTGCAGACAACCAACTATCTATGGCTCAACAAATGAAATTTTTGAAAGGAGGGTAGAAAACATTGAGGGAAAAGGAGAAAATGCTGGTAACCAGCATTTTCTTCTTTTTCTGCAATGTTTTCAAAGGTCTTCTTCGTCGGGGTCCTTAAAGCTCGGAATTAAGCAGTAAAAGGTTAGGAGTTAATTTATTGATTCATTTTTCACAATGTTTTTCACATCATCTTGCATAATTTTCAATAAAATATAGATTAACAGAGTATACTGACTAGAACATGTTGAGGTATCAGAAAAAATACAACTCTTAGAAAGAAGGCTTTTTCAATAATGTTTTCTACCTTAATCCATTTCCAAAGAATCCTGAGTTTTAATGACCCAGAAGAAGCGCCTTTTGAAAACATTGTGGAGAAAGGAGAAAATGTTGGTGACTATAGCATTTTCTCCTTTTTCCATAAAGTTTTCTATACTTTTACATGCAAATCCTATCATTCAAGCTACATTTAATTTGTACTCTGTAAATGTTTTGAATTTGGACTAGTCCAAAATTTTGTGGTGTGGTACAGGGTTAAAATGAAAAAAAAAAACCATCATTTCAATGACTCTTTTATCAGTGTTCTGCAAACTCTTTTAATTTGGACAAGTCTAACTTTTTTGTTTTTGTTTATGAGACAGCTAGGATAGGAAAAGACCAAATTACTGCAAGTTTCTGCAATAACGTAAATTTGAGACGAAGCTTGTCCTTTGAGGTTTCCCATTCTTTTGCATAAGCAAGACATGTTACAGATCACTAAAAAATTAAATTTTTCAGGTTTCAACCCTTTACCAAACAATCCTTAGTTAAAACAACCATGAAAAAGAAAGCTTTTGAAAACATTGTGAAAAAAGGAGAAAATGCTGGCAGCATTTACCTACTATGTTTTCTGCCTTCACAAATACATGTACAAAATCCATCATATAACCCTTTCCCACATAATCCAATGTTTTTATGACCCAGAAGAAGGGTTCTGAAAACATTGTGAAAAAAGGATAAAATGCTGGTAACCACAATGTTTTCTGCCTTCACAAATACATGTACAAACTCCATCATTTAACCCTTTCCCACATAATCCAATGTTTTAATGACCCAGAAGAAGGGTTCTGAAAACATTGTGAGAAAAGAAGAAAATGCTGGCAGCATTTACCCACAATGTTTTCTGCCTTCACAAATACAAGTACAAATTCTATCATTTAACCCTTTTCCATATAATCCAATGTCCAGTGGGACGAAAAAGCCCATTACCATTTTGCAGACTATAGTAGGATGAATTTGATACCGTCTGGATTGTTCTTTGACAATGATTGTCTAACATTGTTTTGGTTCAATATTTAAGCATTTTTAGGAAATAACTATGGGTTATCAGTTGGAACATTTTACAATTCAAAAGCTTAGCAGAGTACTCAGCAGTATACATGGTTTGAATCTGTAATTATGTAAGTATTAGAAAGTTTACCTGATATACACAGTGAACCTCATCAAATAGTCATGTTAGTATGCCACATTGCATTATTGTCTTGTTGGTTGACAAATACATCAAACATTTCATCAGTGGTGGTTATATGACATTATATTGAATGTTTCCATAATTATTATTTCTTATATGAGCTTCACCCTGGCAAAAGGAGGTTTAATGCATCTCCATGATCCATTATAGCAAACAAGTCATTCCATAATTGTGGATCCATAAAATCCATTTTGTCTAACAACCAGCTGTATCATGAGGTAGAAAAGTCCTTGTACATGCAGAAAATTTACTAAAAGCCAAAGGCTTTGACCTATGTCAGCCTATGCAGACTGACCTGGGTCAAGTTACTCTACAGGAAAGAAAGTACAGATTCAAGATCAGACTGCACACTTACGATACAAACAGGTAAGGAATAAAAGTGAACAAATGAAAAATGAAAAAAAATGTTCATTTTTTTTTCCAGGCAGTAGAAAAAGGAAAAGAATACTTCAAAAGAAGAATTGAGTTCCTAACTAAACAGACTGAGAAAATACAGCCTTTACTTCAAGAGAAATACAAAATGAAGCAAGGTAACAAACCATGTTTTATTTTGATCTATGAGTGTATATTAACCCTTAGAGTGACAAATAAACCCAACAGACTTTTTCTGTCAAGAAATAAGAGCCAAATGATTGCAGTTTCATGGTTGCTTCTTCCTATAAACATCTGGCAAAGTGGCCAGAGTAGATCAAAGATCAGACTGCATGTTTTGTGCAGTCTGATCTTGATCAAGTTGGCCACAAAAGCAACTATAGTTGTTAAAGGAGCCTTAAATGTTAGCAAAGTGTTCTGCATAGGATTATTTAGAAAGGGGACTAGTGTCCTGTAAACTTGCAAAAAATTTTCAACATAGATGTGAGACAGATGTACTCGAAAACAATTCTAAAAAAAAAATTGGAAGGGACAAATCCCAACCTGTGTGCAATAAAATGGGACATTTTTTCTGATTCAGTGGGCCAAAAAATATTTCTCATATAAATTTGGAAGGGAGAAAGCCAAACCTGTATGCAGTATGATGGAACATATTTTTGCAAATCAGTGGTACAAAAAATATTTCTCAAATAAGTTTGAAAGGGACAAAGCCAACCTGTGTGAAATATGATGGGACATTTTTCTAATTCAGTAGGACAAAAATTTATCTCGAATCTCATAAATTTGGAAGGGACAAAGTCACACCTGTGTGCAATATGATGGGACATTTTTTCCACTTCAGTGGGACAAGAAATACTGTATTTCTCAAATAAACTTGGAGGGGACAAAGTCCGCCCTGTTTGCACCTTTATGGGACATTCATTTCAGTAGGACAATGTCTCAGAATCTGCTCATTGACAAAACTCTGTAAACCCTCAGTCTCAATATTTTCATGACCCTGCAGAAGTAGCTTTTAGAAAACATCGTGGGAAAAGGAAAAAATGTTGATAACCAGCATCTTCTCCTTTTTCCAAACTCTTCCAAACACATATTTCAATATTTTTGCCATATTTAATTTTTCAAAAAGTATTGTGACAAGAGTCAATCTGCTGCTTCATTATCCTGCAAAAATGAATGACACTACATATACTGTATAGCTTTTTACACCAATGCAGTCAATAGCTTTGGAAAACATATGGAAAGAGGAACAACTATAAGATGCATTTACTTACAAGATATTCCATATTGTTTGAAAGTAATACTTTTGTTTTCTGTAAATACATGTCATTTGTTTAGCTTCTGATTATTTTAGGTAGACTGAAACAGTATTTGTAGTAAGGAGTTATGATATTTCAATTTCTATCATGCACAATGAAGGAAATTTTCAGGCTTTACTGGAATGCAAACTATTGTAGCAACTTTTCCTTCTTTCTTGTCTTTGAAGCACCCTCATACAATGGAAATATGTGCACTGGCACCATGGTAAGATAGCTAAATTTTCATGGTCAAACTTGTCTGGCACTGGCAATTTTCATTATGATTGGTCATCCTGTACAGGAGTAATGGTCCTTTAACCCTTTACCACACAATCCAGAGTTTTAACGACCCTGAAGAAAGAAGACTATTTTGGGTACAGAAGAAAATGCTGGTTATCAGCATTTTGTCCTTTTCCCAAAATGTTTTCTACCCTATCACAGACAGAAATCATCATTTGAGCCACTTTTTCTTTTGTCGTCTGCTCATGTTTTGAATTTGGTCTAGTCTAAAATTTTGTTATTTGGTAAAGAGTTATTTTTTTACCTGATCCAGTGGCAAAGCAACCGGTAACGGGTTTTTGTTGTCCTGCAACAGTTATACTTTTGTTCTGTAGATTTGTAGACTGACTAAAATGGTGTTTTTAATGTTTCAGTTACAAATTATTAGATATTATTTTTAGTATCATATATTTTTTTATGTTTCAGTTACAACGGAAATTCTTCAGTTGAAAGTACAAGCACAGTTACAAGCCCAGCAACAAGCTGCCAAGACGTAATGAAAAATAATACGCGTCATCTTTTACTCCAAAAATCAATGTTTCAATCTGCCAAGATGTAATCGAAAAAATACTCTGTAATTTTTACTTCAAGAATGGATGTTTTCAGCAGCCAAGACATAATTGAAATTCTTCATAATTCTTTTTTCAAAGTGCAGTTGATCAAAGTTACAGTCAGTGGCAGATTAATAACAAAGTCTAGATTTAATGTAGGCAACATTAATTCTGTTTTTGATATTAAATGTTCTGCTAGTGACAGGAACTTTGATTAGCCATACTTAAACAGACAGACTCACAAAAATAGCTATACTTTTAATTGGTTTGAATGAAATCTATGTGTATTTCCTACTCAAAATTGTTTTTTACATTTGGCCGCTATTAGGCCTTTAACAGAGAAACAAAAATTGACATGATTCAGAATGTTTGGATTGATTGCTTGGTAAGTTGTAGTATGTCCAATGTCATTTTCAACAAGGTTTCAGTAATATCACATGGGGCTTGTGCACCTACTCATGGTTTCCTGGATTTTCTTTTACCAGTGCTTTGCACAACAGTCTCTCCAATTCACTGGCTGCTTTAACCCACTGGCTGCTTTCCCGTGTAAGCATCATGGAAACAATGTTCAGTGGTGAGGAATGAATGAATCATGTCGCAACAACTTTTATCAGTGCTCTGAAAGAATATTGCAGAGATAAGAATCAAGCTATCAACCCCAGGCTTTCAAGCCCTGTACACGGTCAAGAGCTACCAGACTCGGCACGTCTAGATGAGAAGCCAATGACAGTGGTTTTGCATGTAGCTTTACACTGCCTGACATGTGATATTTTGCATTGATTTACCTATTTTGTTCAGTAAAGAACACAATTAGAACTCACCATTTTCTTTTGTTACTCATTTCATTCCCATTTCATTTACATTTTTCATCCACATGTTCACAAGGAATACTGAACCGGTTATACATAGCCAGATATACATGTAAATGACATCTGGCTGAGAATTTTGATAAGATGACACATCTTAACTCTTTACAAAACGACAAAATGTAAGACTGGTCCAAATTCAATGCATTTGCAGACGACAAAATTGCCTTAAAAGAGTAGAAAACAATGTGGGAAAGGGAGAAAATGCTGGTTACCAGCATTTTCTCCTTTTCCCACTATGTTTTCAAAGGCTTTCTTCTTCAAGGTCATAAAAACTCGGGACTGTGGGGTAAAGGGTTAACATCATGAAAGAGAACACAGGCCTCATTCACGAACCAGTGTAATTTTGGAGTCTGTATTCACCAACCATTCTTCATTATATTTTTAGTCTAATTCTATATTTACAAAGTACTGCAACTTCTAATTGACTAAACCATTTGGTTTAGCTAATCAGATGTTGTGTTACTTTCAAATTTAGGAAATTCTTCAGAATAGGACCAAAAGTATTCCTAGGAATGGTTGACCCAGATCTACTAGTAAAATTGAAGCCTAGCCATTTGGACTTGGACTTTTATCCCAACTTTACCACACGACATTTTAGATATTTGCCTTCTCCATTGAGAGCATTTGCAGACAACAAATTAAATGTGGCTCAAGTAATGAGGCTTGTCCCAGGGAAAACATTCTTGGAAACAGAGAAAATGCTGGTTACCCGCAATTTTTCCCTACTATTAAGTTATCAAAAGCTTACTTCTCTACAGTTTGTAAAAGCACAAAATTGTATGATAATTACATATATTTAAGCCATGCACTGTGAAAAAGGGGTTTAATGCATCTGCAGAAAGTATTGACCCAGGTCAGACTGTCCTGTCCACTTATGCTGACCTGGGTTGAAAATTTTTCCCATTGGTAAATTTTCTGCTTGTCAAAATACCAGTGTTCCTCATGATTCAGTCCATTATGAAACAAAATCGATTTTATGGATCTATAATTACATGTATATGAAAACTTGCTTAATACAGTGTGTCACGGGGATCCGTGTCATTTCGTCGAAAAGTCCGTTCGTCGAAAACGATCCCTAGCCCTGACCCTTACCCGAACCAAGGCGAATTGTGGCTCAAATCTTTCTCCCAGACAGAGCTTTTCGTGATATAAATCTAGGAATTGAGGAATTGGTATTTTAAAACATACATGGGTTTCGACAAGACGCCCTTTCGACGAAATGTCGTGCACCAGTGTCACGGAAACATGTTAAACCCCCTTTAGTCTGAGGGACTCTCAATTACATTTTAGAGAAAATGAACAAAACCCCACAGTAGTCATTTTTTTCCTTTTTAATTATTTACCAATCAAAAAAGGTTTAGACTTGTCCAAATTGAAAGCATTTGAGGACGACAAAATAAATGCGATTCAAGATTTAAAATTTGTCTTTGGAAAGGTAGATAACATTGTGAGAAAAGGAGAAAATGGTTACCAGTATTTTATACAATGTTTTCTTAAATCTTTTTTTAGGATTGTCAGAGCACGGGATCATTCAGTAATAAGTTAAGAAGACTTCAGTGAATATCAAGGAGGTCTACTCTAGGTTCACTCATACCAAATATTAATGAATTTTGACAAGCAGTCTTATGACAAGAACATGTCAAAAAAGATTTTGCAGTTAAAAACCATAAAAGAGCCATGCTGTGGCAAAAGGGGGCTTAATGCATCTGTGATACATGACACCAAGCGAGCCATAACACAATCATGGATCCATATTAGCCTCTTCTTTCAACAACCGACTTGATTATGAGGTAGACTGGTCCTTGGACACACAGAAAATTGACAAATAGTGAAAAGTTTCGGCCAAGGTCAGCTTGCGTAGAATCCACAGGCTGACCTGGGTTGATATATTTCGCAGATGCATTAAGCCCCCTTTTCACAGGGCATAGCTCAAATGATAGATATGGAACAGAGAGTACAACTGAGCTGTGCTCTCGGAAAAGTAGGTTGACTGTTTTACCACACAACAAAATTTAATGACTTGTCCATACAGCTGATGACAAATAAATGGGACTAAAACATTAAAATCTGATTTTTTAAAGGGATAGAAAATATTGTGTTAACCCTTTACCACACAATCCTGAGGTTTAACAACCTGGCTGGCTTTTGAAAACATTGTGGGAAAAGCAGAAAATGCTAGTAACCAGCATTTTTTCCTTCTCCTACAGTGCTTTTTATCATATTAAAGTCGGGGATCATTATCTAAGCTGTCCTCTGCAAGTGCTTTCAATTTGCTTTGATGCGAAATTTTGTAGTTTGGTAGAGTTAAAGGAGAAAATACTGGTTACAACCGTTTTAGCCTTTATCCACTCTGTTTTCAAAAATCTTATTCTTAAGGTTGGCTGAAGCTCGGGATTGTTTGTTACAGGCTTAATGCATCTCTGTGATCATCATAAGTATCATAGTGGCCAAACGTTTATGTATTAACACTTTGGTTCGCAAGACAAATTCTCTCGGAAAGTCGGAACATATTAGAATAGTGTGTGTTTACTAGTCGCTGTGACAATTACAGAATGGCAGAAGGAGGTGAAGAGAAGATAGGAAGAGCAGGTAGTGTATCAGAGGAGGAAGAAAGATTGTTATGTGTATCACACTTGTTGAGTATTAAGCCCTAATTAAGATATATGGGGGACATAACAAGATTGATGTAAGTTTAGGGAGGTGTGAAAAAGGAACCTCAGGACATGGGTGATACAGCAGCAAAGCAAACTAGTTACCACTTTCCCAGACTGCCAATTTTCTTCAGTGAAATGTAAAAGTTATGACAAATAACTTCCCAAGCAGGGACTGAACCCAGGACCTCTAGATACCAAGGCGAACGCTCTGCCACGTTGCTACAAAAGTTAGCTCTATAGCAAGGCTATACATTAATACCTATCTGTGGTATAGACCAGTATACTACATACTCCCCCACCATATAAAGATTCATTCACGAATCCTGTAAGCACGGTTACTTTTTATATCTTAACTAAGTGTTTTTTTATGGTGGGCGCCAATGTTAGTTCTGACACATAGCCTCCCAGTGCAGGGATTGAACCCAGGACCTCTAGATCCCAAAGCGAACGCTCTACCACGTCGCTACAAAAGCTAACTCCATAGCAAGGTAGTATAAGTGTCCCCTTATACAAACAAAAGCTATACATTTATATGTGGGATAGACCAGTACCAAGCACAAATGTGCTGTCTGATCTTTCCATCTACACTGTTTGCTGTGCCGAGACATTCCAGACAAGGACAACCTTGAAACTGTCTAATAAGGATCTTATGCCTAGAAAAAAAATGCCTGTTTGGATTATTTGGTGCCTGAAGGCTTAACCCTTTACCATACAATGCCAAGTTTTAAAGACCTCTTCAAAAAGAGTGTGGGAGAAGAAGGAAATACTGGTAACCAGCATTTTCTCACAATGTTTTCTATCCTTTCAATCGAAAATTGCATCATTTTAGCCACATGTAATTTCTAGTCTGCAAATGCTTTCAATTGTGAAAGGTCTAAAATTTTGTCATTTCGTAAAGAATCAATACACAGAAGCAAGCATGGCTGCTATCAGACAAATGTAAGCATAGACTGAATCCCAGTTTAATCCATTTTAGTTCTATTGTCTCAAAGGAAACGATGAATGGACACACACATAACGAACACTGAACTATGAAATGAACTCGCTGGCAAATGGAGCTAAAGAATGTGGAATCTACTAGAAGAAAACATCAGTTTTAAATTATGTAAAATTTATTCATCTTCATGATTTTGGCAACACATTTATACACCATGATAATGTTAATTTATAACAGAGCTCTGGGTAGGGGACAGATTTTCTCCATCAGAGAATTCCATTGCTTGTGTTGTGTTCAGTCTCGTGAGGTTCTCAAAATAATCTTTCTAGCACATCACTTGAGCTTATATTTATCAATATATCATCATCGATGTAAAAATAAATATGTTTAAACTAATATATCATCTTAATGCTAAGGTATTTGAGGTGGCTACATATGCTGAAGGGGACAGTGTAGATCAAAATCAAACTAGACAGAATGTGCAGTCTGATCTTGGATCTACACTCACAATCAAGTAGAGAATTTTCCAAAGTAAATAACTATGAAAATCTCCATATTTTGGGTTTTTATGATGGGCTTAAAAAGTTGACTTTAATTCATTTAGCAATTCAAAGGTAAAAATCTACCCCCAACTCCAGTCCAGTGCTGTGTGAACAAGTTCTTAAGAAAACTTGACTGATATAAAACATACAAGAGAAAACAAGTCAAAGAGAACTCTCCCAGGTATTTTCTATGTATTATCAATTATAAATTAATCATACTCAACATTATAAACAACTAAATTCACACTATTTCTACCAAGTTTTATAGAACAGTTCTTTCATAGGCAACATACATTCTATAATCTTTATCATAATTAACCCTTATCCTGCTAAGTAAATTCAAATGAAACTTTCAAGCCGACAGTAAAAACCAATGTATTTCCATTTCAAATGTATTTTTGGTGGAAACACATCTCCTTATCGGACAGTGTAGTTCCAAGATCAGACTGCACATTCTGTGCAGTCTGATCTTGATCTACACTGTCCGCAAAAGGCCAGTGACTCGCGCTTAGCAGCCTAAGGGTTAATGCCTGTAGACTTGAGGAAAGTATACGTATTCACCAACCATTCTTAGGAACATTCATTGTCTGCTTCTAGATTTAGAAAGTAACACAACTTCTGATTGGCTAAACCACTTGATTTAGCCAATCAAAACTTATGTTTCTTTCAAATCTAGAAAATTTATGAGAACAAGACTAAGAATGTATGGATCCTGATTTCACTGGCATCATAGCGACATGAAAAGACAGATTATTTTTTTTTTTAGTTACATGGGAAAGACCAAACAATCCCAATATTTAACGACCCTAACAAAGAAGGCTTTTAAAATTACTGTGAGGAAAGGAGAAAATGCTAGTAACCAGTTTTTTCTCCTTCCCTTACAATGTTTTCTCTCCTTTCCATGACAAATTCTAATATTTGAGCCACATCTAATGTCAATCGAGCAATTGCATTTGAACAAACAAGTTAAAAAAACTTTGTCGAGAGGTAAAGAGTTAAACAGTGAGATGACATTACTTTGAACAGGTTTCAAATGTTAACCCTAAGAAAGTTTAAGATTTATTACATGTCCCTTTTTGATGAGGGAAAACAGCAAAACTATTGTTATTTAAAGTTTGTTTTGGCCAAAATATAGAACAAAGCAACAGTGTTCATTCAAGATCAGACTACATGTTCTGTGCAATCTAATCTTCATCTGCACTGACTGCAAAAGTATTTTACACGAGTTCCAGAGCTTAGAGGGTCAAGCATAAGGCCCTACTTTTTAAATGATTCAGTTTTCTAGTGCACTTTTAGATGTGCATGACTTGTCTATAAAACTTGGTACAAAAATGAAGCAATGGTTCAGCTGATAAGCCTTGCCATTTATAATACATTACTGTCATTGTTTTATGAATACATAATATATTTTTGTGCAATTTTTTTTTTGCTTTACTACTAAGTAAATGGGCTATCTTCATTCATTAAAATAAAGCAATTTTAAGGCTTTCCTTGCCAAAGTATCCCATCTTTTTTGGAAAGTTAAATCCTTTGAAAGACATTGACTCGTACCAAACAACAAAATTTAGACTGGTTCAAATTGAAAGCATTTGCAGACGACAAACACTGACTGGATGGTAAGATTTGTGTGTGATAGGATAGAAAAACATTGTGGCAAAAGAAGAAAATGCTGGTTACCAGCATTTTCTTCTTTGCCCACAATGTTTTCAGAAGACTTCTTCCTCTAGGACATTAAAACTCAGGATTGTGTGGTAAAGAGTTAACCCTTTCCCACACAATCCTGATTTTTAACAACCCTGACAGAGACAGCTTCTGAAAACATTGTGGGAAAAGGAGAAAATGCTGGTTAAACAGCATTTTCTCCTTTTCCCAAAATGTTTTCTACCCTATCTAAGACAGATATCATAATTTTAGCAACATAATTTATTGTCTGCAAATGCTTTCAAATTGGAGTAGTCCAAAATTTTGCCATATGGTAAAGAGTAAAGAGTCTATTTAAAGACTAAATATGTGCAATTACAAGGTTCCTATTGTCAAGAATGTCGCAGGAAAGCTGACAGAATATATCAAAGATTATACTGCATGCTCAGTGCAGTCTGATCTTGATCTACACTTTCTGATTAGGCAACTTTGGTTCTCTTTGAGGCTAAAATTGAAATTCTCAATTATTTTACCTTACTTGTTTTATAAAAGTCCCCTTCACCCATGTACTGAAAGTATTCATAAAACAATGACAGTCTCATAAAGAAAAGAAATAACACCTTAAACCCTCTCCTTCATGCAGAATTTTAGTGACAACTCTGCTCTAACAGGCTTTTAAACAATAAAAATATAGGAAATATTACTTAATAACATTTTCTGTATTATTTCCAAGTCTTTTCTACTTGTGCTTGTTCAACATAGTAGCAAAAGGGGAAATGGCTTACAACGATCATATCTCATTTTGCCACAATACTTTTACATTTATTCACATAATTCTACCTTAATTTATGTTAGGTAGCCATACTTTATAATGACGTTGTCTTATTCCCCTACTACAAATTTATTTCAGACGATGAGTCTTTGATTTCTTCAAAAATTTTAACATGTTGACTCTACAAACTTTTCATTATGAGCAGCTGTCTACAAAAAAAATGCGTGAAGCATTGGGATAAAGTGGTTAAGTGCTTGATCACTAGACAGAACATCTTCTTATTCTTTAACCAGACAACAAAATTTTAGACTCGCCTAAACCTGCAAGCGTTTGCTCACAACATAATAAATTACTTGATGTGGCTCACATTATAGAAAAAGGAGAAAATACTGGTTCCCAGCATTTTTTCCTGTTCCCACAATATTTTTTCCATAGGCATTTTCCTTCAGCATCACTAAAAGAAAATTGTTTGGTAAAGGTTTCTTATACAGACATGAAAAAAAATCACAAGATTCTTTGTGGTAACAAAGTTACCTTTATGATAAAAAGCACTTAAAATTAGTTGACCTTAAAAATTCCAATAAAACGATATTTTCTGTTCATAAAAAGTTGAAGAATTTCAAATGCCCATTACATCAAAGTATCTTACAAGACAGTGCAGTTCCAAGATCAGACTGCATTTTCTATACTGTCTAATCCTTATACTGCCCTGCAACAGCAACCAAAATTGTGGTCTGCATTCTAAAAGCATTCTAAAGATAAACAAGACAACACATATTTTGTATCACTTGATTTTTTCTCTTTTCAATAAAAAAAAAAAAAATGCTACGATGTCGTACAAAATAAGTCACAACCTTGTTTGAAATTTATCTGCACCTTATGTTAAACATGTCAAAAATTCAATTTTTATACTTTGAAAAGAAAAACGATGGAGTGCCTTTTTACAGAGTGCTTTAAAAAATTGGAAAAAAAAAACACCACACACACAGATTTCAAAGACATACACTATTGATAAAAGTCTGACATAAAGCAAAATTCTAAAACTGATCTTTAACACATTACCTCCTGTAAATGACATTTTTATCTTGAATCATACTGCTTTTGAAAACATTTAGGCAAAGAAGACATTGCAGTATGAACACTTTCTGCTTCCTGCATATCGTAGCTGTGCTATTTTTGAACGATTTTTACCCCAGCTTAAGGCAATCTGCAACTGCACTTTGACCATTTTTTTTCCTGACAGAATTTGATATGGTGATATCATATATGTTAGGTCAGTAAACGAACACAAATCCAGTTTTTCATTTCTGTTTACCATCACAGGTATTCAAATCGATGACCTTGAATGAAATTTGAGCCATAACCTTCCAAGCTGTTTTTTTTTTTTCAACTAACTTATTTTGAAAATATAATTCCTCATACACAGAAGCCAGGTAGCAATCAAAGCGTTGAGAACGCTGAAGTGGTATTTGTCAAGGAAGCCATTGTGTGGAATTAATAATTTGAAAGAAAAAGAGAAAAATTATTCAAATATTGGCTTGAAAGTCAATCTACTAAGCAAGTGAATACCCTTTTGGTTGAAGGGAGCATACTCATGACAAAGTCTAACCCTTTGATCATTAGGAGGAGTCAGGAGTAACGTCCCTTGACAGTAGGATGCATGATGGATAGAGAGATAAACCATGTGAATATATCGAATAGAATTAAGTTTGTACCTTAAAACTATGATTTTGAAATATCTTTGGCCGTTAATATTTAATTCCCAACATGACAATCAATTATTTTGATCTATAAATATTCATGCCCAATCAAATGGAGTAGCGTGCAATCATGGGATGAACAAGCCATGGACGAACTGGTTTGGAACGAAAAAGCCCAGGACCAAGGGATCGGTAGACAAATTTTGTATTATTGCGCCAATAGAAGGCTATGAGCGAGTGAAGCTATTTTCAATCAAAAATTAGTATTTCCACGATCGATGGCCTCACCTAGTGTATTTTAACATGCCATTTCCAATTACATATCTGAGAGCTACCGAAAAACTCATTTGCCTGAGAAAAATTCAGTTTAATTGGGTTTATTTCCTTCGGCTTTGCACAAAATACGATACATGGTCTTCAAAATTCAATATTGAACTCATAGTGGTATTGTCTTCGACAAATACCACAAAAACTGCAATCTTAGATTTGAAAAAAAGAACATGACTATTTCAGTTTCCCCCCCCCCCCCCATATAAACGTTCATGATAACAAGAACCTTCTGTATTTCATGGCAGCTGCTTTAAAATTCTGCTCCATAAGAGATTTATACAAAATCACGAACTTCAAAGTGTAAAAAGTAAGAATAAAACAAACATATTTTGCAAGCAATATGTAACTATACCCTTTTTATTAATATGATAAATTGCACATTTCCTGTTATATGATCATGATTGTTTTACCCTATACCATACAATAAAATTCTAGACTGATCCAATGTCAAAGCATTTGCAGACGACAAATAAAATATTGCTTCAAGAATAATTTGTCTTTTATGTATTAGACAACATTGTGAGAAAAAGAAGAAAATGCTTGCAATCAGCATTTTCTCCTTTTTCCCACAATATTTTCAAAAGACTTCTCCCTCAGGGTCATTAAATATCGGGACTGTGTGGTAAAAGGTTAACATGAAAAGTCAATTTGGGATGATCATTTATTATGTTTATTACTGAAATAATTCTAAAATTCAAATGAATATTTTGATGAAAAATACTCTGCCCAAAAGTGATGAAAATGTGAAGTTGAACATACAGCAAACCAGTTATGATCCTGATCTTTAAAACTTTTCAATCAATTTGAAAAAATTGTAGTCGAATGTGATAGGGGTAGGATTGACCAGAAACTTTTGTGTAAATACAGACGTTCAAGTGAATCTTAAATCTGTACCAGACGACAAAATTTTAGACTTGTCCAAATTGAAAGTATTGCAGACAACCAACTATCTATGGCTCAACAAATGAAATTTTTGAAAGGAGGGTAGAAAACATTGAGGGAAAAGGAGAAAATGCTGGTAACCAGCATTTTCTTCTTTTTCTGCAATGTTTTCAAAGGTCTTCTTCGTCGGGGTCCTTAAAGCTCGGAATTAAGCAGTAAAAGGTTAGGAGTTAATTTATTGATTCATTTTTCACAATGTTTTTCACATCATCTTGCATAATTTTCAATAAAATATAGATTAACAGAGTATACTGACTAGAACATGTTGAGGTATCAGAAAAAATACAACTCTTAGAAAGAAGGCTTTTTCAATAATGTTTTCTACCTTAATCCATTTCCAAAGAATCCTGAGTTTTAATGACCCAGAAGAAGCGCCTTTTGAAAACATTGTGGAGAAAGGAGAAAATGTTGGTGACTATAGCATTTTCTCCTTTTTCCATAAAGTTTTCTATACTTTTACATGCAAATCCTATCATTCAAGCTACATTTAATTTGTACTCTGTAAATGTTTTGAATTTGGACTAGTCCAAAATTTTGTGGTGTGGTACAGGGTTAAAATGAAAAAAAAAAAAAAACCATCATTTCAATGACTCTTTTATCAGTGTTCTGCAAACTCTTTTAATTTGGACAAGTCTAACTTTTTTGTTTTTGTTTATGAGACAGCTAGGATAGGAAAAGACCAAATTACTGCAAGTTTCTGCAATAACGTAAATTTGAGACGAAGCTTGTCCTTTGAGGTTTCCCATTCTTTTGCATAAGCAAGACATGTTACAGATCACTAAAAAATTAAATTTTTCAGGTTTCAACCCTTTACCAAACAATCCTTAGTTAAAACAACCATGAAAAAGAAAGCTTTTGAAAACATTGTGAAAAAAGGAGAAAATGCTGGCAGCATTTACCTACTATGTTTTCTGCCTTCACAAATACATGTACAAAATCCATCATATAACCCTTTCCCACATAATCCAATGTTTTTATGACCCAGAAGAAGGGTTCTGAAAACATTGTGAAAAAAGGATAAAATGCTGGTAACCACAATGTTTTCTGCCTTCACAAATACATGTACAAACTCCATCATTTAACCCTTTCCCACATAATCCAATGTTTTAATGACCCAGAAGAAGGGTTCTGAAAACATTGTGAGAAAAGAAGAAAATGCTGGCAGCATTTACCCACAATGTTTTCTGCCTTCACAAATACAAGTACAAATTCTATCATTTAACCCTTTTCCATATAATCCAATGTCCAGTGGGACGAAAAAGCCCATTACCATTTTGCAGACTATAGTAGGATGAATTTGATACCGTCTGGATTGTTCTTTGACAATGATTGTCTAACATTGTTTTGGTTCAATATTTAAGCATTTTTAGGAAATAACTATGGGTTATCAGTTGGAACATTTTACAATTCAAAAGCTTAGCAGAGTACTCAGCAGTATACATGGTTTGAATCTGTAATTATGTAAGTATTAGAAAGTTTACCTGATATACACAGTGAACCTCATCAAATAGTCATGTTAGTATGCCACATTGCATTATTGTCTTGTTGGTTGACAAATACATCAAACATTTCATCAGTGGTGGTTATATGACATTATATTGAATGTTTCCATAATTATTATTTCTTATATGAGCTTCACCCTGGCAAAAGGAGGTTTAATGCATCTCCATGATCCATTATAGCAAACAAGTCATTCCATAATTGTGGATCCATAAAATCCATTTTGTCTAACAACCAGCTGTATCATGAGGTAGAAAAGTCCTTGTACATGCAGAAAATTTACTAAAAGCCAAAGGCTTTGACCTATGTCAGCCTATGCAGACTGACCTGGGTCAAGTTACTCTACAGGAAAGAAAGTACAGATTCAAGATCAGACTGCACACTTACGATACAAACAGGTAAGGAATAAAAGTGAACAAATGAAAAATGAAAAAAAATGTTCATTTTTTTTTCCAGGCAGTAGAAAAAGGAAAAGAATACTTCAAAAGAAGAATTGAGTTCCTAACTAAACAGACTGAGAAAATACAGCCTTTACTTCAAGAGAAATACAAAATGAAGCAAGGTAACAAACCATGTTTTATTTTGATCTATGAGTGTATATTAACCCTTAGAGTGACAAATAAACCCAACAGACTTTTTCTGTCAAGAAATAAGAGCCAAATGATTGCAGTTTCATGGTTGCTTCTTCCTATAAACATCTGGCAAAGTGGCCAGAGTAGATCAAAGATCAGACTGCATGTTTTGTGCAGTCTGATCTTGATCAAGTTGGCCACAAAAGCAACTATAGTTGTTAAAGGAGCCTTAAATGTTAGCAAAGTGTTCTGCATAGGATTATTTAGAAAGGGGACTAGTGTCCTGTAAACTTGCAAAAAATTTTCAACATAGATGTGAGACAGATGTACTCGAAAACAATTCTAAAAAAAAAAATTGGAAGGGACAAATCCCAACCTGTGTGCAATAAAATGGGACATTTTTTCTGATTCAGTGGGCCAAAAAATATTTTTCATATAAATTTGGAAGGGAGAAAGCCAAACCTGTATGCAGTATGATGGAACATATTTTTGCAAATCAGTGGTACAAAAAATATTTCTCAAATAAGTTTGAAAGGGACAAAGCCAACCTGTGTGAAATATGATGGGACATTTTTCTAATTCAGTAGGACAAAAATTTATCTCGAATCTCATAAATTTGGAAGGGACAAAGTCACACCTGTGTGCAATATGATGGGACATTTTTTCCACTTCAGTGGGACAAGAAATACTGTATTTCTCAAATAAACTTGGAGGGGACAAAGTCCGCCCTGTTTGCACCTTTATGGGACATTCATTTCAGTAGGACAATGTCTCAGAATCTGCTCATTGACAAAACTCTGTAAACCCTCAGTCTCAATATTTTCATGACCCTGCAGAAGTAGCTTTTAGAAAACATCGTGGGAAAAGGATTAAATGTTGATAACCAGCATCTTCTCCTTTTTCCAAACTCTTCTAAACACATATTTCAATATTTTTGCCATATTTAATTTTTCAAAAAGTATTGTGACAAGAGTCAATCTGCTGCTTCATTGTCCTGCAAAAATGAATGACACTACATATACTTGTATAGCTTTTTACACCAATGCAGTCAATAGCTTTGGAAAACATGTGGAAAGAGGAACAACTATAAGATGCATTTACTTACAAGATATTCCATATTGTTTGAAAGTAATACTTTTGTTTTCTGTAAATACATGTCATTTGTTTAGCTTCTGATTATTTTAGGTAGACTGAAACAGTATTTGTAGTAAGGAGTTATGATATTTCAATTTCTATCATGCACAATGAAGGAAATTTTCAGGCTTTACTGGAATGCAAACTATTGTAGCAACTTTTCCTTCTTTCTTGTCTTTGAAGCACACTCATACAATGGAAATATGTGCACTGGCACCATGGTAAGATAGCTAAATTTTCATGGTCAAACTTGTCTGGCACTGGCAATTTTCATTATGATTGGTCATCCTGTACAGGAGTAATGGTCCTTTAACCCTTTACCACACAATCCAGAGTTTTAACGACCCTGAAGAAAGAAGACTATTTTGGGTATAGAAGAAAATGCTGGTTACCAGCATTTTGTCCTTTTCCCAAAATGTTTTCTACCCTATCACAGACAGAAATCATCATTTGAGCCACTTTTTCTTTTGTCGTCTGCTCATGTTTTGAATTTGGTCTAGTCTAAAATTTTGTTATTTTGTAAAGAGTTATTTTTTTTACCTGATCCAGTGGCAAAGCAACCGGTAACGGGTTTTTGTTGTCCTGCAACAGTTATACTTTTGTTCTGTAGATTTGTAGACTGACTAAAATGGTGTTTTTAATGTTTCAGTTACGAATTATTAGATATTATTTTTAGTATCATATATTTTTTTATGTTTCAGTTACAACGGAAATTCTTCAGTTGAAAGTACAAGCACAGTTACAAGCCCAGCAACAAGCTGCCAAGACGTAATGAAAAATAATACGCGTCATCTTTTACTCCAAAAATCAATGTTTCAATCTGCCAAGATGTAATCGAAAAAAATACTCTGTAATTTTTACTTCAAGAATGGATGTTTTCAGCAGCCAAGACATAATTGAAATTCTTCATAATTCTTTTTTCAAAGTGCAGTTGATCAAAGTTCCAGTCAGTGGCAGATTAATAACAAAGTCTAGATTTAATGTAGGCAACATTAATTCTGTTTTTGATATTAAATGTTCTGCTAGTGACAGGAACTTTGATTAGCCATACTTAAATAGACAGACTCACAAAAATAGCTATACTTTTAATTGGTTTGAATGAAATCTATGTGTATTTCCTACTCAAAATTGTTTTTTACATTTGGCCGCTATTAGGCCTTTAACAGAGAAACAAAAATTGACATGATTCAGAATGTTTGGATTGATTGCTTGGTAAGTTGTAGTATGTCCAATGTCATTTTCAACAAGGTTTCAGTAATATCACATGGGGCTTGTGCACCTACTCATGGTTTCCTGGATTTTCTTTTACCAGTGCTTTGCACAACAGTCTCTCCAATTCACTGGCTGCTTTAACCCACTGGCTGCTTTCCCGTGTAAGCATCATGGAAACAATGTTCAGTGGTGAGGAATGAATGAATCATGTCGCAACAACTTTTATCAGTGCTCTGAAAGAATATTGCAGAGATAAGAATCAAGCTATCAACCCCAGGCTTTCAAGCCCTGTACACGGTCAACAGAGCTACCAGACTCGGCACGTCTAGATGAGAAGCCAATGACAGTGGTTTTGCATGTAGCTTTACACTGCCTGACATGTGATATTTTGCATTGATTTACCTATTTTGTTCAGTAAAGAACACAATTAGAACTCACCATTTTCTTTTGTTACTCATTTCATTCCCATTCCATTTACATTTTTCATCCACATGTTCACAAGGAATACTGAACCGGTTATACATAGTCAGATATACATGTAAATGACATCTGGCTGAGAATTTTGATAAGATGACACATCTTAACTCTTTACAAAACGACAAAATGTAAGACTGGTCCAAATTCAATGCATTTGCAGACGACAATTTTGATGTGGCTCAAATGGACAAAATTGCCTTAAAAGAGTAGAAAACAATGTGGGAAAGGGAGAAAATGCTGGTTACCAGCATTTTCTCCTTTTCCCACTATGTTTTCAAAGGCTTTCTTCTTCAAGGTCATAAAAACTCGGGACTGTGGGGTAAAGGGTTAACATCATGAAAGAGAACACAGGCCTCATTCACGAACCAGTGTAATTTTGGAGTCTGAATTCACCAACCATTCTTCATTATATTTTTAGTCTAATTCTATATTTACAAAGTACTGCAACTTCTAATTGACTAAACCATTTGGTTTAGCTAATCAGATGTTGTGTTACTTTCAAATTTAGGAAATTCTTCAGAGTAGGACCAAGAGTATTCCTAGGAATGGTTGACCCAGATCTACTAGTAAAATTGAAGCCTAGCCATTTGGACTTGGACTTTTATCCCAACTTTACCACACGACATTTTAGATATTTGCCTTCTCCATTGAGAGCATTTGCAGACAACAAATTAAATGTGGCTCAAGTAATGAGGCTTGTCCCAGGAAAAACATTCTTGGAAACAGAGAAAATGCTGGTTACCCGCAATTTTTCCCTACTATTAAGTTATCAAAAGCTTACTTCTCTACAGTTTGTAAAAGCACAGAATTGTATGATAATTACATATATTTAAGCCATGCACTGTGAAAAAGGGGTTTAATGCATCTGCAGAAAGTATTGACCCAGGTCAGCCTGTCCTGTCCACTCATGCTGACCTGGGTTGAAAATTTTTCCCATTGGTAAATTTTCTGCTTGTCAAAATACCAGTGTTCCTCATGATTCAGTCCATTATGAAACAAAATGGATTTTATGGATCTATAATTACATATATATGAAAACTTGCTTAATACAGTGTGTCACGGGGATCCGTGTCATTTCGTCGAAAAGTCCGTTCGTCGAAAACGATCCCTAGCCCTGACCCTTACCCGAACCCAAGACGAATTGTGGCTCAAATCTTGCTCCCAGACAGAGCTTTTCGTGATATAAATCTAGGAATTGAGGAATTGGTATTTTAAAACATACATGGGTTTCGACAAGACGCCCTTTCGACGAAATGTCGTGCACCAGTGTCACGGAAACATGTTAAACCCCCTTTAGCCTGAGGGACTCTCAATTACATTTTAGAGAAAATGAACAAAACCCCACAGTAGTCATTTTTTTCCTTTTTAATTATTTACCAATCAAAAAAGGTTTAGACTTGTCCAAATTGAAAGCATTTGAGGACGACAAAATAAATGCGATTCAAGATTTAAAATTTGTCTTTGGAAAGGTAGATAACATTGTGAGAAAAGGAGAAAATGGTTACCAGTATTTTATAAAATGTTTTCTTAAATCTTTTTTTTAGGATTGTCAGAGCACGGGATCATTCAGTAATAAGTTAAGAAGACTTCAGTGAATATCAAGGAGGTCTACTCTAGGTTCACTCATACCAAATATTAATGAATTCTGACAAGCAGTCTTATGACAAGAACATGTCAAAAAAGATTTTGCAGTTAAAAACCATAAAAGAGCCATGCTGTGGCAAAAGGGGGCTTAATGCATCTGTGATACATGACACCAAGCGAGCCATAACACAATCATGGATCCATATTAGCCTCTTCTTTCAACAACCGACTTGATTATGAGGTAGACTGGTCCTTGGACACACAGAAATTGACAAATAGTGAAAAGTTTCGGCCAAGGTCAGCTTGCGTAGAAACCACAGGCTGACCTGGGTTGATATATTTCGCAGATGCATTAAGCCCCCTTTTCACAGGGCATAGCTCAAATGATAGATATGGAACAGAGAGTACAACTGAGCTGTGCTCTCGGAAAAGTAGGTTGAATGTTTTACCACACAACAAAATTTAATGACTTGTCCATACAGCTGATGACAAATAAATCGGACTAAAACATTAAAATCTGATTTTTTAAAGGGATAGAAAATATTGTGTTAACCCTTTACCACGCAATCCTGAGGTTTAACAACCTGGCTGGCTTTTGAAAACATTGTGGGAAAAGCAGAAAATGCTAGTAACCAGCATTTTTTCCTTCTCCTACAATGCTTTTTATCATATTAAAGTCGGGGATCATTATCTAAGCTGTCCTCTGCAAGTGCTTTCAATTTGCTTTGGTGCGAAATTTTGTAGTTTGGTAGAGTTAAAGGAGAAAATACTGGTTACAACCGTTTTAGCCTTTATCCACTCTGTTTTCAAAAATCTTATTCTTAAGGTTGGCTGAAGCTCGGGATTGTTTGTTACAGGCTTAATGCATCTCTGTGATCATCATAAGTATCATAGTGGCCAAACGTTTATGTATTAACACTTTGGTTCGCAAGACAAATTCTCTCGGAAAGTCGGAACATATTAGAATAGTGTGTGTTTACTAGTCGCTGTGACAATTACAGAATGGCAGAAGGAGGTGAAGAGAAGATAGGAAGAGCAGGTGGTGTATCAGAGGAGGAAGAAAGATTGTTATGTGTATCACACTTGTTGAGTATTAAGCCCTAATTAAGATATATGGGGGACATAACAAGTGAAATGTAAAAGTTATGACAAATAACCTCCCAAGCAGGGACTGAACCCAGGACCTCTAGATACCAAGGCGAACGCTCTGCCACGTTGCTACAAAAGTTAGCTCTATAGCAAGGCTATACATTAATACCTATCTGTGGTATAGACTAGTATACTACATACTCTCCCGCCATATGAAGATTCATTCACGTAACCTGTAAGCACTGTTACTTTTTATATCTTAACTAAGTGTTTTTTTCATGGTGGGCGCCAATGTTACAGTTCTGACACATAGCCTCCCAGTGCAGGGATTGAACCCAGGACCTCTAGATCCCAAAGCGAACGCTCTACCACGTCGCTACAAAAGCTAACTCCATAGCAAGACAGTATAAGTGTCCCCTTATACAAACAAAAGCTATACATTTATATGTGGGATAGACAAGTGCCAAGCACAAATGTGCTGTCTGATCTTTCCATCTACACTGTTTGCTGTGCCGAGACATTCCAGACAAGGACAACCTTGAAACTGTCTAATATAGGATCTTATGCCTAGAAAAAAAATGCCTGTTTGGATTATTTGGTGCCTGAAGGCTTAACCCTTTACCATACAATGCCAAGTTTTAAAGACCGCTTCAAAAACAGTGTGGGAGAAGAAGGAAATACTGGTAACCAGCATTTTCTCACAATGTTTTCTATCCTTTCAATCGAAAATTGCATCATTTTATCCACATTTAATTTCTAGTCTGCAAATGCTTTCAATTGTGAAAGGTCTAAAATTTTGTCATTTCGTAAAGAATCAATACACAGAAGCAAGCATGGCTGCTATCAGACAAATCTAAGCATAGACTGAATCCCAGTCTAATCCATTTTAGTTCTATTGTCTCAAAGGAAACGATGAATGGACACACACATAACGAACACTGAACTATGAAATGAACTCGCTGGCAAATAGAGCTAAAGAATGTGGAATCTAATAGAAGAAAACATCAGTTTTAAATTATGTAAAATTTATTCATCTTCATGATTTTGGCAACACATTTATACACCATGATAATGTTAATTTATAACAGAGCTCTGGGTAGGGGACAGATTTTCTCCATCAGAGGATTCCATTGCTTTTGTTGTGTTCAGTCTCGTGAGGTTCTCAAAATAATCTTTCTAGCACATCACTTGAGCTTATATTTATCAATATATCATCATCGATGTAAAAATGAATATGTTTAAACTAATATATCATCTTAATGCTAAGGTATTTGAGGTGGCTACATATGCTGAAGGGGACAGTGTAGATCAAAATCAAACTAGACAGAATGTGCAGTCTGATCTTGGATCTACACTCACAATCAAGTAGAGAATTTTCCAAAGTAAATAACTATGAAAATCTCCATATTTTGGGTTTTTATGATGGGCTTAAAAAGTTGACTTTAATTCATTTAGCAATTCAAAGGTAAAAATCTACCCCCAACTCCAGTCCAGTGCTGTGTGAACAGGTTCTTAAGAAAACTTGACTGATATAAAACATACAAGAGAAAACAAGTCAAAGAGAACTCTCCCAGGTATTTTCTATGTATTATCAATTATAAATTAATCATACTCAACATTATAAACAACTAAATTCACACTATTTCTACCAAGTTTTATAGAACAGTTCTTTCATAGGCAACATACATTCTATAATCTTTATCATAATTAACCCTTATCCTGCTAAGTAAATTCAAATGAAACTTTCAAGCCGACAGTAAAAACCAATGTATTTCCATTTCAAACGTATTTTTGGTGGAAAGACATCTCCTTATCGGAAAGTGTAGTTCCAAGATCAGACTGCACATTCTGTGCAGTCTGATCTTGATCTACACTGTCCGCAAAAGGCCAGTGAGTCGCGCTTAGCAGCCTAAGGGTTAATGCCTGTAGACTTGAGACAAGTATACTATTCACCAACCATTCTTAGGAACATTCATTGTCTACTTCTAGATTTAGAAAGTAACACAACTTCTGATTGGCTAAACCACTTGATTTAGCCAATCAAAACTTATGTTTCTTTCAAATCTAGAAAATTGATGAGAACAAGACTAAGAATGTATGGATCCTGATTTCACTGGCATCATAGCGACATGAAAAGACAGATTATTATTTTTTTTTAGTTACATGGGAAAGAGCAAACAATCCCAATATTTAACGACCCTAACAAAGAAGGCTTTTAAAAATACTGTGAGGAAAGGAGAAAATGCTAGTAACCAGTTTTTTCTCCTTCTCTTACAATGTTTTCTCTCCTTTCCATAACAAATTCTAATATTTGAGCCACATCTAATGTCAATCTAGCAATTGCATTTGAATTGAACAAGTTAAAAAAACTTTGTCGAGAGGTAAAGAGTTAAACAGTGAGATGACATTACTTTGAACAGGTTTCAAATATTAACCCTAAGAAAGTTTAAGATTTATTACATGTCCCTTTTTGATGAGGGAAAACAGCAAAACTATTGTTATTTAAAGTTTGTTTTGGCCAAAATATAGAACAAAGCAACAGTGTTCATTCAAGATCAGACTGCATGTTCTGTGCAATCTAATCTTCATCTGCACTGACTGCAAAAGTATTTTACACGAGTTCCAGAGCTTAGAGGGTCAAGCATAAGGCCCTACTTTTTAAATGATTCAGTTTTCTAGTGCACTTTTGGATGTTCATGACTTGTCTATAAAACTTGGTATAAAAATGAAGCAATGGTTCAGCTGATAAGCCTTGCCATTTATAATACATTACTGTCATTGTTTTATGAATACATAATATATGTTTGTGCAATTTTTTTTTTTTGCTTTACTACTAAGTAAATGGGCTATCTTCATTCATTAAAATAAAGCAATTTTAAGGCTTTCCTTGCCAAAGTATCCCATCTTTTTTGGAAAGTTAAATCCTTTGAAAGACATTGACTCGTACCAAACAACAAAATTTAGACTGGTTCAAATTGAAAGCATTTGCAGACGACAAACACTGACTGGATGGTAAGATTTGTGTGTGATAGGATAGAAAAACATTGTGGCAAAAGAAGAAAATGCTGGTTACCAGCATTTTCTTCTTTGCCCACAATGTTTTCAGAAGGCTTCTTCCTCTAGGACATTAAAACTCAGGATTGTGTGGTAAAGAGTTAACCCTTTCCCACACAATCCTGATTTTTAACAACCGTGACAGAGACAGCTTCTGAAAACATTGTGGGAAAAGGAGAAAATGCTGGTTAAACAGCATTTTCTCCTTTTCCCAAAATGTTTTCTACCCTATCTAAGACAGATATCATAATTTTAGCAACATAATTTGTTGTCTGCAAATGCTTTCAAATTGGAGTAGTCCAAAATTTTGCCATATGGTAAAGAGTAAACAGTCTAAAGACTAAATATGTGCAATTACAAGGTTCCTATTGTCAAGAATGTCGCAGGAAAGCTGACAGAATATATCAAAGATAAGACTGCATGCTCTGTGCAGTCTGATCTTGATCTACACTTTCTGATTAGGCAACTTTGGTTCTCTTTGAGGCTAAAATTGAAATTCTCAATTATTTTACCTTACTTGTTTTATAAAAGTCCCCTTCACCCATGTACTGAAAGTATTCATAAAACAATGACAGTCTTCTAAAGAAAAGAAATAACACCTTAAACCCTCTCCTTCATGCAGAATTTTAGTGACAACTCTGCTCTAACAGGCTTTTAAACAATAAAAATATAGGAAATATTGCATAATAACATTTTCTCTATTATTTCCAAGTCTTTTCTACTTGTGCTTGTTCAACATAGTAGCAAAAGGGGAAATGGCTTACAACGATCATATCTCATTTTGCCACAATACTTTTACATTTATTCACATAATTCTACCTTAATTTATGTTAGGTAGCCATACTTTATAATGACGTTGTCTTATTCCCCTACTACAAGACTAGCCCTCACAGCTCAATAGGTAGAGCGTAGGGCTCATGAACGTGATGTTTCGAGTCACTTGAGGGTGTGGGTTCGATCCCCACAGCTGGCCAGCTAAAATTGCTATTAGTCTTTCGGATGAGACTCCCCCGTAACAATACTAACAGCCTTCAGGGGGCGTCACCCATATGGGCAACCGGTGGCGACGATCAATAAACGCAAATTCAATCAATCAACCCCTACTACAAATTTATTTCAGACGATGAGTTTTTGATTTCTTCAAAAATTTTAACATGTTGACTCTACAAACTTTTCATTATGAGCAGCTGTCTACAAAAAAAATGCGTGAAGCATTGGGATAAAGTGGTTAAGTGCTTGATCACTAGACAGAACTTCTTATTCTTTAACCAGACAACAAAATTTTAGACTCGCCTAAACCTGCAAGCATTTGCTCACAACATAATAAATTACTTGATGTGGCTCACATTATAGAAAAAGGAGAAAATACTGGTTCCCAGCATTTTTTCCTATTCCCACAATATTTTTTCCATAGGCATTTTCCTTCAGCATCACTAAAAGAAAATTGTTTGGTAAAGGTTTCTTATACAGACATGAAAAAAATCACAAGATTCTTTGTGGTAACAAAGTTACCTTTATGATAAAATTAGTTGACCTTGAAAATTCCAATAAAATGATATTTTCTGTTCATAAAAAGTTCAAGATTTTCAAATGCCCATTACATCAAAGTATCTTACAAGACAGTGCAGTTCCAAGATCAGACTGCATTTTCTATACTGTCTAATCCTTATACTGCCCTGCAACAGCAACCAAAATTGTGGTCTGCATTCTAAAAGCATTCTAAAGATAAACAAGACAACACATATTTTGTATCACTTGATTTTTTCTCTTTTCAATAAAAGAAAAATGCTACGATGTCGTACAAAATAAGTCACAACCTTGTTTGAAATTTATCTGCACCTTATATTAAACATGTCAAAAATTCAATTTTTATACTTTGAAAAGAAAAACGATGGAGTGCCTTTTTACAGAGTGCTTTAAAAAATTGGAAAAAAAAAAACACCACACACACAGATTTCAAAGACATACACTATTGATAAAAGTCTGTCATAAAGCAAAATTCTAAAACTGATCTTTAACACATTACCTCCTGTAAATGACATTTTTATCTTGAATCATACTGCTTTTGAAAACATTTAGGCAAAGAAGACATTGCAGTATGAACAATTTCTGCTTCCTGCATATCGTAGCTGTGCTATTTTTGAACGATTTTTACCCCAGCTTAAGGCAATCTGCAACTGCGCTTTGACCATTTTTTTTTTTTCTGACAGAATTTGATAAGGTGATATCATATATGTTAGGTCAGTAAACGAACACAAATCCAGTTTTTCATTTCTTTTTACCATCACAGGTATTCAAATTGATGACCTTGAATGAAATTTGAGCCATAACCTTCCAAGCTGTTTTTTTTTTTTTTTTTTTCAACTAACTTATTTTGAAAATATAATTCCTCATACACAGAAGCCAGGTAGCAATCAAAGCGTTGAGAACGCTGAAGTGGTATTTGTCAAGGAAGCCATTGTGTGGAATTAATAATTTGAAAGTAAAAGAGAAAAATTATTCAAATATTGGCTTGAAAGTCAATCTACTAAGTAAGTGAATACCCTTTTGGTTGAAGGGAGAATACTCATGACAAAGTCTCCCTTTGATCATTAGGAGGAGTCAGGAGTAACGTCCCTTGACAGTAGGATGCATGATGGATAGAGAGATAAACCATGTGAATATATCGAATAGAATTAAGTTTGTACCTTAAAACTATGATTTTGAAATATCTTTGGCCGTTAATATTTAATTCCCAACATGACAATCAATTATTTTGATCTATAAATATTCATGCCCAATCAAATGGAGTAGCGTGCAATCATGGGGTGAACAAGCCATGGACGAACTGGTTTGGAACGAAAAAGCCCAGGACCAAGCGATCGGTAGACAAATTTTGTATTATTGCGCCAATAGAAGGCTATGAGCGAGTGAGGCTATTTTCAATCAAAAATTAGTATTTCCACGATCGATGGCCTCACCTAGTGTATTTTAACATGCCATTTCCAATAACATATCTGAGAGCTACCGAAAAACTCATTTGCCTGAGAAAAATTGAGTTTAATTGGGTTTATTTCCTTCGGCCTTGCACAAAATACGATACATGGTCTTCAAAATTCAATATTGAACTCATAGTGGTATTGTCTTCGACAAATACCACAAAAACTGCAATCTTAGATTGGAAAAAAGGAACATGACTATTTCAGTTTTTTTCCCCCCAATATAAACGTTCATGATAACAAGAACCTTCTGTATTTCATGGCAGCTGCTTTAAAATTCTGCTCCATAAGAGATTTATACAAAATCACGAACTTCAAAGTGTAAAAAGTAAGAATAAAACAAACATATTTTGCAGCAATATGTAACTATACCCTTTTTATTAATATGATAAATTGCACATTTCCTGTTATATGGTCATGATTGTTTTACCCTATACCATACAATAAAATTCTAGACTGATCCAATGTCAAAGCATTTGCAGACGACAAATAAAATGTTGCTTCAAGAATAATTTGTCTTTTATGTATTAGACAACATTGTGAGAAAAAGAAGAAAATGCTTGCAATCAGCATTTTCTCCTTTTTCCCACAATATTTTCAAAAGACTTCTCCCTCAGGGTCATTAAATATCGGGACTGTGTGGTAAAAGGTTAACATGAAAAGTCAATTTGGGATGATCATTTATTATGTTTATTACTGAAATAATTCTAAAATTCAAATGAATATTTTGATGAAAAATACTCTGCCCAAAAGTGATGAAAATGTGAAATTGAACATACAGAAAACCAGTTATGATCCTGATCTTTAAAACTTTTCAATCAATTTGAAAAAATTGTAGTCGAATGTGATAGGGGTAGGATTGACCAGAAACTTTTGTGTAAATACAGACGTTCAAGTGAATCTTAAATCTGTACCAGACGACAAAATTTTAGACTTGTCCAAATTGAAAGTATTGCAGACAACCAACTATCTATGGCTCAACCAACTATCTAAGGAGGATAGAAAACATTGTGGGAAAAGGAGAAAATGCTGGTAACCAGCATTTTCTTCTTTTTCCGCAATGTTTTCAAAGGTCTTCTTCGTCGGGGTCCTTAAAGCTCGGAATTAAGCAGTAAAAGGTTAGGAGTTAATTTATTGATTCATTTTTCACAATGTTTTTCACATCATCTTGCATAATTTTCAATAAAATATAGATTAACAGACTATACTGACTAGAACATGTTGAGGTATCAGAAAAAATACAACTCTTAGAAAGAAGGCTTTTTCAATAATGTTTTCTACCTTAATCCATTTCCAAAGAATCCTGAGTTTTAATGACCCAGAAGAAGCGCCTTTTGAAAACATTGTGGAGAAAGGAGAAAATGTTGGTGACTATAGCATTTTCTCCTTTTTCCATAAAGTTTTCTATACTTTTGCATGCAAATCCTATCATTTAAGCTACATTTAATTTGTACTCTGTAAATGTTTTGAATTTGGACTAGTCCAAAATTTTGTGGTGTGGTACAGGGTTAAAATGAAAAAAAAAAAAACCATCATTTCAATGACTCTTTTATCAGTGTTCTGCAAACTCTTTTAATTTGGACAAGTCTAACTTTTTTGGTTTTGTTTATGAGACAGCTAGGATAGGAAAAGACCAAATTACTGCAAGTTTCTGCAATAACGTAAATTTGAGACGAAGCTTGTCCTTTGAGGTTTCCCATTCTTTTGCATAAGCAAGACATGTTACAGATCACTAAAAAATTAAATTTTTCAGGTTTCAACCCTTTACCAAACAATCCTTAGTTAAAACAACCATGAAAAAGAAAGCTTTTGAAAACATTGTGAAAAAAGGAGAAAATGCTGGCAGCATTTACCCACTATGTTTTCTGCCTTCACAAATACATGTACAAACTCCATCATTTAACCCTTTCCCACATAATCCAATGTTTTTATGATCCAGAAGAAGGGTTCTGAAAGCATTGTGAAAAAAGGAGAAAATGCTGGTACCACAATGTTCTCTGCCTTCACAAATACATGTACAAACTCCATCATTTAACCCTTTCCCACATAATCCAATGTTTTAATGACCCAGAAGAAGGGTTCTGAAAACATTGTGAGAAAAGAAGAAAATGCTGGCAGCATTTACCCACAATGTTTTCTGCCTTCACAAATACAAGTACAAATTCTATCATTTAACCCTTTCCCATATAATCCAATGTCCAGTGGGACGAAAAAGCCCATTACCATTTTGCAGACTATAGTAGGATGAATTTGATACCGTCTGGATTGTTCTTTGATAATGATTGTCTAACATTGTTTTGGTTCAATATTTAAGCATTTTTAGGAAATAACTATGGGTTATCAGTTGGAACATTTTACAATTCAAAAGCTTAGCAGAGTACTCAGCAGTATACATGGTTTGAATCTGTAATTATGTAAGTATTAGAAAGTTTACCTGATATACACAGTGAACCTCATCAAATAGTCATGTCAGTATGCCACATTGCATTATTGTCTTGTTGGTTGACAAATACATCAAACATTTCATCAGTGGTGGTTATATGACATTATATTGAATGTTTCCATAATTATTATTTCTTATATGAGCTTCACCCTGGCAAAAGGAGGTTTAATGCATCTCCATGATCCATTATAGCAAACAAGTCATTACATAACTGTGGATCCGTAAAATCCATTTTGTCTAACAACCAGCTGTATCATGAGGTAGAAAAGTCCTTGTACATGAAGAAAATTTACTAAAGGCCAAAGGTTTTGACCTATGTCAGCCTATGCAGACTGACCTGGGTCAAGTTACTCTACAGGAAAGAAAGTACAGATTCAAGATCAGACTGCACACTTACGATACAAACAGGTAAGGAATAAAAGTGAACAAATGAAAAATGAAAAAAAATGTTCATTTTTTTTTCAGGCAGTAGAAAAAGGAAAAGAATACTTCAAAAGAAGAATTGAGTTCCTAACTAAACAGATTGAGAAAATACAGCCTTTACTTCAAGAGAAATACAAAATGAAGCAAGGTAACAAACCATGTTTTATGTTGATCTATGAGTGTATATTAACCCTTAGAGTGACAAATAAACCCAACAGACTTTTTCTGTCAAGAAATAAGAGCCAAATGATTGCAGTTTCATGGTTGCTTTTTCCTATAAACATCTGGCAAAGTGGCCAGAGTAGATCAAATATCAGACTGCATGTTTTGTGCAGTCTGATCTTGATCAATTTGGCCACAAAAGCAACTATAGTTGTTAAAGGAGCCTTAAATGTTAGCAAAGTGTTCTGCATAGGATTATTTAGAAAGGGGACTAGTGTCCTGTAAACTTGCAAAAAATTTTCAACATAGATGTGAGACAGATGTACTCGAAAACAATTCTAAAAAAAAAATTGGAAGGGACAAATCCCAACCTGTGTGCAATAAAATGGGACATTTTTTCTGATTCAGTGGGCCAAAAAATATTTCTCATATAAATTTGGAAGGGAGAAAGCCAAACCTGTATGCAGTATGATGGAACATATTTTTGCAAATCAGTGGTACAAAAAATATTTCTCAAATGAATTTGAAAGGGACAAAGCCAACCTGTGAGAAATATGATGGGACATTTTTCTAATTCAGTAGGACAAAAATTTATCTTGAATCTCATAAATTTGGAAGGGACAAAGTCACACCTGTGTGCAATATGATGGGACATTTTTTCCACTTCAGTGGGACAAGAAATACTGTATTTCTCAAATAAACTTGGAGGGGACAAAGTCCGCCCTGTTTGCACCTTTATGGGACATTCATTTCAGTAGGACAATGTCTCAGAATCTGCTCATTGACAAAACTCTGTAAACCCTCAGTCTCAATATTTTCATGACCCTGCAGAAGTAGCTTTTAGAAAACATCGTGGGAAAAGGAAAAAGTGTTGATAACCAGCATCTTCTCCTTTTTCCAAACTCTTCCAAACACATATTTCAATATTTTTGCCATATTTAATTTTTTCAAAAAGTATTGTGACGAGAGTCAATCTGCTGCTTCATTATCCTGCAAAAATGAATGACACTACATATACTGTATAGCTTTTTACACCAATGCAGTCAATAGCTTTGGAAAACATGTGGAAAGAGGAACAACTATCAGATGCATTTACTTACAAGATATTCCATATTGTTTAAAAGTAATACTTTTGTTTTCTGTAAATACGTCATTTGTTTAGCTTCTGATTATTTTAGGTAGACTGAAACAGTATTTGTAGTAAGGAGTTATGATATTTCAATTTCTATCATGCACAATGAAGGAAATTTTCAGGCTTTACTGGAATGCAAACTATTGTAGCAACTTTTCCTTCTTTCTTGTCTTTGAAGCACCCTCATACAATGGAAATATGTGCACTGGCACCATGGTAAGATAGCTAAATTTTCATGGTCAAACTTGTCTGGCACTGGCAATTTTCATTATGATTGGTCATCCTGTACAGGAGTAATGGTCCTTTAACCCTTTACCACACAATCCAGAGTTTTAACGACCCTGAAGAAAGAAGACTATTTTGGGTATAGAAGAAAATGCTGGTTACCAGCATTTTGTCCTTTTCCCAAAATGTTTTCTACCCTATCACAGACAGAAATCATCATTTGAGCCACTTTTTCTTTTGTCGTCTGCTCATGTTTTGAATTTGGTCTAGTCTAAAATTTTGTTATTTGGTAAAGAGTTATTTTTTTACCAGATCCAGTGGCAAAGCAACCGGTAACGGGTTTTTGTTGTCCTGCAACAGTTATACTTTTGTTCTGTAGATTTGTAGACTGACTAAAATGGTGTTTTTAATGTTTCAGTTACGAATTATTAGATATTATTTTTAGTATCATATATTTTTTTATGTTTCAGTTACAACGGAAATTCTTCAGTTGAAAGTACAAGCACAGTTACAAGCCCAGCAACAAGCTGCCAAGACGTAATGAAAAATAATACGCGTCATCTTTTACTCCAAAAATCAATGTTTCAATCTGCCAAGATGTAATCGAAAAAATACTCTGTAATTTTTACTTCAAGAATGGATGTTTTCAGCAGCCAAGACATAATTGAAATTCTTCATAATTCTTTTTTCAAAGTGCAGTTGATCAAAGTTCCAGTCAGTGGCAGATTAATAACAAAGTCTAGATTTAATGTAGGCAACATTAATTCTGTTTTTGATATTAAATGTTCTGCTAGTGACAGGAACTTTGATTAGCCATACTTAAACAGACAGACTCACAAAAATAGCTATACTTTTAATTGGTTTGAATGAAATCTATGTGTATTTCCTACTCAAAATTGTTTTTTACATTTGGCCGCTATTAGGCCTTTAACAGAGAAACAAAAATTGACATGATTCAGAATGTTTGGATTGATTGCTTGGTAAGTTGTAGTATGTCCAATGTCATTTTCAACAAGGTTTCAGTAATATCACATGGGGCTTGTGCACCTACTCATGGTTTCCTGGATTTTCTTTTACCAGTGCTTTGCACAACAGTCTCTCCAATTCACTGGCTGCTTTAACCCACTGGCTGCTTTCCCGTGTAAGCATCATGGAAACAATGTTCAGTGGTGAGGAATGAATGAATCATGTCGCAACAACTTTTATCAGTGCTCTGAAAGAATATTGCAGAGATAAGAATCAAGCTATCAACCCCAGGCTTTCAAGCCCTGTACACGGTCAACAGAGCTACCAGACTCGGCACGTCTAGATGAGAAGCCAATGACAGTGGTTTTGCATGTAGCTTTACACTGCCTGACATGTGATATTTTGCATTGATTTACCTATTTTGTTCAGTAAAGAACACAATTAGAATTCACCATTTTCTTTTGTTACTCATTTCATTCCCATTCCATTTACATTTTTCATCCACATGTTCACAAGAAATACTGAACCGGTTATACATAGCCAGATATACATGTAAATGACATCTGGCTGAGAATTTTGATAAGATGACACATCTTAACTCTTTACAAAACGACAAAATGTAACACTGGTCCAAATTCAATGCATTTGCAGACGACAATTTTGATGTGGCTCAAATGGACAAAATTGCCTTAAAAGAGTAGAAAACAATGTGGGAAAGGGAGAAAATGCTGGTTACCAGCATTTTCTCCTTTTCCCACTATGTTTTCAAAGGCTTTCTTCTTCAAGGTCATAAAAACTCGGGACTGTGGGGTAAAGGGTTAACATCATGAAAGAGAACACAGGCCTCATTCATGAACCAGTGTAATTTTGGAGTCTGAATTCACCAACCATTCTTCATTATATTTTTAGTCTAATTCTATATTTACAAAGTACTGCAACTTCTAATTGACTAAACCATTTGGTTTAGCTAATCAGATGTTGTGTTACTTTCAAATTTAGGAAATTCTTCAGAGTAGGACCAAGAGTATTCCTAGGAATGGTTGACCCAGATCTACTAGTAAAATTGAAGCCTAGCCATTTGGACTTGGACTTTTATCCCAACTTTACCACACGACATTTTAGATATTTGCCTTCTCCATTGAGAGCATTTGCAGACAACAAATTAAATGTGGCTCAAGTAATGAGGCTTGTCCCAGGGAAAACATTCTTGGAAACAGAGAAAATGCTGGTTACCCGCATTTTTTCCTTACTATTAAGTTATCAAAAGCTTACTTCTCTACAGTTTGTAAAAGCACAGAATTGTATGATAATTACATATATTTAAGCCATGCACTGTGAAAAAGGGGTTTAATGCATCTGCAGAAAGTATTGACCCAGGTCAGACTGTCCTGACCACTCATGCTGACCTGGGTTGAAAATTTTTCCCATTGGTAAATTTTCTGCTTGTCAAAATACCAGTGTTCCTCATGATTCAATCCATTATGAAACAAAATGGATTTTATGGATCTATAATTACATGTATATGAAAACTTGCTTAATACAGTGTGTCACGGGGATCCGTGTCATTTCGTCGAAAAGTCCGTTCGTCGAAAACGATCCCTAGCCCTGACCCTTACCCGAACCCAAGACGAATTGTGGCTCAAATCTTGCTCCCAGACAGAGCTTTTCGTGATATAAATCTAGGAATTGAGGAATTGGTATTTTAAAACATACATGGGTTTCGACAAGACGCCCTTTCGACGAAATGTCGTGCACCAGTGTCACGGAAACATGTTAAACCCCCTTTAGCCTGAGGGACTCTCAATTACATTTTAGAGAAAATGAACAAAACCCCACAGTAGTCATTTTTTTCCTTTTTAATTATTTACCAATCAAAAAAGGTTTAGACTTGTCCAAATTGAAAGCATTTGAGGACGACAAAATAAATGCGATTCAAGATTTAAAATTTGTCTTTGGAAAGGTAGATAACATTGTGAGAAAAGGAGAAAATGGTTACCAGTATTTTATACAATGTTTTCTTAAATCTTTTTTTAGGATTGTCAGAGCACGGGATCATTCAGTAATAAGTTAAGAAGACTTCAGTGAATATCAAGGTCTACTCTAGGTTCACTCATACCAAATATTAATGAATTCTGACAAGCAGTCTTATGACAAAAACATGTCAAAAAAGATTTTGCAGTTAAAAAGCATAAAAGAGCCATGCTGTGGCAAAAGGGGGCTTAATGCATCTGTGATACATGACACCAAGCGAGCCATAACACAATCATGTATCCATATTAGCCTCTTCTTTCAACAACCGACTTGATTATGAGGTAGACTGGTCCTTGGACACACAGAAATTGACAAATAGTGAAAAGTTTCGGCCAAGGTCAGCTTGCGTAGAATCCACAGGCTGACCTGGGTTGATATATTTCGCAGATGCATTAAGCCCCCTTTTCACAGGGCAAAGCTCAAATGATAGATATGGAACAGAGAGTACAACTGAGCTGTGCTCTCGGAAAAGTAGGTTGAATGTTTTACCACACAACAAAATTTAATGACTTGTCCATACAGCTGATGACAAATAAATGGAACTAAAACATTAAAATCTGATTTTTTAAAGGGATAGAAAATATTGTGTTCACCCTTTACCACACAATCCTGAGGTTTAACAACCTGGCTGGCTTTTGAAAACATTGTGGGAAAAGCAGAAAATGCTAGTAACCAGCATTTTTTCCTTCTCCTACAATGCTTTTTATCATATTAAAGTCGGGGATCATTATCTAAGCTGTCCTCTGCAAGTGCTTTCAATTTGCTTTGGTGCTAAATTTTGTAGTTTGGTAGAGTTAAAGGAGAAAATACTGGTTACAACCGTTTTAGCCTTTATCCACTCTGTTTTCAAAAATCTTATTCTTAAGGTTGGCTGAAGCTCGGGATTGTTTGTTACAGGCTTAATGCATCTCTGTGATCATCATAAGTATCATAGTGGCCAAACGTTTATGTATTAACTTTGGTTCGCAAGACAAATTCTCTCGGAAAGTCGGAACATATTAGAATAGTGTGTGTTTACTAGTCGCTGTGACAATTACAGAATGGCAGAAGGGGGTGTAGAGAAGATAGGGAGAGCAGGTGGTGTATCAGAGGAGGTAGAAAGATTGTTATATGTATCACACTTGTTGGGTATTAAGCCCTAATTAAGATATACGGGGGACATAACAAGATTGATGTAAGTTTAGGGAGGTGTGAAAAAGGAACCTCAGGACATGGGTGATACAGCAGCAAGGCAAACCAGTTAACACTTTCCCAGACTGCCAATTTTCTTCAGTGAAATGTAAAAGTTATGACAAATAACTTCCCAAGCAGGGACTGAACCCAGGATCTCTAGATCCCAAGGCGAACGCTCTGCCACGTTGCTACAAAAGTTAGCTCTATAGCAAGGCTATACATTAATACCTATCTGTGGTATAGACCAGTATACTACATACTCCCCCACCATATGAAGATTCATTCACAAATCCTGTAAGCACTGTTACTTTTTATATCTTAACTGTTTTTTTTATGGTGGGCGCCAATGTTACAGTTCTGACACATAGCCTCCCAGTGCAGGGATTGAACCCAAGACCTTTAGATCCCAAAGCGAACGCTCTACCACGTCGCTACAAAAGCTCACTCCATAGCAAGGTAGTATAAGTGTCCCCTTATACATACAAAAGCTATACATTTATATGTGGGATAGACCAGTACCAAGCACAAATGTGCTGTCTGATCTTTCCATCAACACTGTTTGCTGTGCCGAGACATTCCAGACAAGGACAACCTTGAAACTGTCTAATAAGGATCTTATGCCTAGAACAAAAATGCCTGTTTGGATTATTTGGTGCCTGAAGGCTTAACCCTTTACCATACAATGCCAAGTTTTAAAGACCTCTTCAAAAACAGTGTGGGAGAAGAAGGAAATACTGGTAACCAGCATTTTCTCACAATATTTTCTATCCTTTCAATCGAAAATTGCATCATTTTAGCCACATGTAATTTCTAGTCTGCAAATGCTTTCAATTGTGAAAGGTCTAAAATTTTGTCATTTTGTAAAGAATCAATACACAGAAGCAAGCATGGCTGCTATCAGACAAATCTAAGCATAGACTGAATCCCAGTTTAATCCATTTTAGTTCTATTGTCTCAAAGGAAACGATGAGTGTACACACATAACGAACACTGAAATATGAAACGAACTCGCTGGCAAATGGAGCTAAAGAATGTGGAATCTAATAGAAGAAAACATCAGTTTTAAATTATGTAAAATTTATTCATCTTCATGATTTTGGCAACACATTTATACACCATGATAATGTTAATTTATAACAGAGCTCTGGGTAGGGGACAGATTTTCTCCATCAGAGGATTCCATTGCTTGTGTTGTGTTCAGTCTCGTGAGGTTCTCAAAATAATCTTTCTAGCACATCACTTGAGCTTATATTTATCAATATATCATCATCGATGTAAAAGTAAATATGTTTAAACTAATATATCATCTTAATGCTAAGGTATTTGAGGTGGCTACATATGCTGAAGGGGACAGTGTAGATCAAAATCAAACTAGACAGAATGTGCAGTCTGATCTTGGATCTACACTCACAATCAGGTAGAGGATTTTCCAAAGTAAATAAGTATGAAAATCTCCATATTTTGGGTTTTTATGATGGGCTTAAAAAGTTGACTTTAATTCATTTAGCAATTCAAAGGTAAAAATCTACCCCCAACTCCAGTCCAGTGCTGTGTGAACAAGTTCTTAAGAAAACTTGACTGATATAAAACATACAAGAGAAAACAAGTCAAAGAGAACTCTCCCAGGTATTTTCTATGTATTATCAATTATAAATTAATCATACTCAACATTATAAACAACTAAATTCACACTATTTCTACCAAGTTTTATAGAACAGTTCTTTCATAGGCAACATACATTCTATAATCTTTATCATAATTAACCCTTATCCTGCTAAGTAAATTCAAATGAAACTTTCAAGCCGACAGTAAAAACCAATGTATTTCCATTTCAAATGTATTTTTGGTGGAAAGACATCTCCTTATCGGACAGTGTAGTTCCAAGATCAGACTGCACATTCTGTGCAGTCTGATCTTGATCTACACTGTCCGCAAAAGGCCAGTGAGTCGCGCTTAGCAGCCTAAGGGTTAATGCCTGTAGACTTGAGAAAAGTATACTATTCACCAACCATTCTTAGGAACATTCATTGTCTACTTCTAGGTTTAGAAAGTAACACAACTTCTGATTGGCTAAACCACTTGATTTAGCCAATCAAAACTTATGTTTCTTTCAAATCTTGAAAATTTATGAGAACAAGACTAAGAATGTATGGATCCTGATTTCACTGGCATCATAGCGACATGAAAAGACAGATTATTTTTTTTTTTAGTTACATGGGAAAGACCAAACAATCCCAATATTTAACGACCCAAACAAAGAAGGCTTTTAAAAATACTGTGAGGAAAGGAGAAAATGCTAGTAACCAGTTTTTTCTCCTTCCCTTACAATGTTTTCTCTCCTTTCCATGACAAATTCTAATATTTGAGCCACATCTAATGTCAATCGAGAAATTGCATTTGAATTGAACAAGTTAAAAAAACTTTGTCGAGAGGTAAAGAGTTAAACAGTGAGATGACATTACTTTGAACAGGTTTCAAATGTTAACCCTAAGAAAGTTTAAAATTTATTACATGTCCCTTTTTGATGAGGGAATACAGCAAAACTACTGTTATTTAAAGTTTGTTTTAGCCAAAATATAGAACAAAGCAACAGTGTTCATTCAAGATCAGACTGCATGTTCTGTGCAATCCAATCTTGATCTGCACTGACTGCAAAAGTATTTTACACGAGTTCCAGAGCTTAGAGGGTCAAGCATAAGGCCCTACTTTTTAAATGATTCAGTTTTCTAGTGCACTTTTGGATGTTCATGACTTGTCTATAAAACTTGGTACAAAAATGAAGCAATGGTTCAGCTGATAAGCCTTGCCATTTATAATACATTACTGTCATTGTTTTATGAATACATAATATATGTTTGTGCAATTTTTTTTTTTGCTTTACTACTAAGTAAATGGGCTATCTTCATTCATTAAAATAAAGCAATTTTAAGGCTTTCCTTACCGAAGTATCCGATCTTTTTTGGAAATTTAAATCCTTTGAAAGACATTGACTCGTACCAAACATCAAAATTTAGACTGGTTCAAATTGAAAGCATTTGCAGACGACAAAAACTGACTGGATGGTAAGATTTGTGTGTGATAGGATAGAAAACATTGTGGCAAAAGAAGAAAATGCTGGTTACCAGCATTTTCTTCTTTGCCCACAATGTTTTCAGAAGGCTTCTTCCTCTGGGACATTAAAACTCAGGACTGTGTGGTAAAGAGTTAACCCTTTCCCACACAATCCTGATTTTTAACAACCCTGACAGAGACAGCTTCTGAAAACATTGTGGGAAAAGGAGAAAATACTGGTAAACAGCATTTTCTCCTTTTCCCACAATGTTTTCTACCCTATCTAAGACAGATGTCATAATTTTAGCAACATAATTTGTTGTCTGCAAATGCTTTCAAATTGGAGTAGTCCAAAATTTTGCCATATGGTAAAGAGTAAACAGTCTAAAGACTAAATATGTGCAATTACAAGGTTCCTATTGTCAAGAATGTCGCAGGAAAGCTGACAGAATATATCAAAGATTATACTGCATGCTCTGTGCAGTCTGATCTTAATCTACACTTGCTGATTAGGCAACTTTGGTTCTCTTTGAGGCTAAAATTGAAATTCTCAATTATTTTACCTTACTTGTTTTATAAAAGTCCCCTTCACCCATGTACTGAAAGTATTCATAAAACAATGACAGTCTCATAAAGAAAAGAAATAACACCTTAAACCCTCTCCTTCATGCAGAATTTTAGTGACAACTCTGCTCTAACAGGCTTTTAAACAATAAAAATATAGGAAATATTACATAATAACATTTTCTCTATTATTTCCAAGTCTTTTCTACTTGTGCTTGTTCAACATAGTAGCAAAAAGAGAAATGGCTTACAATGATCATATCTCATTTTGCCACAATACTTTTACATTTATTCACATAATTCTACCTTAATTTATGTTAGGTAGCCATACTTTATAATGACGTTGTCTTATTCCCCTACTACAAATTTATTTCAGACGATGAGTCTTTGATTTCTTCAAAAATTTTAACATGTTGACTCTACAAACTTTTCATTATGAGCAGCTGTCTACAAAAAAAATGCGTGAAGCACTGGGATAAAGTGGTTAAGTGCTTGATCACTAGACAGAACATCTTCTTATTCTTTAACCAGACAACAAAATTTTAGACTCGCCTAAACCTGCAAGCATTTGCTCACAACATAATAAATTACTTGATGTGGCTCACATTATAGAAAAAGGAGAAAATACTGGTTCCCAGCATTTTTTCCTATTCCCACAACATTTTTTCCATAGGCATTTTCCTTCAGCATCACTAAAAGAAAATTGTTTGGTAAAGGTTTCTTATACAGACATGAAAAAAATCACAAGATTCTTTGTGGTAACAAAGTTACCTTTATGATAAAAAGCACTTAAAATTAGTTGACCTTAAAAATTCCAATAAAATGATATTTTCTGTTCATAAAAAGTTGAAGAATTTCAAATGCCCATTACATCAAAGTATCTTACAAGATAGTGCAGTTCCAAGATAAGACTGCATTTTCTATACTGTCTAATCCTTATACTGCCCTGCAACAGCAACCAAAATTGTGGTCTGCATTCTAAAAGCATTCTAAAGATAAACAAGACAACACATATTTTGTATCACTTGATTTTTTCTCTTTTCAATAAAAAAAAATGCTACGATGTCGTACAAAATAAGTCACAACCTTGTTTGAAATTTATCTGCACCTTATGTTAAACATGTCAAAAATTCAATTTTTATACTTTGAAAAGAAAAACGATGGAGTGCCTTTTTACAGAGTGCTTTAAAAAATTGGAAAAAAGAAAACACCACACACACAGATTTCAAAGACATACACTATTGATAAAAGTCTGTCATAAAGCAAAATTCTAAAACTGATCTTTAGCACATTACCTGCTGTAAATGACGTTTTTATCTTGAATCATACTGCTTTTGAAAACATTCAGGCAAAGAAGATATTGCAGTATGAACAATTTCTGCTTCCTGCATATCGTAGCTTTGCTATTTTTGAACGATTTTTACCCCAGCTTAAGGCAATCTGCAACTGCTTTTTGACCATTTTTTTTTTTTTTCTGACAGAATTTGATAAGGTGATATCATATATGTTAGGTCAGTAAACGAACACAAATCCAGTTTTTCATTTCTTTTTACCATCACAGGTATTCAAAATGATGACCTTGAATGAAATTTGAGCCATAACTTTCCAAGCTGTTTTTTTTTTTTCAACTAACTTATTTTGAAAATATAATTCCTCATACACAGAAGCCAGGTAGCAAAAACTGCAATCTTAGATTGGAAAAAAAGAACATGACTATATCAGTTTTTTTTCCCTCCAATATAAATGTTCATGATAACAAGAACCTTCTGTATTTCATGGCAGCTGCTTTAAAATTCTGCTCCATAAGAGATTTATACAAAATCACGAACTTCAAAGTGTAAAAAGTAAGAATAAAACAAACATATTTTGCAAGCAATATGTAACTATACCCTTTTTATTAATATGATAAATTGCACATTTCCTGTTATATGATCATGATTGTTTTACCCTATACCATACAATAAAATTCTAGACTGATCCAGTGTCAAAGCATTTGCAGACGACAAATAAAATATTGCTTCAAGAATAATTTGTCTTTTATATATTAGACAACATTGTGAGAAAAAGAAGAAAATGCTTGCAATCAGCATTTTCTCCTTTTTCACACAATATTTTCAAAAGACTTCTCCCTCAGGGTCATTGAATATCGGGACTGTGTGGTAAAAGGTTAACATGAAAAGTCAATTTGGGATGATCATTTATTATGTTTATTACTGAAATAATTCTAAAATTCAAATGAATATTTTGATGAAAAATACTCTGCCCAAAAGTGATGAAAATGTGAAGTTGAACATACAGAAAACCAGTTATGATCCTGATCTTTAAAACTTTTCAATCAATTTGAAAAAATTGTAGTCGAATGTGATAGGGGTAGGATTGACCAGAAACTTTTGTGTAAATACAGACGTTCAAGTGAATCTTAAATCTGTACCAGACGACAAAATTTTAGACTTGTCCAAATTGAAAGTATTGCAGACAACCAACTATCTATGGCTCAACCAACTATCTAAGGAGGGTAGAAAACATTGTGGGAAAAGGAGAAAATGCTGGTAACCAGCATTTTCTTCTTTTTCCGCAATGTTTTCAAAGGTCTTCTTCGTCGGGGTCCTTAAAGCTCGGAATTAAGCAGTAAAAGGTTAGGAGTTAATTTATTGATTCATTTTTCACAATGTTTTTCACATCATCTTGCATAATTTTCAATAAAGGATAGACTAACAGAGTATACTGACTAGAACATGCTGAGGTATCAGAAAAAAATACAACTCTTAGAAAGAAGGCTTTTTCAATAATGTTTTCTACCTTAAACCATTCCTCCTAAACAATCCCGATTTGTAATGACCCAGAAGAAGCGCCTTTTGAAAACATCGTGGAGAAAGGAGAAAATGCTGGTGACTATAGCATTTTCTCCTTTTCCCATAAACTTTTCTATACTTTTGTATGCAAATCCCATCATTTAAGCTACATTTAATTAATTTGGTAGTCTGTAAATGTTTTGAATTTGGACTAGTCCAAAATTTTGTGGTTTGGTACAGGGTTAAAATGAAAAAAAAAAAAAAAAAAAAAAAAAAAAAAAAAAAAAAAACATCATTTCAATGACTCTTTTATCAGTGTTCTGCAAACTCTTTTAATTTGGACAAGTCTAACTTTTTTGTTTTTGTTTATGAGACAGCTAGGACAGGAAAAGACCAAATTACTGCAAGTTTCTGCAATAATGTAAATTTGAGACAAAGCTTGTCCTTTGGGGTTTCCCACTCTTTTGCATAAGCAAGACATGTTACAGATCACTAAAAAATTAAATTTTTCAGGTTTCAACCCTTTACCAAACAATCTTGAGTTAAAACAACCATGAAAAAGAAAGCTTTTGAAAACATTGTGAGAAAAGGAGAAAATGTTGGCAGCATTTACCCACAATGTTTTCTGCCTTCACAAATTCATGTACAAATTCCATCATTTAACCCTTTCCCACATAATCCAATGTTTTGATGACCCAGAAGAAGGGTTCTGAAAACATTGTGGGAAAAGGAGAAAATGCTAGTAACTACAATGTTTTCTACCCTGTCATAGACAAATTCTATCATTTGAGCCACATCTATAATGTCGTCTGTAAATGCTTTCAATTTGCATAAGTCTACATTTTGCTCTTGTGGTAAGGAGTTCAGCCACTATGGATCTGTCTTCATCAAATGCTTTCAAACTGGACCTGTTAAAAAAATTGTGACATCTGATAAAGAGCTTACGCCTTACCAAAGGACAAAATTTTGGACTGGTCCAAATTGAAAGCATTTTAAGACGACAAATTGAAAGTAGCTAAAAATAATGATTGTCATCTTTGATAGGGTTAAAAAATTGTGGGAAAAGGAGAAAATGCTGTTTACCAGCATTTTCTCCTTTTCCCACAATGTTTTCAAAAGGCTTCTTTCTGCGGGTCTGTTAAAACTCAAGATCGTGTTGTAAAAGGTTAAGTGTACAGAACTCATACTATAGCATGTGGTATCACTGCATGTTTCTATGGTCAGTAAAGTGTCAGTTTGAATAAATATTTCTATTTGAATAACTACAATGAGATATGCCTATGCCATCTTTATTTAACATGATAAAATGTATATTTTACAACAATCACAGAAGTAAAACACATGTGCTTTAATTTCCTCCTATCACTTTGCTTATTTTCCCCCCAAAAATTCCCACAGAATCTTTATATCTATTCCACAATTCCACTCACCTCAACCATTCTAAACATTTTCCATATATCATAGACTTTTTCCATTTCTTCCATCCAAGTGCTATACAGAAATGTGTTTATTATTTAAAAAAGAAATGGAAGCGCCAAATGCTTAAAAAGAGAAAATGAAAACAAAAAAAGAAGAAAGAAGTCGTGTGATCAAGCACCTTGTGAGACATTTTCTGATTGGTCAGCTACTAGCCAATGATGATTGTGCTTCAAAGTAAATGATTGGCCAATCAATGATTGTAGCCGAGTCACATTTATCACAAAACCGTTGGTCGATATCATTATTTTTACGACCATGTGACCCAGAGGAATTGCTTGACCTTGAACGTTGCCTTGAAGTTCATGTACAACTTAACGTATTCCCATGCCGCAAACTTCTGTTGTCACCCTAGAATAAGAAATAGAATAATCACAAAATATAACAGTGTATGACTATAAATACATGTATAATCCATTTTTTTTCTATATGATTTTGCATTTTTTCCCTATTAATAAAACCACAGGCACACCACAATTGACTGACTATAAAGCCTTCTACATATCAACCAACAGATGGATTTTAGCAGATCAAAGGCAAACTAACATTTTTTTTTGTGTAATGCAATGGACATTTCATTAACCAATATTTCCAAATTTCTCTTTGCTCTTTCACATCTGCTGAAATTTTACCTACAAATAAAATTCAAAATGCAGAGTTCTTCTTATTCTCGAATGCCACTTTTTTTTCATAAGTTTCACTTTCGACGAAATTTCATGATTATTCCAGGGAAACACTTTTACACAGTTTCCTTTCAGCCTCTGATAGTTGTTGTATAAGCAGCACAAGAATTTTTAAATTCAAAACATCATTCATCTTTTTAAACTAATGGCTTTACTTTTTCTCATGTTTCTAACAATCTCAAATAAATCCAAAAAAATAATCCATCCTTTTTAACTTTAATATTATTCAGAATCTATATCAATATCAGATAATTTTCATGCAGTATGAGCTGAAAAAGCATGCATGAGCCAACAAGACGAATATTTTCAACATTAAAAAGGTTATCAGAAAACATTTGTTTCATAAACACACACACACACACACATCACATTCTTGATTTGTGTTACCTAACATACTGTACATAATTGCAATCTTACACTCTAACATGATTCTCCTTCTTGGTCCTCTCACATGGAGAATTACTCCAACAAAATGACTTGAAGAACTGTTTTAACTCTTTACCAGACGACAAAACTTCAGACTCGTTCAAATTCAAAGTCATTGCAGGTGATAAATTAAGTGTGGCTAAAATGAAGAAATTTTTAACTGAAGATTAGAAAACATTGTGGCAAAAGGAGAAAATGCTGATTACCAGCATTTTCTTCTTTTCCTACGTTGACTTTAAAAGGCTTCTTCCCCCGGTTTGACAAAACCGGGGACAGCTTGGTAGTGCGTTAGGTAAATTCTATATATAAACATTTTGGTAATATAGTAAAGTGGACACAGTCTGAACATCCATAGCTCCAGCTGACCACTAGGAAAACAGTATCTTTATGTGGAAGGACCTAAAAGAAAGGAACCATGCTTAACGTGGATTTCTACATCTGTACAAATTGGATGCCTGATCATAAATATAACAAAAAACCTGACTTAGTATAGGGACATCTCGATATATATGTAGATTTAAACCTAGGATGACAAATTATCATAAAATCATGAAAAAAAAAAAATGATTAAAAAAAAATAAAACAAGAAAACGACAAACTTTGGGATGACATAAAATAATTACTGAAAATGCAAAATAAAGCTTGATTGTAAAACATTTCCTTCAAAATATGAACTCTGAGGTTAGTTCTAATGGAGAATATATAGGGATAAATCAAACAGGATTAAGTTTTGGTATCGAAGCATATGTAATATTTATGTAATATTTTTCTGTTATCAGTATCTAAGCAAATATTTTATGTAATTTTTTTCTTTTATCAACGTTAGTAAATCGAACATCAAGAAAATACCTTCCACTCTTGGTCAAATCATTTAACTTCAACCTTGAATGATCGAAGTTATCAGGAATGACCGACTTTGTTTAGCTCCTAGATTAAATCACATTGAAATCAGCTTAACAAAGCCTTGATGAGCAAACCATCTTATTGAACTCTCAAGCAATACTAAAATGGACACTTTGGCCTCCTTAAAGTAAAACCAAGTTCAATATAAAAAATGTTTGCCCCCTGAAAACGACAAACTGCAAGCAAACCTTACAATTTTTAAACACCAACCCCACAGCATATTCATCTGACAACTGTTGTAACGGTAACAATCTGAGACAATTCACAATTTTGTAACAAAATTTCCCTCCATATATATGACTAGAGTTTTATCAACTTTTCTATTTAACTTCAGTTGACTAGTTAATAGGTACTTTTTTACAACTTCAGTCAACAACTCTCAAGCCAGGATTTCCTGTACATGTTCCCTAATAGGTAAATTAATGCAGCAAAGATGTCACTTTCTCAAAGATTTCTATCCTATTTAAAATATATATTTTTCTTTTCTTCCTCATGTTCTCTTGTGAATCATTTGTATTGGTCTCTAGTTTTTTACAAACCAGCTTTTGAAGTAACAGGAAGTCCGACTGTGGCCACTGATTCTGAGAAATTTCTCCTTTATCCAGCTGAAGCAGTCTTCAGCAATTACTACAAAGCTTATAGACACTGGAAAAGGTGACCTAGAGCTCATAGAACACATTATCAAGTTATGTCCCTAATGGAATGTTCTGTACACCCATATCAGTCCAGATGTGGTAGATTTCGGAGAAAAAGTTAAAGGAATGTCATAACAACTCTGGCCACACGTCCACCAAGGATGATGGGACTTTTTCAACTTGTAAGTTCCAATTCGGAACTCTATGATATGCCTCAATAGACACATTACCCCTTTTACCAAACGACAAAACTATAGGCATGTCCAAATTGAAAGCATTTGCAGACGACAAAATCAATGCAACTCAAAAAGTGAATTTGTCTTTGGAAAGTTTGAAAGATTGTGGGAAAAGGAGAAAATGCTGGTTTTCATCCTTTTCTTCTTTTCCCACACTGTTTTCAAAAGCTTTTTTTCTCAGAATCGTTAAAACTCATGAGAGAGTGGTAAAGGATTATAGGGTTGACAAATGATTGATCACAGTTTCCCATGATGCATTCCTATGCTTACATTGTTTTTATCATTGATTATAATGTTTTAATTATTTAATTATCACATTGACATTCTAATCTATTAACAGAAGTTTTCAGGCATGAGCACTAAGAAATACAATACTGGTTTACAAAAATGAACAAAAAGAGAAATCATTAAAAAGTACTTAAAGCTCCATGATATAGATATAATAATTGATTACAAAAAAAAAATGGGAATACTATAGGCCTTGGATTTTTCATTTTTACTAAAAATGATGACTAAACACCAATTATGAACGACAGCCCCGAACACAATATTGTAATAAAAACAGTACAATTATTTATACAATCAACTGAAGTAATCAGAGTTTGGTCGATGTGGATTCTGTACACAGGTAAATGGTCATCATAACAACAAAAAATAAATCTTCAATCAAAAATAGGCTAAACTTTATACAATAAGTAACCTTTAAACATGATAAGTTAAATATCACCATCAAGGTGCTTGCCCCGCAAAAATAATCATCTAAATCATTATACATTCATACCCCACAAACACACTGATCCAGCTTCCATTATGTCTATTCACATAGCTGGCTACCACACAATCCCTAGTTTTAATGACCTTGTAAAGAAAGCTTTTGGAAACATTTTGTGAAAAGGAGACAATACTAGTTACCAGTATTGTCCCCTTTTCCCCTGATGTTTTCAAAAGCTCTTTTCTTCTGGGTTGTTCTGTGCAGTAAAGGTCTGGACCATATAACATAAACAGGACATAAAACACAGATATGTTATATCACAAGTCCTTGATTCAAGCAAGAAATTGTAAAACATTTATACGTGTAAATATAGCTCTTTCCTTCTCATTTTTATGTAAACATGTTTACTTGTTACTGTAATTTGTTAGAATAGTTTCCTTTTTTGCCAATAAACGCCCATAATTACTCACTTCTTTACCTTTACACAGATTATGATCAGTTCTTTGAATTTTTTAGTGCTTTGTTTGGGCTTGTTTGTAATAACTTGTCCATTACAGAATATTTAAATAAATCTTACAAGCTGACTTTTATGTGATCTACATATTTCACAATCTATATAAACTTTGATTTACCAACCATTTCTTTTCCAATAGCAGACTATAGCCAATTCAGTCACAAACATAAAAACAAATCAGAGGTATAGCCAGGAATGTGCCAGAGATGAAGCCCATGACCAAGGCCTGGGCCAACCTTCCATGTATTGCAATATTTTGTTAAGCTTTACCATTCAGATACATTTTTCATATTCAATTAGACATATTTCAGTATTTTTTTATGTTTATAACACCAAGAAAAGGGAAAGAATTCAGGGTCCATATTCACCAACCATTCTTGAGAACATTCTCAGTCTTATTCTCTACAATTTTCTCAATTTGAAAGTAACTCAACTTCTGATGGGCCAAACCATTTGGTTTAGCCAATAGGAAGTTGTGTTACTTTCAAATTGAGAAAATCTTGGAGAATAAGACTAAGAATGGTTTGAGAATGGTTGGTGAATACAGACCCATATCCCACTGTTTATCCGTATTTCTTCTGTGATTATCCAGTGAGATATGATTGAACAAAGCTGAGGTATGATGAAACCCAACAGTGTGAGGGAAAGAGCTATTTAACAAAAAGTGATGATTATCACCTTACAACAAAGGCCCCCTTTAAATAATGAACAACTTTACTTGACACACAAGCTCAAATGAAGTTTAATTATTTATAGTCATGATTTTTATCTGCAAAAGTCAGACACAAATAAAACAGGAAGTAAATGATGAGGAATTTCTATCACAAACAAAAAATTGAGAGACAGCAAGTTTAAATGAAAGCATAAAGTGGTTTGAACATGTTTTGACACTATCACCTCTTTATTACTTTTTCCAAAACAAGTTAAGAAACTTATCCAATCAGTTTGCTGTAAAAAACACAATGGTAAAAAAACTATAACAGAAAGAAAATAGCATTGTTTTAAAAGCAACAGGATACTAAAAAATATCCTTGAAAATTTGGTATCTCGTACTGTATATCAATTTGTCACCCAACATGTCCATGTCTATAGAAAGTCTGTTATACTTTATCAATGACTGCTTGATTGGACTGATGATTGTGTGTCAAGTAAAGACTTCAAGCAGCACATTTATAACATAGTAATGACAAAGTCTCCATGATGAGCCCATATACAACACTTCCAACACATAACTAGATCTACTGCCTCATTGAACTACAGAATAATTCATGGCTGGCATCCAGGTTAACCTTTGCTTCTTAACACTTTACAAAACGACAAATTTTTGGACTGGACCGAATTCAAAGCATCTGCAGACAACAAATTAAATCTTGTTAATATGATGATTTCTGACTTTAATAGGATAGAAAATATTGTGGGATAAGCAGAAAAAGCTAGTTTCCAGCATTTTCTCCTTTTCCCACAATGTTTTCTGTAGGCTTCTTTCTCAGGGTCGTTAAAAGTCGGGATTGTGTGGTAAAGAGTTAATACTACAACAATTAATCTTCTTTGAACTTTGTCTGATATGCCATTTTGGGTAAGAAGCAAAGTAAAAAGATTTTGTGATGTTATTTTTTTGGGGTTGAGTATCATTTTGCACAAAATACAAGCTCAAATCCAGTGTATACAGTATGTAACAGTGCAAGGATAGATACAGATGCAGCAGTTATATACCAATAGCTACACAAAATTTATACTGTTTGGGCACCTAAAATGCACCTGCCTTCAGCCACTTAATATAATAAAACTACTGCAATTCCATGACTTTGTTTGCTTGTACTTTGATATTAGGTAGTTTAGCGATGAAAAAATTGTGTAAAGTTTAAACAGCCTTTTGGAGATAAAAAATTTGTGTAAATATTCTGTGAAGTCTTATCTAGATGTAAACTGACTGCAAAGGCAACTCGATAAATATCAGTACTTAATCATTGTAGCGTTAAGCTGACTAAAATTGCTCACTCAGACAGTGACCACTTCCATGCCATACATTCTGATAAAAACAGCATCGAAAATGCATTTTCTGCATCTTTAGTACTGACTAAGAGTGTCCATTTGATTTATTTAGCTTATACTATGAGATTAAAGTCAAATATTGTTAAGCAGAATATGCAGAAAAACAAACGAATAAGTAATATGAAGCTAACTGAAATGATGTTTTATTGAACATATTATTTCTGATCTCATTGTGCTATCATGCAACAAGTGCTTGAAAAACAAATATAAAACATAACATCACTAATATTATTGCAGCAAGAAACAAAAGACAAACAAGAGTATTTCAATTATTATTGCAAATCACAAGAATGCCAGCACTTCCCTATAGATCCTATTGTATCAACCTTTTTTTATCTTGAGTTGAGATAGTTTCATTGTAAGCCACTAGAAAAATACCATTAGACGTAAAACTAATTTATGCTCGTCCTAAGGTATAGAAATCTCTGGTATCATGAAATACCATACTGAATAGATAGGAAAAAAATACTTGAAAAGACAGACAAAAGATATTGCACATTTGAACAGATAGATATTAGAAAGACTACTCTTAACCCAATTGCAGAGCACTTCCTGACATACCAGGCAAAGATCTTGTCGAAAGGAAACAGGAAGAAGCATTTGTATACTCTTTAAAAAAAAAAAAATACAATTAAAGATGAAATGCATGTTTTAATAGAAGGCCAAATGTCACTTTTACAGTGAAAATGTAAATGTCTATTACGTTTAATGTAAGGCAGAAAGAAAACTTAAAGACTTTATGTTAAAAAAAAAAACAAAGAAACTTGTACATATCAAAACCCATAGCAGTGGTGCAGGGTAACAAAAGTGCCAGACATTTCTGTTTGTATGCCAAATACATTTGAGGACAGTTAGAGGATCTAACCAGGCAGGTGTATATGGGTTCACATGGAAAGGTTACACTCAGCAAACAACATACAGTGATCTAAATCCCCCATGAAATTCATTTTACCCTTTACCAAACAATCCCATGTTTTAGCAACCCTGAGGAAGACTTTTGAAAACATTGAAGGAACAAGAGAAAATGCTGGTAACCAGCATTTTCTCTTTTCCCCCACAATGTTTCCTATCCTTTCCTATCCTTTCAATATCAAAATGTTAACTTGTAGCATTTTCTTCCACTCCCAACATTTTAAAAAGCCTACCACCTCAGGGCATTTTGGTAAAGGATTAAGCTTTACCAATGGTTATGGCCCATTTCAATTGAAGTGATTTTTGCATGATTAAGAGCTAGTCTACTGATAGACTAACACAAAACTCTTCCTGATTGGCTGAGAGTCTAAGCCAATCAGATTGCTAGTTTAACATAATTACAGCATTTGGTGCAGTTTTTGATGAATCAAGGCCTTAAACTGCTGCAAAACCACAACAAAGTTTTCTCCCATTAACCCTTTACCAAATGATCCTATGTTTTAAAGACCTATCGGTAGAAAGCTTTTCAAAATATAGCTGGATAAGGAGAAAAAGCTTGTAAGCAACATTTTATCCTTTTCCAACAATGATTTCTATCCTTCTAGACAAATGCCTTCATTTCAGCCGCACTGAATTTGTTGTCTACAAGTGCTTTCAATTATGGAAATTTTGTCATCTGGTAAAGAGTTAAAAGAAAATACATAACACTTATAAATTGGAGTATAACCTTCACTGAGAGATCATTCATTCACTGTACATAAATATATATTTAAAATCTAGTACTGTACAAATGACAAAACAGCTAACACACAGAATATTGAGTTAGTATGGTGCAAACTTCGGCGAGCCTGTTTTAACCGCTGCCACGCCTACTCTCACTTTCCCGGTAAAACTACTGGCTTGCTGTGGGAGTGCTTGCCCTAAGCCATTTGTTAAAAGCATGGGGTCAAGGACACTGTACCCATTAACATTCATGGCTGGCAGGCCAGCATTCAATCCATTCACAGTAGTCAGTCCAGCACTATTAAAGGTGGACCCACTAATTCCAGCACTGAGTCCATTTATTCCATGCAATCCTCCCACTCCATTCATTCCAATGACCTGGTAGTGCTTCATGGCTGGAATGCTGATCGGCATTGTTAAAGGAGCCGGTGGGGACTGAATAGTAGGAGAGGTCGCGGAGGTCACCGGGGTCGCAGATGTAGGGGTTGAAGAACCATTGGGGGATGTAGCGGCAGAATTAGGATCTAGGACTAGTGTCTTATGTAATTCCATGCTGTAGAAAAAAAAATGGGAAGGGATAAAAGTATTAGAACAACTGGTTCAACTGTACCACATACCTCGTGCAGGCAAAAGATGAAAAACAAAATTCATGGGTCCACAGGTATCAGGGATGCATGATATTATCATCTAGGCCAATATTCACCAACCATTCTAAATTGAATTCTTAGTCCTATTCAAGATTTATGAAGTAACACAATTTCTAACTGGCTACATGTACACTATTTGGTTTAGCCTATCAGAAATTTTTATTACTTTTGAATAAAGGAAAATCTTGTAAATTGGACAAGAATGCTCTTGCAAAAGGTTAATCAATACAGACCCTGGTGTAATCCCCTATTTAACCCTTTACCACACATTCCTGACATTTAACGACCCTGAGAAAGAAGCGTTTGGAAAACAAAGTGGAAAAAGGAGAAAATGCTGGTTACCAGGATTTTCTCCTTTTCCCACAATGTTTTCTACTCTTCCCTATACAAATTTCAATCTTTCAGTAACATTTATTTTGTCGTCTGCAACTGCTTTCAATTTGGACTAGTCTAAAATTTTGTTATCTGGTAAAGGATTAAGTCAACCCTGCATTGCAGAAATTCATCAGAAATATCTCTGTGTGATACTGCTAATAATTCTTTCAATACAGGGTTTAGGGGGATTAAAAAAATGTTCAGCTTAAAACAAGGTTTCCTGTGCATGGATCCATGAAAAACTAAATGAAATAATAATATATACAGTTGTTTTAATCTATTAGTGTTTAAGCCATTGCATCAGAAATATGGTTATATTTCAACATTTTTCCCCCTGAAATGTACGTAAAAAGCCGAGTATTTACAAAAAACATGTATCATGATCCCCCTCCCCCCATAACTTGCAGATGAATACTTTACGCTATTCCAAAACTGTAGATTTGGATGCAACTTTTTTTTTTTCCTGCAATGGCAGTAAACCGAGGATTAGATAGTGCTAGCCAAGGATTTTTAACTGTAATCGAAAGTGCAGCTCACGAACTTTACCAAAATACTCCTAATTTACATTTGCTACATTTATTTTTTTGCAGCATCAAAGAATCAAATGTATATCACAGGCACTCTGGCAAATGGGGATTTACAGCATCTTCATGATGTATGATACCAAGCAAGTCAATGTATAATTATGGATCCATAAAACCTACAACTTTTTTCGTCTAACAACTGACTAAATTTGGGGTAGACTGGCTCTTCAACATGCAGAAAACTGGCCAATTGCAAGAAGTTTCAACCCAGGGTAGCTTGCATAGACTGCATAGGCTGACCTTGATTCCTTGATTGATGCTTTTCACAGATGCATCAAACCCCATTCACAGAGCATGGCTCATATACATTCGTAATTTTTCTCTTTTCTGTAAATACAATAGATTGCTGCAGATACAGAAATTATAGAAATTCCCAGATAGGGCAAAGATCAAAACAACTGTATATGGTTCCATTCCAAAATATCACTGGTGAAAACAGCAGCCCAGTTTTTTAACAACATAGTGATAAAGTTTGAAATAATTGTTTGTCTCTTAAATTTATCAGACATGTGTCTCAAGATATCATTGTGGATGGACGATCATTTAACCTGACATTTTGAAGACAAATGATGCAGAAAGAAAAGTAAATACTTTTTTCTTTAGAGTTGTAAAAAATTTTTGGGGGAAAAAAAGCTGAAAATAAATTTTATTTTTTCAGGCTATTTTTGCATAAATGTTCCACAGAATACCAGATGATGTATCCAAGATCAGATCTTGATCTATACTGGCTTTTAAAGTACAAATCTGAAGTTTAGCAGAGCACTCTTGGAGTCAGTTGAGACAAAGTTTATTTTTTTTGTTGAAAATATTTTTCATCGCTTTAAAAGTCTTTGCTAAAACATAAGGACATTTTTTTTTCTCCTAAATTAACTGTATGAATATAAAAAATAAGACAAAATGATACTGTATGGTTTTGGTTATACAGAGAGGGCAGTAACTGGATCCAAATGAAAAGGCAAGACCACAGTACAGTTTGATAGCAAACAACAGACAGTTTTTTACTGTATCATTTAAAACTGTTGGGTATTCAAAACAGGATTGTATCATATCAAACAAAAGAGAGGAAAAGTATATATAGAATGGAAAAAGGAATTAAGTGAATGTAAAAATAAGTGAAATTTTGTCTACAAGGTTTGTTTCTACAACATTAATCACAGGTAAAACTTGAGACAGGGTTCAAAGGAGATGTCCACAGCTAAGGTGGCCACATTTCTATGCTTTACTCCTAGCAATCCTAGTAGAATATTCTTTAACATCAAAACAAAAGAAGACAAAAATAAACAAAAAAAAGTCTGATTTGCAAAGAATAAACACATGAATGAACAAGTATCCTGGAAAGTCTTGGTGTACATAAGATATTCAGGTTGCTGTTTTCACAAGTAAAAATTCAGGAAAAGGATTTCACTTCAGTACAGCACAAACATGTTTTGAACACATATCTTCATGACAAGATTTTGAACTGATGGTGCAAAAGTATTAAATGGAGTATAAAATAAAACATTACTGTGTTGACCTAATCAGGTAAGCAAATAAGGCAAAAGCAAATCTTCTTGCTCCATCAGAAAGTGTCAGATACATATCTATTAGAGATCTAAATATTTTAGTTGTAAACAAAGAAGGGAACGAAATGTGGATACGGATTTCAAGCTGCCATGTTGATATCGTGAATCAAATCTGTGGCAAGAGTTTGAAAATATCCTTTCATTTTAAGGTGTACAGTTTTTCTTTCAAAGGAATATGGATAGAGCCAAAGGGAGAGCTAGGAGCATGCAGTATGGAAAATAGATTTTTTAAATGTCAATAACAGTTAGTTGAAATCTTCCGCAAATGTCATTCAATGCCATGTTCAAAACTCAAATATTACCTGTTAATATACGTAACTTAAGCTGTAAATCACAAAAAGTTTAGAAAAAATAACCATTTAACAAAAAAAGTAAGCATGTAACTGGGTGTGTATGTCTACTACTACTACTTGCAAACTGGCCTCTGTTTTTTCCACATGCAAAACACATGTGAGAATCACTAAACCATAATATCTATTGAAATGTTGACTATACCAGGAGTTATGTAAATAAGCAGAAGCCACAGATATAATGCCTGGTTAAATTATGCTCAAGTCAGTATGATCACATCGCTTAAAAGATTACTGTGGCTATATTTCAACATGTCATTTTCATTCTTTTATTGCAAATATGGTAAAGGGATGCACTAAAACAAAGTAATTTACCACTACATGGTAAAAATTGCATTTGTAGTCTTGTAAGTACAAAATAGCATTCGGCATTGGTTGGGAAAACACCAAATAGGCACCGCACCTTTATCTAGATTTATTAAGAAGATAGCTGCTGCTCTCAGCCAATCTGAAAATTGACTTACAGTTTATAGGAACAGCTTTTTCTGAACTCTGTCCCAAATGACAAATTTTAGACTCTTCCAAATTCTTAACATCTGCAGACGACTAACTCAAAATTGATACAGATGACCTTAAGTTCTTTGATGGGGTAGAAAACTGGGGCAAAAGAAGAAAATTCTGGTTACCAGCATTTTCTTCTTTTCTCACAATGTTTACGAAAGGCTTCTTCCCAAAGGTCGTAAAAACAGGGAATTGTGTACAACAAAATACAGATCAGGACAAGATAATAATCTCTTAAAGTGATGGTAACATACTGACTCAATATACACGAAGTTAATACATGTAGTATATAATCATCCCCAAGAATGTTAATACAGCACAGTGAATACATATTACAATTGTATTGTGCATTTGAGACTACATAATTTATTTGCAGTTCAGATAAAAGAGAGTGACCCCAAATGACCCCTTGACAACCCAGACCTCCACTTCCTGTCTGGTTCTCTAACTACTTCCTGCCTGTGATTCTTATATCCCACCTGTTCATTGACATACACACAACATGAACCACAAACAGAAATAATTGGCATTGAAATATACAAATTTAAAATGAAGGACTGTGATAAGAATACATCTCAGTTATTTGATAGATAAGTTTAAAAACTTGCAAAAAAGCTTACTCCTTTTCAGAATGCCAAAAAGTCCTTTCCCAAATGCAGATTTTCTTTCCAGACCATCATGGTAAGCAATGACAATTCCTGTATTAGTCTCTGTGTTCTCTTGGTTAGATAAACATTAACTCTAATTATGAGACAAGGTTGGATGTGCCCTCAGTGCATATTTGGTTATCAGCGTATGCTATTATCAATACAGCTGATAACTGTTACGAAAGTAAATGAAGGGCAAGTTGAATTTTGTTTACTAATACCCAGTTTTAACAACCTTGAGGGTAATGGACTTTTCAAATACATTTCGAGAAAAGCCTGTAACCATAATCTTTTCTCCCCTTTCCACAATGTTTTCTACTCTTTCAAAGAAAAATACAATTAGTTGAGTAAAATTAATTTGTCATCTGCAGAGTGGTCCCAAACTGCATATAAAGCTCAAGAATAATGACCAACATTTTACTTCGATAAATCGATCCATTACTGCTCAGATTAATTTCAGACCTTTCAAAACTTCATTCACTGTTTTTGAATTGTTCTGATAACATCGCATGAAGAGGATTAATTGCTTGTAACAAACATTGGTTCTTTTGCCCATAATGGTCTTCAATCTATCTACTGCTGGGACATGTATTTTAGAGGTACTGAGTCAAGGCATAATATAACTGTGTCAAGGAAATTGTGCTTTGAAATTGCTGAAGTGCTTTCAAATTTTTGTATTTGTTGTTGAGTATTTATTTTTTTGTCGGATATTTCTATGCCACATGGTTGTTAATGGTATCAAAAATAATCTACATCAGTGACACAAGAAACCCTTATAGAGCAAAGGTGTGTTGTACAGAGATGCATTCTGGGTGCAGTTCAGATGTATGCTTTATATCTTTCTAATTTTTCAGACATTATAAATGATCCATGCTCTGGCAGATGGAGTTCAATGCATATCTGATGAATTGTACCAAGCAAGTCATAACAGTCATGGATCCATAAAGTCAATTTTGTATAATAATAGAATCAGTTATGACACACAAAAAACTGACCATTAGCAAACTGAGGTCAGCCTGTATGGACTGTGCAGGTTGCCCTCGGTCGATACTTTTGTGCATGCATTAAACCTCCTTTTCATAGAGTATGGATCATATGATTCAAGTTTGCAATTTTCACTCCCTTCAAATGCTTTTGAATCAGACAAGTCTAAAATTTTGTCATCTAGCAGAGATTAGAAGTAACATGTTTTCAACATTCCCAAAAAAGTTCCACCCTCTTTTTCCTTCGTTATTATTTTTTTAAACAATGGTGCTAGAAATCACATTTTTAGTCACTTCTCTAGTTCACTAATACATGTTTGTTGAAATCTGAGAACCTCCAGGTTTCCAAAAAGTATACAGATTGCTAAAATATGCTAGTGTTTCACTATCCCAGAATGCATCTAAGTCTATCTAAAAAAGTCTAGTCACAAACTGTGTTACATGTAACACACATGACTGTATAGTGTATGAACACGTACCTGGTGTTTATTAAGTACTGAGCCATTCCAATTGTTTCTGGTGTCCCTGTGATAGTAACTTTACGATCAGGATTACCCTCCTCTGCGTTGGAAATTTTTATGTTAGCACCTGAAATTTGTCTGCAAAAAAATTGAATAAAAAATCAAGTACTGATGTAAACCCCCTTATTTGTATAAACTTTTCTTTTCTCAAATGCACATAATTGATAGAGGAATTTAAATTCCTAGGATAATTTAATGATGTAAATAAATGAAATTTGTCAATTTATTGGAGTGTTTTCAAAGGCCTTTTAGCTGCAAAGCAGTCACAAGGGACTCATATATGTGAACAAGATTAGTTCACAGAGATTTGTGAAACTGGCCAATAAATCAAGTCAAGAAATTAGGGAGGAATCCTTATTGCAAATACATACATACATACATACATGTATACATGTATGTTCCACAAATATGGATCAAGAAACTGACTTTTTACCAGTAGACAAAATTCTAGACATCTCAAAATTGAAAGGATATGCAGATGACAGATTAAATAGGTATAGCTCGAATGATAGGATTTATCCATTAAAAGGTAGTAACATTTTGGGAAAGGGAAAAAATGCTGTTTACCAGCATTTACTGCTTTTTCCACAATATTTCTAAAAGATTTTGTCCCTAAGGTGCATTAAAACACTATATAATGTGATAAAGGGTTTTAAAAATAAATGGCTAAATTTAATAAAGTTTCATACCTTATCTCATTAATTTTTTGACCACCCCTCCCTATAATACAACCAATGAGATCATTAGGTATATTCATTTCATGCGTCTGGGGGACATTGTGTGGAATAGGTCCGTTGGTTGAGGGTCGTTGCTGAAACGGCACTGGAGCATACCCAGGAGCTGCTGACACTGCAGTAAGATGAAATAGTATAACCCTCAGAGTACTGATTAACCCTGCACTACACAGTCTCGAGTTTTAACCACCTGAACAAGAATAGCTTTTAAAAATATTGTAGGAAAAGGAGAAAATGCTGGTAACCAGCATTTTCTCCTTTTCCCACAATACTTCCTATACTTTCAAAGACAAATTTCATGATTCAACTAATATTCAGTTTGTTGTCTTGCTATTGCTTTGAATTTGGACAAGGCTAAAATTTTGTTGTGTGGTAAGGAGTTTAACCTTACAGACATTTTCAGTGTAGAAACTAGACAAAAAAATTTGCAATTTCTAAGTTACTCTTGTCCAGAACAATCTCCTTTTCCCACAAAGTTTTTTACTCTATGAAAGACAACTTCAGCAGTTTGAGCCACATTTAATTTTTCGTCTGCAAATGCTTTAGAATTGGACAAGCCTAAAATTTTGTTGTGTGGTAAAGGGTTAAACATATTCAAAAGTTGAAATACATCTGAAGATGGGTTGTGTGAGAAACATAGTAAAGGCTAATTAAAAAATACAGAGAACACCCACTTGACTCTTTACCAGATGACAGTAATTTAGCCATGTCCAAATTGAAAGCACTTGCAGACGACAAAATTAACGAGACACAAAACATGAATTTTGTCGTTCAAAGAGTAGACAACATTGTGGGAAAAGGAGCAAAAGGAAACAAAAACAATAGAAACAAAGAAAGAATGAAATAAAAGGAGCATTTTCTTTATTTCCCACAATGTTTTCCAGTCTTCTTTCTCAAGGTTGTTACAAGTCAGGATTTTGTAGTAAAGAGTTAAATTCACTATTTTAAACAACACCTCTTCATAATATTTGCAAAAAAAAAAAAAGTCTAAATGTAGGTTGCATCAAATCTTTTTTTGCTGAATTTTCAAAAGCTTGTTACCTGGCAAGTACGCTGTTGGTGGTAGAATAGGCATTGGTTGTCCAATTGACATCTGATTCAACTTGTTTAGCTGAAAAATAAAACAGAAAACATCATAATAATGACCAAGCAACAAACAAATTCAAGCCAACTACAACTGTAACAGACAATGACTAAATATCCCTGCCAAGTACTTGATATATAAAATTTGTTGTAGTTGAAGTTCAAGGGTTATTCGGTCTTTATCAAATGACAAAATCTTAAACTTGCCCAAAATGAAAGCTTTTGCAAACGGCATATTAAACACGGCCAAAATGATGATTTCTATCTTTAATATGGTAGAAAACATTTTCAGAAAGGGAAAAAATGTTGGTTACCATCATTTTCTCCTTTTCCCACACTGTTTTCAAAGGCTTCTTTCTCATGGTTGTTAAAACATGGGATTGTGTGCTAAAGGGTTAACTCTGTCACATTTCATATATAAACATATATAAACTTTCCTTTATTCAAATTATCATACAAATAACCTTTCAAAATTTTGACAAAGTTACAGATATAGAGGATCTTACATGAGTGTTTATGTACTATCATTTTTATCAAACGAGTTGACTAAAATTGTATGACGCGAGCCTTGGTGAGCGTCAAATACATTTTAGTCAACGAGTTTGATAAAAATGATGATACATAAACACGAATGTGAGATTCTATTTATCACATAAAACGAATTACAGACAGAAAAATATCCCGCATCATCACCTTAAGCCTCTATACCGTTCACAGGTCCATGTTTACGTTGTAGTTTGGTTTCAAATGTGTACATACACATGTAGATAGTTCTTTGACATTTACACCGAAAGAAGAATGAAATAGTTTATAGAGGGGTTAAGTCCACCTTTCTCCACAATAATATTGATTTTAAGAGACTTTCGCTGCATTTCTCGGTTTTTATCAAGCATGAAAATCAAAAACTTTCCACACGTATACATCTTAGCAACAGTGACATCATTTTTTCCCCGAAACGGGGTAACAGCACAAATTCCCGCACAAACTGGTTTCACTGGCTTAACGCGCTCGTGATTGAAAATTGATCAGAACCGGGACCCAAAAAACGATAATACACTAGTGTATTATCAACAGTAAGTCATGGGTTTAATACACTGCCAGAGGAGGTTTTATGTGATAAAATTATTTATCACATAACCTCCTTTGTTTTCAATGTAATATACCCATCAAGAATTTTCCTATCATATACACGCTTGATATCACAACTGCGTGACGCCGTTTTTGACATCATTTTGTACATATTTCATGGAAGTGAATGGGTTTTATGGATATTATGGATATTACCGTGTGTTGAGCTATAGATGGTTTTGCATCTTCTGATCTATAATTTGTAAAGTATCGATATGTGATAAAAAGAATCTGACATCTGTTGCCACTTGAGATAAAATTTTATTAAATGCCATTTGAGATAAAAATTTTATTAAACTCATCAAGAAAAAATGTTATTCAGTGAGCCTTTGGCAAGGTTAATAACATTTCCCTACACTGGTTTAATAAAATTTTATCTCATCAGCCAACTCATGTCAGATCCTGTATGTGTGCAAGATCATTATGGAAGGTGTGTATAGTATACATACTAAATCTTCCAGAGAAACAAGTGAAAAAAAAAAACAGGATCCATTGGGATATAAAAAAAAAAGGGGGAGACACTGCTATGGTAAGACCATTATCACACAAGCAAATTTCAGACCTTAAATAGACAAGTAAGCTGACAAGTGATTAACAAGAGGCCACATACGGGTGCCAATCCTCAGGTGTTGTTGCTTTTAGAAATGGATTGATTTTCAGTGAAAATTGTAGGTCAAAAAAAGAGTCATAACTGAGTCAAATATACTTTGATGGTTATCTGCACCTGTTGTATGGAATCTGCTCCTGTTGTATCCTTTACCTTTTCTATAGTTAACAACTAGAATGAGTTTGAAGTAAGTAAGTTTCATGATGACAGAGAAATTATAAAATGTCACTATTTCTGCACCATGACAACACTCCCATGTTTTCTTCAGAAATAACTGAGCTAAAAATTGAAATGTCAATAGGGACTGACATGGAAAACCTTGCAGGAGTGAAAAAGGGACCAACAGCTCTTCACAGCTGATTGGTCCTTTTTTCTCTGTTTTCTAAAGGCTTCCAACTGACAAGGGTATAAAAATTTGTACATTAATTACGCTGAAATGGAATTGCACAACACTGGAGAGTAAGAATCTCACAGACATCACTTGTTAAAAGGCAGAGTAAACTGATTCTACATAACTACACAGGGATAAAATTTGATAAGCAGAACTTTGAAAACAAAAAGTGTTCCAGGTTTATAAACCTTGAGTGTATTTTTTCTCTCCTGGACTACTTTTTACAGTTAAGTTTGGTTCCAGTAATCTAGCAGGGATCTGGTGTAACAGAAAGGATATCGATAGCACAAGATGACTAAAAATTGAACAACACTGAAAAAAATGGCCATGCCATCACTTGAAATAGCTGTCAGCTATTTGTAGGCAGATATTTTAGCAAATGGATTGAAAGACATAGTAAGAGAATACAGACAAAACAAAATAATTCAAATCAATAAAAGAAAAATTCAAAGTAAATAAAATCATAGACAGGAAGGAAACAATCCAGATAAAGAAGCACTGATAGCACAATCTATGAACATGAATGACAGGGTAGCCTGAGTGAATTAAAGATGCTTTGACAAAAATGTCAAAAATCTTAAGGGGGTGTTCCAACATAATTTGTATAAACTGTGACATCTTTGTTTGCCATTTACTAAGTTCTGTATGCAAATGTCTGTCTAATAATAACTGCTGGCCTATATACTATTTTTAGCTTCCTACCAGTACATAGTTCAGTTAATGTTAGTGAAATACATGTACTTTTGAAAAGATGAGCTGAGCGAACAATGAGCAGTGTAAAATTCCAATCTAGTATTGCCAAATTTTTAAGGAAAAAAGAGGGGCATGCACTCTCCATGTTTTACAATGTTATGTTTCCAAACACAGGAAAGATGAGAAACACTATTCGGATAGAGGGGTTGCTATGTTACCGTGTAACCATAAGGTTCTTGTGGACAGTTACACCAGATTTGCTGAAAATACATGGAACTCAAACTCATACAAACAGACTTAACAAGCTTCACTTGAACAATTCTCCTCACAAACAGCGTTTTTAGAATAGCAGCCATGAAAGCTAACCTAACTTCTACAGCCCTTTAAAATGTTTTCTGTATATTTCTACAACTGTTTCAACACTGAACCCTTTACCACACAATCCAAAGTTTTAATGACCCTGTAGAAGAAATATTTTGAAAACATTGCATGAAAAGGATGAAAAGCTGATTAAGAGCATTTTTTCTTTTCCCAGAATGTTTTATAACCTTTCACAGACAAATTCCATAAGTTGTGCTAGTATTTGTAAATTATTTTTGGTTCTGTGAGCCCCTGTGGTGTAATACATAAAAACTTAAACTCTACCATGGTATCAAAAAGCATGTCAATACATTCTAGGGGTATTATAAAATGCTTTCTTTATTTGTATGGTGTTTAATGCTGATTCAACATTTATTCAGTTGTATCATGGCAGCGAGCGCACTCATCCATGCTTTTTTGGGTTTAATTAACCATTATTTAATCAACACATTATCCTTCCCAAGCAAGTGGTTACTCTCCACATAACCATTGTTGAACAATGACAGCTGTAATAAAGGAATGAAACCTGGCACAATGACTATCACCAGCCCTCTGAAAGACATTAACAGAGCTGGTGGCTTGAACCAATGTCCTGTACACTACTGACTGAGCTACCAGGCTTGGCTAAGATAAAATGTTTTTGGAGACATTGAAGGTCACAATCAAGCCAGAAGAGTATACAAATAGATAATTGATTTATAACATCCCTTACTTTGCCAAACAAGCCATGAAACTGCTTTATCAAATGAACAAATTTTAGACTTGCCCAAGTGGAAAGCATTTGCAGAAGACAAATGTAGCTCAAATGTTGGAACTTCTATTTGAAAGGATAGGAAGCATTGTGGCAAAAGAGGCAATTCTGCTTACCAGCATTTTCTCCTTTCCCCATAATGTTTTCAAAAGCCCTCTTTCTGAGCACTGTCAAAACTCTTGATTGTGTGGTATACGGTTAAGTCTTTTTTGACAAATGACCAACAATATGTTCTTTATTAAGGTTCTGTCACAAAATCTACAGTTCTGCACTTTCAAAGACATATCCTATCTTTTGAATCACATTTTAATATATCTGTAAATGCTTTCAAAACAGTAATGTCTAAAATGTTGCGTTTTGGTGATGAGCTAAAAAAAAAAAAACCTCAAAGGTACGACAAAGAAACATCCAAAAAAATAAACAGGTGAATCTGAAACACAACCAAACTTACCTCTGCAGGTGGGGGTACGGCAACTTGTGGGTTCTGCACAACAAAAGCCTGACCTCCAGCGTAGACTATTGGCGGGACAGCTGGTTTGGGACGGTAAGGAATTGTAGCTCCCTTTGGCGGGGACTGGAGGAAAGAAGAGGTGAAAAAAAAGGTCATGGCAAAGGTAGGAATGGTCGCTGGTGAGTTTTGTGTAGATAGGGTAAACTGTATAACCTTTGACCCAAATAAAAGAGGAGGATAATTTGGTATTTTCCTTTCAAAAGTTACCCAAAAGATAAAGTTAAAGTATTCCTATTGTAACAATAGTTAGGACAGTACAGTACCACTTGCTATTTACCATATCGTTTTTCTTCTCACTTCCCTAACAGTGATGGTAAACTAATGCCAAAACTTGAAACCTACCACTCATCATTGCTGACCAAAGCCAACACAGAATAACTGTTCTAAATATATCTTTCACCCATTATTATATAGGTAATTTTGAAATATACCTTTCACTAGTGCTCATTTCCCAAAAAAGAAATTTTTGAACATAAAGACTATGTTTTCTGCCTAAAGACACAGAAAAAGAGTAACTGCTCGAAACAAGCAGCTGCTACTTCACCAACAATGTTTTCACAAGCTCTACCATTTTTTCTTTTCATTCAAATCATGGATACATAACTCAAAGAAATTGTCAAAGGACTATACTATGACCCGAAAGAAGGCTTTTGAAAACATTGTGCGAAAACAAAAAAAAATGCTGGTAACCCACATTTTGTCCATTTCATTCAATGTTTCCTTCCTGGTTTAAGACACCTTTTTCATTTGTACCTGTTTCGATTTTGTAGTCTGCAGATGCTTTCAGTTCGGACTAGTCTAAAATCTGTTGTTTGGGAAAGGCTTAAACAACTCCAAACAGTGGACCACTGGATGATGTTACATACCAAATCAAAATAGGAAAGCTTTGCTCCTAGACAAGCAGATCTTTAACATTTGAATATAGTAGTACAAAGTTTAACACTTACAGTGCTGAAGTTATATAATGGACAGCTTCAATTATGAAAAGAATCTGCAATGCCACATTTTCATTGTTGTTATGGCCAGAATATGTAACAAAGTAGCGGACAGTGTAGATCCAAGATCAGACTGCATGTTCTGTGCAGTCTGATCTTGATCTACACTGGCCGCAAAAACAACTTAAATCGGTTCCGGCGCTTTATGGGTTAACCTCATTAAAAGTAGTCAAAGGTAATATATGGATATCATCTGGACATCCTTGGAGAACAGCTGACAATCCATACCAAGTTTCAGTTCTATTTGACCTTTTGTTCTAGACATGAGAGTTTTGAGGGGTTTACACATATGTTCAAACAGTCTTTGATAGACAATTGATCATGAATAGATTGATGGCTGATTAGATGAGACAGAGAGCAGCTACAATATTTAACCCCGAGCACTTGCACAGGTCAGGTAAAAAGGAAGAGTGGTTGGTCATTTTATGCGAATTGCTCTTTTCAATCTTATTTCAAACTTATGCTCCTTTCTATCCAACATAACTTATAATTTTATTACATATTTTAGTATCCGAAGCATCCTAAATTACCCTGTATGGTTATGGATAAAAAAGAAAAGTTAAAAAAATGCAAGTTTGAGGTTTCTCGTCTATCAAGTAATCAAGTTAAAGCTTAACCGACAAAATAATTTAACCCCTAAAGTGTTAATCCTTCACCACATAATCCTGACTTTTAACAATGTAAGTAGATATGACTTTTGAAAACATTAAGGGAAAAGGAGGAAATGCTGGTAACCAGCAATTTCTCCTTTTCCAACATTGTTTTCCACCCTATCAATGAGAAAAATCATCATTTTAGCAACATTTGCCATCTGCAAATGCTTTCACTTTGGTCTAAAATTTTGTTGTTTCTTAAAGAGCAAAGCACAATTTAATCCCCCCCCCCCCCAATAGTGTAGACCAAGATCACAAAATGTGCAGTCTGACCCTGGATCTACATTGCATGCTATGTTGTGAAATATTCTAGTAAATAACACTTACAAAATAGCAATGTTTTGGTCCAGCTTTCTGATCAAGAAAAGTCCTTCTAATTTATTCAGAGCTTTCAGGGTTAACCCTTAAAACACGTTTCACTACTTTAGTTACCACTGCAGCCAATGCAGATCAAGATCAGAATGCACAAAACACAGTCTGATCTCTGATCTACATTGTCCGCTTTGCTGAGACATTCTAGACAAGGGCATTCTTGAATCTTCTCTCATTAGGGTCTAACTTCTAGAATGAAGATGCCAATAGGCATCAACTGGTGCTTTAAGGATTGATTGGGTTGTGATACCTGTCCTTTACTTTTCTGTACCCAAGATTTTCAAACATGCTAATTTTCAAGTCTTCAATCCTTTCTTCAGTAAACATTTTCAAGACTTTTGAAAACATCAGAGCAACAAAAAAAAATGCAGACATTTTTAGAACCTTTTGGTGAATAGAGATACGATTCAAAATGGATTATGTTTCTCCTTTAGCCTCATGTGCTTATTAATATTGTAAAAAAATAAGTGCTGAGATAGCCATGTAGTTATCTAATAAACAAAGACATTAAAATAATACACCAAACCCCTGGTTTTATGTTTGTTTTCTGATACACAGTGGGTAGCTCTGCTACACAGGACAGAAATATGACATAAACTCAACAATCTTCAAATGAAACATACCAATATACAATAGAGGATTTATCCCTGGAAAAATATCTGATTTATGACATCATGCTATATTCACTGGATAAAATATATAAATGGCAAGAAAAGATAGAACTCACTGTACAAATGATTGGGGAAAATATTCTCTTTTGAAAATAGGTCATAGGTAGAGGAAATATGGAGGCTGTTTTGAACCTCGGGTTAACAACATCACCAAGGATAAAGGTCAAGTTGCCATGACGACAATAAAAAAGGTCAAGAACCAATAGAAAAGCTAGAAAATTTTTCTTTTTAATTAATCAAAACAAGACTCTAGGGAAGCTTTGGAAAGGGGTCTTAGTACAGCAACTAAATGTGTAGAAATTATTTTCTTTTTTTACCAGAAAGTCACTTTCTTGACAAAATAAAAATTGAAACATATATAATGATTAGTTTGTTGCTGTAAAATTGTCATACAGTCACAATTAGGCCATTCATTTGATGCATATATATGTACAAATAAATATGGTTTTAGTAAAAGCATGTGAATTAATTTGACATAGATATAGCAGAATCTACCACTAAATGACAAAGCTTTGAGCAGAATTTCTAAACAAGGCTAGCACTCTGGTGATCAAAAAAGGAGAAGTCTGTACAAGAATGTTTCTGTCTCTTGCTTAAAGACATTTAATGAGCATCTGTCTAAAGTATCATCCCAGGCTTTTTTTGCTTCAAACAGCACCATTACTTTTATTTATTAGTAAATAAATTTGACTTAAGTAACCAATATCAACAACTCCAAAATTTTGTTTTCCAAATTCATTGCATACAAATACAAGTAATATCACAGACAAGGCTGACTTTGGGTTGTATTTGATAAAATTCTGCTAAGTAAGAGTGCCTTACTTTTTCAATAGTCTTTGATTTTTTCACAACATAGGCAATGTTATAGTTTTAAAACATGTTAAAGAGGAAATCTTTTGACATAAAGGTCGACACAAAAAAGGAGGTAATTAAAAAAAGTTTGCTTGGGCTTCTTGGAGAATAAATACAACAATACTTTGTGATATTAATCATTCATTAAATATAGCAAAAATGTATTAATATGCAATGTCTATCATGGATATTATGTCCATCATTAAAAAGCTACACAAGAAGTTTTCAGGGTGACAGGACGAAGCTACTGACTGGGGTGGATTAATCAAGGGAAGTAACTCTAAGGACCTAAGCCAATAACATCCAGAGTGGCTCACCTTGGACTCAGGTAGAGAAATGCCTAAAATACAAGTGTTGGTCATTTGCTTCATGTAATGATTTAATCAATTGCAACATAGCTAATTTTATGGTTGCTATGGCAACATACAAGGTATAATTTTTCTATATCTATACTCATGTCAGCCATCACTTGTGTGATGACTGGAGCAAGATCAATATAGAAGGATTATTTTCACTAGTTACTACATTTCCATTCCATACTGAAAATAATATAGATTATGTCAAACTACTTTTCATGTGGCTGTTGTCAGTTCAAGAATGATAACACTCTGAAACTTCTGCTGAAATTTTAATTCAAAAATAGCCCTTTAAATCTGTCATAGATCAAAATGAATGGCATTCACCCGAAATGCTATCTTTCCCCCCCCCCCCCCTTTTTTTTTTCCACATACGATCCAAATGAGTACTACCCTATGTGATCTTAATCGATCCCTTACTTTCCTCTTACTTTCATAAATGAAAAATTGATAATAAATGTTTTCCCATCCCCATGACTGTATTATAGAAGACTTGATCTTTAGAAATAACCTTGACCAACAGCCTTGACTTTGAATGACAGTATTGATACAGAGTGACAATCTTGACTTAGACACACTTGACTGTGGAAAATATGTACAATCTGCTGCAACAGAAGTCTTTAGAGGATATTGTCTTGGATCTCTCCTCTGTCAGATGTATTATATGGGAATCTATGAAATATTATAATTGTTCATTCATAATATGCTACCTACATATATGTACTTGATACCTTAAACACTTCATTACTAGCCTTGACCTGATTTGTCAAGATAGACTTTTACCATTCATAATACTGCTGTAACCTTAATTTTGAGGTAAAAATCATGAGACAGAAAAATAGCTCTGCCATGGCTGACTCCCAGGTCAACAATATCAATTCCAATATGGTTTCCATAATTGTTGCTACCTTTGGACATCAGACTGTATCTCAAAAGACAACTGTTAGTATAGTATTGTGTGTTAAGTTGAACACATACCTCTAACATAATTCCACAGACCAGTCGGATACATGCTGTAACCGCCTCCGCTGTTCCGGATATAGTCACTGCACGTTCAGTAGAGTTGGGCAACATTTCACTGGCAACTTGTATTGATGCACCAGTACTCTGAAAAGAGATTTTTCTACTTTACCAAACAACAAAAATTTTGGACTCAACCAAATTGAAAGCATTTACAGACAAAACATTCATTGCAGCTCAAATGATGATTTTCGTCTATGATAGGGTAGAAAACATTGTGGGAAAAGGAAAAAATGCTGGTTACGAGCATTTTCTCCTTTTCAAACAATGTTTTCAGAAGTTGTTTATCTCAGGGTTGTTAAAACTCAGGATTGTGTTGTAAAGAGTTAAAGATAATTGAAAGATATAGAGACGGGCTAATATCAGACCAAACAAATACTACAGCTGATACTGTAGCGAAACTCATAAAGAAAATGCAACTAACTTTCACGAATTTCTCAAACCATCGACAGGTAAGTTACCATAGCCAAGTTTCCCCTAAATGCTTTTAAAATATGGCCCTACAAGAATGCATATCAAGAAAATTGTGTTGTAATCAGAAACTAGAGGCGCTTGAGTGCCTGTATCGCTCCACAGGCCTGATATTTCTATAATGGCGAAAGGAAGTTTTTAACAATTATCATTCAATCCTGCATTTTAGCTCACTGAAGAAACAATTTGGTAGACAACCACCATAGGAACTTACCTGCAAAACAACAATGAAATCCAATGAATAGTTTTAGAGAAAAAATTTTTCAAAGATTTTACTTTATACCATAAAAGGAAAATGAGTCTCCCATAAAAGCCATGTTTTTTGACAGATCTTTTTTTTTTTAAGGAATTCTGTAAACCTGTATCTAAGGAACACTCCTGCAAAATAATAATGCTATCCAAATAGCGGTTTGGGAGGAGAAGATTTTTAAAGGTTTTTTACTTTGGTTGCCATGGCAACCAGAATTCTTCATGGAACACAATTATTTGAAGGAATTTGAAAGAGGACCACCAAAGGAACATTCCTGTGAAATTTGGTAAAAATCCAGTCAATAGTTTCTGAGGAGAAGTTTTTTAAAGAAAAAGTTTACGGACGCACGCACGGACGAACGGACGAACGAACGAACGAACGGACGGACGCACGCACGCACGCACGCACGCACGACGGACACAACGCCATGACAATAGCTCGCTGGCCTTCGGCCAATGGAGCTAACAACAATGAAATCCAATGAATAGTTTTAGAGAAGAAATTTTTCAAAGATTTTACTTTTTACCATAAAAGGAAAATGAGTCTCCCATAAAAGCCATGTTTTTTGACAGATCTTTTTTTTTTTTAAGGAATTCTGTAAACCTGTATCTAAGGAACATTCCTGCAAAATAATAATGCTATCCAAATAGCGGTTTGGGAGGAGAAGATTTTTAAAGGTTTTTTACTTTGGTTGCCATGGCAACCAGAATTCTTCATGGAACACAATTATTTGAAGGAATTTGAAAGAGGACCACCAAAGGAACATTCCTGTGAAATTTGGTAAAAATCCAGTCAATAGTTTCTGAGGAGAAGTTTTTTAAAGAAAAAGTTTATGGACGGACGCACGCACGGACGAACGGACGGACGGACGACGGACACAACGCCATGACAATAGCTCTCTGGCCTTTGGCCAGTGGAGCTAAAAATTAAAATTTCATTGCCCTAAGTACATATTCACGACACTATATCTTTCATACTTATATCATAAAACTAGTAAGACAAAAAACAATTTAAACACTCCAAATGAGTTGTCAAGGATAACAATGCCCATCATAATCAATGATAATAATTTGTTTAGTTATTACCTATAATGTGACACGTAGATAGTATTACAGACTGTAGTTACATGTTGATATTTGAAATATGAGTACAGTGTAAATCCACATCAGACATCACATTCTGTGCAGTCTGACTTGGATCTAAATGTCTGCACAAGCAAATTATATTGGGTTCAGCACTTCAACGGTTAAATCTATACAAAGATTCCATACCTCTCGGATTTCCTTAATCTTGATGCCTCCCTTTCCTATCAATGAGCCACACTGGCTTGCTGGCACAACCAGTCGCAGGGTGACAGGAGGTTTAGGCACAGTTGGTGTGTTCTGCAGGTCCTGAAAGATGCAAGTCTGAAATGACCCAAGGGTCAGTTAATGAAAAACCACAACACAGCACAACATGCGGGGATAAAAAATACATAATTGGCTAAAATACAAATTTTAACTAGCAACATTCTACAATAAATCAAATTCTTCATTAACCTAGAATAAACTTTAATAAAGTTTAATACTTTACTTCATTTCACTACATTGTGAAAATTAAACAATTTTTGTTCTTGCATACATAAAACATGATTTGCAATACTGTCATGAATAATAGTAACAGGAGGACCCTGTGGGTCTGATTGCTCACCTGAGGCTACTAACATCAAAAATTATTATTTGGTCAGACTTGTTTATCAGAATGATGCAGACAATGGCAAAGACTCAAGTAGAAACTCCCGAAGCAAATCTTATGATGACTTTGTAACCAGTTTCTTCTCTTAATGGCTGTCAAACTTTTTAGCCTATTGACCTAGTTTTCTAGTCCTGACTCGTGAGAAATATCAAAACTTTCTAACCCAGTTCAAGGTTTCTAACATTTTCACTGGTGAGTTAGCTTTTGACCTGAATTGACTAATATTTGATCTTGTCTGAGAAATTATCATGAAAACTATCGTGATAAAGTTTCAAGAGGACTAGGACAAAGTCAATATGTAGCTTGGTTGCAAGGTTTCCCCAAAGTTTGATCCAGTGATTTAATTTCAGGCTTTTAACCTTTTACCAAACAATCCCCAGTTTTAACCACCCTGAAGGAAGAGGCTTTTAAAAACATTGTGGGAAACCTCATTTTATCCTTTTCCCATAATGTTTTCAACCTTTTTAGAGAAAAAATATTTTATCATTTGATAAACATATAATTTCTTGTCTGCAAATGCTTTTTTTAATTTAGAAGAGTTGTTTGTTCTAACAAAGGGTTAAGACAATGGTAAGGAAAACATTATAACCAAGTTCCATAAAAAGTGGGGGAAAACTGTGTGAAACAATTTTTTTTTATATATTTTACCTAAATGACCTTGTTTTTCACTCAAGATCACCAAAATATCAAGATACACACTCTGACCAAGTTTCATACATTTGGGGGACTGAAGTTAGTTTACATAGAAAACATTTTGATGAACAATGTATAACAGACGCTGTAGTACCACAATAGCTGGCCTTTGGCTTTCTGTGTTCATGCAAGCTAAAAACAGGTAATTTTTGTCACAATGAATCTTTTGTCTTAAAATTTAACGTGAAATCTTGAATATGAATATTTAACATAATCATATAAAGTAAAGTTGAAATATGTCATGCATTTACCAACAACTTCCAGAAATTAAAAACTGTATGTCTGTGAGACATCTTCTTACTTCATTTTTGGGATCAAATTTGCTTTTTGTTTTTTAAGAAAGTTTTATAACTATACCAACATTTGCCTCTTTACAAATCAATCCTGTGTTTTCACGACCCTGACAAAGAAGGCTTTTGAAAACTTATCTTCTTTTCCCATAATGTTTTCTACCTTTTCAATGGCAAATCCCATCATTAGAGCAACATCCGATATTCCATTAGTATATAGCTTCAATTCTGAAGTGTAAAACTTGATCATGTGGTAAAGAGTTAACTGTTCGCATACTAGTAGCATCATTACATGCTTTTACAGACAAAATAGATCAAGGTCAAGAGCAGAAAGTGCAGTTTGATCTTGGATCAATATTGTCTGGTTGTTTTGTGAATTCTGGCAAAAAAAAAATGTTGAATAAGCCACATTGAAGTGTATAAAAAAATTATTGCTGCTTTGACAATATCCATGGGGCATACAAAAATACCCTCAGACAGACAATAAGAAATTCTGGAGTTGTTACAGTAAATCTTTCTACAGGTCACACAGGAAAAATGAAAAGCAAGTGCTAAACCAGAACAAGAACTGCTGTTGGGTTGGAAACTTTCAACATGAAAAAAAACTCTTTTTCTAAAAATTCTATTACTTTATATAATACTATACACTTTCTTGTTCTCAATCTTTTGGTGACAATGACCAAAACAAGTAAATATCACTAACCATTACCCGGTAAAAATCATCCCACTCCTACTTTTTAGAAAGAATTGAAAGGTAGCAATTGTCAAAGATGACAATGTATATAATACTTCCACACACTTAAATATCCTGGTAACAAAACTTAATCCAAAGACCAAATGTCCTTCTCTGAATGGCTCTAAATAATCATAGATGATGACTGACCAATCAGAGATCTTTATTTCAACTCTGGTTCCCTGATGAACTGTGCTGCCTTTTAAAATTAGCATTGGTTTACTTCTTGTTGAAAGTTTTCCATTGAATTTCAAGCACAAAGGTTTAAATTAACCCTTTACCACACAAGAAGACAATATACAAACCAATACCAAATCACTAAAGAATACATTGCGAAAACAGAACAATAAATCCTCCTGAGTTAGAAGATCAGCTGCTTCTATTACCACAACAATTTCTCTTGTCCTCGAATTTTAATCTTTCGTGCCATTTGTTCTCTCTAAATGTTTTGTAAAAAAATATTGTGTGGTAATTGGGTTAAATAATTGATAAGACAAAAAAAGAATTCATATATTTACCTCTTCAAACTTTGAACAAATCATTGTGAATGCTTTATGAATATTTTCTGTAGTCCCTGTGATCGTAACAATCCGCTCTGGACAAGAACCATCCGATATGTTTATTTTAGCACCACTCTGAAAGATTTCAAACAGGTGAGAGTTAAAGATTTTTCAAATTTGACCTGGTGAACTTGTTTTTAACCCAACGTGACACATTTTTGAACTCCTCTGAGATATTATCAAGGAAAATATTCTGACCAAATTTCAGGGGTAACAGACTGAAAATATAGCCCCTAAATCATACATAAGGTAAAAGTTGACGACACACAACATACACAGCAAGATCATAAAAGCTCAACTTGAGCATTTTGCGCTCAGGTGTGCTAAAAATGCTGGCTGCCAGCATATTTTCTCATCAATTTACGTATCACACCTTTGATTTTCTTTTCATTAATATCCTCAATATTCTTTTCACAGTTACCTGCTGCGAATTTTATCTCAGAGCTAATGAATTTACCCTTTACCAAACCACAAAAGTTTAGACTGCTTTAAATTGAAGGCATTTGCAGACGACACAATAAATGTGACTGTAAAATTTAAATTTGTCTTGGAAAGAGTAAAAAACGTTGTGGGAAAAGGATAAAATGCTGGTAACCAGGATTTTCCATTTGCCACAATGCTTAACTTTCCTTCCCTTTCTACTATAAATTCCACCATTGAAGCCACATTTGAAGTCTGCAAATGTTTTCATCACGGATGGATCTAAAATTTTATCATCTGGTGTAAAGGGTTAATTCAAAAAGAAGCTGAGAGCTTTGCTTCATTTACTCATGTCAATGAATTTACTTTCTACAATAACAACTTCAAACTAAGAGGCAATCAATCTTGTTTGTTTGTATTGGAGTTAAACGCTATTCTAGCAGCTAAGGCCATATTATGGCGGTCAGTGCACCTACACTTGTTCCATGGCTTTCTCACAACAGTGTTGACACAACTTTCTTTCAAAGTTACTAACTACTTTTCTCACATGCATCAGAGGTGAGCGGCTAAAAATCGCCAAAAAGAAAGTTTGCCTCAACCAGGTATCGAGAGGCAATAAAGATTTACACAGGAAAACTCAACCCAAGTATACTCCCATTTTTTTGTGCCAGAGTCTCCTATTGTTTCACCATCATTCAAATCTCTGGGGTGCATTTCAATAAAAGCATTAAAGTACAGTAAACTTCAAATTACAGACTGATTTGATTCCTTTACAAAAACCACAAAATTTTGGACTTGCCCAAATCCAAATCATGCAGACCACAAATTAACAAAGGTTCAAATTATGGGATTTGCCTTTGAAGGATATAAAACCCTGTAGGAAAAGCAGAAAATACTTATCACAAGCATTTTCTCCTTTTCCCCACAGTGTCTTTGAAAACCATTTTTCTCAGGGTTGTTAAAACTCAGGGTTGTGCAGTAGAGGGTTAAGAAGATCAATTGAAGGTTTCCTGCAAAAATAAATTCAACCAGACAGTGGTTTATACTTAACTCTTTACCAAACAATCCCGGGTTTTCACGACACTGAGAAAGAAGCCCTTTGAAAACGTTGTGGGAAAAGTAGAAAATGCTGGTAACCAGCATTTTCTCCTTTTCCCACAATGTTTTCCACCCTTCCCAGAACAACCTTCAATTTTGAGTCATATTAGTTTTGTTGTCTGCAAATGCTTTCAATTTGGACCAGTATAAAATTTTGTCATCTGGTAAAGAGTTAATTCCTAGTAGTGCTTTGACTCCTTACCGAACAATCATGAGTTTTAATGACCCCAAGAAAGAAAGCTTTTGAAAATATTGTTGAAAAAGGAAAAAATGCAGGTAGCCAGCATTTCCTCCTTTTTCAATGATGTTGTCTACCCTTCCAAAGGCAGTATTAGTATAAAATTAATTTGTCATCTGCAAATGCTTTCACTTTGGACCAGGGTAACATTTTGTGGAACAGCAAAGAGTTAACCTTTTACCTCACAATCCTAAGTTTTGACAACTTTGTGGGCAAAGGCTTTTGAATGCAATGTGCAAAAAGGAGAAAATGCTAATAAACAGCATTTTCTCCAAATCTCACAATGTCCTCTTCCCTTCCAGAGACAAACCTTTATAATTTGTTGTCTGCAAATGCTTGCATGAATCCAGTCTTTTGTTGTTCAAAAGAGAGCTAAAGCTGTGCTAGGCACACTATGGTTGAATGTTCTGGCCACATTCATACCCTTACAGCATAATTAGCACTGCACTTAATACAAAGCTGTAGGTTACAGACAGAATTTTTAACATTTGGATGCTATTGGGCCTTTAAATATCAAAATACCATTACTTACATCTTCTCTGTATTTCTTAATGTTGTCCCCTTTCTGTAAAAAAAAAATGAAAAAAATAAATTCAACTGCAAAATAAATTCTTCGTTTCACTCTTTATCAATCAATCCCATGTGAAAGAATGTTTCAGAAAACATCATGGAAAAAGGCAAAAATGCTCGCAACCAGCATTGTCTCCTTTTCATGACAAAGTTTTCTATCCTTTCAAAAACAATCCTGATATCTAAGCCATATTTGTTGGCCAATGCCTATGGTATGGATATGTCTATAATTTTGTAGGCTGTTAACCCTCAACCAAACAATCCTGAAGAGGAAAGCTTTTGAAAACATTGTTGGAAAAGGGCAAAATGCTGGTAACCAGCATTTTGCCCTTTTCCCACAATTTTTTTTCACCCTTCCCAAAACAAAATTCAAGTTTTCAGCAAATGCTTTGAATTTGGATAAGTCTTCAATGTTGTTGTTTGGTAAAGAGTTAACTCTTTACCATAGGACCAAATCTTACACTTGTCCAAATTGAAAGCATTTGCAGACGACAAATGTGACTCAAATGATGGAATTGGTCTGTGATAGGGTAGAAAACATTGTGGGAAAAGGAGAAAATGCTGGTTACAGCATTTTCTCCTTTCCCACAATGTTTTCAAATGACCACTTTCCCAGGGTCGTTAAAATTGGGATTCTGTGGTAAAGAGTTAAAGGTATGTGTAGAAAATCTGATGTCATTTTATCACAGGTTTTTGTTCCATTTTCATTGCTCTGTCATAATGAAGGCACAGCACGCTTATCTTTGCCTACAGGGTTTTCAACCAACACAAGGTCAAAAAATTCCGATGAAACTTGCCAGATGTAGCTACACAAAGAATGCTTATTTCTATATTCAAGGGCACATAACTCTAGAATGCCCATACTCACTTGGATAAAATGTAACAGGTACACAATCAAAGATACAGCATGAATTTGGATTACAACCTGCTGCATGAGAAATCACTAACAGACACAGAAACAGGACATGTGATGCATGGTATGATCCCGTCTCCATATCAAAACGGTGAAATTGCAGACGATGAACATTTTTATCAAATTAATCCCACTTGCAAAGGTTCAATTATACAAAGAACAATTTGTTTTCAGTGAAATATATCTATTACAAATTTTCTTATCTTATATACGTTTGATATCACAACCGTGTGACATCATTTTTTGATGTCATTTTGTATGTATTTCATAGAAGTGAATGGGTTTTATGGATATTTCCATGGGAGCATCTAAAGATGGTTTTGCATCATCTGATGAATAATTTGTGAAATATCGTCGAATGATAAAAAGAATCTGATATTCATTGATGTTTGAGATAAAATTTTATTAAACTTGTCAAGAAAAAATACTATTAAGCTCGCCAAAGGCTCGCTGAATAACAGTTTCCCTAGACTCATTTAATAAAATTTCATCTCAATTGCCAAGGTATGTCAGATCCTAAATATACACTAAAATAATGCAAAATTCTATACATTTTCTAAGAAAGTCAATTAAACCTTAGCCCTTTTTCAACAACTGTTTTAATCCTTTACAATCCCCGGTTTTCACAACCTGGGGAAGAAGCCTTTTGAAATTATTGTAGGAAAAGGAGAAAATGCCAGTAACCAGTATTTGCTCCTTTTCCCACAATGTTTTTTACCACAACAAAGACAGTTTCCATCAATTAAGTTGCATTTAAATTCCCTTCTGAAAATGCTTTCAATTGGACAAATCTGTATTTTGCTTCTGTGGTAAAGGGTTAAGCAGTGTTCTTATTCTAATTCTAAATTTACTACGTAACATATGTTCTAATTGGCTACACCAAATGGTTTAGCAAATCTGGAATTATGTTAATTTGAAATTAAGAAAATTCTTGAGAATCAGACAAAGAATGCAAGCCGTAAAAAATGTCTTAAAAATTTCAATTTGTTCCATTTGCAAATAGGGTTACAATCTCCTTGTACTTCTGTAAAAAAGATGTCTTGGACAAAATTAAATTTTGCATATTTTCCTAATATTAATGTGATGCTCAAAGGAATCTTTGATTTAATTTTCAAATCCTCTGCTCCATTACAAGCACAGTAATCACCTTATTTTCTCAATTTTCACTGGAAGTTAGCAAATATAAAATTCATTAATTTCACATTTGCTAGGTTGGATTCCAGATTAATCCATTTATTTCTATCATTTTATTTTTTTCACTTTTATTTTAACTAAAATTGCTTGATCATAACTATAATTTCCCATGCCAAGCCCTTGCAAATAGACTGAACACTTAAAAACACAGCATAAAGTCTTTAAAAAGCAGGCAGTGTCTATAAAAGATCAGACTGCATGTTTTGTGCAGTCTGATCTTGATCTACATTGGCCACAAAGGCAATTATAGTCGTGAAAGGCATATTAGGCCTAAAGCCATTTACATAACTTTGATGAGTTTTAAGCAATCTTAAGCTTGATAACTAGACCCTACTTACCTTTCCTATGATACTTCCAACCTCCTGAAACGAGAAAAAAAGAGAAAAATGTTTAATGTTAAATACTACATAGGATTGACTGAATGGTGTTTATTGCTACTCTAATTCAATCATATCATTGCAATAGCTCAATTATTCATGTGTTTCCTTCCTTTCACCAGAAATTGGCTTGGGCTCTGAAGCACCTTGCCAAGACACTTCCATGAAAAAGCCATAGCTTCTGGTAAAGACTGAGCTCAAGACCTCTGAATCACTTACACTATACCCCCCAAACCCAAACAACACAGAACCTGTCAGAGTTTCAAGCAATGCCATATTCACCAGTACCTTTTCCAAACAGAAAGACCTAATAACTAATGCAAAAATTGTGATAAAGGATAAATGATTCACCTTTACAAAACAATCCCATGTTTTCACAACCCTACACAAAGAGGCTTTTGAAAAAGTTGTTGGCAAAGGCAAAAATACAGGTATCTCCTTTTCCCACACACCTTCCCCCCCTATCACAGAGAAATCTAGTCACTTAAGTTCAAAATTGTTTTCTGCAAATGCTTTCAATCTGGACAAGACAAAACCTTTGTGTAATAAAAGGTTAAGTATGCCTTTAGATGGCCTTGTAGTAAAAGTAAAATCCATTAAATAAGAAGCCTAGTTACATTGAAAAACTGAAAACTGAAACATAGAGGCTAATTAGAAATGAGAATGTGGGAATTAATTTGGAAAAGGTGTCTTTTGGTGAATGAAATGAGAAGGACAGGTGTTATGAAATAAATTTTCTGTAAAACAATTTTTTTTGATATCCCATACAATGCCATTCAAGTGCATTCACTAAAATTAGTTTCTATGTACCCTATCACTCATAAATCCTATACCAAGAAACGCTGTTTTAACTCTATACAAAATGATAACATTTTAGACTTGTTGAAAATGCAAGCTTTCGCAAACTTCAAATTAAATGAAATAGTATCTATATAAATGACTGTGAAAGTGTAGAAATCCTTGTGGGAAAAAGGAGAAAATGCTGGTTACCAGCATTTTCTCCTTTACTCACAAGGTTTTCAAAAAGCTATTTCCTCAAGCTGGTTAAGACATCATGGATTCAATCCAATTGTGTGATTGATTTAATGCCCCTGGGGAAAAAGCCTTTTGAAAATTCATAGGAAAAGGAGTTACTGCTGGTTACAAGCATATCTCCTTTTTTCACCATGTTTTCTACCCTTTTAAGGACAAGCCTCACAGCTTGAGTTGCCTTTCATAATGTTTTCTGCAACATGAAAACAATGTAACCCTTTTCCAAAAAATCCTGGATATTAATAACTTGAGAAAGACGGCTTTTAAAAAACATAATGGGAAAAAGAGAAAATGCTGGTAACCAGCATTTTCTCCTGTTCTCACAATGTTTTCGAACCCCTTCAATGATACATATCCACCACTGCACCGACATTTAATTTTTCCTCTGTAAACGCTTTCAATTTGGAAGAATCTACAACTATGTCATGTTTTAACCCTTTACCACACAATCCTGACTTTGATAGACAAGGAGGACAGAGCCTTTTGAAACCATAGTGGGAAAAGGAGGTAATACTGGTAACCAGCATTTTTTCTTCCCTATGAGGGACTACATGTAATTTCATCTATAAACTTTTATTTTATTTGTTGTCTGTAAAAGTTTTCAATTTGAGCAAGGCTGAAATTTTGTCATCTGGTAAAGAGTTTACGAGTTAACTCTTTACCAAACGATCCCGGGTTTTTATGACTCTGAGAAAGAAGCCTTTTGAAAACATTGTGGGAAAAGGAGAAAATGCTGGTAACCAGCATTTTCTCCTCTTCCCACAATGTTTTCTTCCCTTCCCAAGACAAATTTCAGTTTTTGAGTCACATAAATTTTATCGTCTGCAAATGCTTTCAATTTGGACCAGTCTAAAATTTTGTCATGTGGTAAAGAGTTAACTCTTTACCACACAACATAATATCCGACTTGACAAAATTGAAAGCACTTGTAGACGACAAATTGAATATGGCCGATATGACAAGAATTTTCTTTGAAAGGATAGAAAACATTGTGGGAAAAGGAGAAAATGCTGGTTACTGAGCAGTTTCTCCTTTTTCCTCAGTGTTTTCAAAAGGTCTGTTCCTGAGGGTTGTTAAAACTTGGGTTTGTCAGTCGTTAAAACTTGGGTTTGTCTGGCATAGACTTAATGAGTGAAAGGGTTTCAGCATCAGTATCAGTATAAGCTCCAATCATGTCATGTAAAATTGCATGTCACAAAGACATTACCTCAATGTCTTCACTAATTATGCTAGAGACTGAAAAACATTATGACAGGAGCATAAAAATCTCTCTTCAAAAGGACACTTAATCTAATGCTAAAAGACACCAATTTGATTACTGATGTAAACAAGTGATAAGCCTCAAGCTGCCAGGTTTATTCAGTAATTAACTTAAATTATTTATAAATATTACATTGTTTAACTCACTGACAGATGACAAATATTAGAATTCTGTGTTTCCAAAGCATTTGCAGCCCATGCTTTAGTTTGGTGTCTTCAAAAGGATAGAAAACATCCCAGGAAAAGGAGAAAAAACTAGTCACTAGTACTTTCCAGTGGCGTTACTAGGGCTTCAGAATTATGAAGATGGAATTGTTCTATAGAGCGATAAAATAATGTTTTGCCTGTTCACATTTTTTCTACATAATGCACATGTGTATTGTGAGTTATGGACTGCATGCCCTTGCTTTGTCCTTTCCCACTATGTTTTTCGAAAACTGTCTTCCTCAGGGTCTTCAAAACACAAGATTATATGGCAAAGGGTTAAATCTTCATCAGAATGACAAACTTTATGACCTCCACACTGACAGGATTAATCCAGACACCAAAATAGCAAAACTGATGGGTATACACTTTGAAAAGTTGTAAGGTATTGTTGGAAAGTAGATCCAAGTTCAGATTTCATCTTCCATCCATTCTGATCTTGATCTACTATAAGCAAAAACATTTTGTGCTACGCATGATTGAATTTTTCCTGCCTTTTTTTTTTCTCTCCAACTGTGGTCAACCTTGGATGACCAAATAAACTCATCAGACATTTTCAGTCTAGAAATAAAATCATTATGAATACAATATTAAAACTCTTTACCACACAATCTCGACTTCTAACGACCCTGAGAGAAAAGCCTGTTGAAAACATTGTGGGAAAAGGAGAAAATGCTGGTAACCAGCATTTTCTCCTTTTCCCACAATATTTTCTACACTTCCCAAAACTAATTCCAGTTATTTCAGTCACATTTATTTTGTCGTCTGCAAGTGCTTTCAATTTGGACAGGGCAAAAATTTTGTTGCTTGGGAAAGGTTGCTCTTGTCTAGAATGTCTCAGCAAAGTAGATGGTGTAGATCAAAGACAAAGTTTTGCCTGATTTTTTCTATTCCACTTCTTTACATTTGAGTCAGTCAAAAAACACTGTTTACCACAATGAGCACTGCATGTGGCTGCCAACTCTAGGATGCAGTTGCTTGATGCCACAGACAGTTTTCATTTCAAATTCTAAGTGAAAAAAGGGGCGAAACTGTGTCAAAAATAATTCGGTAACCTGCCCTTGTTGTAGTCTGAGTTTGAAGTAAATATCTTCAGTAATGACAGACATATTATGTCAGAGTTTTTGCACAAGGACTGACGACAACACAGATGACAATAGGGCTATGAAGATACCTCAATGTTTTCTTTCAAAACAGCCCAGCTAATAATAATTAACTTGGAGAAGTCTAAATCATACAGAGAAGGTAATGGATAAGTCCAGTTGTGTCTAATCTTAATAGAACCAGCAATTTTTCTATGAATATCAAGAAAAAAAGTGATATGAAATATTTTTAATCTTGCACAGTAATCCTGAAGGATAAATCTAATCTAACTTGACTAGTTCTATTCTATTTCTTTCAATTTTGACAAGTCAAAACACTGTATACCACATTAAGGCAACATTCAGATAATATGATTAAAGCCTGTAATGCATCATGCATCATCAAACATAATCAGTAGATGATAAAATATATGTTTATGATAGAACATTAAGTTTATTACTGAGAGGGAAAAAAAAGTTCCCTCCCACCTGATGCTAATTCTACCCTGTCCCTCTATAAAACCCTTTACAAAGCGCCAAAATCTTGGACTAGACTAACTTGAAAGCATTTGCAGAGGCCAAATTAAATTACAATCACACGATGATTTTGTCTTTGACAGGGAAAGAAACATTGTGGGAAAAGGAGAAAATGCTGGTTACCACCATGTTTTCAAAAGCCTTCTTTTTCAGGGTTTTTAAAACTTCGAATTGTTTTGAAAAGAGTTAAACAATCCCAGACTACACAGGAGAAATGCTCTCTCCTTTTCCCATAATGGTTTCTGAGCTACTTTCATTTTGTCACATGCAAATGCTTCCAATTTGAGCTCATCTAAAATTTTGTTGTTTGGTAAATGTTACACACATTGAATTATGAGGGAACAGATCAAGGCTCATGATGCTCAATATAAACTTAATGTCAGCCATAACTTGCTGTTCCTTTGATCCCCCTGGCTATAAAAGTTCTAATTCCTAATTGATAGGTATAACCTTGATACATGACAATGAATTAATAAAAATAATTAGCATTTGATGTACAAACCCACACCAGTAAAAGTTCATATTCCTTCACAAGGCTTCCAGAATCCTGTAAAACTTTGTGATTTCAAAATACCAGAATGGTAAGTTTGTGGCTTAAATGATGTAATTTGTTGTATAAGGTAGAAAGAAAACTTTGTGATATACAGAGAAAGAGCTAATTAACAGTGCTTTCTCTATTCCCTAATTCTTTCAAAAGCCATAATGATCTTCTATAAGGTCATTACAACACAATACTATAAACTAGTTTTGTTCTTGACTTCTTCACTTAAAAAAACTTTTTTTAACCCTTTACCAAACAATGCCTGGTTTTTACGACCCAGAGGAAGAAGCCTGCTGGTAACCAGCATTTTCTCCTTTTCCCACAATGTTTTCTACTCTTCTAAAGTCAAGTTTCAATTTTTGAGTCAAGTTTATTTTGTCGTCCAAAAATGCTTTCAATTTGGACAATTCTAAAATTTTGTCATTTGGTAAAGGGTTAAATCAATTATCAAATTCATGTACATGTACTACAAATGAGCCATGCACAGTGAAAAGGGGAGTTAAGGTATCTGTGAAAAGTATTGGCCCAGGTCAGCCTACACTGTCCACGGAGGCTGACCTGGGCCGGAACTTTTCGCTATTTGTCAAGTTTTTGTATGCCCAATGACCAGTCTATTTCATGATTAAGTTGGTTGTTAAAAAAAGTGGATTATTGTTGATCCAAAAGTATGTGATTGCTTGCTTGGTACTATGGATCACAGAGATGTATTAAGCCCCGTTTTGTTACAGCATGGCTAAAAATTATTTTGTACAATACATGAATCCCTCAAATCTTCAAATGACAAAATTTTGTCTTGTCAAAATTGAAACCACTTGCAGACAACATATCTAATTTCATTCAAATGATGTAATTTGCCTTTGGAAGGGTAGAAAACATTGTGGGAAAAGGAGAAAATGCTGGTTACCAGTTGTGGCTTCCCACAATGTTTTCAAAAGATTTCTTTCTTAGGGTTGTTACAACTCAGTATTGTGTGGTAAAGGATTAATTTCTTCATCATCAGTATAATTATACTGACGGAAAAAAGTTTAGCAACAAATTTCAAACTAACACTACTTTACAAAAAAGCAATTGTTAAAATCCAAACCTTATACGCATAGTATGCATGTTGACTGAGGTTAGCCCCATAGCATTTTTATGTGCTATTGTCTGTCTATCCGTGATATTGGGTCGATTTACGAAAATCACGCTCTGAGTGTGCACAAGCCTAATGTCTGTACATGTTTCAAACTGCTACATGTGGATAGACTGATCATTTATCGAATTAAAAGAAAACGCTTAAAAAATCTTTGAAAACTGTTATGGGGAGCTGACCTGGTATGACGTTAGATCAACGTCAGATGGCAATCGGTATGTTGATAGGTGGTATAAGTGCAAGTAACGTTGCACGGCATTTCGGTGTTCACAGAAGCACAATAAGCCGTTTTCAGGCAAGACACCAGCAAACTGGACATGTTGCAGACCAGCCACGTTCGGGGAGGCCAAGGAAGACTTCGCCACGTGCAGACAATTACATTATCACTTTATCAAGACGTAACCGCTTTTGGTCCAGTAGCAAAATTGCTAGTCATGTTCGAAATGCAACTGGTATAAGAATTTAATCTCCAACAGTACGTAATCCTTTGAGGTCTGCAGGTTTGAGAGCCTATCGACCGTACGTTGGCGTTCCACTTACATTATGTCATCGTCAAGCAAGGTTTCAATGGGTTTGAGCTCATCGGACATGGACTAAAAACCAGTGGAATGAAGTTGTTTTCACCGATGAGTCTCGCTCTAATGTTGACTTTGGCAATGGACGAGCCAGAGTGTGGCGGCGACGGGGTGAAAGATTCCTTGCTGAAAACGTCATTGAACACGATCGTTATGGCAGAGGTAGCGTCATGATATGGGGCGGGATAAGTCACAGAGCAAAGACAGACATTATCATAGTTGAAGGAAACCTAACAGCTGACCGATACTGCAACGAAATTCTTCATCCTATGCTTATCCCGTTTTTACGCAATGGTTATGCACGTATGCTGCAAGAGGACAATGCCTGCCCTAATACCGCACGCCAAACACGGTTGTTTTTACAGCAACACGGTGTTCGTACACTTGCATGGCCTGCCAAATCCCCCGATCTCTCACCTATTGAGCATCTGTGGGATCACCTGGGACGGCAAGTACGAAAACGTCATGACGTCAATAATCTCGAATGGATTTTACGCAGAGAGTGGGAAAGAATCCCTTTGCACATTGTAAGAGACCTCATCGCTAGCACGAGGCATAGGTGCACTGCTGTCATTACCCACAGGGGAGGTCACACACGATATTGACTGTGACATTTCCTTCTGCTACTGACGTCAATTTACGTCTTTGAGTAACCTCATTTTCAAATTGGCTTGATTGGATTTCACATCCCCTAGTCAGTTAACGATTAAATGATTGACTGGCGGCAGGTTTTTTCCTCCGTATAGTTGCTCAATTCCTAAAAATATCGCGTGTTGCTAAACTTTTTTCCCTCCGTATATGTAAAGACAACCCATTTTGAATTTAAAAAGAAGATTTTTCAAAACATTATTGGAAAAGTAATAAAACATTTTCTCCTTCTCCCGCAGTGTTTTTTCCCCTTTCATAAGCCAAATTTCAGTTTTTAAGTCACATTAAAAGTTTAGCCGATCCTAGCCTTAGCAACGTGTTTGTGCCTTACTAAACCTTTACCTGGTTTTGGTTTATATTAGCATAAAATTCACATAATGCTATAAGCCACATAATGACTCCTGTAAATTCCTGCTTTATAACTTACAGATGATAGTAATGTATACTATTCCCTGTTTTTTTGTTTCCATGACAATTCAGCAATGAAATGCCCACACTATTATACCCATGACAATTTCCAGATGCAATAAGGAAAATCAGTCTTGTACCCTTTGTCAAATAAGCTCATGTTTTTACCAACTGGAGAAAAAAGGATTTTTAAAACATTGTGATAAAAAGAGCAAAATGCTAATAACCATTGTTCTCTACCCTTTAACTCTTTACCAAACGACAAAATTTGGACTGGTTCAAACTGAAAGCATTTGCAGACGACAAAATAAATGAGAATCAAAATTTGAAATTCAATTTGGGAAGGGTAGAAAACATTGTGGGAAAAGGAGAAAATGATGGTTACCAGCATTTTCTCCTTTTCCCACAATGTTTTCAAAAGCTTTCTTTCTCAGGGTCGATAAAAAGTCGGGATTGTGCGATAAAGAGTTAACTCTTTACCTGACAGCAAAATTCCTACACCTGTCCGACTTGAAAGCATTTGAAGACAACAAATTGTGTCCAGCTGAAATAAAATAATTCATCTCTAATAGAGGGTAGAAAACACTCTGGAAAGGAGAAAATACCAGCATCTTCTTATTTTCCCATATTTTTTCGAAAGCTTTCTTTCTTGGAGGGGTCGTTAAAACTAATGATTGTTTGGTATAAGGTTATGAAACAATACCATCATTAATGTGCTGCATTTGTCATCTTCAAATGCTTTCACTTTAGACAAGTCTAAAATTTTGTCATCTGGAAAAGAATTTATGTAGCCCCTTATTCCTGCAGGTGATGAGATGGGTACTTTAACCTTTGATCATATGACAAAAGTTTAGACTCGTCCATTTTTGACCGAATTTACAGACAACAATTCAAATGATTTCAGAATTAAAGAATTTGTCTTTAAATAGGTACAAAACATTGAGGAAACAGGAGAAAATGTTGGTTACCAGCATTTTTTCCTGTTCCCACAGTGTTTCCATAAGTGGTCTTTCTCAGGGTCATTAAAACTCAGGACTGTGTGGTATAGGGTTAAGCAATAAAACTTAAAAAACATTACAAAGATTCCTACATTCAAGCACGTAAAGACCAAAAACATACAAATTCAGTTATGATTAATTTGAATCAGTGGAAGACTACCAGTACAAGACCATTGTCACCATTTTTTTGTCTTTGACCAAGTGCCTTTAAATCTTCACTTCCACAGAACACTAATAACAGGCTGCACATTGCAGTAGGCCCTCTCTTAAAACAGTATCTAGAGACACAATTGAAAGGCTAATTATCAGTTGGAGAAAATTTCAGGCGACTAAATTACCAACACTTTGAACCCTCCAAGTTGTTACCGGATACATAAGTTGACAGGAAACTAAAGCGCCATCACTTAGGCACAGGAAGACAAGGAACTGCCAAGCAGAATAATGTTCCATGTGTAAGAGATAAAACAGCATGTTTCTACTATATACATTCCATGGAGATTTTGACATCATTTTCCACCAAATGAAAATTCTTGAACAAAACAATCAAATTTTTTCTCTGAAAGAACTTCCAATACAGATCATTTAAAAGCACAAAATTTCGTGGTCTGGTAAACAGTTAAGGTTACAACTCAAAGCTATGTTTCTATGACATGCTTTCCGAAGAGATGTCTGCCTTCCATGTTTTCTACTTAGTTATAGAAAGCAGTAAGCCTTTACCAAACAATACAGAATTTTTACAACCCCCACAGAGAAAACTTTCGAAAACTTTGTGTGAAAGAGAAAATCCTGATAACTAGCATTTTCTCTTTTTCCCGCAATTTTTTCTGCCCTTTCAAAGACAAATCTTATAATATGAACCAAAATTAATTAGTCGTCAGCCATGGCTCTCAAATTGGACCAAAGTTGAACATTTCTTGTCTGGAGTAAAAGATCCTTCCTCCCATATAATATCAACCAGAGGTCTTATCTCACACTGAATTAATAGTCTATATTTCAGTAGCTTGATATATTGACATCACTTCCCTGACTGACAAGAGATTTTTCCCATGTACACACACACACATTCTAATGGAACTGTAAATTGATCAGCTCCAAAAATAATGTAACATAGAATATTATGGCTTCTTTTCTCAATTGTGTATTGTACCATCCATCTGCTATAGGAATTAAGGCATATCCATTTTGTACTGCTTTACCACACAATCCTGTGTTTTAACCACTTTGAGAAAGTCGGCTTTTGAAAACTTGTGGGAAAAAAGAGAAAATAGTTGTGACCAGCATTTTGTCCTATTATTACAATGCCTTCTACTAAACCAACTAAAGGCAAGTTTCATCATTTGAGCTACAATGAAATCGTGGTCTGGATATGCTTTCAATTTGGTCCAGACCAAAGTTTTGTGGCTTGGTAAAGAATTAATAGATTCAGAGAAATGTCAAGACAAGTACTAAATGACATCTTTCCAATGAAATGTGGATACTGCTATGTATTTGAAAACCCATCAGCGCTATCTTCCTGACAGGGAAATGACGGGGCGTGTGAACTTTGATAAATCATCCGTCAAAATATTGATGGACTCCCAATGACGATGTTTTATTTGGTTCAGCAGACACTTCCTGCAAATCTAAGAGTTGGTCTACATTTTAAAGGTTGCAATTATGGGATGCAAAAAATTATACAACTTTTTTTTATAATACATAATGCAGCAGCCTCTTTTAAATCAACTGGTTACCAGCATTTTCTTTACCTCAAAAAAGTTTCTTTCTCAGGGTCGTTAAAACTAGGGATTCACATGGTAGAGGATTAATATATTCAATATACAAAACATAAATATAATTTTGAAATATACACTTACAGCCCAGGTTGTTAATGACTCCCAAAAGCGGTCTATGAACTGATCCAAGTATTCACCTTTTTTCCTTTAGACATTTTTAGTGATGCCTTTTTCAATCTTAATTCTATGCAAAACATAGCATTTTCTTCTTTTTTTTTTCAAATTGTTTTCCACCCTTTCAGACACAGATCCCATGATTTGAGGTATATTTAGTATGTTGTCTGTAAATACTTTCAATTTTGATAAGTTTAGAATTTTGTTGGAAGGTAAATAGCTAAAGCTTTACCACACAATCCCAAGTTTTAATGACCCTACAGAAGAAGGCTTTGAAAACCTTGTGGGGAAAGAAAAAAATGCTGGTAACCACTAACCTGCATTCTATCCTTTTCCCACAATGTTTTCTACCCTATTATAGACAGAAATCATTATTCAAACTACATTTAATTGGTTGTCTGCATAAGCTTTCAATTTACATGTAGTCAAGTCCAAAATTTTGTTTTTCCGTATAAGAGTAAAGTTGTCAAAAAAACCCAGAGAAAAAAACAATCACCGCTATTTTTTCTTCTTCCAAGTACTATTTTCCCCTGTAGTTAGGGCAAAGGTGGAACTGGAAAATACATAGAGGCATTATATAATTGGTGGTTCTGTCATTCTCAGACCTTAGGGAGGATATTATAATTACACGTTTCTCTCGTGCAATTGACATTTAATTCAATGTATGGGGGAAACACTGTGATTAACAAGGAGCACTCTTGGAACCCATCATTTACCGGAAACTGCGAAGAAATTCAAGGACAAGTGATTTTGACTGTATGGGAATTTATAACCAATGTCAACCATATTTCAAATATATAAGGATGCTAACAGTAAGTGTAACGGCTAGTCTGTCACTTCATTATGGTTAAACCATAGTTGTAAAAAAAAAAAGATTTGTATAGGTTCCCCTTTTGATAGTTAACAACTAGTCTCAAGTTTGGAGTAAATATTTTCTACAATTACTGAGATACTATAAAATGTCAGTTTTTAAAAATTTGAAAAAGGGGCATAGCTGTATCAAAAATAATTTGATGGTTACCTGAACCTTTTTGATTGTTAACTCTTTAACAAATGACAAAATTGTAGACTTGTCCAGATTGAAAGCATTTGCAGACGACAAAATGAATGTGGATCAAAAATTGAAATTTGTTTTTGGAAGGTTAGAAAACATTGCAGGAAAAGGAGAAAATGCTGGTTACCAGCATTTTCTCCTTTTCCTACAATGTTTTCAAAAGGCTTCTTTCTCAGGGTCGTTAGAAGTCGGGACTGTGTAGTAAAGAGTTAACAACTAGCCCAAGTTTGAAGCAAATATCTTTAGTAACAACAGAGATATTATAAAAATGTCAAAGTTTTTTGCACGACACAGACTAGGACTAGGCTGTGACAAAACCTTGATGATTTCTTCGAAAACAGCTGAGCTAAATACCAAGACCATTCAGAGCAGTCTGATCTTGATCGACTTTGGCCACAAAACTGGTTATCAATTACATTCTCAGGGGTATGATTGACAAAATATGGGTGAGGAGGAAAAAGCCCTGTCCCCCTCACATATATCATCAACCCTTTGCAACACAATCCCGTGTTTTAACCACCCTGAGGAAGAAGACTTTTGAAAACCTTGTAGGAAAAGGAGAAAATGGTGGTAACCAGCATTTTCTCCTTTTTCCACACAGTTTTCTTCCCTATCAAAGACAGAAATCATCATTTAAGATACAGTTAATTTGTCGTCTGCACATGCTTTCAATTTGGTTGCAGCCAAAATTTTGTCGTTTGGTTAAGATTTAAATACATTATTTCTGGGCAGATCCCTATGAGCTGGGAAATATTTAAAAATTTTAGTTTTAGCTTTAAAGGAGAGGAAATCCTCTGAAATGCGAAAAAAATCACATCCCTCCATTCTAGGTTTTATACCCTTTACCAAACAGTGTAGAGTTTTAACGACCCTGGGAAAGAGGCCATTTGAAATCATCATGGGAAAAGGAGAAAAATGCTAGTAACTAGCATTTTCTCCTGTTTCCACAACATTTCCCATCATTTCACAGACAAAACTCATTATTTTAGCCACAACTGTCATCTGAAATTCTTTTAATTTAGAGGAGTCCAAAATTTTGTCATACAGAGTTAAATCCAATTTCATATTTTTCCCAGAGTTCCTCCTTTTTAACCGCTGGTAAATGATGTCATTACGTTTCAATCAGGGAATGTTACTGGCAAATGGAAACAAAGTAGCCCGAAGACATAAATGCCTCCTCTATGCCACTCTCGAGTTACATAAACTTTTTTTTCCTGCCATATATGTCTCGAGACTTGACTGGAAGGAAATCTAAAATAACCAGGTTTTCACAGGATTCCAATGGATTTACACTTTTCTGTAGACTGCACATCATTTAACTCGTTACCAAACGAGAAATTTTGCACTTGTCCAAATTCGAAGTAATTGCAGATGACAAATCAAAGGTGGCAAAAATGACACAATTTTTGCTTCATAAAGCAGAAAACATTGTTGGAAAAGGAGAAAATGCTAGTTACCAGCATTTTCTCACAACATTTCCAAAAGGCTTCTTCCTCAGGTTCGTTAAAAGTCTGGACTGTGTGGTAAAGAGTTAACTCTTCCCCAAACGACAAATTTTGGTCTCTTCCAAATTGAAATCATCTGAAGATGACAAATTTGAAATTTGTTCAAAGAAGCTAAAGATCTCTGAATAGGGTAGAAAACTTTGTGGGGAAAGGGGAAATGCTGGTTATCAGCATTTCCTCCTTTTCCATCCATGTCTTTAAAAGCATTTTTTCTGAGAGTCATTAAAACTCTGATTTGTGTGATAACCCATAACCGCACAATTCTATGTTTTTAGGACCCCAAAAAGATCAGTGCTTACAAAGGAATAAACTGCTGGTAACTAGCAATTTATCCTATTTCCACAATATTTCCAACCCTTTTAAAAATAAATTCAGTCATATAAGACATACTTTAATTGTCACATTGCAAAAGTTTCTAATTTGCACAAGTCTAAAATATTGTCATTTGGTAAGTTGATAAAGATTTAATTCAAGGAGCAAATAATTTCTCTCCATTTCCTATGATGTTTTCTAGCCTTGCAAAGACATTTTCCATCTTTTAAGCAACTTTCAATTTGTTGTCCACAGCTGCTTCCAACTTGGACTAGTCTAAAATATTGTTGTCTGGTAAAGGAATAAACAGCAATTTTTATGAGAGATGTTTGGTGTATCCTCAGGCTTGAAGTTTTGGATTTCATCAACGACCATTCCATTTCCTGACTGTAATGGAGGGAGATTGAGCATTTTGCTGTAAACTATCATTAACACATCTCCTTGGACAGCATTCCCTTTTTTTCTGCATTGGTGATTGTGCTCAGAATTTTGCCATAAGCTAGAATCTTCCACAGTAAGTGTCACATCTATACAACTTACTTCCCTTTATTTTTGTCATGTCTTCATCCTACTACATCAGAAAAGGCTTACACCATCATCAATATGCTATAATCCTCTGACCCTTTACTAGACAATCCCAAATTTTAACAACCCTATGTCAGAAGACTTTTGAAAAGATTGTGGGAAAAGGAGAAAATGCTGGTAACCAGCATTTTCTCCTTTTCCCACAATCTTTTCTACTCTTCCATTAAAAAATTGAAATTTTTGAGTAACATTTATATTGTTGTCTGCAAATGCTTTCAGACTGATCAGGTCGAACATTTTGTCATTTGATAAAGAGTTAACTGAAATGTCCTATTTGGCACTTTTTCATTTGCCATCAGTAAGTCAAATCCTGAAGTCTTTTTGACAAATGATAGAACTATCAGCTATCAGTATCTGTCCTTCTCTCTAAAACGTTTCTCTTAACCCATAGAGCGCCAAATAAACTTATCAGATATTTTCATCTTGGAAATACTATCCAAAAATTTGCAATTTCATGGTTGCTTTTCTCTACAGTGTATTTGGAAAGCGGACTGTGTAGGTTCCGCTTTCCTAAAAGATCAGGCTGCACGTTTTGTGCGGCCTGATCTTGATCTACACTGACTGCAAAGGCAACTATAGCTATGAAAGGCTCTTCAAGGGTTAAATTCATGTAAGAAGATGCTGCTAACCAGTATTTCCATCAATTTCCCTCAACCTTTTCAACTCCATATAAAGTTTACCTATCATATGAGCCACATTCAATTTGTCCTCTGCAATCACTTTCACTGTATGAACCATTCTAAAATTTTGTTGTTTAGTAAAAAATTCAGGCTTTCATGTAAGTTTTTTTTTTTGCCAGTCATGAAAAAGAACGGGATTAACAGTGGCTTCTAGGTAACCCCTGGTCACAGATAAATCCCATCATTTCAGCCAAATCAAACTTGTCCCCTGATTTCAATATAGACAGCCGAGCCCCGATAGCTCAGACAATAGCGTACAGGACTTGAGAACAGGAGGTGGCTGGTTCAATCCCCGGCTTGGCCAATTTCTTTCTGAGGATTGATGATAGTCATTGCGACAGGATTCATTCCTCTCTCACTGCTGATTATTATTTCGACAATGGATATGAGGGAAAGCAGCCAGTGGATTGGAAAGAATATTGTTCGGACTACTGGTAAAAGAGACTCCAGGAAAGCATGAATAGGTGCACTGGCTGCCACAATATAACTGAAATAATGTTGAAAACAGCATTAAACACCATGCAATCAATCAATCAATCAATTCAATGTAGACAAGTCTAAATTGTTTTGTCCTGTGAAGATTTCAGGCTGCCATGTAAGGTGGTCCTTCCCGTAGGTCATAAAACAGAAAGGGATTAACTGTAGCTGCAAGGAAAAGCCTGGTCAATTTCTCCTTCCTTGGCCATTACTCATTACAAAGCAATTGTTTCTCCTATATGTGCCTATAACATTACTTGCCTTTAACCCTGTAGTAGAGTACATAATTTTTTACTTTTCGATATAGAAACCATTTTCAGACGACTAATTCAACATGGCTCAAATAATAAAATTTCTCTTCAAAAGGAGAGAAAACATTGTGGGAAAAGGAGAAAATGCTGGTTAACAGCGTTTTCTCCTTTTCCCACAATGTTTTAAAAAGCCTTCTTCCTCAGGGTCGTTGAAATTCTGGATCGTTTGGGAAAGGATTAATCACGTATCCAATGGCCATTGTAAGAGAAAACTCAATTTCCTTTTTATCCTTTGGGTTAGGACAAATTCCTTGTGGGTGATAGGGTGTACATTAGATTATCATCGAAATAAAATTACAGCCTCATTATGAGATTTCTCACTCTCCAATCATAATCTTTGTACCGGTTTCTAGCTACTCCAAGGCCCTGTTCCAAGTACCAGAATCTATAACCTCCAAGTGGCTTTTCACAACTATAATTACTTTTGCAGCCAGTTTAGAGTAAGAACAGACTGCAAAAAACATGCAATCTGATCTTAGATCAAGATCAGACTGCAAAAACATGCAGTCTGATCTTAAATCAACACTGCCAGCTTTGCTGAAACACTGTAGACAAAAGCAACCATAAAATTGCAATTATTTAGGTCTTATTTCCTAACTGAAAATGTCTGTTGGGTTTATTCACCACTTTAAGGGTTAAGTCTTCAGACTCCATCATCATTAAAAGCATTTGCAAACCAAAAATTAACTTTGGTTCAAATGAAAGGATTCTGGGAAAAGGAGATAATGCTGTAAACCAGCAATTCTCAATTTCCCACAACATTTTCAAAAGCCCTCTTCCACTAGGTCATTAGAGCACATATTTTTCCTCCGTTTTCACATGTTTTCCACTCAAATTCCAGCATTTGAGTCAAATTTGGCTTTCAATTTGGAAAACATCTAAAATTTTCTAATTCCTCTGTAAAGAGTTAACTCTTTACCAAAGTTAAAATTTTAAATATGTCCAAAATTGAAAGCATTTGCAGACGACAAAATAAATTCCACTAAAAACATAAAATAAATTTTTCAAAACGGTAGAAAAACATTGTGGAAAAGGAGAAAATAGGAGAAAATACTGAATACCGGCATTTTCTCCTTTCCCACTAATTGTTTTCAGATGCCTTGTCTTTCAGGGTTGTTAACACTTTACCAAATGACAAAATTTTAGACTTGTTCAATGTGAAAGCATTTCCAGACGACAAATTAAATGCTGTAAAACTTATGAAATTTGTCTTTGATAGGGTAGAAAACATTGTGGGAAAAGGAGAAAATGCTGGTTACCAGCATTTTCTCCTTTTCCCAAAATATTTTCCAAATTCCTTTTAATATTGGGGTTGTTAAAACTTGGTGTTGTGTGGTGAAGGGCTAAAACCCTGAATCATGTGGTACAGGATTAATTTTAGCAAGGTGACATTTGCAGGTAGTAATTTTATTCCAAGCAGGTACACGGAATATTTCCACAGAAAAATCAATAATTTCTCCGTAACCTCAGCTGGTTCACAGCAGCATCTTTTCCCAACAAATGAAGGTAATAATAATATTCAACCAATCAAATAAAGATTTATATTGACCACGACTGAAAAAAATTGTTAAAGATATTGATCTTGATACTTTTCTTTATCAATGCATTACCAGATGACAACATTTCAGACCTGTCCATATTCAAAGTATTTGCAGACGAAAAATTCAATGTAACTAAATATGACTGATTTGTCTTTTGAAGGCAAGAAAACATTGTAACAAGCATTTTCTCCTTTCCCCGAAATGTCTTCACGGGTTTTGTTCTCAGGGAAGTACAACCATTGGGTCCATTGGTAAATTAAGTACTGTACAACTAAAGAGGATGGAATCTGTTTCTGATAGAGTAGAAAACACAAAGAGAAAAGGAGAAAATGCTGGGGTTACAAACACTTTCCAACAGTGTTTTCACAAGCCCTCTTCCCAAGGGTGGTCAAAAACAGATGGTTGTTTGGATAAAGGGTTAACCCTTTACCACACGGCAAAATTTAAGACCTATCCAAATTGAAAGCATTTGCAGACGACAATTTCATAGTGGCTCAAATGACGCAACTTTTCTTTGATAGGGTAGAAAACTTTGTGGGAAAAGGAGAAAATGCTGGTTACCAGCATTTTCTCCTTTTCCCACAATGTTTTCAAAAGGCCTCTTTTTTAGGGGTGTCAAAAGGCGTCATTGTGTGGTAAAGGGTTAAACTGATGCAGCCTCCATAATTTGTCAATATCATAGACATGGCATTTTAAATTCTACTTCCTCCATGAAACTATGAGAAAATTTTATAGAAGTTTCTAAAATATTTTTATTCTGTAAAGTATGCTTATTTAACTCTTTACCAAACGACAAAATTATAGACTGGTCTAAATTGAAAGCATTTGCAGACGACAAAATAAATGTGACTGAAAAATTTAAATTTGGTATGGGAAGGGTAGAAAACATTGTGGTAAAAGGAGAAAATGCTGGTTACCAGCATTTTCTCCTTTTCCCACAATGTTTTCAAAAGGCTTCTTTCTCAGGGTCGTTAAAAGTCGGGATTGTGTGGTAAAGAGTTAATCAAAATAGTTTTTGTTCATGCTTTCACTCAAAACCCAGTCATTAGAGGTTGAACATAAATTGCTGTTTCTTACTGTGAAAACATCAAAAGCATTTGGCTATTTTTCACATTGTTTTCATACTTCTCTTTGGCTTTGCAAGTTTTATCTGTAATTTCATGATATTTACAGTAGACAGCTAGAAAGGATGCAAGCTTGGCCTATCATGTTATGGCTCAATTAACAAACTGGACAAATCAAGGCTTATTGATTGTTGTACACAGCTAATAAAGTAGTGCCATGGGTCTCCCATGAACCCTTATCATACGGAAGCCAGCTACAGAATAGTGCTGCAGTAAACCATGTAGATGAAGATTTGAGAGCACACAATTTGTTGTTTGATCTTGCGTTTTATGCAATGCATATTGAGAGGCATTCTGACCAACTAAGCCACAAGAATGCAAGACTTGGCTAAACAGCAACTATGTACTCATTATAATTGTGGGTACTTTTTTGCATGTAGCAATACTGAAAGGTAATGATGACTTTATCACCAATGAAATTTCATAAACCTGGTGTAGCATTTAACAGAGCATAAAGTTCATGATGATAAACCAATCATTTCTACAGTTATCCATTGCCCTCATGCAGGTGGGCTTCTCAGTAAAAATTCATCTTGAAAGTTATATCTATACATTTCTATCAGTTTTGTTGGTTGAGATTAGACTGCACAGAACATGTAGCCTGACCTTGAATCTACACTGTCTGCTTCTAAAATCAGACCATCAGATCTGACAAAAACAGGCTTGAAATTGCAATATCTGCATCCTGTTAACTAACTGTGAATATACATTTTCTTTTAGTTAGCACTACAGAGGTTTACAGCATCAATCTCTGCTGTGTGACATCGTAAGCCACTTTATTCCTGTTTCGCAGAGATTTTTCTTTTCCAACGATATCCCTGGAAACGTATTGATTTATGATCAGTAAATCAGGGTCCCCTGAAAGCTTACAGGAAATCTATAAGTCTTATGACGATTTTTTCCCTAATTACATTTATCATTCGGCAGAAAATCAGTGAGGGATCTTGTGTGACACCAAATACAATCAAAGTCAATCAAACTCACATTGGACATAATCATTGATGAAATAACGGTGTAACTGATGAAATAATGTTGTAACTGATTAAATAATGATGTAACTGGTGAAATAATGTTTTCTCCCATTATTCACCATGTATTTTCACCCTAGCCCTTAACCAAACAGTCCTGGGTTTCTTTAACCCCTGAGGACAAAGCTTTTAAAAACTTTGTGGGAAAAATGGAAATTACTGGTAACCACCATTTTCTCCTTTTCCAGCAATGTTTTCTACCCTTTTAGTGCAAGGACTACTTTGTCCTTTTCAAAATTGTTCTCAATTTTGACACAAGCAAAATGTAGAAAAAAAGATTCTACCTAAAAATTAAAGAGGCTCATTTTAGACTCGTATAAACTGAATGCTTGCAGATGCGAAATTAAATGTGGGTCAAATGATGGGATTTTTCTTTGATAAGGTAGACAAGATTGTGGGAAAAGGTGACATTAAGGGTGACATACATATTCTTTTTTCCACAAACTTTCAGTACCTTTCTGCAGCCCATATAAAACATGGGATTGTGTGGAAAAATGGTAAGTGCATTCAGGTCTAACAAAGATAAAAGAACTCACAGTAGAAAATTAGAGACAGTAGACAGTGGGTGAAGAGTTGTTTTCGAGATTTCAGATTTGCCATTCAGAGACGCATTAAACTCTCCACTGACATATCTTGTTTATTAAATGAGACATTGGGTGATTTCTATTAGTCTCTTTTCGGCTTCGGCACGGACATTCTCATTGACAAAGTGCCTAGAAACCAATCTGAGGAAGATTACCAAAGATTGAGGGAGATTTACACAACCTTGGGATAATATTCACTGCAGTGAACCTTCCCCTACTTTTTGACTGTAATATCTTTTGCCTCCATTTCTTGCTATAAATTTTAGGTTCAAAGTATTTTTAAGTATGTTGAAGTTATTTAAACCTTTTTTCAAGTTTGCATTTGAAACATTTTTTTTGCTGCTGTTTCTATTTCTTGTGTTTAACATGTAAACTATATTGAATTCTTGAGCTTCGTGATTTTTATTAACCCTTTTACCAAATATTAAAATTTCAGATGTGTCCGAATTCAAAGCATTTGCAGACGATAAAATAAATGTGGATCATAAGATGGAATTTGTTTTAGAAAGGGTAGAAAACATTGTGGGAAAAGGACAAAATGCTGGTAACCAGTATTTTGTCCTTTTCCAACAATCTTTTCAGGCACATTCTCCCCATGGTCATTAAAACTTGGGATTGTTTGGTAACAAAATGGTAAGGGTTTTATTCAAAGCAGACTGAAGTACATAATTATGTGAAGAAAGATAAGAAAAAAATTTTCTTGGGACAGGATAAGTTGAAAACGATGAGCAAATTCTCCCATTTAAAAACAATTTTTTTTATTTTGCTATACGTCAAATGTTGCCTCTATAATGAAGTATATAAAGATCCAGCTATAATCAATAAAAGGAACAAAAATGATCTGATTAAAAGGATCAACTCGGGTAACATCTTGGACTTTGTGTACTAAGATATCGAGAAAGAAAATATGAATATGCAGCACATTCCTTCCATATAAATCACTTCTGAAGTTAACCCTTAGAGCGCTGAATACCCAACAGATAATAGCAATATTTGGGGTTTTACTGTCCGCTTGAAAGTTTCATTACATTTATTCCATTATTACAGTGTTTTGCTGAAAGTTATTGTCCCGTCAGCCTTAAAAAACATGGGACCTTTTCAAAATCAGTGGGTCAGGGTTAGTTTCGTAACATCAAACTTGAAAATAATGAGATAATTAACAGTTTATATGCAAAAGCATTTTGAAGTCTCCTTTTCTTGAACAGTACAACTATAATATTAGTTAACAAGCACTGAACAGTAACAGTCTTTTAACCCATACAGCAGCTTTCACAACTGTAGTTTCCTCTGGAGCCAGTGTAGATCTAGATCAGACTGCACAAAAATTGCAATATTATCTATGATCTACACAGTCTGCTTTGCTGAGACAATCTGGACAAGAGCAACCTTGAAATTTCATTTACTTGGATTTATTTCTGACTAAAAGAAGTTGTTGAGTTTGTCTGTACTTTTTACCATATGACAAAATATTGGGCTCATCCAAATTGAAAGCATTTGCAGAAGACTACTAAAATATGGCTCTAATGATGCAAACTGGCTAAAGGTAAAAAGACATTGTTGGAAAAGGAGAAAATGCTGGTAACAAGCATTTTCTCCTCTTTCTACAATTTTTTTTAACAGCTCTCTTTGTCAGGATCGTTAAAACTTGGAATTGTGTACCAAAGGGTAAATCTGGTTATTCCTCCTTGTACTGCATGAAACTATTTACTTCTAACGAGAATGCTTTTTGAACTTAGAAGTGGGTGGAATTAAGTGCCTGTTTGCAACAATATTTGCAACAAGATAGATAAAAACAAATATGCATGTTGTCATGAAAAGACGCAATGAAAACTTGAGAACTGTGACCGAATTCCATAATGGTTCTACGTCAGTAAAAATCCAAGGTTGTTGAAAAACACAGACACATAAAAAATGTGTTGTGTTAGATGACATGGTACAAGATTATGTTATTTTCCAATCTCTCTGATTCTATCCGAAACAAATGATTTTGGGATAGATTTTATTTATCTTAAAGATCTTAACCAAAAGGATGTCTGCTATTGTTATTATCTTTAATTATCACTTCATTTCAATGGATCTAGAATTCAGTAGATTTATACTCAATAATTTTCAAAACAAGACAAATGTCCCATCAGGATCTATTTCTATGCGACATTGTTAATTCTTTAGGGAAAATCATCCTCAGCTGAACACTGTACAAGGAGCCCTGACTTGGTACATGACCTAAATGTTACAGGAAACAAAATTTCATGGGGATTTGACAAATGTGTAGCCTCTAGCATCTAGGTTGAACTCCATGACAAGAATGACAAAGTGCATGTTGACCATTTTAAGCCTAGGGTCTGTATTCACAAACTATTCTTAAGAACATTCATGGTCTTATTCTCCAAGATTTTTCTGAATTTGAAAGTAACACAACTTCTGATTGGCTAAACCAAATGGTTTAGCCAATCAGATGTAGTGCTACTTTCAAATTTATAAAACTGAGGAGAATAAGACCAAGAACGTTCTTAAGAATACTTAAGTAGTTGGTGAATACGGACATCATAAAAACCTTATATTCTGGTACATGCAGTTCAATGGAATTCTGATCATCAGACTTCAGTTCCCTTTTTCTTCTGATAAGCCAACATAATTTTGATCAAGTTGCAAGAACCAAGGACTTTTAATTGTTGGTTATTTCAGCTTCCAGGTTGTTTTTCACCGACATCATTCTGTCAATAATACCCCCATTCCACTAGGCCGCGATCTATGGCGCTCTCACAGAGCGCCGTAGATCTCCATGCAGAACGCCAAGAACGCTAACAGATCTTTAACGGATTGCCAAGATCGCCATTGGTCTACTCCCTTGCACAAAGATCCGTGGCGATCTGTTCAGAACGCCGTCACATCGCTACTTAATCGCTTAAATCGCTATCCAAAAGCAACTTGAACGTAAACATCGTAACTGGAGCGCTATCAGATCGCACAAGAGTGAAAATGTTCGCCAGTATGCCGGTCATCGAGCTCCGATGTGATCCAATAGCGACCATTAGAGATGCAGAAGCGGTCGGTGATCTGGTTGTTATCTTAGCGGGAGTGTCCTCATAATCACCAATCCGGCAGCGATCTGAGGCGATCTACGGCGCTCTGTATGAGCGCACAGAGTGCCGTAGATCGCGGCCTAGTGGAATGGGGGTATAAGACATGTTTATTCAATACCACAGTGAGAGATCCTTGCTAATTATCCTGAACCTCTACAAGATATGCTGACTATGTGGGAACTCTCCTGGTGGTCAACATGATCTGTAAATTTATTTTTATCAATTTGTAACTAACCATTCCATTTATCTCATTACCACACAGCAAAAATGTAGAATTGTCCAAATAGAAAGCATTTACAATTGACATTTCAAACATGGATGAAAGTCGAAAACTTTGTGGGAATAGGAGAAAATGCTACTGGTTACCAGTATTTTCTCCTTTTCCCACAATGTTTTCAAAAGCCATTATCAAACTCCAAAACTGCTCTTTTTTTACTGAATGTTATAGTCCACTTTCTTTAGTCACTGGCATAGAAATATATTCTTTGTATAAATGGATGAATATTTCACATTTCCAGGGCAACAAAAAAAACCCCAAGGTATGTAACTCCAACACAGAAATATGGTGTTGTCATTATCACCTTGCCTATCTTCAGAAAAAAATTTATTTAAACAATGACTGTAACAAAAAAATATCTTGCTGAAAAATATATTATTGCTTCCTGTACTTTCTGCTCCCATCTAGAAATCAACCCTAGAAAATATACATTTAGTTCCAATTTACCAAGTGTGAAATGACGACTGGTGCATGCCCTACAATTTTGATAATTAGCTAAAAAGTTGCCTTGTGTACATAGTGTCTAAACATTGACCAAAATTAATATTCTCCTGATTTTGGGACCCTTAGGAAAGCCATTAACTCTTTACCACACAATCCTGACTTTTAATGACCCTAAGAAAAAAAAAAGCCTTTAAAAACATTGTGGGAAAAGGAGAAAATGCTGGTAACCAGCATTTTCTCGTTTTCCCACAATGTTTTCTACCGTTCCAAAGACAAATTTCAATTTTTGAGTCACATTTATTTTGTTGTCTGCAAAGGCTTTCAGTTCGGACAAGCCTGAAATTTCGTCATTCAGTATAGAGTTAACTCTTTACCACATGGCAAAATTTAAGACCAGTCCAAACTCAAAGCATTTGCAGACGACAAAATAAATGTGACTCAAATTTCGAAGTTGTTTTGGGAAGGGTAGAAAACATTGTGGTTACCAGCATTTTCTCCTTTTCCCACAGTGTTTTCAAAAGGCTTCTTTTTCAGGGTCGTTAAAAGTCGGGATTGTGTGGTAAAGGGTTAAACAACACTGGGGATGTAGAAGTTGAATTTCTTGTCTACAAATGCTTTCCCATAATTAAGTTTTTTGGAGGAATTTTTTCCCTGTATCACGATGTAGTAAGTATAGTTGGCTGTGAGACAAAAATAGCCATCTTAAGTTCTCTTTTCACCAATAATGGGCACAACTTACTGGTTTCTACGCCATGAAGTCAATACAACATATCTTGTACAATGCTAAAAAAGGAATGACTCTTGAAGCAGCAACCATGGAGGAATATTTAGCCAAGATTCAAACTTGCAAAACCCTGATTCACCTTTACTTTTCCTATATATGTAATTACCAGAATAGAAACAAGTCACTATATTAGCAATCCTCCAGGAACAAGAGATTTAATGCATCTTCATAAATGCATTATAATATTTATCTACCAAGCAAGTTGTCACATAATATGGATACATTTTGCCTAACAAATGGCACAGTCATAGGGTAGGATGGTCCTTTAGCTTACAGAAAAGTTACCAATAACTTCAAGTTTTGATCTACGATCAGACGGTACCGGTTGATACGGACTGATACTTTTTGCAGAAGCATTAAACCGCCTTTTCACAGATTGTGGCTCAAATATATGAGCCATGCTCTGGCAAAAGGGGGCTTAATGCATCTCCGTAGTCCATCATACCAAGAAAGCCATCACATACTTATGGATCCATAATAGCCACTTTTTTAACAACCGACTCAATCATGAGGTAGACTGATCCTTTGACATACAGAAAATTGACCAATAGCGAAAAGTTTCGGCCCAGGTCAGCCTGCGCGGACTGCGCAGGCTTACCTGGGTCGATACTTTTAGCAGATGCATTAAGCCCCCTTTTCACAGAGCATGGTTCATATGTTAAGAAACAATGAAGTCTTACAGATGTTCAATGACTGCCGTAAGAGGAAACATACCAAAAAGGTCAAGGTCTAGCACTTTTGAGGGCTTCTCTTGAAAATACAAGAACAGCACAATGCTGTCTACCACTGTATGTCCAATTTGTCAACCCTTCAACCCTTTACCACACAATCCCCATTTTCAACAACCCTGAAGGAGAAGGCTTTTGAAAACAATGTGGGAAAAGGAGAAAATGCTGGTAACCAGCATTTTCTCCTTTTCCCACAATGTTTTCTACCCTATCAAAGACAAAAATCATAATTTCAGCTACATTTATTCTGTCGTCTGCAAATGCTTTCAATTCGGTCGAGTCCAAAATTTTGTTGTTTGGAAAAGACTTAACCTGACAAGACAAGCCCTCTTGTAGACCATAGCAACTTTAGTTCTGGTTCTAGCAGTGGCAATTTCACTTTTACAGGGGGTCCGTTTCCATTCATCAATGTAAATATCTCCCAAAAGGAAAATGTGATGTCTCCTTGAACTGTCATTAATTTCACTTTTCATTTTTCGTTAGAAACTAAATTCACCAGAAGGCACTATATTTGTGGAATAGGAAGAAAACAAGGGATAATTAACAGCGACGTATAATTCCGCCCCATTGACATCTACTTCTGTTGAGTGGATTTGCCCTATAATCCCTCCTTTTTTCTCCCTAATTAGAGGAAATGGTTTCGGAAAAGTAAGTCAGGATTTTTCATCTTAGATTATCGAAAAAACCTAAATCTGGTTTTGCTAGAGGCTCTCGAGACCTTTTTAGTCGATACTCTCACTAAACAATCCTTTTTTTAAAGACCCTTTCATAGTTTTTCAAAACACAGTAGGAGGAGAAAATAATACTGATAAGCATTTTCTTCATTTACACAACGTTTTATACCCTTTCAAAGATAAATATCATTGTTTAACTCTTTACCAAACTAGCATTTTCTCCTTTTTTTAAACAATATTTTCTAACCTTCCAGAGACAAATGTACCACTTAAGCTACTTTTTTAAATTGTTGTCTGCAAATGCTTTGAAATTTTACCTGTTAAAAAATTTCATTGTGCATCTTTTCTTGACTATAAATTTTCATTTTGGTATATTTCTCGCTCGTATTAAAACCATTTTTTTTTTTTAAAACAAGAGAAAAAAAAACTCCTACCACACAATCCTGAGATTTATCAACCCTGAAAGAGAAGGCTATTAAAAACATTGTTTGAATAGAAGAAAATAATGGTTACCAGCATTTTCTCCTTTCCCACAATGTTTTGTTTCTTATCAAGGACTGAAATCATCATTTGAGGTATATTTACACTGACTTCTGCACAATGGTTTCAATTCCGTCCAGTCCAAAATTTTATTGTTTGGTTAAGGGTTACTCTTAGGCTGCTAAGCTTGACTAACTGACCATTTACAGACAGTGTAGGTCCAAGAGAATGTGCAGTCTGATCTTGATCTACACTGTCCGGTAAAGAGATATTTTTCTTCAAAAAAGCAAGTTTGAAATAGCCTTATTCAGACTTTTTGTAAAGGCTTAAAAGCTTCATTTCACATATTTGGCAGATAAAGGGTTTAAAATTCAAATAGAAATATCTCTTTACCTTTCCTTGCATGATCATGCGGACTGTCAGGATAGAAGGGGCAATTGGGGTCGTGTTTTCGTTTCCTTGCACCATGTTGGGTTCTGTTGCCATGTCACGATTCACAATACGAGATAAAAATGTAGCGTTTAAAACGCTACCTGGCCTAGGTTGAAAGTCTTTCTTCTCTCCTGTTTTATAGCTTTAAATACCCAATCTGAAAATACAGAAAATCAGCAAATTGAAACAAAATGTATGATACTCACAAACATTATCTCGCTCTATCATTTTTCACATTCTACTTAACAACCAAATGCTTTGATTACCCCACAAAGTGGGTTTATGAATATGATATAATGCAAATTTGTTTTTTCTTGTGCATTTTTACATAGTTGAATAACATCATACATCACAATAATTGTATAATTTGTAAGGAATTCTTTAACCATTATTATGTAACAATGAACAAGAAAAAATATGCCATTATTATGACGCATATTTTTTCTTGTGCGTTCTTACATGACAATGGTTGATGAATTTCTTGGAAATAATTCAACCATTTATATGTAAGAATGTACAAGAAAAAATAAGCATCATAATAAACACATTGCAAGGAAATGCCTCACTATTTATTCCATAAAAATCTCAACATTTGAGTCACAAACTAGGTCTGCAAATGTTTTCAATATAGTTGAGTCTCAAACTTTGTTATCCTCTGGTCGAAAATAATAGTTCTGCAATTTCTCTCTCAAAAATCTTTCCATAATCATGTAAATTATTTAACTCTTTACCATACAGCAAAGTTTTTGACCTGTCAAAATTGAAAGCATTTGCAGACAACAAAATCAGTATGTCTAAAACATCGAAATTTGTTTTTTTGTTTGGATAGAAAACATTAGGGAAATTGTTGGTTACCAGCATTTTCTCCTTTTTTCACAATGTTTTCAAAAGCCTTGCTTCTCAGAGCCATTTAAACTTGAGATTGTGTAATCAAAGGTCACTGGTGAAAAAAAAGTCCTTGATACCAATGGTATCTGATATCATAGCAAAAATTAATTAACTCTAAGAGCTCTGTGGAATAAATCCCACATACATTTTTAGCTCCACTGGCCGAAGGCCAGAGAGCTATTGTCATGGTGTTGTGTCCGTCGTGCGTCCATCCGTCCGTCCGTCCGTAAACTTTTTCTTTAAAAAACTTCTCCTCAGAAACTATTGACTGGATTTTTACCAAATTTCACAGGAATGTTCCTTTGGTGGTCCTCTTTCAAATTCCTTCAAATAATTGTGTTCCATGAAGAATTCTGGTTGCCATGGCAACCATAGTAAAAAACCTTTAAAAATCTTCTCCTCCCAAACTGCTACTTGGATAGCATTATTATTTTGCAGGAATGTTCCTTAGATACAGGTTTACAGAATTCCTTAAAAAAAAAAAAGATCTGTTAAAAAACATGGCTTTTATGGGAGACTCATTTTCCTTTTATGGTATAAAGTAAAATCTTTGAAAAATTTCTTCTCTAAAACTATTCATTGGATTTCATTGTTGTTAGCTCCACTGGCCGAAGGCCAGCGAGCTATTGTCATGGTGTTGTGTCCGTCGTGCGTGCGTCCGTCCGTTCGTGCGTCCGTAAACTTTTTCTTTAAAAAACTTCTCCTCAGAAACTATTGACTGGATTTTTACCAAATTTCACAGGAATGTTCCTTTGGTGGTCCTCTTTCAAATTCCTTCAAATAATTGTGTTCCATGAAGAATTCTGGTTGCCATGGCAACCAAAGTAAAAAACCTTTAAAAATCTTCTCCTCCCAAACCGCTATTTGGATAGCATTATTATTTTGCAGGAATGTTCCTTAGATACAGGTTTACAGAATTCTTTAAAAAAAAAAAGATCTGTCAAAAAACATGGCTTTTATGGGAGACTCATTTTCCTTTTATGGTATAAAGTAAAATCTTTGAAAAATTTCTTCTCTAAAACTATTCATTGGATTTCATTGTTGTTTTGCAGGTAAGTTCCTATGGTGGTTGTCTACCAAATTGTTTCTTCAGTGAGCTAAAATGCAGGATTGAATGATAATTGTTAAAAACTTCCTTTCGCCATTATAGAAATATCAGGCCTGTGGAGCAATACAGGCGCTCAAGCGCCTCTAGTTAGTTTAGAAATACGACCAAAATAATTTACCCTTTACCACACAAGCCCGACTTTCCACAAGACTTTCCTAAACATTGTGAGAAAAGGAGAAAATGCTGGTAGCCAGCATTTTTTTTCCTTTTCCTGAAATGTTTTCTCTCTATCAAAAAGAACTTCCACAATTTGAGCCATATTGATATGCTGTCTGCAAATGCTTTGGGTTTGGACACGTCCAAATTTTTGTCATGTGGTAAAGGGTTAAAATATTATGATGGCTGTAGTCTACAGTGTTTCAGATAAGTGGACAGTGTAGAATAAAGATCAGACTGCATGTTTTGTGCAGTCTGATCTTAATCTAAACTGGCCCCAAAGGCAACTACAGTTATAAAAGGCACTTTTAGGGTTAACAGAAGACAAACCTGATCAGTGTCAAAGGATATGGTTACCTGAGGCCTGCTTGATATTAATTCTAAGGTTTTACCAGACAACAAAATTTTGGAATCACCCATACTGATATGAAAACATTAATTTTGCAGATGACAAAACATAAAATGTGGTTGGATTTGTCTTCAAACAGCATATTTAAAATCTAGGATTTTTTCAGCAAACGTTTAACTCTTTACCACACAATCACGACTTTTAACGACCCTGAGAAAGAAGCCTTTTGAAAACATTGTGGGAAAAGGAGAAAATGCTGGTAACCAGCATTTTCTCCTTTTCCCAAAATGTTTTCAACCCTTTCCAAAACGAATTTCAATTTTCCAGTCATATTTAATATGCCATCTGCAAATGCTTTCAATTTGGACCCATCTATAACTTTGTTGTTTGGTAATGAGGTAACTCTTTTAACAACCCTGGGGAAGAGGGCTTTTGAAAACATTGCGGGAAAATGAGAAATGCTGTTTGCAAGTATTTTCTCCTTCTCCCACAACATTTTCTACCCTTTGAAATAGAAATTTCACATTTTGAATACAACTTGTTGTCTTAAAATGCTTAGACAGGGCTAAAATTTTGTCACCTGGTACAGAGTTAAATGAAAATCCCCAGCCAATAATAAAAACCCAAAAGCTGCAATTTCAAAGTTCTTATCACTAAAAACATCTCACCAAATCAGACAGTATAGATCCAAGATCAGACTTGTCAATTTGATGCAGTCTGATCTTGAATCTTCACTGTCTACAAAAGCACAGCAAGGCACAAAAAGTAGCCTAAGGGTTAATTAGTAACAGAAAAACATAATCTGTGTTACAGATATTATTACATAAACTCCTGATTGATATCCAAGTCTTCACCAGTCATCAAAATTTTAGAGCAGTCCACACTGAAAACATTTACAGATAGCAAATTAACTCTTTACTGCTGACAAATATGCAGACTGGTCCAAATTCATTGCATTTACAGACGACAATTCACATGTAGCTCAAATGATGAAAAATTGTCTTTGATAGGGTAAAAAAACATTGTAGGAAAAGGAGAAAAAGCTGGTCACCACCAGTTTTTTCCTTTTCCCAAAATGTTTTCAAAAGGCTTCTTTCTCATGGTCGTTAAAACTGATGATTATTTGGTAACAGGTTAAATGTTGCTCAAACTAAGAGATTTATTATTGAAAGTATGGAAAACATTGTTGAAAAAGGATAAAATGCTGTTTTCCAAAAACAAAACCAGATCAACTTTAGAGTCACATTTACTCTGTGGACTGCAAATGCTTTCAGTTTGGACAAGTCAAACACTTTTCCATTTGGTAAAGAAGTAATTCTGTTGCTTTTAGTAAGGCAATGGGTAATAGCACATGACCTCTTGCTTGCAGCTTTCTGCGAACAACTTTTGAAACTTTTCACATAATTATAATTCTACATACATTTTACTTGTGTTTATTATCCATATATATGTGTAATAATAGGATGTTTACAAAGTTATGCAAAACACACTTCCATTCTATGATACAAATCTAAATAGTGAAAAGTCTGTTACCATGGCTATAACATATTATTACAGAAAGACAAAAATCCAAGCACAAAGAACACACGTTTTTTCAATCTAGTGTACACTGTAACGACTGAAGATGACTTGCCAATATTCAATAAATATAGGCTGTTGACAAGCTCTCCTCATCAGTCAATGTGTGACAATTTTCTCTCTATCAAGGATTTGTTCGATACAGACTCCGAGAATAAATCAATGCTACGTAAATCCATGCATGTCTTTTTCCCCTCCATTTTGTTTTCAAAATCTCCTCTCCTTCCTTAATCCCCACAGGCATCAATCGTAATGAGATGCATCTTCTACTTTTTTTTCGCAGGATTTAAGTCCTAAAGTGCTGAATAAACCTAATGCATGCTTTCAGTTTGGAATATGACAACTCAAAGAAATGCAATTTCAAGGTTGATTTTGTCCAGTATGTCTCCACTAAGGATCTCTATTCACCAAATATCCTAAAAGTAACACAATTTAGTGCAATTGAGAATATTCTTAGGACTTCAAAATAATTTGCATGCAATTTAAAACTGTTCATTAAAATAGACCCTATGAATAAATTTTGGACTTGTCTTTACTGAAAGCATTTGCTGACAACCAATTGTAACATAGCTTAAAGAGGCCCTGATACTCATTTTCAGCCAGTTTTAACTCATTTTGTCTTTATTTTATCAAACTACAGTCATTTTCATATCTTCATGCCAAATATTGCGCCTCACGGTTGCAAGGTTGCTTAGATTACGGTCGATAGAAAATGCATTTCGCTGACTTGCGGCCTTCCATGTAAACAGACTCGTCGTTTCCGGTTTTTGAATCGAAGATTTCGATATGTCCGTTATACACTCGGGTAGATTCGTATGATGATCATGCATTCTCTCAAGTGACTATATTTGACCTTCGCCCTGTGTCTAATGAGGTAAACGAAGGTAAATGGAGGCTTCTCTGTTGCAGCCTCGATTTTCAGACGGAGGTCGCGGCCTATATATGCAAATTACACCGTATCCGACTCTAGGCGGAAACCAACGATAAATTTCCATGACGCACCGCCATTGTTTACAGCTCCGATCGTCAGCCAGTTTTCTTCTGACCAATGTTCGGTTTCTAATACAAATCTCTGTGTTTCTTTTTTTTCCAAGTACACCATATATGTCAGTAATTTATCCATGTTTACACAAAGGACTGATTTCTGTACCATTCTAACTTGTTTGAAATTTAACAGCGTTTTTGCTCACCGGCTGTAGACGGGGATCTTTAAAAAAATTGGGATTTGTTTTAGAATGGGTAGAAAACATTGTGAGTAAAGGAGAAAATGCTGGTAATAAGCATTTTCTCCTTTACCCTAAATGTTTTCAAGAAGCCTTCTCTCCAAGGCTAAAATGAAATCAGGTTTGTTCAGTAAAGCGTTAAAATACATGTAAGTGCCAAAGTGAAACTGGCAAAATTGCACAAGAACTGAATAACAGTTTTAACTCTTTACCAAACGACAAAAATTTAGACTGGTCCATATTGAGAACATTTGCAGTCAACAAAATAAATGTGACTAAAAAATTGAAATTTGTTCAAGGAAGGGAAGAAAACATTGTGGGAAAAGGAGAAAACGCTGGTTACCAGCATTTTCTCCTTTTCCCACAATGTTTTCAAAAGGCTTCTTTCACAGAGTCGTTAAATCTCGGGATTGTATGGAAAAGGGTTAAGGGCCTAAAGATTGTGTCATACTCGAGCACTGATTAATCCTTACCACACAATCCCGAGTTGTAACAACCCCGAAGAAAAATCCTTTGGAAAACCTCGTAGCAAATGCTTTTAATATGAACCAGCCAAATTTTTTTTTGGTTTGGTAAAGACTTAAATCATTAATCAATTTTTTTCCAAGTCTGATCAAAATTTCCCTGTATGAAGTGTTGAATTAAGTAATAAAGCCTATGCCTGAGACAGAAAATCAGTGTTTGTAAGTTTCTCAGAAAGACCCGAGCCAGGAGATCAATAACTGTATGTGTGACCAGTGTCAGATTTGCCAAGAATGAGTTTCAAATGACCAGTTATTCACTTCGTTAATAGTTAGCTGAACCTCACAAGAGAGAAATAAACTGGGAGTTCTTTCTTCCTTATTTATGGAGATTGTCGGATGTTGACAGCTGTTGTTTCAGATGAAGGTTCTTTTCACTGTGTCTTACATTTCACCTCTTACATTTCCTTGCTACTACATGAGTCAACCCTTTACCAACAATCCAGAGTTGACAACCCTGCAGATAAAGGCTTTTCAAAACATTGTAGGAAAAGGACAATATGCTAGTAACCAACATTAAAATTTTCCTATTCAAAGAACGCTATATTCCCCCTTCAGAGCATTAATTTCCAATGTCATTCACTTTAGACATTTCTTTTTTCTTGGACTACTTCTCCGTTGCCGTTTTGTCCAAGACAGCTTTATGTTTAACTCTTCACAAGATGACAAAATTTTAGACTGGTCCAATTGAATATATTTGCAGAAGACAAAATTAATGGCTCTTGAAAACTTAAAATTGCATTCAGAAGGATACAAAACACTATGGGAAAAGGAGAAAATGCGGGTTATCTTTAGCCACTATGTTTTCATAAGCCTTTTTTCTCGAGGCAAAACTTGAGATTGTTTGGTAATGAGTTTTGTAATGGTTTAAAAAAATCTGCACATATTTATCAGTCTAGGCAATCCCATTTTTTCCACATCTTTCTTTGTTAATAATAACAGTTATTACGAGGAATAATTCCTCTGAAACCATTTTGGAGACAGAGATGCAGACTAACAATATTTTCTACATTTCCCACAATGTCTCTACTCTTTAAAAGAACAAATTCAATCATTCGAGTCCCATTCAATTGTTCATCTGCAAATATTTTGAATTTGAATGAGTCTAAGTCTCCCTTCTGGTAATGGTCTGATGTGTATTTAAACCCTCCCTCATGAAGAAATCTTTAGAAAACACTGTAGGAAAAGGAGAAGATGCAGGTAACTAGCATTTTTTCCTTTTCCCTTCGATGTTTTCCATCCTTTGAAAGACAAATCCAATCTCCAATCAATTAATATTACATTTAAAATTGTTGGCTGAAAATGCTTTCAATTGGACAAATTGAAAATTTTGTCATTTGGTAAAGTTTTAAAATATGGCACTTACTTTATCATTTTTTCAAAACTATATAATGCTTTGAAAGCATCAATCCATTTATTTTTTTTTAACAAAATAATGCAGAACTTTAACTTTGAACCTCTATCATCTACAAAAAAAATGTCAATGTATTGTGCAAACTATACTAAATATGGTATAAAAATTACTTGTCAGGAGGTTGAACAATGCAAATAAATGGAAACTGAAATTCACACTTGTACTAAAGTGATGCAAACAATTTCTTTGTTTAATCATTTCCAAGCTACTGTTCTCTGCAAACATTGCGATGTGAGATGTTTTTGAGCCATACTCAAGATCCCAAAATCTAGTGTGATGAAGGGATGCAAAAGTCTCTGATTGATAAATTAAATTAACTCTTTACCACACAATCCTGAAATTTAAGAGAAGGCTTTTGAAAACATTGTGGGAAAAAGAGAAAATGTTAGTAACCAGCATTTTCTCCTTTTCCACCAATGTTTTCTACCCTATCATAACAAAAAAAAGTATTATTTAAGCAACAATGAATTTGTCGTCTGCCAATGCTTTCAATTTTGTCCAGTCCAAAATTTTGTAGTTTGTTAAAGAGTTAAGAGAATATTTAACTCTTTACCAAACGACAAAATTTCAGACTGGTCCAAATTGAAAGCATTTGCAGACGACAAATAAAAGATGGCTTAAATAGTGGAATTTGTAATTGACAGAATAGAAAACATTGCGGGAAAATGAGAAAATGCTGGTTACCAGCTTTTCTCCTTTTCCCACAATGTTTTCAAAAGGCCTCTTTCCAAGGGTCATTAAAACTCGGGATTGTGTGGTAAAGGGTTAAAAGGAGAATGTATCGTTTAGTATAAAAGCCTGCAGAATTATTACAAATTTTTTTCTCAATCAATTATCACTTTGAAAGAATCCCCATTCACATTTTCCCCAATCTATAGCACATTTAGACAAAAGCATTTACTGCTGGTAATGTATTGTTGGTATTGCTTTTTCTCTTCTTTTTCTATAAAGCTGAAATAGCCAAAAAATTCTGATTCATAACTGTATTTATCATAACAATTCTTGGTAAAAGTTTAAAATTGATCAGAATGCTGTCAGTAAATATTGTCTGTTTGTGTTAATCCCAAATTCTTGTTTGTTTGAAGTGTATATTCAGTAATAAACCCAAACAAAGTGAACAGCTTTGGTTCAATCTTTATTGTTTAACCCTATACATGTACCAATTACAGTAACTCTTTACCAAACTGCAAAATTTTGGACTGGACCAAATTGAAAGTATTTGCAGACAACAAATTAAAAGTCATTAAAATGATGAATTCTGTCTTTGATAGGGTAGAAAACATTGTGGGAAAAGCCAGCATTTTCTCCTTTTCCCATAATTTTTTTCAAAAGCTTTCTTTCTCAGGGTCGTTAAAAGTCTGGACTTTGTGGTAAAAGGTTAAATATCTTAAGTTTTAATGAATGTAAGAAAGCCTGGGAAACATCATAGAAAAGGAAGAATGCTGGTAACATTTTAAAGTTGATTTGCAGCATTTCAGCAAAACTTGGTTTGTCACTTGCAAATGCTTTTAAGTCTCTACCAGTCAATAAAATTCTAGGACTTACCCAATCGAAAGCCCTATCAGATGACTGAATATTAGTATGACCCAAATACTGACCTTAGTTTATGGAAGGTTCACACATTTTGTGGGAATAGGAAAAAAATATGTCAACCAGCACTTTCTCTAATTTCCCACAATGTTTTCAAAAGCCTTCTTGTTTAGTGGGGGATTGTGTACCAGTCTAAAATTTATTCACTTGGTAAGGAGTTACAGGTAACTTTGTAAACTTTAGCAAACATCAACAACAGCAGCAGCTGCAAGAAACGACAGCAGAGCCTGAACTCTTTTCAACACAACAAAATTTTGGACCAAAACATATGAGCCCTGCTCTGTGAAAAGGGGGCTTAATGCATCTGCAAAAAGTATCGACCCAGGTCTGAGCCTGCGCAATCTGCGCAGGCTGACCTGGGCCTAAACTTTTCGCTATTGGTCAATTTTCTGTGTGTCCAAGGACCAGTCTGCCTAAAGATTAAGTTGGTTGTAAAAAAAAGTGGCTATTATGGATCCATAATTATGTGGTGGTTTGACTGGGGTGATGCACCACGGGGATGCATTAAGCCCCCTATTGCCAGAGCATGGCTCATATTCAAAGCATTTGCAGATGACAATATTACCCTCCTCTTTTTCCGACTTTTTCATTCCACAAAAACATTTTCTAACTCTTAAACTTTTTACCAGACAACAAAATTTTAGACTTGCCCAAATCGAAAGCATTTGCAGACAAATTGTGAGAAAAGTAGAAAATCCTGGTTACCACCATGTTCTCCTTCTTCAAAAAATGTTTTCAAAGGCTTTCTACATCAAAGTTGTGAAAACACCAAAGTGTGTTGTTCAGTACAAAACTCTCAGTAAAACATACTTATTCCTAGACAACACATACCATTTGGATCTTAACTCTTTTCCACACAAACCCCAAGTTTTAACTATCCTAAGAAAGAAAGCTTTTAAAAACATTTTGAGAAGAGGAGAAAATGCTGGTAACCAGTATTTTCTTCTTTTCCAAAAATGTTTTTATACCCTAGAAAGACAGGTATCATCAACTGAGCTAAATTCAATTTGTAATCTTCAACTGCTTTCAATTTAGTTAAGTCCAAAACTTTATTGTTTGGAAAAGGATTTATGAAAAACAAAAAGCCTATGATGCACAGAGTTTAAGCAAAGAGACAATTTACCAAGTGCTTGTACAGCTATTTCAATTCCTTTTATGCAAATTAGGGCAATATATTTTCCAACATTTATTTCAAATTTTACTGGTAAACTTTCCTTTTAGTTTATAAATAAATGACTTTTGCAAAAAAAAAAAACACACACACACATCCCCTCACTACAAAAAATCAATTTGTTTGAACATGGCATGGTACATTTTTCCTGTGTTTTGTCTATTTTCATCTTACAAATCTATAATAAACACAAAAAACTTTGTAATCTGCTTAACAAAAATTCTCAAATCTGCCCAAACAATATTATTTCAAATAAATTCCCTTTACCTTGTCCAAAAAATACTTAGTATCTTTCATAAATTAATACTTGAAAATTCAAATATTATTGACAAGTACAGTTGAATAATTTTTTGGAAAAAACAAAAACTGAAATAATGTCTCTGACAATTTTTATATTGTTTTATCAATATTTCTGGGAAATAGGAAAAAGATGCCATAAATTTAAATATGGTACATATTTATGATTTAACAAAATGAAGGGTCAAACAAATGAAAACACCCTTGAACACAACAAAAGCATTTACCCTTCACTAAACAATCCCTGGTTAAACAAACTATACATACTGGCTTTTGAAAAAATATTGTGGGAAAAGGAGAAAATGCCGATTACCAGCATTTTCTCCTTTTTCTCGCAATATTTTTTATCCTTTCAATTAACAAATCCTATCATTGAGGCCAAATTCATTTTTTTTGGCATGTAAAGGCTTTAAAAATGGAAAAAGTCTATGGTTTTGTCATCTGGGACAGGGTTAATTGTGACAAACATCCAGAGAAAATGTTCTACTTCATTGAACTTTCACTTGACATGACTTTTTGAAATGCAAAGCTTTACAATAAGGTATTATGATATAATAAACACATACGCAGTTACTTCATTTTTGAACTAAGCACTCCTTAATTGGAAGTATTAACTGTAATTCCTTGAATAAATTACATCATTAATCCCCAGAAAGCTTACAAAAGTTACAGCTAATCTTCTTATACCAGTTTTAGGTCTACAAAATATTTTACCTAATTCTTCCCAATATACATATTTATTTGAGGAGCTCATAGCATAAAATTATGGATCCATAAAGTCAATTTCTCTAACAACCGACTGACTCATGAAGCAGATTGGTTCTTGGACAAGCAGACAAAATACAAATAGTAGAACACCTCAGCCCATGTCAACCTGTGTGAACTGCACAGGCTGACATGGGCCAATACTTTTTGCAGATGCATTAACCCTTTACCACACAATGACGACTTTTGACGCCCCTGAAAGAGAAGGCTTTTGAAAACATTGTGGGAAAAGGAGAAAATGCTGGTTACCAGCATTTTCTCCTTTTCCCACAACGTTTTTCTACCCTATCAAAGAAAAATCATTTCATATGAGCCACGTTAAAACTGTCATCTACAAATGCTTTCAATTTGGACAGGTCTAAAATTCTGTCGTGTCGTAAAGGGTTAAACCTCTTTTTGAAAGAGTATAACTCATTTACTTTTTTTAATTACTATACCTTCTTTGTTTTGATAATGCAACTGTGAATTGCAAGGTCGCTGAAAAGGCCTTCAAATAATTTTATGATTTCGAACGGCTTGACCAGATCAGATATCAGATCAAACAAAACATACAGAAATGTTGATCATAGATCAGACAATATATTCTGAAGTCTGACCATTATATGCTCTGTCAGCAAAAGCAGCTGAAGTTTTCCCTAACATTCTTCAAGTTATTTCACTCTTTCAGCACCAAAAATTTTATCTCAACCTCTATTGATGGTTGAAAATACCATCTAATAAAACTCAAAAACATTTTAATCCTACAGGCTTGACTTAAAACAAGCACATGGATGGTATTGATCCAAGATCTAACGGAACATTCTGTGCAGTCTGATCTTGGTCAATGCCATCCACAGAAGTTAACTAGAGCTGTCACTGAATGTGACTTAATACCCCCGCTTGCGCTTTGACAGAAAAAGTGTGAAGTTCAAGGGGAGATAATTCCTCAACCAGGAGGAGTTGACACTTGAAAATTGCGTCTTGCAAACCTTCAATATATGTGCAAAGTTAAAATACAATTGAAGGAAAACTGTAGGAGGAGTTCGCGACACAAAATTACTAGTATTTTGTACACAGACGGACACACGGACGGACAGACAGGCTGATTCCAGTATACCCCCCGAAAACATTCGTTTTGCGGGGGTATAAACATTTTCAGTTCTTTACAGGTCTCTAATAATACTGGACAGGTACTTGGTCCCTGCTGTATTGTGAAAGCATCAACATTAGAACTGTTAACTACACTTCTTTGACATTGATCTTGAACCAATAATTTGGCCTTGAAAGGCCAATTGGCAGCCAAAAGTAAACAATGCCAAGTTTAAAATGCAATTAAATTTTACCCTTTACAACACAATTCCAACAATTAACAACCCTGAGAAAGTAGGCTTTCAAAACCATTGTGGAAAAGGGAGAAATGCTGGTAATCAGCATTTTTTGTTTTTTCCAACAATGGTTTCTAACTAATTAAAGACAAATCCTATCATTTAAAAAACATTTGAATTGTAGTTAATTCCTTTTATTCTGATTAGTGTAGCATTTTACCATCTGGTAAAAAGTTAAATCATACCATTTCAAAGCATTAAAGTTACTGAAAATTAGACCAACTGTTATTACAAGATCTGTCCAAGTGTTAGTCACAGGCAGAAAAATGACTTTTACAACTATGTAAAAAGTTCCCAAGTTACTTTTGTTTACAGTCTAAAAACTGGTTATTTTACTTTATACCAATTGATTTTGATAATCCAAATCTTAAACTTTTGTTTTTTGTTTTAGTGCTTGTCTGTATGTTTGTATCGTGTTTAACAATGTTTCAACATCTCAGATGCACATGAACTTATGCTTTTATGGAATCTCTTCCACAATGTTCTTCCAGAGTCACTGGCTGCTTTCCACATAACCATTGTCAAAACAATGATCAGCTGTGGAAGAGAAATGGACACTGCACAATGAATAACATCAATCCTCAGAAAGACTTTGTTAGGCTAAAATTAAAGCCAGTAACCCCCTGATTTCAGGTCTTGCCAACTCGTCTTTGGTTTCAACCAATCAGAGATCATTGGCTAATTTTGTACCACTTTTAACCCTTTACTCTGGCCCGTCTTCCAAACAATCCTGTGTTTTAATGACACTGAAGAAAGAGGTTAATGAAAACATTGTGGGAAAAGAAGAAAATGCTGGTAACCAACATTTTCTTCTTTGCCCATAATGTTTTCTTTCCTTTCCCTTTCATATGCTGCTGTCAATTCTGTCACCCTGAATTTGTCATTGGCAAATGCAATCAATCTGGTTGATTGATTGTTTGGTGTTTAACGCCGTTTTCAACATCATTTCAGTTATATCGCGGCAGCCAGTGCACCTATCCATGCTTTCCTGGAGTCTCTTTTACCAGTATTCCGCACCATTTTCTTTCCAAGCCACTGGCTGCTTTCCCACATAACCATCGTCGAGAAAATGGTCAGCGGTGGGGGAGGAATGAATCCTGTCACAATGACTATCATCAATCCTCGGAAAGAAATTGGCCGAGCCAGGGATCGAACCCACAACCCCCTGTTCTCAAGTCCTGTACGCTACCGACTGAGCTACTGGGGCTCGGCCAATCAATCTGGACCAGCCTAGAAATTTGTTGCTTGGTTAAAAGTAGGTTAAAAGTGAAATACATCTGCAGAATAAACTGATGTTTTCAGTTTGGGAGAGTGAAAATGAATTATTTGGATAACGGATTAACTGTTAAATAGCTCATTAATCCTCAACCAAACAACAAAATTTTGGACTAGAACAAATTGAAAGCATTTGCAACAACAAAATAAAAAATGTAACTCAAAATTGTGTTTCTGTCTTTGGTAGACAACATTGTAGGAAAGGTAACAAGCATTTCTCCTTTTCCACCATGTCTTCAAAAGCCTTTTTTTCAATATCTTTGAAAATTATGTGGTTAATAATGGTTAAGACTTGATGCTTTAGCAAACCACAAAATTATAGATTAGTCCAAATTAAAAGCCTTTGCACACAACAAATCTCAAAAATTGAAATTTGGTTTGGGAAGGGTAGAAAACATTATGGGAAAAGGAGATAATGCTAGTTGCTCCTTTTACAATATTTTCAAAAGGCTTCTCTCTCAGGGTCCTAGATTGTGTGGTAAAGAATTAAAAACCATTTCTTCAATTGTCACATCATTTCCCAAAGTCTTACTATAGTTGTGCTGTAGAATCTAAATGGACAATTCAGGAGGAAGGGGTCACACATGGATACATTTTTTTGTCTGAAAATATTGAAACATCTTTTTTTCCTACCAGGTTATTATAAACTGTTTCCATGGCAACAGAAAAAGCTGAGAAATTGGTACAGAGCTGATCATGGCTGCACGTGACTTTTCCTCCGATTTTCTATCAGGTGTCGTAATACAATACATCATTGGTTCTTACATCATATTAGCATCAACAATTTTCCTTGGTACAATATGTTTTAATCCTTCACCAGACAACAGAATTTTAGTAAGGTAGACATTGAAAGCATTTGCCAGCGACTTAAAAGTGACTCATATGAAGGGATTTTGTTTGAAAGAGTGTAAGTCGTGTGAAAAGGAAAAGATGCTGGTAACCAGCATCTTCTTCTATTCCCTGAATGTTTTCCATTCTATCAAAGACAAATTCCAACATTCCAACATTTTAGCTACACTTAAATTGTCGTCACGCAGCAAATGCTTTCAATTTGGACAAGTCTTTATTTTGCTCTAATGATAAAGAGTTAACTCTTTACCGCACAATGCCGACTTTTAACAACCCTGGGAAAGAAGCCTTTTGAAAACATTGTGGGAAAAGGAGAAAATGCTGGATACCACCATTTTCTCCTTTTCCCACAATGTTTTTTACCCTATCAAAGAAAAATTGCACCATTTGAGCTACACTGAAATTGTCGTCTGCAAATGCTTTCAATTTGAACGAGGCTAAAATTTTGTTGTCTGGTAAAGAGTTAACCATTTACTAAACAATCCTGTGCAAGTTCTTTGCCAGACAACAAAATTGTAAACTCATCAAAATTGAGAGCAATACTGATGCAGATGAAAATCATATATAGATCATTATGATAGAATATGACTTTGAAAGGTTAGAAAACATTGACAGAAATTAGCAAGCTGCTGAGTGGCATTTTCTCCTTTTCCCACAATGTTTTCAACCCTTTTACAGACAAATTTCAGAAATTTCGCAAAATTTCAGAAATTTTGCAATATCTTATTTCGTTTCATCTTGGACTAATCATAAGTTTTGCCTTCTGGTAAAGTGTTAATTAGACTAAAAATAATGATAGAAGCTTCCAAGTTACCATTACAAGACGTATAAAATTCCAGCCTGTGTTGAACTCTATGTTCACTTCAGCAAGCACAACATCTATATGGGAGCCCTGTCATAAAATAAGTAATATAGTGTTGTTCCCCGATTCCTTATCAGCCCCAATCTGATCCTAATTAGCATATCCCCTTTTTAACCCTTTTCACCACAAATTCTGCAAATCAGTATCTTTACAGGAAATATACATTTTTTTATGGAAACACAATGACAAATCATATTGAGCTTTATCTTATGAGCCAGTTATCAATTTAACTACATAACTTTTTATCATCTGTTTTCTGTTAATATAAATAATTGTCTATTACAATCAGTAATAGTTCAAAATATGCTAAAATGGGTGCAAAGACCAACATTTTATGACAGTCATGATGACAAAGTTTGTGTTATTCTGTCACACCATTATGTTAGTCTCAGATTCAGAATTCTTTTTATAGTAAAAACATTTTATTGTTGGTCTTATGGAGGAGGCAGCATTTTTTCAAGAGTCAAATTTAACCCTTATCCTGCTAAATAAGTTAATTAAACTTTCCATCCTGTAGTAAAACCCCAAAAATGCTTCTTCAAACTTATTGTTTGGAGAAAAATATCTCCTCATCGACGGTGTAGATACAGATCAGACTGAATGCTCTGTGCAGTCTGATCTTGATCTTGACTGTCCGCAAAAGGTCAGCAAGTCACGCTTAGCAGCCTGTAACGGTTAATAAAATGTGTATAGACTCAACAAAAATAACCATTTTCACTGATGGTATAAACTTTATGAAATATCCTAGAATAGTTGTGAGAAGTTTACTTTCTTTTTGTTTTCCAATAAAAGTACCAAACCAACAATGAACTTATAATAATACCTTAATTGTTGAATTAGAAGTATCATACAGAAATTTCATTTCAAAACTTGGTAAACCCTTTGCAAACAATCCCTGCTTTAAAGACCTTGATAAAGCAGGCTCTTTGAAAACATGAGAGATGAAAATGCTGATAACTAGCTATTTCTCCTTCTGCTACTATGTTTCAAAAGTGTCTGTTACATGATGCAGTGAATCTGCTGTGGGTAAATTGTGGTAACTCTTCATCAATGAAGAGTTTACTAACTAAATTGTAACTGTAGATGAAAGGAGTACACCCTAAATACAGAGTTCAAACAACCCTGAAAGAAAACCCTCTTGGAAATATTGTGGAAAAAGGCAATAATTATGTTGGTAACAAGCATTATTCTACTTTTCCAAACATGTTTTCTATGCTTTCAAAAACAAATATCATCATTTGGGCAGTATTGTTTTATAGTCTGGTCATGCTTTCAATATGGTCAAATCTAAATTTTGTTTTTTGGTGAAGAATTAAGTTTGAATGGCATTTTTCCCCAAATATGCAGGGACAAAGGGGTGCATATGTCTCTGGTACCCTGATGAGCAATGAATATGCAAATGAATGCCATGTAAATGTTATTTAGATGTTGAAAACAGTATGCATTCACAGAGATATGATAATGAGGCTGGTCTGTGTTAACCCTTTACCAAACATCAAAATTTTAGGTAAGTCTAAATTGAAAGCATTTGCAGATGACAAAATAAAGGTGACTCAACTATTCAAATTTGCTTTGGGGAGGGTAGAAAACACTGTGGGAAAAGGAGAAAATGCTGGTAACCAGCATTTTCTCCTTTTCCCAGTGTTTTCCAAAGGCTTCTTTCTTTGCTTCATTAAAACTCGGGATTGTGTGGTAAAGGGTTAAATTCTTTAAATTTTAACCCTTTACCAAACAATCACTGGTTTTCATTACTCTGCTGAAGAAGCCTTTTGAAAACATTGTGTGAAAAGCAGAAAGTGCTGGCTGCCAGCATTTTCTGTTTTTTTCCCTGTGTTTCCAACCTGTACAAAGACAAATTCCATCATTTGAGCTACGTTTACCTTGTGTGCAACTGTTTTCAAAAAGGACAAGTCTAAAATTTTGTCATCTGGTAAAGGGTTTACTTATATGAAAGGACATGTTTTTCTGACCAATGCAAAATTTGACCCTTAACCAAACCAAAAGATTTTAGACTTGCCAAATTTGAAAGTTTTTGGCAGAAAACAAATTGATAGTGTTCAAAATGATGGGATTAAACTTTAGAAAAGAGCAGAAAATATTGTGCAAAAGGAGAAAAAGTTGGTTACCTGCATTTTTCTCATTTTCCCTCAATGTTTACAAAAGGATTTCTCCCAAGGGTCATTATTTTCTTTGTATTGGGGTTTAACGCTGTTTCAACAGCTGAGGTCGTATCAGGGCAGCCAGTTCATCTACGCATGTGTTTCCAGGCTCTCTCACACCAGTACTGACACAAGTTTCTATCCAAGTCACAGACTACTTTTCTCATATGCATCAGTTGAGAGGTGAAAAATGGCCGAAAAGAAAGTTTCTGCAACCGTGTATCAAACTCGCAACCACCAGGTTCTGAGTCAGATACGCTATCAACTGAGCTACCTTGCTGGGCTCCAAAGGTCATAGAAACTTGGCATTGTTTGGTACAGAGCTAAACGAAGGCTGCCATTAGTGCACCTTGTCACACTTTTGCGTACAATTTTAACTCTTAACCAAACAACAAATTTTTAGACTGGTCCAAATTGAAAGCATTTGCAGACAACAAAATAATGTGACTGAAAAATTGAAATTTGTTTTGGGAAGGGTAGAAAACATTGTGGGAAAAGGAGAAAATGCTGGTTACCAGCATTTTCTTCTTTTCCTACAATGTTTTCAAAAGCCTTCTTTTTTAAGGTCATTAAAAGTCGGGATTGTGTGGTAAAGAGTTAATAACGATTAATCTGCAAAGAAGAAGCAGTTTGAAGTTGGATCTACAGTTTGACTGATACCATAGGATTTTTCCCGTGACAAGAACTTTCAAATTTTATAAATTGGTTATTACAGTGACAAGTTGAGAAATTTTATTTCAATTATTAAGCTATAGATATTATCTATTACGGATAAATCAGCAGAAAAAAAAAACACTGTTACTATTGGAGAGATTCCTGAAATTCAGCCATTCTCTCCATCTGCCATAATGCTTTTGTAGTAAGTTATCTGCTGCAAAGGATAGAAAACATTGTGGGACAAGAAAAAATTGCCAGTCACCAGTATTTTCTCCTTTTCACCCAGGATGTTTTCAAAAGCCTTTTTCCACAGGATTGTTTGGTGTAAACAACAAATATGTAGACTTGTCCAAATTGAAAGCATTATGCAGACAACCATTTAGATGTGTCTCAAATGATGAAACTTGCATTGGGATGGGTAGAAAACATTGTGGGAAAAGGAGAAAATGCTGGTTACCAGCATTTTCTCCTTTTCCCACTATGTTTTCAAAAGGCCTCTTTCCAAAGTTCCTTAACCCTTATCCTGCCAAATAAGTGAAATGAAACTTTCCAGCTGATAGTAAATTGCCAAAATTGCTATTTCAAGGGGCATTTTGCGGTAAAAGATACCTCCTCATTGCAAAGTGTTGATCCATGATCAGAATGCTCATTCTGTGCAGTCTGATCAGAATCTACACTGTCCGCTAAAGGTTATAGTCACGCTAAGCAGTCTCAGGGTTAAAACTCGGGATTGTGTGGTAAAGGATTAATCAAGTCAGGCTGTTGCCCACCTTGACTGTTTATTATGGGAAGTCACAACAAATCTTTCTCAGAGAGTTATTGTATAGATTAGAAAATGGTCGAACTGGAAAACCAAACAGGTAACATCTGGAAGCCATTTTTCCTGTAAACCTTTTATTGTGGATGGCTGTAAGTTAGCCTTGTTTCTCAAATCATGCATCTAACAATATTCTAGTTGAAGGCATTTTGCAGACAATGTATGAACTCTTTACCAAACAACAAAATTTTAGACTAGACCAAACTGAAAGCATTTGCAGACGACAAATTAAATGTAACTCAAACAATAATATCTATCTTTGATAGGGTAGAAAACATGTGAGAAAAGGAGAACCACTGGTTCCCAGCATTTTTATATTTTCCATAAAGTCAAAAGACTTTTCCTCCTGTTGGTTGTTAGAATTCAGGAGTGTGTGGTACAGGGTTAAATGTGACTCAAATGACAGGATGTGTATTGGAAAGACAGAAAATCTTGTGGACAGGATATGCAAATTGCTTTCAAATTGGACATGTCTAAAATTTTAACCTTTTACCAAAAAAAGTTTTATAGACTTGTCCAAATTCGAAGAATTTGCAGACAACAAATAAGATAACGCTGATACACAGGGATGTGTCTCTATAAGGACAGAAAACATTGCGGGTAAAGGAGAAAATGCTGGTAACTAACATTTTCTCCTTTTCCCACAATTTTAAGGGGCTTTCAAAAACATTGTGGGAAAAGGAGAAAATGCTGGTTACCAGTATTTTCTCCTTTTCCCACAATGTTTTCTATCCTATCAGAGAAAAATCATTTTATATCCTATCAGAGAAAAATCATTATCATTAGCAACATTTTTCATCTGCAAATGCTTTCAATTTGGGCCAGTCCAAAATTGTGTCCTTTGATAAAGAGTTAACAGATTAATAAGCAATTTCTCAAGGTAGCCTCATCCATCCTATCACAATCCAACTACTTCAACGATCAACTCATTCTCCCATGATACCTCTCAAATGATAATCTGAAAGGTTTTGTCAGTAAATGGATTGGCATAGTGGGACATGAGTTTTCTCCCTTGACATTGTTACAGTTTGTCTAGCTTTGATTCTTTTTCTAGATGACAAAAGTTCAGACTTACCCAAGTTGACAGCATTTTGCAGACCACAGATCAAGGCTTCCTTGTATACCCTTTCCATACAATCTTGAGATTTAATGTCCCTGAGGAAAAATGCTTTTTTGAAAACGTGGTTGCAGTTGCAGCCAGTGTAGATAAAGATCAAACATGCAGTCAGATCTTTGATCTAGACTATCTGCTTTGTCGAGGCATTCTTGACAAGTGCAACCTTGGAATGACGACTATTAAAAATGGGTTTTATTTCTACACTGAAAGTGTCTGACTGGTTACTTAAGTGCTCTAGGAGTGAACTCTTTACCAAATTATCCCGTTTGAGATTTAATGTCCCTGAGGAAAAATGCTTTTTTGAAAACGTGGTTGCAGTTGCAGCCAGTGTAGATAAAGATCAAACATGCAGTCAGATCTTTGATCTAGACTATCTGCTTTGTCGAGGCATTCTTGACAAGTGCAACCTTGGAATGACGACTATTAAAAATGGGTTTTATTTCTACACTGAAAGTGTCTGACTGCTTACTTAAGTGCTCTAGGAGTGAACTCTTTACCAAATTATCCCGTTTGAACGAACCGAAGAAAAAAGCTTCTTAACCCTTTACCACACAACAAAATTTTAGCTTTGTCCAAACTGAACGCATTTGCAGGTGACAATTTCAGTGTGGCTCACATGATACAATTTTTCTTTGATAGGGTAGAAAACATTGTGGGAAAAGGAGAAAATGCTGGTTACCAGCATTTTCTCCTTTTCCCTTAATGTTTTCAAAAGGCTTCTTCCTCAGGATTGTTAAAAGTTGGCATTATGTGGTAAAGGGTTAAATCATTTTGGTAACCAGCATTTTCTCTATTTTCCAACAATGTTTTCTACCCTTTCAAAAACAAATCTTTTCCGTTTGGCAACACTTCATTAGCTGTCTGCAAATACTTTCAATTTGTACATGTCTAATATATTGTCATGCGGCAAAGAGTTAATTCTTTACCAGATGACGAACTTTCAAAACCTGTACAAATTGAAAACATTTTGCAGATGACAAAATAAATGTGACTACAATTGTAATTTGGTAGTGGAATATTAGAAAACATTGTGGGAAAAGGAGAAAATGCTGGTTACAAGAGGTTTCTTCTTTTCCCATCATGTTTTCAAAAGCCTTCTTCCCCAGGGGCGTTAAAAGTTGGGATCCCCAGTTTGAACAACTCTGAAGGAGAAAGCTTCTGAAATCATTGAAGGAAAAGAAGAAAATGCTGGTAACCAGGATTTTCTCCTTTACCCACAAAGTTTTACTTTCCTTTCAGAGACAAATCTCTTCATTGGGGCAACTGTTTATAAGTCGTCTGCAAACACTTCCAATTTGGACAAATCTAATGTCTTGAGGCAAAGACTTAAATAGAGAACTATTATGTCTAAATACAACACAAACAGCCTACATGTGACCAGATAACAATAGTTTTCAGTGACTTCTGAACAGCTGAAGTGTTTACATAGATAAGATTTATCTAATCAGGAGAAGATAACTCTGCTCAATGAAAACTGCTATAGTCAGGTCACCTTTGTACTCAAATTGCACATAATGATAGATAAGGCTTGTAATAATTGATACCACAGGGAGCATCTTCTGGTCAACACTTTACACTGGCAATATGATAATGCTTTTATTCTCGCTTTTGCCAAAGAATTCAAGCACAAACAAACCTAAACATTTCAGGTCACTGAGAAAGTTTGCAGGTTGCTTCACCTTAAACTCTTTATCAAGCGACAAAATTTTAGGTTTGTCCAAATCGAAAGCATTTGCAGACGACAAAATAAAATGACTGAAAATTTGAAACTTGTTTTGTGAAGGGTAGAAAACATTGTGGGAAAAGGAGAAAATGCTGGTTGCCAGCATTTTCTCCTTTTCCCACAATGTTTTCTAAAGGCTTCTTTCTCAGGGTCGTCAAAAGTAGGCACTGTGTGGTAATGGGTTAAACTCTTTATCAAGCGACAAAATTTAAGACTGTTACAAATTGAAAGCATTTGCAGACGACAAATTAGATATTGCTCAAATGGCGTGATTTGTTTGTGATAGAACAGAAAACATTTTGGAAAAAAAGAGGATATGCTGGTTACCGAAATTTTCTCCTTTTCCGGAAATGTTTTCAAAAGTTTTTTTTTTCATTTGGGGTCATCAAAACTCGGGATTGTGTGGTAAAGGGTTAAATACAATCTTATAGCAATTAGTTTCAACAGTTATTCTTTACCAGTGCTAATTTTTGGACTGGTCCAAATCAAAATGATTTGCGGATGACAAATTAAAGGCCCAGTAGCAGCCAAAAGTAAATAATGAGGGTGTTAAAATGCATTTAACTTAAAACCATACCGTTTAGAAGCATGGAACTTATTGTACAGTTGGTCCAAGCGCTAGTCACTGGCAGAAATAAGAACCTTAAAACTAGGTAAAAAGTTGCATAGTCGCTCTATCTTTTGTTTACCACATCCCACATAATGCTTTATTACGACTTATTTATATATTTAGCGTTTAACACCATTTGAAACATTACTAAAATTATGCAGCAGCCAGTGCACCTATCATGCTTTCCCGGAGTTTTCTTTTATGAGTATTTCCAACAAAATTCTTCTCAAGCCAATGGCTGCTATATCACTTAACCATTTTCAAAGCAATGACTAGGGGTGAAAAATCCTGTGTAGCAATGACTATCATATATCCACAGTAAGAAATTTGCCATGTTGGGGATTCGAACCAGGAACCCTTGGCCTAAAGTGCCATACGCCACCAACAGCACTATCAGTGGGTTCCATGCTTAATAGTGAAATGACTTGTTAAAAACTATCAGTCAAGGTATTTATAACATTTATAACTAACACATACTATCACAATCAAATACAGCTTTTTTCCAAAATCAAAATTGCTTTCCCTGATATAACTCTTTACCATACGACAAAATTTTAAACTTGTCCAAATTGAAAGCATTTGCAGACAACAAAATTAATGTGATTCAAAAATTGAAATTGGTTTTGGGAAGGGTAGAAAACATTATGGGAAATGGGGAAAATGCTGGTTACCAGCATTTTCTCCTCTTCCCATAATTTATTTCAAAAGCAAACTCTTTCAGGGTCCTTGAAACTCGGGATTGTGTGGTAAAGAGTTAAAAAGTTAAATCAGTATTTTCCCTCATACCACAAATTTGTCTTGTAATTTCCATGCACCCAAAACTGCGCACTGATATATCTATCATATGGGGGTCCTTTAGGAGAGACGGTTTGGAAAAACAATCAGCATTCAAGACATGCGACTGCATATTCACCAGTAATCAACTCCTTGTCTGTAAATAAACATCTTTTCACTCCTTTCAGTACACATTTGATACGGGTAACTCTTAGCTCTTTGCCAAGTAACAAAAGTTCGGACTAGTGCAAATCCAAAGCATTTGCAGACGACAAATGTACATCAAATCGTGGAAATTGTCTTTCAGAAGATTAATTTTGGGATAAATATCCACATTTGTATATAGTGGTACTTATAGTGTTAACTCTTTACCACACAACAAAAAATTAGACTTGTGAAAATTGAAAGCATTTCAATGTGGCTCAAATGATGGAAATTTGTCTTTGATCGGGTAGAAAATATGATGGTAAAAGGAGAAAATACTGGTTACCAGCTTTCACCTTTTCCCACAATATTTTTAAAAGCCTGTTTCTTCCAAGGATGTTAAAATTCAGGATAGTGTGGTGTAGGGTTAAACAAAAAGGCAATGTTAGACTCGTCCGAATGGAGAACTTTTGCAGATGAAAAAAGCAAAGTGAATCATATGCTGCGGTTTGCGTTTGAAAAGGTAGAAAACATTGTAAGAAAAGTAGAAAAAAAAAACTGGTTACAACATTAGAAAGGATAGAAAAAAATTGTTGAAAACAGAGTAAATACAGGTAAAAAATAGTGGTAACGGCAGTTTCTCCTTTTTATTCATCAGGTTTTTGAAGGCCTTCTTTTCAATATTGAGCTTGATTTCACTAACCTTAAAAAAGATGACTTTTGAAAAACTTGTGAAGAAAAGGAGAAAATCATACAAACAAGAGACTGTTTTTCAAAGGGTAAAACCTTTGACTTTCCATATTAATGACAAAAGACCTAAGATTGTATTTTTTCAGTATCATTCTCAGATCAGACTTCACTGAATGTGCAGTCTGTTCTTGATCTAGATATTTAAAGCACTTTAACCCTTTACCACACAACCCCGACTTTTAACGACCCTGAGGAAGAAGCCTTTGGAAAACATTGTGGGAAAAGGAGAAAATGCTGGTAACCAGCATTTTCTCCATTTCCCACAATGTTTTCTACTCTTTCAAAAAATGAAATGATCGTTCGGGCACATTCAATTTGTTGTCTGCAAATGCTTTGAATTTGGATGAATGTAAAATTTTGTCATTTGGTAAAGAGTTAACACTTCACCAAACGACAAAATTTTATACTTGTCTAAATTGAAAGCATTTGCAGATGACAAAATAAACGTGGCTGAAAAATTGAAATTTGTTGTTGGAAGGATAGAAAACATTGTGGGAAAAGGAGAAAATGCTGGTCTCCAGCATTTTCTCCTTTTGCCACAATGTTTTCAAAAGGTTTCTTTCTCAGGGTCGTTAAAAGTCGGGATTGTGTGGTAAAAGGGGTAAAGCACTTTAACTCTTCACCAAACGACAAAATTTTAGACTTGTCTAAATTGAAAGCATTTGCAGACGACAAATTCATTGTAGCTCAAATGATGATTTTTATCTTTGAAGTGGTGGAAAAACATTGTGGGAAAAGGAGAAAATGCTGGTTATCAAATTTTTTTCTTTTTCCCACAATGTTTTCAAAAGCCTACTTTAAATATGGTCATTAAAACTAAGGATTGTGTCGTAAAGGTTTAAAGTTGAAACTGCTTATATAAAGAAATAGATTCACAATCAAGTTGTGCTAAAATAGCACAAATCAAAAGACTTGTTGTAAGCATTTTGCAGGCAACAAATAGCATGACTCAAATGAACAGGCATGTCTTTGATAAAGTAAAAAACATTGTGGAAAAAGGAGAAAATGCTGGTTACCAGCATTTTCTCTTTTTCCCATAATGTTTTTAAATAAAGCCTTCTTCCTCAGAATAGATAAAACTCGAGATTGTGTTGTAAAGGGATAAACATAACACTTCATAAAATTTGCAAACAAATAATTACTGCCAAACTTTGGTGCAGTATGCCTGTCTTATATTAATTTCCCTTATGCAGTCTTCTTAACAACATTACTAAGACAATATAGTGGAGAAATAACACTAGGAGTACCACGTTATACAAATTGGAAAAAAGACTAAAATGTACCAGTTTTGACGTTGCTATGAGTACCATTTCTCATAAGATACTGTATTGCAAAGATCAAAGATTAGATGGACAGCATAATTAAGCTGTGCAGACTGATCTTGGTCTACACTGTCTATGCCATTAAAATTTGCTCATGACATCCCACTGGTAAAGACAAATAATGAAACTGAACTTTTACCTGCTTTTATCAAGGTCTGTGATCTTGTCGTCTGATATTCTATTCCTTTGTAATTTCCATAAATGAGGACAAAAATTAAAAATGCTGTAACATCCACTGTTTCAAGTTTTTCTTTCTTATTCTTTCCTCACTTTTTCCCCACACAATAAACAAAATCTCAAAAAAATTGTTTAAGAATTTTTTCCATTATTTTTCCTCCAAATGCAGTAATTCAATTACAAATTTTCCTACACTCTGAAAGGAGGGAAACAAAATCAAATGAGAGAGCAGGCGGTACCAGTCAGGCAAAAGATAGGAAAATGAAGCAATCTATTCGTGTCAGAACACTGAAGTCAGTATTTAGACTCTGACCCCTGACGATATCTCCCCCTATCTTAAGTCACTGATTACCACCAATGATGACAATGTATGACGACTGAGAAACAAAACCAGCTATCTGCAAAACCACGCTGCCACTGCCGTGTGTTTTTTTAATGTAATGAAGGCGAGAACTACCACAACTCTACTACTACAAGACAAACTGCGACTAATTTCTTATCAGTTGTACATGTGATCTAAGAGAGAATAACTGTCTTTCAGTCTGCCACAAGACCCACAGATTATTCTGGACTAGTATATAATATCACCTGCAGATAGTTGGGGAAACCAAATTACTTTCTACATCATTCTCTCATTAACCCTTTACAAGAGGGCAACATTTTAGACCTGTAAAAATTGAAAGCATCTTAAGTCAACAAATCATAATATGCTTTCGGACTGGAATTTGTCTTGGAAAGAGTTGAAAACAGAGGGAAAAGGAGAAAATGTTGGTTACCAGCATTTCTCTTTTTCCCACTGTGTTTTCAAAAGCTTCTTCCTCACCTGATTGTTGACTGTTTGGTAAAAGGTTAACCCTTTACCAAACAATTCCTGGTTTTTACGACCCAGAGGAAGAAGCCTTCTGAAAACATTGTGGGAAAAGGAGAAAATGCTGGTAACCAGCATTTTCTCCTTTTCCCACAATGTTTGCTACTCATCTAGTCAAGTTTCAATTTTTGAGTCACATTTATTTTGTCGTCTGCAAATGCTTTCAATTTGGACAAGTCTAAAATTTTGTCTTTTGGTAAAGAGTTAACCCTTGTGCTGTGTAAATGAAAGAGGCATTCTCCTTCAGTGCAACAGATACAAGTATTGCAATTTCAAAGCTTTTTTGTTGGAAGATGTGGCAAAGAATTAGAGTACATACAAGATCACATTGAATGTTTCTATGCATTCTGATCATGATCTACATTATTAATTTTGTTTGTGTAAATAATTAAATTTGGCTTCAGTGCTACAAGAGTAACTTTCACCTCCTAATACATGTACTGATCTTGATGAAGTTCACCATGTCATCAAACAGTAACTGTTGGTTCACTCTCCAACTTCAGAGGTTTAAGGTCTTGAGTAATAGTATTTAAGATGGTATTTCTTTTAAGCAAAAAAAAAATGCATTTTTAATCCTTTTCCACACCAACCCCAGTTTTAACAACCCTGAGGAAGAAGCCTTTTGAAAACATGGTTGGAATTTGGAGAAAACGCTGATAACCAGCATTTTCTCCTTTTCCAAGAAAGCTTTCTTCTCTTTAACAGAGTAAATCCATCATTTGAGCCATATTCAAATAGTCTTCTGCAAATGCTTTTAAATTTGGATAGGCCTACAATTTTGACATGTGGTGAAAGGTTAATGATGTTAACTATACAAAAAAAATAAACGAAAAAGGGTTAGATTTGTAGAACTGTATTTTTGAGTCACTATAAGGTAATTCAAATTGCATGCTGCTTTAAAATCATACATCTGGAAACAGAAACTTCCACATCTATAGTTTCTAGTTAGTAGATGTGCAAAGCTTCAAGAAATTAACAGCAAAACTGTGGATAAGTCAAAAATGAGTTGTCTTGAGTTCTAACGACCTTTTGAAAACATTGTGGCTTATAAATTTGAAAACATTGGGGATAAAAGGAGAAAATGCTCGTAATCAGCATTTTCTTCTTTTCTTACAATATTTTCTAATCTTTCGGAGACAAGTCCGATTTTTTTTAGCCATATTTGTCATCTGCAAAGCCATTAATTTCAGCTACCAGGTGGTCTAAAATTTTATACTCTAGAAGACAGTTTGTGGTTGTCTACAGTTATAATAAAAGAGATTAAATGTGGTCTTGCATCCAAACTTTTTAAACCTACTCAAAGATTGATGGAGCAACTCCAAGGGTTTCTATAACCATTATTTTATTCAACACAAAAAGGCAAGGATTGCAATGTTGCTTGTGATAAAAGCTACCTCAAAAGCATGCCTAAATATTAACAGGAACAAGCTGGAGTCTTTGAAACTTGGGTACTATCAAACAATGCTAATTAGCTAATTAACCCTGTGATAAGTTACAAGTAAGTCAACAGTCTTTTCACTACTTTGATCAAACTGAACTCTTTACCATACAACGAAATTTTCGACTTGTCTAAATGCAAAGCATTTGCAGACAGCACTGATAGCAAATTAAATTTGGCTGTAACAATGAAAATTGTCTTTGAAAGGATAGCAAACATTTTGGGAAAAAGAGAAAATGCTGGTTACCATCATTTTCTCCTTTTCCCACAATGTTTCAAAAGTTTTCTTTCTCAGGGTAGTTAAAAGCCAAGATTGTGTGGCAGAGGCTTTAAATACTTCCCCCTTCCCCTTACAGCATTTCACAAACAACACATGCAGTTTTAAAGAGGAGAAGGGGCCCAAAAAAAAAACGAAGTTATTTCTCGAACTGTTTTCAAAAGCAGCCGAAGTTGTCATTGTTACTCTTAGAATCCAAACCCAAATTGCTGTTCCTTTTTTATCTCACAACAAAATTGGGGCTTGTCTAAACGGAATTCGGAAGACAATTATGCGGACGACAAACAGCCCTGAAATGGTAAATACTCCAAAACGTCCGTCTTCCATTTTGGCACACTAAGGGTTCCTATAATTAACCCCAACAATCACTACTGAGTGGGACCAAGGACTGTTCATTAGCACCATCAAGCTCCACGCCCCCTACTGATATATAACAAATGGAGTGTGTGCCTTAACTGTTTGCAACACTGCAGGATTATTGTGAAGCTTGCATAATGAGTACTGATAATCAGTGCCAGAGGTGCAGCCATCTTGCACATATCAATCATCCTGGGGAGCAATAATTAGACTATAAAGGGAGAAATGATTATTTAATAGATACACAACAGGCAGGCAAACATCACTTTTCACAACTTACTGATCATTATCCTTTACCAAACAATCCTGTGTGTGAGAAGAAGGCTTTTGAAAACATTGTGAGAAAGGAAAAAATGCTGGTAACCAGCAATTTCTCCCTGCCTACAAGGTTTTCAACCCTTCTAACGTTCTACCAAACAACCCAAGCTTTATTTAGGACCCTGAGAAAGAAGGCTTGGGAAAGCGTTGTGAGAAAAGGAGAAAAATCTGGATCACATTATTTACTCCTTTTCCCCCCCAATGTTTTCTACCCTTTCACCCACAAACTATATCATAAGGGTTACTTTCACTTTTGTTTTACTTCAAATGCTTTTCAAGGTTTAACATTTTGTCATCTAGAAGAAAGTTCAGATAAAAGCATGAAAGCTCTTTTTGTTGTCTGCAAATACTTTCAAAACGGACAAGACCAAATTTTTTGTTGTGTGGTACCAAACAACAAAGTTTTGGACTAGTCCAAATCCAAAGCATTTGCAGACGACAAAATAAATGTGACTCAAAAATTGAAATTTGATTTCTGGTTACCAGCATTTTCTCCTTTTCCTACAATGTTTTGAAAAGCTTTCTCAGGGTCGTTAAAAGTCGGGATTGTGTGGTAAAAGGTTAAGAAGAAAGCATGAATATCATATCCCAATGCCTAAGATTGGCAATATTACAATTGTTTATGAAATTGTACGTTTGTAGGATATGCTGCTAAGACAACAACACATCAGTTTGCTACGACATAAATCTTGGCTGGTACAAAATAACACAGACTTTGCATCGCATTGTAGTTAATTATGCACTAAGCAATAATGGATTTATGAAGCATATTTGTCTCTCTTGCCAGATGACATACTATGCCATCGTACTAGAAGAAGTGCAAATGAAACACATATGTATTAACCCATTCCCATACAATCCCAAGTTTTAACAATCCTGAAGAAGCCTTTTGAAAATAAACTGGGAAAAGAAGACAATGCTGGTAACAAACATTTCTCCTTCACCCAATGTTTTTCTTCTACCCTTTCTAAAACCAAACAACAAACAGGCTCAAAATTAAGGGTCAAAATTCTCCAACCATTCTTAAGAACAGCCTTAATCTCATACTCCAGAATTTTCTAAATTTGAAAGTAACACAACTTCTTATTGGCTAAACCACTTGGTTTAGCCAATCAGAGATCATGTTCCTTCAAATTTAGAAAATCTTGGAGAGTAAGACTAAGAATGTTCTCAAGAATGACAGGTGAATACTAACCCAGATGTAATTAACATTAAAACTGTGCATAAATATATGAAATATTATCATTTTCAGGAGTATGCTCATTTCTTATGTTTCATATTTGTACCGATAAAAATGTTGTTGTAATTCTAAAACTCTGAGGGCATTTCCTCAGAAATGTGCTTCTGATGCATGCTGTATGTGGAAAAACCCTGATAATGAGTTTGTAAATTAGTCCCAAGGGTAAGTTTGAACTTAGAATATCTTTGGAAAAGAATTCTACAAATTGTCTGTGGACTTTCTAAACTCTTTCATTCTGATGTAAGTAACAGCAGTACAAGCCTAAAAACATCTTTGCCACACAACAAAATTCTATTCTTGCACAAATTAAAGGCATTTGCAGGGGACAAATTCAATGTTGTTTACATTATTTGTTTTGACTTAATAAGCAAAGAAAACATTGTGGAAAAAGGAGAAAATGCTGGTTACCAGCATTGTCTCCTTCCACAATGTTTTCAAAAGCTGTTTTTTTTTCAGGTTCATTATGACTTGGGATTTTGTGGTAAAGGCTTAACAATCCTGAGGGAGTAACATTTTGAAAACATTGCTAGAAAAGGAGAACATGTTGATAGCACGCATCTTCTACAATACCTATGATGTTTTCTATCCTTTCAAAGAAGAATGCCGTCAATTGAGCAACATCAACTTTATCGTCTGCAAATGCTTTCAATTTGGACGAGTCGGAAATTTCGTCATCTGGTGAAGAGTTCACCCATTACAAGATGAAAAAAATTTAGACTTGGCCAAAATGAAAACATTTCCGGATGACAAAATGAATGTGGCTCAAATGATAGGGTATGCCTTTGAAAAGCTAGAAATCATTGTGGAAAAAAGATAAAATGAGCCATTATTAGATCTTCTTCCTATAGACAACTTAACTCTTTACTAAACAACAAAATGTTAGCCTTGTCCAAATTAAAAGCATTTGCAGACAACAATTTCAATGTGGTTGAAATGGTGCAATTTTGCTTTGACAGAGTAGAAAACATTGTGGAAAAAGGAGAAAATGCCGGTTACCAGCATTTTCTCCTTTTCCCACAATGTTTTTAAAAGGCCTCTTCTACAGAGTCGTGAAAACCCGGGATTGTTTGGTACAGGGTTAATTGCAGAAGTATACACTTTTGAAATCTTTGTGGCAAAAGTAACAAATGCTTTTAGCATGCAGTTTCTCTCCCATGCCTACAAATTTTCACATAAAGTAAATGATGCTGATTATTTTCATCTTACAAGAATATTCACCGTTGCAACATTATTTGAAGTTTTAATAAGATAACTCTTAAATCTTTATAACTTGCATGTTTTGCAAATCATTCAGGCAAAAACACCCATGAACAGTCACCACAGTAACTTTCCAAAATTTCTGTCTTTAGCAGGATAGAAAACATTATGGGAAAAGGAAAAGATAGTGGCCAGCATTTTCTCCTTTGCCTGGAATGTTTTCAAATGCCTCTTTCCTCAGGGTTTTTATAACACATAATTATTTGGTAAAGGGTTTAGTAGCCAAAGAGTGATACTAGTTTGTTTGTATGGTGTTTAAAGCTATTTGCATCTGAGTATTTCAGTTATACTGTGCCAGCCAGTGCACCTATCCATGCTTTCCTGAAGTTCTGTTTACCAGTACTTCCTAAAATATTCTTTCCCAGCCACTGTCAGCTTTCTATCACAACCATTGTCGAAAAAATGATCAGAGATGAGAGAGGAACGAATCTTGTTGTAATGACTATCACCAGTCTGCAAAAAGAAATTGGCCAAACTGGGGATAAGAACTAGCGACCCTCTAGTTTGATGTCCTGAATGCCACTGACTACAATCCCAGGCTCTGCCAAGAATGATACACTGAGGTTAGAATATTGAGGAACTATACATAAAGGTTCTTTTCAGAAATTATAAGGAAGCTTATATTCTTTAAAAGAAACATCTTGTTATGAAACATCTTTTTAAGCCACTTAATTCTATAAAGCACCAGTAAAGCACTGTAACAGAGCCTAAAGCAGAAAAGGGGAGCTGGATAAAATTATACGCCCTATGTACTTCCACTTTTCAGCCATTATTCTAAATCCTTGGGTTCCCAAACAAACCCAACAGACAGTTATAGTGCAGCCTGATCTTGATCTATATTGGCTGCAAAGGCAATTTAAGTTATAAAGCAATTTTACAATCTTAGTGATGTTTTCTTGGTTTACTTTGTAGAAGATGGGGGACCAATTGAGACAAACTGTGTATCTTGTAACTGTTTGCTAAATGATGAAATTTAAAGCTTTATCAACAATCTCTGGTTTTAAAGACCCTGTAAAAAGCCCTGTACAATGGCTTTTGAAAACTTTTTCTTCTTTTACCACAATGTTTCTGCCATTCTAAAGAGAAATCCAATCATTACAGCAAACAGTAAATTGTGATATAAAAATGCTGTCAATTTGGACAGCTCTAAAAGTTTGGTATGTTGTAATGAGTTAAAACAAATTGAAGGGGTTTAAAGTGGCCATATCTTACCATGGGCTACACTGAACACAACTTAATGTCATAAGCTGTTCAGGTCCTGTGTGGTTCAGCGGTAAAGTATAGGACTAAAGCCCCAGGTTCAAGTCTCACTAGAAGCACTGCTTTTTTGTGGGAGATTCCTTGGGCAAAGCACTTCAGAGCCCTAGCCTTGTCCTTGTGAAACCCAGGAAATACATGAATATGTAAAACTTGTGACCCCTGGGGCGGGCAAATTTTCACCCCAGGGCTATACTGTGAAGAAACTTGGTGGAGATCCATTAGATGAAGCTACATGCCAAATTTGGTAGCCTTAGGCTCTTTGTCTTCAGACAAAAAGATTTTCAATATTTTTCAGTTTGGTTGCCATGGCAACCAGAGTTTTTGAAAGAATCAAATTCTTTCATAAAATTCTGAAGAGGACCATGGCAGGATCATTTCTGTGAAGTTTGGTCAAAATTGGATGGGTGGTTTCACAGAAGATGTTTGAAATAAAAGTTAACACACACACATAAACGCATGAGGGACACAGGGCCATGACATAAGCTGGCTGGCCTTTGGCCAGTGGAGCTATAAATGAGATAAACAAAGGCAATCATGAGGTCATCGTATGAAAAGGAAAGGGGTTGAATAAAGTGAGCTATTTACTTGAGAAAACTGTCAAAGAAAACAAACTGACAACCGGAAAAATTACTTATAATGTTCAGTCTCTGAGTTAGACAAATTCAATTGCCTGGAAGAATTAGTAATTTGTTCTGTTCTAAATTCTTTCTATGTAAATATAAGCTGCATCCCTGTTCTTTCTATGACAATAACTTGAAACTGCATCCTTATTCTTCCCATGATAATAACCATCTACTGCATCCCTATTCTTTCTCAGATGATAACCACAAATTGAACCCTATTCTTTCCATGGTTACTGTAAATTGTATCCCTATTCCTTCTAAGATAAAAGGATAAATTAAGACCTATTCTTTCCATGATAATAATCATAAACTTCATCTCTATTCTTTCCATGATAATGACTGTATACTGCACCCCATCCATTCTATGACAGTAACCATTTACTGCATCCCCCTTCTTTAGATGATTCCATAGACTGTATCCTAATTACTTCTTTGATAAAACCATGAAAACATCCCTATTCTTTCCATGATTACCATATACTGCATCCCTAACATCCTTGTAAAACATGCTGCCAAATTTTCAAAATGGTCATAACGACCATCTGACTGCTCATCATGAAGGTAAGTAAAATCTTGATATGACAATAACGTTAGTTAATAAATTATATTCTGTGCTTCTGGAACAATGTTTCTGAATTCTGAGGAGCTGAAAAACTATGAATGAATATGTTTAAACCTAACAAAACTGTGTTTTCACAACCCTGAGAAAGAATGCTTTTTAAACAACGTGGAAAAAGGCTGAAATGCTGGAAATCAGCATTGTCTTCTTTTCCAACAATATTTTCTAACCTATCAGAGACCTTGAGTTCATTCGCACCAATTTCAAATTTGTTGTCTGCAAATACTTTCAATATGGAAAAAACTAATGCAACAATAGCTCAGCACAGGCGCATTAATTCTTTACCAAACGACAAAATTTTAGACTGGTCCAAATTGCAAGCACTTGCGGACAACAAAATAAACATAACTCAAAAATTGAAATTTGTTTCGAGCAGGGTAGAAAACATTGTGGGAAAAGGAGAAAATGCTGGTTACCAGCATTTTCTCCTTTTCTCACAATGTTTTACAAAGGCTTCTATGTCAGGGTCGTAAAAAGCAGGGATTGTTTGGTAAAGGGTTAATTAACCCTTTACCACACAATCACGAGTTTTAACGACCCTGAGAAAGAAAGCTTTCGAAAACAGTGTGGGAAAAGGAGAAAATGATGGTAACCAGCATTTTCTTTTTTTCTCACAATGTTTTCTTTTCTTTTATAGACAAATCCCATCAGTTGTGCCACATTAACAATGTCCTTTGGAAATGCTTCCAATTTGGATCTGTCTAAAATTTTGTCGTGTAGTAAAGAGTTGAATGAGAGAATTTTAGTTTTGAACTTTTACAATATAAATAACAATTTAAAACAACATACCACATGTAAATATTCTATATACAGTTGCCTGGAAGAATGTCTTTCTTGAGATAAAAGGACCTCACTTTTTGGCACCCTGAAAATACATGAAAATATCCTTTGAAATATTTACTGAGAATTTATAATATTTCCAGGGGATTAGTATACCATATCTGATTACTCATGTTCTGTGCAGTCTGATCTTGATCTATACAGCCTGCCTATCTTGATCTACTTTGTCTGCACAAACAACTACAGAGACTGATGTGCTCAGAAACACGAGTGTTCAGCGTAACTCTTTACTAAACAACAAAATTTTAGTTTTGTCAAAATTGAAACCATATACAGACGACAAAGTAGATGTGACTCAAAAATAAAAATCTGTTTTGAAAAGATAGAAAACATTGTGAAAAAAAGAAGAAAATACTGGTTCTCCTTTTCTCACAAATTTTTCAAATGTCTTCTTTTTTAGGGTCATTAAAAGTTGGGATTGTGTGGTAAAGGATCAAAATGTATATTGTACTCAATTTGTTTATCAAGTTAATTTGTTAATCATAAAATATTTAAGCATGAAAGGTATACTTGATTTGGAAATCATAAATGTATAACAAAATTATTCTTAGAGAGGTACATTCAAATTATTGCCGAGATAAAAAACAACCAACCGAGACTTATTATTGGCATCCAATTTTCCCTTTACCACTAAAAGTAAATACAGATGCCAGCTCAAATGTTTTCAAATGATAGTATTTGTGCTTGAAAAGGTAGAAAACATAGTGGGTAAATGAGAAAATACTGGTAACCAGCATTTTCTCCTTTTCCCACAATGTTTTCAAAAGCCTTCTTTTTCAAGGTTGTTAAAACTCTGGATTGTGTGGTAAAGGGTTAAACTTATGGTATGGATACAGTAACAATTTCGCTATAATAACGCCCTTGCCTTAAAAAATTTGTAGATGAAACATTACGCAAATGCCCAAGGACAACATGGACTTAAACTCTACCCAATGTCATAATTCTAGACTAGTCCAAATCAAAAGCATTCACAATCAGCAAATTCAAAGAGGCTCAAAAGATGGTTTCTGTCTTTCAAATGTAGAAAACATTTTGTGAAAATTAGTATTCAGCATTTTCTCATTTTTCCCATTTTGAAAAAGCTGTTTCTGCCAGGGCTGTTAAAACTCAAGATTGTGTGGTAAAGGGTTAAGGGGCTTAGCTTCTGTAATAGTCACCCAGTGACTATTACAGAAGATTGCCTTGGGGCAAGATGTCAAGTCCACGATAGGAGAAATACTAAAGAAACCCATAAGCGCCAAGTAGAAACTTAAATTTATGACCTCAAGAATGACCTTGACCTTGTAACCTCTGAAATGAATACCAAACAACAAAATTTAAGACTTTCCCCAAGTCAAAGCTTTTGCAGATGAAATAAATAAAAGAGTGACTCAAAAATTAGTCTTTTTCTCCAATATTTCTAAAATTGAAAGTAACACAACTTCTAATTGGCTGAACCAAACGCTTTAGCCCATCAGAAGTTGTGTTACTTTCAATTTTATAAAATTCTGAAAAATAAGACTAAGACCATTCTTCAGAACAGTTGGTGAGTACGGACTACGGGTAGAAAATTTTCTTCCATTACAGATCCTCTCCAATTCAAACGAAGTTACAGTACCACAGTGCTGTCCAAAAGAGCTAAGCATCTCGTTATCTCTTCAGGGTAAAAAAAGTCTGTGAATTGATGACGGCTCCAATCTTTGAGTCACTACCCTTCCTTTCATAAAACAGGGCTCAATTACCAGTCTCATAACAAAATATTGTCCCTTAATTGGTTTTCTATGAGAGAAAACTGTCACAAAAACTACTTTGAAAATTTAGGTTTAAGCAAAGTCCATAAATTATTCACAAATCCGCTGCCCGTCTTCACATGAAAATGACAATTTCGTATGAGTTTTTCTCTCTCTACTAATAAATCTCTACGAGAACTGCTCTGTCTAAAGGCGCTTGAAACAATTTATTATCATTAGAAACCTACAAAATTCTACTGTGTAAATCTTGTTTAGATTACAAAAAAGCAAAGTTTAAATGAAACAAATTTCTCTTCTAAATAGCTCGAATTATTAAAAATCAATATGCACATGGTTAAACCTTTACCAAACAATCCTGTGTTCAAACAACCCTGAGGAAAAAAGCTTTTGAAAGCATTGCTGGGAAAGAAACAAATCTTGGTAACCAGCAATTTCTTCTTTTTCCCACTATGTTCCCTCTCCTCCTTGGGAAAAATTCCATCATTTGCGATACATTTAACCCTTTACCACACAATCTCCAGTTTTAACCCGAGAAGGAAGGCTTTTGAAAACATTGCGGGAATAGGAGAAAATGCTGGCAACCTAAGTATTTCTCCTTTTTCCACCAAGTTTTCTACCCTTTTACAGCCAAAAAGCATAATTTCCAGCCACATTTTAATTGTCATCTGCAAATGCTTTCAGTTTCGGCGACTCCAAATTTTCCTCATTTGGTAAAGATTTAATTCATCATCTGCAAGATGCCTTCAAATTGGAAAAGTCCAAAACTTTTTTGGTTGGTAGAGAATTAATCATTAGAATGTCTATCATACCTACTGCTGCTGTAGCAGACAGTGTAGATCATCATAAGAATGCACAGAACTTACAGTCTGATCTTAGGACCACATGCTCTGATATTTTTCTGACAAAAACAACTTTGATACAGTATTTCAGACTAATTTACTGCCTGAAAATATCCATACAGTTATAGAGCACTTAACTCCAATCAGGGCAACAAAATTTTTAACTTGTCAAAATTGAAAGTAGTTGCAGATGACAAAATCAATGCAACTCAGAAATTGATATTTGTGTTGGGAAGGGTAGGAAACATTGTGGGAAAAGGAGAAAATGCTGGTTGCATTTTCTCCTTTTCCCACAATGTTTTCAAAAGCCTTCTTTCTCAGAGTTGTAAAAACCAGGGATTGTTCGGTAAAGGGTTGCTTTTGACCGAACGACAAAATCTTAGACATGTCAAAATTGAAAGCAGATGACAAATCAAATGTGACTGAAACATTGATATTTGTCTAGAAAAGGGTGGAAAACATTGTAGGAAAAGGAGAAAATGCTGGTTACCAGCATTTTCTCTTTTTCCCACAATTTTTTCAAACAGCTTTTTTCTCAGGGTCATTAACAGTAGTGATTGTTTGGTATAGTGTTAACTCTTATCCAGGTGACATCATTTTTGACATGTTCAAATTGAAGGAATTTGCTGACGAGAAATCAAATGAAGCTCAATCAAAGCATTCAAAACGCTGGAGTGGTATTTGTCAAGGAAGCCATTGTGTGGAATTAATAATTTGCAAGAAAAAGAGAAATATTATTTAAATATTTGCATGAAAATGAACCTACTAAGCAAATGAATACCTTTTTGGTTTGAAGGGAGAGTACTTATGACAAAGTTAGGATTATTTGTGTATTGGTGGTCTCCCTTTGATCATTAGGAGGCGTCAGGAGTAATGTCCCTTGACAGGAGAATGTATGATGGATAGAGAGAGAAACCATGTAAATATATCGAATGAAATTAAATTTGTACCTGAAAACTGATTTTGAGATATCTTTGGCTGAAAAGATTTAATTCCCAACATTACAATCAATTATTTCGATCTATAAATATTCATGCACAATTAAATGGATTAGCGCGCAATCATGGGACGAACAAGCCAAGATACGAACTGGTTTTGGAACGAAAAAGTCCAGGACCAAGTGATAAGTAGACAAATTTTGTGTATATCATTGCGCCAATAGAAGGCTATGAGTGGGTGAAGCTATTTTCAATCAAAAATTAGTATTTCCACGATCGATGGCCTCACCCAGTGTATTTTAACATGCCATTTCCAATTACATATGTGAGTGCTACCGAAAAACTCATTTGTCTGAGAAAAATTGAGTTTAATTGGGTTTATTTCCTTTGGCTTTGAACAAAATACGATACATGGTCTTCAAAATTCAATTTTGAACTCATGGTAGTATTGTTTTCGACAAATACCACAAAAAAGGGATACATCTTTTATTCGGTAACAAAACAGTGCAGGAAAAGAAAAAAATCTGAATACTACATGAAACAGATATTTTCTGATGCTTAGTTGAAACTAGACATACCTAAATTTTCAGGCTCCTTAGAGTCAACATTCACTGAATTACATGCATGTTGTCAAGAATTGATTTTCAATGTGGCAGTCCATTTTTTGACAGTAGAGTACAACCCAGCAAGTATCTGGCTGGATAACCAAGCCAGACAGCATACAGGTCTTGAAACCCCAGGGAGTCGCTGGTTGAATCCCTAGCTCTGTGAATTTCTTTCTGAGAATTGATGATCGTTATTGCCACAGCATTCACTCACTCTCATTTGCTGTTGATCATTGTTTTGACAATGGTTATATTTGAAAGCAGGCAGCTGCTTGGAAAAAATACTGCGCAAAGTACAAGTAAAAAGAAACTCTCTGAAAGTATGGATAGAAACAATGGCAGCCACGATATAACTGGAGTAATGTTGAAAATCCGGTGCTAAACACTATCCAAGAAATCTGGTTGAATAGCATAGCATGCTTGAAGTCTTATTAATCTTTGGCACTCGCTTTCGTTACCTGCCAGCATACCAAACATTCTTTGGTCAACACCCCCCACCCCAATGAGGATAACAATTTTTCAAAGGGATTTATTATTAATAGGGAGTACACACAATAGCAGAATTTTCAAGGACATTGCTATCATTGCTTTCAGGCTTTTAGTCAATGCCTGCAATGAAGAAGATCGTCTTGTGAGAATGCTATTATTTACTGTAATATTCTATAAATTCTACCCCGCTTAATGTGACATTGTATATTCTTGCATTTAACCCCCACCCCATGTTGACTGGAGACATTTTTTCAAATGTAGTCAAGGACACTGCTATTAAGATTTTTCTTTCTAAAAGTTCTTCTTTCCCAGTTTTTTTTTTAAAATCAATTTTACAATAATTATATAGTGCTATTGGAAATGTCTTTATATTTGGATAGTTTCGATGTGACAGGCATTATCAGGCTTGTGAAGTGATTAGGACCATGTCAATCTTATAAATTCATTCAAACAAAATTTTCCCAACTTGGTCAATGGTCAGTCCACTTTCAGTTTGAAAATAAAACAGAGTTAGTATCAAATGGGGGAAAGGGGGGTTGTGAGGGAGTGAGATTATTGAGGAAAAGCAGTATAATCTTATTAATGCTCCAGGTAAATATCCATAACTCCGGACCCACACCGGAGGCCAGGTCAGTATACCAGTCTGATCTTGAACAACACTGCTTGAAATTGTCATTGAGTTTTTATATAACAATGACTGTCACAAATCCAATGTCTACAGAAACCCGTAGAAAATGCAAAAAGAGTAAAAAAATTACGTACTAGTGTACTATATCCTAAAGAATGCACAACCAAACACATCAATTTTTCAAGCATAACTGTATTTCACCCAAACTATAGTTGCGGATTTAGTCAGTATATATCAAGATCAGACTGCACCAAAATATGCAGTCTGATCTCTGAACTACACTGTTCGCTTTGCTGTAACACTATAGACAAAATGAAACCTTGAAATTGCAATTATTTGGGTCTTATTTCTAGACTGTTAATGTCTAATGTGTTAATTCGGCACTCTTGAGGTTAGCAATAACGACACCCAAAATCGCTGGTAAAAAAGCATCTTCCTTTATCAACGTTATGATGTTTAGATTTCCCTGATGAACAAATTTCATAATGCTACATCTTTTCTTTCCTCTCTTCCAATGTCTTCTTTCTCACAGATTCAAAAATTGTCAATGAAGTACAGCAAACTTGCTTTCAGAGAAAAGAGCTTACCATGATTTGTCTTCAGATACTAGAAATATGGCTTCCCTGTCTAATGCTGCATAACAAACAAGTAAATTCTGCCTTATTTTCTTTGAGAATTTTGTAAGTCATTCACCTAAGCCTTATATAAAACATTTTTTTTTCTTCACAGTAATGAAAAGAATTTGAGAAACATGTTAAACCTTCTACCAAACACTCCCCTGTTTCAGCAACCATGAGGAATTAAAAAAGCCTTTGGAACACACTGTAGAGAAATGAGATATGCTGGTAACCAGTGTTTCTCCTTTTTCCAGCAACATTTTTTATCCTTTAACCCTTTACCAAATAATCTTGTGTTCTAATGACCCCAGATAAAAGATTTCCAAAAATACTGAAAAAAAAAAAGAGGCAAATCAGCAGCTGATAACCAGTGTCAAATGCATCATGTATGCAATATTTTTTGATTGTCAGGGAATTGTAGAGGGAGGGTCAGTGTCTTGAGTCTTTTACTGAGATTCTGTTCTTTTGGCAGTTGTAGAGCACTGTGCTGCAGCCAGCCCATGTAACACATACTTCTTTGTGGAATCAAGATCCTCCATGACAACATAATGTGCCAAAAAAGAAGCTGTAGCACTTTCTTACCTAAGCTTCAATAGTATTGTTATTTGACCATATCCTCCATACAGCCCTGATCTTGCTCCATTGTAACAATTACATGTGTAAAACTACATGAGAGGTCACTGCTTTGAATCTCATCACAATGTCGGCAAAGCACTTTTCCAGTGCCTGAAACACTATACACAAAACAGTCTTCCCCAATGCATTTTCGCAGTAAATACGGTGTCAGGAAAAGTTCGTAAGAGCAAAGAGAGAATACTTCAAAGGCTTAGACTATCCCACTACAGCCCAAAATTGATTAATACTTTTCAAATGCCATCTCCCCAGCCAATTTGATTTATACTTTTCAAATGCCCCCCTCCCCCACTTCATTTGCATATCAACTAGAACAGGTACCAAAAACCTGAAAAGCTAAAACACAAGTGTATTATCTAAAGTAAGACAATGGTTTAATACACTGCTGAAGGAGGTTTTATGTGAAAAAAAAAAATATTATGATCAGCCAGAAGCAGATTAAGTATTTTCTCATTATTATGATTACGAGATAGAAATTATTATGCTCATTATACCAGTAATAGAAATTACTTTAATCTCTCAGTGCAGTATGTCTTGAAATTTTTTAACCCTTCTCCAAACATTCATGAGTTTTGAGGACACTGAAAGAGATGGCCTTTAAAAACATTGTGGGAAAAGAGAAAATGGCAGTGACCAGTGTTTTCTCAATTTCCCATGTTTTCACCTCTTTCAAATACAAGTCGTATCATTTGAGCCATATGTACATGTAACTCATTGCAAAGGCTTTCAAATGGGAAAAGTAAAAATTTTGTCATTTGGTAAAGAATTAAGATATTAATTTCTCTCTGCAGGAATTTTTCAAGCCCTGTGTGCTAGAATGCGAAAAGAAGGAGAAAATGCAAGTTACCTACATTTTCTCCTTTTACCATAATATTTTCTTACCACTCAAAAAAATTCTAGTAGTCTATTTAGCCACATGTACATAATTTGGTGTCTACAAATGCTTTCAACATGGATCTTTATAAAGTTTTGTCTTCTCGTACAGTGGTTACCAGCATTTTCTCCTTTTCCCACAATGTTTTCAAAAATGTCCTTTCCCTCAAGTCGTTAAAACTCGTGATTGTGTGGAAAGGGTTATGGAATAAAAACTTTTGGCTACATGATCTAAATTCAAAAGCCATGATTTTCAAAGCCATGAAAATCACAAATATGTCCATGGATGCTCTGAGAAGCCAGGATTTACCATTAAGGAAAAGGTTCAGAAGGTTATTGTGAGACAGGAAATCAGATAATGTTTTGTCTTGTAACACAGGAAGTGGTATAATTGTTCTCAACCAATCATTCCTGCACAATAAAATGGGAATTATGGGTATTATTCAATTTGAATAATTTAAGATTTTGCTGCCTGTTTCTGCCTTCTATGGTGTTTGTCATTGCTTCCTTTTTTTTTTCCAAATTTCATTTTTAATCTAACTTAAAAAGAATTTTCTTTATTTCACTAAGAACTTTATTAATTTCACAGTAACACAATTTCTGATTGGCTGAACCAAATGGTTTGGCCAATCAGAAATTGTGTTTCTAAATTTATAATTAGACTAAAAACACAGTTTAGAATGGTCAATAGACCCAAGTTTAATATTTGATCTCAGATGAAAAAACTCATCACAGGTTCAGGGCTATCTCACTTTCAAAATTGTTTTACGAAAAAATAGAAAAGATGTTGAATGGTGTATACAATGGCAACATTGTATACTAGAACTGCTGCAGGCTGACAAATATTTCCCCTCCCTCCCCTTGTGGCTGGATCCAGAATGAATTCAAACGGTCATAAGTCTTGTAATTATCCATCATTCACAATGACAAATGTAAGTGAATATGTTCCCATAGGAGGACTGCTTCATTTAAAATTTCAGTACAGTGGAACCCCACTATAACGCTGTCGTCGGGAGCCACGATCTACGACAGCGTTATATCCGGAGTGAAGTATATAACGCTGACCCCCCCCCCCACGAACACACTACCCGCGATCCATCCGCCGACCATTGCAAGAACTATGGCATCAATTCATTGCTGTTATTCGCCAGTATATTCGGACTAAAATAAAATAGTAATTCCCTGAATGTTATGGAAATCAACACTGAACAATTCAGGGTAGCCAAAATAGTAAGTTTTAATTTGGGGAGTGTGTCCAAAATGATAATGGCAGTCTTGCAAATTTATACATAGTAGCGGTGGAGCTAGATCTAGTTCAAATACTTATACATAGACATGCATGTTTATGTTGAAACATTTATTTATTGGGCATTTTACAATTCAATTTTTTTTTTGTAAACGATTCCCAGTTAGTTCTATCACCAAAACTGGTCATTCAAACACCGGTAGAAGTACGTAAAAGAACTTCGTTTATCTTTAGGACCATGTTTACCAGAAATTATTCAGCCACTGTTTCACTGAATCAAACGAGACAAAAACCAGTGTACATGAAAGTCAAAATGAAAAACGTGCATCGGGGTCTGTAAATTAGACTATGGTGGAGGGATCTAAACTGTTTGTAATATAGATCTTGTGTGGACGGGTTGTCAATCTTGAAATAAACAGATCTTAAATAAGTTCCTACCTTGTTTAGGCATAAGAGAAGTAGCTTTCAGCGAAAATGCTTTGGGTCATAGTTCAGCTGCGAATGGTATAGATCCAAAATCAGACTGCACGTTCTCTGAAGTCCGACGTTTATCTACACCGGCCGCAAAGACTTTAACCCTTTACCATACTTTCAAGACCCTGAAAAAGACAGCGTCTGAAAAGCATGTGGAAAAGAGAAAATTCTGGAAACCAGCATGTTTTTCTTTCACCACATTGTTTCTTCCCTACCATGAACGGATTTCAAATTTGGCTCACTTTTTTTTTTTGTCGTCTGCAAATGCTCTGAATTCGGACATGTCTAAAATTTTGTAGTATGGTAAAGAATGAAAATCGTCATCCTGCAATGTGCAGTGAATAATTAAATAAGACCAAAAACAATTAACTTTCCATCCGTAAAGATTTCAAACCAGTCGTGTATCCACAAAATTTATGTTTGCAGTAAAGTTTGCATTAGGGGTATGACGTAAGGCACCAATAATTCAAAGCGAGAGAGTTGTACTGTAAGCATTTGTCATACACACTTACAACTGTTTCGCCCGAAGAATTTACACCTGGTTATAGGCTGACCTCCAATCAAAACAAACGATACAAGCCAATATCTCGCTTGCTAAATATGATCTGATACAGCCTTTTTGCGTATCGTAATGATTATTGCTAGAACACCCCAGTCGTGTCACATGTTTATTGTGTGGTCGGCAGAAAAGAAAAAGTCATTCGGCCATTTTCTGAAAATTTTGTTGTGACCGAAATAAAAAAAATGCATACGCTAACTTGAAGAATAAGTTAAATGGATTAATTACCAATGAATAAGAGAAACAAGGTTTTGTATTCAACAATGCTGTATTTTTGTAATTATGGGGACAACACAGGGCTTCAACCATTTCCCTCTATGGACCGACTTTTCATGCTTCTGCCGAAGATGCCTTTCGAAAACGTGAAAAATGGCGAAACTGCTGACAAGAACATCCAAAAGCCGCGAAAGATTTAACCCCTACACATCTTTAAGGGCTAAAGTTGCTGTTGCGGCCTTTGTAGATCAAGATCAGACTACAGACTATGTCTTGTCTGATCTCTGATCGTAATCTTTGCAGTCAGCTGTGAAGAGGCATTTGTTACAAAAAAAAAGTTTCATTTTTTGTGTGTAATTTCATGACTGAGAATTACTATTGGTTGACTAGGCTCTCAAAGGATTCATCCTCATTACGGTTTTACGCACCATGTACAATTGTGCCTTCATTATGCAGCTGATCGTCCTATCAGAAATATTTTCCAAAAATTGAAAGTCAGATGTTTTGGAAAACATATTTTCAGTATTTAGTATCCTTGAATATTTTGACTCTCTGGAGTTAGGACTAAACATAAAATATTTTTGGACAGTAATTTAATGTGTCCGAACATTAAGGCTGTCCGAATACATTGGCGAATTACGGTACATTTGATATCGCTATTAATGGTCAACATATAGAAATTTATTGATGTTAAGTCTGTCAAATGTAAAGCCTTGGTCACACCGAGCTAACGGACGAGTAACAGATAAAAAATAATTTTATCCATTCGTGTCCGTTCGTATCTGTTTTACGTCCGTTTCTTATCCGGTGAATCCGCTACTTGTCCGGCGATGTCCGGCGATGTCCGTTCCGTCCGGTGGGAAGTTTTGAGCATGTTCAAAACTTTCCACCGGACAAAACGGACAGAGACATGCAAATGATAGACTTTGGATGCATCTGACAATTTATACCCTCGGCATGTCACGGGACCTGTACGTTCCTCGTACGTTGGTGTTCGGTACATTTCCGTTCATCGTACGTTTTGTCCAGTTCTCATGCGTTGCACTTCCATTTTATCCGGTACAAGTCCCTTACTCGTACGGTGATATCCGTTAATAGACCGTTTATCATCCTGTACATATCCTTTAAACGTGCGTTTTTTTCTGTTACATGTGCGGTACTTGTGCGGTCATTGTGTGGCTTCCTCGCTCCACACACCGATCGCATGAGCCTCGAGCAGCAGAGGAGATGAATTTTGTTACCGGATAACCAAATTCTGCATGTTTTTGTCCGTTTCCCTCCCGTTACATATCCGTTAGCCAGTCTGACCAAGCCTTTACATTGTGTACTTTATGTGAAGACAATTATGGGCTGAAGTCCTTTTGTAATCAACTGTGCGTGTATTTGTCAAACAAAGCAATTGGGCACAGCCGTAGGTGATAGAAGTGATCGACAAGGTAAAGGTGTGAAAAATTGTCACATTATGTGCTCGGTATCGAGTTTACACCAGTATTTGGTCTTTAGGTAGATATGTTTTTACAATGGGGACTCGTATCAGCGGAACGGTGGATTCAGATCAGACTCGAAAATGGTCAAACAACCCCCCCCTCCCCCGAAATTTTGGGAGCCATAGGACACCCGCATTATAATAGGGCAGTGTTCAATCTAGAGCGTGCCAATGGCCCCCTAAATTTGCAGATGCAGCAATTCTAAACCAACCTCGGGCCCGTTGGGCGCACTCGATCGTAGAAGCGCCATTACACGAATTGGGGTCCTTTTGTCTGTTCTTCTTATTTTTCTGCTCAATAAACATAATGCCGAGCTTTCTAGTGAGAATTTATTGATTAGAATGTTATCGAGCTTTGTGTTGGACGGTGTCGGTAGAATAACGGGTACCAGAGTTTACGATTCTTTGAGCATCTGCTTATCATTCAATATCACAATGAAGCGATTTTCTGAGTATTTTGGAAGCCTTACTGGGGCGTAAAAAGGCAAAAGCTTTTTAAAATATTACTCTGTAAAGTACAATCTGGCCAGTACCCAGTGTTCCACTCGCGCAAATTATTGCGTAAATCATATAGAATAATTGAAATTCACGTAACAAGTATTTGTTACACGCGAGACCTCACGTAAGAAAATACATCTACAAAAAGGCCATTATCCGCTTGTCTTGTGTAAAATAACAGGTATTGAAGTTACTTGTTTTCCTTAGAGACAAATTTATGTCAAATCATGCGGAAATACCTATCCAGAAATTAACAGACATGAAAAATCGATTGGTGCAAAAAACACGGAAACCCGTGACACAACAAAATGTCTCTTTGGCATTGTCCAGTCAGAGTCGCTTCAGACTACCTTTTCAGCTTTTTAATGACTTTAAGCAGTAAATTTACATAGGTATCTTAATATAACAGACCTTTTTGCTGCAAATTATCCTGGCACCCTGACTATCAGTTCAAAAGTTGGTTGGTTTATGATGTGAGAATTTAACTCTACTTTGAGTGATCGTCAGGAAAGTTAAATCCCTTGTGACGGGATTTCAGAATTTTCAATATTTTACCATTCGCAGGTGTAATTCGTCACTTTTCTTTTCTTTTAGGATTAAATTCATGAGTGGAATCAAGGTTGCAGTTTTATTAGCATGGTATTCATAGATAATGAATGAGAATATACTTATTAAATAAAATGGCAACACTTGTTAAATAGAAAGGTTAGCATTACCGTAATAAAGTACGATTTTTATGTGTGGCCCCCAGTTTTCCAAAATGGCCCCCTATTTCAAAGTTTGTGGGCCCGTTGGGCCCCCTTACAAGCAAATCTAGATTGAACACTGATAAGGTCAGCGTTTTAGCGAAGTTCGTTTTAATGGGGTTCCACTGTATATGTGGTTGAAAACTGTAGGAGCGTATGAAAACAGAAACAACCTGATTTCAGTATACCCCTGCTCTCACTTTGCAGTGGGGTGGGGGGGGGGGAGTATAAAAAAGAAAATGATGTAAACAGCTTGTCATACTAATATGTGAAAATGTTACAGCAAGTAAGTTATTGCTGCAGATAAATTAGTAGCATATGTACATACATCCAGGCACTAAAACGGTCATTGACGTATAGGACAGTGCTAACCAATGCCAGCTCTTACATGAGAATAGAGAGAATATAAAAACTTCATTTATAACATAAGATCATGACTGGACTTGGGTACTTTGTTCTTTAGAAATAAAAGGAACATAACTTGACATCTGTCAGTAAATCTAATCAGAGCAAGTCATAAACTCTTCATAACATTTGTAGATTAACACTTTTCCATACAATCCCGACTTTTGACGACCCTGAAAAGGAAACCTTTTGAAAACATTGTGGGAAAAGGAGAAAATGCTGGTAACCAGCATTTTCTCCTTTTGCCACTATGTTTTCTACCCTTCCTAAAAACAATTTCAATGTTTGGGTCACAATTATTTTTGTCATCAGCAAATGTTTTTAATTTGGACAAGCCTAAAATTTGGACGTTAGGTATAGGGCTAACTCTTTCCTGAACACCTCATTTTAGACTCTTCCAGGTTAATAGCTCCTGGAGACCAAAAATTTGAATTTGGAACAAATTAACAGAAGTTCTCTGACAGGTCAGAAAACATTGTGGGAAAAGAAGAAAATGCTGGATCCTAGCATTTTCTCCTTTTACCACAGTGTTTCCAAAAAGCCTTCTTCCTCAACGTCGTTTAAACACAGGATTGTTTGGTAAAAGATTCACCCTTAGGCTGCTAAGCGCAACTCACTGACCTTCGGCGGACAGTGTAGATCAAGATCAGACTGCACAGAATGTGCAGTCTGATCTTGGATCTACACTGTCCGATAAGAAGATGTCTATTCTCCCAAAAATACCTTTGAAAAAGCAAATTTTGGGTTTTTACTATCAGCTTGAAAGTTTTATGTTAGTTATTTAGCAGGATACGGGTTAACTGTTTTCTCTGAAACATATGCCCTCTGATACCAAAGGAATCAAGGTGATCACGAAAAGTAAGGACCTACCGTGTTAGTTTCAAGAAAGGTCTGCCTATTTCAACCTCATAGCATCTTTTATTACCACAGTGGCATAAGTGGCCAGTGTGAATCAAGATCAAAATGCAGAAGATTATGTAGTTTCGTCTTTAATTAACATTGTCCCCTTTCCAAGCACAAAAGCAACCTTGAAATTGCCATTATATGGGTCTTATTACTAAAATGAAAACTTTCTGTTGGGTTTACTTGGCTCTTCATGGGTTTAAAATCTTTTTATCTTCCAACAGCCTTAGTAATAACATTACAAATTGTTTAAAGATCATGGATGAATCTTAATAGAAGCTACTAGTGCACTGAGCATTTTAGCCCTTTACCCCAAGACAAAATTTTGGACTCAGACTCGACCAAACTTAGACTTGACCAAACTTAAGCCTGTCTCACACAGAACACACGGCTTATACGGTTGGCCACCCGTGTAAACCGTACATACAACCGAACCAACCGTGGCCTTATCCGAGTTACACTCGGGCCATTCGAGTGTATCCGTGAAAGCCGTGTATGATTTTTAAAACTTTTAAAAAACTGGCATGGGTGCCATGCCTGTGTATGATCGTATTAGCGATCGTATAAGACCGTGAGAGACCATGTGAGACCGTACGAGACCGTATATACAACCGCACATGAGTGAGCTCCACGAGTGAGCTCAACCGTGTCAACATCAAAACATAGACGAATGTGTGATAATTCGAGCATAACTCGAACAAAAGTCGGTGGGACCGTATGTAAACCCTGTAAATGTCCAGTTAATCGAGTAAAAGTCGTGTTTAATCGTACTAGGCCGTAACAGACCGCACTAGACCGTACTTGGAACCGTACAACAATCGTATGAAAATCGTTTGCAAATCGTGTTCAAACCGTGACAAACCTTGCTTGACCGAGTATATCCGTGCTTTGTTCGTACATACTCGTGCTACATTCGAGTTTAAATCGTACCAACTCATCCCCAGGCACGGTTGGAGCTCAATACTCGTACCAGTCAACCTGTGTATAACCGAGTATACCGTATTGGAACCGTGTGCCCAACCGTGTTCTGTGTGAGACAGGCTTTAAAGCATGACATTGTGAGGACAACAAAATAACTGTAATTCCAATGAGGACTGACGTCTTTGATAGGTTAGAAAACACTGTGGGAAAAGGAGAAAATGCTGGTTACCAGCATTTTCTCCTTTTCCCATTATGTTTTCAATGGCCTCTTTATCCAGGGATGTTATAAGTCGGGCTAATGTTTGGTCAAGGGTTAAACCTCAGAACCTAACATAAATGAAATAAGAAATTTCATCATTGTTACTACCTTTGTTTTGAATGTTTTGTCAGATGGTCCTACTATATCTTCAATACATTTCAGTTAATTGCTGTTATTGGTCAAAGCCACAGTGTGGTAAAATCGAAATTGGAAACAGGTTATCATGAGTATTACTTTTTTTCCTTTTTCACAAATTTTTAAATCAGCAACAGTGTTCATGCCAGAATTCGCCAAAAAGTGTTAGGAAATGATGATTGAAAACAGAAGAATCCTGGCTAGAATGACAAAATAATTACAAACACTTTTTTACAACCCATTTGACCCCTTTGTTCATCAACTAGTGTGCCCAGCAAGTTTCTTTACCAAACAATCCTGTGTGATAAGTTTCTTTAGATGTGGGAAAAGGTTGTGTGAAAAGGAGAAAATGCTGGTCAAAAGCATTTTCTCCACTTCCAACAATATTTTTAAAAACCTAACGCAGGGACATTAAAACTCGGTATTATTTGGTAATGATTTAAGCAATAAAATTCTCAACATAATTGACTATAAACTCAAAATTGTGATCTGCATTAATAAACTGAAGCTACACCATCATTTAAGTTCTTCTAAAAGTTGCCTTTGGGCTTAAATGACAGCTGTATGTTTGATGCCTTGACTTCTATGGCATCATCTTTCAAGCTTACCCCCGCCCCCCCCCCCCCTTCCTTTACCTTTTACCACACAATCCCGACTTTTTAACGACCCTGAGAAAGAAAGCTTTGGAAAACATGGTGGGAAGAGGAGAAAATGCTGGTAACCATTCTCCTTTTCCCACAATGTTTTCTACCCAATCAGAGACAGAAATCATCATTTGAGCTACATTAAATTTGTCGTCTGAAAATGCTTTCAATTTGGTTGAGTCCAAATCTTGTCCTTTGGTAGAGAGTTAAAGAACTAACACAAAATTTAGTGAGTTAAATATTGTTTTGATGACAGCAAAACTAACAATCAAATAAGCGTAACCATTTACCAAACCATTCTGAGATTTACAACCCCGAAAAGAAAAAGCCCTGTGAAAACAATGGTTGCTGGTTAAGAAGCATTTTCTCCTCTTCCCAAAATGTTTTCTACCTTTTCAAAGGGAAATCCCATTATTTGAGCCTCATCTTATTTGTGGCAGATGCTTGCAATTTGCATGAGTCTAAAATTTTTGTCATCTGGTAAAAAGTTAACCAAGTTCACTGATACCATGCAAAAATTCTGACATAAGCACAATTCTCATTCAGATAAAGCATTACAGTGCTCACAATGGCAACATCAAAGCAAGACAAAACAAAACAAATTCTTTGCTAGATCTGATCTGTACAGATGATGTGAAGCATCTCAGGGAAAAATGTCCTAATTGTTTTAACACATTACCACCTGCAAGTGACTTTCCCTTTTATCTTGCTGCTTTTCCTCTGTTGAAAACATGATGGCAAAAGGATAAACTAGAGCTGTCACTGAATGTGACTTAATACCCCCACCAGTGCTTTGACAGAAACAGGCAATTATTTGTACACAGACGGACACACAGATGGACACACAGACGGACAAACGGACAGACAAACAGATGGACACACGGACAGACAGGCTGATTCCAGTATACCCCCGAAAACATTCATTTTGTGGGGGTATAAAATTACTTGTAACAAACAATTTGTTTTCCGACAATAATAATTGTAGTTCGTGTGAATAAATTAAACCTCAACTCATGAAGGTTCTTATTTTACCAGGTAATTTCTTTAATCTAAAATGATCTGTGCATTTGTCTCGAGGTTACAAGTTAGCCCTTTACAAAAGAATGTCAAATTTTGACAACTCCAAGTATAAAGGCTTTTGCAGGAAAAGGAGATAATGTTGGCAACCAGCATTTTCTCCTTATCCAAGAATTTTTAATCCTTTTAAAGGCAAATGTCATCAATTTAGTCACATTTAACTTGTCTGTTTGTCTGTAACTGCTTCCAAATTGGATGTTTCAAGGATGTTGTCGTCTGGTAAGAGAGTTAAACCTCAACTCATGTAGGTTGCTCTTATTTTACAAGGTAATTTCTTCAGTTCAAAATTGTCTGCTGCAAATTCTTTCCCGAGGTAATGAGTACAGTATAGCATTTCATGCAACTGACTTGTTGGGGGATGTGTTCGGTGACTTGTCTGCACTGATGGACATAATTAGAAATGCTCATTCCCTAAGTGAAAAACCAACTTAGAATCTAGATAATTAGTGACTGGCTTTGAATAGAATTATCTTTTGTGAAACCATGTGAGAATAATCAAAGCGTTGAGAACGCTGATGTGGCATTTGTCAAGGAAGCCACTGTGTAGAATTAATAATTTGAAAACAGGAGGGCCATGATGGCCCTGGATCACTCATCTGAGTCAATAGGCGGAATTCACTCCACGTGCGTAATTCAATTTCTGACCAATTGTCTGGTCAATTGAGCTTAAAATGTGGCCTCTGAGCGTCCACAAGGAATTTCCTGAAGTTGACCTAGTGACCTAATTTATCACCCGATGTGACCCAATTTAGAACTCGTCAAAACATTTATCAAGACAAACATTCTGAACAGTTTTCAAGTTAATTCAGCAATAAATGTGGCCTCTAGAGTGCCCACAAGGTATTTATTAAATTTGACCAAGTGACCTAGTTCATGACCCCAGGTGACCAAATTCCAAACTCACCCAATATTTCATCAAGACAAACATTCTGACCAATTTTCAAGTCAATTGAGCAAAACATATGGCCTCTAGAGTGCCCACAAAGTATTAGTTTAATTTAACCTTGAGACCTAGTTTATGACCCCAGGTGACCCAATTTTGAACTGACTGAACACGTTGTGCTCAGGTGGGCTAACAAACTTAGAACAGTTTCACTACAAACCAAATAACAAAGCTCTATGCTTTCCAGTTTTAAAAAAGAAGAATTTTAAAGTTTTCCTTCTTTGTTCCTTTGTTCGAACTTGTGACCCCCGGGGCAGGGCCAGTTTTGACCCCAGCGGCATCATTGAACAAACTTGGAAGAGGTCCACTAGGAATTGCTACATACCAAATATCAAAGCTCCACACCTTCCAGTTTTAGGGAAGAAGAATTTTAAAGTTTTCCTTCTTTGTTCCTATGTTCGAAATTGTGACCCCTTGGCGGGGCCAGTTTTGATCCCAGGGGCATCATATGAACAAAATTGGTAGAGGTCCACTAGGAGATGCTAGATGCCAAATATCACAGCTCCATGCCTTCCAGTTTCAGAGAAGAAGAATTTTAAAGTTTTCTTTCTTTGTTCCTATGTTCGAACTTGTGACCCCCGGGGCGGGGCCAGTTTTAACCCCAGGGGCATCATATGAACAAACTTGGTAGAGGTCCACTAGGAGATGCTACATACCAAATATCAAAGCTCTACGCCTTCTAATGTCAGAGAAGAAGATTATCGAAGATTTTGCTATTTTTTTCCTTTCTGTTGCCATAGCAACCAGAGTTAAGGGTGGAATTCAATCTCTTGAACAACTTTGGTAGAGCTTCACGCAAGGAACATCCCTGCTAAATTTCACCAAGATTGGCCCAGCGGTTTAGGAGGAGAAGATGTTTAAAGGAATTGTGGACAGACGGACAGATGGGCGCCGGACAATGACCGATCACAATACCTCACCTTAGCACTTCGTGCTCAGGTGAGCTAAAAAAAAAAAAGAGAAATATTATTTAAATATTAACTTGAAAATCAACCTTCTAAGCAAATTAATACGTCTCTTTGGTTAAAGGGAGATTACTGGTGCCTACGTTTGCGTTGTGTATTGGTGGTCTCCCTTTAATCTTTCAAGAGGAGTCAGGAGTAACGTCCCTTGACGGAAGGATGAACGATGGGTAGAGAGAGAAGCCATGTAAATATATTGAATTCAATTAAGTTTATACCTGAATATGTACTACGATTTTGAGATATCTTTGGCCGTCAGGACCTAATTCCCAACATTACAATAAAGTTTTCTTCCTGTAAATATTCATGCACAATCAAATGAGTAGCGTGCAATCATGGGACGAACAAGCCCAGGGGCGAACTGGTTTTGGAACGAACAACCCCGGAAGCAAAGCGGTCAGAAGACAAATTTTGTGCATATCATTGCGCCAATAGAAGGCTATGAAGAGGTGAAGCTATTTTTACTCAAAAAGAAGTATTTCCACGATCGATAGCCTTTTGCAGTTTATTTCAATACGCCATTTCCAATTATATATCTGAGTGCTATTGAAAAACTCATTTGTCTTGAAAAATTGAGTTTAATTGGGTTTACTTCCTTCGGTTTTGGACAAAATACCATACATGGTCTTCAAAATTCAATATTGAACATTTATTATTGATCTCATAGTGGCATTGTCTTCGACAAATGCCACAAAAATGCATATTTTAAAAACTTTTATGGTTGTCAAAAAAAATTTTATTGACTGAATTTTGATCCAAAAATTCAGATTAAGTTGTCTTTTGTCTGTAAGAGAAGGGACCATTAAAATTAAAATCCCATAACTTCAAATGAATGTTGTATGAAAGCTAGGGTCATTTTGTCCAGGAAACTCTGTGACCTTGACGTTTTAGGCATGGGCACTGGTATAGCTCAATGAATCTATGGACCCATATCCATCATAATACTAACTATGTACAAAATCAATTATTTGGACAAGAAAATAGGAGCTCAAGAAAACCTTCAACATGAAATTTCAAAATCTATGGCCTTGACGTTATGATCATGGGCATGACTAGGGTATTGTTCATAGAAACTTTGGACCTGTATCTGTAATCAAGCCAAGCATGAACAAAATCCTTTATTTAGTTTGGAAAATATGAGCTCTGGAAAAAAAAAAATGTAATGCAAAGCTTTGATGTAAAATATTGTACAACCTTGACTCCAAGATCATGGGCATGGACCCGGATATTGCTGAAAGAAACATTGGGCCTATATCCATCATAATACCATATTTATATGAAGCAAATTCATCATATGGTTTGGAAAATGTAAATACTCAAAAAATGTTAACGTAAATGTGGATGCTCACTCCAATGCTAGCACAGACACCATGGGTAGTGCAATAGTGACTTCACCTAGGCAAGCTACACAGATAGGAAAACATGGTTATACTATGATGGTGGTATGTACAAAGCTTTGCACTTTACAACATGTATAAAACAGAAACAAAATATTTCTCTCTGGCACCATTGTCCCTCCCAACAAAAACTAAGTGATAAGGCATTTCATTCTAGGTCTGGCTTGATCATTCTGGCAATTGCTCTATAATAAGAGCAATAAAATTTACTCAATGATTAACAATTATATTTTCTGTAACTCTTTCCAAAACAATCCCTGGTTTTCATGACCCTGAATAAGAAGCCTTTTGAAAACATTGTGCGAAAAGGAGAAAATGCTGGTAACCAGCATTTTCTCCTTTTCCCACAATGTTTTCTACCCTCCTGGAACAAATTTCAATTTTTGAGTCACGTTAATTTTGTCGTCTGCAAATGCTTTCAACTTGGACCAGTCTAAAGTTTTGCTGTTTGGTAAAGAGTTAAAATGTGACCAAAACCGTATGTATGCATTAGTAATTCCATTCCAGCTCTTTAGTTTTAACACTTTCAAAATGTCTATGTAACACTGAGCAATACTGGGAAACATGTTTAACTGGAGTCATTAACCTTACCTTTGGTTTACGCTGTTAACCTCATTAACGAAAGAAATATGTAGAAACTAGAAATGTAATGGCAGAATTATACCAATATCTTTTGCATTGTCAGTGTATCAGGACAATCATTTAAAGGACCATAATTCCTACAATATCAAACCAATCATAATGTAAGTTGCTCTTGCCCAACTAGAGGAGCCTCAAGGCCCTGAATTGCTCACCTATGATTAATAAACTGAAGTAGTAAATAGTTATATGATGATGCCTGTAACTTGAGTAAATGTAGTAAGAAAATTTTGGAAAAGCAGATTCTGTGTCTTATTCTTTAACTGTTTCCATGTTTGTATGCCCCTGAGAAGTACAGGTTTTAGAATACATTGTGGGAAAAGGAGAAAATGCTAGTTACTTGCATTTTCTCTTTTTCCAACAATGTTTTCTGCCCTACATAAAACATTCTAACTTTTAGCCATATTTGTCATCTGTCAGTGCTTTTCACATAGATAACTAAAATTTGTAGTGTGGTTTACCTCATGTGACTTAGCCTCATGTATTCATGTTCAGATGCTTGACGGGTAGCTCAGTGGTTAGCATATCTCACTCATGACCTGGTGGTTGAGTTCAATACCCAGTTAAGGCAAACTTCTTTTCTGGCAATTTTTCGCCTCTCACCCCTGATGCAAGTGAGTAAGTAGTCAGTGACTTGGAAAGTTGTGTCAATACTGATGTGAGAAAGCCAGGAAACACATGTGTAGGTGCACTGACCGCCGTGATTTTTTACCTAAGCTGTTAAGACGGCGTTAAACTCCAATTCAATTAATCAATGAACCAGTCATGTTCAGATGAGCTAAAAACCATCTATGATCTAGGTATATACATAAATCCACCAGACCTTCCTGCACTTGCAGCATAACTATATTAGTGACCCTTGACAACACATGTTATCAAGCTCAAAATTCTAGCTTTGTGCCTGTCAAATCAGGCCGTCAGTTGAAATATGACAAGAGCCATTTTTCTTCCATCTGTAAATTCAGTCTAGCTGAGACGAGATACCTCAGAAACGTGTACAGAATCCATGCCACATACTTCCCGTCATCAGGATCTGTCACTTTGTCTTTACGCACAAAAACAATAATACTATGCTAGTAAATATCTATCATCTAGTCTACAGCTTTATGCTATTTTTCATACTACTGTTTTCAGACTGTACAGACTAGTCTTTGCAAAAGCAAGGTAATTCATAATTGTAACAGTACCTGAAAGTGCCAGGAAATTGTTGTATACTTTTCTTCAGTCATTGAAATTTGAAAACATCAATATGCTTGACTGGACTTTATTCAACTTTATAATTTTTTTTGCATTTTTTTTCCCCCTAAATTTTAACTTTTACCAGATGACAAAATTATAGACTTGTTCAATTTGAACGTGGAATTTGTCTTTGAAATGATAGAAAAAATTATGGGAAAAAGGAGAAAATCTGGTAACCAGTATTGTCTCTTTTTCCCACAATTTTTCTACTCTTCTCAGGACAAATTTCAATTTTTGAGGCACATTTATTTGTTGTCTTCAAATGCTTTCAATATAAACAAGTCTAGAATGTTGTCATCTGTTAAAGAATTAATGCTGCATCCAGAAAAAAAAAAACATTGGAGGAAAGGAAAACTCTTCTTTTCTTAAAGTTCTCCATGAAACATTTCTTGAAAATATACAGTTATTTGTACCAGGCAGATTAAAAACAAGAACTTAAAATTGTGTGCTAAATATTGAGTTAGAATGTTAGAATATGATTGGTACCGTATGTACAAAGGTGATACATTCTCTAGGATCTCAGAGATACAAAAAAAGTACACTTGTGTTACAAAAGACAACATCATGGACAACTCCTCAAGCATTTATAAAAGAATGGTTGATGCCTGCATGCCTATAAGTATCAACTTAAAGATAAAAAGATAGAGTATGATTTCATACTGATTCTAGGGCAAGCCTTCAAAGGCTTATAAGTCTTCTGTTACATCAGGGATTAGCTGTAATCCTGTTGATATAACTTTTTCAGTTCCAGGTTGTCTAAGCTTGTCTTCGCTGAACAATTTATGTCAAAATAGCAAAATATCCAAAGTGAAGACATTATACCATTAAAAGAAACATTACTAAACAAAAAGACCTAGACACTTTGACAACATATCTGTTGCTCCAAAGAACAAATTTTCTTATTATCATTTTACAATCACATTGTAATGATTGCATAGAGATCTATCATAAATGTCTGTGACAGATTAAAGGTTCCATCTCTTTACCAGAGGAGAAACTTTAGACCTATGACTTCAAAATGAAAGCAATTTCAGACAAGTCAATTTGAATGTGATTCTAATGACAAGATATGTCTCTGAAAGGGTAGCAAACTTGTGGGAAAAGGAGAAAATGCTGGTTACCAGCATTTTCTCTTTTTCCCATGATGGCCTCAAAAGTATTCATCCTTAGAGCTGTTACAGCACAGGTTTGTTAGGTAAAGGGTGAATCCCACATAGCCATATGGCCTGAATCAAAAGACAACATAAAACAGTAACCTTACCTCTATACTAATACCCACAGCTGCCTTTCAAGAACACCAAAAACACGGCACATTAATTCTTTGCCACACAATCCTATGTTTTGAAGACCCCCAAGAAAGAAACCTATTGTAAACATTGTAGGAAAAGGCGATTTGGTTACCAGCATTTTCTCCTTTTCCAACAATGTTTTCAATCTTTTCTTAGACAAATTACAATATTTGGACCAAATTAACTTTGTCGTCTGCAGATGCTTTTCAATTTGGACAAGGCTTTATCAATTGTCATTTAGTAAAGAGTTAAAACATTATCATCTGAAAATGGGGGCTGACCCTGATGCAAAATTAAAAAACACTTTATTGATGACAAGACTTGTCAAACTTCCAAGGGATATGACAAATTAACCCTTCAATTGTCGAATAAACCAACCAGATATTTTCAGTCTAACAAGAGGGCCATGATGGCCCAAGAGGCACTCACCTGAGCCTTTTGACAAAACATGACCCATTTCCAATCTCTTTCGAGATATTATGACAAACATTCTAACATGCTTTCGTAAGCATTGTACTGAAAATTTCATGAGTACTGGACAGAAAACGTGGCCTGTAGAATGTACACAAGGTTTTTCCAAGATTTGACATGGCAAGCTACTTTTTGACACAACGTGACCCATTTTCAATCTCATCCTATTAATCATCAATAAAAACATTCTAATTTTGATAAGTATTGGAAAGAAAATGTGGCCTCTGGAGCATAAACATGATTTTGCAAAGATCTGACCTGATGACCTAATTTTAGATCCAATGTAACCTTTTTCAATTTCATATGAGATTTCATCGAGAAAAACATTCTGACCAACTTTCATGAGCATAGGACTAAAGATGTGGCTTTTAGAGCGCACACAAAGTTTTTTAAAGATATGACCCAGTGACCTAATTGTTTAACTGAAATTACTCATTTTCAAACTCGTCTGAGATATCATCAAGACAAACATTCTGACCAACTTTCATGAGTACTGGACAGAAAATGTGCCTCTAGAGCATACAGAAGGTTTTTCAAAGATTTGACCTTGTGACCTAGTTTTTTGACCCAACATGACCATTTATAAACTCGACTCAGATACCATCAAGACAAAATTCTGACCAAATTTCTTGGATTTGGTCTGAAAATAAGGCTTTTAGAGCTTACACAAGGTTTTTCTAAGATTTGACCTTGTGACCTAGTTTTTGACCCAACGTGACCCATTCTCAAACTCAAGAGATATCATTAAAACAAATATTCTGACCAAGTTTCATGAGTACTGGATTGAAAATTTGGCCTCTCGAGTGTACACAAGGCTTTTCTTAGATTTGACCTAATGACCTACTTTTTGATCCCACAAGACAATTTTTAAACCCCTCTGAGATATAAACATTCTGACCATCTTTCAAGTGTTTTGGACTGAAAATGTAGCCTCTAGAGTGTTTATAAGGCTTTTCTTCGATATCACCTAGTGACCTGGTTTTTGATCCCTAAAGACCCATTTCCAAACCCCTCCAAGATATAAACAAGACAAACATTCTGACCATTTTTCAAAAGTTTCAGACTGAAAATTTGGCCTGTAGAGCGTACACAAGTTTTTTTTTTAAGATTTGACTCAGTGACCTAGTTTTTGACCTGACATGACCCACTTTTAAACTCGTCTGAGATATCATCAAGACAAACATTCTGATGAAGTTTCATGAGTATCTGACTGAAAATGTGGCCTCTAGAGCATACACAAGGTAAAAGTTGACTCAGACGACTCGCGCCTCACGATGGACGACGCATGCCGGACGCTGGATACAGCACAATCACAAAAGCTCATCTTGAGCTCTTTGTGCTCAAGTGAGCCAAAAATAAGACCCAAATAATTGCAATTCCAAAGTTGCTTTCCATGGCTGCTGTCCATAGTGTATCTGCAAAGCTAACAGTGTAGATCAAAGATCAGACTGCATGTTTTGTAGTCTGATCTTGATTTATACTGGCCACAAAGGCAACTGTAGTTGTGAAAGGCACTTTAAGGGTTAAGATGTTCCTAAAATGGTATCATTTGTCTTTCAAAAGGCAGAAAACACTGCCAGAAAAGGAGACAATGTTGGTTACCAGCATTTTCTCCTTTTCCCACCATGTTTTCAAGTCTCATTCCTCACGGTCATTTAAACTCAGGACTGCTTGGTAATGGATTAAAACTAGAACTATTGCAGGTTGACAAATACCCCTACCACCTTGCCACTTGATCTGGAAATACATGTAACTTCAAAGGGGCCATAACTCTTGCAATGACTGTCCCAATTATGATGAAAATTGCAGACGCATGAGGTCCCCTGGTAGCAAGGCTTCTAAAATTTCAGTCAAATTGGTTGAAGACTGTAGGAGGGAGGACACTTCTTTCCCTAAAAGCAAATATGTTGTACACAGGATCAGACATTTTTGGCATCATCTGATTTCAGTCTATAGTGTCTGAACATGTGCACATTCATAGTCAACTAGCATTAAATACTGGAGTAAACTAACATAGGTTATTATGTTATTAGCATGAAAAAAATTCACTATTCCATGAAAACAGAAAAACAAATTCTTTTTCAATATAACTTTCATGAAGAATTTCAAAATCTCCCATGGCATACTGATGGTAGGTAGGGCAGAAGACTTGTCCCATGTTTCACTTTCACTGTTACTGTAGACAATCATAATGAAATTGTCTTTTAGCAACCATACTTTGCCCTGGTCCTTCTAGTGCATATTCTGCATCTTGATTTTCTTCTCTGTCTTCCAAAAAAGAAACCTGCCTGACTGTAGCCAGTATCACTGTCGTGCAAGAAATAGTTGTTTATATTAGTTTTAAACAAACAACAAAAATGGATTTGGCATCCTGGGCATAACCTTTCCATGAAATTTTATCAAGGATCATATCAAACTGTGTGAAAAGTTGTATTACAGATAGTCTATGAGTGAAGTATTCACCCCAGAATAATGAGCCCCTGTACTTAACCCCCTGTACTTAACCCTTTTCCAAGTGACAAGTTCTAGATTCTTTCAAATTTTAAGCTTTCCAAGGGGACAAATCAGTACTGAGCTGAAGTCCCCTAATTGGGTAGAAAATATTGTGGGAAAAAAGGAGAAAATGATGGTTATCAGCATTGTCTCCTTTTTCCCACAATTTTTTCAAAAGCATTCTTCTTCAATGTCATAAAAACTCTGGATTGCTTGGTGAAAGGTTACACCTTTATTTCATCTGAACCATACAGGATCAATTAAATGCCTCAACATGTACCAGATTGCTTTAGTTCTTTATGTTTTTGATGTCTTCTATTTCCAACAGACATACTGGAACAATTGACATCAAATAAAGTTTTGAATATGGAATTCATTGTTAGAAATTAATGAAGTCATGACATTGTTAGAAATTAATGAAGTCATGAACAATTAGAATATACAATTCACTCTTTCGCTAACGACTCAGGATATTCAAAGTATTTTTGAGGTTAATAGATTTACAATGCTATGGATGATAAATACAATGATAGTTTAGTATCAGGTAGCGCAAATGCTGTAGATCAATGATCAGACTGCACATTTTGTGCAGTATGACCTTGCTCTATGCAAATTTTCAAAAGCTACAAAAGTTGTCACTTGCAAAGACAGAGTTAGCAGCACTAAAATAATTCATGCAGCTGACATACTTTATATAATGGGTCCATTTTTAAGCCGAACACAAGCAAGCATGAGCTCACCGAAAAGCTGCCTGGGGCAGTACCAGCAAGGCCAGGCTGTTATTGATAGACACTCAGACTGAAATATTGCTGACGCTTTCTGTCATTAGGGTATAAATACAATGTGGAAAAGGAGAAAATGTTTTTAACCAGCATTTTCTCCTTTTCCAACAATGTTTTCTGCCCTTTTTGCAACTTCTTTCACTTTTGACGAGTCTAAAATTTTTTCCTGTGGTAAAGAGTTAAAGAGCTCTGGGTACTATCTCCACATAACTGCATAGGACTATCATTTGTGAAGAAATTTGTTAGTAGAATCATGATAGTGATGCCAGGATTGAATTGGTACAACAGTTTCTGAAATCTTGACAGAAAGAATCTAACCATGGGCAGTCACCTAGTACTACAATGACCTCTCCAATGTGTCTGGTTTTTGACCACTCTGGCTTTGGCATAGTGGAGCCATGAACTTACAGTATTTTGTTAATTTCTCTGATTTCCTTTGTAATGTCTTATGCTGAACACTTTGACAAACAATTCCATGTTTCAATGATTCAGAGGAATATTGGTTATGTAAATATTGTGGGGGAAGGGGGCAAATTGATGGTAAGCATTTCTCTTTTTCCCACCATGTCTTCTACTCTTTAAAAGACAAATCCTATCATTTGAATCGCATTTAACCCTTAGAGTACCTAATTGTGTGAAAGGCACTTTAAGGCTTAATCTATCATCTGCAAAATGCTTCAATTTGACAAGGTCTAAAATGTTGTCATTCAGTAAAGAGTTAGCTCTTTACCAAACAATCCCAAGTTTAAACCACTCTGATGAAGAAGGCTTTTGAAAACATTGATGGAAAAGGAGAAAATCCTGCTATCAAGCATTTTCTCTCCTTTTCCCACAATGTTTTCTACCCTTCACAAATCAAAATTCACTTTTAGAGTCGCATTTAGTTTGTCGTCTGCAAATGCTTTCAATTTAGAAAAGCCTAAAATTTTGTCATTTGGTGAAGGGTTAATAATGAAACAGACAAAAACATGCTGCAATGAAAAGTGCATGAAATGCAAATCTATGACATTTATGTAACAGTGTTACTCGAGTCATTCTACAAAGAATGACAATTTGATACCTATGGTTACTTTTTCATACACACCATCAGCTTCTTTTGCATGCTTCCTGTCCATTTTAATCAAAATTATTACTTTTCTCAGTCTTGCTTTTTACACAAAGGTTACAGAATGTACCTCGTTCTTCAGGCATCTGTACTCAATCAGTATTATAGTTACGTTCTGTCTCTTTGAGATAAAAATTTTCTCATTGTGAAGCTATATATAAAAGGAACATGGGCAAACTTTTTCACAAGATTTGAAATAGTGATCATTTTTTTTTTGTCCATATTGAGAACATAATTATGTATTCTTCAAAATCATTAGTTTTGGAATTATTAGGGGAAAAAAAATCACAGTCTGCATGTCCATAGACCATTCTACCTCAGGACTCAGTTGTTAGAATAAATGGATTTTATGAACCCATAAATATGTAATGACCTATGTATATATATAATACATCACTACCATGCATTTAACAACCTTTTCCCAGTGCATGGCTCAACTTTTTTGGAAACAAGGTCAATAATCGTGAGTCAGATTTAAAACCACAAATATCACAGCTAAAAGAGTTTTAGCATGTACAGTACTCTTACATAAAGCATCAACATCCAAAACAAAAATTTAACTCTCTACCAAACGACAAAATTTTAGGTTTGTCCAAATCAAAAGCATTTGCAGACGAGAAGATAAATGTGACTGAAAATTTGAAATTTGTTTTGTGAAGGGTAGAAAACATTGTGGGAAAAGGAGAAAATGCTGGTTACCAGCATTTTCTCCTTTTTCCATAATGTTTTCTAAAGGCTTCTTTCTCAGGGTCGTCAAAAGTAGGGATTGTGTGGTAATGGGTTAAGGTAGAAGGATCCTTGTCACAAATTACTCAATCATATGCCTGTTATAGTTAGAATGTTCAATTTCACTTATAGGGTGCATCAACATCAATAAAATGTATGGTACAAATTAGAGGTAGATCAACTATTCTACCTGTCTTCTAAACTATGCAAATGATGTATCTTAAGTATTTGTTCCATTTATCTTATGTGTTTGTTCCATTAACTCATTACCATGTGGAACATACATAAATTAAGGTTTAAAGATACCTTTATAGATTTTTTTGCTTTGTTAGACATAGAAAATTACAACAAAATATACTTTTTCCTGAAAACATAAAGAAACTGGGTGATCACATACAGTAAAAAAGGTACAAGTGTGATATATTTGCTACTGCTGACATGTCTATGACATTCCCACAAAAATTTACGAAATTCAGGAGCAAAGTCTAAACATAATTTGGTGGAATATGATGAACAGAAATGAATGAAAAAATCATGATAAAAGGAGAACTTGCAAAGTTTCTTCTTGCAACAATGTTTTGAAATTTGGCCTGCTATGAGAGAGAAAATATCATCTACAGAAAATACTGTGCTACAGAAAAACATGGCTCTCAGTATTTTCAGTGCTTTGAAATTTGATGCTATGTTAACCATTGTAGTGATAAATAAATGAAATGAAAATTCTCAGTCAGTTACTATATTTTAAAACTGATTTTGTCAGAATATCTGGCAAAGGAGCTGACTGTTTGATCCAAGATCAGGCTGAATTTTCTGAGCAGTCTGATCATGATCTGCATAAGTAATTACATCTGATTTGATACCAAAAGTGTTAAGACCTTGTTCACACACATCAAAGACTTAAAAGCGAAAAAATCAAGACTTCCCGAAATTAGATTAACCCTTTCCCAACAATCCAGTTATCAAACGACCTTGGAGAAGAAAGGTTTTTGAAAGCATTGTGGAAATAGGAGAAAACGCTGATAATTTTCTCCTTTTCCAACAATGTTTTCCTCCCTTTCAAGCAAAATTTCAAGCATTTGAGCCATATTAACTCTTTACCACACACTACCAAGTTTTAACAACCATGCGGAAGAAACCTTGTGAAAACATTGTGGGAAAAGGAGAAAATGCCACTACATTTTCTACCCCTTCAAAGACAAATTCCATCCTTTGAACAACATCTAAATTGTCATCTGCAATGCTTTCAATTTGGACAAGACTTACACTTTTGTCGTTTGGTAAAGAGTTAAAATTCTTACCAAAATGTTTACTATCCTATCAGTATTCCGAGATCTTTGGCTAATTTGCACCAATTTTAATTTTGTCATCTGCAGAATGTTTACAATTTTGAATATAAATGAAAATTGTTTTATAATGAGCTAAAACTAGGGAAATATTATTCAAAATGAAGGTATAAGGCTTAATCTACCCAAAGTCTCCACTCCTAATAATATAACCCCCCCCCCCCCCCATGTCATCATCTCTGGAAGCATTATATTTCTTCAAAATGACAAACTTATTAGGAATCATAATGACATTTCACCTCATTCTGCAAAGACCCCCAAGACCCAATAAAAAAAAAGGCAATCATGATATAAAAATTGACATCAAATTTCCAAACAATTTCCACTCAATTTGCTGGAAATTCCTCCATCAGCATTAAACTCAGGATTTCAATTTTAGAAAAGTATTAAAAGCATATTAAGTCTTGTGAAAAAAGAGAGGATGACATCTCTTATTTTTTGCAATCTAGATTGTTGCTATCATTTGACCCTTTACCAAACAATCTATTGTTATTATGAACTTAAGGAAGAAGGTATTTGAAAACATTTCAGGAAAGAGGACAAAATGCTTGTTACCAGCATTCTCTCCTTTTCCCAACATGTTTTCTACACTTTCAAAGACAAATGTCATCATTTAAGCGATAATTTTTTTTTTTTTCCTGCAAATGTTTTCTATTAAAATAAGTCTAACATTTCGTCCTAGAGTTAAGGTTTAAGACATGCATGTCCATGATAGGATTCTTCCTCATCACAGAATGCGGAAAAAAAAAGTATAGCTTGTCTGGTGGAAAAGTGTTCCTAACAGCTTTCAATAAATTGACCTCATGGCCTAGTTTTTGACCCAGTATGACCCATTTTTAATCTTACCCAAGATATCAGTATGACCACAAAACAACACAAAGTCAAAAAGATCTTATGAAAATGTCATTCTTTTGAACAAGCCTGTGAAAGAAGGCTTTTGATTGAAAACAATGTGCAACAAGAGGGCCATGATGGCCCTATATCACTCCACTGCCTTTTGAATAATGTATAATGCTCTTGACTGGCTTTGACAGAGACATGAATTGTAAGAAGTTTGTATGGCAGTAAACTTTCATAAAGAATATAGCCTAGCCTCCACCCCACTCTCCGAAAAAAAAAAAAAGTTTTTTTTTTAAATGCAAAGATGGTGTCAATGGATACAAGCAGGTCTAATCAAGTTCCAATCATACTGAATATCAGTGCACTCTGACAAAAAGTGCTTTGGCAAAAAGTTTCCAAAACTTCAAAAAAGGAAACGTTTTTTCGGTGGCATGAATGGTAAAGCCCTGGAAAAAAAAAAGAATGATACAAACCTTGCTTTATACTAAATATTCAACTTTTTTAAGCACAACAATTATTATCAAAGTAAATCACTCTCACCGAAAATTGAACATTTTCTATCCCAAACACTTGAATACCACACGCCATATTCAAGTAATAATGCAGTTTTATTATCAAGGGAGGTAAATGGTAACAAAGATTTATCTGCTGAGTGAACAGGAATTATTTCCCTTCATCAGTGTTATAAGCTTGTTATTTCCCTGGATCAGTATTGTATAAGCTTAAGTCACATTCACTTCATGTATTACCATGTAATACTTGTGACCCCAGGGCACAGGCAATTTTGACCCAAGGGCTATAATTGGAAAAATATTGGTAGAGGTCTACTAGATGAAGCTGCATGCCAAAATTGGTAGTGCTAGATCCAACAGTTAGGAACAAAAGGATTTTTGAAGTTTTCAAAATACACAAGATCATGTAAAACTTAAGAACCCCTGGGCAGGGCCAATTTTTACCCCAGGGCTATAATCAAAAGAAATCTGGTAGGGTTCTATTAAATGGAGCTTATTAACATACCAAATTCGGTAGCCCTAGGCCTTATGGTTCCGGACAAAAGATTTTTACAGATTTTCAGTAAATTTCAGTTTTGTTGCCATAGCAACCAGATTTTTTACTGGAACTGATTTCTTTGATGTCAGGAACATTTCTGTAAAGTTTCATAAAAAATGAATGGGTAGTCTCAGAGAAGAAGATGTTTGAAATAAAAGTTAATGCACCCAGTGACACAGGGACGGACGCACAACAGACATAACTGGCTCTGGCCTTCAGCCAGTGGAGCTAAAAATCGTGAATTTTCTCCTTTTCCCATAATGTTTTTTACCATATCGTACTTTTGGCCATGGTTAACCCATAAATTCTTTCAATAAGGACAGGTCTACCATTTGTTGTCTAGTAAAGTGTTAAAAAGAAGTTCCTCTCTGCTACATCCCCGAAACTAGTTTTTGTCCCCATCTGACCCAGCTATCAACTGTCCCTAGACATCAACGACACTGACAAAGTCCAACAACAATTCTGTACACATAATTGTTTTCGATTGGTTAATGCCTCACCCCTTTCTATGACACTTTATGCCTTCAGCCAATAGAGCTGAAAATTAGCTTTGCCAGTCAAACAGGCATTTGGGGAAATGCTTTATCCTTTGCTTATTATAAGAATGATTACATAAGTTACAATCAAAGTACAGGAAAAGGCATGTCTGGGAATTTAGATTCAGCAATTTCCTTATCAAGCATTATGATACTGATTGGGGAATTCCCAGTTGTTATATCTGGCTCAAATGATGTAACAAATTGCAGAACAGAATGATAAAAATAACTCCTTTGGGATTCCATCTGTAGGTCATCTACCTAACTGATCATTTTGTTACTAATTCTATACAATACAATCTGATGATCCTCATCTTGAATCTGGCCGACTTTTTTGAAAATAACATTTTGCATTCAACTTCTGATGCTGTAACTCTTTACCAAACAACAAAATTTTATACTTTCCAAAATTCTAAGCATTTGCAGTGAATGTGGTTCAAATGATGGGGTTTATGTCAGGGAGGGTAGACAATTTTGTGTGAAACGGGGAAAATGCTGGCAACCAGCATTTTCTCCTCTTAACAAAACATTTTCTTCTTTCTCCAAGCCAAAAGGATTGTTTTGTAAAGGGGTTGTGTACATTAAGATCCCAGTCCACACAATTCGCAGTCTGGTCTTGCATCCATTATGTTATTTTGTAAACAAGAAATTTCTAGAATGGACAAAATTAGCAATACTTGTCCATCTTTCTTACTTCATGACAGTTTTCATTCACACAGAAGTTAGCCGAAAAAATGTATACAGGAGTCTTGATAGAGCCATGTGCACCTTCAATTTCCATTACTGTTTTCATCTACTGTATATCAAAATGAAGTAATTGTTATCTGCGCATGTCATATTTTTCAAACACTGACCTGTCTGCAATGTCACATCACTATCCTGTGCAGCATATAAACTTATACGAGCAGTACTTAACTCAAAACTCTGCCACTAAAAATAAGCAAGTGGAAAATGGCTATAAATGATACATCAAAGATGAAATGAAGCCTGTTTTTTTTTTCGCTCCATATTTCTTAAAAATACAATAATTACAAATTGGGCAAAAAAAATTGTAAAAAAATGTAAAAAATACTATTGTTTACTGCAAGTACTTGTATACAGTTTCTAAATATAGATTTAGTGTCATCAGAATTTGTGCATTTTTTTTTCTTTGACTTCAACAACAAAAAAATATCCCCACCATGCCAGTCTTGTACCGGGCAGATTTCCGATGCTTATAGGGGCTGTGTTTAAGAACAAGAGGGCCATGATGGCCCTGTATCGCTCCACTGGCTAATACGTAAAATCCCTACATGCCAAACATTACGATACTTGGTCAATTGGTTTTGAACATAAGACCCCTGAGACAGGACTAAAATTGGTAGCCCAAATTCTTATGGTAAGTAACAAGAAGATTTCTAAAGATTTCACTACACAAGCCCATGTAAAACTTCTGACCCCTGGGGTGGGGTCAAATTTAACCCTAGGGCTATAATTTGGGTACTCTTGGTAGAGGCCCACTAGATAAAGCCACGTGCAAAATTTGGTAACCCTAGGCCTTATGACTGAGTACAGGGAGATTTCTAAAGTTTTTGTCTATATAAGCCCAAATCAAAAATTGTGACCCCTGGGGCAGGGCCAATTTTGACCCCAGGGCTATAAGTTGGGCACTCTTGGTAGAGGCCACTAGATAAAGCCACATGCAAAATTTGGTAACCCTTGGCTTTATGGCTAGGTACAGGAAGATTTCTAAAGTTTTCTCTATATAAGCCTATGTAAAACTTGTGACCCCCGGGGCGGGGTCAAATTTGACCTCAGGGCTAAAGAAACTTAATAGAGGTCTACTAGATAAAGCTACATGCCAAATTTGGCAGCCCTAGGCCTTATGGTTTCAGACAAGAAGATTTTCAAAGATTTCCAATATTTTTAAGTTTTGTTGCCATGGCAACCAGAGTTTTTGCAGGAATTAAATTCTTTCAAGAAATTCAGAAGAGGACCATGGCAGGATCATTTCTGTGAAGTTTCATCAAAATTGGATGGGTAGTTTCAGAGAAGAAGATGTTGGAAATAAAAGTTAACGGATGGACGAATGGATGGACGCACAGACGGATGCACGGACAGACGCACAACGGACAACGGGCCATGACATAAGCCCGCTGGCCTTCGGCCAGTGGAGCTAATGACTGATGCGGGTTATATGCTAGCTAGCCATGGCTGAGTCAAATGTACCACTTAGTGCTGTTTTGAACAAAAGAGTATTTTATTTTAAAAGTCTTTGCATTGATTGCCATCTTGGCGAAATGTAGTCCGGTTCTGTACCCAGAATGCCCAAGTCAGATAGGTCAGTATTTGAAAAATGCCAACTAGCAGAAGATAATGCTAGCAGGCAGAGATACAATCTTGAAATAAAAATGAAAATACTGTTCCCTATAATATCTCTTTACTAAATGACAAATTTTTTTACTTATTGATATCCATGATGTTAATGCATGTTTTTAATAGTCTGATTTTAACATCCAATTGTGTGATAAAGCTGACCAATCAAATTTTGAATCAGGTTTTGTGTTTTTTCTGTCATTTCATAGATCAGCTTTTTCAGACAAAGGGAAACGACAGATTTTAGCCTTTGAAATGCACTTCACAAAAATAGTTCCTTTTACTGTCAATGTAGATTAAAATCAGACAGTTCAAAACATGCATTCTCATCTTGGATCTTTAATGGTCACTTTGCTGTTTTAAACCACACCTTGAAACAGCAGTTTTTCAAGTGTTTTTTCAAGACTGAAAATTTTGTTTCTTTGTTGGTTGGTCCTATCAAGGAATAAGGTACATCTCACAGTATTGCCATTGCTGAAAAAAGCTACCGGGTACAAGTGCACCAAAGATGGTGCAGCAAATGTGACAGAAAAGGAAAAAATAAGACACCAAAAAAACCTAAAAACACTGTACAAAGAAAGATTCCAAAATTTCATAACAGCTAATGAATTAATACAGCTGAAGTATCTTCCTCTGACAGTATCAATAACAAACACATGTTTTATGTCAGCTACTTGAGGCAGGAATTCCAATCCATGCAGTCCTACACTGTAATTGTCATCCTAGGTTTCAATGAAAAGAAGCTAATTGCTTCCATTTGCAAAAGTAGTACCAATTGTGTTATATCAGTATGAGCTATTATTAACCCTTTACCAGACAACAAAATTGTAGACCAGTCCTGTATTAAAACAGTTGCAGAAGACAACTATAAAAAGATAGAATTTGTTTTCTAAATGGTAGAGAACATTGTGGAAAAAGGAGAAAATGCTGTATATTAACATTCTTTCCTTTTTTCAAAATAGTTCTTTTTTCTCAGGGTCTTTAAAATTTGGGATTGTTTGATAAAGGATTAACTCTTATAGAACTAAGTAAGGAAAATGAACATTCACAATCCAACCTAAAGATGCATATATTACAATTTCTAAGGCTGTTTTAGTCAGAATATCAGGCAGGACAGTGTAGATCAGATGGAAAGTGTTGTGCAGTCTGATCTTGATCTCTGCTTTCTGCACAAGCCACTGATTCTTGGTAAAGCACTGTAAAGGTAAGTATGCCACTAAGCCATTTTATTTAGAAGATGAATCTGGAAAGAATGTGGAAAAAGAATCTTGCATACTTTTGGTAAATTACACATTACACTCTTTTGCAGTCTTGCTGTAGACAATGCCAAAAAACATTTTAACAAAAGGAGAAATTGCTTATAATTGCATTTTCAACCTAAATTAGGATCAGACTGCACATGTTTTTCCCATCTGATCTTGACATTAACTGACCATAAGAAACCCAAGTCGTGAAAGGTGCTTAACCCTTTACCACACAATCCTGAGTTTTAATGACCCTGAGAAGTAGTCCTTTTGAAAACATTGTGGGAAAAAGAGAAAATGCTGTTAACCAGTTTTCTAAACTGTCTGATTCAAATCCTATCGTTTGATTGTGCCATGTAAATTTTGCCGTTTGTAAGTGGTTTCAATTTGGACATGTCCAAAATTTTGTCATTTGGAAAAGAGTTAAGGGGTTAATTTGTTCAGCTTTCTTAAAATTTGAAAAAAAGTCTGAAACTTGCATAATTTTAGGGTAATAGGTTAAAATCCCATTTTGGGTAATCTCTAAGAGACAGTCTGTGCCTAAATGACAATGAATTCAAAATTGCAGTTCTCTGTCTATTTTCTACTCAAGTTATTACGGGAATAGTCATTTTGACTTCTGGTTCTGTATTGAAAGTGTCCCTCAAGTTCTTCTGCAATTTTTATTACGAGGGTTGTTCGATATGTAATGTGTATTGTACGATATCTCAAAAGCATTTGACTCAAATAGTGAAATGAACATTACATCCCTTCAAAGTATTCTCCGTGGTTTGAAATCTCTGAATCCATTTCTGAAATGCGTCACGGTACGCTGATTTAGGTAGACCTCTGAGGCACTGAATGATGGCTGAGCCAAGGGCTTGTCGGGACTTGTAACGACGACCAGACAAGAACTTTTTAAGTTTTGGAAAAAGGAAAAAGTTGCATGGGGCTAGATCTGGAGAGTATGGTGGGTGTGGCAAGACGGTAACCTTCTCCGACTTCAAAAATTGCTTCACAAGCTCAGATGTATGTGATGGAGCATTATCATGAAGTAGACAAACATGCCTAAATCCTGACACAGACCGTCGTTTAATATAATATTTCTTGACCTTTTTTAGTATAACATGTCGGTAATACCGACCTGTAACACTTTTGCCCTTTGGCACTGGAATTTGTACGGCTATACCATCACATGAGAAGAATATGCAATAAAGAACCTTCTTTGTGCTTATGCTTCTTTTGGCAACTACAGGCCTTCTACCATGTTTAGTTAGCCATATTTTGTTTCCAATTTTTCTTACTGGTTTGAAATAGTGAACCCATGTTTTGTCACCAGTAACAATGTTTGCAAATTGTCTTTGATTGAATTTGGGAAACATTTTGAGCAACTGCTTAGCAGTTTGTACTCGTACCCGTTTTTGGTCCTCTGTCAATATATGCGGTATCCATCTGGCAGAAATCTTTCGTACTTTCAAAATACACTTCAAAATGAAATGCAACGGCGATAGCGATATGCCAACAGCGTTGGCAATATCAAGAATCGTGTATCTGCCATCACTTTCAATTATTTCCTCGACTTTTGAGACATTTGCCTTGCCTGTTACAGTCACAGGTCGGCCAGATTTTGCTGCATCTTTGACGGACTCTGTGCCAGTTAGAAATTTCTTTCTCCACCTACAAAACTCTCTCATAAGATACCTTATCAGACCCATAAACTTCCCCCAATTCAGTAAAAATCTGCATTACCGAATGACCGAGTTTTGTGCGAACTTTTATATAAGCTCTAATTTCTTTAATATTCTTAAATCCGTTTCCCAACCATTTTTACAACAGTGGTCAACGACTAGCTCTATTGAAATGACTGTAAGTTTAAAACTATGTGGAGCTGAAGGCTCGTGTTTATACCGTTGGAAAGGTATTGAATAGAGCTATTCAAGCGTATCATCATCCTAGAAATCGTGCAAAGCGTTATCGCGCTGTGGTACAATACACATTACATATCGAACAGCCCTCGTATTTTGCCATAGAGTCTTTCAATAAGAAAAGTAGAAAATATACTTATCTTGTTGCACAATTAACTCTTTACCAAAGGCCAATATTTGGACTTGTCCAAATTTAAAGCATTTGCAGACAACAAAATAAAAGTGACCCAGAAATCAAAATTTGTTTTTTAAAGGGTAGAAAACATTGGGGGAAAAGGAGAAAAAGCTGGGAAACATTTTGGGAAAAGGAGAAAATGCTGATTACTAGCATTTTCTACTTTTCTTACAATGTTTTCAAAAGCCCTTTCCATCAAGGTTGTTGACAACCCCTTATTTTAACTCTTAAGGAAAAACTTCAAAAACTGGAGAACAGTATTTAATGCTGGAATCAGCATTGCCTCTTTTCCCACAATATTCAAAGACAAATTTCAATAAGAACTGAGCAGCAGCATTCAATTTGGAAACTGCAAATGCTTTCAATTTGCAGAATTCTAAAATGTCATTGGCTGGTAATGAGTTAATTAGTGTATGTCCTTGACAAACAATAGAAGCAGACAGATTTAATGCTGCGAAAGTACTATTAATCCTTTACCACACAATCCTGTCTTTTAACAAACTTGTAGAAGAAGCCTTTTGAAAACATAGTGAGAAAAGGAGAAAATGCTGGTAACCAGCATTTTCTCCTTTTCACACATTTTTTTATCCTATCATACACAAATTCCATCAAATAAGCGACATTCAAATTGTAAGCTGCAAATGCTTTCAAGTTGTACCAGTCTAAAAATTTTCTTGTCTGGTAAGGACTTTAGATGCTATCAAACCTACCTGTGCACACCCTCACTTTTACCATTTCATGTAACTTCCATAAATAATACCTTCTGTCACAGTTTACCACACAACAAAAATGTTGACTTGTTCAAATTGAATGCACTTGCATATGATAATCTAAATATTACTTAAATGAAGGAATTTGTTTTTGACAGAGTAGAAAATATTGTGGTTTCCATTATATTCTACTTTTTGCGCAATGTTTTCAAAAGGCGTTACATTCAAGGTCATTACAACCTATGATCGTTTGGTAAAGGCTTAGATGTTTTATACTTAGCAATAACATCATTTCACCCACTTAGAAAACACCTCACAAGTTTCTCTCTTTTTAATTGCACATATACTTTGCTTTGAGTGTATTTGCCACAAAACTGTTCGTAATAACAATAATCAGGAGCACCTGATGTTAGTGCCAACTTTCTGTAGTTGCTTTTTCAGCAAAAACTTCTAGTCGAAAAGGGGCATAACCATGTCTGAAATATTCTAGAGCAACAAGCCCTTCTTGAATGGGTTTCTGTTTCAACAATCAACAACTTACCCAAGTATGAAGTAAAATTGGTGCACGACATTTCGTCGAAAGGGCGTCTTGTCGAAACCCATGTATGTTTTAAAATACCAATTCCTCAATTCCTAGATTTATATCACGAAAAGCTCTGTCTGGGAGCAAGATTTGAGCCACAATTCATCTGGGTTCGGGTAAGGGTCAGGGCTAGTGATCGTTTTCGACGAACTGACTTTTCGAAGAAATGTCACGGATCCAAGTAAAATATCTTCAGTTATGTACTACAAGATTTCAGAAAATGTGAGAGTTTTTGCACAAGGACAACACAAACACAGAACAACAAGGCTTTGACAATACATCCTGTTTTCTTCCAAACAGCTAAGCTATAAATAATTTTTGAAAAGTCCAATTCTGTCAAATTATCAAAGTACTTCACATCTTCAAATTTTTTTTTGGCAGAAACTTAATACACTCAACGAAACAAAAAAAATTCAGGCTCTTCCAAATTAAAACTTTCTGTAGATGACATAATCATAGGTGATACAAATATACAAAAGTTCTTTGACAGTGCAGTAAGCAAAGTGGGGAAAAAAGATGATTCTTGATGATACCTTTTCCAACAATGTTTTCAAAAGCTTTCTTCCTCAAGGTCATTAAACTCGGGACTGTATGGGAAAGGGTTTACACATAATTTTATAAACACACTATGAAACTAAACATTAAGATTTAGAAAACATGATGAAAATTAAAGAGAAATTTCAATATAATGATTAAGTCTTTCAGTTTTAATGTTCAGTTTTGGAAAGTTACAAATTCTGAAAATATTATCACCAAGAGAAAAGATTACAGCAAACAAAATTTTAAACATTACAAAACAATGCCATGTTTTCATAGCCCTAAGGCTTTTTTAAAACATGTTGGTAAAGTATAATGTTAGTCACCAGCACAGTGAATGCTGGTGACCAGCATTTTCATTTGTTTCCACTGTGTCTTCTATTGGTTTAGATGCCAATAACCCAAACCAATTCCATCAGATGAGCCACATTTAAATTGTCATCTGCATTTGTTTTCAAGTGGAACAAGTCTAAATTTTTCTCATCAGGTACAGAGTTAAATCATTCAAGAGATAATGAGTTTATTGACTGTAATTAACCAATAAAATAATCTAAATAGGCAATTGTTCACAAAAAGATTAGCTCATTATAAAGTACAGTTGATCCAGAAAGCATCTAAGTATTAGAGAAATTAGTTAAGCAAGATTTTATGGGGTTGGGTAGGGGGTGTTCTAATGAGACATTACCATTTGAAATGGGGGTCATTTACCCAGAAGGCATGTGGCATCAATCAGCCCACAATGATAGGCAGTACTTGTAAATCCATATGAGCATTCTGGCAGTGTTGTATGGATTAGCACAACAGTGTAGCATCACGTCACTAATTCCACTGTTTGTTTCACTTATGCATATTATAGCTCAGCTGCCATGGTGGAAAGCATCAACATATTGTCATAGCCCAGTTGTCATCTGCATGGGCATCTGCATGGTGGTGCAAAAAGTGTGACATTTTTCTGATATCTCTGTTATTACTGAAGATTTTGTACTTCCAACTTGGGCAACTTGTTAGCCCTTTACCAAATAATCCCATGTTTTAAAAGGCCCTGACAAAGAAGGCTTTGAAAACATTGTGGGAAAAGGAGAAAATGCTAGTGACCAGCATTCCCTCCTTTTTAATCACAATGTTTTTTTTCCATATCAATAGTAAATTCTATCATCTGAGCCATACTTCATTTTTCATCTGAAAATGCTTTTTATTTAGACAAGTTCAAATTTTTGTTGTCAGGCAAACAGTTAACTTTTTAAAGGGGAATCTATACCACAAGGGCAGGTAGCTCAAAACCTATTTTTGACACAGTTATGCCCATTTCTTCATATTAAAATTTTCACTGAAAAAGCACATGCAGCAAAGCTGTGGCACCAACATTTGGTGCTCTTGTTTGTCTTGAACTGTCTCTTTGACTCACTTACTGGTACATAACTGTGTAACTTGGTCAAGAGCCTTTTTCATCCTAATGTGAGTACTTGATAATATAATGAGAGGAAGCCTCATTTGAAAATAATAAAAGTAGATGTGTTTCAACTCTATCAGAGAGAAAAAAAAATGACCTGAACCATTTGAAAGCATTTGCAGGCAACAGATTACGTGAGCCTTAAATGATGAAATTTTCATTTTACAGGGTAGAGCAAAATGTGGGCAAACAGAAATTGCTGATTACTAGCATTTTCTCCTTTTCCAAATATGTTTTAAAAGGCTTTCTTCTTTTGAATCTTTTAAACAGCGTTAATAAATGACCTTATTTTCAACATCTGCTTTTGATTCTTGATCACTTATTGCATTATTTCTATGTTTTCAACCTACTGGAGATATAATTAGTAAAATTACAGCACAATTAGTACTTGACCAATAATCAATTAACAAAGACATACCCTTTTTTTCCCCCCCCTTGCAAAAAAACATACTGTGGAAATAGATCAATTATTTCTCTTTCCATACATTTGCTTTCTGTTTCGGGGACAGCTTTATATCAAATGTTTTGTGCTTTCATGGTTTTTTTTACAAGTAAAGAACAGAATAAAATAGACAAAGCAGTACAAGCAGAGAAATGTTAACATTGTGGAAAATGACTTTTTTAAATGCTTTGGCAAATTTTGAAGCTGATTAGACCTCTTGCAACAAGTAGTTGCTCCTTCTCCTACAATACTTTTTTAAGGTTATCAGCCAGGGTAATCTAAAATATATCTGAACCTAATGTTACTTTTTTTTCCCTTGAACTTTCAGGGTAGAAATGTGTCTAGCCATTATGTGATTTCTTTTTTTTTTTAACCCTTAGAGCGCCACTGCATATCCTGGAAATAAGATCTAAGTAATTGCAATTTCATGGTTGTTTTTTGTCTACAGTGAATCAGCAAAGCCGGCAGTGTAGATCACAGATCTGGCTGCATGTTTTGGGCAGCCTGATGTTGATTTACAGTGGCCGCAAAGGCAACTATTGTCGTGAAAAGCCCTGTAAGGATTAACTTTTAGCGAAGAAACTGATCTTGATCATTCGTTCATTCAGATACCATTTCCTCCTAACCAGAATATAAAATATGAGATTTTTGATAGGGGAAGCCTTTTAGACAACAAAGTAAATGTGGCTGAATTCATGGAATTTGTCTTGAAATGAGGAGAAAACGTTGCTGACCAGCATTTCCTCCTTTTCAAACAAAGTTTTCATAAGTCTGTTTACCACCTGTAGGTGGTAAAAACATAACATCTTTTGGTACTGGGTTCAAAGTGAATAGCTTGACTTCTTCCAATTTATAGAACAATTTGCTAAAAGCCCAATTGAAAAGGAATTATTTTATCCTTCCACATTATATGCTTGGGACACCAAAGAAAGAAACAGTTATTCAGAAGAAAATCATCATCCTTCTTGCATTTTTATGGCCATTTTGGCAAGTACAAGAAAAACAAGAGGGCCATGATGGCCCTGTATCGCTCCACTGGCTTTTTTTAACCCTTTACCACACAAATCGAAGTGTTAATGACCCTGAAAGAGAAGGCTTTCAAAAATATCATGAGAAAAGGACAACATGTTGTCAGCCAGTATTTTCTCCTTTTCCTACAACGTTTCCTAACCTATCAAAGACAGAAATAGTCATTTAAGCTACATTCAATTTGTCTTTTTGCAATGGCTTTAAACTTGGTACAGTAAAAAAAAAATTATCATTTCTTAAAGAGTAAAATTAATGTATCATGCGCTTAATTGGCATTGACAGAGACATACAGCATAAAATATTTGTGGTAATAAACTTACTTTGAAAACATAACCTCCACCCCACCCGCCAAACAAAAACGGTCATATCTTTTTAAATGCAAAGATAATGTCAGTGAATACAAGCAGGTTCATTCACTAGCATGAAAGGTAAAGTTCTGAAAAAATTTGAGTGACAGAAACCTTACTTTAAATCAAACATTCCATTCATGTAAGCATAACTATTAGCATTAAAATAAATCACTCTCCCTTAAAACAGAACATTTCCTCTCCAAAAAACTTGAATACCAAACTCCAATAATGTATAACTGCAGTTTGATAATCAAGGGAGGTAAATAGTAACAAACTTTACTTTGTATAACAGGAGTTACTTCCCTTGATTACTATTTTAACAGTCACTATATAAGCCCATGTTAAACTTGTGATCCCCAGGTAGAGCCAATTTTGACCCCAGGGCTATAATATGAAGAAACTTGATAGAGGTCTATTAGATAAAGCTCCATGCCAAATTTGGTAGCCCTGGGCCTTATAGTTTCAGACAAGAAGATTTTCAAAGATGTTCAATATTTTTCGGTTTTGTTGCCATGGCAACCAGAGTTTTTGAAGGAATGAAATTCTTAAAAGAAATTCTAAAGAGGACTATGGCAGGATCATTTCTGTGAAGTTTCATCAAATTTGGATGGGAAGTTTCAGAGAAGTTTGAAACAAGAGGGCCATGATGGCCCTGGATCGCTCACCTAAGTCAATAGGCGAAATTCACTCCACATGCATAATTTAATTTCTGACCAATTGTCAGGTCAATTGAGCTTAAAATGTGGCCTCTAGAGCGTCCACACGAAATTTCCATAAGTTGACCTAGTGAACTGATTCATCACCCCATGTGACCCAATTTAGAACTCATCAAAAAATTTATCAAGACAAACATTCTGAACAGTTTTCAAGTTAATTGAGCAATAAATGTGGCCTCTAGAGTGCCCACAAGGTATTTCTTTAATTTGACCAAGTGACCTAGTTTATGACCCCAAGTGACCCAATTTCAAACTCATCCAATATTTCATCAAGACAAACATTCTGACCGGTTTTCAAGTCAATTGAGCAAGAAATGTGACCTCTAGAGTGCCCTAAAGGTATTTCTTTAATTTGACCTTGTGACCTAGATTATGACCCCATGTGACCCAATTTTGAACTCATCCTAGATTTCATCAAGACAAACATTTTAACCAATTTTCAAATCAATTAAACAATGAAAGTGGCCTCTAGAGTGCCCACAAGGTATTTCTTTAATTTGACCTAGTGACCTAGTTTATGACTCCACATGACCCAATTTAGAACTCATCTGAAAATTTATCAAAACAAACATTCTGAACAATTTTCAAGTCATTTGAGCAATAAATGTGGCCTCTAGAGTGCCCAAAAGGTATTTCTTTAATTTGACCTTGTGACCTAGTCTATGATCCCAGTTGACCCAAATTCAGATTCATGTAAGATTTCACATGACAAACATTCTGACCAATTTTCAAGTCAATTGAGCAATAAATGTGGCCTCTAGAGTGCCCTAAAGGTATTTCTTAAATTTGACCTAGTGACCTAGTTTATGACTCCAGTTGACCCAATTTAGAACTCATCTGAAGTTTATCAAGACAAACATTCTAAACAATTTTCAAGTCATTTGAGCAATAAATGTGGCCTCTAGAGTGCCCAAAAGGTATTTCTTTAATTTGACCTAGTGACCTAGTCTATGATCCCAGTTGACCCAAATTCAGAAGCATGTAAGATTTCATCAAGACAAACATTCTGACCAGTTTTCAAGTCAATTGAGCAAGAAATGTGGCCTCTAGAGTGCCCTAAAGGTATTTCTTTAATTTGATCTAGTGACCTAGTTTATGACCCCAGTTGACCCAATTTAGAACTTATCTGAAAGTTTATAAAGACAAACATTCTGAACAGTTTTCAAGTCATTTGAGCAACAAATGTGGCCTCTAGAATGCCCACAAGGTATTTCTTTGATTTGACCAAGTGACCTAGTTTATGATACCAGGTGACCCAATTTCAAACTCATCCGATATTTCATCAAGACAAACATTCTGACCGATTTTCAAGTCAATTGAGCAAGAAATGTGACCTCTAGAGTGCCCTAAAGGTATTTCTTTAATTTGACCTAGTGACCTAGATTATGACCCCAGGTGACTCAATTTTGAACTCATCCTAGATTTCATCAAGACAAACATTTTATCCAATTTTCAAATCAATTGAACAGTAAATGTGGCCTCTAGAGTGCCCACAAGGTATTTCTTTAATTTGCGCTAGTGACCTAGTTTATGACCCCAGGCGACCCAATTTCAAACTCATCCAATATTTCATCAATACAAACATTCTGACCAATTATCAAGTCAACTGAGCAAGAAATGTAGGCTCACGAGTGCCCTAAAGGTATTTCTTTAATTTGACCTAGTGACCTAGATTATGACCCCAGGTGACCCATTTTTAAACTCATCCTAGATTTCATCAAGACAAACATTTTAAGCAATTTTCAAATCAATTGAACGATAAATGTGGCCTCTAGAGTGCCCAAAAGGTATTTCTTTAATTTGACCTAGTGACCTAATTTAAGACCCCACATGACCAAAATTCAGACTCATGTGAGATTTTATCAAGACAAACATTCTGACCAATTTTCAAGTCAATTGAGCAAAAAATGTGGCCTCTAGAGTGCCCACAAGGTATTACTTTAATTTCACCTAGTGACCTAGTTTATGATCCCAGGTGACCCAAATCCAAACTCATCTGAGATTTTATCAAGACAAACATTCTGACCAAATTTCAGGTCATTTGAGCAATAAATGTGGCCTCTAGAGTGCCCACAAGGTATTACTTTAATTTGACCTAGTTACCTAGTTTATGACCCCAGGTGACCCAATTTTGAATTTGCTGAACACGTGGTGCTCAGGTGGGTTAACAAACTGAGAACAGGTTCACTACATACCAAATAACAAAGCTCTATGCCTTCCAGTTTTAGAAAAGAAGAATTTTAAAGTTTTCCTTCTTTGTTCCTATGTTCGAACTTGTGAACCCCAGGGCGGGGCCAGTTTTGACCCCAGTGGCATCATTTGGACAAACTTGGTAGAGGTCCACCAAGAGATGCTACATACCACATATCAAAGCTCTACACCTTCCAGTTTTAGAGAAGAAGAATTTTAAAGTTTTCCTTCTTTGTTCCTACATGTATGTTAGAACTTGTGATCCCAAGGGCTGGGCCAGTTTTGACCCCAGGGACATCTTATGAACAAACTTGGTAGAGGTTCACTAGGAGATGCTACATACCAAATATCAAAACTCTACACCTTCAAGTTTTAGAGAAGAAGAATTTTAAAGTTTTCCTTCTTTGTTCCCATGTTCAATCTTGTGACCCCCGAGGCGGGGCCAGTTTTGACCCCAGGGGCATGGTATGAATAAACTTGGTAGAGGTCCACTAGGAGATGCTACATACCAAATATCAAAGTTCTATGCCTTCCAGTTTCAGAGAAGAAGAATTTTAAAGTTTTCCTCCTTGTTCCTATGTACGAACTTGTGACCCCCGGGGCAGGGCCAGTTTTGACCCCAGGGGCATCATATGAACAAACTTGGAAGAGGTCCACTAGGAGATGCTAGATGCTAAATATCAAAGCTCCACGCCTTCCAGTTCCAGAGAAGAAGAATTTTAAAGTTTTCCTTCTTTGTTCCTATGTACGAACTTGTGACCCCCGGGGCGGGGCCAGTTTTGACCCCAGGGGCATCATATGAACAAACTTGGAAGAGGTCCACTAGGAGATGCTAGATGCCAAATATCAAAGCTCTACGCCTTCTAGTTTCAGAGAAGAAGATTTTCAAAGATTTTGCTATTTTTTTCCTTTCTGTTGCCATGGCAACCAGAGTTATGGGTGGAATTCAATCTTCTTGAACAACTTTGGTAGAGCTTCACCCAAGGAACATCCCTGCCAAGTTTCATCAAGATTGGCCCTGCGGTTTAGGAGGAGAAGATGTTTAAAAGAATCACGGACAGATGGATGCCGGACAACAACCAATCATAATACCTCACCTTAGCACTTCGTGCTCAGGTGAGCTAAAAAAAGTTAACCCATGCATGGACGGACGAACGGACGCATGACGGACACCGGGCCATGACATAAGCCCACTGGCCTTCGGCCAGTGGAGCTAAAAATGTATAGATTAATCAATGCAGATCAAAGATTGAACTTTAAATTCTATGCAGTCTAACTTTGATCTCACTTCGACAACTCACATTTTAGTTTTCCTCTAAAATCTAAATTCAACCCTGTACCACATGACAAAATCTTAGGATTTTACATTTTGAAAGTATTTGCAGACTCAAGTGACTCAAATCATTGTATTTTTCTCTTTTTTTGGTCATTTCTCCACCATGTTTTCAAAGTTCTTTTTTCCCCTTTATCCTGAAAGCATGCAATTCTTGGATAAAAGTCTCAAAGTCTTGAAGCTTCACAAGTACGAATGTTTGCATTGATGAAGTGCGAAAAAAAAAAACAAAAAAAAAGTACTCCAGAGAAAAAAAGAAAAATCAGCTTCTGCAGCACTATACATTTTCAACAAATGCCTTTAGAAAAAAAAAAAGACAAAAAGAAAGACACACACTTAACAACCCAGGAACAAAATATTTCAGCATAGTTATCTTTTTTCAACGGTGTACAAGGATCACTGGAACATTACAGACATGGGAAAAATAATTTCCAAGGTAACTGATTCTGTCTATTGTTGTTCCTTTATCCAACCACAAATTGATGAAATCAGATAGGAACTTCAATTCCTAACACAGATGTAGTTATATCATTTACTTTGAATTCTTTTGTCTCTCTCAGACACCAACTCCTTAACTCTTTACCACACAAGAAAATTCAAGACAGGTCAAAATTGTAAGTTTTTGCAGACAACATAATTATAAAATGTGGCACAAATGATATCATTTGCATCAGAAAGGGTAGAAAACATTGTTGGAAAAGGAAAAAATGCTGGTTACCAGCATTTTCTCCTTTTCCAACAATGTTTTCAGACGGGTTCTTTCTCAGGGTCGTTAAAAGTTGGGATTGTGAGTTAAAGCGTTAACCCTTTTCCATACATCAAAATTTTAGACTTGCCCAAATTGAAACTTTTGCAGATGATAAATTAATTGTAATTCAAACATAGAAATTTGCCTTTGGAAGGGCAGAAAACATGACTGAAAAAGGAGAAAATGCTGGTAATCAGCATTTTGTCCTTTTTCCATGATGTTTTTTGGAATGCTGCTTTATCACGGTCATTAAAACTCTGGATTGCGTGGCAAAGGGTTAACTCTTTACCGCACAATCTTGAGCTTTAATAGCCCTGAAAAAGAGCACTTTTGGAAATATTGTGGGAATGGAAGAAAATTCTGGTTACAAGCAGTGTCTTCTTTTCCTACAATGTTTTCTACCCTTCCAAACACAAATCCATCTTTTGACCACGATTCAATATGGGAGGGTGGGGTCGAGAATTTCTTCATATGGTAAAAAGTTAAATCTTTACCAGACAATAAACTTTCAGACACTTCCATATTAACAGGATTTGCAGACAATAATTTAACTCTTGACCACACGACAAAAATTTAGACTTGTCCAAACTGAAAGCATTTGCAGATGACAATTCAAATGTTGTTTAAATAATGAAGTTTGTCTTTGATGGAGTAGAAAACATTGTGGGAAAAGGAGAAAATGCTGGTTACCAGCATTTTTTCGTTTTCCCACAATGTTTTCCAATGGCTTTTCCTACAGGGTCGCTAAAACTCTTGATTGTGTGGTCAAGAGTTAAATGTAATTCAAATTGTGGGACTCGGCTGTGACAGGGTAGAACACATTGTGGAAAAAGGAGAAAAAGCTGGTTAACATAATTTTTCTTTTCCCTCAATGTTCTTAAAAGTCCTCTTCCTCAGGGTCAATAAACCAGATAGTTTGGTAAAAGTAATGCCTATTTGTCAAAAAAATTGTAAAAAGAAAAGTTTAATGAAGACCTTTATTTCTATTTTTTTCTGCAGTGCACAAACTGGGAAACAGAGATGCCCCAGATGGCCCCTATTTTCAACAATTTCTCATTTATCTCAAAGCATACTAGAAAACCTTCACTGGACAAGTTTTTCAAAAGAGGTCTGATTCAAAGAAAGCAGTTTAACTCTTTACCAAACAAGCCCGAGTTTTAACATCCCTGAGAAAGACTGTCAGCTTCAGAAACAAGAGGACCATGATGGTCCTGTATCGCTCACCTGAGTACTAAGCAGTAAAGGTCTACAATGAAGATAAATACCAAATATTGAGGTTCAAGGCCAAATGATAATGAAACAAGAGCGGCAAATTGTTGCAAGATATGCCCATCCCACCGCCCGTTGTCGAGGAGGTATAATAACTGTAAAGGGCAGGTAATGCAACAAACATGTTTACCAAGTCTCAAGTCAATTTGACTTGAGACTTCAAAGTTCCATTCCGGACAAGCAAGAAATACTGTAAAAATGAAGATCAAAGTGGAATTAGTCAAAATCCGCGCTAGGTAGAGTTACTGTTTTTTCGCACAGTACTCGGTAATATTGCAACAAACATGCATACCAAGTTTGAAGCCGTTCTGACTTGAGATGATAAAGTTATATTCCGGACAAGCACTAAATGCTGTAAAAATGATGATCTAAGGGAAATAACTCAGACAGCACAAGGTAGAGTTACAATTCTCGTGCACTGCACTTCCAAATATTGCAACAAATAAGCATACCATATTTCAAGCCATTCCTACTTAAGATGACAAAGTTTTGCTCCGGACAAGCAAGAAATGCTATAAAAATGAAGGTCAAAGGGGAATAATTCAAAATTCGTGCTAGGAAGAGTTATGGTTCTTGTGCACTGCACTCCGTAATTTTTCAACAATCATGCATACCAAATTTGAAGATGTTCAGGCTAGAGATGATAATTATATTCCGGACAAGCAGAAAATGCTGTAAAAATGATGATCAAAGGGAAATAACTCATAGACAGTACGAGGTAGAGTTATGGTTCTTTCACACTGCACTCCGTGTTATTGCAACAAACACAAATGCCAAGTTTCAAGTCAATCAGACTGGAGATGACAAAGTTATGCTCCGGACAAAGAACTATTCTATAGAACTTCTAATTCAAGGGTAAATAACTCCAGTCATTCTGGTCCGATTACACCCATAATCAAACTCATCCGAGATCTTATGGTCATAAGTATTTTGACCAAGTTTGATGCTGATTGGTTGATATTTGTAGATGCTAGAGTGTAAACAAAGTCAAATATAGCAATTTTTCTAATTCAAGGGCAAATAACTCGTTGTTCTGGTCCGATTACACCCATAATCGAACTCATCCGAGATCTTATGGTAATATATATTTTGATTAGATTTGGTGTTGATTGGTTAATAATTGTAGATGCTAGGATGTAAATAATGTCAAATACAGTCAAATCTGTGTACAGCAGCCAGTCAAGGGATGTGCCCAAATTGGCTGCTGTACACAGATTGGCTGCTGTTCACAGTACTTATTTCTCGCACATTATTATCATACTATAGTTGGTACTTTGCAGATGTTCTAGCTTGTTGAATCATCTTTTGTATGTCACAATGAACTTCTGCCTCACATTATGTACAAAAAAAAGACTTGAATAAAAGGATTTTATTTAAAAGATTTATTTTCCTTTTCATTCCTTTTCCATCATATTTAACAATAATAGTGCTCACAAGTTTCATGTGTTATACTATGTTCATCTAAAGTGTTTGCAAGACAGCATGGTTTGCAAGAAAGCATGTAAAAACTTTAAAAAATTAAATGTTGCTTAATCAAAACATTGCAGCTTTTGTTAAAAAAAATATAGAAACACAATGATTTGTTCTGCAAAGAAACATGCACTCTGTTACTGTCTTTTTTGGAAAAAATTATCAATTGTTGTCTGCTTGGAAGTTTTTGCAATCTATTAAAAGCTCATAAAAGTCATTGACACATTTGAACATTGACTCATTTCCAATCTGCAGAGCAAATTCTCTCAGTTTACTTAAATAATCCATGGCATCATTCATACAGACAGTGGGTACCAACCATGTGATGCCTTGAAATCCGAGTCATTTAAGTCTGCAGCGAATTTGAGAGCTTTCTCTTTGATTAGAGGATCAGACACATTAATTTGCCGAGATGTTGCATCCAGAAACCATTTATAGCACAGAGCGTCAATGTTTTCATAAGAGACATTCCTTTTGATTCGTTTAGAACAAGGGTCACCACTTTCGTACTCCTCGGGAATTTCTCGTTTGCGTTTTGCAACACTCTGAATTTGTGTGCGGCTACTCCCGATTCGGGGTCTAGCTCCGATGTTATTTTTGTGATTGTTTCTCTGGAGAAACAATCACAAAAATAACATCGGAGCTAGACCCCGAATCGGGAGTAGTGTGCGGCCTACACCAAACTCAGTAGCAATAATCGGTGAAGAATGTCCAGATTCAAGCATTTGAACAACTTTCACACGGTCCTCTAGAGAGAGGAATTTACGTTTCGAGAGCGACATGATAGCAAGAATTGAATGCAATAGAAAATTTCCACCCATTTTTAAAATCACAGAGTTCGCAGTTTAGTTAAATGTGTAAACAACTTCAATTGACGTGATGTTCAATTTCATATTATTACAACAAATTACCCATCTGCAAAAATACCGATAAACTTTCATTGCCATTCATCCTTTAAAGATCAAACATGAAAATAAACAACAATTGTCGGTCATTTACCCATAATTAGGGGTTGTATAATCTGTAATTGTCTGTTTGCACGTTTTACATTGTGTAGTCGACTTCGTCAATAACTACAGTATAGTGTTAATTATCGATTTTCCGTATCCCGACAAATTAGGTCGTGTGTTGTGTCAGCTGACCTTTGTTTAGGTGTGATATACTGTTGATCCCGACCAATTAATGTGACCGCTGGCTGCATTTCACAATATCACGCTATACACAGTGCAATTAAAGAAGGAAATTGCACGGGGGGAATTCGAGTGGCCGTTGTCGATAGATCGGCCGCTGTTCAGGTATGACCGCTAACTCAGATTTGACTGTATAGCAATTTTTCTAATTCAAGGGCAAATAACTCCAGTTGTTCTGGTCTGATTAGATCCATTATCGAACTCATCCGAGATCTTATGGTCATATATATTTTGACCAAGTTTGGTGCTGATTGGTAAAAAATGGTAGATGCTAGAGTGTAAACAAAGTCAAATATAGCAATTTTTCTAATTCAAGGGCAAATAACTCCAGTTGTTCTGGTCCGATAAGACCCATAATCGAACTCGTCCAAGATCTTATGGTTATATATATTTTGACCAAGTTTGGTGCTGATTGGTTAATATTTGTAGATGCTAGAGTGTAAACAAAGTCAAATATATCATTTTTTCTTATTCAAGGGCAAATAACTCCAGTTGTTCTGGTCCAATTAGACCTTTAATCGAATTCATCTGAGATCTTATGGTCATATATATTTTGACCAAGTTTGGTGCTGATTGGTTAATATTTGTATATGCTAGAGTGTAAACAAAACAAGAGGGCCATGATGGCCCTGTATCGCTCCACTGGCTATTAAGTAAAAACACTACAAGCCAAACATTACAATATTCAGCAAATTGATTTCAAACACGAGGACATGCAAACATTTTTCTGTCTAATCCTACGAGAAAGTTGTGATCCATGGGCAAAGCCAATTTTGATCGCAAAGCTATAATTATTTGAATCCTGGTGGAAGTCCACAATATAAAGCTCCATACCAAATAATTCAGTTCTTGAATGTTATAAACAAGAAGATTTTCAAATTTTTCTCAATGAAAAGCCCTGTAAAACATGAAACCCATGAGACAGGGCTAAATCTAATAGCCTTAGTCTTTATAATGGTTAGTAACATGATGACTTAAGATAGTTTTCATTACAAAAGCCCATGTAAAACTGGTGACCTTGTGTTCCGTGGTGTGGGGACAAACTTGGGTCAAGGACTATAATTTGGGCCCTCCTTGTAGAGGCCCACTAGATAAAGCTACATGCAAAATTTGGTAGACCCCATGGCTATTATTTGAAGGAACTTGGTAGAGGCCCACTAGATACAGCTACATGCCAAATTTGGTAGCCCTAGGCCTTACAGTTTCAGAGAAGAAGATTTTTGAAAATTTTCTATATTTTTCAGTTTTGTTGCCATGGCAACCAGAGTTTTTGAAGGAATAAAATTCTGTCATGGGATTCTGAAGAAGACCATGGCAGGATCATTTCTTTGAAGTTTCATCAAAATTGGATAAGTAGTTTCAGAGATGTTTGAAATAAAAGTTAATGCACGCACGGACAGATGGACGGACGGACCTTCAGTGCCAGTAAAAAACAAGTATATACATCAATCTCAGTTTGAAATATATCTTTTTAACCTATTACCAGACAATCCCTACTTTTGATGACCCTGAGAAAGAAGGCTTTAGAAAAGCATTTTCTCCTTTTCTTACAATGTTTTCTACTGTTCACAAAACAAATTTCAAATTTTCAATCACTTTTATTTTGTTGTCTGCAAGTGCTTTCGATTTAGACAAGCCTAAAATATTACCGTTTGGTAATGAGTTACATGTGTGCTAACAATTGTCATAATAAATCACTAAGATTTTTTTTCAAACTTATTTTATTAATACTTTTTCTAAGCTAGTCATCATCAAACAGTAGACATGGTGTATTAATATGAACACTTCATAGTTTGTAAACACAGTCAGATATGTGGAGGATAATTTTTTGTTTTGGTGTATGATTGAAAATTCTTTTATTGAGTTGAAACAAATGCTAAAAGCTCCCCTTGAGCACGTTGTGCTCAAATGAGCTAAAAAGTTAACATACGGATGGATGCACAACGGACAACGGGCCATAACATAAGCCTGCTGGCCTTCGGCCAGTGGAGCTAAAAAACTTGTCTAGCACCAATCATGTATCACTGCAGCTTGATAATCAAGGGAGGTAAATAGTAACGAACTTTATCTTTCATAAAAATAGTTATTTCCCTTGATTAGTGTTTAAATTGAAGTGACAATATTTTGAAGCCCATGTTAAACTTGCGATCCCTGGAATGAAGGCAATTTTGACCCCAGACCTACAATATGAAACTAGAATGTGTGGTTATAAACAAAAAGATTTTTTAATCTTGCCCAATAAAAAGTCATGTAAAACAAGTTTGCTGAATAAAAGGCCCTGTAAAATATGTGATCCATGACACAGGTTTATCAAGTTTTCACTATAAAAGCCAATGTAAAACTTGTGACCCCTGGTGTGAAGTCAAACTTGACCCCCAAAGTTAAAATTTGGGCCCTCTTGGTAGAGGCCCATTATATAAAGTTACATGCAAAATTTGGTAGCCCTAGGCCTAAATATGGCTATGTACAAGTAGATTATTAAAGTTTCCTTATATAAGACCATGTAGAACTTGTGACCCCCTGGGGTGGGGCTACATTTGACCCCCTGGGCTATAATTTGGGCACCCTTGATAGAGACCCCCTAGATAAAGCTAAATGCAAAATTTGATAGCCCTAGCCCTTATAGCTAGATGCGAAAGATTTTCCTATATAAGCCCGCCCATGTAAAACATGTTACCCCCCGGAGCGAAGTCAAATTTGAACCTCGGCTATAATTTGGACACCCTTGGTACAGGTCCACTAGATAAAGCTACATGCCAAATTTGGTCGCCCTAGGCCCCATGGCTAAGTCAAAGAAGAATTTTAAAGTTCTCCCTATATAAGCCCATGTAAAACTTGTTATATAAGCCCATGTAAAACTTGTTACCCCCGGGCAGGGCCTAATTTGACCCCAGGGCTATAATTTGAACAATCTTGGCAGAGGTCCACTAGATAAAGCTACATGCCAAATTTGGTAGCTCTAGGCCCTATGGCTAGGTAGAAGAGGAATTTTAAAGTTCTCCCTAAATAAGCCCATGTATAACTTGTAACCCCCGGGGCGGGGCCAATTTTGACCCCAGGGCTATAAATTGAAGAAACTTGGTAGAGGTCCACTAGATAAAGCTACATGCCAAATTTGGTAGCCCTTGGCCTTACGGTTTCAGACAAGAAGATTTTCAAAGATTTTCAAAATTTTTCAGTTTTGTTGCCATGGCAACCAGAGTTTTTGAAGGAATTAAATTCTTTCAAGAAATTCTGAAGAGGACCATGGCAGGATCATTTCTGTGAAGTTTCATCAAAATTGGATGAGTAGTTTCAGAGAAGAAGACGTTTTAAAAAAAAATTAACGGACGGACGGACGGACGCACGGACGGACGCACGCACGACGGACAACAGGCCATGACATAAGCCCGCTGGCCTTCGGCCAGTGGAGCTAAAAATGTGAACGGACGGACGACGGATGGATGGACGACGGACGCCAACGGATACCAATGGACGGTGAGTGATCACAATAGCTCATCCTGAGCACTTTGTGCTCAGGTGAGCTAAAAATCGTGGGAAAAGGACAAAATGCTGGAAACCAGCATTTTATCCTTTTCTCACAATATTTTCTACCCTTTCAAAACAAAATCCCATCATTTGAGCCACATTTAATTTGTCGTCTGCAAATGCTTTCAATTTAGACAACTCCAATCTTTTGTCATTTTGTAAAGAGTTAACTAACAATAGCCTATTAAATTTCTGTACAGATAAAAAAAAAACCATTCGGAACACCTCGGTGTTATGTCAGTTCTTCAGTATTGTACTTGATATTTTGGATTCCTGTCAACATATCACATGTGCTCCAAATTAGTGGACCTAATACCTTGATGGGCCAAGATCTATCAATTTAATACTTATTCTAACACAAGGAATCTCTTTTTCTTGGTCTATTTACAGTTACGCTGCATTACTAGGAATTATGCCACTTTTCCCATTCTCTTAAGATTGCAGAATTTATGCTACAATAATTATATGCCTCACTGTCTCAACATAGATCCACATATTAGTGTACCTCCAATAACGATGGTCTGGGTGGGATATTATACTGGAATCAGGTCAAATTGTCCTTCCATGCAGTTTCGTGTTCTTTCTCCTCCAAGTTTTCTTTTGTCAACAGTGTTTCAGCAAGGTGGACAGTGCAGCTTGATCTTGATCTACACTGGCCACAAAGGCAACTATAGTCTTGAAAGGCGCTTTGACCCTTTACCACACAATCCCGAGTTTTAACGACCCAGAGAATTAGGCCTTTTGAAAAAATTGTGGGAAAAGGAGAAAATGCTGGTAACCAGCATTTTCTCCTTTTCCAACAATGTTTCTAGACTATTTGATACAAATCCCATCATTTATACCATATAAATTTTGTCTTCAGCAAGTGCGTTCAAATTGGACCTGTCTAAAATATTGACATTTGGGAAAGAGTTAAAGGTTAACAACAGCATAATGTTCAAATTTCTGGTAAGAATATAACTATCACAAGATACAGAACATAGTAAATCCAACATCAGACTACACCTTCCATTTATCCAGTCTGATCTTAGATCTACATGCCCACAAATGCAAGTAAAATGCCCAATGGTACAAAAATGATGATTGACATAATAATTTATTATGACTAATACGAGTGCCTTGAAGAGCATTTCGTCTTTAAGAAATCTTTATTCAACTCACATGCCACTTTCTTTAACAACAGGCATATTTTTAGATTTGTTCATATTAAGAGCATTTGCAGACAACAATGAATGTGGCTGAAGTTACTGGATTTGTCAAAGAAACAGTTGAAAATATTGTGGGAAAAGAAGAAAATGCTGTTCACCATTTTTTTTTTTTTCTACAATACTTTCGAACGCTTTCTTTGCTAGGGTCATTAGAACTGGGTATCACTCAGTAAATGGTCAACTCTTCTCATGGGAAGGTTTAGCCCTTTACCACACAATCCTGAGTTTAAACTAACATGACAAAATAAGCTTTTGAAAACATTGTGGGAAAAAGGAGACAATGCTATGGTAGAGATGCTTTTGCAGACAGGAGAAATCAAGATTGTACTGTATAGAGCATAAGGTCTGATTTTTTCTAAAACAAACTAATTGTGGCTTTAAGTCTTTAACTCCTTACTAAACAAGAGATGTTTGTAAAACATGTATGCCCCCCTAATGGCATCCAATTCTAAATATAACATGTGATTATAAACTGTTAAGTTCAAAGTGTAAAAACGAACAAAGGGCAATTACTCAAATATTATTAATGATAAATTAATAATTCTTGGGCACTGCACTTCCCATTTATGTGAACTATTAACTTTTAAAGTTTCGTGATTTTACCTCGCATACTTTTTGAGCTATGCTCTGGAAAAAAAATAAGTACGAAAATCTACAAAGGGGAATAACTGCAAAAATATAATGGGCAGAGTTATGGTTCTTGTGCAATGCACTTCTCCTGAATAAGATCTATCCACATATAAAGTTTCAAGATGATATCTGAAAAACCTTTTAAGTTATGCTCCAGACAAAAATTAAGTATGAAAATCAACAAAGGGCAATAACTCCATAAATATGATAGGCAGAGTTATGATTCTTGTGCACTGCACTTCTCCTTAATGAGATCTATCCACCTATGTAGTTTCAAGATGATACCTGAAATACTTTTTGAGTTATGCTCCGGACAAAAATGTGGTCTACGGACCGACCGACCGACGGACCGACCGACCGACCGACGGAGCGACCGACAAGTGCAAAGCAATATACCCCCGCTTCTTCGAAGGGGGGCATAACAATAAAATTTTAGACTGGTCCATACTGAAAATATTTGCAGATGACAAAATAAACGTTACTGAAAAATTGAAATTGTTTTGAGAATGGCAAAAACATTGTGTACAAAGGAGAAAATGCTGGTTACCAGCAACCACTATGTTATTCATCTTACTTAACCCTTTACCACACAATCCCGAGTTTTAACGACCCTGAGAAAAAAAAGTTTTGAAAACATGGTGGGAAAAGGAGAAAATGCTGGTAACCAGCATTTTCTCCTTTTCCCACCATGTTTTCTACCCTTTCCAAATCAAATTTCAATTTTTGATTCACATTTATTTTGTTGTCTGCAAATGCTTTCAATTTGGACTAGTCCAAAATTTAGTCGTTTGGTAAAGAGTTTGGACAAATCCAATCATTACAGACATAATCAGTTTGTTGTCTGCAAATACTTTCAAATATGATATGAGTTAAATGTTGTTGTTGTAAAGAGTTACAGTATATCATTATCCATCCCTGAAGTGCTGTTTCTACATGACCTCTATTTTTTCAAGGGCTGCATTCTAAGAACATAACCAAAGAGCAAATGATTACATTGACATTGGCATATGCAAAACACCAGCTTGTTTTTCCGACATATTACACTCAATTTATATAACATTATATCAACATATGTTTGACATCACCCATTTCTGAAAGTGTATTTAGGATGAACAAGAATATTATTTGAAATTTTCAAGGACAAAGCAGGTGCCAGAAATTTCTAAAAGTATCCTAAGATTTAGTTCTAGGACACATTCAGAACTTTTTCACTCTTTACCTGACAACAAAATTCAGACCTGTCCAAATCATGGGATTTGTCTTTAACTTTTTCCAAACGACAAAATTTTCCACTAGTGCAAATTGGAAGCATTTGCAGACAGCCTTCCACATTGTTTTCAAATGCCTTTTTCCTCAGATTTAAACAGAATTGCGTGATAAGGGGTTAAAAGGAAAACAGGAAACCCTGTCCTGCCACAAGCATTGATGGTTGACATATCCAAACGTTCGTCTTCTGCCAATAAGTTAAATGATAAGTAAAACCACAAATGTCTGAAAAAGAGCAAATAATACTGTTCCAAGCAATTGCTCTTTGTACCAAAAATTGTTTTCAAAAACAGAAGACTACAGATGTGTGACGTCTAATTTAAATAGTAATGGATTGAGTGGCATACAGACTCAATAATTAGGATGTGAAAGAGAAAGTGGCTCAATCAGAAAAGCAGATGTACCAACTCAACTTTATCCCAAACCTATCAAAACATTTGCTAAAACATTTAAACATATGTTCGGCTATTGGGATTTTCCAAACCATGAAAAAGTACCACATTCACCCTGCTGGTGCAGAAGGTAAATTCTTTCTCGTCCAAATTTATCCTTTAACTCCTTGCCAAACGACAAAATTTTGGACTTGATCAAAACTGAAAGCATATTTATGCAGACAACAAAGAAAATTGTAGTTCAAATGACAGTACTTGTATGTGAAATTATAGAAACCCCTGTGGGAAAAAGAGAAAATGCTGGTTACCTGCATTTTCTCTTTTGAAAAGGCCATTCCCGAGGGTCATTAAAACTCAGGACTGTGTGGTAAAGAGTTCATTCTTTACCACAAAACAAAATTTTTGACTTGACCAAATTGAAAGCATTTTGCAAAACAACAAATTAAATGTTGCTGAAATGACAAAATCTGCATGTGATTGGGTAGAAAACATTGTAAGATAGAACAAAATGCCCATTAACCGCATTTTCTCCATTTCCAACAAAGTTTTCAAAAGCCGTCTCTTTAAAGGTTGCTAAAACTTGGGATTGTGTGGTGCGTAAGAGTCAACAATCCCAATGCTTTAGATATCTGGTGTTTTTCTTTTTCCCCTCTTTAAATTTATCAAAGTACAGTAACTCTTTAGCCCACTTTCAATAATATTTCTGATATTTCATGGTGACGCTCACTTATAAAGTTTAATCATTACTAGGTTTTTGCTCTGCAGCCCTCTGCCCATTGTAACTCTCTACAATACAGAGAACTGCCTATATGGGAGTATACAGTGGAATCCATGAATTGACATGACTGACAAAAACAGAACAATCTGCCATGTAAATACTTTACTTGTTGTATTATGTTTCAACAACAGATGATTCTGAGTACTAAATAAGGACATCAGAATGCCCAAGCTTGTATCATTGTTTCAATGTTAGAATTGGGAAAGGTGGGGGAAGGCAGGTGGTGGGAAGAGCGAGAGAGAGGGATGCCAGGCTATCCTCCAGCACAGCTATGAATCCCTATATAAAGCAGGCCAATTATGCCTTTGCCTACAGTAGGCTTTCAAACTCAAGACCTCTATAGGTCCAATAAAATGAGCAGCACTCTGGAAAAAGAGGATTTAATGTCTCTTTACTATACATTATGGCAAGAGAGTCATTATATAATATGGATCAATGAAATCCATTTTGTCAGACGACTGATTGAATCAGGAGATAGACTAGTCCTATGGCTAGCAGAAAATGGACCAATAGCAAAAAAGTATTGACCCAGGTCAGCCTGCGCCGACTGCACAGGCTGACCTGAGTCGATACTATTTGTAAAAGCATTAAACTCCCTTTGTATAGAGCATAGCTCAAATTAAAAAAAAAAATCAATAATTTTACAAAAAATACATAAACTTATGATGACACGAAAAATCTATCAAACTATGATAGAATTTTAAATACAGTTGATTGTATTCGAGTCTTACTCCGTTTTATCAGCTCAGTTCACATCACTGCAGTCAGTGCAGCTACTACACCTGTTTCCCGGCTTTCTCACACCATTACTGACACAACTTCCTTTCCAAGTCACTGACTACTTTTTCCATGTGCATCAGAGGTGAGAGGGGAAAAATTACCAAAAAGAAAGTTTGCCCCAACTAGGTATGGAACTTGTAACCACAAGGTTGCGAATCAGATACGCTAACAACTGAGCTTTCTTGGCAGGCCTTCAATACACAGTAAACGATCCACTGTTTCCCAAGCGTGGAATAAAAGAAGATACTCTAACACACCTACCTAAAGTTACGACAGTATCAGGTGACCAGTGACATCATGAAGCCTTGAAATGCAACCACTTAATATACCTGCAAATATACATTTCAACATACAGTTAACCCTTATCCTGCTCAATAACTAACATGAAACCTATAAGCCAATAGTAAAAGCCCAAATTTTGCTATTTCAAATTTATTTTTGGAAGAAAGTTAATCTTCTTTCTGGACAGTGTAGATCCAAGATCAGAATGCACATTCTGTGCAGTCTGATCTTGATCTATACTATCCGAAAGAGGTCAGTGAGTCGCACTTAGCAGCCTAAGGCTTACAGAACATACAGTTACAGTGAAGATAATTTCTTTTTTTTTCAAGTCTTCAAATCTTTAGGTCACTCTTTTGTGCCGGTGTGGGAAGTAATACAGATCAAGACTTGATATGAAGTCTGTCAAGATTAGTCAGATGGGGTCTGATCTTGGGTCTATAATGTCCAATAAGGAGGAAAATTTGACTGGCTGCTTTGGAAATCATTGTCAGGGAGGTGATTTGAAATCAGGCAACATGTCCTGTACATAATGCAATACCACTCTTTAGCAGATTTGTATTGCAAACCTGCTTGTACTGATCGTTTTGACCACAACCAAACACTCTTACAGGCTCATAATGCTGTGCATGTTCTACTTTTAGTCTTCACCAATATAACTCAACCTTGCATCATAAAACTCTCTGATAAAGTCGAAATACTTATGAAAAGATAGAGACCAGAAATGGAAAAGGAAATATTTTTAAGAGTGTAATTCATACCCTAACTTTAGAGGACTTTTTTGACTTGAATTATACCACATCTGAAAAATTGTAACAAAGGGATAAGTTGTTCATAAAGACATACTAGTATCTGTTTTAAATTTGTTATGGGACATAAGTTAATCACCTAAGAGCTTATTTTTTTCCTATTCAACTTAATGTTTATTCCCCCACTTCTTTTACTTTGATGAGGTGAAACATAAGGAAAAGGATCAAAATTAGTTAATGTGTTCCATATTTACAGGCAGACTGACCATTCATTTACCTAATTGCTGGACAAATGCAAAAGTGTGGACAAATCATTATCAGAGAATTATCTCATTAACAAGCAAAGCCCATTACCTGTAATCAAGTTAGGGTACTTATAGACAGTTCAAGGATAGCACTTTACTTCATTAAGCTGTTGCAGGATAGGGCAACTTTAGACATTTATTTCTTATTCTTTCTCCTGAAGTTTTTAAATATGTCAGAAGATCAAAAACTAAAAGGAGACCTGTTTATGGTAGGTAAAATAGAATAGAAATTCAGTTCATGTCTTACTTTACACCACGTGATAAATAATACTAAGTTAATTATCACTGTAACAGTATAAACGTAAATGTTATAGAAAAGGTCAACATACAAACTACCATATATAAAATGAAAATAATGTCCCTAAAACCTGACAATCATCTTAAACTACAAGAAGTTGCAGACCAAAATAAAACTTGTATTTTAAACCAAAGTATTATTGAGTCTCAGTACATATGAAATTATTTCAAAATCCTCCAACTCATCCTTAACCCTTATCCTGCTAAATAATTAACAAGAAACTTTCAAGTCGATGGTAGAAACCCAAATATTGCTATTTCAAAGTTACTTTTAGGGGGAAAAATAATATTCTTATCGGACAGTGTAGATCCAAGATCAGACTGCATGTTCTGTGCAGTCTGATCTTGATCTACACTGTCTGCAAATGGTCAGTGAGTCATGCTTAGCAGCCTAAGGGTTAAAAGGTTTCCCACCCCTCCTGTTGTTTTTGCTCTATCAGCCATCTTGGTCAGTAATCTTGATCTAGTTTTAGTTCTGACAGCCATATTGGCCGCATTATCATAATAGTGACTTTAACAATGTTTCTCCTTTGAAGTTAGGAAAGCCTCCTATTGGCAGTAGAGTTTCTGAGCAAAAGACATTGAAATTCTGAATATTTATATCTATTAGTAGTTCCTGTCACCTCTTTGTGTAACAGACCAGCAGCAGTTGAAGAATTAAGAGACATCCGATCAAGGATCATTTCTGTGAAATTGAATCAAAACTGGCACCATGGTGGTTTAATAGGGTTGACTATTGAGGCCAAAATCTACTATTGCGATAGTATTGACATTGGAAAAAATACTATTGCAATAGTATTGATATTGACCGTTGCTATTGCAATACTATTGCAATATTATTGGATGAATTGCAAGAGATGAATTTCACCAAATTACATCTCCGAGTAGTTTAAATTCTACTTGAGTATGGTTTTGAATAGCAAATAAAGGGGAAAATAGAGTTAAATGCAAGATGCTCAATAAATTTCAATGACAATTTTTTCTAAATGCAGATGGCTCACAAACAATTTAACATACCTAATTACTCTGAACTTTTGAAGAAGTCAACTTTTAAGTCTGATTGATATACAACAGCATGCAAAGCACAAAATGCTGACAAATGCTGGTGGTTCATAAACACACCTAATAAAAAGTAATTATAAAGCAACTTTAAATGTTTAAAGAAATCACCTTTTAAATGTGAGCCCTTAAGGTTTTTTTGAGTTGATAGAATTTATCTAATTTTACCCATAATTGGCCAATATATTCAGACAGAAAAAATAATTATTTTTGTTTAGTCTCCAAATCTTTAGGAAATTATCATTCTGAAAAAAAGGGGGTGGCCGAAATAATAGGTTTTACCTTGTTGTATGTGTATCAAAAAAGTGTGTTATATTAGATATTTGTATAAATTTACTGCTTATAGTCATTAAAAAGCTGAAAAGAGGATCTGAAGTGACTCTCATCCGACAATGTCAAAGAGACATTTTGTTGTGTCATGGGTTTCTGTGTTTTTCACTCCGATCAGTTTTTCATGTCTGTTAATTTCTGGCTAGGTATTTCCACATGATTTGACAAAAGGATTGTCAATGAGGGTAACAAGTAACTTCAAAACCTGTCATTTTTCACAAGAAAAGCGTATAATGGCCTTTTTTGTCCATGCATTTTCTTACGCAAAGTCTCGGGTGTAACCAGAATCTGTTACGTGAATTTCAATTCTATAACGTGATTTACGCAATAATTTGCGCGAGTGGGAACACTGTTAAACATTATCTTACCTTTTTTAGCCTGAGAAAGAAATAGCTTTCTAATACGAGTTAAGTCATAGTACAGAAGTGGATGGTATAGATCCAAGATCAGACAGCGTGTTCTGTTTAGTCTGATGTCTATCTACACCATCCGCCAACTTTGAAAATCGCCATCTTGCCATCAGCAGAGTAAATCAGAACGACCATATTAAAAGCCATCTGTCTACAAGATGCCTGTCGGCCTGTCGGCCTGTCGTGGGTACACAAATGTTTGCAGTAAAATTTGGATAAGGGGTATGACGTAACATGCAAATCATTCGAAGCGACTGAATTGTAACGCACCTGTTTAATTTACACACTTAAACTGGTCTGCTCAAAGAAACTTATATCTGGCTGCAGGTCGACCTCCAATCAATTCAAAGTGACCATGCAATAAGCCTATTTCATGCACGATTTACATGTACACCAGCTGATAATGCCTTTTTGCATTTAGTAATATTGCTGTTTCAAGAACATGCCAGTTGTGTCACGTTTTGTGTAGTCTGCATAAAAAAGTGCGGCTGTTTTCTAAAAATTAATCTAATTCCTTGCAGCCGAAATAAAAGGAATGCATTCGAAATGGATTACTGATAAATAAAGAAAAGAAAGAACGAGGTTTAGTATTCATTTTTCATAGTAGATTTATTTATTGCTTATGGAGGGACAACACGCATGGTTATGGTTTTGGCGGCCTATGTAGATTAAGATTAGACTGTAGGCAGACTGTTTGGTCTGATCTTTGATCTAAATCCACACTTTTCGCTTTGGTGAGAAGTTTTTAACAAAAACACCCTTAGTGTTGCAATTATTTTGGTCTAATTTCATGACTTAAAATTATCGCTGAGTTAATCAGCCCTCGAAGGATTCGTTTTCGTAACGATGAACATTGCTATGCAGAAATGAATATTATGCAGCCGATCATTATTGAAAACATATTCCAAAAAATTACCCATCAAATATTTTGGGAAATTAACGTTATGGAATGTCCGAATATTTAGGAAAACTTGCTTTTGGAAGTGTTCAGAGAAAGTATTAAAAAATAAATTATTTTTGTAAATAATTAAACATGTCCGAACTTTTAGGGCGTTCGAATACATTAGCGAATTGCAGTATTTTCTCCCTCTTTCTTGTCAGTGAAACTATCGAAACTATCGATATTTGAGGTAACTATCGGCGATAGTTATCGATTTTCAACATAACAACTGATGCAGTAGCATCGACACGCTCACCATCGCGATCCATCGATAGTCCGATGTATCGTTACACCCCTATGGTTTAACCCTTTAACAAACACTCCTGAGTTTTAACAATCCTGGCAAATTAGACTTTTGAAAACATCATGGGACAAGGAAAAACAATAGGGCCATGGTGGCCCTGTATCGCTCCACTGGCTTTTTAACCCTTTACCACACAAATCCAACTGTTGATGACCCTGAAAGAGACGGCTTTCGAAAACATTGTGGAAAAGGAGAACATGTTGTCAACCAATATTTTCTCCATTTCCCACAATATTCCCTACGCTATCAAAGACAGCAATAATCATTTAAGCTACATTCAATTTGTCTTTTGCAATGGCTTTTAATTTGGTCCTGTCAAAAAAATTTTTTGTGTCTTAAAGAGTAAACTAAACATATCATGCACTTAATTGGTATTGACAGAGAAATACAGTATAAAAAGTCTGTATGGTAATAAACTTACTTGGAAAACATTACCTCTCTCCCCTGCCCAACAAATAAAAGTAATATCTTTCTAAATGCAAAGGTAATGTACGTGAATACAAGCGGGTTTATTTATTGGCATGAAAGGTAAAGTTCTGAAAAAAAAAAAATGAATGATAGAAACCTTGCTTTGAATTAAATATTCCACTAATGTGAGCAAAATTGTTAGCATCAAAATAAATCACTCTCTCTCTGAAAACAGAACATTTTCTATCCAAAAAACTTGAAATTCTAACACCAAACATGTATTACTGCAGTTTGATAATCAAGGGAGGTAAATAGTAACAAACTATATCTCTTATAATGGGAGTTATTTCCCTTAATTACTATTTAAATTGAAGTCACATCACAAGTTCTTAGTAAAAACCTGTTAAACTTGTGATCCCCATGATGGGGCCAAGTTTGACCCCAGGGCTATAATTTTAAGAAGCTTGGTAGAGGTCTATTAGATAAAGCTTCATGCCAAATTTGGCAGCCCTGGGCCTTATGGTTTTCAAAAATTTTCCAAATTTTTCAGTTTTGTTGCCATGGCAACCAGAGTTTTTGAAGGAATCAAATTCTTTCAACAAATTCTGAAGAGGACTATGCAAGGATCATTTCTGTGAAGTTTCATCAAAATTTGATGGGTAGTTTGAGAGAAGATTAGATATTTGGAAAGAAAGTTAACACACAGACAGAGGGACGCACGCACACAAGCATGATGGACACCGGGCCATGACATAAGCCCACTAATAAGAGCACCACTTGCAGGTGCCAACGCTCAGCTGCCAGTGCTTGATTTTCAGTGAAAATTCAGTCAAAAAAGGGGTATAATTGTGTCAAAAAAAATGTGATGGTTACCTGCTCATGTTGAATGAGTTCCTCTATTGTTAGTAAATAACTTACCTGAGTTTGAAGTAAATATCTGCAAAAACAACACAGATATTACAAAATGTCAAAGTTTTCACACAACAACAATGCAAACGACAATGTAAGGCTAAGACAATAACTCCTTGTTTTCTTCAAAAAAAGCCAAGTTAAAAATGCTAGTCACCAGCATTTTCTCCATTTCCACAAGCGTTTTCTAACCATTTAGAAACAAATTCGATCATTTGAGCTTCATTTATTATTATGTAGTCTGCGAACGCTTTTTCGGAACAGTCTAAATTTTTATCATTTGGTAAAGAGTTCCAGGGAGAAGATGGTTACAAAATTTGTTTATGCCTAAGAACTCATACCATACAATGACCCACCGTAAGAGCTTGACACTTTGAGTTCTTAGTGCTCAGGTGAGCTAAAATATTGGTTAACAGTGTTTTTCTCCATATTCTATGGTATTTTCAATAGCCTTCTCCCTTAATATACCAAGATCACAGGATTGTTTGATAAAGAATAAAAGACTAATTTCCCATTTACACTGAACATTTACCAGGCCATCTCCATCTGGAAAGTATCTAATTCTAACTTTTTAATATGGATCAGTTTTAACACTTGAAGTTAAGTGTTACCCTATTCACATTCAAAGACCTCCATGTAATATACCAGAATATGGAACCAATTAGAGTCATTAGGGCAGACTGACCAACAACAGTGTACCAGTCAGTGCCATATGCACCTCCCTTTACCACACAATCCAGACTTTTAACGACCCTTAGAAAGAAAGCTTTTGAAAAAATCATGGGAAAAGGAGAAAATGTTGGTATCCAGCATTTTCTCCTTTTCCACAATCTTATCTACCCTTCAGAGACATATCCAATCGTTTGAGCAATCATATAATTTGTCGTCTGAAAATGCTTTCAATTTGGGCAAGTATAATATTTTGTGCCATAAAGCAATACAGGAATTCTCAAGTGTTTTTCCCCTGTTAGTGAAGTAAGAATTTTACCAGCATGAAAATACAGTAATTATTATCATAGCATGTCCACTGACAAAAACATACTAGGGTCTTAACTCTGTGCCAGACGACAAAATTTTAGACGTCCAAATTAACAGCATTTTGCAGACAACAAAATAGATGAATCCAAAAAATTGAAAAATTATTTTTAGAAGAACAGACACACAGAGAAAATACTGGTTTTCACAATGTTTTTGAAAAGTCCCCCTTTTTAGGGTCATTAAAACTCATGATTGTTTGGTAAAGGCTTAACTTTTCAACAGTTGTTATAAACTTTTCCAAATTGAAAGGATTTGCAAACTCAAAAATTATATCTCGCTTGAATGATGGGATTTGTATTCAAACGGATACAAAATTAAGGGTTAGAATTTTTTTCTCACAATGTTCACAAAAGCCTTTTTCTTCAAGGTGGTAAAAACTAGAGCTGTCACTGAATGTGACTTAATACCCCCGCCAGCACTTTGACAGAAACAGGCAATTTAACAAAAAATTTTCTAAGTTCAAGGGGAGATTACCCTTGAATCATAGTGAGTAGATAATTGAAAACTGCGTCTTGCACAACTTCAGTATACGATCAATGTATCAACAAACTTTCAATACGATAGCAGCAAAACTGTAGGAGGAGTTCACGACACAAAATTACTAGTATTTTGTACACAGACGCACACGGACACACTGACTGATGGACAGACAAGCTGATTCCAGTATACCCCCGAAAACATTCGTTTTGTAGGGGTATAACAAGGGCTTGTCTGGTAAAGGGTTACAAAGTTTCTTTTCTTAGCCATTGCAGTGTAGCTTAAACCACACAAACATATTCATTATAGAAATAAGACCCTATTGTGAATATTCTAAGGTCACTATTGTCCACAATGTCTTGGCACAGCAGTGTAGATAAAAGGCTAGACTGACCTTTATATGCAGTCTGATCTTCAACTACACTGGCCAAAGAGCCAACTAAAGTAATGAAAGGCTCTTTAACTCTTTACCAAACAACAAAATTATGGACCAGTCAAAACTGAAAGCATTTGCAGACGACAAAATAAATGTGACTGAAAAATTGAAATTTGGTTTGAGAAAGGTAGAAAACATTGTGGGAAAAGGAGAAAATGCTGGTTACCAGCATTTTCTCCTTTTCCCACAATGTTTTCAAAAGGCTTCTTTCTCAGGGATTTGTGGTAAAGAGTCAGTCCCGAGTTTTAATGACCCTTAAAGATATGGCTTTTGAAAACATTGTGGAAAAAGAAGAAAATGCAAGTAACCTTTTTTTTTTCCCTTTTTCCACAATCTTTTCTACCCTTTCACAGACAAATCTGAAAATTTGAGCCACATTTAATTTGTCGTCTGCTATTGCTTTTAATGCAGAAGAGACTAAAATTTTGTCATCTGGTAACCAAGTAACTCTTTACCAAACAACAAAATTTTGAACTCTACCAAATTCAAAGCTTCTGCAGACAACAAAATAAACTAGAGCTGTCACTAAATGTGAGTTTATACCCCCGCCAGCGCTTTGACAGTATTTTGTACACAGACGGACACACGGACGGACAAACGGACAGATAGGCTGATTCCAGTATACCCCCGAAAACATTCGTTTTGCGGGGGTATAATGAAGCTCAAACAGTGATTTCTGTCTTTGATAGGGTAGAAAACATTGTGAGAAAAGAAGAAAATGCTGGTTACCAGCATTTTCTCCTTTTCCCACAATGTTTTCAAAAGCCTTCTTCTTCAGGGTCGTTAAAACTCGGGCTTGTGTGGTAAAGAGTTAACTCTTTACCACACAACAAAATTTTAGACTTGTCTAAATTGAAAGCATTTGCAGACAAGAAACTATATGCTACAGAAACTACAAACTTTTTCTTCAAAATGGTTACCAGCATTTTCTTCTTTTCCCACAAGTTTTTCAAAAAGCTTTTTCTTCAAGGTCGTAAGAAGTTGGGATCATGAGGTAAAGGGTTAAGGATTACCAGTAGTTGGAACAAGAAAATTATTGTTATATCTGCAACCAATATGAAAGAGTTTAATGTGGGGGTGGGAGAATGGATGCAATTAGCCAGGTAGAACAAAGAATAGTAACATAAACAAGTACCCACATACTTTCATATTGTATGCATTAAGACTTCATTATTTTCTAGACCCCTGGTCAACTGGCAAGCAACATTTGGCAAATGACTGACTGCCCTGTCTATTTCCTCCCCTTGTCATAACTCTCTGCCAAACAATCCCATGGTTTTATTGAACCTAATCTAATAAGCAGCATTTTTTCCTATTCCCCACAATGTTTTCTATCCTTTCTACAACAAATCCCATCTTTAGCTAGATTTGATTTGGCATCTGCAAATATTTTCAATTTTAACAAATCTAAAAATCTTGAAATTTTTCATACTTATCCACAATGAAAGCACTTGCAGACATGTTAATGAGGTTGAAATGATCGAATTTGTCATCTATATGGTAGAAATTGTGGCAAAAGGAGGAAAAAATAGTTACCAGCATTTTCTCCTTTTCCTGTGATATATTTAAAAGCCTTCTTCCTCCTGTTTCTTAAACAAGAGGGCCATTATGGCCCTGTATTGCTCCACTGACTAAAAAGTAAAACCATATAACCAAACATTACAATTCTTGAGGTCCACAAGATAAAGCCCCATACCAAATAATACAGGTCTAGAATGTAAGGTTATAAATAAGAAGATTTTCAAATTTTCCTCAATAAAAAGGCCCCGTAAAACATGAGAACCCTGAGACAGGGCTAATTTTGATCCTATGACTAAATTTTGAACTAATTCAGAAGTGAACCACAACATGAAGCTATGTGCCAAATTTGGTAGCCCTAGGATTTATGGTTAGGAGATGTTTAGAATTTTCACTCTATAAGCACTGTCACCTGGGGTGGGGCCAATTTTGGATGACACTCATAAAATATTACATCTATAGCTCACGATCAGAAACAAAGAGATTTTTAAAGTTTGCGCTATGTAAGCCTATGTAAAATTTGTAACCCCAGGGGCGAGGCCAAATTTGACTCCAGGGCTATAATTTGGCACTCTTTCTAGAGGCTGACTTGATAAAGCCACATGCAAAATTTGGTAGCCCTAGGCTTTATGACCAGGTGCAGGACAATTTCTAAGGTTTTCACTATAAAAGCCCATGTAAAACTTGTGACCCCCGGGGGCCTGGCCAATTTGACCAAGGGCCGTAATTTGAAGAAACGTGCTAGAGGTCTATAAGATAATGCTATACCCCAAATTTGGCAGCCCAAGGCCTTATGGTTTCAGACAGGAAGATTTTCAAAGATTTTCAATATTTTTCAGTTTTGTTGCCATGGCAACCAGAGTTTTTAAAGAAATCAAAGTCTTTCAGAAAACTCTGAAAATGACTATGCCAGGATCATTTCTGTGAAGTCTCATCAAAATTAAAGGGTAGGTTCAGAGAGGATGATGTTTGAAATAAAAGTAAACCCATGCATGCACTCTCGCACGATGGACACTAGGCCATGACATAAGCCCACTGACCTTTGCCCAGTGGAGCTAAAAACTGCATAGATTGTATGAGATTTGTATAAGTCTACACAATCCAATACTGCATACTGTCCAGGTTGAAGCATCTGATCTGAATCTACAGTATTTTGCCATTGTCCATTTTTTGCTCACCTGAGCATGAAGTGCTCAAGGTGAGCTTTCGTGATTGTGCTGTGTCCAGTGTCCGTCTTGCATTGTGTGTCATTCGTCGTCAACTTTTACCTTGTGTATGCTCTAGAGGCCACATTTTCAGTCCAATACTCATAAAACTTGGGTTAGAATGTTTGCCTTGATATCTCAAACGAGTTAAAAAAACGGGTCATGTCAGGTAAAAAACTAGGTCACTGGGTCAGATCTTAGAAAAACCCTGTGCACACCTTAGAGGCCACATTTTCAGTCCAATACTCATGAAACTTAGTCAGAATGTTTGCCTTGATGATATCTCAGACGAGTTAAAAAATGGGTCATGTCGAGTCAAAAAGTAGGTCACTAGGTCAGAACTTAGAAAAACCTTGTGTACGCTCTAGAGGCCACATTTTCTGTCCAATACTCTTGAAAGTTGGTCAGAATCTTTGTCTTGATGATATCTCAAACGAGTTCAGGAATGGGTCATGTCAGGTCAAAAACTAGGTTACTAGGTCAAATCTTAGAAAAACCCTATGTACACTCTAGAGGCCACATTTTCTGTCCAATACTCTTGAAAGTTGGTCAGTCTTTGTCTTGATATTATCTCAGACGAGTTTGAAAATTGGTCATGTCAGTTTAAAAACTAGGTCACTTGGTCAAATCTTTGAAAAACTGTGTACACTTTGGAGGCCACATTTTCAGTCCAATACTCATGAAACCTGGTCAGAATGTTTGTCTTCTTGACATCTTAAACAAGAGGACCATGATGGCCCTGAAGTCGCTCACCTGAGCCTTTTGATCAAACATGACCCATTTCCAATCTCTTCAGAGATATTAAGACAAACACTCTGACAAACACTCATTAGTATTGGGTTTACAAATATGGCCTCTAAAGTGCACACAAGCTTTTTCTGGAATTTGTCTCAGCGGCCTACTTGACATGTAGAAATTATCAAGACATACATTCCGACAAACTTTCATGAGTATTTGAGAGAAAATGTGGCCTGTAGCGTGTACAAAAGGTTTTTCCTAGATTTGACCTAGTAATCTAGTTTTTCATCCAACATGACCCATATTCATACTAGTCTAAGATATTATCAAGACAAACATTCAAAGCAAATTTCAAGATTATTGGACTGAAAATGTGGCCTCTAGAACTTACACATGGGTTTTCAAGGATGAAACTTGGTGACCTAGTTTTTATTCCATGTGACCCATTTTCAAACTTGTGCAAGATATCATCAAGACAAACATTCTAACAAAAGTTTAAAGAATATTGGACTGTAATTATAGTACAAAAGGTTTTTCCAAGATTTGACCATGTGACCTAGTTTTTTATCCAACATGACCCATTTTCATACTAGTCTAAGAAATTATCAAGACAAACATTCTGACCGAATTTCAAGATTATTGGACTGAAAATGTGGCCTGTAGAGCTTACATAAGGTTTTTCGAAGATTTGACCTAGTGACCTAGTTTTTGACCCCACATGGCCCACTTTTGAACTCGTCTGCGATATTATCAAGACAAACATTCTGACCAAATTTCAAGAGTATTGAAAAGAAAATGTGGCTTCTGGAGCATACACAAGGTTTTTTAAAGATTTGACCTAGTGACCTAGTTTTTGACCCAACATGGCCTGTTTTCAAATTTATCAGAGATATCATCAAGACAAACATTCTAACCAACTTTCAAGAGTATTGGACTGAAAATGTGGCCTCTAGAGCGTATATAAGGTGTTTCTAAGATTTGACCTGGTGACCTAGTTTTTGACCCAACATGGCCCATTTTCAAAGTTGTTCGAGATATCATCAAGGCAAACATTCTGACAAAGTTTCATGAGTATCGGACTGAAAATGTGGCCTCTAGAGCATACACAAGGTAAAAAGTTGATGACGGACGACGCACGCCGGACACAGCACGATCACAATAGCTCACCATGAGCACTTCGTGCTCAGGTGAGCTAACAAGTCTGAAAATGGGTCAGGTCGGGTGAAAAACTAGGTCACTAGATCAAATCTTAGAAAAACTTTGTGTACAATCTAGAGGCCACAATTTAAGTTCAATACTCATGAAACTTAGTCAAGATGTGTGTCTTGATGACATCTTTGATGAGTCTAGAAAAAGCTTGTGCACAAGCTAGAGACCAAATTTTCAGTCCAATGATTATGAAAGCATGTTAGAATATTTGTTATTAAATTCTCAAAACAGATTTAAAATGAATTATGTTTGGTCAAAAGGCTCAGGTGAGCGATTTCAGGGCCATCATAGCAGGCATTAATGTTTGAAATACTGTTCAAAAGACTTGCTGTTTTTTATGCAATATTTTCAAATAGTCTCCATCAATAGCAGGAGGTGATCCCACATATGTTGTTCACACATTTTCTGAGAAATGATATCTCTCCATGGAAGTAATTACTAACATATGATGGACAATTTATACAAACACGCCGGTTTGTATCAGCATTTCTATCAATCCATTGTCCCTCTACCACAATAATTCCCTGGTATCACCACCTCAGGAAAAAGGCTTTTGGAAACATTTAAGAAAGTGGAAAAATTGCTAGTGACCATCATTTTCTCCTTAACCCTCTGTTTTCCACCCTTTACCTCTTTACTAAACAACAAAATTTAATACTCATCGAATTTCATAGTTGTTGCAGACAACTAATCAACTGTACCTCAAATGATAAAATGTGTCTCTCAAAGGGTAGCAAAAGTTGTGGGAGAAAGAGAAAATGCTAATTACCCACATTTTCTCTTTTTCCAAAAAAAGTTTTCAAAAGCCTTTTTTCTGGGAGTCATTAAAAGTGCAGACTGTTTGGCAAAGGGTTAAAAACACAAAACCCATTATTTGAGCCAAATTCATCATCTGCAAGTTCTTTAAAAATTGACAAGTCCATTATATTGCCATCAGGTAAGGAAATTTGGTGCTCACAGTCTCCTTCAAGCCTGTCCTGGAAAACAGACAAAAACCTTAACCTGTTCTTCATGCACATTGCATTTGCAGATGACAGATTACATATTGTTCAAATGATATGAGATTTATCTTTGAAACTTGGCAGTAAACATGATGGGACAGAAGAAAATGCTAGTAACCAGTTTTTGCTCCTTTATCCACATTGTTTTCAAATGCCCTCCTTCTCAGGGTGGTGAAAAGACAGGGTGGTGAAAAGACAGGATGGTTTGGTCAGGGGTTAGCATATCAGTAGCAGGTTTATTCAGAAATGTCATTTCTTCATCTGCCAAAAAGTCCTCTTGAATCTGTCTATAAAATTTGTTATCTTCATTATATATCTGAACACTTTCTGGTTCAAATATAATTATGCATCCCATGTGGACAAAATATTACAAAATAACAGAATAAAAAATCTGTGTCTACACAGCGTCAAATACAGTACCAAATACGATATGATGACATCTTGGGTACGGAATACTCTCTTATTGATTTGCGATTTGATTGGTCTAAATGTGAACCTACAATATTCATCAACCATTTATAAAAAAGTTACTACCAACTATAACTTGATAAACCTTTCATTAACAATTTATATTATTGTTTGTTTTGGGGAATACAAGTTTAAAACCATGAACTGTGATAAGATAAAATAAACATTATTGAGTTGGGTTTATAAATCATCTTGTCATGGTAATGGTTTTAAAGCTGTTACCCCAAACACAAACAATAATATAAGCTGATAATGAAAGGTTATCAAGGTTATCAAGTGAGGGTTATATAGCATTGTCTGTTTAATTTGTTTACTGTTTTTGAATAAAATGTCAATAACTGCAATATTTTGGTGTTGAAGTTATAGTATAAAGTAAAAGGAATTATTATGTTATAGTAACTTTCCCAGTGCTTGTATTTGGTTCGAGCAGGGTGAGAAAACGTGATATCATGCAAGAGCGGTGAGGTTTCAAAAGTCTCTTTCCCCATGTTTGTTGCAGCATTGGACTGTGTGGTAAATTTGTTTAACTCTTTGCCAGACAATAAAATTTTTGACTGGAACAAATAAAAACCATTTGGAGACGGCAATTTAAATGTTGCTAAAATGATGATTTCCCTCTTTGCCAGAATAGAAAAATTGTGGGAAAAGGAAAAAATGCTGGTTACCCGCATTTTCTCCTTTCTCACAATATTTTCAATAGTCTGATCCACCAGGGTCATTCAAGGTTGGGATTCTTAGGGAAAGAGTTAACTTGTCTGGAAATATAAATGGCAGTTAAAGTAACCCCTTCAGTACTGGAGGCTGGGGTTCAATTCCCAGTTGTGCCAAATAGCTATCACTGAGGATATTGAACCCAAGGATTATATTTTTTGTAATAAATATACTATTCAGGCTAATTGTTCTAGATCTATAATGATACTAACATCATCACAAACAGATGTAAGAAATGTCTGCTTCTTACATGTCTTACATATGAAACAAAAATTTACAATTTATGAACCCCTCACAGCACAAGCTATTTCGACCTATTGCCTTTCAAATGAGTATTTTTATACCACTGCATTTGAAACAATATGGGAAAAGGAGCAATTACTTTTGACAAACAACAGTTATTACTACTAATGCAATGTTTTCAGTATTTTCCTATCAATCTCTTTAACTTTTGATTCAACTGAATAAACTCTTTGAAAGCATTTGAAAACATTTTGGGGAAAAAGGAGAAAATGCTCATAACCAGCATTTTCTCCTTTTCCCAAAACAATATTGTTTACTTTGCCTGCAATTTTTTCTAACCTGTTACCAACAAATCCCATAGTTTTTTCCACATACAGTTTGTTGTCTGTACATGCTTTAAATTCGAAAAAGCCTGAAATTTTTTAGTGTAGTAAAGGGTTAAAATGCTACACAACACGACTTTTTTTCATAAAATATATATTTCTTATTTGAATGGAATGTAATTTTTCATTGATTGTTTGTATGGTTTTCAATGCCATTTTCCACATCATTTCATTTATACCATGGCAGCCAGTGACCCTATCCATGTTTTCCTCGATTTTGTCTAACCATCCCTTCCCACAATATTCTTCCCAAGCCAACATCTGCTTTCGCAAGGAAAAGAAAATTTGAAGGATTGACAAAAATTCCTTGAGCCAATGGTACATATAGTTCTGTGATTTTTCTCCCCAACCCCACAATCCAGAAAAAAAGATAGCCAGTTATTTTTCAACCCAATGACAGTATTTTAGACTTTTCAAAAGTGAAAGGTTCTGTAGAACTCAAATAACATGTGTCTAAATTTAACCTTTCTCTCACAGGGTAAGAAACATTGTGAGAAAAGGAGAAAATGCTGGTTACCAGCATTTTCTCCTTTTCTCAAAATGTTTTCAAAAGCCTCATTTCTCTGAGTCTCTTAAACACAGGATTCTTTTGTAAAGGGTTAGGCCATATAGAATTTTGACATTAAAAATCAGGCAGTAAATAATCAAAATCAGGCAGTCAAAATCAGTAAATAGGTTCAAAAGCATAATGACCGAGTTCAAACTCTCATGCTTTGTGTGTGAGAAAATGAGAAAAATGTCCAGAAAAATGTCGTAACCGATAATAATAATGGCAATTACATCATCAGCTGGTAATGACTTCAGTAGCAGATTCATTTTTTCTGTTTCACAGGTAATAGCTATCATCCCTGTTTTATGAGCATAAGCTGTTCTTTAACCCTTTACCAAACAATTCGGAGTTTTACCGACCCTGAGAAAGACCAGTTTTTGAAAACGTATTGGGAAAAGAAGAAATTACTGGTAGCCAGCATTTTCCCTTTTTCTCACGGTTTTCTAACCTACCAAAAACAAGTTGCAAATTTTTTAGTCACATTCATCCAGTCATCTGCAACTGCTTTTAATTTGGGTATATCTAAAATTTTGCCATTTGGTAAAGAGTTAGAGAATAATTTTGGACTGGTCCAAAGTCAACGTATTTGCACACCACAAAAGAGCAAACTCTAAATTGAGTGAAATGCAGTAATCATTCTACATTCATTGGGTTTCTAAGCAACTCAGTGTGGGAAAAGGTAACCAGCATTTCCTCCGTTTCCCACCACGTTTTCTACCTTTCCAAAGACAAATGGAATCATATATGCCACATTGAATTTGTTGTCTGTGATTGCTTTCAATTTGAACACGTCAAAGTTTTGCTATCTGTTAAAATGAGTTTCCTAGCCTTTCCCATTTATCTCTCCCCATTTTTTTCCCTAGTTTGCAACTGTTGGCAAGGGAAACAACTTTTGATAGGATAATTTAAGATGACATCTAGAGTTGCATATCTTCAATTTGTTTTTGTAAGACACTTCAAAGTGGCCTTTACCACACAATCCTGTTGTAATGACCTTGTGTGATATAAAACTCTTTTGAAAAAATATTATGGAAAAATGCACTATGTTTTCTACTCTTTAACCCTTTACCATACAATCCCGAGTTTTAACAACCCTGATGAAGAAGACTTTTGAAAACATTTTGGGAAAAGGAGAAAATGCTGGTAACCAGCATTTCCTCCTTTTCCCAAAATGTTTTCTTCTCTGTCAAAGGCAAGTTCAGTTATTTGACCCACATCTGATTTATCTTCAATAAATGCTTTCAATTTGGATATGTCTAAATAATTTTATTTGACATCTTCAAATGCTCCCAATACCCACCAGTCTAAAATTTTATCACCTTTTTTTAAACGCATTACCTATTGAGACAAATATACAAATAATTCCACGTTGCCTGGTTCACATGCATCAAAATAAAACAGAAAATAGCATAGATTGTGGAGATCAAGGTGAGACTTCACAAAACATGCAATCTGATCCTGGCATCAGACAGTCTACTACTAAGATTTTGCCGTAAAAACATTTCATGAAATTGCAATTCTGTGGTCTAAGAGTTACCCAACTAACTCTTTACTACACAACCACTTTTTTAAACAATGTTAGTGAAGAAGACTCGAAAATATTGTGGGAATGAATCAAAGAGAAAACAACCAGCAAACAATCCTTTCCCAACAATTTTTCCCATCCTATCAAATACAGGTATAATAATTTGAACCACAACTGTTTGCAAAAGCTCTCAGTTTTGACATCATTTGGTCCTCGGGTAACAGGTTTGCTATTTTATGTGGGATAAAGATAAATAACAACTTGTCCCTAGAGCCCCAAATATATAAACCTATGGCACTTTCATTCTACAAATAAGACCCTGATAAGAGCAATTCCAAGACTGCCCCTATCAGCAAAGTGGTCAGTGTAGATCAAAGATCAGACTGCAGGTTTTGTGCTGTCTGATCTTGATCTGCACTGGCTGCTACAGGCAAGTAGAGTATTTCAACCCTTTACCAAACAAAACAAGTTTGAAGAACCCAGAGGAAGATGCCTTTTGAAAACATTGTGGGAAAAGAAGAAAATGCTGGTGACCAACAATTTCTCCTCCAGTTTTCCACAATGTTTTCTGTGCTATCAAAGATGAATCCCTTCATTTGAGACACCTTTTATTTGTAATCTGAAAATGCTTTCAATTTTGATCTGTCTAAAATCTTGTTGTTTAGTAAAGAGTCTAGGCACTTAACTCATTATAACATGAAAAAATTAAGACTTGTCCACATTAAAAGCTTTTGCAAACGGAAAATTGAATGTCGCTAAACAGATGGAATCCATCTTTGAACGGATAGAAAACATTGAGGGAAAAAAAGGAGAAAATGCTGGTAACCAGCATTTTCTCCTTTTTCCCCATAATGCTTTCCAAAAGGCTTCTTTCTCAGGATCGTTAAAACTCAGGAGTGTGTAGCAAAGGTTGAATGGATTTATGCAGGTATAAGATTATGATCCATATAAATATTCTTGTCATTCCATCATGAAAGTAGAAATCTATGAAATGTTACATTTAACTCTTTACCAAACCACAAAATTATAGACTGGTCCAAATTAAAAGCATTAGCAGACGACAAAATAAATGTGACTGAAAAATTGAAATTTGGTTTAAAAAGGGTAGAAAACATTGTGGTAAAGGGAGAAAATACTGGTTACCAGCATTTTCTTCTTTTCCTACAGTGTTTTCAAAAGGAATTCTTTCTCAGGGTCGTTCAAAGTCGGGATTGTGTGGTAGAGTTAAGATCTAGTATTCTGCATTAACTCTTTACAACACTGCACATCTAGACTAGTCCAAAATGAAAGCATTTGCAGACGACAAATTAAATGTTACTCAAAACATGAAATTAGTCTTTCATAGGGTAGAAAACAATGTCGGAAATGGAGAAAATGCTGGTTACCAGCATTTTCTGCTTTTCATACAATGTTTTCTATAGGCCTACTTCTCAGGGTCGTTAAAACTTGGAATCGTGTGGTAAACGGTTAAAGACTGCATGGCGCCAAATAAACTGTAATTTTGTTGATCTTAGCTTCAAGCAATATGCCATGAGCAATTATAGGAAATCCTCCAAAGTAATCATTACTTAGAAAAAAATGCAAAAATTAGATGACAAATAAATAGAATTATAACTCTTAACAAAACTGTTCCTTGTTTTCAAGACCTAGGATATTAGCTTTTGAAAACTCTGTATGAAGATGAGAAAGCATCAGCTTGTTTTCTCACACTGTTTTCCAGTATTTTACTGACAAATCCATTTTTAAAACTGTGACCAGCAAATACTGTCAATTTGAACCAGTCTATCAATTTTTTAACCATTGTTAACTCTTTCACAAACAACAAAATTTTGAATCAGACAGAATTGAAAGTCAACTAAATGTGGCTTAAATGATAATTTCTGTCTTTCATAAGGTAAGAAACATTGTGGGAAAAGGAGAAAATGCTGGTTACCAGCATTTTCTCCTTTTTTTCCACAGTGTTTTCAATCATCTTCTTTTTCAGGGTCATTAAAACTCGGGATTGGTTGGTGAAGGATTAAAGTGTTTCAAATCACTAATCTATTCATGAGCATCTTTACTGATAAATACTTGTGAGCACATAGCATGTTTACATGGTCCATGTTCGTGACAAAACAGTGCTATAAACACATGGAAACATTCTTTGACATACCTTTTACCCATTATCCATCAGCCAGATTTCTTTTTTTTGATCTGCCATTTGTAGGTACAAATAGCATGGAACAGAAAAATTTTTGACATGAAAATATCTCTTTGAAAATATGGGAAAAGTACAAAAAGCAAGTCACCAGCATTTTCTTCCTGCCTCCAACAATGCAAATTTTAAAATACAAATTCCATCATTTGAGCCATATTTTGAAAAGTGTCAGTTGCAAATGCTCTCAATACGGACAAGTCTCTCATTCTGTAGTATTTTTGGGACTCAAAATCACAAGGAACTAGCCTTTTTTCCTTCTCTGATAATGTTTTCAACTCTTTCAACAGCAAATCATATCAACTGGATCATATTTAATATGCTGCAAATACTTCCAAAAGTCCAAAAGACTGTCATTTGGTTGTCTGTTTACCAGATGACAAAATCTTAGACTTTTCCAAATTGAAAGCTTTTGAAGACGACAAGTGATTATATTGGGGGAATTTTCTATGAAAGGTTAGAAAACATATTGGGAAAAAGGAGAAAATGCTGGTTACCAACATTTTCTCCTTTTCCCCACAATGTTTTCAAATGCCTTCTTCCTCAAGGTCATTAAAACCTGCAAATTTTGTGCTGAAGGGTTAACCCTTTACCACACGGCAAAATTTAAGACCTATCCAGATTGAAAGCATTTGCAGACGACAATTTCATAGTGGCTCAAATGACGCAACTTTTCTTTGATAGGGTAGAAAACTTTGTGGGAAAAGGAGAAAATGCTGGTTACCAGCATTTTCTCCTTTTCCCACAGTGTTTTCAAAAGGCCTCTTTTTTAGGGGCGTCAAAAGGCGTTATTGTGTGGTAAAGGGTTAAGAGTTAATTCTTAGATAATGGAATAAAAAACTTCCAGCAATGTTACCACAGGGAAAGTGAAGATGTTTCTAACTTATCCTCATCAATAATTCATCCCTCACACAACCTGACACACTAATGTCTCCCTCCCATTATGACCCTTAACTTTTAGTCATACCATTTGCCACAATCTGCAAAGTGTGATGTGATTTGAGCCCTTAAGAAAAAAAAAATAGTCCTTTTTTTGTGACCCTGAAACATAAAAGCCTTGGAAAAGATGGTGAGAAAAAGGAAACAAGAGGGCCATGATGGCTCTGTATTGCTCCACTGCATTATAGACAAATATGACATACACATACAGACATTTAACAACAAGAAGCCTGTTTTTAAATAAAATTCATAGAGGAATTAAACCTAACCAAAAATACAATGTTACAATTTACTATAATAACAATAAGGGGAGGTAAATGGTAACATACTATTATGAGGAAAATTGGAGTTACTTTCCTTAAACATTGTCTGGTTAACTATAGCGTGCTATCACCAATAATTAAGCAGAGCAAAAAACCGCCATGCCCTTTGCTGGATCAAAATTATACCATGAAATCTTAAAGAGGTCACCCATAGGATCATTTTGAACAAACAGCAGGAATTCCAAACAACATTTTTTGGGGAAAGAAAATTTAAAGATACATAATACTCTTTTTCAATCAGTTTTAACCCAGTTTTAAACTCATTTCATCCTTATTTTATGATACATTTATCATTCCTGTATCATCAAGGCAAATGTTAGCCCTGATGGCTGCAAGGTTGCACAGATTACGACAGGTAGAAAATACATTCCATGTTTTAGAGGTCTTGAAAGGAATTGCTTTGTTGTACATTTTTTTAAGTGTGGAAAAGAGTAAATCTATACTAAACGACAAAATTTTAGACTTGTCCAAATTGAAAACAGTTGCAGATGACAAAGCGATGCTGCTTAAATGATGAGAACGATCTCTCTGAAAAGGTAGAAAACATGGGAAAAGGAAAAAATGCTGGTCACTAGTTTTATCTCCTTTTCTCACAATGTTTACAGAAAGCCTGTTCCTTAGGGATGATAAAATGAGGCATTGGCTGGTAAAAGGTTAACCCTCTACTAGACAAAATTTTATAGACTTCAAATACAAATTAACCCTTTACCACACAATCCCGACTTCTAAAGACCTGGAGGAAGAATAATTTTGAAAACATTGTGGGAAAAGGAGAAAATGCTGGTAATCAGCATTTTCTCCTTTTCCCACAATGTTTTCTAACCTTTAAAACAAAAATTTCCTAATTTGTGCAACCTTTGATTTATCGTCTGCAAATGCTTTTAATTTAGACCAGTCTAAAATTTTGTTGTTTGGTTAAGAGTTAAAAGCATTCACAGACAACAAATAACGTAGTTTGAATTATGAGATTTGCCTTGAGAAGAAGAGAAAACATTGTAGGAGAAGGAGAAATTGCAGTTACCAGCATCTTCTTCTTTTCCAACAGTGTTTTAACAGTCACCTTCTTAAGGTCTTTAAAAGTTAGAGTTAGATCAGTATAGGGGTAACGTTAGCTAGCAGATTTTTATTTCTTTACCACACAACAAAATTGAAGACTATCCCAAATTGACAGCATTTGTAGACGGCAATATAAATGTGACTGAAAAAATGAAATTTGTATTGAGAAGGGTAGAAAACACTGTGGGAAAAGCAAAAAATACTGGTTACCAGCATTTTTTTCCTTTTCTTACAATGTTTTCTAAATGCTTTTCTTGCAAAGTTGTTGAAAGTCCGGATTGTTTGGTAAAGAGTTCTCCGAACAGTATTGCTGTTTTGATTGCCCATTATGATAGTAACATGCCCTACTATGAATTCAATTTCTCAAGAGAAACAATGTTTTATCCTAGCTTACCATCAAAATACATTTCTTTTCAAGGACCTCATTTTAAATGCCCCTGTGAGAAAATTTGTTTGTTTGTGTGGTGTATGCCGTTTTTAACAAAATTTAAATTATTTCATAGCCACAACTGCACCTAATCATGCCTTCCTAGCGTTTCTTTTTAAAGTACTTTACACACCATTCTACCAATCCTACTGCTGCTTTTTCACATAAACATCGTCATAACAATGTTCAGCAGTGAGAGAGAAATGAATCCTGTTGCAGTGAGAGTTGTCAGACTATCCCTGGAAAGAATTTGACTGAGCTACCCAGCTATATCTCTGTAAGAAAAAGAAGGTGCTTGTTCTTTGACCCTTTACCACATGGCAAAATTTAAGACCTATCCAAATTGAAAGCATTTGCAGAAGACAATTTCATAGTGGCTCAAATGACGCAACTTTTCTTTGATAGGGTAGAAAACTTTGTGGGAAAACGAGAAAATGCTGGTTACCAGCATTTTCTCCTTTTCCCACAATGTTTTCAAAAGGCCTCTTCTTCAGGGGTGTTAAAAGGCGTCATTGTGTGGTAAAGGGTTAACCCTTAACCACACAATTCCAAGTTTTAATGACCCTGGGAAATTAGGCTTTCGAGAACATTGTGTGAAAAAGAGAAAATGCTGGTAACCAGCAGTTTCTCCTTTTCCCTACAACATTTTCTAACCTCTCAGACACAATCCAATCATTAATTTTGATCCACATATAATTTGTTGTCTATAAATGCTTTGAAACTGGACCAGTCAAAAATGTTTTTGTTTGTCAAAGACTTAAAATGTTGCTTCCCCACCCATGTAGAATTACATAAACATTACTGAAAAGCCAAAAACCCACCTCAGACAAGCCCTGAAATGAACCCAGAGTCAGCCATTTCAATTGTATTTGATACTGTCTTGGATGACAGTGACCTTGATAGTGCTGAATCACAACTAATTGTGAACTCGAAACCATATGGCAAAATTTTCTCCCTATTCAAATTTAACAGGTTTGAAATAAGATACTGCTCTAATTAATTTTATTTCAAATGCTTGTATTCTGTATTTGTATGGCCACTAGTGTGGGGGGATGTTATAACAAGAGCATGGCTTGCAGATACTAATGTTCAGCTGCAGCTGCTTGATTTTCAGCAAACATTCCATGTTGAAAAAAGGGGCATAACTGTGTCAAAATACTTTGATGGTTTCCGGACCTTGATGTGTGGGTTCCCCTTTTGAAAGTCAACAACTTGTCCAAGATCAGTAACTGAAGAGATATTATAAAATGTCGAAGTTTTGGCGTAACACTGCCGCCGCCACTACCCATGACAGAGCCATGAAAAATACCTCAATGTTTTTTTCAAAAACTGCTGAGCTAAAAAAAGATACATAGTATCCCAAAGATCTTACAACTGCATGTTTTTGTCAATTAAACTTCATACACTGATATTGCATCCAGTAAAAGTAGAAAATATGGTTATTCAGAAAAAGCACTGAAGCAAAGAAATACCCGCAGGATACCGTATAAAGGTTTAAACTATGAATACAGTGAGCTCTAAGAAAAGACAATATTGGAGAAAAATAGTAAAAAGATCAATATCGGAGAAATGCTTGCTGCTAATCACAGACGATAGCGTAATTGACAAGCCTCTGATATGTCAATTTGCGATGATGGATGTCTTGCAGTTTTTCCTGAGTACATTATTGCTTTCGTTAATTATTTACATTATTTACTGAAAAACCATACATTAGACCACAAAAGCAGGTCTAATTCTAGCACAGACTAATACTTTAGAAGGAAGAAATATTTCTCAACCCTTTACCTTGAAAAAATCATGTGTTTTTATGAACCAAATTAAAGAAGACATTGGAAAACATTGTGAGAACAGAAGAAAACGCTGGTGACCAGCATTTTCTTTTCCCACAATTTTTTCTGCCCTTTCATTGGAAATCAAATAAATTTTGCCATATGTACTACAGTATATCCTCTGCCAATGTTTTCAATATGGACAAGTCTACAATTCTGTTTTCACACATTAACTCTTTACCAAACGACAAAATTTTAGGCTTGTCCAAATTGAAAGCATTTGCAGATGAAAAAATAAACATGACTAAAAAATTGAAACTTGACTTTAGAAGAGTAGAAAACATTGTGGGAAAAGGAGAAAATGCTGGTTACCAGCATTTTCTCCTTTTCCCACAATGTTTTCAGTAGGCGTCTTCCTCTGGGTCGTAAAAACCAGAGATTGTTTGGTAAAGGGTTAATAATACTTGACAAGGGTAACATTGAGTGTATTTGGCTTTGTGGACAATATAGTTCATAATTTCACTACACAAAAATGAGCAGTCTGATCTTTGACCTTTACTGTCTGATGGTTTTTAATTTTTGTCACAAAAGCAGCCTTTGCCTTGTGGTATCGAAGTCCATTAATATCATATACTTAGCTGTTTTGCTTCTTAATAAGCGAAGGGTGTGGGCTGACCATCTAAAATTACAAATAATCTCAAAGCTGCCAACTTGTTTGTTCTAGTTTTGCAATACATTTTTCTATCAGCGACTGGAACTTCGACTGGCCAAAGTGAAAGATGTTGTCAGGCTCACTACAATAGCCATACTCCTAAATGGTATGAATTAAGTTTATCTGCATTTTGACCTCCACAATGTTAACATTTGGCATACAGTGGGCCTTAAAAAATGAAATTGAACTCAGTCAGTACTGTAATACTAAAAATACTAATAATAATAGTAATAATAATAATGATAATAACTGTTTTTTAAGATAGTGATAAGACTCTGCCAGCTGTAAGCCCTTTACCAAATGATCAAATTTTATAGTTAGCCAATTTAAAAGCATTTGCATACCACAAGGTTAGGGCTAAAATGATGTGATAAGTCTCTGAAATGGCAAAAAATATTCCAACATTTCAAAGTGTCATTAAATCTTAGGACTGTGTACTAAAGGGTTAAAACTGTTTTTGTCAGAAAATCGGGTTAGAAGCATACATTTCAGATCCATGATCAGACTGCACATCCGAGTTTGATCTACATGTCTACAAATGCACTTTAACCTTACACAGCGCCGACTTTTAATGACCTCAAGAAAGAAGTCTTATCAAAACATTGTGGGAAAAGGAGAAAATGCTGGTAACCAGCATTTTCTCCTTTTCCCACAATGTTTTCTACCTTTCAAAAAAAAAAAATTCAAATTTTGAATCACATTTATTTATCGTCTGCAAATGCTTTCAGTTTGAAACAGTCTAAAATGTTGTCGTTTGGTAAAAAGTTAATCAATGTTCAACACCTCAAGGGTTGAGTTTCTTTGCATAGTGATAATTGTCACAGCAAAATATACAAAAGTTTCACTTCAAAGGGAAGTAACTGAAATTTATTACATTAAACCATTTTAATCACAGTTGTTTCCCTTTACACCACTCATACAGCCTTGCCCTTGATTGGATTTTAACAAGTATTCCAGTCAAGCAGATTTATTTTTCATTTTATTTATTCAAATTTGTTTTTTTCAGTTTTGAAGAAAATGATACAGAATAATACCATAACAAGAGATGATGAGGAAAAGATGGAAAATGGAATAAGTGCTCTGGATGTTTTACCATTTATTTTTTCAAATGTTTTTTACGCTCAGCCACCTTTAATTAAACAATGGCATGGTTAAGACAGAACTGAAATCATTCTATATAATAACTAGCATTATTTGTCAATACTTCTTGTTTTTGTTTGTTCTCCAAAGCATTGCCTAGATAACATATGTGAGATGGCCACTATGTACTGGCAAGTGTCCTCATGTTTATAGACAGCTGTGTCATGCACAGATAAATCAATACAGTAAATATCTGCTGAATATCTCAAGCAATAGTGTCAGTCTTTCCAACATCTTTTTCACATCTATCCATAATGAGCTCCAACAGAAAATATCTGCTGAATATCTCAAGCAATAGTGTCAGTCTTTCCAACATCTTTTTCACATCTATCCATAATGAGCTCCAACATCTCCCCCATTCCAGTCTTAACCTTTAGTGTGCCGAATAAACCCAATGGACATTTCCATTCAAAGAAGAAAGACCCTACAAAGCACAAATGTCCACGTTGCAATTATCAAGAATGTCTCTGCAAAGCAGACAGTGTAGATAAAAACAAGCAATTTCGTTGAAATGATATCCCCCGCTGAAAAGTTTACTTCACCGCATAACTTAAAATCGCTCCCAGTCGGCCATTTTTCGCCGAATCAAAAAAACAAAAAGTGTCTCGGCGGAATGGGTTATTGTACACATGTATAAAGTTTCACGAAATTCCGTCCAATGGTATTTGAGATATTCTCCGGGACGGACACACGGACGGACAACGCTAAAACTATATTCCTCCATCTTCAGTGGAGGATAATAAAAAAGACTGCATGTTTTGTGTGGTCTGATCTTGATCTATACTGGCCAAAAAGGCAGCGATATAAGTGAAAGGCACTTAAAGGGTTAACAAGGGCTTGATAGTGTAGAGTGCACAGAAATTGATTGGTATTAACTTTCAGCCAAACAATCCTGAGTTTAAGACCCGAGTTTAAGGCTTTTGAAAACATTGTTCGAAAAGGGGGAAAATGCAAGTAAATGACATTTTCTCCCTTTTACCACAATGTTTTATATCCTGACAGAGAGGAATTTCACATTTTGTGTCACATTTAATCTCCACCAAAACAAAATTTTGGACTTGTCCAAATCCAAAGCATTTGCAGACAAGATAATAGCAGAAGTGGTGGGATCTGTATTTGCTGGCACAAGGATAGAAAACATTGTGACTGTGAGACAAAATGATGGCAACAAGCATTTCCTCCTTTTGCAACAGTGTTTATAACAGCCATATTCCTCAGGGTCTATGAAACATGGGATTGTCTGATAAAAGGTTAACACTTTACCACAAAATCCTGAGTTTTAACGACCCTGAGGTAAAAGTCTTTTGAAAACATTGTGGGAAAAGGAGAAAATGCTGGCAACCAGCATTTTCTCCTTTTTCTACAATGTTTTCTATCCTATCAAAGACAAATTCCATCATTTCAGCCACAGTTTTAATTGTCATCTTCAAAAGCTTTCAAAGTGGACCAGTCTACATTTTATTGTTTGGTAAAAGGTTAAGATTGTCCAGTAGACGGGTTCATTTCAAGAAGGAAGTGGATCAACAAACCACCCTTGAAGACCTATTTCACAGTGACAATCACCAATTAACAGCCATCAGTAAATCACATCTTCATTACAGAGAGAATTGTTCTGGAGAATTCCTGCCACTGATGAGATGGCAAAAACTATGTGGACCAATTTGTTTTGCTTTGCTCATTAGTTATAGACCGTACTTTATCTACCTAGTTCTAATAAACTTTCCCATTCAATTAACTCTTTACCAAACAATCTGTATTAATGACCCTCAGAAGGATGACTTTCGAAAATTCTGCAAAAAAGGAGAAAACGCTGGTCATATATTATATTACTGGAAGCAACATTTATATATTTTTGTAACAAATTTGCCTCAAAAATTGGGGCCTGCAGAAAAAATGTCCATGTTTTTGACCAACTGCAAATTACTATTTATCTATTCTAGTGTATCAATACCATGAGGTAGGTCAAAAACATGCAAAGTAGTAAAGAGGTCTGGAAAGAAATTGTTTATTTCCTAATTCAAGGGCAAATAACCCTGAGTGCCTTATGAGGAGATAACTTGACATGACACTGTTAAAAGGCATGATATCCTTTTCCCACAATGTTTTCTACCCTATCCCAGACAAATTCCATAATTTGAACAATATCTAACTTGTTGTCAGTTAAATGCTTCTAAATCAGAAAAGTCTAAAATTATGTCATCCAGTAAAGAGTTAACTGTTTACCAAACAACAAAATTTTAGACTTGTCCAAATTGAAAGCATTTGCAGACAACAAAATTTATGCGACTCAAAAATTGAAATTTGTTCTGGGAAGAGTGGAAAACATTGTGGGAAAAGGAGAAAATGCTGGTTACCAGCATTTTCTCCTTTTCCCACAAGGTTTTCAAAAGGCTTCTTCAGTTGTGAAAACCCGGGATTGTTTGGTAAAGAGTTAAGCAATACAGGTACATGTCAACATATTAACCCTTTATCACACAATCCAGAGTTTTAACCACCCTGAGGAAAAAGGCTTCAATTTGAATAAGTCCAAAATTTGTTGTTTGGTAAAGGAATTAGGCAATAAGTTGGACTTCATTAGGAACACTTTACAATTATCATTTCTTACTAAAGGTTACTTGCATAATAGAGGTAGCCAGTTGGACAGGTTGACTGGATCATCTAAACAAAAACAAGAGGGCCATGATGGCCCTGTATCGCTCCACTGGCTAATACGTACAAACACTACATGCAAAACATTACAATACTTGGCAAATTGGTTTTGAACAAGATCCCTGAGACAGGACTAAAATTGGTAGCCCTAGTAAAGGTTAGTAACAAAAAGATTTCTAAAGTTTTCACTATATAAGCCCATGTAAAACTTCTGATCCCCTGGGTTAGGATCAAATTCAACCCTAGGGCTATAATTTGGGCACTCTTGGTAAACGCCCACTAGATAAAGCTACATGCAAAATTTGGTAGCCCTAGGCTTTATGACCAAGTACAGGGAGATTTCTACAGTTTTCACTATATAAGCCCATGTAAACTTGTGATTCCCCAGGCGGGGCCAATTTTGACCCCAGGGCTATACTTTGGGCACTCTTGGTAGAGGCTCACTAGATAAAGCCACATGCAAAATTTGGTAACCCTAGGCCTTATGGCTAGGTACAGGGAGACTTCTAAAGTTTTCTCTATATAAGCCCATGTAAAACTTGTGACCCCCACGGGCAGGGCCAATTTTAACCCCAGGGCTATAATTTGGGCACTCTTGGTAGAGACCCACTAGATAAAGCCACATGCAAAATTTGGTAACCCTAGGCTTTCAGGCTAGGTAAAGGAAGATTTCTAAAGTTTTCTCCATATAAGCCCATGTAAAACTTGTGACCCCCACGGCTGGGCCAATTTTGACCCCAGGGCTATAATTTGAAGAGACTTGATAGAGGTCTACTAGATAAAGCTACATGTCAAATTTGGTAGCCCTAGGCCTTATGGTTTCAGACGAAGATTTTCAAAGATTTCCATTATTTTTAAGTTTTGTTGCCATGGCAACCAGGTTTTTGAAGGAATCACATTCTTTCAAGAAAGTCTAAAGAAGACCATGGCAGGATCATTTCTGTGAAGTTTCATCAAAATTGGATGGGTACTTTCAGAGAAGAAGATGTTTGAAATAAAAGTTAACGCATGCATGGATAGACGGACGGACGCATGATGGACACTGGGCCATGACATAAGCCCGCTGGCCTTCGGCCAGTGGAGCTAAAAAACAATTATGATGATTTGCCAGGTTGCTTTTCCTTTTAACCCTTTACCAAAAAATCCTGACTTGTGATAACCCTAATGAGAACTGACTGATTGATTATATGGTGTTTAACACTATTTTTAACATTACTTCAATTATATCACAGAAGCCAGTGCACCTATCCATGCTTTCCTGGAGTGTTTTTTTACCAGTACTCCACAAAATATTCTTTCCAAGCCACTGGCCGCTTTTCCAGATAACAATGGTCTGTGGTGAATAAGGAATGAACCCTGTCACAATGACTATCATAAATCCTCAGAAAGAAATCGGCCGAGCTGGGATAAAAAAGCAACCCCCTTGTTCTCAAGTCCTGTATATTACTGACTGAGCTAACGGGGTTTGGCTCTAATGAGAAAAGCTTTTGAAAACATTATGGGAAAAGGCAAAAATGCTGGTAATCAGCATTTTCTCCTTTCCCAGGATGTTTTTTACCCTTTCAAAGCCACCTTTAATAATTTGACCAAAATTTGATTTATTGTCCGCAAGTACTTTCCGTTGGGACAAGTCTAAAATCTCATCGGGTGATAAAGAGTTAAAGGTGTTTCTGATGATAATTACGTCCCCCAAAAATTTGGCAATAAATGTTGTCTTTTAGGCAACGAAATCAATGAAATGGAAACTTGTAACCCGTAAAGACGATTCCTAGTAGTAACAGCAGTTTCATGCTTACTTTGGCAAGATTATATATTCATATACAAAAAAAATAAACCATAGATCCCAGATCAGACAGCATTTTTTGTACTCTCTGATCTTAATCTACATCCCCCTATCCTCCGCACAAACATCTGGACTTCTCTTCAACAATGTAAGTGCCAACATAACAAGCTACAATGTTGTTAGAAGTTGTCGTGCTTACAGCCAATAAAATCTCACCAATTGGTTTATTGGATGGGATCTGAGATAAACCCTTGTATTGATGGAGACAGATTAAGACTCTTGTGTGGACAGTGTAGATCCAAGATCAGACGGCACAGAACGTACACTCTGATCTTGGATCAGCACTATCCACCTTTTTTTGCCAGACGCTCTGACAAAGGCTTAAAATTGCAAAATCTGTATGTTTTGTATCTGTTAAGAATGTCCATTTAATTCATACAGCACTACAAGAGTTAATTCTTGGAATAAAAAATGAGCAAAATTGGCATTTTTGCTCTCATATTAACACCCTAGTAGTTGCAAAGGAAAGGCTGCTGTTATTCAAGAGCATCTCAGCACAGTCGTCTGTCTAGATCCAAAATCAGACTGCATGTTTTGTGCAGTCTGATCTTGATATATGCTGTTGGCGAAGGCAACTGTTGTCGAGGTAGACAGTGTAAGGGTTAACTCCATACAAATAAAACAGCCAATGATGTTTGATGTTGGAATTATTGTGGGACCGTAATCTGTTGCAAGGAAAAAATTAATTCACGCTTTCTTCCACTGGGATGTTTGGTTGAAATATTCACTTACACACTTAATATTAATAAACCTGGTGTAATCAAATTTGTTTACCCTTTACCAAATAATCTCAGGATTTTTAGGAATGATGGCTTTTAATACCATTACAGGCCACCAGCATTTCCTCTTTCTCCCATAAGTTTCCTTTTCCTTTTATCAAATCATCTAAGTCATACCAAATAAGTCATCTGCAAATGCTTCCAAAATTTACAAGTATAAAATTTGTTGTCCAGTAAAGAGTAAATTTGTCAAAAGTTTAGATTTCCTGAAAACATTCAAATCATGCAAAAAAAACATGCAAATATTCAGAGTTTTCCCATATACTTTCTCACACCAAAGTCATCTGAAATACCCCCCCCCACCCCCAAACAACTTCAAATGAAAAATAGAAGGTAAACATACAAATTTTGGGCGACTGATAGAAAATTTGAAAGTCCAAATAAGCCATCAGGAAAAAAAAATGCAATTGTAAGAACAAACAAACTAGTTTTTACTCAAAGCTCATATGCCAGATTGATTCTTACTGTCAAAAACTTTACTTCCTACCAAACAAAACAAGTATCTTTTTGATGAATGCTATCAATTTGGAAGTGCCCCGGACCTTGAATTGAATATTCTTCAATTTAGAGATAATTCCATGACATGTCATCAAATATTCATACGGATTCATTTCTCTACATTAGTTACAGACTTGTTCCCGTATCATGTGACATCATCAGAGGTCTGAACACAGCTAGAACTTCCGCAAACCGACAGATACCTCCTACCTGTTGCCTCCTTACTAGATAATGACAAAAATTCAAAGGACCATAACTCTGTAATGCCATAATAGCTGTCCAGTCATAATGAAAATTGCAGGACAGTAAGTTCCAATTGTATGAAGGCTTCCATCCACCTTTAACTCTTTACTAAACGACAAAATTTTGTACTTGTCCAAAATTGAAAGCATTTTGCAGATAATGAATTAAATGTAGTTCAAAGGACGATTTCTGTCTTTACTGTTAGAAACATAGCCGGAAAAAGAGAAAATGCTGGTTACCAGCATTTTCTTCTCTTTCCACATTTTCTAGACCCTTCTCCTCCTGGGCAATTGACCTTTACCACACAATCCTGACTTTTAACGACCCTGAAAGAGAAGGCTTTTGAAAACAGTGTGGGAAAAGGAGAAAATGCTGGTTACCAGCATTTTCTCCTTTTCCCACAATGTTTTCTACCATCTTAATGACAGAAAAAAATCTTTTGAGCTACATTAAAGTTGTCATCTGCATATGCTTTTTATTTGGATGAGTCTAAAATCTTGCAATTTGGAAAAGAGTTAAAAACTCGGGATTGTGTGGTAAGGGTTAAACCCAATTTGATGAATACAACATGATGCAAAGAGAAGACAAAAGTACCTCTACTGATGGACATAACATTCATCCCCCCTCCCCCCACTTTGTAATGGGGATGCAATAATAGAAAGGCCTTGGGTGTCCAATAAGAGGGCCTGCATGGAGTAGACAGTTCTTAGAACCAACTAGATACAGTAAAATTTCAATGATCTAAATAATTTGCATTAGGCTATTAGCAAACAATTATCAATATTTTCTCCTCTTTTCCTCAGTTTTGTCTAACCTTGCAAAGACAAGTCTCATCTTTTAACAAGATTCAGATTGTGGTCTCTAAATCCTTATCAAATGCACAGTCATGTCTAACATATTGATGTTTTGCATTAGTCCTTAACCACACAATCCCATGTTTTAACGACCCAAGAGAAGGCTTTTGAAAACATTGTTAGAAAAAGGAGAAAATGCTGGGAACCAGCATTTTCTCCTTTTTCCACAATATTTTCTTCCTTTTCAAAGACAGAAATCATCATTCAAAATTTGTCATTTGCAAATGCTTTCAAATTGGTAAGTTACAAAAATTTTGTCGTTTGGTAAAGAGATTTAACTCTTTATCACACAATCCCGACTTTTAACGACCCTGAGAAAGAAGCCTTTTGAAAACATTGTGGGAAAAGGAGAAAATGCTGGTAACCAGCATTTTCTCCTTTTTCCACAATGTTTTCTACCCTTCCCAAACCAAATTTCAATTTTTTAGTAACATTTTTTTTGCTGTCTGCAAATGCTTTCAATTTGGACCGGTCCATAATTTTGTCGTTTGGTAAAGGGTTAATGCAAAAGCCAAGACAAAAAGGGTTTCTCGGAACTCCCTGTTTTAATGATTGACAGATAGTATCCATTTGAGGCTTAGCAAAGAGAAAAATAGATATACCAATCTCGCAAAACAGGCTGATTCAACTGATAAAGTAAAATTAATTTGATTTGATTGGGTAATTAATTGTGCACACTCATGCTATTGTTCTCGGCTGATTTTCAGCTGATTACATTTGCAATCTTTCTATGAAACGGCCAGTTTTTTGGAAATTAATTTTCATTTGTTCAATTTAATTGGATCAGTCATCAGCAAACTGAAAATTTTTGACAGGTTTTAACAGTAATTATTTCCTTATTTGTTTCATCACCCCCTCTTATAAATTTTCCCTTTACCAAACAACCTTAAAGGCTCAATGGCTGCCAAAAATAAAATAGAGTTTAACGCCCTGGAAAAAAAGGCTTTTGAAAACATTGTGGGAAAAGGAGAAAATGCTGGTAAGCAGCATTTTCTCCTTTTCTCACAATGTTTTCTACCTTATCAGAGACAGACATCATCAAATACTTTCAATTTGATTAAATCTAAACTTTCCTCATCTCCGAAAGAGCAACACCAATCACTGACTCCTATTATCTCTTGGCAGACTAGCTGCAAAATTGTCAATTCTTGTCCCCTGCGTCCAACTATACTAACACCTCTGATGTGGCTCATATAGCCAGGAACTGGTACCAATCAATACCCTAGGAAAGCTAGAGTCCCTTCAGGGAATATCAACTTTCCTGTCTTCTTCCCCCCTATTTTCAAGAAATTCATGATGAGCCGGTAAAAATGTAAATTTAGAATAATGTTTATGAAATTTTTTTTGGTCAGACAAGAAATGAGGTTTACTCATTATGTCGTGTAAAAAAATTTGCAGTCGATGACATGGAAGTCCTTGTGAAATAATCAACATTAAGTAAGATTTGCTGCATGAAAACTTGTACAGTCATTGCAGTCTGTCTGGTACGGCCATGGCCAAACCACTTTTTGGGCCAAATATACTATTGGCCATAAGACTGTTTCTGTTTTTTGTTCTTTACTTGTTTTCTTTTGTTTTCTTAACATGTAGTCTGATCTTGGCTCTATAACATCTAATTGTTCAGTCAGGCTTTTAACTTAGCAAACAACCAAATTCTACACTTGTCCAAATTAAAATTTTGCAGACACCAAACATCAAATGTGGCTCAAAGACTTGGATTTGTTTTGGAAAAGGTCACGAAACATTGTGCAAAACAGAGAAAATGCTGCTTACAAGCATTTTCTCTGTTTTGTACAATGTTTTCAATAGCTTTCTGTCTTGTGGTTACCTTCAGCAATCAAAAGAGGCAAGTTAACCCTGATATATCTAAATAAATTGAATGAAACTTTCCAGGTGATAGTAACTAGAGGCGCTTGAGCGCCTGTATCGCTCCACAGGCCTGATATTTCTATAATGGCGAAAGGAAGTTTTTAACAATTATCATTCAATCCTGCATTTTAGCTCACTGAAGAAACAATTAGGTAGACAACCACCATAGGAACTTACCTGCAAAACAACAATGAAATCCAATAAATAGTTTTAGAGAAGAAATTTTTCAAAGATTTTACTTTATACCATAAAAGGAAAATGAGTCTCCCATAAAAGCCATGTTTTTTGACAGATCTTTTTTTTTTTAAGGAATTCTGTAAACCTGTATCTAAGGAACATTCCTGCAAAATAATAATGCTATCCAAATAGCGGTTTGGGAGGAGAAGATTTTTAAAGGTTTTTTACTTTGGTTGCCATGGCAACCAGAATTCTTCATGGAACAAAATTATTTGAAGGAATTTGAAAGAGGACCACCAAAGGAACATTCCTGTGAAATTTGGTAAAAATCCAGTCAATAGTTTCTGAGGAGAAATTTTTTAAAGAAAAAGTTTACGGACACACGCACGGACGAATGGATGTACGGACGGACGGACGACGGACACAACGCCATGACAATAGCTCGCTGGCCTTTGGCCAGTGGAGCTAAAAACCAAAATGTTGCTATTTCAAACTTAATTTTTGGTAAAAATATCTCCTTATCGGACAGTGTAGGTCCAAGATCAGACTGCACATTTGGTACAGTGTGATCTTGATCTATGCTGTCTGCAAAAGGTCATTGAGCTGCACTTAACAGCTAAGGGGTTTATATGTTTGGTGCTGAAAGAGTTCACAGGAACTGGGAGGATCTGATTCCCATCTTTTGCCTGTTTTCCCCATTTTCTCATTCTAACACTGTCATTCCAAGCATGTCCTACATTGTTGTACACAAAATAAGGTGATTAACCCTTCACCAAGTTATCTAAGTTTTAACGACCCTGTCGGGAAGAAGGTTTTTGAAACTTTTTAGGAAAGCAAGAAAGGTTTTGAAAACATGGTGGAAAAGTAGAAAATGCTGGTAACCAACATTTTCTCCTTTTCCCACAAAGTTTTCTACTTTTTGAAGGCAAATCCCACCATTTGACCAATATTTTAATTCATGGTTTGCAAATACTTTCACTGTGGACTAGTCCAGAAATTTGTCATTTAGTAAAGATTCAACACTTAATCTTTAACCAAATAACAAGTTTTCAATTCAGTCCATATCGCAAGCATATCCAGTTGAAAAATTAAATACCACTCAAATAATGGATTTTCTCTTCAACAAGGTAGAAAACATTGTACAGAAAGGAGAAAATGGTTACCAGCATTTTCTACTTGTCCACAATGTTTTCAAAAGCACTCTTTCCCGAGGTTGTTAACCCTTGTCCTGCTAGGTCAGTGAAATGAAACTTTCAAACTGATAGAAAAAACCCAAATTTTGGTATTCTTTAAAGGTATTTTTTGGGAAAAATATCTCCTTATTGGACAGTGTAGATCCAAGATCTGACTGCAGGTCCTTGAGTAAGGGTTAAAACATGGGATTGTATGGTAAAGGGTTAACTGTTTACCAAACGACAAAATTTTAGACTGGTCCAAATTGAAAGCATTTGCAGACGACAAAATAAAAGTGACTGAAAATTTGAAATTTGTATTGGGGAGGGTAAAAAACGTTGTGGGAAAAGGAGAAAATGCTGGTTACCAGCATTTTCTTCTTTTCCCACAATGTTTTCAAAAGGCCTCTTTCTCAGTCGGGATTGTATGGTAAAGGGTTAAGTAAGAATTCTTGCCCTCTGGTAATGTTCTATAGCCATTCTTCCATTTTGTCAAATCATATGTTTTGACTTATGTTCCTATCTCTTTCACGTTCATGGGGAAGAGCATAAGCTATGAAACATAAATTTTTCAGTCATGCTCTGTGAAAGGAGGGGTACATGCATCTGCCCAGGCTTACATGAGTCAAACTTTTTTGCTATCGGTCAATTTTCTGCATAATTATCAAAGGATTCAGCCAGTTGTTGGACAAAATGATTTAATGGATTCATAATTATGTAATGACTTGCTTGGTAGAATGCATCACAGAGATGCATCGAACTCCCTTTTGCCACAGCATGGCTCAAATATATAAAAATAATGAGACATGTTCTGGCAAAAGGGAATTCAATGGATGAATCCCAAGGCAGAACGGTCCTTGGACATGTAGCAAGTTTACAAAACCAAAAAGCTGACACAGGTCAGCCTCATTACTTTTTGCAAATGCACTAAACCCCCTTTTCACACAGCACAGCTCAAATTATATGAGCCATGCTCTGGCTAAAGGGGGCTTAATGCATCTCCGTGATCCATGGTACAAAGCAAGCAATCACTTACTTATGGATCCATAATATCCACATTTTGTAACAACCGACTTAATCATGAGGTAGAATGGTCCTTGGCCATACAGAAAATTGACCAATAGAGAAAAGTTTCGGCCCAGGTCAGCCTGCGTGGACTCCGCTGGCTGACCTGGGTCTATACTTTTCGCAGATATATTAAGCCCCCTTTTTCATTCCTCTATTTGATAACCAGTCTAGATAGAGAAATAGGAAAATGGCTGATAGTTAGCGTTTTTTCATCTTTTTTTTTAAATGTTGAAACTGTCTCTGTAAATTGAATCATTAACCATTTACCACACAATCTTGAGTTTTCACAACCTGAAAATGTTGGTCTGTAATTAAAAGTGTAAAATCTCACACATTCAAAGAAATTGAAAATGCTTGGATTTAATAACTTAGCCAACTTCTATGAATGATCTGACACACTGAACAAGCACCATGATAAGTCTTTGTCGCTCCCCTAGATGATATTTCTTTTTATGGTGTTAAATGCTGTTTTAAACTTATTTTATCTACATTGTGGTGGCCAGTGGACCTATTCATTCCTTTCCCATTCCTTTCCAGAATTTCAGCCACAGGCTGCTTTCCAAAATAACCATTATGGAAACTAGATCAGTGGTGGGATCGTGGGAGAAGGAATGATGTTGATAAAAGCAGAATCTGATGAACCATTATTGGTATGAAAGATGATATGAAACTGATCATAAATCTGTAATGTCCTCAGCCCTTCACCAACCATCCAGAGTTTTCCTAACTCCATGAAAGAAGAATTTTGAAAACATTGCGGGAAAAGGAGAAAATGCTGGTTACCAGCATTTTCTCCATTTCCAACAATGTTTTCTAACCTTTGAAAGATAAATCTTTGAATATGAGCCACATTTGTCATCTGCAAAAAAAAAATCAATGCTTTCAAATTGGACATGCCTAAAACTTTGTTTACTGGTATTTAAAAAGTTATCTCTTTTTAATAAACAATTTGATGTCTGCAAAATTTCACATTTTGTCTAAATTAACCCTTTACCAAACGACAGATTTTAGCCTTGTCCAAATTGAAAGCATTTGCAGATGACAATTTAAGTGTGGCTCAAATGGTGCAATTTTTCTTTGACAAGGTAGAAAACATTGTGGGAAAAGGAGAAAATGCTAGTTACCAGCATTTTCTCCTTTTCCCTCAATGTTTTCAAAAGCGTTCTTTTCCAGGGTCGTGAAAACCAGGGATTGTTTGGTAAAGGGTTAAAAGCATCTGCAAGTGACAATTTAAATATTACTCAATACTTTGAGTTATCTCTGAAAGGACAGAAACTTGTAGGAAAAGAAAATGCTTGTAACTTGATTACCACCATTTTCTCCTTTTCACATAATGTTTTTAAACTCTTCTATGTTTGTGTCTTTCAAACTGTTTATTGTTTGTTACTGGGATTAATTTTTCATAAAGAGAATAAATCATAACCACAACATTTATCTCTTTTCTTACCCAGTATATGTCAACAAAATAAAAACCACAACATTAATCTTTTTTTTACCGGGTAAATGACATTTCAATAAAAACCACAACAATTATCTTTTTTCTTACCGGGTATATGACAATTGAATAAAACAATCTAAAAGATGTCATTCCAGGAATCATCCAAGTCAAATATCTTTAATCTCTGACCAACAAATTTTGACACAAAGATTTTCCAAGATTTTGCAGCTGAAATTATTTTTTTCTCTAGAGCAACTAAAGGGAGACAAGACATCAAAACATTTTCATAACTTAAATTGAGTTATTTCCCTTTGACCAGTATAAAAGATTGTACAGTTTCCAAACAAGAGGGCCATGATGGCCCTGTATCGCTCCACTGGCTAATACGTAAAATCACTACATGCCAAACATTACAATACTTGGCCAATTGGTTTTGAACATAAGACCCCTGAAACAGGACTAAAATTGGTAGCCCTAGTTCATATGGTTAGTAACAAGAAGATTTCTAAAGATTTCACTATATAAGCCCATGTAAAACTTCTGACCCCTCGGGGTGAATCAAATTCCCCCCTAGGGCTATAATTTACGCACTCTTGGTGAAGGGCCTTTAGATATAGCTACATGCGAAATTTGGTAGCCCTACGCTTTATGAATAAGTACAGGGAGATTTCTTAAGTTTTCTCTACATAAGCCCATGTAAAACTTGTGACCCCCGGGGCAGGGCCAATTTTGACCCCAGGGCTATAATTTAAGCACTCTTGGTAGAGACCCACTAGATAAAGCCACATGCAAAATTTGGTAGCCCTAGGCCTTACGGCTAGGTACAGGGAGATTTCTAAAGTTTTCCCTAAATAAGCCCATGTAAAACTTGTGACCCCCGGGGTGGGGTCAAATTTGACCCAAGGGCTATAATTTGGGCACTCTTGGTAGAGGCCCACTAGATAAAGCCACATGCAAAATTTGGTAGCCCTAGGCCCCATGGCTAGGTCAAAGAAGAATTTTAAAGTTCTCCCTATATAAGCCCATGTAAAACTTGTTATATAAGCCCATGTAAAACTTGTTACCCCCGGGCAGGGCCTAATTTGACCCCAGGGCTATAATTTGAACAATCTTGGCAGAGGTCCACTAGATAAAGCTACATGCCAAATTTGGTAGCTCTAGGCCCTATGGCTAGGTAGAAGAGGAATTTTAAAGTTCTCCCTAAATAAGCCCATGTAAAACTTGTGACCCCCGGGGCGGGGCCAATTTTGACCCCAGGGCTATAAATTGAAGAAACTTGGTAGAGGTCCACTAGATAAAGCTACATGCCAAATTTGGTAGCCCTTGGCCTTACGGTTTCAGACAAGAAGATTTTCAAAGATTTTCAAAATTTTTCAGTTTTGTTGCCATGGTAACCAGAGTTTTTGAAGGAATTAAATTCTTTCAAGAAATTCTGAAGAGGACCATGGCAGGATCATTTCTGTGAAGTTTCATCAAAATTGGATGGGTAGTTTCAGAGAAGAAGACGTTTTAAAAAAAAGTTAACGGACGGACGGACGGACGCACGGACGGATGGACGGACGGACGGACGGACGCACGCACGCACGACGGACAACAGGCCATGACATAAGCCCGCTGGCCTTAGGCCAGTGGAGCTAAAAATAGGCCAATGCGTTAGGAAAATGTTTTGGGGGGTCATGAAAGTTCCATCAGTAAATTTGTAAGAAGTCTATCCAAGAATAATTTATACTAAATTGCAATGAAATTCATAAAGTGAATTATGAGTAGATTGATGATTGTTCCCATGGTTTTGCTAGTTTTTTTTTTTAACCATGGTAACCAGTTCTATATGGGACTAAATTCTTGGAATGGATTCCTGTGAAGTTTGATCAAAATTGGTTCAATAGTTACCAGCATTTCTACTTTTCTCACAAGGTTTTCTAAAGACTCATTCCTCAGGGTTGTTAAAATTCTGGAATGTGTGGGGAGGGGCTGAAAGACATATTCCACCACTTGAGCCACATTTAAATTGCAAATGCTTTGAATTTATTTTGTTGTCTAGTAAAGTGTTGAGTAAAGAGTTGTCTCCAACTCATTATGTGAAATAGAGAATCATGTCTAAAACTTGTAAACCTTTTTTCTATTATTTCTTAAAACTTTCACAGGTTTTCAGTCCTATTAACTTGACCGACTTCTCTCCAGTTCACAATATTTTTTAACATAGCTGATTGTGCCAACTTTTGACCTACTTCCTAGTACTGATATATTCAAATGAATAGCAGAAAGTAACGATTGGTAAAAAATATTGACAACTTTATTCTATGGATCCCTGCATGCCTATTTGCTGGAAAATTTATTCCAAAGTATTTCTTGTTTTTGTTTCATACACATTTCTTATACATAGGATATTTAGGTCAGCGTACATCGCAAAATATGGAGTCTTAATCATCCATCATCATAACCTGATATCCTGAAATACATTCTAGCCTTCTTTGCTTTTATAAAAATCACAAAAGCTGACTAACTAAATATGTCAATTTTATCTACTTAAAATGGTCCATCAATATGTTTTTGATGTGGGTCAAAATATCTGATTAATTAACACTACCAAAATAATATTTTTCTCTACAAGCAAAGTAAAATTTACCTTCAGTAAAAAGGTCAAACTTGGGCATTTAAATTATGAGATGGCAGTTTAGGAGTCACAAACTTTCCGTTAGATCAGATTATCATGTCATTGTGCTTATTTCAATATGCGGATGTACAAAATAATCAACAGTGACATTGATCATCATTGCCTCCCACGATAAATATGTAATTCTGGCACAAAATCTGAACATATCCAGGTGGATATGTGTCCCATTAAGGAAATACTTATCCAAAGGTTTTTTTTCCCTTTGCTGTCTTCTAAAAGTTTGCCAGCTATTTTATCAAATTAAGTGATACTAGAATTTTGTCCTTTTTCCAATATTGTTCTAAAAAGCCTCTTTCTCCAAGGTCATTAAAACCTGGGATTGTGTGGTAAAGAGTTAAAATGATGAGTTACTTACATAATTTGTCTCCCGCCCCTGCAGCACGCTCTACTTTACTAGGCCTCTAGTCTGAAAATACAAAGTGAAAAAATTAAATTGGTTGCTCAAAACATTTTTTTCTCAGGAAAAATGGTGGAATTTTGATGCAATGCTGGGGTAATTGCCTTGTGTCTGCCTTTTGTGATATGTGCATCATGTTCCAGTGAAGTAATATACTGATTGTAATGGTAACATAATGGTGTCATAAGAATTCACACTCTTTGCAAATACCTTGTCATAAAATTTTAAGTTTGTATTGTGTCCAAATGGTTTTCAACATTACTTCAGTTACATTGTGCTATCAAGCGCACCTTAGCCTGGGTCCAGGCGGTAGCATTTTCTTACTTACTCCGTATCATGCTCTCTTAATAGCGGTCTTCTATAGATCTTTGGCAGCTATCACTTCCATTATTATTACTGCCTGGGGATATTCCAGGGTCTCGCCATGACTGATAGTATGTTTTGTGTGGTCAATCAAATTTTAGACTTGTTTATCGCATGACGTCACAATGTTGAAAACAATGGATTTGCACATTGTTAGACCAATCCAAATACAACCGTGGTGATTTAATATATGAGTGACTTTCTCAAAACGGTTGGTGCCATCAAAAATATATCACAACCTTCAAGACCCCTTGTTATTGTTAAACTATCCTCTAGGGTCATTGTGAATAACTCGGTTGAAATTTTGTTGTCAAAGATGACTCACAAACAGGAAGTGATCAAACTGAGCTTATTGGAATTTTGGTATCTATTTTCAGTCATTAAGGTCAATGGCCCCTAACTCTCACATTAAAAGACCGAAGCTGCCGGGATTGGCCAAATAGCCTTAACGAAAACATCGATGTTACACAATATTTACCGATGAGTTAGTGAGTCTACAGCCCCTAACTCTCATATTAAAAGACGAAAGCTGCCGAGATTGGCCGAATAGCCTTTACAAAAACGTCGATGTTACACAATATTTGCCGATGAGTCAGGGGTCATACACCTTAAAGTTCGAAAACCAATTGCAGCGACATCTTCTTTACCCCACTGTGAGATGGAACAAAGTAGATGTTGCTGCAATCACTTTTCTGATGTCCCAAGGCCATCATTTTTCACAATGTAAAGTCCTAATGAAAGAAAAGGAAACAAGAGGGCCATGATGGCCCTGTATCACTCCACTGGCTTTTAACCCTTTACCACACGATTCTGAGATTTAATGACCCTGAAAAAAAGGCTTTTGAGAAAACTGGGGGAAAAGGAGAAAATGTTGTCAACAAGCATTTTCTCCTTTTCCAAAATGTTTCCTACCCTACTAAAGACAGAAATAATCATTTAAGCTACATTCAATTTGATGTCTGCAATGGCTTTTAATATTGGTCTAGTCAAAAAGATTTGTTGTTTCCAACAGTCAGTGAATACATGCAGGCTTTTTTAAATGGCATGAATGGTAAAGTTCTGGAACAAAAAACTGAATGACAGAAACATTACTTTATGTTAAATATTCCACAAGTCTGCGGAAAAACATAAGCATCACAATAAACTATTTTCTATCCAAAAATCCTGAATACCCAACATCAAACTATCTATCTCTTACAAGAGGAGTGTTCGTGGTTGTGAGGTAGAGCGTCGGCCCCGTAACCTTATTGGCCCACACATTCGGCGCGAGTACTGGTGTAGTTCCCAGGAAGCAGAATCGAGAGAGATTAGTATAAGTTGTAAGAACTTGTTTCTCAATCGATGTAAAATAAATATGTTTAAACTATACAAGAGGAGTTGTTTCCCTTGATCACTATGTAAACTTAAGGCACTATATAAGCCAATGTTAAACTTAAACCCCCAGCCCGCATAGCTCAATAGGTAGAGCGTAGGACTTGTGAACGTGATGTTTCGAGTCACTTGAGGGTGTGGGTTCGATCCCCACAGCTGGCCATCTAAAATTACTAATAGTCTTTTGGATGAGACGTTAAACCGAGGTCCCGTGTGACGGTGCTATACACCGAGCACGTAAAAGAACCAGGCGTAACTTAAGATGGGTTTCGTCCTTTATCTGCACTATCCCCTGTAACAATACTAACAGCCTTCAGGGGGCGTCGCCCATATGGGCAACCGGTGGCGACGATAAATAAACGCAAATTCAATCAAAACCCCCCAGGGCAGGGCCAATTTTGACCCCAGGGCTATAATATCAAGAAATTTGGTAGAAGTCTATTAGATAAAGCTTCATGCCAAATTCATGGCAGCCCTGGGCCTTATGGTTTCAGGCAAGAAGATTTTCAAAGATTTTCATTATTTTTCACTTTTTTTTTTGCCATGGCAACCAGAGTTTTTGAAGAAATCAAATTTTTTCAAGAAATTTTGAAGAGGACCATAGCAGGATCATTTCTGTTAAGTTTCATCAAAATTTGAATGAGTAGTTTCAGAGAAGACGATGTTTGAAATATAAGTTAACACATCCACGGACAGACAGACGGACGGATGCACGACGGACATAGGACCATGACATAAGCCTGCTGGCCTTTGGCCAGCGGAGCTAAAAATCAACGGACTGGAACCCAGGCTAATGCACCTATCACTACTTCCCTGAAATATCTCTTACCAGTACTTTGCACAATATTCTTCCCAAGCCTTTGACTGTTTTCCATCATAACCATTGTTGAAACCATTAAGACAAATGAATCCTGTCACAATCACTCTTACCAATCCCCGGAAAGAAATCCACCAAGTTGGGTATTCAAACCAGTGACCCCCTAATCTAAAGTCCTGTATGCTACCCACTGCACTACTGGGCTTGGTCTTGAGCAATATATATTGAAACTAAAAATTTCATGACGAAGCATTAGCAAAAAGTGTGAATTTTTGCAACTTCAAAAGGGTATCATTAAATCAAGACATATGTTTACTAGAAAATGATGCATAAATCAATCAGTAACATAATGCATGAAAGACAGAAAAAGCCATTCACCTCAGCATTTCATCAAAATTCCACCTTTTTTTGGTGCAGTGGATCAAAAACAAATTCTACATTAATTCCCACCCTATTTTACCCTTAAACTTCTCCTTCATGCTTTACCAAACAACAAAATTTTACATCTTCCCAAATTTAAAGCATTTGCAGATGACAAAATGAATGTGACAATAGAAATTTGTTTTGGGAAGGATAGAAAACATTGAGGTAAAAAGAGAGAATGCTGGCACTTTCTTGTTTTTCAACAATGTTTTCAAAAGCTTTCTTTCCGCCAAAACTTCAGATTGTGTGGTAAAAGGTTATTTCTTTACCACACCACAAAATTTTACACTTGTCCAAATTCAAAGCATATGCAAACAAAAAAATAAAAGGTGAGAAAAATGATGAACTTTGCTTTTAATTTTATGAGTAGAAATCATTTTGGGAAAAGTATTAAATGCTACTTTCCAGCATTTTCTCCTTTTCCCACAATGTTTTCCAAAGCCCTTTATCTCAGGGTTTAAACTCCAGATCGTGTGCACTTAGATCCAACAAAATTTTGTGTTTAGTATACAGACACACACATATTAATTTTCAAAGAAGACTGAGGATGATTTGCAACACAAATCATCCTGACTGTAATCACTGTCATGCCTAATACCTCGTTAATTCTTTAAAAAATGACAAAATTTTAGACTGGGCCAAACTGAAAGGTTTTCACATGCAAACAACAGCACCACATGTGAAAGCCAATGCTCTGCTGCACTTTAGAAACAGATTAATTTTCAGTGAAATTTCCAAGTCGAAAAAGGGGCACAGCTGTGGCAGAAATATTTTGGTTACCTGCCCATGTTGTATGGGTTTCCCTTTTGATAGTTAACAGCTTGTTTTTCCATGACGATGACACAGACAACGACAGGGCTGTGACAATACCTCTCTGTTTTCTTCAAAAACAGCTGAAACATGGCTCAAATTATGAATGTCTTTTGAAAGGGTAGAAAACATTGTACAACAAGAGCGGCAAATTGTTGCAAGATACGCCCGGTCCACCGCCAGTTGTCGAGGGGGGATAATAATCGTAAAGGGCAGGTAGAGGAAAATAGTAGTGCAGCAGAAATCATGCAAGTGATTGAAATAGGCATGAATGTCTCCTCTAATGTTAAGGAAACATGCATGTAAAGTTTCAGGTCATTCCAACATGAAAAGACAAAATTATATTGTAGAGAAGCATGAAAAGCTGTAAAAAAAAAATGAATAGGGAATAATTCCAAAAGGGCATTTGGTACGGTTACGGCTCCAGTGCACTGCAATTTTCGTAACTGCAACAAACACGGTTACCAAGGCTCAGGTCAATTTGACTTAAGGTGACAAAGTTCCGTTCCGGACAAGCAAGAAATACTGTAAAAATGTAGAACAAAGTGGAATTACTCAAAATCCGCGCTAGGTAGAGTTATTGTTCTTGCACACTGTACTCCATAATATTGCAACAAACATGCATACCAAGTTTGAAGTCGTTCTGACTTGAGATGACAAAGTTATATTCCGGACAAGCACTAAATGCTGTAAAAATGACGATCAAAGGGAAATAACTCGAAGACAGCATGAGGTAGAGTTACAATTCTTGCGCACTGCACTTCCAAATACTGCAATAAATAAGCATACCATATTTCAAGTCATTCCTACTTAAGATGACAAAGTTATGCTCCGGACAAGCAAGAAGTGCTATAAAAATGAACATCTAAGGGGGAATAACTCAAAATTCTTGCTAGGAAGAGTTATGGTTCTTGTGCACTGCACTCCGTAATTTTTGAACAATCATGCATACCAAATTTGAAGATGTTCAGACTAGAGATGATAAAGTTATATTCCGGACAAGCAGAAAATGCTGTAAAAATGATGATCAAAGGGAAATGACTCAAAGACAGCACGAGGTAGAGTTATGGTTCTTTCGCACTGCACTCCGTATTATTGCAACAAACACAAATGCCAAGTTTCAAGTCAATCGGACTGGAGATGACAAAGTTAAGCTCCGGACAAAGAACTGGACTGTAAAAATGAAGATCAAAGTGGAATTACTCAAAATCCGCGCTAGGTAGAGTTAGTGTTCTTGCGCACTGTACTCCATAATATTGCAACAAACATGTATACCAAGTTTGATGTCATTCTGACTTGAGATGAAAAAGTTATATTCAGGACAAGCACTAAATGCTGTAAAAATGATGATCAAAGGGAAATAACTCAAACACAGCATGCGGTAGAGTTACAATTCTTGTGCACTGCACTTCCAAATATTGCAACAAATAAGCATACCATATTTCAAGTCATTCCTACTTAAGATGACAAAGTTATGCTCCAGACAAGCAAGAAATGCTATAAAAATGAACATCTAAGGGGGAATAACTCAAAATTCTTTCTAGGAAGAGTTATGGTTCTTGTGCATTGCACTCCGTAATTTTTCAACAATCATGCATACCAACTTTGAAGATGTTCAGACTAGAGATGACAAAGTTATGCTCCTGACAAGCAGAAAATGCTGTAAAAATGATGATCAAAGGGAAATAACTCAGACAGCACAAGATAGAGTTATGGTTCTTTCGCATTGCACTCTGTATTATTGCAACAAACACAAATGCCAAGTTTCAAGTCAGTCGGACTGGAGATGACAAAGTTATGCTCCGGACAAGCAGAAAATGCTGTAAAAATGATGATCAAAGGGAAATAACTCAAAGATAGCACGAGGTAGAGTTATTGTTCTTTCGCACTGCACTCCGTATTATTGCAACAAACACAAATGCCAAGTTTCAAGTCAATCGGACTGGAGATGACAAAGTTATGCTCCAGACAAAGAACTGGACACCACCCGCCCGCCCGCCTGCCTGAACGCCCGTACGCCATGGGTGATCCCATAATATGTCCCGAAGAAAATGCCGATTGCCAGCATTGGATCTTCTTTTTCCAGAATGTTTTCAGATGCTCGTTTTTTCCAGGTTGTTAAAACAAGGGATTGTTCAGTAGAGGGTTAGTTATTCAGATTTCCAAATTATTAATTTTGTGAAGGCAGGGCTAGAGAATCATTGATTTGGGAAGGCAGGGCTGCAGACAAAGGGCAGTATATTGGGATGTAACTATTGCCCTTGTTAATACAACATAGAACATGATCAGACTGCAAGTCTGATCTTTAGATCAAGAAACACTAAAGCCAAGTGCGATTTAGTAGCCAAATCTAAGCTTCCTTGGAAATACGGTACATAACACCCATCTGTTTCACAGTTCTTTGATAGTAGGTTGTATGTAGATCTATCTACCAATTAACTTTTTATTTGTCCTCAAAATTTCAGATTTAGCCGTAATGGAAGCATTTTGCAGTTCACAAAGTCAATAAAGCTCTTATATTGGGAATGATTGTAAAAGTATAGGAAACATTTTTGGTTACCAGCATTTTCCCCTTTTCCCACAATGTTTTCAAAAGCCTTCTTCCTCAGGGTTTTTAAACTCAAGATTATTTGGTAAAGGATTACAGTATGGGAATTCAATCTTGATGCACACCATACTGACAACCACAGGGTCTTATCTCCATTTATATGGTACCATACCCTCATTTTCTCTGCTTCTGCTGTTTTAAATCAAGCCAAGTTGACAAACTCAAATAGAATCTGGTACACAGTTTTAGAATGACACAGAACAGACACAGTGTGAAAAAAAGATTTTTGCTTCTGACCTGAAAGTATCTTTGCATTGTAATCTTAAAAACCTGTCTATATGCCCATTTGCTTACATATTTTTAAGCTTTAGCCATTATTCTTGGACAAGTATGATGATGATGATAAAGCTCATACAGTTCATCCTCTTTCAGAATTGTTATACTAAGACAAGCTGGGGAAGTGTGCCTTGCCCATGGGCATTCCAATATTTGTAAGCCCATTAATGAAAATGAATCCATCATGATTACAAGGGAAAGGCTTTATCTTAAATCTTCCTGCAGAACATCTAGCCTTGGAGAAAATATTTGTCAGAGTCTTTGTGACAGAGCGAATCCGAATGTCAGGAGGGAATTATTTGGTAACAATTCCTATCACAGTCTAAATAATTCTCTAATGCTGTTATTGATTCACCTGGAGGCTTTCATTCATTCTAACTGGAGGAAAATCAATGGAAAATTGAAGCCTTTCTGTGACTCAGATTGGGGAGAAAGATTGGTTTCCTGCAAGAATCAGTTTTTAACAAATTAATAGATTGGAAAAGATGGGGGTCATAATCTCAGGCTTTGTTTATCAGTTTTCCGTATCTTTCAATCTCATCTTAAAAAGGCTTAAGTTAAATCAATAAAAATGAATTAATTACCATTTTGTAATTGTTATGTTTCCCCTTAAAATGTTTCTGGAACAAATTCAAATTTTGATTATGGTACACAATTCATATGTTCAAATCTTCCCTTGCTGTGAAAAGATCTTTTTACTGAGGCAGTGACTTGCACATTTAAAATAAAAACAACCATAGCCTAAATTAACCTAAAATCACCTGCACAAATTCAAAATTCATCGAAAGTCCCTAAACAAGAATGATTCTTTGGAGTCTTAATCTTTACCAGTTGACAAAAAGTTAGATGCTTCCAAATTGAAAGCATCTGCACATGCAAAGCGTGAGATAAATGTGGATCAACCTATGGCATTTGTCTGTGAAAAGGTAGAAAACATGGCAAGAAAAGAAGAAATTGCTTGTTTCCAGCATTTTCTTTTCTTGCTTTGTTTTCAGAGGCTTCTTCCTCAGGATAATAAAAACAAAGGATTGTTTGGTAAAGACATTAAATTAGAACTCTCAAGGTATTTGCTTTGTTTAAGCTGTCTCAGGATTCACTGATCAATTATCTTTTTACCAAACGACAAAATTTTGCCTTGTCCAAATCAAAAGCATTTGCAGACAATAAATCAAAAGTGGCTAAAATCAAGGTTTTTTGACTTTGGTAGGGTAGAAAAGATTGTGGGAAAAGCAGAAAATGCTGGTTACCAGCATTTTCTGCTTTTCCTCAAGTTTTCAAAAGCATTCTTCCACGGGGTTGTTAAAACTCTTTGTGTTGTAAAAAGTTAAAATTCATCTGTAATAAAATTCCAAGACAAGCCAATGTTCCAAGCCATTAAAAAAAAAAGTCTGTCTCAGCCAATCAAATGGCTGGTTTTAGAATTGGATGAACCCATACATACAATTCAACTTTATACAGTATGATAAAATTTTAGACTTCATCCAGAGCTCTAGATAAGGTGCGTGATCACGTGATTAAGCATATAAATGAAAGAAAAACGCATTGAAATTTACCACAGTGTGTGGAAAGACGCACAAGAGTTATAATAACACATTATTACCGGCTACAGATGAATGTTACTATCCTCATTACGCTTAAGGAATTCAAAATTGCCCCGATTTCAATTTCGGGGAAAAAAGCTTTCGTTTTCTGCCTGCATTTTGCGGCGCAACAGACCTTGAACAAAACGTTAACTAAACGGTATTTCATAGTGTGTGCGGACAATACAGAAGCATTCCGAATTCGTTATATACTTTAAGTATACGGCGCCAGCACATCTAGGCAATTTTACATGTACGTAAACCCTTTTAACCATTTTTAAGCAAGAGGTTTGAGACCAGTAGGCTCCACTTTAAGTTAGAATTTGTCTTTCAATGAAATTGTTGAATTAGTTGTAGAGATAGTCAAGAAACCTTAGTTATAATGTTACAATTAATGTCAAAGGGGACATAATTTCTCTTGTTTCAAATTTCTTATTAGCAAAGAGATCAAGATAAAAGTTAAACAGGCAATCTTTAAAAAAGAGATACCAGAAGTAATGTTTTTAGATTTCATTTTTCCCCCACCTTTTTTTAGGAAAAAGAGAATTGAGCCTTCTACGGGTGGAGAATAAATCACTCTTTTATTGCCACAAGTAGGGAGTGAAGACTCTTTTATACAGGAAATTATCTGTAGCTCTGCTTCATCCAAATAACAATTGCAAATTTATTCATATACATGTACCATATTGTCTCTTTTAATGACCCGAGGGGCATCACATTTTCCAAAAGGGGGGTGATTAATGGAGGTAAAACAACATAGAACTTTCCGAGGACAGAGATAATGCTACTGTACAGGTTTTGGTCTGTACCGACAGACATACCGACTACGATGTGGTCGCCATTTGAGAAAACCGGCTGTAGTAGTTCTGAATATCAATTTTTTCGCTAATCATGATTTATATTGACCTTAAATAGCATTCGCAATTAATTGGTCTTCATTACTTTTGCTTTCTTATTTTGAAAATCGGCGTTTTTTGCTGATTTCTACAACAGTGCTGGTTGTGCTTGAGCTGGTGGCTAAGGTCATACCGCTCAGAGTTGAGCTAATAGAAGACGTGCTTCCAGTGTAGGTGGGATTCACTGTCTTTGTTGTAGGAGAGCATGTCTCCTCTACCTGAGAAAGAATAGACAAAGAAGAAGAAATTGACTGTGGGAGGGTAGTAGGAGACTTGCTCTCGGGTTGACTTGACATCCTGACCGGTTTCGTTCTAAGATTTTGAACTCTTCAGAGGATTTGTTGTGATTTGCAAGAGTATTTTCTTGCTTGGGTTGAGGTTTCACTCAGTGATAGCCTTTATATACCCTTGTGCTGCCGGTTTTCTGTTTTTAGAACAATAGATGACGTTATTTCCGTGTCTTTCCATATGACCTTAGCCTCCAGCTCAAGCACAACCAGCACTGTTGTAGAAATCAGCAAAAAACGCCGATTTTCACAACTGGAATCTAAGGTCCCTCCCAGCAAGAAGCGTGTTCTGGAGATTAGTGATTCTGTACTTCCACTATATAAGGAACCCAGAAAGATCCTTTACAAATATGTGAAGTCACAACAATTAGTGGATTACTTACTTGCTTGCAAATCCAGCGACAACATACCCAGGGGTTTACAACCTAAAATCAGGCTCTGTAATAAAAAACTACCTACAAATAGGTGGTACGGCCATGGGCACAAAAGTAGCACCCTCGTTTGCAAATATTTTTATGGGTGATTTATAAGAAAGGATGCTAAATACAGCACCATATAAACCCTTTGCCTACTTCAGATTCATTGATGACATATACATGATCTGGACAGGAAGCTTACCTGAACTCAAATCATTCTACCAATTCTGCAGTAACTTCCACAGATCACTCAAGTTCACTATGGAGTTCTCGGATGAACAAATCTCATTCCTGGACACTATCACAAAAAGAGATAGAGACGGTAAGATCCTGTTTGATCTATACACAAAACCTACAGACAAACATTGCTACTTGGAATATAGTTCCAATCACCCACAACACATAAAAAGATCGACACCGTATAGTCAGTTTTTACGGAATAGAATCAGTACATCAAAGGTAGACTTCGAATAACATTCGAAATTTTTAATTTCATTCTTCCAAAGGAGAGGATACCCCAAATCTATCTTGGATAATTGCTTTACAAAAGCAGCCGCCAAAGAACGGCATGAGCTCCTCTCACCCACTTACAGACAGACAAAAAGGGATATACTACCTGCATATCAGTTACACACTCTCCACCCGGTAGGGATCAACGTCACAGGATAGGAAGAGACCTCCCCCAGTCAATTTCTTCTTCTTGTATATCTCTTTATGGTCCTCTTCCGGTCCCGGACGTGACGTTAAAAAGTAGATTGATAAAGACGAACTTTGTAAAGGTCAAATATGACCCATCCACATATTTACACACTACGTCACACGAGACTCAACCTGTTGTCATCGATGATGATCTAATCAACGAATGGCTAGAAGAAATCAGACAAAATCTCAATGTCCCACCAGAGCCATTCAATAAGACAGATGGACTTGTAATTCCGGACAATGTTTCAATAAACAAATAGTTCAAAACACCGCACAACACTGACGAATTATATAACCACATGAGCGTTTTATGCTACACGAACATAGCATTATGTAAATCTGTTTTCAAAATACAGAAATTAATTATATAAAGTTCTTTGTTGGTCCCTTTCTCCCTTAGTTTCATTTTAAACATAACCATGCTCCAATATTATAGATACCGGCAGCACCGGCAGCACTGGATAATCCAATGTCTCTATAAATAGAAACGTAACTGATATCATCTACTGTTCTAAAAACAGAACACCGGCAGCACCGGCAGCATCAGATGTAATATTTAGCGCCCTGTAATCAGACACGGAAATAACGTCATCTATTGTTCTAAAAACAGAAAACCGGCAGCACAAGGGTATATAAAGGCTATCACTGAGCGAAACCTCAACCCAAGCAAGAAAATACTCTTGCAAATCACAACAAATCCTCTGAAGAGTTCAAAATCTTAGAACGAAACCGGTCAGGATGTCAAATCAACCTGAGAGCAAGTCTCCTACTACCCTCCCTCAGTCAGTTTCTTCTTCTTTGAATATGCTTTTCTGCTAAAAAAAAAATTGTATACTTAAAAGCATAGAAAGTTCATCTATTGCATTTTCTGTGTTAAAAAGCATTTGGTCAAAATGTTCTACTTTGCACATTTAGCTAGCCAAAACGTCCCTGGCCAAAACGTCCTGGCCAAAACGTCCGTGGCCAAAACGTCCAATATTACAGTAATGTGATTTGTCATTGAAAGGGCACAAAGCATTGTGGAAATAGGAGATAATGCTGGTTGCCAACATTTTCTTGTTTTCCGACAGTTCAAAAGCATTCTTCCTTAGAGTCCCAAAAGTACGGAATTGTTTGGTTAAGTATTTTCTGGTTAACCCTTTACCACACAATCCCGACTTTTAACGACCCTGAGAAAGAAGCCTTCGGAAAATATTGTGGGAAAAGGAGAAAATGCTGGTAACCAGCATTTTCTCCTTTTCCCACAATGTTTTCTTCCCTTCCCAAAACAAATTTCAATTTTTCAGTCACATTCATTTAGTCGTCTGCAAATGCTTTCAATTGGACTAGTCTAAAATTTTGTCGTTTGGTAAAGAGTTAAGACCAATTTTCTAAGGTTGAATTGAGGGTTGTTTAACCCTTTACCACACAATCCGTAGTTGTGAAGAAAGCTTTTGAAAAAAATTGTGAGAAAAGGAGAAAAGCTGGTTACCATTTTCCCTTGATGTTTTCTACCCTTCAAAAGAATTTATTTCGTCTGCAAATGCTTTGAGTCCAGAATTTTGTCAGTTGGTGAGCAGTTAAGGAGTCATCTTTTTTCTGCAACCCTAACTGTAAGTCTAGATGTATCTACATGCATAAAATAGGTTGAAGGAAATTTCCCCCTTTCATAGGAATTATGGGAAAAATATCTTTACTACCTACAGAATCACAGAACATGATGGAGTGCAGGTGCACCTTGGGACTTCATTCAATCTGTTCTGCAATAACTCAGCAATATCTATGCTGTTTGCTAAATTAAATGCTGAATTTCCAGTTTATATACCCTCTCTCTTTATGGATAAGTATGGCTTCTTTTTCCACTGAACTTCCCACAACAACAGAAAAAGTGTATCCTAACCAGGGGTGTAGCTGGGCCCCTTTTCAACTTACACAAATGTGGAAGGGGGTTGGGGTTAAAGAACTTAAAAAATCAGCTAATATTTTACAAGAAAAAAATCTGCATAAATTCTGGTGTTAACAAGTTCTACAATTTGTATATCACAATTTTTTTCTGAACTTTTTTTTTTCAAAATAAAACTTTCAATTTGGAAAAGTCTAAAATTTTGTCTACTGGCAAAGACTTTTTTACCCTCAGACAAATCTGAGACTCATTGGTACTGAAAGCCTTTGCAGACAACTAATCACATGTAGGTCAAATGGTATGATTTGTTTTTTAACAAGGGTTGAGAACCTCTTTGGAAAAGGAGAAAAGGCTGGTTAACAGCACAATGATTTAAAATACCTTTTATCCGAGTCATTAAAACTTGGGATACATGTATTTTGGTAAAGGGTCAAATCAGCTTAAACATATATCTTTACTCGTTTTCATCCAGTTTTTTAACTTTTTTTTTCTTTATTTTATGAAACTATAATCACTCTTGTATCTTCATGCCAAATATTGCCCCTGATGGTTCAAGGTTGCACAGATTAAGGCAGATAGAAAATGCATTTCATTCTATTGCGGCTAGCCATAGACATAACAACCACAGTTTCCGGTTTAAATCAAAGACAAATCCCTACAGTTTCTTTACACCATACACTTTATATTGATTTTTTATCTACGTTTACACAGCTGCCTAGATTATAACACCAACAAGTTTTAACAGCGTTTGTTTAGTCTCTGGCTGTAAAGATGTCTCTTTGAAAGTATAGCCTGTAGCAGGTAATGGGTTGATGACATATTTTCTGAAAGCTTTCAAACAGACAGTATGTCATCACTGTCTTGGATATCATTAAAAAGAAATCTTTTTTTCCTTGTATATTAATTTTATATTAAAGTTGTATAAAATTCTTCAGAAGAATTTTGCATCCATTTTATTGGACCATTACCCATAATAAAATTATAGTTTTTTTTGGAAAGACAGAGCTCCTGAAACTTCAATAGAAGCCTTCTGCATGTAACCCTTTATAAAACAATCACAGGTTTTAACAACCCTCAGGCAAAATTTTTTGGAAAACATTGCGGGAAAACAAAGCTGGTAATCAGCAATTTCTTTTTTTCTAAAAGCGTTTTCTATCCTTTTGGAAAAAAAAATATTGCAACATTTGAGTCATTAAGTCCGTAATGTGCAAATGTTTACAGTTTGTACAATTCTAAAACTTTGCTGTCTGGTATTGAGTTAGTATGAAGAGTACAAGCAAACTATGGTAAAACCGAAGAGCTGTGAGTTTTTCTTGTGATATCAAAAGAGAGCTGCTGAGTACTTAACTATGAAAGAAACAGACAATGCTAAGGTATCCTGGTTGCTATATCATGTAATCGAAACAGTGATAAAAGAAGAGCTGTTCCTGATAAATACTTTGTATTTTTGTCACAATGTGTTCAAGTCATGACACAAGATCTACGATTACCTTTTCCCATCGCATCACGGTTTCTCTAGGAATTTCATTTCTTGGAGCCAAGTGTATTAAAAACCTTTATCAAAGATCCCTGTGTTTTTTAAATCTTGAGAAGAAATCTTTTGGAAAACTTGTGGGAAAAGGAGAAAATGCTGCTAACCAGCACCCTCTCCTTTTCCCAAAGCCGAGTTGCTGCAGCATAAACGATAGCGTACAAGACATGCGAACAGGGTTTGCTGGTTCAAATGCCCAGTTGGCCCATTTCTTTCCAAGGACTGATGATAGTTATTATGATAGGATTCATGCCTTTCTCACCGCAAAACAGTGTTTCGACGTTGGATATGTGGGAAAGCAGCCAGTACTGGTATCAGAAACTCCATGATATAACTGAAATAATGTTGAAAACAGTCTTAACTCTTTACCACACAATCCCGACTTTAAGCGACCCTGAGAAAGAAGCCTTTTGAAAACATAGTGGGAAAAGGAGAAAATCCTTGTAACCAGCATTTTCTCCTTTTCCCACAATGTTTTCTACCCTTCCCAAAACAAGTTTCAAATTTTCAGTCACTTTTATTTTGTCGTCTGCCAATGCTCTCAAGTTGGACCAGTCTAAAATTTTGTCGTTTAGTACAGAGTTAAACACCATACAATCAATCAAGCAATCTTTTTCCTGTAAAGTTTTCTGTTCTTTTTTACATAATTAGTAATTTGCAATTCCTTTCAAATCTAGAATTGTGTCATCTGGTAAAGTGTTACATCGCAAAATGGAGATGCTGGTAGCTTGCACTTTCTCCTCTTCCCACAGTGTTTTCTTCTCTGTCAAAAATAAGTCTAAAATTTTTTGTCTGTTAAAAAAATTTGCATGAAGAAGCTCCTGGGTTAAACATTGGTGATAAACTTAGTTTCGGCCATCTTGGTTTTAACACCAGAAAATGGAACAGGAAAACTGTTAATCAAATTTTGTAGTGAAGTGGTTTCTGAGACAGGAAATAGAGGACTAAGAATTTCTCATCGTCCATCGAATTAGTATTGACAGTTTGATGGAATATTATGAGAGATATGATTATTCCCACTTTCATCGTTTGTCTGCCAAAGAAGGAGATGAAACAATATGCTGCCTTCTGTCTTAACCCTTTTAACTCTTCACAACAGAACATAATTTTAAACTTGTCCAAACTGATAGCAATTACATGTAACAATGTAAATGTCGAGGATATCATGGTGGATGTCATCAAAACTGTAAAAAAAACTGTGAGAAAAGGGAGAAATGCTGTTGACCAGCCTATTCTCCTTTTCCCGCAACATTTTCAAGCCTCTTTCCTTGGGGTTGCATGCTAAAGGGCTCACTAGACAACACAATTTTAGACATGTGCACATTGAAACCATCTGCATATGGCATTAGAATTGTGTTTTATGCAGCTTTCAAAACTATTTCAGTCATGTCACATATTCATGTATGTCATACCTTTCACCAAATCTAGGTTACGGCTCTGAAGTGTCTAATGCTAAAGGACAATCCCATGAAATTCAAAATGCTTAAAGTGACTGGCCTCCATGTTATGAGTTACGAGTTCTACACTTTACCACTGAGCCACACAGGACCCCAGATAACAAATGAAACATGGCTAAATGATGGTATTTTCTTCCGACAGACATCAAAACATTGCGGGAAAATAATTCTTATCAGCATTTTCTCCTTTTCCCCCGGTTTTCCATCCTTCCATAGACAAATCCACTCATGTCAGTAACATTAAGTTGTTCCAGGCATATTTTTTTAATTTGGATGAGTCTTAATTTTTCCCAGCACAACCTCTAGTTTTTATGACCCTGAAGTCGACATCTTTTGAAAATATTGATATATGCTGCAACGAAGATAATAATGGTAACCAACATGTTCTCCTTGTTTTAGAATGTTCTCTACCCTTTCAAAGACAAAACCCATTGCTTGAATTGCATTAATATCTATTTTGTCGTCTGCAATGGCTTTCAATTTGGACAAGTCTAAAAGTCTAGTAGGACAAAGAGTTTAATACAACATTACATCTTATTTGTTTTTTTTGATAAAATAAATTCATTCATAAGGGAAGCTGAACCAAAACCAAAGTTCATCTTGTAGCTGATAAGCCCTCCCACACATCTTTATTTTTGAACAGCCTGATAAACTGAAGGTCATACCTACCTTTTTTTAATGGTGCATGTCTAAATAAAATTTAATATTCCATTTATATTTAACATAAGTCGCTTTTTTTAGTTTCCTAGTTTCTAGTTTCCTTCATGTACAAAACTTTTCACATATTGTAATGCACAGAACTTTTCACACATTGTATTACAAAAACATTTTTTAATACATGTATTGCCAATTAGTCTCTGAATCAATGATTTTCATTTTTAACTGACAGCCTGCAGTGCATAATGGATAGAGGCACCTGTGCTGCGGAACCATACAATGCTATTGTTATACAACTTAAAATGATCATGAAAAGGGCCAATTACCCCATCAATCATGGCTGATTGATTGATTTATAGTTAGATTGATTAACTGAATGGTAACTTGATTGGTTGATCAATTGATATTATTGATATTTTATGCAGCAATCAACACTATTTCAGCCACACTTATGGCTACAGCTACTTATTCATGTCTGTCTGGGTTTCAGGAGAACCAGGCTAGGGCTCTGAAATGTCTTGCAACAGGCCACTCCAACAAAAATATCAGTGCCTCCAGCAAGGAACAATCCCAGGACCTCCATGCTACAAATCCTTCACCTTCATGAATGAGCCATGCATGACTCCCATCATTGCTTATAGAACTTGCATTTACAAAATCAAAGTACTTCTTTCCAGGAAGTCTGAACATGTCTTCACAAAGAAAATGAACGAGTTACCCATTTACTAAACAATACTGTGTTTAAAGGAACCTGAGAAAAAAGGCTTCTATAAACATTGTTGGAAAAGAAGAAAATGCTAGGAACCTTTCTCCTTTTCCCACCATGTCTTTAAAAGCCTTCTTCTTCAGGGTTGTTAAAACCCGTAATTGTTTGGTACGGTGGACGGACGTTTTGGCCATGGAAGTATTTGCCAGAACGTTTTGGCCAGGACGTTTTGCCCAGCTGAAAGTACAAAGAAGGACATTTTGGCCAAATCCTTCTTAACTCTTTACAAAACGATAAAATTTTAGACTGGTCCAAATTGAAAGCATTTGCAGACGACAAAATAAGTGACTGAAAAATTTAGATTTGATTTGAGAAAAGTAGAAAACATTGTGGGAAAAGGAGAAAATGCTGGTTACCAGCATTTTCTCCTTTTCCCACAATGTTTTCAAAAGGCTTCTTTCTCAGGGTCATTAAAAGTCGGGATTGTGTGGTAATGGGTTAAACACAGAAAAATCCAATAAATTAACTTTCTCTGCTTTTAAGAATACAGTTTTAGAAAAAAAAAACATATAAAGTCCATTTCATGCATTTTTCTGCTTTAAAATGATATTTGGCCAAAACATACTTGGACTTTAGATTTATCCAAATTGAAAGCATTAAAATTTGCAGATGACAAATAAATCTTGCTGAAATGATGAGATTTGCTTTAAAATTTCAATATTTGGAAGTTTTGCTAATATTTGTTGTAATGGAAAGATTAAATAACCTTTTCCATTTGTACACAGATTTTGATATATTTTGAATATTTATCTATCTGGAACTTTCAAAATTTGCTTGAAACAAGTTGTCACTATATTTTCTCCACCAGTAGCCACATTCCAGATGGAATTTATATTGTTACATCCATTTTTTTTTCATTTAACCCTTTACTGCACAATGCCAAATTTAAATGACCCTGGGAAAAAAGCCTTTTGAAAACACTGTGGGAATGGGAGAAAATGCTGGTAACCATCATTTTCTCCTTTTCCCACAATGTTTTCTACCCTATCAAAGAACAATTGCACCATTTGAGCGATTCAGACAAGGCTAAAATTTTGTCGTCTGTTAAAGGGATAAACAACAACAATTATTGCACTTCTATTTTTCAGTTAATCGTTGGAGCCCCTTATAAACCAAGGAGACATTTTCAGGCTTGGGGAAAAAATGAGACAAAAATGATTGCAGTTACACACTTTACCACACATTACTGAGTTTTAATGTCCTTGAAGATGAGGGCATTGGAAACATTGTGGGAAAAAGGAGAAAATGCTGGTAACCAGCATTTTCCCTGTACCCACAATGTTTTCTGCTGAATCCCATTACTTGAGCAACATCTAATTTGTCAACTGCAAAGGCTTTGGATTTGAACAATTCTAAAGTTTTGTTGTTTGGATAGAGAGTTAACCCTTTACCACACAATGACGAGTTTTGACGACCCTGGGGGAAAAAGCCTTTAGAAAACATTGTAGGAAAAGGAGAAAATGCTGGTAACCAGCATTCTCTCCTTTTTCTACAATGTTTTCTGCCCTGTCAGAGCCAAATTCCATAATTTGAAGTACACTTAATTTGTCGTCTGCAACTTTTTTCCATTTGGACCAGCCTAACATTTTGTCGTCTGGTAAAGAGTTAAGGTCTACAATGGCAAAACTGAGAATCAGGGAAATTGCAGGATGAGGCCTGAACAGACAATGATAAATAGTTTACATGAATCAGTAAATCATTACATAACATAGTTTCTGACAGAGAACAGCAATTTGAATTTCCCAGCATAACCTTGATCAAAACTCATAATTTATTTTCCTTCCTTCTCATACAGTTAACCCTTTACCACACAATCCCGACTTTTAATGACCCTGAGGAAGACGGCTTTTTGAAAACATTGTGGGAAAGGGAAAAAATGCTAGTAACCAGGATTTTCTCCTTTTCCCACAATGTTTTCTAACATTTCAAAAATGAATTTCAATTTTTGAGTAACATGTATTTTGTCCTCTGCAAATGCTTTCAATTTGGACAAGTCTAAAATTTTGTCAAGTGGTAAAGAGTTAAACATTATGCATTTAACTCTTTACCACACAATCCCGAGTTTTAATGACCCTGGGAAATTAGACTTTTGAAAACATTGCGGGAAAAGGAGAAAATGCTGGTAACCAGCATTTTCTCCTTTTCCCACAATGTTTTCCAACCTTTCAGAAACAAATCCAATCATTTTAGCCGCATTTGATTTATCGTCTGCAAATGCTTTGAATTCGGACCAGTCTAAAATTTTGTTGTTTGAGAAAGAGTTTAAACATGATGCATTTCAATTAACTTTACTCTTTACCAAATTAAATTTACACTGTTCCCAAGTGACAGCATTTGCACATGAAAAATTAAAATTGTTCCTCAAACAATGGGATTTGTCTTTGATGGAGACAGAAAATATTGTGGACAAAAAAAAAGGAGAAAATGCTGGTTATCCTCATTTTCTCCTGTTCCCATGATGTTTTAAAAAGCCTCCTTTCACATGGTCATTAAAGTACTGGATTATGTGGTAAATGGTTCACTCTTCACCAGACGACAAAATTTTAGCCAGGTAGCTCAGTGGTTAGCATATCTGACATGTGACCTGGTGGTTGATAGTTTAATACCCTGTTGAGGCAAACTTTCTTTCCGGTGATTTTTTGCCTCTCACCTCTGATACATATGAGAAAAGTAGTCAGTGGCTTGGAAAGAAAGTTGTGTCAGTTCTAGTGTGAGAAAGCCAGGAAACACATGCATAGAGGCACTGACAACTGTGATATGAGCTAAGCTGTCAAAAACAGCGTTCAACTCAAATATGAACAAACAAACCACCCATTTAACTTTACCTAGCAATCTAAAGTGTAAAATCAATTTTCTCACCCTAGCAATGCACAACACCACCACTAACAAAAGTCAATGAGGTGACGCAACTAGAATGTTAATTTCTTCCCAATAGGAAGTCTTGTCAATATTTGCCCAGACTGGTCTTTTCACATTACTTTTTTTTTTAGTATCTCAGGTCCACATCCAAGATAAGACTACAATACATGCAGCCTGATCATGGACATACACTGTCTGCCATGTTTAGAACTTTTGAACATAAAATAAAACTATGACATGCAATATTTGGGCATTTCTCACCTCAATAAAAATGGTTTATTTGGTAGTCTAAGGATTACCTCTTTACCTAAGGAAAAAATTCAAGACTCCTTCAAATTGGAAGTATTAGCAGCCAGGCAACCAAATGTGGCTCAGGTAGAAAACACTGTGGGAAATGGAGAAAATGCTGGTTACCAGCATTTTCTCCTTTTCCCACAATGTTTTCAAAAGCTTATTTTCTTCAGATTCATTTAAAAACAAAGGAATGCTTGATTAGCCTTTTACCAGATGAAAAAATTATAGACATGTCCATATTAGGGCATTAAATTTTGCAGACAACAAATCAAATTTTTCTGAAAAAATGAAATTTTGTTGTCAAAAGGCAAAAAAACATTGAGGCAAAAGAAAAAAATACTGATTACCAACATTTTCTACTTTTCCCACAAAATGTGTTTAGAATCCTTCTTTAAAGGCTGTCGAAACACTGGTTAATCAAGTAAAGACTTAATATTAGCCCAGAGTACAAGACTGAAATTATACCCAAAGTCTAGACAAAGCGGAATAGTGGCAGTATCAGGCCAACTCTCAGTTTCGAATAAGGCACAATTAATGTTTCTTTCACAATCTTATATGTATTATTTTCTCCTATATTCGGAACTCATTTACTTGAATTGCTCCTGCGCTGTCTGGAGAAAAAAAATTAACTGTAATGATTTTCTCGGCTAGCGATCATTAGTGGTTGTTGTCCTTTTGTAGTAAAACTGACTTGTTCTTCTCTTCTACTATAGCAAACTTGCATTCGAGATGAGAAATCTAACCCTTTACCTTACTGCAAAATTTAACACTTGTCCAAAGGGAAAGCATTTGCTGACCAAAAATTAAGTGTGGCTGAAATGGTGAGAATTTCTTTTTGAAATGGTAGAAATAATTATGAAAAATGGAGAAAATGCTGCTTACCAGTATTTTCTAGTTTTTCCATGTTTTCAAAAACCTTCTTTGTCAGGGTCTTGTAAGCACAAACATGATTGTTTAGTACAGAGTTAAAACTATTATATTACAAATTATACAGGTTATTCTAATCTTAGATGCTTGCCTGCTTTCTTGATTGATTGACTGGTTGATTTATATTTAACGCCATATTCAACATCATCTCAGTTATATAGCAGCAGCCACAGTGAGCATCCATCAATACTTTCCTAGAGTTTCACTTACCATTACTTTGCAAAACATTCTTCCTAAGCCAGTGGATACTTTCCAATAAAATCTTCCATAGAGTAAAGGGCAAAAACAGGACAATGCAGTTTTTAACAGTGGCCAGTTCCATACCTCCTGAAGGTTCAGATGAGATTACTTCATGAAAAATTCTTTTCAAGCCACTGGCTGTTTTCCCACTTAACCCTTTATCACACAATATCAAGTTTTAACGACTTTAGAAAGAGGGCTTTGAAAAACATTGCTGGAAAAGGAGAAAATGCTGGTTACTAGCATTTTCTCCTTTTCTGACAATGTTTTCTACCCTTTCAAAAACAAACAGTTTGAGCCTCATTTTTCATCTGCAAATGCTTTAACTCTTTACCACACAATCCCGACTTTTAACGACCCTAAGACAGAAGCCTTTTGAAAACATTGTGAGAAAAGGAGAAAATGCTGGTTACCAGCATTTCCTCCTTTTCCCACAATATTTTCTGCTCTATCAAGGAAAAATTGTGTCATTTTTGCCACCTTTAATTTGTCGTCTGCAAATACTTTCCTTTTGGACAAGTCCAAAATATTGTTATTTGGTAACGAGTTAAATTCGGGTCCTAAGAGTTAATGTTACAAGGAGTAAAATGGTAGGAACTGATAAGCATAATAGGTAGATGCCACAGTAGAAACAGAAGGAGAGATGGAACATATTTTCCTGGGAGTTAACCTTTGTAGAGCTAAATAAATGAAACTGACATCCAATCAGTATAATACATGTAGATACTGCAATTTCAAAGCTGTTTTTGTCAAAACATCTGGCATAAAAACCGACAGTGTAGTTTCAAGATCAGACTGCATGTTCTGTGCAGTCTGATCTTGATCTACACTGTCCGCATTAGGGACTTTATCTGGGTTCAGAGCTAAAAGGGTTAACGAGACCTCAAAAATATTTTCGTATCTCATCTGTCAATCTCCCACATGGAAAACCATCAGGGCTAAACAAAAGCGATGTTGGATGCACTAGGAATCTGTTGTTTATCAAATATAATAATCAAAAAACACCCAAACTTTTTTTTTCTTAAACTTAAGACTGATTTCGGCTAAAAGCTTATTGAAAATTACTCTACTTGCTTTTTCCTGTCTCTTCTATTCAAAGAAAAGATACGAAGATATTTTTTTTTTAACTATCTACCAGATGATAAGATTTTGATCAAACAATGGTATTTGTCGTCAGAGGGGAAGAAAATGTTATGAGGACAGGAGAAAACAGTGGTTTACTCGCATTCTATTTTATCATTTGTCCACAACGATTTCATTGCCCAATTTCTTGGCATCATAAAAACACCAGATAGTTTGGTGAAAAATAAAAGAATTTCTGTAGCAATGTTTTGTTGGAGATAATTATTTTTGTATTATGTTGCCAGTTAGTGCAGTTGATAGCGTACTGGGTTTGAAATCAGAAGGGGGGTTGGCGTTCCTGTTTAGAATCCCCAGCTGTGCAAATTTTTTTCGAAGTTGATGATAGTCATTGCAACAGGATTCATTCCTCTCTTACCTCTGATCATAGTTATGGAGGATAGTAGCCAGAGGATTTGGAAGAATATTGTACGAAGTATTGGGAAAAAAAAACTGCAGGAAAGCAGCATCCTTACTGCTATGATTTAACTGAAATAATGTTGAAAACACTATAAAAACAAACAAATCATTTATGTTGTATTGTTCTAAAATTGAAAGAGAAAACAAGAAGGCCATGATGGCCCTGTATCGCTCCACTGGCTTTTTCACCCAGTGTTTAATCAAAGTGTTAATGACCCTGAAAGAGAATGCTTTCATAAACATTTCTACCCTATCAAAGACAGAAGTAATCATTTAAGCTACATTCAATTTGTCTTTTGCAATGGCTTTTAATTTGTTGTGTCTTAAAGAGTAAAATAAACATATCATGCACTTAACTGGCATTGACAGAGACATACAGCATAAAAAGTCTGTATGGTAATAAACTTACTTGGAAAACATTACCTCCCCCGCCCAACAAAAAAAATATTCATATCTTTTTGAATGCAAAAGATAATGTCAGTGAATACAAGCAGGGTTATTTATTGGCATGAAAGGTTAAGTTCTGAAAAAAAATTGAATGATAGAAACCTTATTCTAAATTAAATATTCCACTCATGTCAGCATAATTATTAGCATCAAAATAAATCACTCTCCCTGAAAACAGAACACTTCCTATCCAAAAAAAACTTGAATACCTAACAACAATCATGTATTATTGCAGATTGATAATCAAGGGAGGTGAATAGTAACAAACTTTATCTTTTATAATGCGAGTGATTTCCCTTGATTACTATTTAAATAAATGTCATTATGTAAGTTCATGTTAAACTTGTGATCCCCAGAATGGGGCCAATTTTGACCTGAAGGCTATAATTTTAGGAAACTTTGTAGAGGTCTATTAGATAAAGCTACATGCCAAATTTGGCAGCCCTGGGCCTTTATAATGGTTTCAGATGAAGATTTTCAAAGATTTCCAATATTTTTCAGTTTTGTTGCCATGGCAACCAGAGTTTTTGAAGGAATCAAATTCTTTGGAGAAATTCTGAAAAGGACCATGGCAGGATCATTTTTGTGAAGTTTCATCAAAATTGGATAGGTAGTTTCAGAGAAGATGTTTGAAATAAAAGTTAACGCACCCACAGAGAAGACACACACACACAAACACACGGATGCTCGATGGACACCAGGCCATGACATAAGCCCGCTGGCCTTCAGCTAGTGGAGCTAAAAATTAAAATATTGATCTTAAAATCAATCATGTTAATTCCGCACCAAACAATCTTGTAATTTGGCAAATGTGAAAAGGAAGACCTTCAAAAACATTGAATGTAAAGGAGAAAATGCTTGTCAAAAGCATTTTCTCCTTTTCTCACAATATTGTCTACCCTTTCATACATAAATCCTATCATTTGAGCCACATCTAATTCATCATCTAAAATGCTTTCAATACGATCTACTCTACAATTTTGTGGTCTAGCATGGTCACAAACTGTGGTTAGGAAGAGATAGGAAATAATGTGGTAGGGGGTCAGAAATACCTCTGTTACCTGACAGCAGATTTCATATTGAGTTCATCACATGAATCTTTGAGTAAACAAATTACAGCCAAATATAGAGAAACTATTTATACAATGAAATATTACTGATAACAATAATAGTAGGTCACCAGGGTCTGTAATCACCGACTGTTCTCAAAACGTTTGTAGTTTTATCAAGAATTTTCTAAATTTGAAAGTACCACAATATCTGATTGGCTAAACCAAATGTTTAGCCAATCAGAAGTTGTATTACTTTCTAAATCTGGAATAAGACTTTGAATGAAATTAAGAATGCTTCGTGAAATACCAATCTTGAACCTATAACTTTACAAGCTAATTTCATTATATTGATTGATGACTGATTATATGGTGTTTAATGCTGTTTTCAACATTATTTCAGTTACATCACGGTGGCCAGTACACCAAATTTTATTATTCGATGCTTTCCTGGAATTTCTTTTACCAGTACTCAGCACAATTTCTTTCCAAGCCATTGGCTGCTTTCCCACATAACCATCATCGAAACAATTGTAAGCAGTGAGAGAGGAATGAATCCTGTCGCAATGACTATCATCAATCCTCGGAAAGAAATTGGCCTAGCTGTGGATCAAACCAGTGACCCCCTGTTCTCGAGTTCTCAAGTCCTGTACGCTACTGACTGAGCTACCGGGGCTTGGCTTTCAAATCTAGAATAACACTTAGAATAAGATTAAGAATTGTTACTAATACCAATCTTGAACGTATTACCACAATGTTTTTTTACCCTATCAAAGACAGAAATCATCATCCAATTTGGTCCTCTGCAAATACTTTTAAATTTTGTCCAGTCCAAAATTTTGTTTTTTGGTAAAGAGTTAACCCTTTACCAAACAATAAATTTACAGATTCTTCCATGGTGAAATCTTTGCAGACAATTTCAGCATGTATCCATATAATAGGATAAGTTTGTGACAGAGTAAAACATTGTGAAAAAAGGAATGTTGGTTACCAGCATTTTCTCCTTCTATAATAATGCTTTTGAAGACCTTCTTTCATTGTCGTTCAACATGAGCACATTTAGTTGAGAGTAAACCATTTACCACACAACTCCAAATTTTAACAACCCCTGTAAAGGAAGGCATTTGAAAAACATAATGCGAAAATGAGGAAATGCTGGTAATCAGCATTTTTTTTTTTCCCCATAATATTTTCAATTCTTCCAAAATCAAGTTTCAATTTTTGAATCACACTTATTTTGTTGTCTGGAAGTGCTTTCAATTTGGAGATGTCTAAAATTTTGTTTTGTAAAGGGTTAACTCTTTACCAAACGACAAAATTTTAGACTTGTCCAAATTGATAGCATTTGCAGACGACAAAGTAAATGTGACCTGAAACTTGAATTTTGTTTTGGGAAGAGTAGAAAACATTGTGGGAAAAGGAGAAAATGCTGGTTACCAGCCTTTTCTCCTTTTCTCACAATGTTTTCAAAAGGCTTCTTTCTCAAGGTCATTAAAAGTTGGGATTGTGTGGTAAAGGGTTAAACAGACAAGAACACTTCAGATATTCTCTGTAATTTAATTTGACATTTTACCCTTCACCCTCTAACTACAAATTTAGTTACTTATGGGGACCATGGAGGTCAAGATTGGAGCACACAAAATATGCACTCTCATCTTTGGTTTGCATTTCCTTATCCTTGCTTCACAATTTCTGATCTACATATATTTCCAAATGTTCTGGAAAAAAAACATAGCGTTATCAATAATTTGGTCTTTTAACTCCTTACCAAAAGACAAAATTTCAGACTAGGCCAAATTGAAAGCATTTGCAGACGACGAATTAAATGTTGCTAAAGTCATGATTTGAGTCTTTGATAGGACAGAAAACATTGTGGGAAAAGGAGAAAATGCTGGTTACCAGCATTTTCTCCTTTTCCCACAATGTTTTCAAAAGCCTTCTTCGTCAGGGTCGTAAAAACTCAAGATTGTGTGGTAAAAGATGAACATTTCAAAATTTGTCTAGCACTCTATAAAAGTTGAAATTCTCTCTCTCCTGTGGTTCAAAAGGGGCAAGGTCTAAAAAGTTTTGAACTTGTATGTAAATTGACTGTTTCATGAATTATTTATAGTCCCACTTTCATTTTCCTATTGATGAAAGTTTGTAGTGTTTGGAATTGTTTGCTTTGAGCTCATCAAGGAGAAAGCTGCAATACCTAGTTGACCCTACACAAGATGACAAAATCTTAGACTCCCATACTGAAGCATCTGCAGCAATTTCTTCTTCTGTCATGATTATTTCAAAACGCTTCTTCCTCAGGGTCATTAACCTTTACCAAACAATCCTGACTTTTTACAACCCTGAGACAGCTACAGAAAACATTGTGGAAAGAGGAGAAAATGCAGGTCACCGGCATTTTTTCTTTTTCCCACCATATTCTCGACCCGTTCAAAAACAATTCTGATCATTTGAACCTCAGATGTCGTCTACAAATGATGTGAGTTTGGGCAAGTCTAAAAGTTTGTCATCTGGTAAGACTTAAACTCAACATCATCTCAATCCTTAACTCTTTACCAGACGACAAAATTTTAGCCTTGTCCGAATTGAAAGCACTTGCAGACGACAATTTTAATGTGGCTCAAATGGTGCAATTTTTCTTTGATAGGGTAGAAAACATTGTGGGAAAAGGAGAAAATGCTGGTTACCAGCATTTTCTTCTTTTCCCACAATGTTTTCATAAGGATTCTTTTCCAGGGTCGTTAAAAGTTGTCATTGTGTGGTAAAGGGTCAACCTGTGATTTTCTCTCTATTCAACAGTAGTTTTAAAAGCCTTCTTTGCTAAGGTCGGTAAAACAGGACACTGTTTGGTAATGGGTTAAGAATGGATACCGCTACCTAACTAGAGTATTGAATCCAGGACGAGAGACAGAGATCTTCCGAGATTAACTCTTTACCGAACCACAAATTTTTGGACCAGGCCAAATTGAAAGAATTTGCAGACGGCAAATTCAGTGTTGCTAAACTGATGATTTCTGTTTTTGAGAGGGTAAAATCCATCTTGGGAAATGAAGAAAATGCTGGTCACCAGCATTTCCCCCTTTTTCCATAATGTTTTCAAAAGCTTTCTCTTTCAGGATTGTTAAAAGTCAAGGTTGTCGGATACAGGGTTAAGAAGGCCCAATTTATTTTTGCTTGTATGGTGTTTAAGCCTGTTTTCAACATTATATCAGTTATATTGTGGTAGCAAGTGCACCCATCCCAGCTATCCTGGAGTTTCTTCTTCCCAAGCCACTGGCTGCTTTTTTGCAAAACCACGGTAGAAACAATGATCAGCAGTGAGAGAAGAATGAATCCTTTCCCAATGACTACCATCAATCTTTGGAAAGAGATTGCCCGAGCCTGAGATGCACACCTGGTCTCAAGCCCTATAGGCTTATATATATTTATATTTATATTTGCTGACAATGTGGTAATTGTGGCTTAAAAAATGGCATTTGTATTTGAAATGGCAAAAAACATGGTGGGAAAAAGAGAAAATGCTGGTTAATAAAATGTTACACCCTTTACCACATAATCCCGACTTATAACGACCCTGAGGATTTTGATTGTCTGGTGTTTAACGCTGTTCTCAACATTATTTCAGTTATTTCACAGCGGCAACGACCCTGAGGAATAAGACTTTTGAAAATATTGTGGGAAAAAGAGAAAATGCTGGTAACCAGCATTTTCCCATTTTCCCACAATGTTTTCTTACCTTTGAAATATGATGTTAAATTTTTGAGTCACATCTGTTTTTACATCTGCCAAAACTCCCAATTCATCTGAAATTACATGATTTTGTAATGATTTAAAAAATAAAAAATCTTCTTCCACAATGTTGTTACAACTCTGGATTATGTGGGAACAGGTTAATAAAAATGCAAAATGCAAAAAAGGACACTGGTGTCAGGATTTTCAAGGGCTTACCACCTTAGTCTGAAGGGACACATGGCTCAGAGAAACCTGCTGGTTAGATAGAACACTGTGTAGCTGGAGCTCTGAATACATACAAAGCACTTATACATGTGTGATTAAATGAAATGCTTGTTTATTTTGCGTCTAATATTTGTTACTACTGCTTGCCCACATGGCCACAGCCCAAGAAGGTTGTTTTTTTTTTCTTTTGAGAGGAATAATGCAAGGAACAGGATGAGACCTATCTTGTTATGCCTGCTTCTCTAACATGCTACATGTACAGCAGGGAATCTCTATTTAAAGTTTCATCCAAAAGACAAAAAAGCTGTGACTGAGTGAAGCAATGATTACAAAACATTTTTTACTACACCAAACAGCAAGCATTAGCAAACAATAAATTCAGTGTGGCTCAAATTACTGGGTTTGCTTTTGAAAGGGTAGAAAATAATGTGAGAAAAGGGAAAATGCTGATTTCAACATTTTCTCCTTTGCCAATAATGTTTTTAAAAGCTTTCTTCCTTAGAGTTGTTAAAATTTAGGATTGTTTAGTAAAGGGTTAACAGGTCACTGGGACCAATTAAGTGCTAGTTTGCTTGCCCCTGATTCTCCCATCAAGTAATTTCATAAACATGTACTTCATGTAATAAAACAAATAATTCTTCAATACCATTACTAAATGTTGTCCTACAAATCCACTTTTCAGTACTTTGAGTCCTTTGATTCATGTACTAAACCATAGCATTCACATGACATAAGAATACTAAATAGATTTGTTTCCAAGGTAACATTGGTCCAGCAAACATGATTGACAAGACAAGAAAGCAACAAAAGAGATCATTCAATAGACTGGCAGTTACAGAAAGATGATCCTACAAGCATTGCATTATATCCTTGGTGACACAAAAAACATGGTTAGCAATACCTAAACCTGTCAATCGTTCAAACAAGGACATTACTGTTGTACTTAATGGCGTTTGCAGCCATTAAAGTTCAAGATAAGACAGCAGAACATGAGCAGAATGACCTTTGATCTACACTGTCATCTTTGCAGAGAAATTGTGGAAAAAAGCAACCTTGAAACTATAATTTACCCTTTACCTCACAACCCCAAGTTACAATGACCCTGAGAAAGAAAGCTTTTGAAAACATTGTAGGAAAAGGAGAAAATGCTGGTAACCAGCATTTTCTCCTTTTCCCACAATGTTTTCTAACCTTTCACAGACAGATCACATTATGTTTGCCACATGTATTATGTCGTCGGCAAATCCTTTTAATTTGGACTAGTCTAAAATTTTGTCATATAGTATGGAGTTAAACTGGTCTTAATTCTAGACTGAAATAAAGTATTAAGCAAAAGCACCAGCAAAACAAACTGATCAAGATCTAAATACAAGACGATTGTAGTCTGATCACTGTGTAACTGTTTGTGAAACTTTCTTGTCCTTAACAGCATTGAAGCTGAAAATGCAATAATTTTAATTCTGCTGCTAATTTTACTGGCAAAAGTACAAGTGTAATTCTTTTTTCAACACACTATCGGTTAATAAAATTCATTATTTTCCTTTTTTCCATTCCATGGGAAACATAGAAATAGTACATAAAATCAAGACCCATCCACTTTTATACAAGTACCGGTGGGAAGTTTTAGGCCCAAGTTTTCTTGCTGTGCAGACAGTTACAATGTTACTCCTAACCCTTTACCACACAATCCTATATTTTAATAACAGGGAAGATGGCTTCTGTAAAATTTGTGTGGACATCAGAAATGCTGATAAAATTTTAATATTTTCTACCCTTTTAACTCTTTACCTTACAATCCCGACTTTTAACGACCCTGAAAAGGAAGGCTTTTGAAATCATTGTGGGAAAAGGAGAAAATGTTGGTAACCAGCATTTTCTCCTTTCACATTAAAGTTTGCCGTCTGCAAGTGCTTTCAATTTGGACCAGTCTATAATTTTGTTGTTTGGTAAAGAGTTAAAGACAAGTCTCATCAACTGAGGTATACTCAACTTCTGGTATTCTTTCACAGAACATGCAGTCTGATCTTAGATCAACACTGTCTGCCTTGGCCAGATATTCTGACAAATACATACAGGATATTTGTTTTTTTGGTGAAAGGGCGAAATTTATTTCGAGTGAACATCATCGGTAATATTTTCACGAGTTCCACCCGTGAAAATATTACCTTGTTTTGGAGGGACTTACATCAAAATCCAGTACAGTTCTTTTCGGTAATTCCCCTTGGCGTACCCCCTCTGCATAACAACGCATTACAATATTACGTCATGTGCAAGAAATGTACCATAAATTACGTAATATTTCCATCTGGTCGCACAGGCAAATACCAAGGTAACTAGTGTCTGGGACCTACTGTTTACGCCTTTAATTGAAGAGTTAGAAAATAAAATCGATTTTTTCACTGGGCGTAACCATGAAATATCGAAAAATATTTCACCGATATTTCTCGATAAACTACCAGAAAGCATGAAATAAATCATTGTATTTGCAATATATGACTCTAACAAACTGAGAATGTTCATTCTGTTTATTTTGCAACTCATTTTATTAGGCTTAATAATCAAAATGTAAAAATTGTTCCTTCCATTATTTTGGTCAGAGATGTAAATTGTTTTATTACAAAAAATTATTGAACTTTCACTCATCAATTTTTGTGAATAGTCGGAAATCCCTAAAAGTCAAAACGAAGAAATCTAAGTGGGTTTCATAAAATAAGTTCTCACTATTCATGACTTTCACATGAATATTAATAGGCAAAAGGTATATTTTCTGTATTGTGATAATGACTACTATCCAACCTAGGAATGACCAAACATAATTACCTTTTTCCTGGAAGACAAAATTTAAGACTGGACTGAAAGCATTTTACAGACAACAAAATCAAAGTTGCTCAAACAGTGAAAATAATTTTTTCCTGTGTAAGGTAAGAAAACATTTTGGGTAAAGGAGAAAATGATGGTAAGCAGCAAAAGCCTTCCTCACTGGGGTTGTTAAAAAAAAAAGACTGGTAAACGGTTAGCTCTTCATTCCTGAATAAATAAATTGCATTTTGTCAAAGGCTACAAATACAGTTAGAATGCAAGATCAAGAGAGAGTTCAGTCATAATCCAGAATTATGCAGTGGACAGTGTAGATCAGAGATCAGACTGCACATTCTGATAAGCTTCTGGTGTTGTCTATGGTATGGAAAGAGTTAATGGAACAAAGTGCATGATCCACTAAAACAAACATGACTGGGCAATCTATTAAAAATAATGGGTGTGGAACACTGGGTGCTTACTTCCATATGTTATGTAGAAAGTCTACAGTGGTAATTTGAGAATCATTAATTTCTTAATGTTTCCTAGCAACAGCAGAACAATGACTTCATTCTGTGTCTGACATCAGCAGACTTCATTAATGGTGCACTATTTCACAAGTTATGAAGAAATAATAAAAATTTTTATGACCATGCATGTTCAGTGAGGTATACGTCAGCACTACTTTCTACAAACATTTCTTGGACTCATCATGTTTTCTTTCAAATATGCAATTAATTTGTTCCTATGCACTTAGAAACGCCCACATATATCACTTTACATAACTGCAGGCTGACAAGTTTGTACATCTTCTATTATCATGCACATTCAAGGCTGCATTTTCCGCCACAAGTACAGTAAAAATCAGGATTAGACTACACTGAATATGCATTCTGGTCATGCATTTACATGCCCTTTGGACATATGGGTAACCCCTGTGCAACTGCACATACTTTTTCTCCTTATAGTACTGAAAAATCTCTTTATAACACAACCCCAACTTTTAATGACCTGAGGAAAAAGACTTGAAAACATTTTAGTAAAAAAAGAAAATGCTGGTAACCAACATTTCTTCTTTTCCCACAATGTTTTCTACTCTTTCTGATACTAATCTCATTTTTTTTGCCACATTCAATGTCATTTGCAAATGCTTTCAATGATCATTAGGTAAAGAGTTGATAAATGAAATGGGCAATAACAGTTGGTAAAAAAGTAGTAAAATTTCCTCTCTCTGGAAAGTCCTTGAGTGAAACAATGTGTGACAAAGATTTGAACACGGAATCAGAGGGTAATACAAAGTGCCATATAGACAGGATAAAGAATGGCCAGATATTAGATCTCCTTTTACTGTCCATATTCAGTCATCAAGTTCATGCAATAACTGCATTGGTTATTCCTATTTGATGTTTGGTTTGTAACTTGATTGGTCAGTTATTTTTAACTCTTTACCAAATAACAAAATTTTTAGACTCAATAAAATTGAGAGCAGCTGCAGATAACAAATCATTATTACCATTATTATTATTACTGTTATTACTTTGATAATAGCCCAACTCTAAAAACGTTTATAAAAAGAAAGTATAATGCTTTTGAGCCAGGGCTAACCCTTTGTCACAAACCCGAGTTTTACCAACCCTAAAGAGAAAGGTTTTTGAGAACATTGTGGAAAAAGGAGAAAATGCTGGTAACCAGCATTTTCCCCTTTTTCCACAATGTTTTCTACACTATCGAAGACATGAATGTCATTTGAGCTACATTAACTTGTCATCTGCGAATACTTTCAATTTGGTCAAGTTGAAAATTGTGTTGTTTGGTAAAGACTTAAATGAGATGCATACTTTGGCACAATATGTGACTGCCAAACATTTACATGACATGCAATATTTGGCTGTGACATAATTTAGTTATATTATCATCCTGACAAAGTAATACTTTTTTCATTATTTACCTCTGAAATTATTTGAACTGTCAATAAACATTTCAGCAAAGGGACCAAACAAATATATTTGAATGATCTTCCCAAAATACTGACTTAACTCTTTACCAAACGACAAAATTTTAGACTGGTCCAAATTGAAAGCATTTGCAGATGACAAAAAATTAACGCGACTCAAAAATTGAAATTTGTTCTTGAAGGGTAGAAAACATTGTGGGAAAAGGAGAAAATACTGGGTACCAGCATTTTCTCCTTTTCCCACAATGTTTTTAAAAGGCTTCTTTTTCAGGGCCATGAAAACCAGGGATTGTTTGGGAAAGGGTTAACACAAAATATGTCAGTTTGCCTCTAAACCTATAACACAAGAAACTACACAACTTTTCTGTAACATGTGATGCTAAAAGAATGCAAAAGAAAATGCAACGACAGGCAAAACCCCATCACACAATAAAGCTTCAATGTAAAAACAAGGAAAAAGTGATAGCAAAAGCGTTGCCACACCACTACACATGTGTGACCTGCCAAGATTCCCAGCTTTCTCTTGATCATAGACAGGAACCATGCCAAATCAACAGATTTCTCCCTGGAACTGCAATGACAGATCCCCAGTGAAAAACTGTATTCAATGTCAAATCTCAATTTCAGTGTAGTGATCAGAGGTGAGAAGAACATCATATACAATCATGGTGGAACTTTCTGATTGTTATTCCAGACAGAGTTTTTAACATTCATTAACCCTACCAGTCCTGTCCTTTGCCAAATTTCAAAGGTTAATGACCTCAGACCATCAACCACTCGTAACAATTTCATGCAACAATGGTTCATTTTCTTCTGATATGCCCCAGCTTTGAGTACTTTTTCTCTCAGTTTTGATGAAGATCACAGAGCAGAAATGCATTCTAGTCCCTTACCTGCATGGTCTAATATTTTGTATTCATAAAAAGAAATATAAACCCCCTATTACTCAGATGTGGAGATGACCAAACTTCACGTGATTTTTTTTTCAGTTGGTTGCCATGGCAACCAGTTTTTTCAAGAATCATCTTCTTTGGAAAAAATCTAAAGAGGGCTATAGTAATATAATTTCTGTTAAGTTTGATCATAATTTCTTTATTTATTTCAATGATATGTTTGAAATTGAAGTCAAAATATACATGGAAGCATGACACCAACAAGTAACATAATCTTGCAGCCCTTTAGCAAGTGAAGCTAATAAATCATTGCACACCTATAAAATCTTGTTCATCACATTGATTAACCCTTTCTCAAATAATCAAGAGTTTTAACAACTGTGAAGAAGAGTGAAAAGTGCAAACCAGCATCTTCTCCTTTTCCCAGAATGTTTTCTAATCTTTCAAAGGCAGCTAACACTGCTTCAGAATTTGAACCTGTCAAAAAGTTTGTCTTCTGGTAAAGAGCTAATAAAAAGTATCTCTCATGTTGTACTTGGACAATTTACTAAGAAACAGAAGAAAAACCTTACATTTGTACAACAGATTGTAGGCTCATTCTGTCAGATCAAGGTCACAAGGAAAGTTCACAGAGAGTGCTAACACATTCATGCACCCAAGTAGTATATTTCATTGCTCTCTAGAGACATATTCAAAACCCTCTTCTTAGAGGCTGGTTCATAATCACAGTGTGAGACACAGATTTTCTTCATTCACTGGTAACGGATACATCATCAAGAACACATTACATTACTGCCAAACAATTAGAATTATGCATGTAATTAAATCATTGCTTTTTGAAGTCTTCGAGTTTTTTTGCATTTGGCGGATCTTGGCACACAAATGGTGTCTGAGAAAAAAGAGCACCAGAAAGAAACCAAGAAGTACTATAGAATCAGAATGATACTTTATATAGATTTTAATGTCTTTCTTCAAAATAAAATGTTTCATAGATTTTACAATCGCTCAAAGGTGGCTATTTAGTTTTTATGCAACAAATCACAATTTCTTTTAAAATACCAAAACATACAACTAATTTCATTTTTCTTTGCAACCATAAAAACCATTTGACTCAATAAAAAGACTCAATTTTTGGCATTTAGATAACAAGGTAGCCATTTTACGATCAGTCACTCCGATTATTTCCATTACACCAGATATGATGTCATCATACTCATTTGAATATGAATCCTTGTAATCAATGTATGTCATTGATCAATTGACATTTCCACAAGTCTTTGCAAAACTTTGGTACAAAATCTGAAACTACCTAAAGCACCTACATAGCCCATTAACGAAATACCATTGAATCTTTTTTAACTTTGTATTTCTTTTTTAACTGATGAATTGCCAGCTATCTGCTTACTTCATTCAGTGATAGATCACATTTTTTAAGTTTGGTAAGGTTTTCAAAATCTTATAAGTTCCCTTTACCACACAATCCCGACTTTTAACAACCCTAAGAAAGAAAGCTTTTGAAACCATTGTGGGAAAAGGTCAAAATGCTGGTTACCAGCATTTTCTCCTTATCCCACAAAGTTTTCTACCCTATCATAGAAAAAATGTGTCATTTGAGCCACTATGAAATTGTTGTCTGCAAATGCTTTCAGTCTGGATAGGTCTAAAACTTTGCTGTGTGGTAAAAGGTTAAATGCCAGTCTACTCAATCCTGATTGTCTGAGAGGTGGCCATCAAGTTTTAACTATGGCTGTAAATGAGTTTATAGCTTACTGGTCTGACAAGTATAATAAGAGGATATATGTTGAAAACTTACTTTACTCTGATACATGGACAACATGAGCAGCTGATTTTACTAGCACTGGAGTATCTGCAAAAATAACAATTAAACTGAGATAATTACAGACAGAAAATATATGTCGAGAATTCAAACCTATATTAGACCTTATTTAAGCCCCAGTTTCACAACTACAGCTGTCTTTGAGGCTAGTGTGGATTAAGATCAGACTGCACAAAGCATGCAGTCTGATCCTTGAGCTTCACTGTCCACTTTGCTAGTCAAGAACAACCTAGTTTTTACTTGCACTTATTTGGAACTTATTTCCATTCGGTTCACTATTTAAGTATCATAGCTTTACACGGTGTAGTTTCCACAAGAGAATCTTGAAATTTTCCTTAAAAACCTTTGCAAAGTGTGTGAACTCCACTGCCCTCTTGCCCCTGAGTATGGCCATTTTTGACCAAAACAACATTATTTGAAAAACTTAGATAAAAAATGTTCCTTTTCAGCAATATTTCAAATAGTAAATACTCCTTCAAAACTGAGAAAGCACCTTGCACAACTATAGCTGCTTTTGCGGCCAGTGTAGATTTACATCAGACTTCACACTTTGTGCAGTCTGACCTTTGATCTAAACTGTCAGCTTTGCTGACACACTACAGAGTAAAGCCATCATAATATTACAATAATTTTGGAATTATTTCTAAACTGAAAATGTTGGTTGGGTTTATTCTGCAATCATAGGCTTAACACAAAATTTAAGCCAAGTCCATATTGAAAGCATTTGTATAGGACAAATAATATGTAGCTCAAATGGTGATTTCTGTCTGTATTAGGGTAGAAAACATATTGGGAAAAGGAGAAAATGCTGGTTACCAGCATTTTCTCCTTTTCCCATAATTTTTTCCAAAGGCTTCCTCTGTCAGGGTTGTTAAAACTTGGGTTGTGTGGTACTGGGTTAACAAGATGAATCAAACCTAAGCTTTCAAAAAACAGAGACAGTCATGTAACAGTAGAAGGCAACCATTCTTATCGCCACAAAACACTCCTGTTCAGAGGAGCTCACTGTACATACACTGTAGCCTGTTTCAAACATCTCTCAATCATCAGCAACATTGTTTATCTTCAACAATAGCACATAATGTTTCTTCAGGAAAAAAACATAGCCATTATCTTGGTCTTGTTTTCTGAAGGGCTAAAAAAAATTCTACCTAGAGCATAAATCTACCCTATTTCTTCACATTGATTTCATTCCAAGTTACACCTACACTGCATTTGTAAAAGTTCATTCAGATACATAAGAACAGATTAGGAGAGACCAAGGACAGTATTGATTCTTTAGTTGGAAACTGAAAGTGAATGAATGAATAAATGAATGAATGAATGAATGAATACTATTTTATCGCGCATCAACACCTAAGGACACTTGACACAGAGACTTCACAATAATTGATTAAACATTTTAATACCGCAAGTTTATATTGATTAACTGTTAACTTCTAGTCTCCAAGAATGTTGGACAAGACTTAAGAGCTGTGCCATGTTATATTATTAGTTATGTTATGTGGCTCAAATAGTGAAAATTGTCTTTAAAATGGTAGAATAAACTGTTGGAAAAGCAGAAAGGCTGATTTCCAGCATTATCTCCTTTTACGACTATGTTTTCAAAAGCCTTCTTCCTCAGGGTCATGAAAACTTGGGATTGTTTGGTAAATGGAGGGGTTAAAAGCTGTTCTGCATAGAATTTCTCACATGGCATCAGATGGTGCAGATCCAGGATCAGTCTACATGTTCTGTATACTCATGTAAAGATAAAGATTAGAGTGGACAGAACATGCAGTCTTATCTTCACCTTGAGAATCTGTAAGATCAACTAAAGTTGCCCTTGTATCTAAGGTCTCTTTACAATCTGTAACAGCAACCAAGGTTGCCCTCATATCTAAGGTCAATGCCAAAAAATCTCAGGTAAGAACAAGTGAAAGCCTATGGATTATAAGCCTTTCATTTCCAACTTTTCCAGTTCCTATGTAACATAATCCAGATCTCACCAGAACACATTAAGTGTGGCTAAACACTCTGTTAAATCTATTAAAAACAACCATTCCTCTAAACATATGTCAGAAGTGTTTTTTCTCGAAATCATTTTGTTAATTAGTGATTTACCGTAATGTTTCTAACTAATCCATGCCAAGCATACAGTCATAATAATTAACCTTTTCTCTTCACTTAGCATTGGCATTGGCAGCAACTAGCTTTGAAAAACATTGCGATGCATGTAAAAGTTGGTGGGTTTTTTTTTAACCCTTTACCAGACAGCAAAATTTTAGCTTTGTCCAAATTGGAAACATTTGCAGATGGCAGTTTCAGTGTGGCTCAAATTGTGCAATTTTTCTCTGATAGGGTAGAAAACATTGTGGGAAAAGGAGAAAATGCTGGTTACCAGCATTTTCTTCTTTTCCCACAATGTTTTCAAAAGGCTTCTTTCCAAGGGTCGTTAAAAGTCAGGATTGTGAGGTAAAGGGTTAAACTGGTATATCTTTACCTAACAAGACAAGTTCAGACTTGTCCAAATTAAAAGAATGGTAGACAACTATGCAGATGTAACTCAACTGATGTGATTTGTCTTTAAGTAGGTATAAAACATTGTGGGAATAGGAGGAAATGTTGGTTATCAGCATATTCTTCTTTTCCCACAATGTCTTCAATAGCTTCATTCACAGTGTCACTGAAAGGTTGGATTGTGTGGTAAACGGTTAAAGTACCAAATAAACCCAACATACATTTTCAGTCCAGAACAGAAACTCTAACAAGTGTAAACTCAAGGTTGGTTTTGTCAAGAAAAGCAGACAGTGCATATCAAAGATCAGACTACACATTTTGTGAAGTCTAATCTTGATCTACACTGGCTGCAAAGGTAACAAAAGGAGTTGAGGGCACTTCAAAAGTAAATTAATTAGATGTAAAAATTTATTCTCATTCTCTATGTCACAATGTTCCCTGCATTACCACAGCACTGGTAAGACCATTTTGACCATATTTTTCATATGCAGTCTTCTTTACCATTCACATCTTTTATCCAAACAATCCAGAATTTTAACACTTACAGTGTTGAATTAATATAATGGACCGCTTCAATTATGAAAAGAATCCACAGTACCAAATTTTCATTGTTGTTATGGCAAGAAAATGTAACAAAGTAGCAAACAGTGTAGATCCAAGATCAGACTGCACGTTCTGTGCAGTCTGATCTTGATCTACATTGTCTGCAAAAACAACTTAACTCGGTTCCAGCGCTTTATGGGTTAACAATTCTGCAGAAGGCTTTTGAAAGCACTGCACTGCTTGTCCTACCATGTTTTCTAACTTTGTCAAAGACCAAACCTATAACATTACATCCAATTTATCATCTACTCATGCTCTGAAAGTAGTAAGATCACAAATTTTGACCTCTAGTTGAGATTACATAATTGAAATGAAATATGTTAACCATTTACCAAACAAGCTGAGTTTTTGTAGTGATCCAAAGTAAGAAAGCTTTAGAAAACACTGTAAGACAAGGAAAAACTGCTAGTACCCAACATTTTCTTCCATTTCCCACAATATCTTCCACTCTTCCAATTCTAAGCAAATTGAAACATTTGATCCATGCTTAGTTTGTTGTCTGCAAATTCCTTCAATTTCAGCAGCCAAACCCCAGTAGCTCAGTTGGTAGTGTACAGGACTTCAGAAGAGGAGATCGTGGGTTCCATCCCTGGCTCAGCCAATTCCTTTCCGAGGATTGATGATAGTCATTGCGACAGGAATTATTCCTCTCTCACCGCTGACCATTGCTTTGACGATGGCTATGTGGGAAAGCAGCCAGTTGCTTGGAAAGAAAATTATGTGGAGTACTGGTAAAAGAAACCCCAGGAAAGCATGGATAGGTGCACTAGCTGCCGCGACATAACTGAAACAATGTTGAAAATGGCATTAAACACCATACAATCAATCAATCAATTTCAGTAAGTGAAAAAATTTGTTGTTTACCTTTTACCACATAAAACAGAGTTTTAATGACCCTAATGGTGAACGCTTTTGGAAAACATTGTGGGAAAAGGAGAAAAATCCTGGTTACAAGAATTTTCTGTATTTCCTACAATCTTTGCTACACTTCCAAAGCCAAATCCTAACATTTGATCCACATTTAAATTATTATCTGCATATACTGTCAATTTGGATATTGTCTAAAATTTTGTTGTTTCGTTCAAAATTGAAGGGATAACTTTCTGGTTACCAGCAAAAGTACTCCTGTTCCAACAATGTTTTCAAAAAGCTTTATTATTTAGGGTCCTTTGGTACAGAGTTTACGTTAATTTTCAGGAAGTAAAAAGTTTAACTCCCACAGAACTTGATGCCAAAAATAAGTCTAATAATTATGCCATGATGTGGATGTTTTATTGGCAATGTAAACACCCATAATTCTGTCTGTGATGGGAACAATTAAACGATAATAACTGTAACATTGTTGTCATGTATTGGGTCCATTTATCAAACCGCATCTGCATCGAAAGGTGTCTGGAAAGCTCATTTTAGTCTCTTCAACATTCTTGTGTGCCTGTACAATTTACAAAAAAAATGACGATACCAGAACAAAATGTTTATTATCTATAACATGCTATTACACGACATAATTTATAAGTTTAAACATCCCAGAAATCTTCAGCTTTGGAAAAAATTGTGTGACAAGGAATACGTGCTTGTTACAAGCATATGTTCTTTTTCCCACACTATTTACAATATTTGTATTTCATGTTCCCCTAAAGGACTTCTGTTTTTGAGCAACTTAAAATTTCTTGTCTATAAAATACTTTCTATTTGGTCTGGTCTAATTTTTGTTTGTTTTGTATACTCTTTACCATACAATCCTGGGTTTTAACCCTTTACTACAAAATGCCAACTTTTAACGACCCTGGGAAAGGAGTCTTTTGAAAACATTGTGGAAAAAGGAGAAAATGCTGGCAACCAGCATTTTCTCCTTTTCCCACAATGTTTTCTACCTGATCAAAGAAAATTTGCACAAGATGAGTGACATTGAGATTGTCGTCTGCAAATGCTTTCAGTTTGGACCAGTCTAAAATTTTGTCGTCTGGTAAAGGGTTAACTATCCTGAGGAAGAAGCATTTCAAGAACAATGTGGGCAAACAAATTACACAATTACCACACAACCCTTAGTTTTAACAACCCTGGGATATTAGTCTTCCAAAAATATTGTGGGAAGAGAAGATAATGTTGGTAACCAGCATTTTCTCCTTTTCCCACAATGTTTTCTAACCCTGAAACAAATCCAATCATTTGAGCAACATGTAATTTGTCATCTGCAAATGTTTTCAATTTGGACCAGTCTGAAATCTAGTTGTTTGTTAAAAAGTAAGTAACAAATTAATGAACAGCTCTCTCAGGTTACAGGTTACATGGACATAATAAAATGGTGTGATAAGTGATTGTCAGTGACCCAAGAGTGGTCTAGTGAAACTGTATCAAATTAAGGTCATCATTGGTTGTTCTAAAATCCAGGCCATTGAAATCAAAGCATTGCAAGTAATGCCAGACAATAGGATGCACATTTAATCACTGAAAACCATACATCAAGGACACTGCCCTGTTGAACCCTCTCACTTTTATCAGCTTCCAATAGTGATAAGCTATCAGATGTCATAAATTCTATCATTCAACCATTTAACACACAATATCCAGTTTTAACGTCCCTGAGGAAATAGCCTATTGAAAACCTTGTGGGAAAAGGAGAAAATGCTAGTAACCAGCATTTTCTCCTTTTCCCACAAGGTTTTCTACATTTCCTACACTTTTTATCATCATTTCAGCTTGATCTAATTTGTTGTCTAAAATGCTTTCAATTCGGACCAGTCTAAAACTTTGTCTTTTGGTGAAGGTTAACAAATTTACAACAAAATCCAAATTTTCAAACACGCTTAGAAAGAAGCTTTCGAAACAAGAACTGTCATCAGGTAGCACAGCTCTCCTGGAAAAGTTTATTTTTGGGGTTGTCAGTGCTTTGAAACAGCAACAGGGTCCCAGCCTCAATCAGAAGACCCAACCAACTCTGCCTTCTGGGTTAATGCAATAGCTTTTCTTGGACTTTGTCTGGGGTGGGGGGGGGGGAATTGTCTGTGACTTTGACTTTTTGGCCACAGGCATGGCCAGCTGCATAGCTGAAAAAAACTGTGGACCTTAATCTGTCATTGTACTAAGCCTTTACCAGGCAATCCTGACTTAACGACTCTATGGAAAAAGGCTTTGGAAAACACTGTAAGAAAAGGAGAATATGCTGGCAACAAGCATTTTTCTTCTTTTCCTACGATGTTTTCTACCCTTCCAAAAGCAAATTTCAAATTTTGAAAATTCTTAATTTTGTCATCCTGCAAATGCTTTCAGTTTGGAAATGTGTAACATTTTGTTGTTTGGTAAAGACTTAAAATCGTAATAATGTTGCTGATATTCTGATATCAATGCACTTATATCAAGTTTCTTTCTTAGTAGCATTGATCTATACCCTTCAGCTGCTTTCCAAACAATGCTTCAATACGTATTTCTCCATTTACTGGTGGTAAAAGAATTTGAAGATATGAAAAGGTTACACAAGCCAGACACATTTTACAGAATACAAGACTGCTGTAACAAGGCCTAATCCAATATAAAGTTAACCCATTCTAGCTCCAGTGTAAATATTTTAATCTTTTGCCCTGAAGCTATCCTAGGATCAAAGGTTGACAAAAATTGAAATTTTATTGTTGCAATAAGAATTTAATGATTTTATTGTATTGTAACAGGTATGTGGCACAGCCCTGACTCAATTACCTTCGATGACCCTTCTCTCTGTCTAACCATCCATTTCATGATTATTACACATCATCGCTGATCCTTTGTCAATTACATTACCTGTAGGCTTTATTCACTCAGTGTTATATGCTGGACAGCGACAAGAAAGGAAAGTTTGCCTCTGCATCATGTAGAGAGTATAGGAGGAAAATGAGAAATTGCTTAAAAGAATGGATAGCTTATTTTTCCACATTATTTACTACAGCAACATAGAGATATGTACTATCATAATTGTGGTTTAACCCTCTACCACACAATCCAGAGTTGTAAAAACCCTGTGGGAGAAGGCCTTTGAAAGAAATGTGGGAAAAGGAGCTTTTCCCACTATGTTTTCAACATTTTCAAGGCCAATTTTCACTCTTAAGAACCAGATAGGACTTGTCGTCTGCAAATGATTTGAATTTAGAGAGGTCTGAAATTGTCATGTGATATAGAGTTAAGGGTAACAGCATATCGAGTATACATGATGGAAAACTGAACAGATTTAAAAAAGAAATTGATGGCGTAATTTCTTAAAATTCTTTCTGGATTCCATCCAAATTTAATAGCGGTGTTGTAGTCCTTAATGAAATAAACAATTCCTGCGATTTTCCAAGAAACCAGACCATTATTGTGGACTTTAGTGTAAACAAGAATAAATCATCAAAATGTTTCCTATTTGGCCTACAACACGCGAAAAGGGGCATTCGGACATTTGCGTAAAGTGACGTCTCGGATCAGCCTGGCTAATCCCAGATGGCACTTCATGACTACATTGGACTTTGTCCTTCAGTAGACATGCGCAAAACAGAAAATTACATGAAAACGGAAAGTGTCGTTTTGGATCAGCCTGCGCAGACTGCGCAGGCTGATCCGAGACGACGCTTTACGCAAATGTCCGAATGCCCCTTTTCGCATGTTGCAGGCCATTTGTAAACCTATGTATTTCTTCATTTTCAGTAAGGATCAAGTCAGTAACAAAACACAATCTTTATGAGCCATGCTAGCTGTGCAAAGTGGGTTTGATTATCTGCAAAACAGTATTGACCCAGTTCATGCAGGCTGAAACAGATCAAAACTTTTTGCTTTTGGTAAATTTTCTCCATCTTCAAGGACCATTCTACATCAGGATTCAGTGGGTCTGGACCGCCATTACAAGCTTAATGGCTACTTTTCCTTGTTAACGTCTGAATTTCCACCATTTTCAATGGGGTTTCAAGATTACTTACATGAACCATAAAGTACAGTAAGACACACACTGGTGAAAAGAGAAAATGTTGGTAACCAGCATTTTCTCCTTTTCCTACAATAGTTTCTACTCTATCAAAGACAGATATCATCATTTGAGCAATATTTATTGTGTCATCTGCAATTGGTTTCAACTTTGTTTAGTCCAGAATTTTGTTGTTTGCTAAAGAGTTTGATGATTCCTGTAGAATTCCATAATTCAAGGAGTAAGCAATCAAAGATTCACTCAACTTTACCTGCAGATTTTAAAATAAAATTATATCCTTTGGTTAATTCAAATTCCAAATGTGCTGAGATAGGTATTTCCATCAAACAAATGTGCAGACTTTGATCTGGAATTCATGGTGAAATCTTAACCTCTTTTGTATATACTGCTAAACTCTTTACCATGCAACAAAATTTTAGATTTGTCCAAATTCAAAGCATATGCAGACAGAAAATCAAGGGTGGCTCAAATGATAAAATCTGCCTTTAATTGTGTAAAAAATGTTGTGGGGAAAAAGGAGAAAATGCTGGTTACCAGCATTTTCTCCTTTTCCCTCAATGTTTTCAAAAGCTTTCTCAAGGTCGTTAAAACTCTGGATTGTGTGGTAAAGGGTTAAACCTTTATCAGACAACAAAATTTTACAATTTTCCAAATTGAAAGCATCCACAGACAACAATTCAAAAGGGGCTATTTCTTTCTTATGCTGAGACTTGAAATTTCTTGTATAACAACAATAAATAAAACTAAGTATATTTTCTTTGAATCTGTACAAGCTGTATGGTTATATTGGATAAAATGATGCAATTTTGGGTATTTAACCCTTTAGAAAAACGACAAGCATTTGCAGTCAACAATTTCAATGTGGCTCAAATGATGTGAAATGTTTTGTTTAATAGGTAAGTAAACATTGTGGGGAAAGGAGAAAATGCTAGTTACCTGCATTTTCTCCTTTTCCCACAATGTTTTCAAAAGGCTTCTTCCTCAGGGTCGTTAAAAGTCTGCATAATGTGTGGTTAAGGGTTAAATAATAATATGATCCTTTTGCAATTGATGTCTAATTTTATTACATCAAATAATATGATATCATCATACTAATTTGAATATGAATTCTTGTAATCGACACAATCATGTTTTTGATCATGTGACATTCCCACAAGCCTTTGCAAAACTCTGGCTCAAAAATCTAAAAATACCTGAACAGGCTACCTAGCCAATAAAGGAAATACTATTGAAAAATATTTGGTCCAACTTTTGTCATTCTTGTTTATTAATGATTTGCTAGCTACTTTTTCCCCATTGTTTTTAAAGCCCTTCTTCCTCAAGGTCACTAAATTTTGGACTGTGTGGTAACAAGTCAAACCTTTACTAGACAATTTCTTTTTTCAATGGCTTTTCCCACAATGTTTTGTACCCTTCCAAAAACAAATTTCAATTTTTAAGACACATTTTTGTCATCTGCAATGCTTTGAATTTGGATTAGTCTAAAAGTTTTGTTGTTTGGTACAGAGTTAATAACCTCATGTTAGAATTCATACCTTTTATTGTTTGTATTATCCACTCAGGTTTCTACTTTAGCATTCCTCTTGAACGCTGTAGAAGAATCCTGATTGGATAATCAGCCTTCTAAAAACACAGTGTAAACATTATGGATTCTCAAGTGAGAACAGCTTTTCTACAACTTGATCTGGATTCATAGTCACCAATCATTCTTAAGAACATTCTTAGTCTTGTTCTCTAAGATTTTTCAAACACTGAAGTAACACAACTTCTGACTGGCTAAACCAAATGGTTAAGCCAATCAGAAGTTGCGTTAGTTTCTTAAATTTACAATTAAACTTGGAATGAAATGAAGAATGATTGGTGAATATGGACCCTGATCAACTCCTTTGGAAAGGGACAGGAATGGGGATCTTAGAGTGATATCAAGGGTTTTCTAAGCCAAGTGATCTAGTTTTAGACCCAGAAAGGCAAAATTTTGTACTTGTCACAAATTCTTTCCTACAACTGAAAAACTTCACAGATTTTCATTGATATTGTGGCAAACATAAATATCCTTGGCAAAGATACAAGGTTTTGAAACGGGCAATCATCTAAAACACTGTTGAAGTTAGGGGAAAAAAAAATCTTAAAAATGCCTTGACATTACTAACCATTACCCATGTAATCATGAATTCTTTACAGTATATGGGTTACATAGCTGACAATGGAATAGACAGTGAACAATCAAGGTAAGATTTTCACATTTTGTTTAGTCTCATCTTAATTTTCACTGTCTTCAAAAGTACATTTAGAGTGAATTTGTCCTAATCATGTTAGGTTTTATTCCACGTTAACCCTTTACCAAACAATCCTGCGTTCTGACAAGCATGAAGAAAGCTTTGGTTAGACATAATGGGAAAAGTAGAAAATACTTGACACCAAGTTTGGTTACAAGTAATGCTTTCTGCATTTTCAAAGACAACAATCACCATTTTGTGCTTTCACTTATTTGTTCTTTGCAAATGGTTTCAATTTGCAACATTCTAAAAATATGTTGTCTGGTAAAGAGTTAACTCTTTACCAAACGACATAATTACAGACTGGTCCAAATTGAAAGCATTTGCAGATGACAAAATAAATGTAACTCAAAAATTGAAATTTGTTTTGGGAAGGATAGAAAACATTGTGGGAAAAGGAGAAAATGCTGGTTACCAGCATCTTCTCCTTTTCCTACAATGTTTTCAAAAGGCTTCTTTCTCAGGGTCATTAAAAGTTGGGATTACGGGGTAAAGAGTTAACACCATAAGCATAATACCTGTAACTGCACCAGCCCTTTTCCCCAAATTCCTGAGCTTTAACTACTTTCAGCAAGAAGGCTTTTGAATACAATTTCGGAAAAGTAGAAAATGCTGGTAACCAGCATGTTCTTCAAGTTACACAAAGATTTCTACCTTTTCAAACACAATTTTCATAATTAGTGCAACATTTAATCTGTTGTCTGCAAATGCTTTGAATTTGGACGAGTCAAATTTTTTCTTGCCGGTAAAGAGCTAATCTGTTGTCTGCTAAGGCTTTCAATTTGCAACACTCTTAAAACTTGTCGTCTGGTAACCCTTTTTCAACCGACAAAAATGTAGACCTTTCCAAACTGAAAACATTTGCATACAACAAATTGTATGTAAATCAAATAATTTGTTTTTGAAAGGATAGAAAACATTGTGGGAAAAGGAGAAAATGCTGGTTACCAGCATTTTCTCCTTTTCCCACAATGTTTTCAAAAGGCTTCTTTCTCGCCATTAAAAGTCTGGGCTGTTTGGTAAAGAAATAAAGAGTTAACTCCAGAAGCATAATATCTGCATTAAGTGGCTGCAGGGTGTTAAGTCATCAGAAGTCTCTATAAGAATATTTATCCCCATCTTATGACTTAGATCAAAGGAATAAAAGAGAAGGAAAACAAGAATCATTACTGGATGAATCTTTGAAAATATGATGAAAACCAAATGGTTTTCTGGAATGGTATCAAGAAAAACGCTTCCTCAAATTATCCTGACTTGTAACAATTCACTGCATGATATCTCAGAATTTTTCCAGAGCATGAGTATGGGCACAGACTGCACAATTTGTTTAAAAGTTTTCCTTCGTACAAGTCTTTACCAAAAAAGAAGGCCTTGACATTGCTCATTTGAGATTCAGTAAGTCTATGCGGATAATGAACCCTCGCAAGAGGATGTTCTTTATTGTACTGGACATGTGCTGCATACTGAAAATCTAAGTTTTAACCCTTTACCAAACAATCCCTGGTTTTCACAACCCTGAGGAAGAAGCCTTCTGAAAACATTTTGAGAAAAGGAGAAAATGCAAACCAGCATTTTCTCCTTTTCCCACAATGTTTTCTACTCTCTGAAAATCAAGTTTCATCTTTAAAGTCATCTTTATTTGGTCGTCTGCAAATACTTTCAATTTGGACAAGTCTAAAATTTTATCGTTTGTTAAAGAGTTAAGTCTTATAGGACGAAAGATGGTACCTTTTAAATTTTCTTTCTGTGGCTGAATAAAACATCTGTTCCACAAAAGAGTGGTTATTTTTCAACCAACTAATAAAAAATGGAATTATCATGGCCGTGATGCCACAAAAAAAAGTTATATAGGCTACATTCATATAGTTTTCATGACAATATCTTTTTAAGCTTTTCTTCAATAGCTGTATAAAACACCTCTCTGAGCCTTGGACAAGGCTGTTATTTGCCTCAGCTACTATTTCAAAAACTTTGGTAGAATGTTATCAGGTTATACTTAAATACTGCTCTATCTTAGCTGTTCTAAGATAGGACTAGATCTTAAAAGTTTTTCAAATAACTCCACTGTGCTGCATGTGACTCCTGTAGCATGGCCATGTTGACATAATTTATGACAATAAGGCAAAATTTGTACTACCATGATAGGGTTAACCAGAATTTCTCCTTTTCCCACAATGGTTTTTACTCTGTCAGAAACAATTCTTATCTTATGAGCCAGGTCATCTGCATATGCTTCCAAGTTGGAAAATTGTCTAAAATATTATCTGGTAAAAGGTTTAACACTGATTTTTCTTTGTCTGATATTAGCCAAATGTGAATATGGACCCAGTTCAAGACCAGAAGTTCTAAAAATGCCAGAAAAAGTTTTTGAAACAAGATTTTCTCGTTCATTATCTTTATGACAAATAAATTACCCTAAACACGTCTTTCCTTCAAACAAAATTTTTCAATGATGTATCAGGGTTGCAGGTATGGCAAGGATGTAGCATTGGTTTTTAACAAGTTAAACACATGTTTTTTGTTTACGTCATCACTGTAATCAAATACAAACATTACAAAGTTTTCATGATCGATATCATAAAAAATCTAAGTACCAAAAGATCTAAGTTCTGTCTCATCTTAAACAGAATATAGTATCAGAGGTATCATTCAAGATTGGTTCAAGGCAAACCCTGCCATTTTATCTCCCCATCTTCCTCCAAAGAACAAAGATTTCCTGGTAAGGGCCATTGTAGATTACAACTAGGTCTATGTTCTCTATCTCAATCACTCATCAAGGAACAATAAAGCAGCATTTGAAATTGACTGTATAAACCCTTTAGTTTGATTACATTTTTGTGGTCCCCTAGCTTCTGGCTGAGACGGCTTTTGTATTACTCGAGTAAAATGTGAAATAATTCACAAAATAACTCATATCTATCTTTGCAAACAAGAAGAGAAATGTCATGGTGATAACAAGTTAGTGGATCTAAAAATCATGATATGTCAACATTTTAAATGCATGCTATTGTATAGGATAACTTTCAGCAACAGGTGATGAATACAATTCAAATTCTACATTCCAAGTAGTAAATGAAATGGCTTTATTCTTGAAAATCAGTAAAGCTTGGTCTTTTGGTACATGGTTATCAACAACAAACACAACTTTAGCTCATTTAAGGATCATTTCATACTGCCTAGAATCTGATGCTTGATTTAGGATCTAAACTGTCCAATATTTTACATGAAGTATTGTGACCAAAATAGCAATTGTAATATCTGGGATATTTTTTACAGACTTAAAATCTCCATACCATTTTCAATGAATTTGGCACTGTTTGCTGTAAGAACTAGCCTATCCCCATGGGTTTGCAGCTGATTGGAGAAACCACAAAATTTGAAGAACCTTAAACTGAGTGCAAATTGATGTAAATGCATGTGGGAACATTTGTTGCTTTCAGCAAAGCATTTGGTACTGTGTGCTGTAAGTGTTAATTGCTTTTTGTAGTTAATTCCAACATTTAGTTGTCCATAAACACAGATTCTGTTGTGCTTTCTTACAGGTTCAATGCACCCAAAAGAATATCATTTAGTTTTCCTATGACATTAACAGTGCAACTGACATTAATTTATCTTCCCCTAAGTAGACCTAGATTCCACTGACTTTTTACCAGAAGATAAATCTTCAGACCTATCCAAATTTAATGCATTTGCAGACAACAAATAAAACGTAACCCAAAGTCTGAAATTTCTCTTTGGAGGTGTAGAAAACATTGTGGGTAAAGGAGAAAATGCTGGTTACCAGCATTTTCTCCTTTTTCCACAATATATTGAAAAGCATTCTTAGGGTTATAAAGTTGTTCAGGATTGCCTGGAGCAGGGTTAAACTTTTACCAAATGATCACATGTTTTTATGTCCTTGAGGAATGATACTTATAAAGAGTAAAGAGGCAAAAGGAGAAAATGCACATACTCCTTTCCCAACAATGTTTTCAAAAGCCTTTTCCCAAAGGATCTTTAAAACTTGGGATTATTTGGAAAAGGATTAATCATCCAATCCAAGGCTTTCTTACACCTAAATAAGATCAATCCACTGGCTTTTTCTTCAACAGTATAATTCAGACATAAGGGTTTTTCCTTATCTGGTTGTGAAACACAATACTAATTGAAATGTTGATCTTACTTGGGACACTGAAATACAATACACTTCCATTTCTTTTATACAGAATTCTGCAGTTTGTAACAAACCTTTATGTAAACTCTTTCAGCTTTTGATGTTTGCCATACCTGAATGAAAGCTTGACTGGTTCTTTATTGACAGCATTAACTCTCCTGCAGTCAACCTAATCAATCCCACTTTTCTGAGGCCTAAAAAATTCTCAATGCAAAATGGATGATGAAGTTTAGTCATGTACTAGCACTCAGGTTGCCAATGGTATAGATCTTAAATCAGACTGCAAAAGTTATTGAAGTTGCCGTTGGTAGTACAATAGTCAGAGGCCATGGTGTTTGGAAAGAATAACATAATTATTGATGAATCATTGATTAATCCATTATTTTGACCAAAAAATATCCTATATTTTGCTATCATTACATGCAATTACTTTATAAATCTTCATTTACAAGTCAATTCACAATGTTTAAAGCCTCGTTTACATTTGGTCTGCAATGAGCTTATGGAGCTCATACAATGCCCATATCCCTACAGCTGCAACACTGTTCTTGTACAGATTTATGAGGCCCATAGAATTTATGATTTTGCTTATCTCACACAGTGACAAGTTTTGAATATCACAATGCCATGATCATACAGATGACACAATTTTAGGTCTGATGGTGATTTTGACCGCAAAATCATGGGGCAATCATACGGCCACCCAACCTACTATTGCAAGGTTGTTACATTGTACCAGTGCGTTTTCTTGTGGGGACTCCACAATGACAGAACGATTTCCATACTATCTCCATATGATCACCGTAAAGCTTTGCCCCTATCTCTCACCGAACTGTAGCACAAGAAGTCGCACAACTCATACCAGTATGTAATATTAACATATATCCGAAAGCCACCTATGATGTCTGAAAAATCATACGAAAAATTGCAGATAAATCATATTGGGCCAGTGCAATCTGATCTTGGATCTACACTGTCTACTTTACTGAGATATTCTGTACAAATGAAGCCTTCAAACAGCAGATATTTGCCTATTTTTTAATAAATCCAAAATTTCTAATTTTTTTGTTATTTATGAACTTTAAGGGTTATTTTTTAACAGCCTAAGAGCAGAATTTTGCCTTTTGGGACTTTTCAGTTTCAATTTTTGTGAAACTTTTTGGGACTTATCAGATAAAAAATTAGACTTTAAGATCTATGCTAAAATTTTCTCATATGTCACTGGCACAATTTTCGACTGTCAGTATTTGGGTCCATCTCTCTGAAAAGCAAATAAAATGTTACCTAACAGTCAAAGGGGTTACTTTTAACACTGATAACACCCATTTTCAATAGGATAAGTGAACCCTTTACCTAACATGTTTAAATGATCATGTGGAAAGAGCCCTCTAAAAACATTATGGAAAAAGGAGAAAATACTGGTAACCAGGATTTTCTCCTCTTCTCATGTTTTCTACCTTTCAACAGAGAAAATCCATTATTTCAGCTATACTTAATTTGTCTCCTGCAAGTGTTTTCAGTTTGTGTGAATCTGAAATTTGTCATTTGGTAAAGAGTAATGAGAAAGAGCTGACAAATGAAATAACAAAATGAAGACTGACATTTAGCACCCATGCATTTGATGGAGACATTCTGGGAATTCTTTCCTTCCTCTTATTTCTTGCAAAAACCTTACAACATTTTTATTTCTTGCAAAAATCTTATAACAAGCCATTAAACAAAATGGGCTTTCTTACATTTACAAAAAATCTCAAAATAGCATTTTCCTATATTGTCTTTTTTATGTAGAACTATGTCAAAGGCGGCTTTTGCCCAAACTATGTAAACAGATCCAACATGTAAATCACAGACGAGACTACATGTATGGAGTAGCAAGATCACATCACTGTACCTGCACAGAAGTCCCTGGATCATTGTTAATGATAGCAGAATTCTTGCTTTGTTGTTTTTTGTTTATTAGTACATGTAGTGGCCACCAGTTGCCCCGATGGGCAATGCCACGAAAAGACTGTCTGTTATGTATTGAAGGATTGTTAGTGAAAGATACAGGATGAAACCCTTCCAAAGTTACGCCTATTTTTTCAACATGCTCAGTGTACAGCACAGCACCATCACATGGCACCTACTGTCTCAGCTAAAATAATTTTCAGTAATTTTAGGTGGTCAGTTTTGGGGATCAAACCCACACTCTCAAGTGTTCTGAGATATGACACTCACAAGTTTCATACTCTACCACCTGAGCTATTCAGGCTGGTCAAGCAGGTCATTATACTTCAAAAACAAGAGGGCCATGATGGCCCTGTATCGCTCCACTGGCTATTAAGTAAAAACACTACAAGCCAAACATTACAATATTCAGCAAATTGATTTCAAACACGAGGACATGCAAACATTTTTCTATCTGATCCTACGAGAAAGTTGTGATCCATGGGCAAAGCCAATTTTGATCGCAAAGCTATAATTATTTGAATCCTGGTGGAGGTCCACAATATAAAGCTCCATACCAAATAATTCAGTTCTTGAATGTTATAAACAAGAAGATTTTCAAATTTTTCTCAATGAAAAGCCCTGTAAAACATGAAACCCATGAGACAGGGCTAAATCTAATAGCCTTAGTCTTTATAATGGTTAGTAACATAATGACTTAAGATAGTTTTCATTACAAAAGCCCATGTAAAACTGGTGACCTTGTGTTCCGTGGTGTGGGGACAAACTTGGGTCAAGGACTATAATTTGGGCCCTCCTTGTAGAGGCCCACTAGATAAAGCTACATGCAAAATTTGGTAGACCCCATGGCTATTATTTGAAGGAACTTGGTAGAGGCCCACTAGATACAGCTACATGCCAAATTTGGTAGCCCTAGGCCTTACAGTTTCAGAGAAGAAGATTTTTGAAAATTTTCTATATTTTTCAGTTTTGTTGCCATGGCAACCAGAGTTTTTGAAGGAATAAAATTCTGTCATGGGATTCTGAAGAAGACCATGGCAGGATAATTTCTTTGAAGTTTCATCAAAATTGGATAAGTAGTTTCAGAGATGTTTGAAATAAAAGTTAATGCACGCACGGACAGATGGACGGACGGACCTTCAGTGCCAGTAAAAAACAAGTATATACATCAATCTCAGTTTGAAATATATCTTTTTAACCTATTACCAGACAATCCCTACTTTTGATGACCCTGAGAAAGAAGGCTTTAGAAAAGCATTTTCTCCTTTTCTTACAATGTTTTCTACTGTTCACAAAACAAATTTCAAATTTTCAATCACTTTTATTTTGTCGTCTGCAAGTGCTTTCGATTTAGACAAGCCTAAAATATTATCGTTTGGTAATGAGTTACATGTGTGCTAACAATTGTCATAATAAATCACTAAGATTTTTTTTCAAACTTATTTTATTAATACTTTTTCTAAGCTAGTCATCATCAAACAGTAGACATGGTGTATTAATATGAACACTTCATAGTTTGTAAACACAGTCAGATATGTGGAGGATAATTTTTTGTTTTGGTGTATGATTGAAAATTCTTTTATTGAGTTGAAACAAATGCTAAAAGCTCCCCTTGAGCACGTTGTGCTCAAATGAGCTAAAAAGTTAACATACGGATGGACGCACAATGGACAACGGGCCATAACATAAGCCTGCTGGCCTTCGGCCAGTGGAGCTAAAAAACTTGTCTAGCACCAATCATGTATCACTGCAGCTTGATAATCAAGGGAGGTAAATAGTAACAAACTTTATCTTTCATAAAAAGAGTTATTTCCCTTGATTAATGTTTAAATTGAAGTGACAATATTTTGAAGCCCATGTTAAACTTGTGATCCCTGGAATGAAGGCAATTTTGACCCCAGACCTACTTGCCCAATAAAAAGTCATGTAAAACAAGTTTGCTGAATAAAAGGCCCTGTAAAATATGTGATCCATGACACAGGTTTATCAAGTTTTCACTATAAAAGCCAATGTAAAACTTGTGACCCCTGGTGTGGAGTCAAACTTGACCCCCAAAGTTAAAATTTGGGCCCTCTTGGTAGAGGCCCATTATATAAAGTTACATGCAAAATTTGGTAGCCCTAGGCCTAAATATGGCTATGTACAAGTAGATTATTAAAGTTTCCTTATATAAGACCATGTAGAACTTGTGACCCCCTGGGGTGGGGCTACATTTGACCCCCTGGGCTATAATTTGGGCACCCTTGATAGAGACCCCCTAGATAAAGCTAAATGCAAAATTTGATAGCCCTAGCCCTTATAGCTAGATGCGAAAGATTTTCCTATATAAGCCCGCCCATGTAAAACATGTTACCCCCCGGGACCGAAGTCAAATTTGACCCTCGGCTATAATTTGGACACCCTTGGTACAGGTCCACTAGATAAAGCTACATGCCAAATTTGGTCGCCCTAGGCCCCATGGCTAGGTCAAAGAAGAATTTTAAAGTTCTCCCTATATAAGCCCATGTAAAACTTGTTATATAAGCCCATGTAAAACTTGTTACCCCCGGGCAGGGCCTAATTTGACCCCAGGGCTATAATTTGAACAATCTTGGCAGAGGTCCACTAGATAAAGCTACATGCCAAATTTGGTAGCTCTAGGCCCTATGGCTAGGTAGAAGAGGAATTTTAAAGTTCTCCCTAAATAAGCCCATGTATAACTTGTAACCCCCGGGGCGGGGCCAATTTTGACCCCAGGGCTATAAATTGAAGAAACTTGGTAGAGGTCCACTAGATAAAGCTACATGCCAAATTTGGTAGCCCTTGGCCTTACGGTTTCAGACAAGAAGATTTTCAAAGATTTTCAAAATTTTTCAGTTTTGTTGCCATGGCAACCAGTGTTTTTAAAGGAATTAAATTCTTTCAAGAAATTCTGAAGAGGACCATGGCAGGATCATTTCTGTGAAGTTTCATCAAAATTGGATGGGTAGTTTCAGAGAATAAGACGTTTTAAAAAAAAGTTAACGCACGGACGGACGGACGGACGACGGACAACAGGCCATGACATAAGCCCGCTGGCCTTCGGCCAGTGGAGCTAACAAAGCTTAACTCTTTATCAAATAACAAAATTTCAAATTGGTTAAAATTGAAAGCAGTTGCAGACAACAAATTAAAGGTGGCCACAATGACAAAATTTGTCATTGATAGGTTAGAAAACATGTTGAGAAAAGGAGAAAATGCTGGTTACCAGCATTTTCTCCTTTTCCCAACATGTTTTCAAAAAGCATTCTTTGTCAGGGTCATTAAAATTCGAGATTGTGTGGTAAAGAGTTAAACAGGGAAAAGAGGGGATCAAAATACACAAACTAAAAGTGTTACAATTTGTATGCTTTCAATTTTGTTAAGCCCTTGTGGAGATAAGACTTCAATTTAGGAAATAATTAAAATACAGTTGGTTTTAATCCAATAAATTTGCCAGTAGAAAGGGGCCTAAATTTCATTCTCTTTGAAACACAAGCTGAAATATCTCTCAAAACTTAATGTACATGTTATTTCAACTCTTCACTCCAATCAAGTAAGTGAATAATGTATTGCAGTTCTATGTAACATAAATCTAAAACTCTTCCTACAAATTTCCCAACCTGTTTGAAAAATATTTCAAAATTACAATTTGTCATTGCTTTTGTTCAAAACTCCTTTACCAACAATTTTGGATGAAAACAATTTCTAGTCAAACAAAATGCTTTTTTTTTTGCACTGAAATTTCAAAGCACAGAAATTTGACCTTTACATGTATAAAGCAGGGTTATCTTCTGGCGATGCAAAAAAATGAAGGTTCAAGGTAAAACCACAAACCTTCAAAAATCTAGGAGAATGAATAGCAGATATACAGGACAATGAACAGCAAATATACAGGACAAGGAACAGTAAATATCCAGGACAATAAATAATCAATATCCAAGACAGGGAATAGCAGATATCTAAGACCATGAACAGTGGATAACCAGGACAAGAACAGCACTTATCCAGGACAAGTAACAGTGAATATCCAAGACAAGAAACAACAAAAATCCAGGACAGTGAATGCAAAATATCCAGGACAAGAATCAAATACCCTGGACAATGAATAGTGAACATCTAGGACAATGAACAGAGAATATCCAGGAAAGAAAATACCGTTTTATCTCTTTTTAACGCCCCTGATATGTTACATTTTCTGAAAGGGGGGGGTGATTAATAGAGGTAAAACAACATAGAACTTTCCATAGACAATGATAACATTACCATCCAAGTTTTAGTCAGTACTGACTGCAAAGTAATTGTCTTTTGAGAAACCTGTCTTATCAAATTAGAATATCGATTCTACCGCCTAGATTCATTCTGACATTAAATAGCACTTTTGGGGGACAATGGTCTTTCTTAAAGTTTTCCCAAGTTACTTGAAAAATTTTGTGTTACCTGAAGTTATAACGTTATTGGAAGTGTACCTATATTCGGATAGTCAGGTGCTTATCACATCGATCTGTGATGTAATTAGGGTTATGTTGATGCCCTAAGTTTCTTCCAGCTGATTAATGTTAACTATATCAATTGTCTGATTAGCCCCTTTTTGGTAAGAAAAAAGCTGGGGGTAGTTAATTAGAGGGGGAGCCATGATGACAGACATTACGGTAGCCACTATCAAGGACAATGAAAACCCAAATAATTATGAAGGGCAATTAACAGTCAATATCCAAGACACAAAACAGCATTCAATTATCTGAAACAATGAACAGCAAATATCAAGGACAATCAACGGAAAACATCCAGGACTGCGAGTAGCCAGGATAATGAACAGCAAATATCTAGGACTATGAACAGAAAATATCCTGGACAATTAATACTAAAATCAGAACACTAAACAGGAAATGTCCTGAACAAAGAACAGCAAATATCAACGACAATGACCAGACAACATCAGTCTGGCACAATGAACAGAAAATATCCAGGACAATGAATAGTAAATGTCAAAACAACAAACATCAAATATCTAGGATCCAGGACAATGAACAGTAAATATTTAGAACAATTAACAGCAAATATACAGAATAATGAAGGGTAAATATACTGGACACTGAACAATAAATATCCAGGACAAGAAACAGCAAATTTCCTGAACACCGACGCTTCAATGAACACATAATTAATATATCCAGGAAAAGGAAGTGAGAATATCCAGGACAATGAACTGCAAATATCGAGGACAAGTTACAGTAAAAATAGTGAATACCATTTACAATGGACAGCAAATCTCCAGAACAATGAGACATGCCAACTAATGATTGGCGCTTCCAGGAAGGAAACATGAATACATGACACAAAGTTCCAAATATGACGGCACAAAAGGAGCAGTCTGATCTTTGATCTACACTGTCCACTTTGCTGAAATAGAACAAGAAAAAAACGCACATGAAATTATTCTATACTGAAAAAGAGCATTCGGTTTATTCAGCGCTTTAAGAGTTAACTGTCTTTATTAAGACATCTTTAAGCTCACACAGGATCCACATCCTACTATAAAACTAAAGGTTCTCCAGAAAAACTATTATGGAGAGATGCATATACCTTTACTATACATATTATTATCAGACATATCAGAAAGTATCTCTAAGAAAAAGTATTCTGACTGAAAACAAGATTCTGTTTTTCAACCAGTCTGAAAACTATGTTGGAAATGGATAAATTGCTTGTAACAAGAAATAGCTTTTTCCCAACATGTAATATGTATTCCAAAAGTGTTGAATGAAGGGGCATAATAAGTTATATTTGTACAGTATTGGGTTTTAAGGATATGTCTGTTTGTTGTAGACACACCATTTTGTCATGGGTAAACAATATACTCTTGTAATTTACACAGCAATATTTCTCTTATTTTCACAGAATTCTATCAGAAAACTTTGCGAAAAATGCCCAGAAGACAACAAAATTGATTCGGATAGATGGCTGCATGAAACGAAATAGAAATATTTCACCCAAAGTTACCTATAAAACAAACATTATCTCACAAGGCGTAACTGAAACATTGCAGCAAAGTTGATATAAAGGTGTTGAGACAGAGTAAAGAGCTTGACAAACATGAAACTCTGTCATACAAGCTTTTATTTAACATCACCAGAGGAATAATATTTGACAAACTCTTACTTTTCATCCTGTTCATTGAGGGTTCAGTTCAATGGAAACCAATACATTTTAACATCCAGTTATAACAAATGACCTGCATTACGAAGTCAGTAATTAACTCTTTACCAAACCATAAAATCTTAGACTTGTCCAAATTGAAAGCACTTGCAGGTAAAATTTATATGTGGCTCAAATGATGGAATTTTTTTTGATAGGGTAGAAAGCATTGTGAGAAAAGGAGAAAATGCTGCTTACCAGCATTTTTTCATTTTCCAACAATGTTTTTAAAAGGCTCCTTCTTAGGGTTGTTAAAACTTAGGATTGTGTAGTAAAGGATTAATTTGGTAATCTTTTCAGACATGACTCATTGCCGGTTACCAGCTTTTTCCATAATGTTTTCAAAAATCTTCTGTTTAGGGTTCTTAAAACTTGGGTTTGTTTGATAAAGAGTTAATTCATTACACTGAACCCAAAATATGTACTCAGCATAACAGATTAATTGTTTGAGTGGCAAATAAGTCATATATGTGTACTTTCATTTTCAATTGAGAAAACAGATTAAAATATTGCGTATATCAAGGTTGCATAGTTAAGGTCTACAGCCCCTGGCTCTCATATTAAAAGACGGAAGCGGCTGAGATTAGCCAAACAGCCTTTACGAAAACGTCAATGTTACACGATAATGAGTTAGTGAGTCTACGGCCCCTAACTCTCATATTAAAAGACAGAAGCTGCCCAGATTGGCCGAACAGCCTTTACGAAAACGTCAATGTTACACGATATTTACCGATGAGTTAGGGGTCTTAATCCGCAAAGCTAAAGGGTAAGTCATATTTATGTCCAAATCAATAAATAGCACAAGACAGCATTGCTAATATGAACAGATATTTCTGCATTTGCCAGAAAATCCTACAATATTTTCTAATTGCTGTCATACTTGTCAATCTGCTAGCCTGCAATCTACCAAAACAGATATGTTTTAGTGGAAGAATATGATTGATTAGTCAGGATATCAGAATATTTCAAATAAAATAAAAATAGTAAAATGTATAATCAACTTAGAGATCTCAGTTGTCTTTAGAGTGGCACAAATCCAGATTTCGACTTGGTAAGTGATGGAAGAATTTTCACAAAAAGTGGCAAGTTTCAAAAAGAAATATTCACAGAAAATCATAAACTTTATTTGCCTACTAGGATGGCCTTTTAAAATTATGATACAGACACAAAATACATGCAGATAACACAAATTCGTATCTTTTTTTCATCTAATTTCTTACATTCTTAGACAATTTCTTACATACCTAGTCTCGGTGAATCACTGTCTTTGCACATTAGGTACATTTAAAACATCTGGTACTTGTATTACAACCTTAGGGCTAAATACCTGTATTAAGCTTTCTTTGAAAAACACCAGCGAAATAAACTTCAAAAGAATTAAGGAGCTGACACTGCACATGAGTTTAATGCAAACAAAGTGTTGGAGTATTTCGACAGGTTAAAACTTTGACCAGAGCTGATGATGCTTCTAGTACCATGTCAGATACAGAGATACCTTGGACATTGTGCACAATTTTCTCCAACTAATTCTCCAGCTATGTGATGTATTAATGCTTACTGTCTTTACAAAACAATCCCAACTTAGTGGGACAAGGTGAAAATGCAGGTAACCAGTATTTTTTCCTTTCCCACAACATTTTATACCATTTAAAGGAATAATACCATTATTTGTACCACATTTACATTGTCGTTTGCAAACACTGTTAACAGCATTTTTTCCCCTTTCAAATGTTTTCAAAACTTTTCCTTCCAGGGTCTATAATACTGGTATCCTGGTATTATTTGTTCTAATTTTTTTCTCTTAAACATTTCACAACATGTATTTTTTTTCTCGCTAATTTTCTCCCCTTTTGCCTAAGAAAACAAAAAAACATCAAACAGGTGTAACCATAGCACCCAGTCAATGGTAATTAGTAGTAGCTAATCCTTTCTTTTCAATGTATGTGCATTTTCATGTAACTGCATGCATCATCATAAACCTTAATATGGTATGGGTTTAAGGTGCTTTTTTAGACAGTGTTTATCAAGAACATGCTGAACAACATGTGTAATCTGATCTTTTTTCTAGTTTGATAATAAATTCTTTATCAAACAGCAACATTTGGGCATGTCAAAGTCAAAAGCATTCACAGACAACAAATACAATGTGGCTCAAACGGGGGTATGTGTCTTTAAAAGGGTAGAAAACATTCTGGGAAAAAGAGAAAATGTTGGTAACCAGCATTTTCTTCCTTTCCCATGTTTAAAAGCCTTTGAATCATCCTCAAGGCCATTAAAACTCCTGATTGTGCGGAAAAAGGTTAGGAAATGTACAGGCTTATCAAAGCTTTAAAATTAAACAATCAACAACCTTGTTTCTTCTCTGTAAATATGTATAAGAAGTTTAGAATACAGATAATTTGCTCCGATAATCAGGTTCCAAAACAAGACTAACTTGCTATTAAGTGTATCTAATATTGTTTGAAGGTATAAGGTGCATTTTGGCTTGTCAAAATTGCCAGAAAAGAGAAAAGTCCAGCTGAATTCAATATGCATTACAAAGGCTTAGCTACATTTTAAGGACTGGGGTGGCCAAAGGCAAAGGGTCAAAGAACTGCCAGGGCATAGATAAGGTCAAGGTATGACCAAATACTGAAGAGAAGATGCAACAAGCCTTTGCTTGTATCAAAGACCACACTTCCAGACTAGCACCACTCCTTTGCCTGCCATACATCAACAATCCTAAATTGCACTCTTAGACTAGTTCTATAAGAAAGTAACATAATTTCTGTTTGGCCAATGCATTTAATTTGGCCAATCAGAAGTTGTGTTACTCTTTAACTCAAAAGATCCTGAGAACTGGAGACAATGTTATTTAGATTGGTTGGTGAGTATGGGCCAAGGTTTGTGTGTATTATTCCGCTCTACAACAGCATAGCATTTCCTGTTTGGCAAGGCTAAACTCAGTAATTACATTATCAGAACATCATTATTTACACTACAAAGGATCATGGAGTGTTTTCCTCAAAATTCAACTTGATTGATTTATTGTAAAAAGATATAAAGCTAAAGATGAACTTTTATCCAGTATTTTCATTTGATCCTATACCAAAAAATCCTGTGTGTTCAATCCTGATGAAAAAAGCTTTTGAAAACATGGTCAGATAAGGAAAAAAAGCCAATATTTTCTTTTTTTTATTCAATGCTGTGTATTATCCCTTTGCAGACAAATAAATAACATGACTAAATTTTGGCCACATCAAATTTTTTTTGCTTGCAAATGCTTTCAAATTTGGACAAATCTAAAATTTTGTCATTTGATATATAGATAACCCTTTACCACACAATCCCCAGTTTTAACAACCCTGAGAAAAAAGACTCTTGAAAACATGGTGGGAAAAGGAGAAAATGCTGGTAACCAGCGTTTTCTCTGTTTCCAAATTTGTTCTCCATCCTATTATATACAAATATCCTTATTTCAGGCACCTGTGACATATTGTACAATCAAAGCGTTGAGAACCCTGAAGTGGTATTTGTCAAGGAAGACATTGTGTGGAATTAATAATTTGAAAGAAAAAGAGAAATAGTATTCAAATATTGGCTTGAAAGTCAACCTACTAAGCAAATGAATCCCTTTTTGGTTGAAGGGAGAGTACTCATGACAAAGTCAGGATTATTTGTGTATTGGTGGTCTCCCTTTGATCATTAGGAGAGTCAGGAGTAACGTCCCTTGACAGTAGGATGCATGATGGATAGAGAGAGAAACCATGTGAATATATCGAATAAAATTAAGTTTGTACGTGAAAACTATGATTTTGACATATCTTTTGCCGTTAACATTTAATTCCTAACATTACAATCAATTATTTCGATCTATAAATATTCATGCCCAATCAAATGGAGTAGCGCGCAATCATGGGATGAATAACCCATGGGACGAACTGGTTTTGGAACGAAAAAGCCCAGGACCAAGCAATCGCTAGACAAACTTTGTATCATTGCGCCAATAGAAAGTTATGAGCGAATGAAGCTATTTTCAATCAAAAATTAGTATTTCCATGATCGATGGCCTCACCCAGTGTATTTTAACATGCCATTTCCAATTACTTATCTGAGTGCTACCGAAAAACTCATTTGCGTGAGAAAAATTGAGTTTCATTGGGTTTATTTCCTTCGGCTTTGCACAAAATACGATACATGGTCTTCAAAATTCAATATTGAACTCATAGTGGTATTGTCTTCGACAAATACCACAAAAATGCTTTTGGTATATACAAGTCCAAAATTATGTCGTTAGGTATGGTAAATGGTTTTATTATACCGCAAAGAAATTTCTCGTGATCTGATTGGATAATATGCCCCGAACATATATGTCATGTACACTGGCAAAACCAACGTAAAAGCAGTTTCCCTTTCGGAAGCCCCGTATACATGACTACACTATCAACACAACATCCAAAATGGCGGCGTCGATCAAGATTAACATCAAGATTATGCGCCAAGCTGCACGTTTTAGCACATATTACCAAGGTTTCAGTGACGTCAGTTCCCAGTGATGTCAGTTTTCATTGAATTGGGGCACTCAGAAGGGAAATTCTACTTCGTCAGCGTACTCAATTTTTTAAACCAAAAAACAGATAAAATTCGCTTAACAAACGTTGGAATGGTAAAACTTTGCAGTATAATAAATTCGTTGTACGGTCAGGTGACAGGGGACTTGGAAACTTGTTCACGGCTGTGGTGAATCATGTCGCCCCGAGCCCAAGTCCCCTGCCACCTGACCGTACAACTAATAAAGTTTAACCCCAACCTCCTGAAACTAACCACTTTGCTGCAAACAACATTGAAACCATCAATATGTAATAAGAATATTAATCAAAATGAATCAAAGATACATAGATGAATTCATTTGTAGGGTGCTTAACCCTTTACCACACAGTCCCAACTTTTAACAACCCTGAAGGTGTTCGAAACATTGTGGAAATAGGAGAAAATGCCGGTGACCAACATTTTCTCCATTTCTCGCAACGTTTTCTACACTATCAAATACTGAAATCCTTATTTCAGCTACGTGTTCAATTTGGTCAAGTCTTAAAATTTTGTCGTTTGGTAAAGAGTTAATGCCATTTTCAACATTATTTCAGTTGCATCCCCATGGCGATTGCACTTACTCATGCTTTCACGCAGTTTCTTTCACCAGCACTATGCATCTGAATTATCCAAAAGCTCCTGGCTGCTTTCCCAACATAGCCATAGTCAAAATGATGATAAGCCAGAAAGGAATAAATCCTACTGTAACAACTGTAATCAATCATGTGAAAGAAAAATGGCTGAGGTGGGGATTTAAACCTGTGGCACACTAGTTTCAAACCAAGTAAGTTACGGAGTAGTCTCAATAATGAGATGCTACGGTGATTTTTTTCATATTTGGATATTTATTGTACACCGTTCTGTTTCAAGTCCATTGTAAATTTTCCGGTAGTAAAAATAGAGCGCTATACGGTCTTCCTGTTTTGTCGGTTTAATCTGTATTGCAGCGAAATGTAACTAACTTTTAACAAGAGGGCCATGATGGCCCTGTATCGCTCCACTGGCTATTAAGTAAAAACACTACAAGCCAAACATTACAATATTCAGCAAATTGATTTCAAACACAAGGACATGCAAACATTTTTCTATCTAATCCTACGAGAAAGTTGTGATCCATGGGCAAAGCCAATTTTGATCGCAAAGCTATAATTATTTGAATCCTGGTGGAGGTCCACAATATAAAGCTCCATACCAAATAATTCAGTTCTTGAATGTTATAAACAAGAAGATTTTCAAATTTTTCTCAATGAAAAGCCCTGTAAAACATGAAACCCATGAGAGGAGAAGATTTTTTAAGAATTCCTTCATTTCTGTATAGTGCAAGAAGCCCCCATTCACCAGAGCCACGTTTTTTGACAGATCAAAATTTTATGAACGGTTTTTGAAAAGGGTCACCCAAGGAACAATCCTGTGAAATTATTTCGAAATCTGACCAGCGGTTTCAGAGAAGAATTTTGAAGAATTCCTTCATTTCTATATGGTGCAAGAAGCCCCCATTCACCAGAGCCACATTTTTTGACGGATCAAAATTTTACGAACAAATTTTAAAAAGGGTCACCCAAAGAGCATATCTGTGAAATTATTTCAAAATCTGACCCGTGGTTTCAGAGGAGAAGATTTTTAAAGAATTCCCTAAAAAATTCCATTTGGTTGCAATGGCAACCAGAGTTTTTGATGGAATCAAATTCTGTGAACAGTTTTTAAAGAGGACCTTCCAAGGAACATTCCAGCCAAGTTTGGTCCAAATCCGCCCAGTGGTTTAGGAGGAGTTGATGTTTAAAGAATTGTTGACGACACACGACGCACGACGGACACCAGGTGATCCTAAAAGCTCCCCTTGAGCACGTTGTGCTCAAGTGAGCTAAAAAGTTAACATACGGATGGACGCACAACGGACAACGGGCCATAACATAAGCCTGCTGGCCTTCGGCCAGTGGAGCTAAAAAACTTGTCTAGCACCAATCATGTATCACTGCAGCTTGATAATCAAGGGAGGTAAATAGTAACGAAGTTTATCTTTCATAAAAAGAGTTATTTCCCTTGATTAATGTTTAAATTGAAGTGACAATATTTTGAAGCCCATGTTAAACTTGCGATCCCTGGAATGAAGGCAATTTTGACCCCAGACCTACAATATGAAACTAGAATGTGTGGTTATAAACAAAAAGATTTTTTAATCTTGCCCAACAAAAAGTCATGTAAAACAAGTTTGCTGAATAAAAGGCCCTGTAAAATATGTGATCCATGACACAGGTTTATCAAGTTTTCACTATAAAAGCCAATGTAAAACTTGTGACCCCTGGTGTGGAGTCAAACTTGACCCCCAAAGTTAAAATTTGGGCCCTCTTGGTAAAGGCCCATTATATAAAGTTACATGCAAAATTTGGTAGCCCTAGGCCTAAATATGGCTATGTACAAGTAGATTATTAAAGTTTCCTTATATAAGACCATGTAGAACTTGTGACCCCCTGGGGTGGGGCTACATTTGACCCCCTGGGCTATAATTTGGGCACCCTTGATAGAGACCCCCTAGATAAAGCTAAATGCAAAATTTGATAGCCCTAGCCCTTATAGCTAGATGCGAAAGATTTTCCTATATAAGCCCGCCCATGTAAAACATGTTACCCCCCCGGGGCGAAGTCAAATTTGACCCTCGGCTATAATTTGGACACCCTTGGTACAGGTCCACTAGATAAAGCTACATGCCAAATTTGGTCGCCCTAGGCCCCATGGCTAGGTAGAAGAGGAATTTTAAAGTTCTCCCTAAATAAGCCCATGTAAAACTTGTGACCCCCGGGGCGGGGCCAATTTTGACCCCAGGGCTATAAATTGAAGAAACTTGGTAGAGGTCCACTAGATAAAGCTACATGCCAAATTTGGTAGCCCTTGGCCTTACGGTTTCAGACAAGAAGATTTTCAAAGATTTTCAAAATTTTTCAGTTTTGTTGCCATGGCAACCAGAGTTTTTGAAGGAATTAAATTCTTTCAAGAAATTCTGAAGAGGACCATGGCAGGATCATTTCTGTGAAGTTTCATCAAAATTGGATGGGTAGTTTCAGAGAAGAAGACGTTTTAAAAAAAAGTTAACGCACGGACGGACGGACGGACGCTTGGACGGACGGACGGACGGACGGACGCACGACGGACAACAGGCCATGACATAAGCCCGCTGGCCTTCGGCCAGTGGAGCTAAAAACAAACATGACCAAAGACAAATTATTAAACCTTCATTACATAAAGAGCTTGTAGAAGTCTTTTATAACATGTAAATCTCAGAAAAAACACTGACAAAATTTATCATGGGTGGTGGCCATTTTGTGTGTTTTCGGGAATGTAAACAAATCGAGTAATGGATGAAATGCACTGTTTTCTCTATGTTCAGTGTTTAAATAGAAAATATTTGTATTTCAAACGAAGGGTTATTAAATACGCAAGCAATAGGTATGTTTAAATCCAAGTTTTGTACTCTATTTGCGAAATTATGAGAGTTCAAACTTGCGCACTAAATTTGTGCGGAACTTTCAACTGATTTTGTCTTGATTGCCTTTGTACCAAGAAGCGACCAGTCAAAAAGTAACATCGCCTTTGGGGACAGTTATCTGTACTAGTTAAGGGGTAACATTAATCCTTTACCACAAAATCTTGTCTTTTAATGACCCTTAGGAGGAGGGCCTTTGAAAACATTTTGGGAAAAGGAGAAAATGCTGGTAACCAGCATTTTCTCCTTTTCCTAAATGTTTTCCACCCATCTCAAAAACATATTTCAATTTTTGAATCACATTTTTCATCTGCAGTTGCATTCAGTTTGGGCAAGTCAAAAGTTTGTTGTTTGGTAAAGAGTTAATAGATGGGCTTACGTGAAGATAATTGGCAAAAGGAGAAAGCACACATAACAGTCAGCATCTCCTTTTGCAACAATGTTTTCAAAAAAAAAAAAACATCTAAAGGTTTGCTGTCTGATAGAGAGTTTACAGTCTAAGCATTATACCAGAGTGAGGCTTGTTGGTTTTCTTTGTCTTCTATTATTTTGCTTGAAGGGCCCTGGTTCTGTTTTTAAATGACCATTCTTAAGAGAAGTCTTAGTCTTTTTCTCAAGAATGTTCTTAATTTGAAAGAAATGCAATTTCTGACAGGCTAAACCAAATGGTTAGGCCTAACAGAATTTATGTTACTTTTTCAGTCCCCAGAGAAGTTGTTTAATGTTGCTGAGTAATGCTTCCCTGGGGTTGCTTGTCAAGAAAGGGCTGACTGCATATTAACTCTTTCCCACAGGAACCTGTGTTTCAATGACCCTGAACAAGCTACCTTTGGAAAACTGTGGGAAAAGGAGAAAATGCTGGTAACCAGCATTTTCTCCTTTTCTCACAATGTTTTCTATCCATTTATGTACAGATCTTATCATTTGAGCCATATGTCATTTATTGTCTGCAAAGGCTAATAAAATGGACACATCTGAACTTAGTCATCTGGTATGCTGTTTAATGCTTTGCTTTTGGTATGAAACATCTTGAGTATGCATGGAGGAATTCTTTTATTCTTTTACAGTGTATATTGTTAGGAAGGGAATGGGTTGGAAATATTTGGCTCTAAAAGCCCTCTTTCTACACATGGATTAATGGATTGTAAACATAATTTAGAGTATTTAAGAGGTTACAAAAGTTCACCAGAAACATTCAGGCTGGAGTGTTATTTTGTAAGATCTTTGAATAAGGGATTAGAGATTTTACCCTGGGGATTGTACTCTTGAAGTAGATTTATGCTGAAATTTTACCCATTACTGTGTAAGTTTTTTTGTTTGACTCAACAGAAAAGGGAAAATGATTGAGACAAATGGTTTTACTGACATTACCAAATGACAAAAGTTTAGACCTCTCAAAATTCAAAGCATTTTCAGACGACAAATTGACAGTGGCTAAAATGACAAAATTTGTCACCGAAAGGATGGAAAACATTGTGGGAATAGGAGAAAATGCTGGTTTCCAGCATTTTCTCCTTTTCCTGCAATGTTTTCAAATGTTTTCCTTGGTCGTTAAAAGTCAGGACTGGGTGGTAAAGGGTAATGTCTCAACCCACTACCACACGACAAAAAATTTCAACTTGTCCAAATTGAAAGCATCTGCACAGGACAATGCTGCTCAGATGACGGGGTTTGTCTTTGAAAGAGTGGAAAACATTGTAGGAAAAGGAGAAAATATTAGTTACCAGCATTTTCTCTTATTCCCATAATGTGTTCAAAAGCCTTATTTGTCAGGGATTTTAAAACTTGAGATTGTATGGTTAAGAGTTAGGCCAATTAAAGTAATGGCTAATTGAATGGTTCGGTCAGCAATTTTTTTTCAAAAGTAGTTTGCTGTTTCAAACATTGGTTTCACCATCCTTGCACATTCAATGTCTCTGAGGCATTTTAGGTGTATGAAGGCATTAGCTCCTTGCAAGTACAGAGCTACATCAGGTAATCTATTTAACCCTTTACCACGCAATCCCAACTTTTAACCTTAAGAATGGGGACTTGAAAATTGAGGAAAAGGAAAATATACTGGAAACCAGCATTTTCTCCTTTTCCCACAATATATTCTACCCTATCAGAGACAAGTTTTGGAATTTGAGTCACCACAATAATCGCTTGTCTGGGAACGCTTTCAATTTGTACATGCCGAAAGGTTTTTGTTCTGGTAAAGAGTTAAATCTTTATCGACAAAAATGGGGGAATGCCTAGAAAAAGGGGAATGCCTAGAAAAAGTCGGCACAAGAATTTTGTATGTATTTCTTTCAATAGGAAAAATCAAATCAAACCAAGGGACTGTCTAAGGAAGAATCAATGCTGATTTCACAGTACAATGGAGTCACACACATAATACTCTTTTCCTTGACGATAAAAAAATTCAATTTCTGCATGGCAAGATATCATGCAGGCTGGATTATTCAGGGGGAGATCTAACTACTATGCTGCAAAGTTTGTTTGTTTGGTGTTAAACACCATTTTCAACATTATTTCAGTTATTTTAAAAAATGTAACTTTGTATACAGTCATTGTAATACGGCTGAAACAGTGAACAATGTATTGACTATTGAATACCATTATAAATTATCTCTTTAACTCCCAACTCTCTAAAAGTCTTAAATTTTGTGGTCTGGTGCAGTGTTACACTGGGGACAAAAGCCATAAAAACCATGAGACAGAGACCTTGTGCCTTGATATACACCAGGCCATTCAAATATTAATGCCAATATGCAAGTTTGACAGATATAGCTGCTATAGGTCAAAACGTCTGGCTGCTTTCAGAATTCTAAAATATACATTTGTCATAATCAATTCAACCAATCTGAATTTCTATGGAATTATCTTTTTGATCTGTCACATTTTGGTACTGACTTGTGAGTTTACCTTTTACTGTACATGTCTAAATATACCTAAATTCAACCAAACATTATTTTTCTAACAGAAATATCGAAATGGTAGCAAATAGAATCAGACAAAGTCATACACTACAAATTAATAGTACCGGTATTTGAAATGCTTTTGAAAAGCGTTTATTAGAGAAATTTAAGCATTTGCCAAATAATCTTGTGCTATATATAGGCCAAGGGTAGGAGACTTTTAAAACATAGTGGGAAAAGGAGAAAATGCAGTTACCCTTTGACAGACAATATCCCTCTTTTGAGCTATCTTTGATTTGTCCACTGCATATGCTTTCAGTGTAAGTTTACTCTTTTTCCAAGATATCAAAATCTGGGGCTCTCTTAAATTGAAGTTTGGGACTTGGCTTTGAAAGGGTAGAAAACATTGTTGGATAAGGAGTAAAATGTAAGTCATCAGCATATTCTCCTTTTCTCATATTGATTGCCAACGATTTCTTCCTTAGGGCTGAAAAACATGCGATGGGTTGGTAAAAAGTTTAGAACAAAATCTACAGTATACGACACAAACACTATAGTAGAACAGAAACTGAGTGAAGCAAACAAGGGATGAGCAAAATCTTACATCATCTCAGTGATCAAACCAAATCAGGGCGATGATAAATGATGCTTCATTAAATATATATACAAGTATGTCATCAGTGAAAGATAATCCGAGACAAAATGTAAACAAAGTCTGATCCATTCAATACACATATATCGACACTTTTTCTTGACCTCTACCACTAAAATTACCTCCTTCCTTTTTTGTGGAAGAGTATCATTGCAAGATCTGATGCCACACAAAATATTCTTTGTTGCAGCATGACATGAATGACGTTTTTGTAAAAGAAATTAAAATGTCACAAAAAAGTGAAATTTTAACATATCAAGGGAAGTAAAGATCTACAAACTCTGAAGCTCCTGAGGATTTGTCTGTTTGTATCAGAGTTTAACCCTTTACCACACAATGACGCCTTTTGACTCCCCTGAAGAAGAGGCCTTTTGAAAACATTGTTGGAAAAGGAGAAAATGCTGGTAACCAGCATTTTCTCCTTTTCCCACAAAGTTTTCTACCCTATCAAAGAAAAGTTGCGTCATTTGAGCCACTATGAAATTGTCTTCTGCAAATGCTTTCAATTTGGATAGGTCTTAAATTTTGCCGTGTGGTAAAGGGTTAATAACGCCGTTTTAACAGCGAAGGTCATATCGCGGCTGTCAGTGCACTTACGCATATGGTTATTGGCATTCTCACACCAGTACTGACACAACTTTCTTTCCAAGCAACTGACTACTTTTCTCACATTCATCAAAGGTGAGAAGCACAAAATTGCCGAAAAAAAAAATGCCACAACAGGGTATCAAACCAGTAACCACCCAGTCATGAGTTTGAGGCTCCTGAGGATAACAGCTTGTGAAAGCATATTAATAACAAGCATTTTCTCCTTTTCCACCATGTTTTCTACTCTTTCAAAGATAAATCCCTTTGAACCACATTTAATATGTAGTCTGCAAATCAGTTCAATTTGGACAAATCTAAAACTGGTTACCAGCATTAATTTTGCTCCTTTACCCAAGGTGTTTTCTTAAGCCTTCTCTGTCAGAATCATTATAAGTCGGGATTGTTCAGTAAAGGGTAAATCTTGTATCAAAGGTGTTTTGGGTGCAGTTTCAGAACCCATGTAGACAATATGAGCATTTCAAAGAAATGTTAGAATAGTTTTATCTCCATATCAACAACTGTTTATCATACAATGGGAGACAGATGTCATATCATTTGGATTTCATCTGGGTTACATCATAAACAAGCAGTGCAGAGGCATTTTGAAAGTTTTGTCCAAAGACCGAGATACCAAAACCAACTTCTAACCAACAAAGTACTTTCCACTCTTTATGTTGACCTAGTGGCCAGCACAGATAAAATCAGACTGCACAAGATGTGTCGTTTAATCTTTGATCGACATTGTCTGCTGTGCGCGACATTCTGCACAAAAGTAATCTTTAATATTTCTCTTAGTACGTTAAAAACAATCTTTAATTATTTCAAAGGCTTTTAACATTGTACCGCACAATCCCGCCCTTCAACAACTCTGATAAAGAGGGCTATTGCACACATTGTGCAAAAAGGAAATAATGCCGTCAACCAGCATTCTATCCTTACACCACAATATTTTCCACCCTTTCAGAAGCAAAACCTTTCATTTGAACCACATTTAAATTGTCATCTGCATATCCTTTTAATGTGGACAAGTCTGTAATATTGCCATGTGGTAAAGGTTTAACCCTTTACCACACAATCCTGATTTTTAACGACTTTAAGGAAAAGGACTTTTGAAAACATTTTAGGAAAAGGAGAAAATGCTGGTAACCAGCATTTTCTCCTTTTCCCAAAATGTTTTCTACCTTTCCAAAGGTAAATTTCTATTTTTGAGTCACTTATTTTGTTGTCTGCAAAAGCTTTCAATTTTGACAAGTCCAGAATGTTGCCGTGTGGTAAAGAGTCAAGGACCTTACAACCAGTATGTTTTCTACAGGTTTACAAAGTCTGAGAGTGAAAAAACTCTATCATACAGCAATAAGCAAGACACAAATAAATCCTATCTGCTAGTTATCAAGTTTGTCTTGCACAACAAATTGAACAAAATTCTCTACCAGACAATAAAATTTCAGATTTGTCCAAATTGAAAAAAGTTGCTGACGCCAGACTTAATGTTCCTCACATGATAAGATTTGTCTTTGATAGGTTAGAAAACAGCAGGAAAAGGAGAAAATGCTAACCACTATTTTCTCATATCCCAAGTTTTCAAAAGTGTTCTTCCTCAGGATTGTTCAAGCACTAGAATGTTGGGTAAGGGTTTATGCCAAAGGGACATCATTGACATATTTCTTAATTATAATAATTTTATATTCATGTAATTTCACAATACTTGTGACAAGGACAGACTTCACGAAATACCTTCGGTCTGCCAGTCATGTCAGGTAAAACTGATAGCGGTCCAATAAATAAGCACCAGAATACAGGACCGACTGACCGACAAAATTTAGCCGTACACTTAACATGAAATTACATACTGTAAAAAGTAAACAAAAAGTTTTCCTGTTTTAAAACCGAAATTTCTTCGTGGAAAATTCCCAACTTTATAATTGCAGCATTTCGGATATACATAGGAAATATATCGGTTATGTAAACTAATCCGAATGACCACTTTTATTTTACCGCTTCCGGGAATTATTCTATTCCGTGATTGGCTTACGTAAATCTGGGTTGCATATCATTAAAATTGGCCGAAAACCATCCCGGAAAATTAATCACTTTTTGTTGTTTTATGTTGTCATATTTTTGGTCTGGTAAAATTTGGTTTGGTTGGTAAAAATTTGAAGATTACCAGACCCACTGTCCTGTGAAAAATTTGAGTATTTCGTGAAGTCTGCAAGGATTTAGCAAATTGCTAGACATATTCTTAAGCTTACATTTACCTTGTTTGTTTAATTAATGCCATGGTAATATTTACGGTCATGCATGTACTTGTCCGTAGTTCATTTCAAACATAGTCTGCCATAGTGTTTCTACGGTCAATTTGGTTGAAGTACCTTTGAAGTAAGTTCAAAATACACAAAAAAAGGAATTATAGAAAGTCTAAGTAGGTTGAACTATGTGTAAGTTCGGTCAACTACATTCAACTGCGAGCACAGTGGCTAAGGTTAACTAGGGTATCACTACGTCTAACTATGAGTAACTTCGTTACACTAGGTATAAACTACATCCTAAATATGCGCAACTATGGTAAATTAATGTCAACTGCATTAAGCCATGGTAAAACGTTGTGGCTGCGCCTGTTAAGTACGGGTAAGCTACAGTCATTGTGCTTTAAGAAGCTGATGAGCCAACATTACTGATTGCTTATTCTGCCATGCTGCCTAGGATTGATTGACTGACTGTATGGTGTTTAACAATGTTTTCAACATTATTTCAGATATATTGTGGCAGCCAGTGCACCTATCCATGCTTTCCTGGAGTACTCAGGACAAAATTCTTTCCAAGCCACTGGCTGCTTTCCCACATAACCATTGTCAAAACAATGATAAGCTGTGAGAGAAGAATGAATCCTGTCACAGTGACTTTCATCAATCCTCTGAAAGAAATTGCACATGCTGGGGATTGAACCAGTGAAACCCTGTTCTCAAGTTCTGTATGCTCCAGACTGAACTACTGGGGTTCAGCCATGCTGCCACAGAAAAAAGGATGTTCTTCCAAAACTATAGTCAACTACAATACACACTTCGGTTAAGTAGGGTCATTTATGGCTAACTAAGGTCTACAATGTTCAAACTACAATCATAGTAGGGACACAACATCATAGTTAACCATAACCAATTTTGTTGAAAAATTGTGCTTACTACGGACAAGTCATAGGTTCAAACTATGTTCATTACTTTGTTAAACTACTGCTATCTATGTGCAACTATGTTCCCCTATGGCAAACTTCGGTCATTCCCAACTACGGTCAAATATGTAAGATGTGACCTCAGTTTAATTGGCATCAACCAGGTTTTAACCCAAAAGTTTTTTGTTGGGGGGGGGGGGGGGGGGGGGGGTAAATGTAAGGAAAAATTATATGCATGTAGCTATTTACCCTTACTTAGGGGAAATAAAAAAGCCTTGGGTGGGACTCAAACCGTTTGTGTTCAAATTGTATTTATCCCTTGTTTTGTGCAAATGACTACTGTTAGCTGACTGAATAAGATATTTTACAGTAAAATACAATAAAACTTGATAATTCCTTATGCTTTGTACATGTATTTCTATCGATGTTTTAATCTTAAAGCAAACTTTGTATGAGAATCACACATTTTCTAAAAAACTTGCAAAACAAAATCTATTTCCACTTCAAATATCATACATCATTGTTAAAAACAAGAATTTCAGGGAAAATAGTTCAAACCAAATAAGGTTAAAACCAATCCTATCTCAAAACATATTTGCATCAACACAGAAAAATAATCAGTCACAGCTGGATCTGACATGTAATTTACAAAAACATCCTTTGTAAATTGTGACTGAATTGATTGAATTGCTAAATCAATACATTAATTCACAATTGCAGTTCAGCATCAGCCACCTACAGGTCAAAATCAATGGCAGACAATCAGTAACAATTTGGTCCGCATAAAAATTGCTAACAGAATAAAGCACCTGGTTCATCAAAGTACAGACTTGACTCATAACTCTATACCAAACGAAAAATATCTAGCCTCGTCAAAATTGAAAGCATTTGTAGATGACAATTTCAATGTGGCTCAAATGATAGCAATGTCTTTGATAGGGTAGAAAACATTGTGGGAAAAGGAGAAAATGCTGGTTACCAGCATTTTCTCCTTTTCCCACAATTTCTTCAAAAACCTTATTTCCCAGGGTCGTTAAAAGTCAGCATTGTGTGATAAAGAGTTAACCCTGTACCAAACAATCTGGTATTTTGGTGACCCTGAGGCAGAAAGCTTTTGAAATATTGTGTGAAAATGAGAAAATGCTGGTAACCAGCATTTTCTCCTTTTCCCACAATGTTTTCTACCCTTCCACAGGAAAATCTCATAATTTTAGACACATTTTAATTGTTGTCCATGAAATAAATGCTTTCAATTTGGAAGAATTGAAAATCTTGTCATCTCAGGAATGATTAACCAGACACCAAAATTTTGAACTCAGGCAAATTGAAAGCACTTTCAGATGATGCAGCTTAAAAGATGATTTCTGTCTTTCAAATGGTAGAAAACATTATGTGAAAAGGAGAAAATGCTAGTTACCAGCATTTTCTCCTTTTCCCAAAATTTTAAAAAGCCTTATTCTTCAGGAGTTAAAACACAGTATTGTTTGGTAAAGGTTTTACCCAGCTTCAATTGTTCACCAACAATGCCTCCTCCACCCCTCCACACACGAACACTCACTCTTGAAATTCTGTAATCTACTTGTTTTTCTTTCTTAATTTCAATTTCTGCAAAGTTTTGTCAAGTGGTTCCAATGGTAGTTTGTCTTTCGGACTTTTAAAACTCTTGTTCAGTTTAGAACTACTGATGTCTGAAATAACTCTGAAAATGTCTTACTTTTTACTCCACCCTGTTTTATAGAAAAGCATCAAGATCAAAACATGTTAGGGAAAAAAACATATCAATAATCCTGCACTTTCTCTTTTGCTTGCTTACTTGCCTATCTCCTTGTTTGCTTGCTTGATTCACTACTTTTCAACAAACTATCAGGTTTCATCTCAAACAGTGTTAGCTACATTTGACAAACCTTACCCTACATTTAGACCATGCTCCCAGCAGCCACGGCAGCCCCATTTCTGACAACTGTGGACAAAACAGGATTGGCATAATACAACGCAGAGGAACGGGATAAGCAAACTTGATCACACCAGAACTTACCAGCACATAACAAGCCATAACAAGAGTCAGAGACAATCCATGTTAGGACTTGGAATCCCTTTTTTCACTGATATCGATCAGGCCATAGTAGAACACAATGATCAACCCGTTCCGCTACAGTCTGTTAGGTTTCTCATAAGTACCGGGACTGCCATGGCAAATTTTTTGACAGTCAAAAAATCTGGCAAGGCAACCCAGGTGATCATGGTCTGACAAGTTTGCTTATCCCGTTCCTCTGCGTTGTATTCCGTCAATCCTGTTTTGTCAACGGTTGTCAGAAATATGGTTGCCTGGAATATGGTGTAAACTAGGGTTCCCTCCACAGCTTGTCACGAATACCGTGAGGTACCGTAAAGACACCAGTGTTCTGCAGAGGCCGCATATTTGCTATTTTCTTGCTAAAAAATTCAAAATGTCGCAGAAAAAATCAGTAAAAGGCGATTCCCGTCGCATATCAAAAATCGCGGAATTAGCCACGTAACTATTACAATTTAGTGTTTTTCATGGGCGCCAAAGGTGCGTATATGCAAAATGAAATTTGATTGGACGCAGACAAAAAACATCAACCAAGTATTGATTGTGTACTTTACTGTCATGACGTAGTATCTTCTGCAATCTCAGTCGGAAAATGGTTTCGTCGCCACGGCAAAAAAACCAGGTATTATCCTAAGCTTCTATGGTCAGCCAAAGCATACCAACAATCAGAGCTCTAAGTCCGATAATGTTCTGATGCCCAGTACCCCTCCCACTCAATCAACATCGTCAGAAGATAGTGAAAAATACCTGTATGACAGTTCTTAGTATTTAAAAGAATATTCTTCGTTGGAATATGATCACGACCACAACTTTATGGGTTTTAAAATGTACGTGTTTTAAAAAAAAAAAAGTACAGATTTACTGAAAAAAAAATGTAACTTCAGAACCACTACTCCTATGTATGACATGCAGAGAACGTCTATTGTAGATTAGCCGTCATGGCCAAGTCTTTTCAGGGAGATTTCAAGAAAGCTGTACGGTAGGGAAAGTTTCAATGAGAAATAATCAGCTGTGTTAGTTGTATTTAATCCACATTTTGGCTAGTGAAAGAGAACATAGCAATTAACAAGTATGGGTATTGGGGAACTAATTTCAATTTCTTTTTTTTAATTACACCATTTTAATGCATACTAAATTTTGTCCCCAAATTTTTAAAAATGTCTCAAACTTTTCTGGATGAGTGAGACATTTGTCTCTACCTTCTAAAATCCTTGGCAGAACACTGGACACCTACGGTGACTAATCTTAATAAATGGAGAAAAAAAGGAACAAAATCTCACAGCAAGACACGTTCCTGAGAATCGTGGCTGCCGTGGCTACCCGAAACATGGCGTAAACGTTGGGGTTAGAACATTACAATAGCAAATGAAGGAAGGTATACATCCTCTATTCATAATGCTGCGAGAAAACATGTCTGAGGATTACACAAAATTCTCTTATTTTGTGGAAGTCCAAAATCGACGAATCTTAGATGAATCTACAATCACAAATTCATTTTTTTCTAAACAATTTCTCCTTTTATCAAAATGTTTTCTCGACAATCTACTAAATTACTTATTCATATCTTCTTTCTGTTACTTTTACAGGAACAAACCATCTGGGTCTTGGAAAAGCGCATTATTTAATAATGGTTCAAGAGGACTGAAAGAATATCTCTTTCCCAAACAATCCAGTGTTTTAATGACCCTGAAGAGTATAGCTTTTGAAAACATTGTGGGAAAAGGAGAAAATGCTGGTGAACAGCATTTTCTCCTTTTTCAAGATGTTTTCTACCAGTTCAAAGACAAAAACCATTTTCACCATCCTTGTGGTCTAAAAATGGATGAGACCAAGATCTGGTTAATCCTTAACTTGCTAAATAAGTGAAATAAAACTTTCAATGAGATAGTAAAACCCATAATTTTGCTATTTCAAAGGTACATTTTTGGGAAAAATATCTTCTTATTTGACAGTCTAGATTCAAGATCAGACTGCATGTTCTGTGCAGTCTGATCTTGATCTATACTGTCCACAAAAGGTCCTTGAGTCGCCTTAGCAGCATAAGGGTTTAGAGTTCAGGCATTAACAAACATGAACTTTCAGAGAAAATATTGACAGAAAGAATAACACAGACCTATTCTGACCAGTGTCTCGGAGACACTGTTCATTCTTCATCTATTTATCAGACAAAAAATTGTTTTAGTCTTGTCCAAATTAAAAACAGTTGCAGTTGACAATTAAATTAGGCTCAAATGATGGGTTAAAAAAATACCATGGAAAAGATAGAAAATGCAGTTTCCAGTATTTTATCTTATTTCCCTGATGCTTTTTCAAGGTCGTAAAAATAAGGATCATTGTGGTTTACTGTTACTTTTTCCAAGTTTTACCGTTGTGAAAGCTGTAGCTGAGGGTGCTTCATTCAGCTTCAACTTGTAGAAAAAAACACCACAGCATCTGGTAAAAAATTCATTGTTTCCATTCACTCTTTTCCCAATGACAACAGTTCAGACAAATCAAAAGTAATTGCGACAGAAATTTACTTTGACTCAAATTATGGAACTGGTCATTGAAAGAATAGAAACATTGTGAAAAATGGTTAATACCATTTCCCCCATTCTCCCACAATTTTTCAAGACCTTTTCCACCAGATTTTTGTGCACAAGGAATTGTTTGGTGAAGAAAAACAGGCTCTGCTGTGGCTAAACAATCATTAGACTCCCCAAACTCATAACTCTGTTTGAAATCTTAGAGTCATCCAAACCAAAGAATTTAGGTAAACAAGAGGGCCAAGATGGCCCTGGATCGCTCACCTGAATTTTTGAGAGGACCATAGCCAATTTTCATTTGTTATTCCAAAACTTTTTCTTCAATAACTTCAATAAAAAAGAAAAAAGAGCACTGCATGCAGGTGCCAACGATTGGCTGTTGGGTGCTGGATAGTACATTAAAATTTTAAGTCGAAAAAGGGACATAATTTAGCACCAAAGGATCATTTCTGTGAAATTATTTCAAAATCTGACCAGTGGTTTCATAGAAGAAGAATTTTTGAGAATTTCTTCATGTCCGTATAGTGCAAATAGCCCCCCACCACCACAGCCATGTTTCTTGACGGATCAAAATTTCGCGAAGTGTTTCAAAAGAGGTATCCAAGGGACATTTCTGTGAAATTATTATAAAATCTGACAAGTGGTTTAAGAGAAGAAGAATTTCAAAGAATTGCTTTAAATCCATACAGTGCGAAGAGCCCCCCCTCCATGTTTTTAGACGGATCAAACTTTTGCGAACAGTTTTTGAAAAGGGTCACCCAAGGAACATTTCTGTGAAATTATTTCAAAATCTGACCAGCGGTTTTAGAGGAGGAGATTTTTAAAGAATTTCTTAGAAAATTCCATTTCATTGCCATGGCAACCAGAGTTTTTCATGGAATCAAATTCTGTGAACAATTTTTAAAGAAGACCTCCCAAGAAACATTTCTGCCAAGTTTGGTTGACATTGGCCCAGTGGTTTAGGAGGAGATGATGTTTAAAGATGCCTGTCTACAGCCGGTGAACAAAAACGCTGTTAAATTTCACACAATTTAGAATGGTACAGAAATCAGCCCTTTTGGTAAACATGGATAAATTACTGACATATATGGTGTAGTTGAAAAAAAAGAAACATGGAGATTTGTATTAGAAACTGAGCATTGGTCAGAAGAAAACTGGCTGACGATCGAAGCTGTAAACAATGGCGGTGCGTCATGGAAATTTATCGTTGGTTTCCGCCTAGAGTCGGATACGGTGTAATTTGCATATAGGCCGCGACCTCCATCTGAAAATCGAGGCTGCAACAGAGAGGCCTTTATTTTCCTTTGTTTACCTCATTAGACGCAGGGCGAAGGTCAAATATAGTCACGTGACAGAATGCATGATCACTATACGAATCTACCCGAGCGTATAACGGATATATCGAAAATCTTCAATTAAAAAACCGGAAACAATGAGTCTGTTTACATGGAAGGCCGCAACTCAGCGAAATGCATTTTCTATCGACCATAATCTAAGCAACCTGGCAACCGTCAGGCGCAATATTTGGCATGAAGATATAAGAATGACTATAGTTTGATAAAATAAAGACAAAATGAGTTAAAACTGGCTGAAAATGAGTATAAGGGCCTCTTTAAAGAATAGTTGATGACGGACGATGCACCACGAACGACGGACACAGGGTAATCCTAAGAGCTCCCCTTGAGCACGTTGTGTTCAGGTGAGCTGAAAACAAAGACTGAATAAAAAAAAAAGGATATGTAACTCTTACGAAACAAACAATAAATCATTATGGAGAAATAATTGCTTTAACTCTTTACTAAACGACAAAATTGTAGACCTGTTCAAATTGAAAGTATTTGCTGACGACAAGATAAATGTGGCTCAATAATTGAAATTTGTGTTGGGAAGGGTAGAAAACATTGTGGGAAAAGAAGAAAATGCTGGTTACCAGCATTTTCTCCTTTTCCTACAATGTTTTCAAAAGGCTTCTTTCTCAGGGTCGTTAAAAGTCGGGATTGTGTGGTAAAGAGTTAAAGTGTTTTGGAGAATAAACAGATCATTTCATTCCATCTATTTTTTGGTCATGCGAAACTGAAAGATGCACACATCTAATCAGTCCTACATACAAGCCCAAAATCAACCTCAAAATTGAGGCTACGGTACTTTTGGATACTGTTATGCTAATGGCTTGATAATCACTGTAATTGGCCATAAATGTCATGGTCAGCCCCCTATCTAAACAGTCTTGTGTGTTTGACCCCTGTCCCTAGGAGATCCCTAAAGATAAGATGAACAATTCTGGGTCCTGGCATTACTGCATATCAGACCCTTTTCTACCTGTAAAACTTTTCCTTGTCTCAAAAGGTTTTGAAACTCAAAAAAAAAACAAAGATTGACAAGACAAGTGATTAAAAATTGAGACATAACACAACATTTTTTATATGTTTCAATATTTGATTGAAGTCTACCAAATAAGAGTTTAAAAATACAGTTTGATAAGGAAATTAATGCTTGTTGTCATCAACATCATTCTGTTCTTTGGATCATTTTTTTTGAAAATCAAAGGACTGAAAGTCTTGATAAGCAGAGTTGTCTGAAAGCCTCAGATAAAGCCATTTGATCATTAATTTTTGTGCTAGATTTAACTATGGCTCCACTTATGTACAAACATATACCAACATAAGTAAAAGTACTTGTACAGATACTTATGGCATAAATTCTGGTAAGTGTAAGTATATTTGCTCTACCTCTGAAGGTCATGCAAAAGTATATTTCCTTAAAACAAGTGTTTTGCTCCATGAGCAAAGTATGTTATGTGTAAAGATCAAAGCTTTACACATGTAAGCAAACTGGTATTTCTCAACTTCTGTAATGCCTTAGAAATCAATCAACAATTATATTGGAACCATTCCATTATTCTGACAAATTCCCATGTCATTATTTTTTTTAAAAGAATGTATACTTAAAAATGGCTTCAAAGAAATATGCTCAAGACATTGTTTTTAATGCAAGAACAGAAAGGAAGCCTGCTACATGGATCTTATCCTAAGCTGGCAAAGACTTCAAAAGTTTGCTTCATTATAGGATGAATATTTACCATTGAATTATGTAGTACATGTCTGCTGTCAAAAAAGACAAACAGGCGTATAACAAGCATAAATATATACTTTAATGCACTCTATTAGCATGTGAACACATTGTAAATATACCTCTACTTTTATATTGAAATCTATGTCATATAGTAAATACAGTACGAAAGTAAATTTTGTGCCAGTGAATTCAGCCCATTTCACTAAGTTAAACTCCATAAAGAGTGTGTACATTCATTGTATAGAAAACAAGAATAAAACTTACAGAGATGGTTTTCATGTTAGCCCTCTAATTCAGTTTTCCACATTCAGGTCCAGTCTGGGAAAAACTTTTGTTACAGGATAACTTTATGTCTGAATTTTTCAAAATAACCTGTACATGAGGTTCTTGGCTGAATATAGAATGATACAGGCCTCTTGTTGTCAGGATCTACAGTACTGAGTAAAAATATCCAGAGCAACTATAGGTATGAGTCATTTTAGGTCAAACACACAAGTCCATAAGGCCTCTGGGGTATAAGGTTTGTAACTCCGGTATCTCAAGTTTTAGATGTGTGCACTTGAGAAACTCATGTTAAACATAATGGTATTCAAGACACCATTTCTCAGCCCTATTTCATGTGAATAACCCTGGGATTATGGAAAAATGTATTGTTTTGGAGTTAAATGTAGCACAAGTGACCAATTTGATCTCTTCAACCAGTGTACAGAAAGAAGGCACTTCTGACCCTTACTATGTTTCAGATAAAACCATTAGTACTCAAAAGGTCAAGGGCACAGTGATGCTCAAGTGGTTGAACACTGGGTGGCAGGTGAAACAGTATTACACTTCATTTGGGAAAACATAACTAGGCTATTTGTGTCTAAACTTTATTACAGAAGGGTCAGAAAGCAGACTTCGATGTTACAGTGAGGGCCATTCTTCAGTTACTTCCCTTGATTTCTCTCCAGTACTACATTGGTCCTGATAAGGGGATAACTTGGTTTTTATCCTTGATTTTATTGCACTACACAGATATGTTTTTAAAATACATGTAATATTTCAACTGAATCTGGGTTAGATTGTTATACAAATTGGTATGTACATATTTCTGTGATAATTGAGAACAGAATTTACTTTAGAATTACATTGGAACCTTCAATATGATCATAAATCAAATTATATTTATCCCAACATCTCAAAGGGAAGCAAGGATAAAAACAGAGGAATAAGGTAAAAGGACCAATCTATTATCCACTAGTGTGGGGGCTGACAATGGATTATTGGGTCAACTAATACACTTCAAAGAGATGAATAAGCAGCTGAAGTTACGGAACTTAGGCAAGCAATGTTGTATCATGATGGTTCTCATTTAAATTATGAAGAAAATAAAAGTAGGGAAACATTTTGGGTAATACTAGATGTCATCTGCTAGAGATGTTACAGGTTATAAGCAAATCTTTTTTTTCTAAAACAGCTTCCTGATCACTAGACTAGTCCTGTTGTCCAATATCCATTATCAAAAATTATTTGGTCAGATGGGTGACAAATCCTCTGTTTCGATACTCTTAAGACCGAACTTTTCGTCCATTTTAACTGTGTCTCCTTGATGCCAATAACAACTTTGTGAAAAGACCATGTATAGCCAAAAGCTATGAAACTAAGTAAATTTCATATTTGATACATCATCACTCTATTGGCAGTATCTAGGTGCATTAAAGATTTGGTTGTTGGGTTAAAGGTCAGTTGGAACTTCCACGCCAATCTTCATTATGAATGCCTAGTTGACTATTCTATCAGTTATGTAAGACTAAGCCATAATTTCAAACTATTGTTAAATTAGAATCTTTATGAAACTTTGTCTGAATCTGACATATATCTATGTACTGCCAAAAACCCTAGTGCTTTTAACATTGATAACAGAACTAATATTTTGCAATGTTCAGCCTCATGCGTATCTGAAAACTCCTTTGTCCTTTTCTATTTGGTAGAACATACTGACAATTAGAAGTATGAAGAAGTCTCAGGAAATAGACCTGTATTATTTGATTGGTTGGTGTTTAATGCCAATTTCAACATTATTTCAGTTAAATCACACAGGCCAAAGTCCCTATCCATACTTCCCTCGATTTGCTTTTACTAGGACTTAAACCATAGTCTTTCCCCAGCCACTGACATCTTTCTGACATAACTCTTTTCCTAACCATGATCAGCAGTGAGAGAGGCGTGAATTGAGTCACAGTGACTATTAATCAATGTTCAAGAAGGAAACTGGCTGAGCTGCGGATTCAAACTTGGTTTCAAGCATTGGATGTAACCCACTGAGTTACCAGCAGGGCCCAAAAGAGGTATAGGACTGTAATGTCCCCATACACTAAGAAAGCATCATGTGATCAAATGAACAGTCATGTAGTTTCTGATAAAACAGCCAAATGTAGCATTTGACAAGTTCATTTTCAAACTTTTCTGGTATAGTTCACTTGCCGAATGTCAAAGATCAACTTCCCTCTCATGTAGAAAACCCCAGAAGTTTGTTAGAATAAGGTTTTATGCCATTTTCAACATTATTTTCATCCATATCAATGTGGGAAAGGGCTAAAACCCTGAACTAAAATATTTTAGACATTTCAACCCCTTTGAAAGCAAAAATATCAGGTCAAGAAAATGGTCCAAGCAAGTAACTGCAATTTCAGGGGTTAACGATACATCTATACTACTTTTCAGCCAGATCTCAGCATTTTTAAACCCATTTCACCTTTATTCTATGGAACTATAATCATTCTTGTATCTTCATACCAAATGTTGCCCCTGATGGCTATAAGGTTGCAGAGATTAAGACAGATAGAACATTCATTTCATTGTTTGGACACCTTTCAAGAAAGCACTGTTGTCGTTTCTTAGGGTTTTAAATAAGGGCAAATTCCTTGAGTTTTTCTATCCTCTACACCATATATCCATGTATTGGATATTTATCTGTTTACACAGCTGAGTAGGTCTACACACTTTCAAGTTTTAACAGAGTTTCTTCTCTCTGGCTGTAAGGATGTATCTTTAAGTCCTATCTTATTTAGTAAATGATTTTACTTGGTAAAGCGCAATACCATGTATGGCCATTCTCTTGATTTCTTAAAAATCCATCTGACAATCAAGAATAATCTTTTTTTTAATTGCAAATTAAAAGTATCTAGTCCATGAAAAGCAAAACTTTTGTCAGTAAAATTGCACCAGCAAGGCAAGACTTACATATACAAATCTTAATCCCTTAAAATGTTCATCCTTTTCGTAAAATAATGATACAGTATCAGTAATGACCATAACTGCAATATAAGTACATTTCTGAAAAAATATAAAATCTAAATTCTGCTATGAATTTCTAATTAAACTTTCAGTGATGGCAAAATTCAAAAGTTTGTTGAGCATAAATAAAAAGATTGTTACAGTCTACCGTCCTACATGCCTTACATGTAAGGGAACTAAAACATGTTCAAAATCATTTCTTGGAACTGGACAAATTCAAGTGCTCTGAATGCATGACTTTCCAGGGCTTATCAGTTTTTGGATCAAGTTTCACACAATGACCCAGAGAACAGAGTTTCTGGTCAGACTGATTCCAACTAATTACATGCAATAAATTATACTGTCCTATCAGGGTGCTTGACAAGGTAACTGTTTCAACAGAATCTGGGATTTTCAGAGAAAGTGGGCTTGTACATAGGACTGTAATGAAATGTGAACAATGATATTATGCATTCAGATCTTTACCAGGAAAAATTAATTTAGACTTGTCCAAACAGAAAGCATTTTCAGACTATTGTACAAATGATGGAATTACCACACAAAGAAATTTTAGACTGGTCCAAGTTGAAAGCATTAAATTTTGTAGACAACAAATTGTAAGTAGCTCAAATGATGATTCCGTCTTTGATGGTGAAGAAAACATACTCGTAGTTGGAAATGGAGAAAATGCTGGTTACCAGCATACCAGCATTTTCTCCTGTTCCAATGATTTCAAAAGGTTTCTTCTTCAGGGACGTTAAAACTCGGGATTGTGTGGTAAAGGGTTAAAGTGTACAACACATTGTGGGAAAAGGAGAAAATGCTGGTTATCAGCATTTTCTTCTTTCTCCACAATGTTTCCAAAAGCCTTCTTTCTCATGGTCACAAAAATATAGGATTACTGGTTCAAGTACATTTCCTTGCAAAGTTGGATGCATCTGGATGGATTACATTCTACAATTTTGGTCAAAAGATGTTCTCCTTTTTCCAACAATGTTTTTAAAAAGCTGTCTTCCTCATCCTTTTAAAAACAAGGCATTGTTTGGCAAAGGACTGACCGTTTACCACAGGTCAGAAATGTAGACATTCCCAAATTGAGAGCATTTTCAGATGACAATTTCAATGTGGGTCAGTGGCTCAAAATGATGGAATTTGTCTTTGATAGGGTAGAAAACATTGTGGGAAAAGGAGAAAATGCTGGTGACCAGCATTTTCTCCTTTTCCCACAATGTTTTCAAAATGCTTCGTTCATTGGGTTGTTTAAACTTGTAACTGTTTGGAAAAGAGTTAAGAAGTCAATGAGTCAACGAAATGCTTCGGCAGACTTTCCTAGCTTTATGGTAATTGGAACATGACAATACTACATAATGAAGACAACTCTTGCTGACATCTTCCTAACAGGAAATCTCTCTCAGAAAGGTCAATGTTGGTAAAATGCATTCTGAACCCTTTTCCTTATAAATTAAATGACTTTCAATCATATCTTAAGCGCAGGTTTTTATTAAGAAAAGTGGGATCAGTTAATCCATATCCAAATGACGAAATTTTGAAGGTGTCCAAGTTCAAAGCCTTTGTAGTAAACAATTTAAATGTGACTCAAATGATGGAACTTGTTTTTTCATGGGGTAGAAAACATTGTGGGAAAGGGAGGAAATGCTACTTACTGGCATTTTCTCCTTTTTCCACAATGTTTTTAAAACAATTTTTTGTATGGTAAAGGGTTAGACATCAATCAGTCAACTTAGTTGCTTTTTGGAAGCTGCTTTTGTTGGCAGCTTAGATCAGAATCAGACCTCATATAACATAAAGTGGGGTCTTTTGGTATACAGTGACCATATTTTGAGATGACCTGATCAAAACAGCCATAATTATTGCAAATTCTTGGTCAGTTCTATTGGTTTCAAAGTCCATTTCATTTGCAAAACACACAGAGTTTGGACAGTTTTTAGACTGGTTCAGTATTCAAACCTTGCAGGGCATGTTCAGCCCACTTTTACAGACCACCTGTCTGGAGCAACTCACTGCTTTAAAAGACAAAGTGTTTTCATTTTACAATCCATTTACAATCAACTTTTAACCTTTTAGCACCTTTCACTACAACAGTAAACTGTTGTCTTTGTGGTCTGTGTATATCAAGATCATACTCCACAAACTGCGCAGTCTTATCTATGATCTACACTGTCCACCTTGTTGAAACTTTCTTGGCAATGGCAATAGCAATAGCATTTATTAGGGTCTTAATGCTAAATTACAAATGTACATTCTGTTTATTTGGCGCTCTGAGGGTTAACTTGCATTAACCCTTTACCAAACAATCCTGACTTTTAACAAGCCTGAAGATGAAAGGCTTCTGAAAACATTGTCAGAAAAGGAGAAAATACTGGTAACCAGCATTTTCTCCTTTTCAAACAATGTTTTCTACTCTATCAAAGACAGAAATCATCGCTTTAGCCACATTTATTTTATACATCTCCACAGACTTCCAATTTGGTAGGGTCTAGAATTTTGTGGTTTGGTGAAAGAATTAAGAGATCACCTAGTATTGTATAAACGACCACTTTTCTTACTTCCCTAGTGTGGTCTTGGAATGCAGGTTTGACAGTATTCAAGACAAAGGAATCCAAAACTTACTAACAAGGTAATGGGTAAAGACTGAAAACCTGAGGTTACGGCTCATTTGTATTGATTTCTGTTTTTCTTCTTCTCCTAATTATTCCAAGCATTTCCCCTCTAAATTGCAACAAATGACTCTATGAACAAATGAAGATTATTTTTAGCAACCATCATGATGATCTTCCCCTAATCTTTACCACTGCTGGTTACCAGCATTTTCTCTTTCCTGTTTTTTTTTTTAAGCTCTCTTTCTCAAGGTCATTACAACTTGGGACTATGTGGTGAAGGGTTAAATCTTTCACTACCAATAAATAAAACACACTTTTTCAATGGCTACAAACACAACTCCATAGCAAGGTGAGGAGATAGTTTGGTCACAATAAAGAATAATGCTGTGGACACTTAAAATCAATATCTGCACATTCTGTGCAGTCTGATCTTGATCTAAACTATCCAGAAAAAGCATCTTGTTCATGAATGGCAAGGAAAGAATGAAACATTAACCTGTAAATTAGTAAATAAATGAAATTTCCTTGCAAAAAGTACAAACTTATGCATTGAGATTAAAAAAATTCTTTGTGCCAGAAAAATCTCAATGTGCCAGACAATGTATATCCCACTAGATGCATATTCTGTGCAGTCTGATATCAATCTATACAATCTACAAAAGTGCATGAAGTGGTGCTTAGCAGTCTAAGGGATACCAGTTGCTTGGCTCAGGTAGAGCAAGGTTAGTTCAGGCAAATGTGGCTTTGCACTAGGTGCCAAGAGCCATACCTAAATGAGACTAAATAACCGAAATTTGTCTCTGGAAGAGTAAAAAAAAAGTGTAAGAAAAGGAGAAAGTACTGGTCACCAGCATTTTCTCCTTCTTCAAATATCTTCAACAGTTTGTTTTTTTTTTGAGGTTATAAACACTGGATTGTGTAGGAAAGTGTTAAATTCCTACCTGGAAGAGTTTGATGTCCACTGAAACTGTATAAAGTCAGTGTACCTATTAGCTTGTGACCTACAAACATGAGGTGCAATGTAATTAACAAATGTGAATAACAGTTATAAATTTTTCTCATCAACAGTTATTGATCTGTTAATCCTTGGCATAGATCGAAGCTGAAGACATCACATTTTGTATCATAACAACAACAGAATGAATCGTGTGAGAAAAAAAACAGGATCATGACAGTCCTTCAATGCTCAGTCCTGTACCTGCTATTAACTTGTATCTTACTTTTTCTTAACTCTTTCCATATCACAGACGACACCAGAAGCATTGGTGGACAGTGTAGATCAAGATCAGACTGCACAGAACGCTGCTTATTCTAGATTATGAACAAATTGTTTCTTTATCTTGTAGCTAAACTGTTTACATAGCCTCTGAGAAAATGTAATTTATTTGTTCAGAAGTGAACGAGTTACTGATAATACCTTCACCAAGAAGCATGGACACACACATAACAAACAAACGGCCATGACATAAGCTTGCTGGCCTTCGACCAGTGGTGTGAAAGAAAAACCTGACTCTGGGACAGGCATATTTATAACTTAATTTGAACACCATCAATGAAGGATCTATAGACAAGGTCTTTGAAGTTTTTTTTAAAGGAATCAAAAACATATGGGGTAGCCCTCCCTTCAGGGGGGGGGGTTTAATGAATCTCTGTGATGCGTCATACCTAGCAAGTCATCCTGTAATTATGGATCCATGAAATCCTTTGTGCCTAACAACCAGTTGAGTCATGAGGTAGACTGTTCTTGGACATGCAGTAAATTGACCATTATTACATTCTGTTACTAATAATAGAAACATTTTCTATTGAAAATGGTGTAATATCAGTGTCACGCGAGGGCAGATATGGCGGGCCAACGGGCTGATATCTGATATCCTGCCCGTTGGCAAGATATTTGTTCTAAATCTATAGCAACAGAACACTCGCTCATTAACTAACGTTCTCAAAACATCCAATTTGAAAAAAAAAAATGGCTGAATCAGTCCGTCAATCGCTAGCAGACAAATCTTTAGAACTACAGACGATGATTGAATCGCAAAACCAGCAAAGACACTATAAATAGAGAAAAGATTGTTGTTGTCTTGGATTGGGAATGTTTATCGGGCAAGGCGTGGTGTCTATAGGCCAGTTCTATGAATTTTATTGAGCCGGGGGAACCGAGCCGAATAAAGTTTCCCAATCCATAGCACCAACCATCTATTTTATTTATCCTGTTTCTCATTTATAATCCGTATCATACTAGTATTGGTTCGAAAAAACACACATATCGACATCTTTTTAAGTAAGGATAAAGATGAAAATGTGTTTAAAATGTCCTTATATTGTATATGCAGCTGCGATAGTCGTGATAAATGATGCATGATTACATCATAAACATGACGTTTACCCGCGGAAAATAAGTTTTGTCGAATGAAGACAAGAATTTCTCTGTTTTAACAGTTTAAACATGTTAGAAAACGAAAATACCGAGCAAATGACCCATGAATAAAAAGGTTATTACACAGCTGATGAGGGCCGGAGAGTGATATCGGCCCACCACCTCGAAATCTGCCCTCGGGCTAAAGCCCTCGGGGCAGGTATCAAGGTGGCGGGCTGATATCACTCTCCGGCCCTCATTAGCCGTGTAATAACCTCTATATATTAAAAAGTTTTGATCCATGTCAGCCTGCTTGGACTGTGCAGGGTGACCTGAGTCAGGACTTTTTGCAGGCACTTTCAGCCCCCTTTTCACAGAGCATGGCTCATATCAACCTATGCTTATTATTTAAACACACTTTCCAGTACTGCCGATACTAATTATCCATGTCGCGTTTCAATGCTATCGGACTTCCAGTTCTAGGTTTTTGATGCTAAAACCAAACTAATTCTTTTCCATAATGGCAAGTTTTAATTGAAGCACATTATACCCATTGGTACTCTGGAAAAACATCAAGAACCAATTAAACTGTAACTTTATAAACAGACCCTTTACTCTCCATTTACCACAAGTTAAATAAACTTCAAATAAAATCATTGCAGAATAAGGAAACCACTGCATCCAAAAAATAATGTTACTCCTATTCACTCACTCTTCCATAAAATAAAAATAAATCTGTACTGTATTTTTTTCCTTTATGCCATTTGTATGGTAATGGATCATCAGTATCTGGAAAACATTCTTGAGTGTTAGTGATTGCAAGTTAGCAAAGTAAAGTAGCAAAGTGTTAAATCTAGGGGTAGACCTACATTTTCAGCCTCTAGGTAAAAAACTTCAACTTTCAATATTAGTACAAAATCAAGGCTAACCATGTCAAAACATATCCTCAGCGCCAGTCCTAGTTTATTCTCCAAGGACCAGTCATTTAGTGTAATTAATATTAGATCTTGAATTTGTTATACAAATTATCCCAAACAAACTTGGGTATAACTCTTACAACAATGACAAAAGGAGCAAACTTTTTCAGAGAGACATAAATTCCAACCAAAGATTGTGAAAACCTGAGGCTCTTTTGGCCATAATAAGACAAGGTTTCAGTGTAAGACCAAGATAAAATTGCATAGTCAGTGCAGCCTGATACTGACCTATACTGTCTCAAAAAGCAACTGCAGCGAAGCGCTCGAAGTATTAATTGATTACTGGTCAACAAAATGTTAGACTTGTCCCAATTAAAAGCATATGCAGACAACATATTAGAAAAAGTTCCAGTGATGGAATTTGTATCTGAAAAGGTAAAGAACATTGTTGGAAAAGGAGAAAATGCTGGTTACCAGCATTTCCTCCTCTTCCCAAAATGTTTTCAAACAGCCTTGTCCCTCAAGGTCATTGAAATACAGGGCTGTGTGGTGAGGCTCAAGCATTCAGGTAACTAAGTTTAAAAAAATCAGGAAGGATTTAAAGGATTTTTATGCCAATATGATGCAGAAAAAGACCGTAAAATTTTATGAAGCATATTGTTCTGTTCAAATTTCGAGTGTATAAAACTTTTCCTGAAGTTATCTGTAAGTGGTGGAATAACAATCATGCAAGTACTTAAGAGAACAATAAACTTTATGGAATTTCTAATTCCTCCAGAAACCCACTGGGGTTTGTAAACATTTCATTTTCCCTTTTATTTCCTTCTACCACAGATGACACCAGTACCTTTTGTGGACATTGTAGATCAAGATCAGACTGCACAGAACATGCAGTCTGATCTCTTATCTACGCTGTCCACTGCTACATTCTAGATTATGACCAAACTCTCTCTTGATCATGTAGAGGAAATGTATTTTTGGCCTTTGAGAAAATGCAATTTATTTATTCAGTAGTGAAAGAGTTACCAAATAATCCTGTATTTCAACAAACCTAAGGAAGGAGCCTTTTGAAAACCTTGTAGAAAATGAAGAAAATGCTGTTAACCAGCATTTGCTCCATTTTCCAAAATGCTTTCTACCCTCTCAGATAACTTCTGTTTATTTATACCAATATCTAACTGTTATGCCCAGATGCTTTCAATTTTGAAGAGTCTAAAAATGTTGTTTAGGAAAGGCTTAACTCTTTCCATACCATTGACGACAATTGAAGCTTTTGTGGACAGTTTAGATCAAGATTAGACTGCACAGAACAAGCAGTCTGATCTCTGATCTCTGATCTACACTTCCCTATGCTTTATTCTAGATTATGAATGAACCGTCTCTTAACCTTGTAGCATTTTATTTATTCAGTTATGAAAGAGTTAATGCATCTTAAAAACATAAACTCTTTCGGTAATTTAAAATCTGTAAGATTGATAAAACTACTATAACCTTGATATGATTTTCAGAAGTTGGTAAAAAATCTGTATTAAGAAATAAGATAAGCAATTATATTTGTCGAGGTTAAGATTTTTTGTAATATTAACATCTGAACCTGAGTGAAGAATGCAAACAATATCTTTATTTGTTTTTATGGACAGTGTAGATCAAGATCAGACTACAGAGAACATGCATTACAATCCTTTAGATCCATACCTATATATATACATTCAACCTTTTCAAATCAACTTACAAAATATGAACAAAGCTATTTGTCACTCTAATTTCAATTCTAGACACTCTTTCAAGAGTATTTTGAGAAATAAATGCCTGAATGAATGAACAAATAACCGAATGAACATGAATGAATGAATGAATGAATGAATGAATTAATTAATTAATTAATTAATTAATGTTTTATGGTATTTCCTTAAATCTTAATTGCAACTGGGAAAACTCCAGCCAATCATTTTTTCCCAAAAAGGGATCCAACTTGTAACCTCCTTTACCTTTACAACTGGCAGATCCTGTATCACTAAAGCATGCCAAGTGTCTTTCAATATCTTGTGTTTCTGAATATAACTGGTAGTTATCACTGCAGCAAGTCAGTGAACTTTTTCTAAGAATGTCAGTACAACTGGCAAAGTCAGCTGTTTTGATATATCAATTCAGTTGTTCTCCCTTTTTATCATTTTTGGGAATCTGTATCCAGCACTTCTCTATTTTTGCAATAATTTTGAAGGAAGACTTCAGTTGTTTGATGTTAAGGACTACTGGGTCACACTGTCATCAATTTTCTTTCAACCACACAGTATTGTTAAATTGTTTGCTTCCATATTTTTCACATCTATTTCACAAGAGTATTCACTTACATCAATTCTGATTTCAAAAAATTATCTAAATTTCAAAGAGAAGGAAATTCTAACTGGCTAAACCAAACAATTTAGCCAATCAGAAATGTTGTTACTTTCTTCCTTTTGAAATAGGCTAAGAATGCTATATAGAAAGCCTTGTGCACATGAATCAGAGCCTAAAAAGATGATAATAGATTCTATAGCTTTTCATAATGTAAGAGCCATTTTAAGATTCTTAGAGACAGTAGTGAAGTGAAGAATGTCTGCCTCTCACACTAAAGGTTCAAGGTTGGAATCCCATTATAAGTAGGATCAACCTTTGAAACTATGCGCATCACAGCGTAAGTCCTGGTTAAGGTTTCCAGGAAGTATGGGTAATCATAGAGATTAATGTAATGAATAATGTAACTTGTTAGAACTTGATTCACAATTAAAGTAAAAAGAGGTTTAAACTATACAAGCTTAGGGCACTATAATTTTCATATCAATGAGCTTTTAGAAAGTTTCCAGAAGAAATTCTTTGGTGTCTTATTCATGCTGATACTTGTTATGCTTTAGATTTAGTGGGTTAATTTGATTACTTACCCTCTTGTTACAGATATGAACTGTAATTAGTACATCAAACTTTAAACTTTGGGTACAAGAAAATCTGGGATAATAAAAACATGTTTTTCTTTAATCTTGAGAGAAAATACAGAACTGTAATAACTTTTGAGAATAAAGAAATTATAAACTGACATTTAAATTACAACTTCAAACTATATCAGTTACTGTTCAAGTGAAAAGTAATAACACTCAGGAGGTAGTCAAAGGAATTTTCTTTCATGCCATTGCATGACTTTAATAGTCTCCTCTATCTTTCTATGTGCACTTTTTAACCCTTTACCACACAATTCAAAGTTTTAACGACCCTTGGGTAAAAGACTTTTGAAAGCACTGTGGGAAAAGGAGAAAATGCTGGTTACCAGCATTTTCTCCCTTTCCCACTATGTTTTATAACAGACAAATTCCATCCTGTAAGTCACACTGAATTTGTCATTTTCAAATGCTTTGATTTTGGGCTGGTTTAAATTTTTGTTGTCTGGTATAGTGTAAAATGCCAGATTCTTCAAAACTGTAACAGACAAAGTCTGACTGTGAAAAACTCTTTCAGTCTTATTTTTTGCTTTAATTTAACCAATCAAATCTTGGCCAAAATGATAGTAGTTGTCTTTGTAAAGTACATACATTGTAGGATATGGAGAAAACGCTGGAAACCAGCATGTTCTCCTTTTCCTACAGATTCTTTTGAGCACCAACTTACTCAGGGTCATTAGAACACAGAATTGTTTGGTAAAGGGTCAAACTTTGTAGCCCTTGATAAGAATGTATTCAAACTGTGCCATGGGAAGTGTTAATTCAAGCAGGAATTTAGGCAATTATTCTTGCTGCATGCCAGCAATTCATTATCAAAGACTGTAAGGTCTTGCTATCTTTCCCAGATAATGAAGACTGTGTTAGAGGAACAATAGGTGAAAAAAACCATCCCATGTACCATATCTTACAATAATCCAGACACATGGGAATGTACATTAAACATAGAGTATCTCACAACATGATTTTAATGACACTTTTCTCTGACAAAATTTCCAAGAACTTCAGTCTTAACCTTAACTCTTAACCACGTGAAAAAATACTTGACAACGGTATTCAAATGTTACAGCATTTACAAACTATAAATGTGGTTCAAATGACTTGATTTTCTTTGAAAAGGAACTAAAGATTGTGGGAAAGGGACAAAAATACATATTACTAATATTTTCTCAGTTTTCCTAAAATGTTTCCTCAAGCCTGTCAGGGAAGTTATAACTAAGGATTGTTTGGTAAAAGGGAAAAAGCACCCTTTCACTGCTTTGGCTGCCTCTGAGGTCACTGTAGGTCAAGGTCAGACTGCACAAAATAATATGCAGTCTTGCCCTAAATCTATAATGACATTTTCTGGAAATAAGCAACCTTGACATTTCAATTATCCCTTTACCAAACAATCCCTGGTTTTTACGACCCAGAGGAAGAAGCCTTCTGAAAACAATGTGGGAAAAGGAGAAAATGCTGGTAACCAGCATTTTCTCCTTTTCCCACAATGTTTTCTACTCTTCTAAAGTCAAGTTTTGATTTTTGAGTCACATTTATTTTGTCGTCTGCAAATGCTTTCAATTTGGACAAGTCTAAAATTTTGTCGTTTGGTAAAGGGTTAAACAAGTCTTGTTTCTAGACTAAAAATATCTTAACCCTTATGCTGCTGAATAACTAAAATGAAATTTTCAATTCGATAATAAAAACCCAAATATTGAAATTTCAAGTTATGTTTTGGGGAATAATATCTCCTTCTCGGACAGTGTAGATCAAAGATCAGACTGCACATTCTGTGCAGTCCGATCTTGATCTACACAGTCCAGAAAAGGTCAGTGAGTCGTGCTTAGCAGCCTAAGGGTGTAAGGTTGATTCAGCAGTTCTAAGGGTTTAACACAAAGATTATAAATATTTATAAAATTGGTGGATGTTTTGGGGAATAATATCTCCTTCTCGGACAGTGTAGATCAAAGATCAGACTGCACGTTCTGTGCAGTCTGATCTTGATCTACACTGTCCAAAAAAGGTCAGTGAGTCGTGCTTAGCAGCCTATGGGTGTAAGGTTGATTCAGCAGTTCTAAGGGTTTAACACAAAGATTATAAATATTTATAAAATTGGTGGATGTATATTTGTTAACTTTCAGAAACTTGGCACTTACTTTGGGTATATTCCAATAACTTGCAATTACAATATATCAAATGCAAATTTTTTTAAGTGCATCTGGTGCAAGTTACACATTATTTAGAGATAGAATTCTAGACAACCAACTCATTTGGTAGTATTTATCTCTGGTTTTGTAACAATCCTGAGGAAAAAGGCTTTTGAAATCATTGTGGGAAAATGACAAAATGTAGGAAACCAGCATTTTTTCCTTAACCCACACTGTTTTCAGAGACAATTTCATTATTTGAGCTGCATTAGACTTGTCCTCCGCAAATGTCTTCTATTTGGACTAGTCTAAATTTTTGTCATGTGGTAAACAGTGAGTTTGTCATCAGCAAAAAGCTTTCAACTTGGGCAAATCTGATATTTTATAGTATGGTAAAGCTACAGTGTGCTGTCATTATACTGCAAAGAGACATCTATCTATAACCCCTGCTTCAAAGTCACCTTTAAGTACATCAGTCTGGGATAAAACACCCTAGAATGGAATAAAGGGTTGAGTTGCTTTAACCCTTTACCACACAGTCCAGTGTTTTAACGATCCTGAAGAAGGTGGCTTTATAAAACATTGTTGAAAAAGGAAAAAATGCTGGTAACCAGCATTTTCTCCTTTTTCCATAATTTTTTTTACCTTTTCAAAGACAATGCCATCATTTGAGCAACATTTAATTTGTTGTCTGCAAATACTTTTAAAGTAAACAAGTCTAAATTTTTAAAAACTTTGTCCTTTGGTAAAGAGTTAACCATTTTGAGGATTAAGGGTCTTGGTTTTTCTCTTTTGTAGACTGGTTCTTCGAAGAAAGTTGGCAAGCACTTTCAGAGTTGAGTAGAAAGTTTATCGTAATTGAAATAATAATAAATTTGAAGTGGATTGTTTGTTCTTGTCATATGGTGCACAATAAAGAGTTGAAGATGAAGATGTAGCATTTATTATTCACTAATTTGTTAGAACAATTCTCCTAACATTTCTTTGATTTGTCGTAAGTATAATAATTAAATTAATTATTATGAATTATACAGCCTATTACCCAAAGCAAAAGGATGACCAGTTAAATTTGAAACTTTATTTCATTTGTAAGTTTGTTTATCATAAAGTTCACTGTCATTTATATGAAAAATATCAAATGTACTACTTCAGTTGGTCTAAGATGCTTGCCCACTTTCACCAACACCAAAAAAATGGACAAAGAAATTAAAGGAAGCTGTTAAAAAGGTAAACATATGGGATCTGACATGAGTTGGTGTTAGAGATAAAATTTTATTAAACGAGTTAGGGAAAATGTTATTAAGCAGCCTTTGGTGAGCTTAACAACATTTTTTCTTGATGAGTTTAATAAATTTTTATCTTAAACGCCAACAAATGTCAGATTCTTTTTATCACATAACTGTATTTCACAAATTATAGGAAAGATGCAAAACCATCAATAGATGTACCCGCAGTAATATCCATAAAATCCATTCACTTCTATGAAATATGTAAAAAATACTGTCAAAAATGACGTCACACAATTGTGATATCAAACGTGTATAAGATAAGAAAATTCATAAAGGGGTATATTACACTGAAAACAAGGGATGTTATGTGATAAAATAGTTTCATAAAAGATTTTGTTTACTTCACTGGATTCTTAACCCTATACCACACAACAAAATTTTCATGAGTATCGGGCTGAAAATGTTGCCTCAAAGTAAATACAAGGTTTTTCTAAGATCTAGTCCAATGACCTACTTTTTGACCCAACAAGATCCCATTTTTAACATCTCCGAGATATCAACAAGACAAACATTCTCACCAAGTTTCAAAAGGTTCTGGCTGAAAAATGTGACACTTTCGAGTGCACACAAGATTTTTTTAAGATTTGGCCAAATGACCTAATTTTTCACCAGCCCTAACCCAATTTCATATTTGTCTGAGATATTATCAAGACAAACACTCTGACCTAGTTTCATGAGTATCAGGCTGAAAAAGTGGCCTCAAAAGTGAACAGAAGGTTTTTCTAAGATTGGTCCAGTGACCTACTTTTTGACCCGACATTACCCAATTTCAAACTCAAATGAGATATCATAACATTCTGATCACTATTCAAGAGTATCAGGCTGAAAAAGTGGCCTCTAGCCTCCACACAAGGTTTTCTAAGATTTGGCCCTGTGACCTACTTTTTGATCCAACATGACCCAATTTTGAATTTGTTTGTGATTTTATGAAGACAAATATTCTGACCAAGATTCATCGCTATCAGGCTGAAAATTGGCCTCAAGAGTGCACAAAAAGTTTTTCTAAGATTTGGTCCGGCGACCCGCTTTTAAACTCCACATAACCAAATTTCAAACATGTCCAAGATATCATCAGTAAGAACATTATGAATGAGTTTCGAGAGTATCAGGCTGAAAATGTGACCTCTACAGTGGAAGCAAGCTTTATCTAAGATTTGGCCCAGTGACCTACTTTTTTACCCCGCATAACCCAATTTTGAACTTATCCAAGATTTTATCAAGACAAACATTCTGACCAAGTTTCATAAGTATCTGGCTGAAAATGTGTCTCTAGAGTGCACACAAGGTAAATATTGACAACCACACCACAGACGATCACAAAAGCTCACCTTCAGCACTTCATGCGCAGGTGAGCTAAAAACTTCCGAAAAACAATGTTCATCTGTGAGAGAAGAATGAATCCTGTTGCAATGACTGTCATCAATCATCATCAAAAGAAATTTACCCAGATGATTCCATTTGTCTTTCAAGTTGTAGAAATCATTGTGCCAAAATGATGGTCTCGGTTACCAGCATTTTCTCACTATTCTCCCAATGTTTTCAAATGCCACTTCCCAGGAGTGTTAAAGTCTAGGATTGCTTGGTAAAGGGTTTAGGTAAAAAATATTAAGAATGACTACATAAAGGTTCTACAAGAATTCTAACACATGCTGGTCAAAGCTTATGTTATATACCAACATCAAAAACACCTGTACATGAATAGCCACATAATCATAAGAAACAGTATGATCAGTGACATAAACCAGTCCCCCTACCCGCTCACCTGTTGTTCTCTGGTTATTTTTGCTGAAACACAAAAACAATACCTACTATTATCCCAGTGCCAGGTTTTTTCTGCAATTCCTGAAGCACCTGATATCAATTAGCCTCTTGTACCATCACACTTACTGATCCATACTACAATCTGCTGAAACCAAACCCAGTTTCCCTCATCAAGAACTTCTGTTTTCCTCAAATGACCATTAAGAATTTCTACCAGCTCTGAAAATGTCTATTCAGACCTTTACCACACATTCCCAAGTTTTAATAAACTTGATGAAGACTGTTTTTTAAAACTTTGTGGGGAAAAGGAGAAAAAACTAGAAAGCATAATGTTTTTTACCCTTTCAGAGAAATATCCCATCTAATTAGCCTCATTTAATATGTTTTCTGCAAATGCCTCAATTTGAACAAGCCCAAAATTTTGTGGTTTGGTAGAGAATAAACTCTTTCTCTGCCAAAGACAACTTGAATTGTTTTGGTGGGCAGAGTAGATCAAGGCCAGAGTGCACCAAATAATCATGCAGTCTGATCTTGGATCTATACTACCTGCAGACCAGTGCTAAACTCTGACAAGAGCCACCTTCTATGGCAGTGAAATCTTCTTTTCTAGACCAAGGTAAAAGTCAAATAAGTTTGCTGGCAGCAAAAGAGCTAAAACTCTCACCAAATTATGAAACAGTTTAATCCATGGAACATCTTTTCAGAAGGCTATGGTAGCAAATATGCTTTTGTTTTCTTCTTATTACGTAATTTTTTTCAACAGATTTTAGCTAAACCCTCAAAGCCACATATAAACCCAATCAAAATTTATATTCTAGAATGAAAACCCTGTTTACTTGCAGTATCAGGGATGCTGAGAACTTTCCGGAAATGTCTCCCCATAGCAGACAGTACAGATCAAAATCAGACTGCACCCTTTGTGCAGTCAGATCTTGCTCAAAACTGGCAGCAAAGCTAGTTAAGTCTGGTTTTGAAAACATTGTGAAAAAGGGAGAAAATGCAGGATACTAACATTTCTCTTTTTTTTTCCAGAATGTTTACAACCCTTGCACAGACAAAACCCACTATTAAAGCTACATTCAAAATTTTGTCTGCAAATGTATCCGGTTTGGACAAGTCTAAAACCTTTTCATCTAATAAAAGGTTAGGAACATAATTATGTTGGCCTAGTTTTCTCATTCCTCAATTTCATTCTGTGGAACCAGGACCAGAAAAAATAAGAAATACAGAACAGCCACATTGGGCTCATCAGTTCATACAGTAAATAACAGCCTGTCTAACTTTCACTTTAATCCTTTACCACAGAAGCCTGACTTTTAACGACCCTGGGGATGAAATCTTTTGAATACATTGTGGGAAAAGGAGAAAATGCTGGTAACCAGCATTTTCTCCTTTTCCCAAAATGTATTCTAACCTTTTAAATGTAACTTTTGATTTTTGAGTCAATTCTATTTTGTCATCTGTAAAAGCTTTAAATTTGGACAAGTCTAAAATTTTGTCATTTGGTAAAGAGTGAACCCTTTCAGGTCCATAAGCAAATACAAGAGCTTTTGTCAACAGCATTGATCAAGATCAAACTGCATAGAAAGTGCGGTATGATCTTTGATCTTTACTGTCCACTCGTTTATTCAAGCCTGTGAGAATCAACTCTCTCATAGTTTCAATGCACTGTATTTCCAGCCATCCAAAGAGGTCAGAGTTACCATCCTGAGCTATAACAACCCTGAGCAGGGCGGCTTTTGAAAACATTGAAGGAAAAGGAGGAAATGCTTGTAAGCAGCATTTCCTCTCCTTCCCACAATGTTTTCTAACCTTTCAAAGATATACCCAGTCTTTTGAGATGTATCTTATTTGTAGTCTGCAAGTGTTCTAAATATGGACGAGTCTGGAAACTTTTTGTTTGGCAAAGAGTTACGGCATTTGCAGACATCAGATTAAACCTTTACCAAACAATCCTGTGTTTTGACGACCCTGAAGATGTTTTTTGGAAACTGCTGGTAGGCAGCATTTTCTCCTTCTCCAACAATATTTTTGACCCTTTTCTAAGACAAATTTCATCAACTGAACCACATTGAATATGTCATTTAATATGTCATTTAATATGTCATCTGCAAAAGCTATCAGTATTTGGACAAGCCCAAACTTTTGTCATTTGCTAAAGAGTTGAAGAAGGCTAAAATGATCGGAAAATGTCTTGAAAGGGCAGAAAACTGCATAAAGGAGAAAGCCCAGGTTACCTGCATTTTCTCCTGTACCAAAAATGCTTTTAACTTTTTCTCAGGTTCATTTAAACACCTTATTGTTTGATGAAAGGCTAAGGGGCTCACGGTTTTAGATGGTTAAAACAATGAACACTTTTATTATCGCTCCAAAAATAGCCCTTATAGAACAGTTTTTTTTAACATACACATAGACATTTTGTTATCTAAACTCTCAAGTAATTTCGGCCCAGATTATCTCACTATATTAGTTTTGTAAAATCATAACAATGTTGGAATGATCAAACAAAACTGTCAGCTTATCTTTCTGTCTATCTTAACCCCTTTAACAGTCTATTAGACAACAAAATTTTAGGATAGTTTAAAGTGCATGCATTGCAGAGGACAAATCAAATGTACAGGTAGTTATGGACTTGGCTTCAGAAAGGGTAGAAAACAATGTTGGGAAAGGAGAAAATGATGGTTAACAGCATGTTCTCCTTTTTCCGAAGATGTTTTAAAATGCTTCCTGTTTCACGGTCATTAACAGGAGGGACTGTTTTGGTAGAGATAACTCTTCTTATCCAACTTCAGGCATAAGAAGCCATACTGTTTCCATTTTCAAATATTTTTCAGTTGTTTTGTTCAGCTCAAAATCTGGCTTTGTGATGACATGGATGTAATAGCACTTTTATATCCATGTTCAAATATTCTCTGCACCAACTCTACTCTTTAACTCTTTACTATAAAACGACAAAAATTCCAACAAGTCGAAATTGAAAGCATTTGCAGAGGACAAATTAAACATGACTGAAAATTTGGAATTTGTTTTAAAAAGGGTAGAAAATATTGTGGGAAAAAGAGAAAATGCTGGTCACCAGCATTTTCTCTTTTTCCCACAATATTTTAAAAAGGCTTTTTTCTCAGGGTCGTTAAAAGTGGGGATTGAGTGGTAAAGAGTTAAGACACAAATAACATGCAGACTTGTCTAAACTGAAGGCATTTGCAGACGACAATTTAAACATGGCTCACATGATAAATTTTGTCTTTCATATGTGGGAAAAGGAGAAAATGCTGATTACCAGTATTTTCTCCATTTCCTACTTTGTTTTCAAAAGTCTTCCCTTTTAGGGTAGTTAATACTCAGGATTGTGTGGAAAAGATTTAACTCTTTACCAGACAACAAATTTCAGACCTTTCTAAATTGAAAGCAAATACAGATGACAAATCATATTAGACTTACCATCAAAAAATATGTCTGATAAACTAGACAACATTGTGGAAAAGGAGAAAATTCTGGATACTAGTATTTTTTCCTTTTCTCGACAATGATTTTAAAGTATTCTACCTCAAGGTTGTTAACTCTTTACCAAACGACAAATCTTAGACTGGTACAAATTGAAAGCACTTGCAGACGACAAAATAAAAGTGACTGAAAATTTGAAATCTGTTTTGTTAGGGGTAGAAAACATTGTGGGAAAAGGTGAAAATGCTGGTTACCAGCATTTTCTCCTTTTCCCACATTGTTTTCAAAAGGCTTCTTTCTCAGGGTCGTTAAAAGTTGGGATTGTGTGGTAAAGAGTTAAACCCTTTATCAAACAATCCTCAGTTTTAAAGACCTTGAAGAAGAAAGATTTGAAAACACTGTTGGTAACCAGATATTTTCTCTTTTCCCACCGTTTTCCACCTGTTCAATGACCGATTTCAGATTTTGAGTCACATTTAATGAGTCGTCTGCAAAAGTTTTCAGCTTGGACAAGTCTAAAATTTTCTTGTTTGACGAAGGGCTAAAGTAAAATTTAGACAGGCTATTACTCACTTTATGAACTGATAAGCTAAATGTGGCATTTCTGTATTTCTTACACGACAAGTCCAGTATTTTGTCGACAAGTCCAGTATTTTGTCGTCTGGTGAATAGTTACACAAGGGAATGTTTGGTAAAGGGTTAACTAAATACAACAAATAAATGCTCTATGCTCTGGCAAAAGGGGGCTTAATGAATATCCTTGATGAACGATAACAAGCATGTCATCATATAATTAAGGATCCATAAAATCCATTTTGTCTAACAAGCGACTGAATCATGAGGTACACTGAACCTTTGACATGCAGAAAATTGAGCAATAGCAAAAAGTTTCAGCCCAGGTCAGCCTACATTGACAGTGCAGGCTGACCTGGGTCGATATACATGTATTTTGCAGATGCTGAGAGCCCTCTTTTCACAGAGCATGGCTCATTAATGTTCTGACACTTTCAAACTGAGGACAGCTAAAAGTTAGGACCCACATCATCAGTACAGAAATCATCAAAATAATGTAATAAATGGAAAAATCAGGTACACCAAATAATTTCTCTAAACATCACCAAGGTTTTGAACGCCAGTGGCAGATGAAAATGATGTAAAAACTAGGTCTGTGGGAGGACAGGTAAATATTTGTCTCTAGAATACTTATCTCTTTACCATACTATCCCAAATTTTAACAACCCTGAGAAGGAAACCTTTAGAAAACATTGTTGGAAAAGGAGAAAATGCTGGAAACCAGCATTTTCTCCTTTCTCCACAATGTTTTCTACCCTCCTATGAGCAAGTTTCAGGTTTTGAATGATATTTACTTTGTTGAATCCAAATGCTTTCAATTTGGACCAGTCTAAAATTTTGGGAAAATTTTGAGAAGGTGCTAATCATCACTAAAGTTTTAGACTTGTGCAAATTGAAAGCTATTGTAGATGACAACCTGAACATGGCTAAAATGATAGAATTTTTCTGTATGATAGGAAATATTGTAGAAAAAGGAGAAAATACTGGTTACCAGCATTTTCTCCTTTTTAGCACAATATTTTCAAAAGCATCATTTTTCTCAGTCCAAACACAAGGCTGTTTGGAGCAGGGTTGGTTAATGAAATTGAATGTTTCTACCAGTAATTAAAGGCAAGAAAACAGAAAGCACTCGAACAGGGCTAGATCCCAAATTAAGACTTGTTGCTTTGTACTGTTAGATCTTGATCTACACTGTCTGAAATGGTAAGTAAACACTGTGCTTACAACTCACAAATTTTCTTTTGCTTTTTTTGACGCTGAACACCATTTTCAATATGAATGAAGCTGTACAGCTACAATCAGCACACCTATCTATGTGTTCCTGGAATTTCTTTCAATAGTACAGATACTTCACACAGCATTCTTTCCAAGCCATCAACTGCTTTCCCAGATAAGTATTGTCCAAAAAATGTGCAGCACTTGGTGAGAGAGGAATAAAACTTATTGCAGTGACTATCATCAATCCTTGCAAAGAATAATTATATGACAGAGCTGGGGATTCAAACCAGTGACCCCTGATTTTAAGCCCCGTGTTGCCAACTGAGCTACTGGGTTAACCCTTTACCAAACAATCCCTGGTTTTTACGACCCAGAGAAAGAAGCCTTCTGAAAACATTATGGGAAAAGGAGAAAATGCTGGTAACCAACATTTTCTACTTTTCCCACAATGTTTTCTACTCTTCTAAAGTAAAGTTTCAATTTTTGAGTCATGTTTAATTTGTCGTCTGCAAATGCTTTCAATTTGGACAAGTCTAAAATTTTGTTGTTTGGTAAAGAGTTAAGCACTCGACACTCTACAGGGTGTTTATTTGCATTATAGTCTATGGAATATTATTACCTCTTTACTAAAGGACAAAAATGTAGACAAGAAAGCATTTGCAGACAATTTAACCCTTTACCAAACAGTCCCATGTTTTCACGACCATGAGAAATAGGTCTTTTGAAAACATTGCGGGAAAAGGAGAAAATGCTGGTAACCAGCATTTTTACCATTTCCCACAATGTTTTCCATCCGATTAAGGGCAATTTTGTCATTTTGGCCACCTTTAATTTGTCGTCTGCAAATGCTTTCAATTTGGACCAGTCTAATAATTTTCTGTTTGGGAAATGCGGCTCAAATGATTGAATTTGTCTATGCAAGGGTATAGAACATTGTGGGAATAGAAGAAAATTCTGGTTACCAGTATTTTCTCCTTTACACACAATGTTTTCAAAAGGTATCTTGTTTGGGGTCGTTTATCTCACCATCAGCAGAATATTGAAGAAAGGGTAAGTGACACAATAAAGTGATGCCCTGCATACAGGAGTAACAAATTACTTGTACAAATACACCACAAAGATGTAATCTAGAGATCCTGGAAGTCCAGCTGCAAGTTGAACATGACATTAATGACTAAATGGTAGGAAATTCCCAACATTTTCAACAAATATCCTGTTTGCTGTTGTAATCCGTTTGCACATATATGTGAAGAATCTTTGTTCATATCAAGGAATATGTGGCGTCATCAAGTTAGAAACTCTGGTGTGAGCAACACATAAATTTGTAATGAAAATGCATACAAAAAATCTATGGGAAGATGTCTTTCGCAAATACTGTGACAAGTTATTTGAATGGCATTTTATAATGCTTTAACAGTATCTTTGTTATGTTGCAGTAGCAGCTAAATTATTCATGAATTGCACGTGTTGTAAAGACTAGCAGACCATACCTGATCCTTCACCCTCTACCAAAGGACCCTGTGTTATAACAAACTCTGAGATGAAAGGCTTTTGAAAACATTGTGGAACAAGAGCGGCAAATTGTCGCAAGATACGCCCGTCCCACCGCCAGCTGTCAAGGGGGTATAATAATCGTAAAGGGCAGGTAATGCAACAAACATGTTTACCAAGTCTCAAGTCAATTTGACTTGAGGTGACAAAGTTCCGTTCCAGACAAGCAAGAAATACTGTAAAAATGAAGATCAAAGTGGAATTACTCGAAATCCGCACTAGGTAGAGTTATTGTTCTTGTGCACTGTACTCCGTAATATTGCAACAAACATGCATACCAAGTTTCAAGTCAATCGGACTGGAGATGACAAAATTATGCTCCGGACAAGCAGAAAATGCTGTAAAAATGACGATAAAAGGGAAATAACTCAAAGACAGCACGAGGTAGAGTTATGGTTCTTTTGCACTGCAATCCGTATTATTGCAACTAACAAACATGCCAAGTTTCAAGTCAATCGGACTGGAGATGACAAAGTTATGCTCCGGACAAGCAGAAAATGCTGTAAAAATGATGATCAAAGGGAAATAACTCATAGACAGCACGAGGTAGAGTTATGGTTCTTTGGCATTGCACTCCGTATTATTGCAACAAACACACATGCCAAGTTTCAAGTCAATCGGACTGGAGATGACAAAGTTATGCTCCGGACAAGCAGAAAATGCTGTAAAAATGACAAAGGGAAATAACTCAAAGACAGCAAAAGGTAGAGTTATGGTTCTTTCGCACTGCACTCCATATTATTGCAACAAACACACATGCCAAGTTTCAAGTCAATCGGACTGGAGATGACAAAGTTATGCTCCGGACAAGCTGAAAATGCTGTAAAAATGACAATCAAAGGGAAATAACTCAAAGACAGCACGAGGTAGAGTTATGGTTCTTTCGCACTGCACTCCCTCTTCTATCCACTATCCACCCATGAAGTTTCATAACCGTAGCTAGCATAGTCTTAGAGATATGCTCCGGACAAAATTCAAGTATGAATATAAACAAAGGACAATAACTCAAAAATTAAGGAAGCAAGAGTTATGATTCCTGTTCACTGCACTCCCCCTTGATGAGATCTATCCACCCATGAAGTTTTATAACCTTAGCTAGTATAGTCTTGGAGATATGCTCCGGACAAAATTCAAGTATGAAAAACAAAAAAGGGCAATAATTAAAAAATTAAGGAAGCAAGTGTTATGATTCCTGTGCACTGAACTCCCCCTTGATGAGATCTATCCACCCATGAAATTTCATAACCGTAGCTAGCATAGTTTTGGAGATATGCTCCGGACAAAGAATGGGGACGCCGCCCTCCCATCTGCCTGCCACGGGTGATCCCATAATACATCCCGTCTTCGACGGGCGTATAAAAAGGAGAAAATACTGGTAACCAGCATTTTCTCCTTTTCCCACAATTTTTCCCCTTTAAAAGAACATATTATAAGTTCTTTGAAATAGTTTTGAACTTGCCATCTGCAGACTGCTTTTTAAAGAGTCTAAACTTTGTTGTTTAGGAAAGAGTAAGGCACTTTGGTTATGATTCAGTTGTAATACATTTGAAGCCAGTGGCACCTTCCAGTCTTGTTGCTATCCCAGGGTATCTCTCTGCATCAAATGGGAAAGCCATTACTGCTGTATTCAAAATCTTTTCCACATGCTTGGAGCCAGCACAAGTTCATGCAAGCGAAGGAATTTCATATTTATACTCTACTTACATACATACAGAAGATAAGGGTAAAAGGATGGTACCATAGAAGAAAAGACTGATCATCCCAGTATGTTTAATATTTCATGTTTACTGCACCTTTAACAAAGAGTTACAGTGACTTTTCCTCTGCTGCATTGGTCTCTGACCTTTCTCAAAACAAAGGAAATTTTAACAAAAAATAATTGATTATGGATCCACACCTTTACTCCGACATGTATGTTCTTGGTCTTGATGTAACTCCAATTAAAACGCTTCTGTAATACTATAGGTTATCACCCCTTTAAGATTCCAAACTTACTATGGTGAGAAGAATTTGTGATGAGCTAAGCAATTATATCTGACCCTGTTAACCCTTTACCAAAGGACAGAATTTCACACTGGTCCAAACTGCAAGCATTTTGCAGATAACAATTTAAATGTGACTCAAAGGACAATCTTTGTCTTTAAAAAGGCAACAGCTCACATATTCATGTATCTCTTGTGTTCCATCAGTACTGGGCTAGGGCTCTGAAGTGTCTTGCCCAAGGACACTCCCACAATAAACGAAGTGTGTCTAGTAAAAGCTCAAACCTGTGGCCTCCAGGTTTATAATACGAGTCATATATTTTACCACTCTGCAATGTAGGACCCTGCAACAACAGAAGCAGGGCTCTGACAATACACTGATGTTTTTTTCACAGACAACCTAGCTAAAAATGAATTCTAGTAAAAATCTGGATCAATTGACCAAATTCTGTTGCACTTTGAATTTTGAGAATTACGCCGATACTTATCAGGAAGTTTAAAAAAATCTTTGGATATAAAAGACAGAATACAGACTGTAGAATATACATGTCAAGGAAAAGTTCTGATACAAATGACCATGTTCCCAATAATCTGAAATAAAATTCATTATGGCATGCCTACAACAAATCTATAACAGAAGAAAAAGCCAAGAAGGATAAGGCACTTAAACATCCGGACAAAGGTGCAATAAACATGAAATATTAAACATACCCATTACAATCAACCCACTTATCAATTTCTATACCCTTTCTGCTATTCTTTCTATTTGTACGGATTGATGTAAAATTTAATATGAAGATATTCCAACAGCCAGACTTAGAATGGTCTGCTTTGTTTTTTTAACATTTGAATCCCAGATGCAACTGGCATTTTCAGTCTAGAAGTAAACCTCCAATTAAATGTGCTTCCAAGATTGCTGTTGTCAATCTGGCATGACTCAACAAAGCGGACACTGTAGATCAAAGATAAGACTTCTGCATAGTCTGATCTTGATCTATACGGGTTGCAAAGACAACCACAATTGTGAAAGCTCTTGTCCACTGTGTGTGCTTCATCTGAGTTTGGTCTATCTAATAACTGGATAGGTTACCAAATGGGCACGGAAGGGTTTGGTTCTGAAATAATTACACAACTCTGGTATTAAAGATGAACCTGTAATAAACTTGTAAATATCTTGTATAAAACAATACATGAATACATGCGGGCTGGTAAAAAAATATTAACTTATAACAGAATTATATCAACATTGTAATGGAGCCAGTTCACCTATTGATGTTATCTGTACAATATTTCGGTACATCCTGGAAAAATATACTGCTTGCCATAATCGACGGCTACCTGATTAGCCATTGTCTCAATCTCCAAAAACTCACAAATCTGAAGTAAAGACAAGAAATGCTGGAATAAAAGAATAAAGATAATGAAACATTGAATATACAATGATGTGAAAAATGACATGAGCCATGCTCTGTGAAAAAGGGGCTTAACTCTTAACCAGACGACAAAATTGTAGACTATTCCAAACTGAAAGCAGTAGCAGATGACAAAATTAAAGTTACCTGAAAATTGAAATTTGTTTTGGGAAGGGTAGAAAATATTGTGGGAAAAGGAGAAAATGCTGGTTACCAAAAGGCTTCTTTCACAGAGTCGTGAAAACCAGGGATTGTTTGGCAAAGAGTTAACACATATGCAAACAGTATTGACCCAGGTCAGTCTACGTAATCCGCGCAGGCTGACCTAGGCCGAAACATTTTGCTTTTGGTAAATGTTCTGGATGTCAAAGGACCAGTGTACCTCATGATTCAGTTATTTGTTAGACAAAACAGATTTTATGGATCTTTAATTGTGTGATGGCTTGTTGGTAAAATGCATATGGAGAAGCATTAAGCCCCCTTTTGCCACAGCATGGCTCCAATACATTTATGTATCACAGCCTAGTACAGTGAAAATTTTTCTTGGATTGCCTTATAAACAAATTCAGATAAAAGGATGTTTTGAAATCATCTTGTAACATAATAACGGACACTCAGTGCATTCTGATCTTAACCTTTACCAAAAAATTGTGTGTTTTAACAACTTTGAGGATGATGGCTTTTGATAGCAATGTGAGAAAAGGAGAAAATTATTGTTACCAGCATTTTCTCTTTTTCCCATAATGTTTCAAAAGCCTTCTTCCTCTGGGCTGTTAAAACTCAGAATTGTGAGGTAGAAAGTTAATCAGCTCTGTCTGCAAAACACCCAGAGTTGTTCCTGGCACCCAAGAGGCTAGCTAATCCTTTACCACATGACAAAATTTTGGACCTGACCAAACTGAAATCATTTGAAGTCAACAATTTCAATGTAGCTCAAATGATGATTTCTGTCTTTGATAGGGTAGAAAACATTGTGGGAAAAGGAGAAAATGCTGGTTACCAGCATTTTCTCCTTTTCCCACAATGTTTTCAAAAGCCTTCCTTCCCAGAGTCATGAAAACCGGGGATTGTTTGGTAAAGGGTTAATCCTTTACCAAACAAAGAAATTTTTAGACTTATCCAAATTGAGAGCATTTACATGTACATAGCGAAAAAATAAATAGGGCTAAAATGGTGAAATTTGCCTGTGACAAAGAGAAAAAAGGAGAAAATACAGTATCTCAATAAATTGTAATGTCAAGGGATTTTCTCCTGGCTGAGTATTTTGTACTTTGTAGATTATCAAGTCTTGTAGACAAAGCAGACAAAAACAATGTTTATACTGATCAAAATTAACTTTTTATGGTCTCTTGTTACACATTTAAGAATGATGCTGAAGCATTTGTGCTTTTGTTTCTATTTTATACTTTGAGGTCATATATAGTCTTCCAGTCACTTAGTTCATTCATTTTTCACAGCCTATGAATTGAAACATTTTCTTCATACTATCTATCCAAGTCTAGGTAATCAAAAGCTAAATACATGAATAAATGAAATGGACATAATAAGCCAGAATATAAACCAATTAATTGTAAGTTTCATGCTGTTTTATACAAAAGCAACTTTACCTGTACTTGGCACTTTTGACTCTTGACCACACTACAAAAATATAGACCTGTCTGAACTGAAAGGCAAGCATTTGCAAACAACAATTTAAAGGTGGCTCAAATGATAGAACTTGAATTTGATAGGGTAGAAAGCATTGTGGGAAAGGAGAAAATGCTGGTTTCCAGCATTTTCTCCTTTTCCAACAATGTTTTCAAAAGGCTTCTTTTTGGTAAAGGGTTACAAGAGAGTTGTTAAGAAAGAAATGACATAATATTGCAAAGCAACAAAGAAAACAGTTTTTGTCCATTTCATCCAAATAGTTATCCTATTTCTAGTTAGCAATCTGGAGTCAGCAATGTGTGATCTTTGTGTGATTGTCATTCCAGTCTATGTCAAAACACAGCAGCACTTCTACACTATTGGAGTTCAGCATTTCAAATAAAGTGTCAACAGTCAAACTGATTCAGGATTTATCATCAGTCATCCTATTTTTACAAGACAACAACAAAATGTTTTACCTGTCCCCCACAAACCGTCAAACTTTGTTAAATCCAAACACTTTATTGACAGAAATTCCAAACCATCTTGCACTGCTCTACTTTTCTATTTCCATTATTCTATTATTTCATCACCATATATTAATTTCCATTCGTTGGAATACATGTGGTAAAAATTCCTCTCCTGTTGCCTGCCTTTCAAAGACACACTAATGTACATAATTTCCTCTTTTATCCAAACTTCTGACTCTCCATGTATAACAGTTTCCGATGAAATCTTCTTGGACTAACTCCTGCTTTCATCTCTTTTATCAACTTTTGACTCGCCATTTATCCTCGCGAAAGATAGTTAAAAGGACTGACAGGTGTATACTTGGATCAGAATACCAGGAGTGAGACGGAACGAAATTAATACAGTAGGAAAAGGTGTATCGGACTTACAGGGATAATATGGGGTTTTGTCTAAGGGGTTTGGACATCAGGAGAGGGTTTGAAAAGGGGTAGGGGTTTGACATAGGGACCCAAAAAGTGACAAATAGAAGCAGTTGAGATATATATATAACAATACAGTAAGTTTGACAACTATCACAAGAATTTGTTTGCCTGATCTTTTACTTGTAAATGCCAGTCATTAGCAGGATTTTTAATTTCCATATTTGTTTCCCAAGTTTGGTCAGAAACCAAACATGGCTCGAAAATTTTGTGAACTGATCAAGTTAGTTTTGTTGCTGACAGAACAATACTATGAGAGATAAACATTTTTGGTCAGAAAGAGATTAGACCCATATATTGAAATTTCAAGGATGCATTTTCTTGAATAATTTCACAATATAGCAGACGGTGTAGATCCAAAACAAGACTGCACATCCTGTGCAATACGATCTTGATCTACTCTGTACTAAAAAGGCAGTCTCATCTTTATCTTTATTGTCAGTAAAAAATAACACAAGCACAGCTAAGTGCTTTTGGATTGACTTACTTCTTTCTGATTACTCTTTACCACATGACAAAATTTTAGACTCTTCCAAGATGAAAGCATTTTATTGAGGACCACAAATCAATCATAGCTAAAATGATAGGATTTGTTTTAGATTACTTAGTAAACATTGTTGGAAAATGAGAAAATGTTGGTTACCAACAATTTCTCCTTTTCCCACGATGCTTTCAAAAGCCTCCTTCTTCCTAAGGGTTATGGATTATTTGGTAAAAAGTTAATCATGTTTTTGGTTAAAAATCAGACAAACAGAAAAAAAACTGGGTATACATAATAAATAATGGAACAGGGATGACAGACTAGAAGGCTTAAGGATGAAACAACTCATTCCCAGTTACTGGCAATTTGATATTGAAGATTAATATGCTTTTCTTCATGCAGATGGTTCTGCAAAAAAAAAATCTTATGACTGCATTTAGGCTACAAAATTTCAACAAAGAATTGGTACAGCTTTTAATCGCAAGGCTAGAGTTTTAATGAAGAATTGGTACAGTACTTTATTGGGTAATCATTTTTGTCCCAAGTTTTCTGTTTTTCGTAAAGACAAAGATTTCTTTTTTGAACAATATAACAGTCATTACAGTAAACTTCCTTGTTTTATTAAACATTTCTTAAAACTTCATGTCAATAATAAAACCCAACAATTTATCAGAAATTCAAGAATAGGATTTGGATAGGCACTCAACTTATATAAATGTTTTTTTTAACTTTTAAAACTGAAAAAGTATTGCCATTAAAATGGGAATGAATTAAAGGAAAGGAAAATGTTGCATTAAAGTAAATATTTCACACTGTCAGACTGCAGGGAAGCTTTTGAAACCACCAATGTTTTTATTGACAAGAAAAAGCCTGATCTATGCTCTAAAGATCCTTTGACCTACCAGCATTGTTACAGCATTTTCTCCTTTACCCATGATGTCTTCAACAGCCTTCTTTCTCAGCAAAAATCAATTCTATACCAGACAACAAAATTTTAGACTTGTTCAAACTGAAAGCACTAGCAGATGACAAATTTAATGAGGATCAAATGAAGAAATTTGTCTTTGAGAGCATAACAAACATTGAGGGAATAGGAGAAAATGCTGGAAACCAGGAGTTTCTCATTTTCCTGTAATGTTTCCTAATAGCTGTCTTCCTCAGGGTTGTTAAAAGTCCGAATTGTTCGGTAAAGAGTAATGGGATTGTTCAGTAAAGAGATAACATGCTGTGACACTGTGTATTCATAAATGTACATGGGCTCTAATCAGGATAGAAAACCCAAGTTACCCACACAGAAGATAAACCCCGCTAACCTCAAGATGACATTGCGTACCCACCATTAACCCATTGCTTAAAAAGTGATTTGAATACTTTTTCAAAAATGTATTTATTGCAACTATTGCAGGTATGAATCAAACTGCAATGCAATAAAATGGATTGCCACTTTACAATACAAAAGTTCTTGAAAACAGTATGGACAGTAGAGAACATTATCAAATAAAGCTATGTTACAGCTGTCTACAGCTTACCAGTCTATGAATAATTCACTTATTTTGCCTAAAACTGTCTCATACATTTTGAACAACTTCTTTATTTTTTTTTTAATAAGTCTCCTTTACTATCCACACAAGTGATGTCACTTGAGGGTATTGAGCAGTTAAATTGGTGAGAGAAAAACAAACACCTCTAGCAAGAAATTTCTATGTCAACAGAGATGCTGACAAGGAGAAGGGGTGGAACACTTTTGCTCATTTGTAAGTTGCTGGTACTCATAAGAAAGGTGTCCATTACTAATATTTAAATCTATAAAAACAAAAAATTGTACTTGACCAAATTGAAAGCATTTGCCAGAGACAACTTGAAAATAGCTCAAATGTTGATTTCTGTCATAGAAAGGGTATAAAGCATTGTGGAAAAAGGAGAAAATGCTGGGTTTCTCCTTTTCCCACAACATATTAAAATGCCTTCTTTTTCAGGGTCATTAAAGCTCGGGATTGTGTGGTTAAGGGTTTATTTGAATCCATAACAAAGGAAGAACATACTATTTACAGTCAAATATAGGAATTTATGTAGAGGGCAAAGACCAAGATCAGACTGTATAGAATGATCAGTCTGATTTTGGGTCTACACTGACCAAAACTTTGAAGGCTTTTTAAATGACCAGAGATGAATTTGTTATTTTTTGCAACTCAAAGAATGCAAGCCCATTTCATTCAATTAGTAATTTAATCCTTCACCGAACAACCCCCCGTTTAACGTCTCTGTGCAGAAAGCTTTCAAAAAACATCATGTGAAAAGGAGAAAATGTGGTAACCATCATTTTGTCCTGTTCCTGTAATGTGGTCTGCCCCTTCAATGACATCCCATCATTTGAACCAGATTCAATTTCATGTCTGCAAATTCTTTAACCCTTTCCCAAACGACAAATTTTAGACTCTTCCAAACTGAAAGAGTTTGCAGACGACAATTTCAAATTTGATAAAAATGGCAGAAAGTTCTCCAAACGGGTAGAAAACACTTCGGGAAAAGGAGGAATTGCTCGTAATGAGCAATTTCTCCTTTTCCCCCAGTGTTTTCAAAAGACTTGTATTGCAGAGACGTAAAAACCAGGGCTTGTTTGGAAAAGGGTTAAGTTTGGTCAAGACCACATGCTCCTTTTCCCATATTGTTCTCAAAAAATAGTCCCTAGTGTAGGCATGGAAAGTCAACTTTGTGTAGCAATGGGTAAGTAGAGTAAAACTTTGCTAGGTATTCTAATTATGCAAATTAGGGAAGGGGAAAGGACAAGATATACTACATTTGTGCTTTTTCTTATCATTCCAGTTAACTCTTCACCAAACAAGCATGTATTTTAACCCTTTACCACACGGCAAAATTTAAGACCTATCCAAATTGAAAGCATTTGCAGACGACAATTTCATAGTGGCTCAAATGACGCAACTCTTCTTTGATAGGGTAGAAAACTTTGTGGGAAAAGGAGAAAATGCTGGTTACCAGCATTTTCTCCTTTTCCCACAATGTTTTCAAAAGGCCTCTTTTTTAGGGGCGTCAAAAGGCGTCATTGTGTGGTAAAGGGTTAAAGCATGTATAAAGAAGGCTTATGATAACATGATGGGAAGAGAAAAAAATGCCGGTATTCAACATTCTGTCTCCAATCATGTTTTCTCTTCAGAGACAGATGTCATCATTTGAGCCACATTTATTTTGTCCTCTGCAACAGCTTTCAAATGTGAATTGGTCTAAAATTAAGTCATCTGGTAAAAAGAGAACCCTTTACAATGCAGACGTACATCATGAATTATTAGACACAGTGGCAAGTGGAAAAAATGCTAAACATGAGATATTCCTTCGTCAGCTACAATGTTTTCATGACTGTAACTAACTCAAATTGTAATTGTCACCATTTTCTGCTTAATTTCTTTTGCCTTTAGGTCCATTTCCTATGTATAGATGATCCTGAAGCAGTTTGCTTTCAAAAAACATTGTGGAAAAAGGAGATGCTAGTAACCATCATTTTCTTCTTTTCACACTGTTTCCATTTATTTCAAGATATATCCCATCATCTGAGACATGCTTATCTTGTCATCTGCAAATCCTTTCAATTTGGACAAATCTGAAATCTTGCTATTTTGTAAATAGTAAATAAATTGTACACCTGGAAGTTGTAAAAGGTTAACCTTTAACTCTGTAACACATAATCCAGACTTTTAACGACCCTGAGAAAGAAGCCTTTTGAAAACATTGTGGGATAAGGAGAAAATGCTGGAAACCAGCATTTTCTCCTTTTCCCACAATGTTTTCTACCCTTCACAAAACAAATTTCAAATTTTGAGTCACTTTTATTTTGTCGTCTGCAAGTGCTTTCAATTTGGACAAGTCTAAAATTTTGTCGTTTGGCAAAGAGTTAACCTGTCAAAGATTGTTCTGTTATAATAACTATTTTTCTTTCAACCAACTACCATACAGGTTGTTTCTAGACATTCCACCAACCAATGACAACAAAAACCGAATCAAACAAGAAGTATCTCAGTGTAAGAGAACTCTCATTTTTTTAACCTCAATAGAAAACAGTGGGAAAGGGGTCATTGCATTTCATTCTTTTTCAACTCAAACGGTTCAAAGCAATTCCTAGGATGATGATTTAACAAAGCACAACAACTGTTCAGAAATTGTGTAGGAACATAAAACAACATTTTCTCCTTAAACATTCTCTCCTTGAAACATTTCTTGTCAGTTAAGATTTCTATTCAAATGTTTTAACCCTTTATCACACAATCCCAAATTTTAACTGAAGAGGAAGGCTTCTGAAAACATTGTGGGAAAAGGAGAAAATGCTGGTCATTTCTCCTTTTCCCACCATGTTTTCTACCCTATCAAAAACAGAAATCATCATTTGACCTACAATTATTTTATAATTTTGTTGTCTACAGATGCTTTCAATTTGGTCTTGACCAATATTTTGTCATTTGGTAAAGAATTAACCCTTTACCATATGGCAAAAGTTTAGACTTGTCCAAATTGAAAGCATTTGCTTACAATAATTTAAATGTGACTCATAATGATAGTATCATTTTCTGAAAGAGCAGAAAACATTGTGGGACATGGAGAAAATGCTGGTTACCAGCATTTTTTCCTTTTCCCACAATGTTTTCAATAGTCTAATTTCTAAGGGTCATTAAAACTCGGTATTGTGTGGTAAAGGGTTAACAGTCCATTGATCAGTATGATCTGTACTTAATTATTCCTTTCCCAAACAGTCCCATGTTTTAACCACCCATAAACATGAGGCTCGAGAAAACATTCTGGAAAATTGAGAAAATGCTGGTAACCTGCGCTCTCTCCCTTTCCCCCAGTTTTCTCTACCTTCCAAGACAATATTAATAGAGCCACATTTTATTTTTCATCTGAAATGCTTTAATTTGGACTAGTCCATTCAAAAAAAAAATCTGGTAAAGGGTTGAGTGCAGAACTATTTATATCTAACTTAAAGATTCACTTGCTTTATAATTTTTGTAGGGTTTATTTCATGAAAGCTATTTAAAATAAAAAAAAAAAGTGTTAGTTGTATTTTCTGAACTTTAAACACTTTAAGATTTGAGTTTTTTTTTTTTTAAACTTTTGGTACACGTTTAGATCCAGATCTATTTGTTAATATCTGATACAAGTGCATCATGCAAAGTTTAAAAACTGTTAAGAAATTTATATCCGTTATCTAGAAGGAATGAGACAGTTACACTTTTCAAAAAAGACGCGCGAGCTAATTAATATCAATTAACGCGCACGTGCGCTAATTAAAACTGTTCGAGTTTTTTTTTTTAAGACAAAATATTATCATATGAAATCCTGATGTTGAGACGAGTTTTTTAATTTTAATGGAAAATGTAACAAAAAATATTCGGAAGGTACCTGTGAAAGCGGCTGTGTAAACGCTACACCAAAGGTAACACATTTATTAAACTGAAAACACAGCGGCAGGGAAAACCTTAAGGAGTCTGGTGGATAAAATAAAAGGTAATAAAATTACAAAAAGGTGACAAGCTACGATGGAAAAGTGAATAACATACCTGGGAATCTAGCAAGGGATCTGGATAAAAGAACAGGCAGGTATCACATACACAAAGTGACAGCCAAAAGGAAAATAATTAATCTAACCGTGCTAGCGAGGAGAGCGAGATTCATTGCTATGAAGCAGCCTTATTACACATAGCTTATATGCCGCAGTGTAAATAGTTCTTAAGGAAACAGATTGAACGCAAACTCCTGAGTATCATTACATTCGCAGTGCACGGTATGTCTTCAATACCAATATGAGGCAGAAATCTTTCATTCTGAATGTTAATCAATCTGCATAAGCTACAAATTGATTCTAATCCACCCCATGTGGTGCGCATGTACTAAATGTAAATAAAGAACTACTTTCGGTCAAAGTTCACATAAACATTTACCGAGATCATGTGACAGTCAAAATGTCGGAATTTGTGTACGAAATGTCAGATTCCTTGTCGCAGAATTTAATTGATAAAACAAGACTTCGTAAAGAATTTCCATCCTTAGAGGGTAAGTTTGTACTTTTAAACAGGGCTTTTCAGCAGAAAATATGTGACATCATTTTTTTTAATGCGATTTGTTTACGGAATACGGGAGAATTCGTCCCCTTGATAAATCGTCTCCAATAGAAATGGGACAATTACCTTAAAAAACTGTCCTCAGGAAGAGATATCTCTTGATTTCTCCGCTGTTATTTGCACCATCTATATGTGTTATAGAGTTTTTTTTTTTTTCAAGCATATATATTGTGTCCAAAGATAAATAATTGCAATAGATAAGTAAAGTCTTTGCTGTTACATGAATGCATTATCTTATTAGTTCAAGTTGGTTGGTTGGCTATGAATGTTATCTCTCCCTCCCCCGCACACATATTTTGAAATACTGTTTGAATTCTGTCTTTTTTTTTAATAGTTAAATGCTGTTGAATTTCATTATAACCTGATAGCTGTTAAAGGCCAAGTAGTGGCCAAAAGTAAACTGGAACTTGCAAAGTGGACAAATAGCACCCACTAGCACCTTGTCACTGAAGCAGCACAATCAGAGAATGGAAATGATTTTCAGAACAAAGATCAGTGACCTTGACCTTTGACCCACGTGACCCAAAAAAAAAATAGGGCACCGATTTTCAGAACAAAGATCAGTGACCTTGACCTTTGACCCACATGACCAAAAAACAATAGGGCACCTCCTTGGGTCATAAGCATTCTTGCATAAAGTTTTAGGGGTGTAGGTCAAACAACTATTGGGTAAGAGCATGGAAATGATTTTCAAATGAAGTTTACCTGTGACATAGACCTTTGACCCACACCCAAAATCAATAGAGCACCTCCTTGGATCATGAGCAACACTTGTATAAAGGTTTAGTGACCTAAATCAAACAGCTATTGAGTTAGAGCACGGAAATGATTTTCAAACAAAGTTCACCTCTGACCTTTACTTTTGACCCATGTGAGACAAAAACAATAGGGCACCTCCTTGAGTCATGAGCAACTTTTGTATAACATTTTAGGGTCCTAGGTTAAACACCTTTTGAGTTAGAGCATGGAAATGAAAACAAGATGGATGGATTGATGGACCGACTGGCCCACAGAGTACATGCCTCTCCACTTCGTAGGTGGGGCTGGGGCTTATAACAATACAGATGTTAAAATAAATTTGAAATCAAACCATACCTTTTAAAAGTATGGAAATTATTGTGAAGATGACAAATCTATCATTGTACTGTTGGTCCAAGCGTTAGTCACTGGCAGAGAAATGAATTTCAAAACCAGATTAAAAGTAAACAAAAGATACAGTAACCTGACAACTTTTGACCTACATTTAAATTCAATTTTCTGCCAGCAACTAACACTTGGACATACTGTACAATAACAGATTGTTGTGTTTCCATATTTTTGAATTTAAATTTAAATGCATTTGAACACCTGCACTGTTTACTTTTACCGATATTGGGCTTTTAATGGTAAACATTTGGAGTAGACTGAGCAAGCTTGTGTTAAAAATACTGGATAAACAACATCTTGCCTGCCTCCCATTGCCTGCCTCCCAACCTGAAGATGGAGCAAAGTGTGATTGGATTTCAACTTATAACTGAACGAATGGAATCATTAAATTTCATAATACATGTATCAAAATTGCTTCTAGGCCTTAGGTATCTAAAGTTTCCATGAAAACTAGTTCCATGACATTGGTTGTCACATTTAAGGAATTTGAAGGTCTAAGTAAAGGGAAGTTAATTAAATAGTGATTACGGTATGTACTGTGATTTTTTTTTCGCGGAGGATATCAGAACTGTCCAAAATGAAAACAATAAATGAAAAAAGACTGAGGCAGGAGTTCTAACTACATGTACTTAAACAAATAAAAGTAATAGTTAATCATTACTCGAAAAACAAAAGATAGTGCTAAATTCCTTTAAACATTTAAGATTGTAGGTTTACAGTTTTACCTAATCTTTCAATGAAATTACTATATACCAGTGAAATAGATTGTTCTTTTTCCTAATGTGCAATTTACCAGCACTATCTTAAATTCTCGTATATTTCATGTAGTCTGATGTGCATTGACAGTGTCTGCAAACTGAGGCTTTAACTCTATACCAAACAATATTTTTATTTTACTTGTCCAACCTTAAGGTATTTGCAGGCAGCAAAATTAATGTGCCTTAAAAATTGAAATTTGTTTTTTGAAGGGTAAAAACATTGTGGAGAAAAAGTTGGTTGCCAGCATTTTTTCTTTTCTACAATATTTTCAAAAGTCTTCTTCTTTAGGAGCGCTAAAACTCGAGATTGTTTGGTAAAGGGTTAAATTCTTAGCATTAATCCTTTACCACATAATCTGAACTTTTAACAACCCTGAGAAAGAAAACATTGGAAAACATTGTGAGAAAAGGAGGAAATACTGATAATCAGCATTTTCTGCTTTTCCCACAATTTTTTCTACTCCTTCCAACACAAATTCAATTTTTGAGTCACATTCATCTTGTCTGCATTTATTTTTTCAATTTGGACTGGTCTACAATTTTGTCGTTTAGTAAAGAGTTAAGCACAGTAACACAATACATGTGAGCCCTGCTCTGGCAAAAGGGGGGGGGGGGGTGTTAATGCATCTCAGTGCTGTGTTATGAAGTCATCAAATTATTCTGGATGTATAAAATCAATTTTCTCGAAAAATCAACTTATACTGGAGGAAGAATATTCCTTTAGCATGAAGAATAGTTACGCAAAGCAGAAAGTTTCTATCCATGTTAGCCTGCACAGGCTGACATGGGTCGATACTTTTTGCAGATGCATTAAGCCCCCTTTTCACAGAGCTTGACTCATGTGTTCCATAAACAGTGGCTTGTTCCTCCTTGCACCTGCTCAGCAGAACTAATACTGGGGTGATTCAGTTATCTCTGAGAATTTTTGGGACCCAGTTGCTACAAACTTGCAGGGCATACAAATACAGTCACTACCCTCTGAGCATGGCAGAGACACTAGTCTCTCCTTTTAAAGTATTCATGTTTTTTTGCAAAAACCTTTGTTCTTCATGGTCATTAGAACATGGGATTGTTTGGTAAAAGTTAGAATTGGCCAAAATTCTAGGTAAAAATGCATGCTCACATAATTTAACCCATTACCACACAATCCCTACTTCTGACGACCCTGAGAAAGAAGCCTTTGGAAAACATTGTGGGAAAAGGAGAAAATGCTGGTAACCAGCATTTTCTCCTTTTCCCACAATGTTTTCTACCCTTCACAAAACAAATTTCAAATTTTCAGTCACTTTTATTTTGTCGTCTGCAAATGCTTTCGAATTGGACAAACCTAAAATTTTGTCGTTTGGTAATGAGTTAAAGGGCCAATAATAGCAAAAAAAAAATCAAAGGTGTTAAATTGCATTTAAATTTAAATGAAACCTTTAAAAAGTGTGAAAAATGAAGCTGACAATCTGTTACTGAGTGGTCAGTCCAAGTGTTAGTCGCTGGCAGGAAAATGAATTCTGAAATCAGACAAAAAGTAGTAAAAAAAAAACAGAGTGGCCTGGCAGGTTTTAACCTAGTTTTGAAATTAATTTCTCTGCCAGCGACTAACACAGGGACTAACTATATAATAACAGATTGTCATTTTCACAATAATTTCCATACCTTTAAATGGTATGATTTAAATTGAAATGCATTTTAACACTCCTTTGTTTACTCTTGGCAGCTATTGTTACTTAAAGGTCACCACCAGACTGATGTCCAAGAGCAAAGGATTTTTGTGCTGGAATACAAGAAGCCCCCTTACAAGACTCAAGAGGAGAAATTCGTGGCTTTATGCTCTGGTTTTCTTGCTTGTGGACCTGATGGATATGGCCTGACCTTATTTCAGAAGTTGGAGAAGTTCAATTAAAAATATAATCCATCATCTTCTGAATTACAATCAACCCTGCAACCTTGTTATCCCAAGGTTGTCCTTTGTGGCTCAATGATAAGGTGTAGGATTCATAGCTTGGAAGCATAGGTTTAAACCTCATTCGAAGCACTGCATTTTCCATGGGAGTATCCTTGGAAAAGGCACTTCAGAGCCCTGGCCTAGTAGATCTACTGGTGAAACCTGGGAATTATGTATGAATAATTGAGCTATTGCCTTAATATCACTGAAATAATGTTGAAAGTGGTGTAAAACTCCATTCAATCAATAAATTGATGATTATCTTTAAACAATCAGCATTAGTTAAGCAAAATACATTCTACTTGCTGAAAATCAGATTAGACTGGTGTTCATTTTATTTGTGGATGGTGTGAGAAACACCCACTAAAATGTAAAGATCAATTATCTACAGTTCTATTGGTTGCCATAAACAGTCATAAATCTGCAATAACTGTTCCTCAATGGGAACATCAAAGTGAGCGGGTCTTATTGTATCCTCTCTGGTAGGTAAGGTTTTGTGTTAGATAGTGGGATTTTTAAACCCTTTACCAAGCAATCTCTAATTTTAATGACCCCAAAGAAAACATTTAAAGGTGGCCTTTCAGATTTTGGGACGAAAATTTTATAAAAATACAAAAAAAAATCATCCTTATACTCCCAAAGCCTTTTAATTTTCATTCATAAAACCCCAGTAGTTGAAAACCGTCCGACAACAAGAGAAATTAGAGATTTACTACGGCCCAGATCGACACCGACGGGAAACATGGTCTATTTTTACATGAGCAAGTCGCTCATTTACATACCGGAAATACACAGACGAAGCTTCAAACATAGCATCCGAAGAAGACATTATGGAAAATAATTACATGTTTGTTATGTTATAGAATTTAAGCGTCATTAGTCACGTGCCAGTCACTTGACATTCCCACAATGCTTTTTTTTTTTTTTGGCACGAAATCTAAAAATACCTTAAGAGGTTACGTAGCCTTTTAAGGGAACACCATCAAAAAAATTTTTTTTTGTAATTTCATGATTTTTAACTATTGATGATTTGTATTGTTTTTTCATATAAATTTCAGTGATATATATATTTTTTAATTTGGTGAGATGTGAAAAATCTAAATACCAACCTTTAAAACATGGTGGATAAAAGAGAAAATGCTTAAATCCAGCATTTTCTCCTTTTTTCCCACAATGTTTACTAGCTTTCAAAACAAATTTGATTTTATTCTCTGCAATGCTTCCAGTTTAGAAGCTTAGTTTAAAATTTTGTTGTTTGGTAAAGAGCTAATACCTTTTCAGATCAGCACTATTTTGCAATAATACTTGAAATACAGTGTAGTCTTGAAAGAGGTGGCCATTATTACTGACAGTCGCTTTCAGTGGATATTCTGTATTTATAGAGAAATTTAAAAACATTTGCCTGATCTAGATTGGACAAAATTTGCAGAAAATTACAACACAATTAACCAGTTTAAGCTCCACTGGCCAAATGCCTGCAAGTTTATGTCATGGCCCTTTGTCTGTCCTATGTGTATGTCTTCTTCTGTCAGAATGTTAAATCTTATTTCAAAAATCTTCTCTGAAGATCTATAATGTATTTTGACCATACTTTAAAGAAATGATCCTGCCATGGCCTCTCCAGAACTCCTTCCAAGTATTTGATTCCATCAAACATTGTGATTGCTAAAGCAAAAACCCTGGAAAATATTTTAAATCTTTAAAAATCTTCTCCAAAACAAAAATTTGAAATTTTACAGTTCACAGAAATGATCCTTGGGTGGACCTCTTACAGGCTTCTTGACACAATTTAGAATTATCAAAGAACATGGCTTCTTTGAGCTTGTCAAAGAGCATGGCTAATGTGAACTTGGCTTATTTTTTACTTCATAGCAAGCTACATGTATAGTCATTCTCATAAAGACCAAAGAGAAATAACTCTGATATTTGTTACCTTTTATCTCCCTTGATGATCATAATACACTGTAATCATGGTTGGTATCATGTATTGCTTTGAGGATAGAAAATGATCAGCTTTCATATATAATGATTTATTTTGATGTGTAAGATTATGCTCTGATTGCTGAATATTAAACATGAAGCAAGGATTGTATCCATTTTTTTTGTTCCAAAACTTGACCATTTTTGCCAATGAATTTTATTTTTCTTTTATAGATCTTTCAGAAATCTTCTTCACAGAAAAAACTATACAGTCCAAGTCTATCGATATTTTTCCATAAATAATCCTTGAGTAGACCTGCTTCATATTATATGATATTATTATGATCAGCAAGCTGCAACAAAAAGCGCATGAAAAAAAAACATAAATACAGCAAAAGCACCTACCTGGGTCACTTAACTGAAGTCTTAAGTGACAAAATTTTATTTTAGACTGGTCCGATTTAAAAGCATTTGCGGACAACAATTTAATTGTGATTCTAAAACAGATATTTCTCTTTGAAAGTGTTGAAAACATTATGAGGAAAAGGAGAAAATGTTGGTTACCAGCATTTTCTCCTTTTCCAACAAGCTTTTCAAAGGCCTTTTTCATTAGGGTTGTTATAATTTGGTTTCAGTAGTAAAGAACTGTACAGACAAACCAACTGAGGCATCTGTCATTTCAACAGACAGGCTACAGCCTCAGTCAAACATTTTGCGAAAAGTCCTTTCCATTTGTGTGAATGGAAGGGAGGTAATTTTGATACCCATAACACTTTTCTTCTTAAGAAGTTAAGATTTTGTTGATGCAAATCATTTTTGGCATTCAGTATGCAGTTGATCTTTTTTTGACAATCAGAAGCCATTTGGGCATGAGGTAAGAACCAGTGGTGTCCGTGGTTGTTAGGTAGAGTGTCGGCCTCGTAACCATAAGTCCCAAGTTCGATATCCTGGAGAGAATGTCAACTTTGGGATCTTTCATTGCCCCACACATTCGGCGCGAGTACTGGTGTAGTTCCCAGGAAGCATAATCCAGAGAGATTAGTATGAGTTGCAAGAACTTGTTTCTCAATCCATGGAAAGTAAATATGTTTACACTAACTAGTAAGAACCAGTCTGTATGAGACATACTTGTAACGGGAGACCACTCCTTCATGCATGGCTTCATCCCGGTTTAAATACAATACCTAACAACCACGTTAGGGAGAATTCTCTTTAGCTCAGTGGTTATGGTATTGGCCTTTCGTCCAGGTGTTCTAGGTTCAAATTCTGCCCAGTCCCTGTATTTCTGCCATGCATTTGTTCATTTGTTTCTTTGTTACGGACTTTGTTTGTAAGATACTTTATAAATGTGTCGACCCTTGACTTGAGCCCCCAATTGTTATGATCTGTATGCTAGAACAAAAAGCAAGTCACACAAATGGAACAAGCTATTTCGCTAATAAGGCTTTGAGTCATCAATAAATGATGACTTTAAGAGGGGGTGTGTTACGGGAGACCACTCCTTCATGCATGGCTTCATCCCAGTTTAAATACAATACCTAACAAATGCGTTTGGGAGAATTCTCTTTAGCTCAGTGGTTATGGTATTGGCCTTTTGTACGGGCGTTCTAGTTTCGAATCCTGCCCGGTCCCTATATTTCTGCCATGCATTTGTTCATTTGTTTCTTTGTTACGGACTTTGTTCGTAAGATACTTTATAAATGTGTCGACCCTTGACTTGAGCCCCCAATTGTTATGATCTGTATGCTAGAACAAAAAGCAAGTCACACAAATGGAACAAGCTATTTCGCTAAAATGGTATCCTGGGCCACAAAAGACCTTTTTTTGATAGGAACATAATTATTAGAGGTATTGTGTTTTGCATGTACACATGGCCTCTTTGTTATTAGTCTATAATGAAATTGTACATTTAGCCCCCCTTTTCCATGACATGGCATTTCATTAAATAAAAACAAATAATGATTGTCTGTGGTTTATGACAAACAATATAAATATGAAGTTTCATAAAATGTTGTCAAATAGTTAAAGAGATTTTAGTCCATAATGGAAATGTATATCAAGCCCTCTTTTCCCATAAGACAGCATTAACTCTGTACCAAACAACAAATTTGTAGACTACCAGTAGTCCAAATTTAAAGTAGAGCAAGTGCACCCATTACCGAACACCTAAGCGTGATAATTTGCTGTTCGTAAATAAAACCACCTACTGAACTGGTGAGGTCATTTGTATCATCTTTTGTGTATTCCTTACAATTGTGACTGATAACTAACGCAGTATAGTGCACCAAAATCGAGTTATGGGCATTTCTACAGTGTAACCAAAGGGTTGAAATTACGAACGCTGGTTATGAATCCGAACACCTCAGCGATTTTTGAAAAATACCACATCAAACATGTAGGAGTCTACACCAAAATTTGCGGTTATTTGCGTACACACTTGTGTATGCAAATAACGACAACTCTGGACAGATATCTATGTTGACTGGGGTCCTGTCAGATATCGAGGTATCGATAATTGCATTATATGCTGACGGGATCCCAGTGTAATATCTATGGGTCACTAGTAAATCACCTGGGCTATTTGTTAACCTCTTGAGTGCCGAATTTTAAGAATATAAGGAATTCTTTCATCACTGTTTTTGATGCATTTACTTGCAATTGATATAGATCTATATATCGGTTGTCCAAATATGAAAAAAGTGGACAATGTGTACCAACTATCAGACTGCGCTTATGTACAAGCTTATATTGGCACACATTGTCTGCAAAAAAACATGGCTTAGTTCCAAGCATTTGAAAGTTTAATGGAAATTATGTATCAAATCATATTTAATCAGACCATAGAAATAAAGGGTTCTTGAAAACTATATTGCCAAATGTGTTCGTAATTAAAACCAGTGTGAGAAAATAAGGTTTGAAATCCGAACAGTCAAATATCTTTATCAACCACTTGTAATGATTAAAAATGCCTTTTGATGCTGGTAAATAATAGTTTCATCGTTAATAAAACAATACAAGAACAGATTTCTAGTGCTTTTGTGGCGCAAGGTAACCTTACGTAACAATGTCGTTGGATTAGCGAATGTCACAATTTTACTCGCCTGATTGTGGGTAACAAAACAAACTTCGTGTTGTGGGAGATATAATCACGGTATTGGCTCAAAAATGGCGAAACGAGAAAGAGTAGATCCAATAGAGTGACGTTATACGTGTGATGCCATATCTGTACATAGTGCAAAAGAACTAAGGTCAAAAATAGGAACTTGTTCCGAATAAGATGTCGTTCGGAATCACGTGCACCCGCTCTATATTGCAGATGACAAAATAAATGTGACTGAAAAATTTGAATTTGTTTCAGGAAGGGTAGAAAACATTGTGGGAAAAGGAGAAAATGCTGCTTATCAGCATTTTCTCCTTTTCCAACAATGTTTTCAAAAGGCTTCATCCTCAGGGTCATTGAAAGTCAGCAGGGTTAAACCAAAAACCAAAAATACTATATCTGCAGACTCTCACAGGGAATTCACATGTATTAAGTTTCATCAATTTTTGTCATGGATTTTTTAAGATATCTGTCTGGAGGAAAGATGGATGGACAGACAGACAGAAGGACAATGCAAAAACTAAATCCCTCCACCTTTGGTGGGGGATAAAAATTGGGCAAAAGTATCTTGCTGTGGCATCCAATACATATAAACAGATTGAGCAATCTGTCGTTTCAATAGATATGCTTCAACCTCAGCTAACATACAGATACTTATGTAAGAAGGAAACTATTTAAATATAAGGAGGAAACCATTTAAAAAACTAAATCAGTTCTGAACAGTTATATTTCTTTTCTTATTACATGTACTTCATATAAAGACATGCAGACTTACGTGACAGAGTTTCTTTTAAAATAAGTACTTAGTGTTACAAGACTGGAAGATTTTTTCAATCTCATATTCATTTTTTTCACAGACATCATTTTGTTTTTAGTTTCCTTTGATCATAAATGATCCTACAAGCAGTACAGAAAGAAGCATAATTGAAAGGTTCCTTTCACACATTATCACTAAAACAATATCTAAATAGGATTTAACTTATACCAAATGACTGGAGGTTTTCAAGACTCTGTGAAAAAAAACCTGTGGAAACCTTGTGGAACAAGAGCGGCAAATTGTCGCAAGATACGCCCATCGCACCGCCAGTTGTCGAGGGGGAATAATAATCGTAAAGGGCAGGTAGAGGAAAACAGTAGTGCAGCAGAAATCATGTAAGTGATTGAAATAGGCATGAATGTCTCCTAATGTTAAGGAAACATGCATATAAAGTTTCAGGTCATTCCAACATGAAAAGACAAAGTTATATTGTAGAGAAGCATGAAAAGTTGTAAAAAAAAAATAATGAATAGGGAATAATTCCAAAAGGGCATTAGGTAAGGTTATGGCTCCAGTGCGTTGCACTTTTCGTAATTGCAACAAACATGTTTACCAAGTCTCAAGTCAATTTGACTTGAGGTGAAAAAGTTCCGTTCCGGACAAGCAAGAAATACTGTAAAAATGAAGATCAAAGTGGAATTACTCAAAATCCGCGCTAGGTAGAGTTATTGTTCTTGCGCACTGTACTCCGTAATATTGCAACAAACATGCATACCAAGTTTGAAGTCGTTCTGACTTGAGATGACAAATTTATATTCCGGACAAGCACTAAATGCTGTGAAAATGACAATCAAAGGAAAATAACTCAAAGACAGCACAAGGTAGAGTTATGGTTCTTTCGCACCGCACTCTGTATTATTGCAACAAACACAAATGCCAAGTTTCAAGTCAATCGGACTGGAGATGACAAAGTTATGCTCCGGACAAGCAGAAAATGCTGTAAAAATGACAATCAAAGGAAAATAACTCAAAGACAGCACAAGGTAGAGTTATGGTTCTTTCGCACCGCACTCTGTATTATTGCAACAAACACAAATGCCAAGTTTCAAGTCAATCGGACTGGAGATGACAAAGTTATGCTCAGGACAAGCAGAAAATGCTGTAAAAATGATAATCTAAGGGAAATAACTCAAAGACAGCACGAGGTAGAGTTATGGTTCTTTCACAATGCACTCCATATTATTGCAACAAACACAAACACCAAGTTTCAAGTCAATCGGACTGGAGATGACAAAAGTTATGCTCCGGACAAAGAACTGGACGCCGCCCGCATGCCATGGGTGATCCAATAATACGTCCCATCTTCGACGGGCGTATAAAAAGGGGAAAATGCTGGTAACAAGCATTGTAGAATTCCATCTCACACCATGTTTTCTATTCATAAAAAAAAATTCATCATTTGATCCACCTCTAATTTGTTGTCTGCAACTGCTAGAATTCGGACTAGTCTAAAAGTTTATCATCTAATAAAGAGTTAAAGGGCAGAAATTTATTTTTGACCAATATTTTTATGCTGAGTAAGTGACAAAAACTGTAAAGCAAAGTCATCCACTGTGGTTCATCAACCTGCAGATGGCTGCTAAACTGCTACTTGCTTAAAATTGAATACACATTTACCTTTTTGAGTCTTTGAGAGAAATTGTCTTTCGGATAGTCTTCTACATGTATCTGGTACAACCTTACTTGTCATACTGAACATATATATCACCAAAATGCTAAATACGTCCACATCTATTTTAGTGTAAATGTGTCTGTTGGAAGAAATACAAAATCAAAATGATCCGAGTCTAACTGAGCCAGTTATATCAACATAATTTTTGTATACTAATAGTCAGAAATCAGAAAAAAAAAACCACCTCTTGATAGTGCTCAACAAGTTCATGCTATTAGACTAGCCAATTAAATTTTGTGCCAGATTTGATTCTTGTGGTTGTGATCCTGTCATTCGATTGGTTTGGATCGGGTATATATTTTGGAACTTTACCTTGTTTTTTAAAAGCAATGATACATTGGTCCATGTACATACAACTGTAACAATCATCAATGAGAAAAATATACAAAATGTGTACAAGCATAAAATTCCAGTCATACATGGTCAGTGAATTAGATGGAAACAGACAAATCCCAATAATTGAATTGCTAGTTCAGTCTGCGATGGAATGAATCTGCTATTTTGGTCAGTTTTTTATTATCCCTTGTCTAGTAAATTATTTTCCAACCCTTCACAGCTCCATTGTCTGGCACTGTGTCAAGTTGGTTTGATGGCTGTCAATGAAAAGTGGTAGCTGGTGTAACATCTAGCTGTAAAAGAAATATTTATGAACTTGTTTTTTGTTATCCCTGTACCAAATAGTCTCATGTTGTAATGACCCTGAAAAAAGAAGTTAGATGAAGAAAATATGTGGGAAAAGGATAAAATGCTGGTTACCAGCATTTTCTCCTTTTCCCACAATATTTTCTATCCTTTCAAAAACAATTATGTCATTCAAGCCAGTTTTCATTTGTTGTCTGCAAATGCTTTAAAAATGAATGAGTTTTTAAATTTTTCTTTTGGTAATATTTATCACACAGCTTCCCTTGTGTTCAGTGTAATACAGCCCTTGCATATTTTCTTATCATACACATGTTTGAGACAAGCAAATAGTGCCATATTTGGTCAATACTCTGTAATCATAAACCTCATTTCCATGTCATTGTTGACTCGGATTTCTTTGTGAAACTGATTGTCAAAATTAGTGATTGTGACAAAGCTGCAAATTTTATCATCTTTAGATTCAAAACAAAATCTTTATTATCAAGTTTCTTTCGAACTATTTTTCATCTGTCGTGTACATGTACCTGTCGAAGAAGCAAACAAGCTTTATGTAAATTTCAATACACATGTACATGCAGGCCTATGTTTAAACACATCACGAACTATAATTCCTGCGACACAAGTGATATGTAAAGAATCCGATATTTGTTGGCTTTTGAGGTAAATTTTTATTAAACTTGTCCACAAAAAATGTTATAAATGCTCACCAAAGGCTTGCTTAATAACATTTCTTCCAGACTTCTTTAACTCTTTACCAAATGACAAAAATTTTACCATTGTCTAAATTGGAAACATTTTGCAGACAACAAATTAATTGTAATTAAAAACATGAAATTTCTATTGCAAAGGTTAGAAAACCTTGTGGGAAAAGGAGAAAATGCTGGTTACCGGCATTTTCTCTTTTCCTACAATGTTTTCAAAAGGCCTTTTTCTCAAGTTGTTAGAAGTCATGATTGTGTGGTAAAGGATTTATATTATTTTATCTCAAATGCCAACTCATGTCAGATCCTATATATCTCGAATATTGCTGATGAAAAGAGGTTTTTGTTTCACTTGCTATTACTAAGAATGTAGGTCAAGATCAGTCTCTGATGTTGAATCTGATATCTGTATTGTCTGATATTTTGCAAAACTCTATGGTTATAACTGCCTGGAAATTTTACATTTTACAGTTTTGCAATTTATTGATTAAAGTTTGTAATATTTTCTGCAATATTATTTTGATATTATTTCATTGTGATATTGTTCCATTAATCTAAGAGAACAGAAATTAATCAATGAGCAGTCTGTCATCCTTCAATTGGTCTTTCTTGATCACATGTGTTTGTAATGGACTTCTTGGAATATCATGGCATTTTTAAAAGATTGAGATCAGAAAAAAAGAAGAGGATAAAAAAAAGAGATCAAAATTTAATGAACAGTTTGTTGAACATTAGATCTACTGTAACAATCCTAATTAAGAAAAAGTTTATAATTGTCCTAAATATTTTCATATTATTTTCAGACATAGTATATGTAGACCATGCTGCTACAACTCTTGTCTCAAGGTCACAACTGGACAAACATAGGGAGGACCTACTACATAATGTGTATGGTAACCCCCATAGCAGAAGCCCAAGTAGTCAACTGACAACAGACACCATAGATCAAATCAGATATTGGTAAATAGAATGAACTTCTTTTCTCCTATGTTTTTGGTGTTTGATATTCTGGAGTGAGCAAAAAGTTCAAGGATTTCTGGAATTAAATACATACATTTGAACTCTTGAGAACCTCAAGGCAACTTCAGATTTGTATGGACATTTCAGATAAAGACTGCATAGTGTAAAACAGAGAGATTGATCTTAGAATTAATCTGTCCAGCATTTAGTGATATTTTCTATCCAAAACAGCTTTCTGTTTGCAATTTATCTATTCACCCATAACTCTACGAGCTAAACAACATGTATAGAAACAAGATATTCTAATTTTCCATTCCCCAAAAGAAGACTACTTTATTCATTATTCTGCATAGAAAGGTTGCTTTCATTTTTTATGATTTCCCAAATGTATTTTCAGACAGATGGCTAGGCTACCTACTTTTTTTTCCTTCTGTATCTAGTGAAACATCTGTTGTTTTTTTTATATTTTGCAGCATTTTGAAGTTTTTCAATACGACATTTGAGGAATACACAGTAATCTTCACTGCTGGATGCACAGCTTCTCTCAAGTTACTGGGTGAATCTTTTGATTTTCAAGGCAACTACTCTCAGGATATTGAAGACACAAGTTTCAAGGAGAATAAAAAGTCTGATGAAGACCTACAGAAAAGGTTTCATCTAAGTGGAAAAGAAAAAGATCTTGATATTTTTTTAGAGCTATCTCATATGTCGAAAGAAGTTAACTCTGCAATTGATGTTATGAGCCAAAACGAACAGACAGAGCCAAAAAGAACAGACTGTGAAAAACTCAAGCAGAATATTGAATCATCTACAATTAGAGATAAAAACCAAAGTAACAACCAGCTTCAAGGAAATCATTTTCATTACATTGTACAATCAGATAGAGTAAGATCAAGTTATGGTAGTTTTACCTATCTCCTAGACAATCACACATCGGTACAGGGTATGAGAGAGCTAGCCTTCCAGTCAGCTGGCAAAGTGCAGTGTATAGACTGTGACAATCATTTCAACTTTATTCCATTATCAGTTAGTATTCTGAAACAAGATCCATGTTTCACTGGGAAAGGCAATCACCTGTATGTATATCCTGCACAATCAAACTTCAGTGGAACTAAATACCCTTTGGAGTGGATTGAAAAGGTTCAGAACATATCTTTCCAGTGGCAAAAAGAAAACGAATTGAGAGAAGATTTCAATGGAACACAAACAGATCATGATACTATTCGGTGGTTAGTTTGTTTGGATGCAGCTAGTCTAGTCAGCACCTCTAGTCTCAACCTCGATGTGGTTAAGCCAGATTTTGTGACCCTGTCCTTCTACAAGATGTTTGGATTTCCAACAGGTTTAGGTACTTGCAAAATATGTCAGTAAAACAACTAAAGTTAGCACAGTTTTGGTATGAACTGTCAGATGTAGAGTTTTTTAATGTGTATGATTTTCTGTAAATTACTCTTAGCACATGAAGAGACAAAGCTTGATATGTAAGAAGTAGGTAAACCCTAATTTGAAATCTTTGAAAACAATCAGTTGTAAACTTTAGGTTGCAATTAATGATATTATGCATGAAGTTCATTTTGAAGACTTTGGATTGTTGTTTTAATAAAACAAATCTTGATCTGCCCAAAGCATTGGCTTTTGTGAGAATGGTTTTGCAAGTTGAAGTAGTTTGCAGCACATATTGTAAACATGGTTTTTTCTACAGAATTTTTGACTGGTTTTAAAAAAATAGCTCTTTGGCTTTTGTGAGGTCTCGACTGATTAAGGTCATTGCTCTGAATGTGAGGACTATGTTATTTCATGCTTTTCGGTAGTTTATAGAGAAGCAATGGTGGATTATGGTTTGATATTTCAAGGTCACAACCAATAAAAAATACTGATTTTATATTTTCTAACTCTTCAATTGAAGGCGGAAACAGTAGTTCCCGCGCACTAGTTACCAAAGCAAACAGCGCGTGCCATTCAACCAGAGGGATATATTACCATGGGTACACCAAGGGGAATTATCGAAAACAAATGTTCCGGATTTTGATGAAAGTCCCAACAAAAAAGGGGTTAGAAGCAAGAAATAAATAGAATATTTGTTGGTTATTTTAGGTGAAAGATCGAAATTCATTTCATTTCATGAATATCATCAGTAATAATTTCACTTGTGGCTGTGCCAGTCACGAAAATATTACCAATGATGTTCACTCGATGAAATGAATTTTGATCTTCTATATATTCATACCTTTTCTGGGCTAAACTCAGTGATTAAGTAAGAGGTCTTGCTAAATCCTAGCCCCTCTTTAACTTTCCATGATTTAGTTGTAATGAGCAAACTGTAATTGTCTGAAACTAACAAGCTTCCATGCATATTCCTTTAGTTTCTTTCATTTATCATTTCATTTAAACACCCCCCCCCCCCCATTCATTAGTAGTCAGTTATCTAGGTGAGCATTACAGGGCCATCATTGCACTCTTGTTTCTGTCATGGAAATGTCACATACAGAAAGAAACAACAACGTCTCTTGATAATGCTTACTGACGTTTTCAAGACCTAAATCCATGTACTATGAATTCAGTCATTTTGGCCAGCATATCCCTCTAAGTATAGGACAAAAATGATCCATGGTCCACATTCTGTTTTGTGCAGTCTGATTTTAATTTTCATTTTTCTGGAAAAGGGCCTTATGTTGTGCTCCAGTAGTTAGAGTAAGACCCCTAAAAGCTCTACAGCCACTATATTGGTATCTTTACAGGTGCTTTGATAGTGAAGAATACTGCCGCAAATACATTAAGGAAAACATACTTTGGAGGGGGAACAGTATCTGTAAGTCTACCCAGCAAACTTTACCATGTGTCAAGGTCATCTCTGAGTGAAAAGTAGGTATTTACAGTAACATAGAAAGCATTGTACAAAAAAGAACACTTTAAAGAGCAAAAAACACTATGTTCCATCATATCCATACCTCCGAAACCTCGGAAGGCATGATCAACACCCTATGTTTGTACTTTTCTTTTCCGTATCCAGCTATAGACATATCATGTCATTTTGTTTTTCTACTCTTTTTTATGGGTATTGAGATATACTAGAAAGTCAAACTGAAACTTGGCCTCAAGTACCTCAAACAAAATGAAGGGCATACCAAATAGACTTGAATATTTTGGAAACAATACAAATTTTTGACTTTCAAAAACAGAGAGCATTTACCAAAAAGAATACCTGAAATAGTACTTGGACAAGAAAACAATGTTGCTAATGGGAAATAGTAATGCTTTACCCATGAAATTATATTCATGTATGTGCTGCTTTTACGAAATTCTTTAAGATGTAAACCCAGAATGTGCTTTTGTATCGACAATTCTTCTACACACAAGTTCCCTTGTCTGTCTACAGGTTTGAAGATGGGACATTGCCTTTCCTTGATATAATTGCACTAAAACATGGATTTGACGTCATAACATCACTAGATGGTAAACTAACATTAATTTGACTAAATTTATCTGTTAGTCTTTATTTGTCTTTTTATCAGTTTAAACTGTCTTTTTATCAGTTTAAATTATGTTTTTAAAACCCACTGGTGGCACTAGTCATGTAGGACTGTCAGTGAGCAAGGCACTGTACAGCCCTAGCCTATCCAGATTTTTATAATCAAACAAACTTTCTTATACATGTGTTTTATCACATAATTTAGTTTGGCAATGTAGCTAGCAAACCATTAATAAATAAAAATAGTGTACACATATTAGAGAAAAATCTTTTAAGTTATATTTCCTTAATTGGATATATAGCCTCCAAAGGTATTTTCCAATTTGCACCAGTATTTCACAAAAACTTGTGTGGATGTCACTTGATCAATAGTGCATGTTGATTATGTGGGATCATATTTAAATGCATGATGATGTCATATCTGATCTCATAAAATAATTAGAGTTTCCAATGGCAAACCAAACATAACATTTAAATGCCAAAATTGCATCTTTTAACAGAATGTAACCATCCACTTTCTTTATGCTTTCAGAGAAATGATATACTTTGTATTATTTATCAGTGTTTAATGTACAACCCCCCCCCCAAACCGATTTACAGCAAAGAAATGTAAATAGCCCCTTTAAACTTTTTTAAGTCTGTACCGCACAATCCCGATTTTTAACAAACCTGTCAAAAAAAGCCAAAGAAACCTTGTGAGAAAAGGAGAAAATGCTGTTATCAAGCATTTTCTCCATTTCCCACATAGTTTTCTACACTTTTACAGACACGACTTTCATTTAAGCTAAATTTAATGTGGTGTGTGCACAAATGTCAGTTTGGACCGGTTTAAAATTGTCATTTATCACATAAAACCTTCTCCAGCAGTGTATTAAATCCATGACTTATTTTTTATAATACACTAGTGTACTATAGTTTTTTTTGGTCCCAGTTCTGATCAATTTTTAGACATGAGGCTGTGAAGCCAGAGAAACCAACCTTAGCACGTGCTGGAACATTACTATGCCGTTTCGTGGAAAAATGACATCATTGTTGCTTAGGCGTATATGCCTGGGAAATTTTTTATTTTCATAGTTATTTAAAACCAAGAAATGCAGCAGCAGTTTTTTAAAATCTACAAAATTGCGGAAATAGCTGGATTTTACCTTCTCTAGAACCTTTTTCATTCTACTTTTGGTGTAGATGTCAAAAAGCTATCTACTTGTGTGTTTGCACATTTGAAACTGAATTGCAACTGTAAACATGAACTCGTGAACGGTATATATAGGCTATTTAAGGTCATGATGCAGGATATTTTTTGTCTATCATTAGTTGTATGTGATAAATAGAATCTCACATTCATGTTCATGTATTATCATTTTTATCAAACTCATTGACTAAAATATATTTGACGCTTGCTTAGGCTTGCGTCATACAATTTTAGTCAACTCTTTTGAGAAAAATGATAATACATGAACACTTGTATAAGATCCTCTGTTTAGTAAATAATATCCAGATGAGAGTCTATGTAACTCATTTGGAAAAGTGTTGATTTTTTATCTAAAGTGATCAATCTATCCCCTGTGAACTATTGTTACAGGTGCGTTTATTCTTGAAAAACTTTGTTTTCATTCAAGGTGGTATGACAAGAATTTCCACCCACACATTTAACCTTGCCCGGTATTTCCATCATGCATTATCATCCCTTTGCCATGGAAATGGGTCACCTTCAGCAGTTGTTTACAGTGTGGGACAGTACTCAAACATCGAGACACAAGGTGGCATTGTTAATTTCAATATTCTGAGATCCAGTGGAGAATATGTAGGTTTTGCAGAGGTATGCATTTTGAAAATGAAAATTATATTTGTAGGATGTTTTATAGAATGCCATTAGTCCTTTCCATTCTTGTAAGTATAGTCTCATTGCAGGCATGCTTTCTCTGCTTATATGTCTAAGTTTGATTGATTGAATGGTGTTTTATGCCGCTTTCAACATTATTTTAGTCATATCACGGCAACAGATCACATACGCATGTATTTCCTGGGTTTCTTCAGTACTAGGCTAGGGCTCTGAAGTGTCTTGCCAAAGGACACTCCCATGAAAAACCCAGCGGATCAGGTTGGACTTGAACCCCGGGCCTCCAGATTACAAGTCCCATACTTTACCACCAGGCTACGCAGGACCCTTGCTGATATGTCTATCTTACGAATGTGAAAGTTCGCAACAAATGCATAGCTCAAATACAAACCACACCTGGCGGGATTCGAACCTGTGCAGACAAATATCCTCGTTTTTCGAGGTTAAAAAGACCAATACTATAACCACTGAGCCAGAGAGAATTCTCCCTAACGCAGTTGTCAGGTATTGATTTTATACGGAAAAGCTATGCAGTAAGGAAGGAGTGATCTCCTGTAACACACCCCCTCTTAAATGTCATCATATTGATGACAGAAAGCCTAGTTAGGCAGTAAGTCTATTAATTAGACAACAAATGGCTCAATGGCCAATCCTGGACGAGCCCCCATCTTACGAACAAAGTCCGTAACAAAGAAACAAATGAATAAATGCATAGCAGAAATGCAGGGACCGGGCAGGATTCAAACCTAGAACGGCAGGACGAAAAGCCAATACCATAACCACTGTGCCAAAGAGAATTCTCCCAAACACAGTTGTATGGTATTGTATTTAAATCGGGATGAAGCCATGCATGAAGGAGTGGTCTCCCGTAACACACCCCCTCTTAAAGTCATCATTTATTGATGACTCAAAGCCTTATTCGGCAGAGAGTCCGTTTTTGGACAACAAATGGGATTAATGGCTCAGTGGCCAATCCCTGACGAGCCCCCATCTTACGAACCTGAAAGTTCGCAACAAATGCATAGCTCAAATACAAACCGCACCTGGCGGGATTCGAACCAGTGCGAACAAGTATCCTCGTTTTTTGAGGTTTAAAAGACCAATACCATAACCACTGAACCAAAGAGAATTCTCCCTAACGCAGTTGTCAGGTATTGATTTTATACAGGAAAGCTATGCAGTAAGGAAGGAGTGATCTCCTGTAACACACCCCCTCTTAAATGTCATCATTTTGATGACAGAAAGCCTAGTTAGGCAGTAAGTGTATTAATTAGACAACAAATGGCTCAATGGCCAATCCCGGACGAGCCCCCATCTTACAAAGTCTGTAACAAAGAAACAATTGAATAAATGCATAGCAGAAATGCAGGGACCGGGCAGGATTCGAACCTAGAATGCCCGGACGAAAGGCCAACACCATAACCACTGAGCCAAAGAGAATTCTCCCTAACGCAGTTGTTAGGTATTGTATTTAAATCGGGATGAAGCCATGCATGAAGGAGTGGTCTCCTGTAACATCTAACATTGGCCTATGAGTTAAAAAAAATGGTTTTGGTGCCCTTCAGAAGATAGCCAAATATTTGACTTGTTAGCATTTGAAAAAAAAATTCAGACAACGAATTAAATGTAGTTCAGTTGATGGAATTTGTTTTTAAAGGGTAAAAACATTTAGAATGTGAGGAAAGGTTGGCAGTAGGCAACCCATTTATTTGCCAGTAAATTTGCTAAACTTTCTTAACATTCGCAATGCCTAACTTTTTTCTGTTCTCCTTTGCAAATCCTTCGAAGGTGGATAAGTGCAAAACTTGATGTTGCATTCCAAGCTAATATCAATTCCATAATGCTGCAAACACACACTAATACAATTTAAAACACCATGTGTTTGGTACATTTAGACAATATAGTTAAGATGTCACGTTAAAAGCATATTACTTTAAAAATATAGAAATTCAAAGTTTAAATGTGCAAAATGAGCCAAAAAAGGGCCCATAAAACTTGAAAAGTAGGAATTACTGCATTAAACCATCAAACTGAAAATATTGAAAATGGAACTACAACACTTTTTGCTTCTACTCGACCCTTTACCAAACAGTCCTGTGTTATAATGACCTTGAGAAAGAACCTTTTTGAAAACATTATGGGAAAAGGAGAAAATGCTGGTAACCAGCATTTTCTGCTTTTCCCAGAATGTTTTCTACCCTTTCAAAGAAATGTTCCACCACATGCGTCACATTTAATTAGTTGTCTGCAGATGTTTTGAGTTTGGTATAGTCTAAACATTTTGTTGTTTGGTAAAGGATGTAAATAACTATGAATTTACGGTAGGCGCTTCAGTTAATGTTACAAGGTTCCACCCTTTGTTGTTTGTCTTAAGGTTGTTAACTCTACAGCAGATGAGAAAACTATAGACTTTAGACTGGTCCATAGTGAAAGTACTTGCAGACAATAAATTAAATGTGGCTCAAATGAGGGAATTTTTCTTTGAATAGTTGTAAACATTGTGAGAAAAGGAGAAAATGCTGCTTACAAGCATTTTCTCCTTTTCCCATAATCATTTTTAAGCTTTCTCACCAAAAACTGTCAGAAAAAAACAAGATTTTTTAGCAAAGGGTTTAATTATTAAAATTTGCAAAGAGTTTGAAAGCTTTCAAGTATTGTCTCTGGCATCTGAATAGTTCATTCTTTATAATCTGATCCTGGTCTATACTGTCTGCAAAAATGAAAATGAAGTAAGATCAGCACTTTACAGGTTATTTATCAAACAATCCTGTGTTTAACTCTTTTCCAAACAACAAAGGTTTTTCACTTGACCAAATAGAGAGCATTTGTTGATGACAAAATAAATGTAGCTCAAATGATGATTTCTGTCTTTGATAGGGTATAAAACATTACGGGATAAGAAGAAAATTCTGCCACTAGCATTTTCTCCTTTTCTCATGATGTTTTCAAAAACCTTCTTCAGGGTTATTAAAACCTGGGATTGTGTGGTACAGGGTTAATGCATTTTGCTGGGTAGAGGGTCTCACTCCCTAGTTTTGGGTGCCACAAGTTGGAAGGAATGGAAGAGGATATTTCAAGAACGTGTTAGATAAATAGATGAAATGGGCATTTCAATAAAAAAAAATAATTGAAAAAAAAAAAAAACGCAAATATATTGGGTTTTGTGGATATAGTAGCTTTGGACATTATACTGTGTGGATGAAAAATCAGATTGCATGTACTATATACAATTTTGATCAACACTGTCCCAAAGGTTACCCTCATCATGTTAGACATCAGTAGATTATCATTTAATATTTGCATACTGCTCTGGGAAAAGATGCATTATTGTACATAATTATGGATCTATAACATCTATTTTGTCTAATAATTGACAAAATCATAGGGTAGAATGATCCTTTAACATAGAAAAATTTTTAAATAGCAAAAAGGTTTTGACCCATGTCAGCCTTGGCAGTCAAAGCAGGCTGACATAGGTTGATACTTTTTGCAGAAGCATTAAACTCTCTTTTCACAGAGCGTGACACATTTATAATTTTAATATTTACAGGTTGATAAACTGGCACAGTTATTTCATATACACTTGAGGACTGGCTGTTTTTGTAACATTGGAGCCTGTCAAAAGTTCCTTAACTTGACAGATGAAGAAATTAAAAACAATTTCAAGGTAACTGCAAATCAAGTTCATCTTACCAGTTTTGGGATTTTGGACAAAATGTACATTCTGTTGAATTTTCTTTGATGTGTATGGAGACACGTTATGACTTTGTGTTTAGAACAAAATTAATTGATTTTTTCCCTGTGAAATTTTAATTCCAGGATTTATTTGTAAGGTAAATGGCATAGAATGTTTCTTTTATTTACATGTACTTTAAAGAAAATTTAACTGCTAACCAGGCCACAGGAAGCCATAATTATATCAATAGCTAATAATTGTTGGTTGTTTTGTATAATTTTTCCAGCACTCTTTAACTGAATGCCAACCTGCAAATGAAGGTCAGATCAAATTTCTGTGTATGTTAATGAACAGTGTTTATTACCATACAATCTCGAGTTTTAAAGACCTGAGCAAGAAGTCTGTTGAAAACATTGTGGAAAAAGGAGAAATTGCTGGTAACCAGCTTTTCTCCTTTTTCCACAGTGTTTTCTTCACTATCAATTACAAATTCCATCATTTGAGCTACATTTAAAGTGTTGTCTGCAAAAGCTTTTGATATGGAAAAGTCTACATTTTTGTTGTGTGGTAAAGAGTTAAAATAATCAAGAGATAACAGAGAGCAGACAACACTCAGTGACTTTCATCTAGGGGACTACAGAAGAGTTTTTGCAATACAGATTTGAACTCTTAATCCCAAATAATACATTTGTGAGTGATGTTATGAAGAAAAAAAGGGTCTTCTAGACAATTTTATCAAATTTCTATTTGGTGCTATGTTGACAGAGTTACAGATTTGTTTTTTTTTGATAACAAGATTTTATAATGAATAGATAAATGCATAGTTGTAATTCCATATTTATTGTATTTCAGTCTGGTCATGTTTGTGGTGATAACAAGGATCTTATAGATGGAAAACCCACAGGATCTGTTCGCATCTCTTTTGGTTATATGTCAACTCTAGAAGATGCTCAAAAGTGCCTCCAATTTATTGTGGACTGTTTCTTGGAAAGTACACAAAAACCAGTATTTTGGACTTCCAAGGAGAAAGAAATTGAGTCAGAGAACAATGTTGGTTTATTTAATTCACGGAGTACTACAAAACAGACTGGGAAAAGTGTAGTACCTGATGAACATTCGTTTCAATTGACAAGCAAAGTTGATCCATCGAAAAACCTGCGAAGCTCTGATGACTCCAAGTTACATGTTTACCATCACAAACAGTTAAAAGAGATATGTCTGTATCCGGTGAAGTCATGTGGGGCATTTAAGGTAACGCCTGCTTTACCCTTAAAGTGATTTTTGCAACTATAGTTGTCTCTTTATCCAGAGTAGAGCAAGATCAAATGGCACAAAAAATGCAGCCTGATGTTTTATCTATGCTGTTCGCTGTAACTATCAAAATGTAATTATTTGGATCTTATTTCTACATGTATATTAAAAATGTCTGTTGGGATTATTTCACACTGTTAGTGTTAGATGATAGTGCATTTTTTTTGTAATCTTTTATCAAGCTTGCCTCAATGGATGTTTAATACTACCAGTAAAAGAAAACATTTTTTCCTTTTGTTGAAATCCTGCTCACAGGTTTTACCTCAGAGCAATAAATTTTGCAGTTTGCTAACATTGTATTTTCTGCATGAATATATTGTGATAAATGAGCCATACTCTGTTCAAAAAGGGTTTAACCCTTTACCAAATGACAGAATGTTAACCTTGTCCAAATTAAAAGCATTTGCAGACAACATTTTCAATGTGGTTCAAATGGTGCAATCTTGCTTTGACAGGGTAGAAAACATTGTGGAAAAAGGAGAAAATGCTGGTTACCAGCATTTTCTCCTTTTCCCACAATGTTTTTAAAAGGCCTCTTCTACAGGGTCGTGAAAACCCGGGATTGTTTGGTAAAGGGTTAATGTCTGCATAAAGTTTTGATCAATGTCAGCCTGCTCAATTTGTACAGGCTGACATGGGTTGAAACTTTTTGCTGTTAGTAAACTTTTTGCATGTCAAAGAACCACTCTTATTATTGATTCAGCCAATTTGTACACAAAACAGACCCACATTATTCAAAGATTTGCTCTATATACTGCATTACAAAGATACATTAATTTTTGTCAGAGTGTGACTCCAGTACAGTGGAAAAGTTCAGGAGTAACATATGGCAGTTGCCTTTAACAAATTCATCTACATGTCAGATATGCCATTGTTTTACATGAAAGTGGAAAAAAATTGATAAGTTTCCAACAATATCACCATGCCTTGAGTACAAATTTTGAGAATTTTTTGCTCCTTGTAGGTTAAGGAATGGAGGGTAGGTCCCCGTGGATTAATGTATGATAGAGAATGGATGATCGTCACAGAATCTGGGATTGCAATGAGTCAAAAACGAGAAAAAAATCTCTGTCTCATCAAACCTACAATTGATCTAGATCAGGAAACCTTGACCTTGCATTATCCAGGTAGGTCATGACATTTATAGACTGATAGATAAGCTTTTTACGTCACAAATTTCTTGTCAAAGACAAAAATGTGACATGGAACACCACATGATTAAGAAAGGAATAATTTAATGGTTAGACTACTGATACTCAGTAGAAATTCTGTAAGTATGATTTACACTGAAAAAAATTTTTTCATGAACTGTCCGTAAGTTTAAAGCCCATCCAAAGTTACAGAACTTGCTCTTGATGTTTTATCGTAGTGAACTTTTGCTGGAAAAAACAATAATTTATTTTGAAGGTGATTTAAAGATGTCTCACATTTTGTCAAAATGTTTTTCATTAAACTCGCAATTGACAACCTGGTCACACAAGTTTTATGTGTAAGTCTTCCTGTATTTTGTTAACCACTAGTACTTTGGCATTATACATTTGCCATCAAATTAGTGAAAATATGTGTTTTTGTATTAACACGTTGATGCAGAATTACCATTTGCACAGGTGTGGAATCCATCAGTATCAGCATGAAATACACAGATGAAGCTCAACTTAACACTTACATGTGTAACAGCAAAGTATGTGGTGATAGGTATGTTCTCTTTAAATGTCTCTTTCTTAACCCTTTACCACACAATCCCGACTTTTAACGACCCTGAGAGAGAAAGCTTTTAAAAACATTGTGGGAAAAGGAGAAAATGCTGGTAACCAACATTTTCTCCATTTCCCACAATGTTTTCTACCCTTCCAAAATCAAACTTCAATTTTTGATTCACATTTATTTTGTCATCTGCAAATGCTTTCGATTTGGACTAGTCCAAAATTTTGTCATTTGGTAAAGGGTTAAAACCTGCATGAGTAACAGAGTCATGTTGCAAATGTTTTGTACTAACCATAGGCTGAGGTTCTGGAGGACCTTGCCCAAGAACAAGGCATTTCATCAGTCTAGGATTAGAGAATTCAAGGAAACTCATGATACAGTGAACTGACACAATGACTAACAAAAACGCCATTGAACTTAATACATTAGTCTTACTAAGATTTATCTTCAGTTGAAAGCTTTCACCTATAACTGCAGAATACTATATAAGTGGAAATTTTTGCGATTTGTTAAATTTTGCAATTTCGCGAGTTTGAACAATTTGCAGACTTTTCTGTTTGCATATTTTACCATAAGTATACAACAAATTACGAGTGTCTTGAATTCGCAAGTGTTCCCGTACGCTAAATGTCTGCAATCAGTAATTCGCAATTTTTTTTTTTTTTACACACATATATATCCATGTATACAGTAGATACTAATATCTAACAAAAGGACCAGAATGGCCCTTAAACCTTCCACAGAGAATACTCTTAAAGTTTCCACTGTGTTAAGATCAATTTTGGCACAGGTGTACGAGCTACATGTGAAATTTGACCCAAGGCCTTACGGTTTTGGACAAGAAGATTTTTATAGGTTTGCAAAATTTCCCCTATTTTTTTTCTATGACAACCACTGCTCTCATGAAATTAAATTTTTGAACAAGTTTTAGACAGTCTGACCCCAAGGAACAGGCAACTATAGGCCATGTAGCTTTGCAAGAGATATTTAACGAAATTGCTGACAAACAATGCAGGATGTAGAGATGCTGGAAGGACGCTGGTGGATGACAGACGTTGACAGACCACAATAGCTCAACTTAAGCTCTTTGTGCTTTAGTGAGCTGAAATGTCAGGCTAGTTTTACAAACAGTGTATGAAATATTACGAGTGTACAAGCAGTCTCTTTGAGCAACAAATATCTTAACTCTTTGCCAGATGAGAAAATTTTAGTCTTCTCCAAATTCAAAGGATTTGCAGATGATAAATTAAATGTTACTCACAAACATGAAACCTCAAAATTAGAGTGCCATGTTTTTACAACAAAATTTTAGACTGGTCCAAATTCAGAGACTGCAGATGACAAATAAAACATGAACAAATAGTTGAATTTTGTATCAGAAAGGGTAGAAAATATTGTGGGAAATGAAGAAAATGCTGGTTACCGGCATTTTCTTTGTTTCCCACAAAGTTTTCCAAAGCTATCTTTATCAGGGTCATTAAAAGTCTGGACTGTGTGGTAATGGGTTAACTAGAATATCAGCCAGAGCAGATTTAAGATCAGGCTGCACCATTCAGTCTGACCTTGATCTAGTCTGTAAGTAAAGTTACCCTATGCATCATACGAATTATATTTCTATTTTCTGTTTGTGTTTCTATAGAGTACAAAGCCTTGATTGTGGACAGGAAGTAGCAGACTGGTTAAGTGAAGCTCTACAAAGACCTGGTTGCAGGCTACTGCGACAAAAACCAAATGATGGTAGAAAATCCAAACTTTCCATACAAGGAGGTAAATTCAATGATTACAAACATTATTCATTTCTCCAAAGGTAGATGATTTCAAATCTGACTATTCATTTCTCTAAAAATTATTGATTTCAACCTGGACTATTACTTCGGTGTCTTACAAACATTCCAATTCTCTCTTTACCAAACAACAAAATTCTGGATGAGTCTAAATACAGAGTATTTGCAGATGGCAGTTTAAATGTTGCTCAAAGATGGAATTGGTCTTTGAAAGGATAGAAAACACTGTGGAAAAAGGAGAAAATGTTGGTTACCTGAATTTTCTTCTTTTCTCACATTGTTTTCAAAAGGCTTCTTTCTCAGGGTGATTAAAACTAAGAATTGTGTGGGAAAGACAGAAGAAAAAAGAAAAATAGAAGAGCTCACAAGTCCATCATATCGTGAAAACAAAAATGCTTTCAGATAGTTTAGGTAATCCTTTACAGAGGAAGACAGCTTTTGAAAACTTTGTTGAAAAAGGAGGAAATGCTGTTGAATTGTATTTTTCTCCTTTTCACTCATTGTTTTCCCAACATTTGGAGACCATTCCTTTCATTTGAACTTCATGTGTCATTGTTTGGTATAGGGTTAACAAAATTTTTTATCTTATATCCATGGTGAAAAACATGCTTTTTAAACCTCTAAAGTGCCTCTCATGACTGTAGTTGCCTTTTGGACAAGTGTAGATCAAGATCACACTACACAAAATGTGCAGTCTGATCTTTGATTGACTCTGTCAACTTTCCTTGGGCACTGTATACAAAAACACATTGAACTGAAATAATTTGGCTCTCAACTGGACTAAAAATGTCTGGTTTATTTGGCACTCTAAAAAATTATGGAGAAAGAATCTATATGAAATGGCTTCTTCAAGCAAAGTTATTAACTCAATTATATCAGGTTTTGATTTCAATGTAAAGAAGAAATATCTGAGCAGATTGAATTGATTGATTCAGCGCTGTTTTAGGTGGCTTTCAACATTATAACAGTCATATCGTTGCTACAGGTAACATATTTATGTATGTCATTGGTCTCACCAGTATAAGGCTAGGGCTTTGGCATGTCTTCCCCAAGGACACTCCTTCTAAAAACCCAGTGCTTTTAAAGAGGCTTGAACACGGGGCCCTCCAAGTTACAAGTCCTACATTTTACCAATGAGCCATACAGGACCCCAAATAGATTGCATGATTTCAAGAGTAACGTTTCAATAAATCCCATTATGAAAAAAACATTTTAGCTGATCAGAAAACATAAGTAGCAAATGACAACATAATTATTGCTTGATAAATGTGACTAAAAACAACAAAAGCTTTGTATACACTGCTTAACCCTTTACCAGACAACACAATTTTAGACTTGTCAAACCCAAAGCATCTACAGACAAAAAATGAAATTGGGAGTCAAAAATTTTAATTTGTCTTGAGAAGGGTAGAAAACATTGTGGGTAAAGGAGAAAATGCTGGCTACCAGCATTTCTCCTTTTTCCACAATGTTTTCAAAAGCTTTTTGTCTCAGTGTTGTTAAAGGCGGCAATGTGCAATAAAGAGTAAATTGAAACTGCTCTAGCAGAGATTCAGTTAAATCTTGTGATTTGGCTTTTTTTCTACCAGATACTAAACCAGAAAAAACACAACTTTCCCTCGCAAATGAGTGCCAGTATTTACTTATCAATGAAGAAAGCGTGCGTGTCCTCCAGAAAAAAATCTTCCAGCAGTATGATGAACATTTTGGTGCGTATATCAGGGCTCATTTTTACTTGATACAATCCTGTGTTCAATGGCTTTTGAAAATAGTGTTAGAAAATGAGATGCTGGGTAACCCTTAGGCTGCTAAGCGTGACTCACTGACTTTTTGTGGACAGTGTAGATCAAGATCAGACTGCACAAAACATGCAGTCTGATCTTGGATCTACACTGTCTGATAAGGAGATACATTTCTTCCAAAAATACCTTTCAAACAGCAATATTGGGATTTTTTACTATCGGTTTGAAAGTTTTATTTCATTTATTTAGCAGGATAAGGGTTAATAGCATCCCCCCCCCATTCGTTTTATTCCATATTAAGGAACAAGTTTTTATTTATTAAAAGAGGAACCCAAAACAGAAGGGCAGGTATCACTTAACAATTTTGACACATTTATGTCCCTTTTTCAATTTTAAATGCTCACTGAAAAATCACCTGCAGCTTAATCTTGACACTCAAAAGTGGTGTTTTTATTTAGATTTCCTTTGTCCTCCTATACTGTAAATTAGTTGAGGTGGATGCAGGAATTAAAGCTTTTATTACCAGTAAGTAATTTTAGAAATCTTGGAAGGGTTTAAATAAATGTCTAATCTGTCAGTGTTTTTCCAAAATTAGACTTGCAGACTTCCTCGTTTTCAGGCTCCTGGCTTTGAGTGCACACAAGCATAAATCTTGAGCAATAAACCTGTTTAAATTTGTCTTTGTTTCAGATCTTGATAATCTTGAGGACAGATTCAGGGCCAATTTAATTGTTAGCGGATGCAAGGCATTTGAAGAAGACAACTGGTTTGATGTACAGATAGGAGTCATTAGATTTAAAGCAAGTATCTTCAATATTATATGTAAGCAGTCTTGATTTATGTGCTTTAGTATATGCCGGTCATTAGAGAAAGTTTGGAAAGAGGATAGCAATGGCTGTTCTCTGAAATAATAGTGTTGGTCAACAACAATTTTTGTTGGCTTTTCACAACACCTTTTCCCTAATAAACAAAGTCATACTTATGTTCAGCATAAAGGAGGGGCCAAATTGGCTGTGATGATTATCATCAGTCCTTAAGAAGGTTGCTGCTTAGGATCACAAGTCTTATGTGTTACTTACAGCCACAACGACCTTGCACTACTATCTACCTATGATTGCTAACAGAGTACAAGCCAGTGAAGGACTATATTATTTGCACTCTTCCTTTGATCTATACTGTCCCTAAAATGGTTCTACCAAAGTTTGCCATTGCATATTAAGCCATTATAACAGAGATAGGATTTTTCACAATTCGGTGACTGATAGTATAGAAATTAAAGCTTGAATGCACCTTTTACCATATTTTTTTCTGTGCTGATGATAAAATTTATTTTTCTTTCTTTCAAATGTTTGTCCTTTGTATACTTTTATTTAAGGTTCTTGCTGGCCAAATAATAGCATATAGAGCAAAAAGTCAAAGGTTAGAAAATCAAGGTAATTTCTAAGATTCTAATATTTGTCTTAACCTTTCACAGAGTCAGGGTGCATGTACACGATGTCAGATGGTTTGTTTGGACCAGCAAACAGGAGAGAGAAATAAATCTCCATTACAAGTCCTTACAACTTGGAACGATAGAAAGGTTTGTGTGCAACAGTATTGCTGCTTACTGTAAATCAAACGAAATCATTTTTTTTTAGCAATTTGCCTCAGCCAAGATCAGATGCCAATTTGTGTAACATTTTACTCAAATTTTCAAAGTAGGTTTTTCGACTGTTTTTCATGTTTTTCTATTCCAGTATGGTTCAAGGTTTCATAATTTACATATTTTGTAAATAGAAACTTATTTGCTAAGAAGTTGCTTCCACAATTATTCTCAAAACTGGAGTAAAAATATGAAATACACATATGCTTTTTAAAGCTTCATTTTCAATGCTATTTAACAGAAACATAACATTTTAAACTTTTAATTGAAAGATCTTGTATTTAACTGCCTTATTTACAAGCATTTAACTGTGAAAATCATTGAAAAAAATTTTTTTGCCCTGGTTTACTCCTTTTTTCATGAGATATTTTTTATCTTACTTCATATTGTTTGCAATGTCTAAAATACAGTTAACATGAGTGGAAAATGATAGATCTTATGATAAACTATAAAAAAAATACGATTTTATTTATTATAATAATATTATGATAAACTATAAAAAAAATACGATTCCAATGATATATAGTTTTCCAGTAATTGCTGATTATTCATGAACTTATGTGTTCATAAAATTTCACATAGAAACGAAACCAAATTTTCTACGGACAGGACATTTTGTATATATCATCATCATCAAACACATTTTAGCCCTTTGTTTTGCCATGTTTTTCCATGTTTGACAAACAAATGGAACAGATATGATTATGTAGAACAAGAAAACATAATTTGCACTCCAAAAATGTAAAGAATATGCAATTTCCAACAAGAAATGTAACAGGAATATATACAAAGAGCAACTGAAAACTGATATTATACCAAATACAGTGCTAGTTGTTAATCTTTATGCATTTGTGCATGTTTGCTATGCTGAATAATACATTTAAACTTAAAATTTCACAGATTTTTATTCCTTAATGGAGTAAAATAATCAAGGTTAACAAAATCAACGGACAGGACATTTTTCTAGTTTTAAAAATAAATTTTAGAAAATGTCGAAGTTTTGCTACTTATTTAGTGTCTCAGCCTTACAAAACATGTTCAGTAATAATAAGTCATAATTCATCGTGCATTGTAAGAGCAATACAATTAGTCACAATGATAAGCAAATGTCAAACCCTTTCCAAAACAATGACGGGTTTTCATAACCCTAAGGTGGAAAGCTTTTGAAAACATTGAGGGAAAAGAAGAAAATGTTGCTAACCAGCATTTTCTCCTTTTCCCTGGATTTAAGTTACATTTATTTTGTTGTCTGCAATGGCTTTCAAATTGGACCAGTCTAAAATTTTGTTGTCTGTTTAAGGGTTGATATGAATGGAAATCAAATCAATAAGCCCAGTGTGAGTAAATACCAATTGCAAACATGTAACATTGTTTGTCTTATGAATTTCAATGCACATTCCATCAACCTGTATATTCAGTCCATTAACCCTTTCCCAAACAACAAAATTATACCAGTGTTCTCACTAGGATTTTGAAAGTTGGATTCCAGGAATCCAACTCAGGAAAAAATTGGATTCCAAACTGAAAAGTTGGATTCCAGCCTGCAGAAGTTGGATTCCATACAGTCAGGATGAATTTTCATACACATATAATAAACATCTATAAACTGTAAATTTTGATTTACAAATATAAATTTGTATTCAAACACCAAGTACATGTACTGCAGTAGATGCACACATAGCTTTCACTTGGCCATAAGCATCCAATTTCTAAATCCAATAAAAGTCTTGTCCCAATTTGAAACCACTTGTCTCTATTTTTTCTTCCAGTTTTTTTTTATTTTAAATTCCACTTTCACACAAGTCTGATCACTAGGCTGATCTGGAGCTTTCCTTTCAGTCCCCAGAAATTTCTTCATTTTGGAATTTGTTTATCCGATAATATCAAGCACATGTACAATGTACGAGATATAGTCCAGTAAAGGTAAAAAGGAGATATGATTTTCATGGAACATTGTTCTTAATTAATTGTTTTTACTCAAAAGATCGATTGAAAAATTCATCGGAAAGTTGAAAGGTAATGGACAACACTCAATTATCTCATTCGTCACAACTCGGCCGATTCCGTATGTACATCTAACTTGATCACCGGATCAACTGACGTTTGCCGTATGATGATCAACCGACTATGCCGAATGTCAACTATCTATCACCATTGCATTCCGTCGATCGCATCATTAGATGTTAACCGTCTTTTTCCAATTGAACAGATCTATAATGCTGACCAAACTTTTCCCTGATAGGGTTGTCAGTACTAGACATTGTTTAGGAAAGGGTTAAAGTCATGATTAATTGTAATCTCATTTGACTGACTTGTAATTTAAGTCATCTACAGACAAGACATCTTAACAGTCAAAAACATTTCTTAAATTTTATTGTATGTAAATGCCATTTCCATTTTAACCATTCAATAAACTGAAAGGCATTATTATTATATTATTATTCTTTTTATTTCCTCTTTACAGAGATTAATTCTGATATACAAACATTTTAGATATAATAAAAAAAATACAAAGGTTATACAATATTTTCATTGTAACACGGTGTAAGAGTAGAAAAGAACAATTGTGCAATAGTAAAAATAAGGGGGTTAGAGAGAGAGGGGGGGACCGGCAGACAGACAGACAGACAGAGACGTGGACAATTAGAGATAGAGAAAGTAGTTTGCAATGCGTAGTATACACATTGGATGGCTTATGTCGAAACGAAAGTGCAGAAGCTACATCCGATGGTGTATTCATGTATGTCTTGAATTGTCGCCACAGTCCAATCGTGTGGATGTGAGTACGAAGAATCTCATTACTGTTTTGGACGTGATAGACTTTTACTCGCAGCGAGCACACTTACTCATTCACATACTTGCGTTTGTCCTGTCCGTAGATCATTTCTTTTGAGAATTCAAATACACAATCCATTAACCAAAACCAAAAGAAATACTCTGCTTTACTTGTTTGTTTTTCACTGAACCCCAGTGAATATAAAAAGATGTAGAATGTGCCCATTTCATATGATATATCAAAAATTTCCAAAGTATGATTCAAATATTTTTCTCTTTTTCAATGTTACAACGTTTTAAATCAAGTTGTACATTAAATTGAAATTTAAATGAAGTTTTTATGGTATACTGACATCGTAACAATTAAAATTCAAGTCAGAAATAAATGTTAACATGTCAAATTATGAATTAATATTGATATTTATAACAAAGATTAGAGATCTACGGACAAGACATCTTTCTACGGACAAGACATTTGGTACTTTTTGAGCTGTGAATTGTTGGAAAGCAATGTAAATTCAAAACCTCTTGCATAGATTTGATCAGTAGACAGAGGTCTATTCAGGATAAAATGATTATATTGGTTTTAGATATTTATCCTAGAAAACAGGGTGGTCTACGGACAGGACAGATTTAGTGGGACATTTTTCTCAGTATATAAAAATCGCTGTCAAGAAAATTTCCAAATGCAAGTTGGTTCCAGGTGGGTTTTATTTGTTCATAGTGGTGTTCAACTATTTATAACTGCAAAAATCACAAAGATTTATGTAAAACTAAATTTTATGGTGGTATCTTTAAATTTCAAATCACAAAAAGTACAAAACGCATAATGAGTGGGTGGTTTCAGTATTTATTTCTCGGGTCATTGTTGATGGATTTTGCTCAAACAACCTTCAAAAGAAAAGGTACAAAATCATGCATGCATTTAGCAAGGTATGACTTATGTTAATCATATCTGAAAAGAGAAATTTCTAATTGAAAACCATCCCATTTTGAAATGTTACAGCATAACGCTATTTTTTGCCATTTTTTGACCACTTACACCGCGAATGAAGAATTTCAGTGAAAGATATCACTGATTTTTTTTTTGGAACATGTAACCATGACTTTAAGCTTTCACCAGCAAAAGTAATCTGTACTATATGGTTGAAAATATACCAGATACAGGTATATAACATAAGGCAGGGATAAAATTGGCATCTGATCTTGGCTGAGGCAAATTGTTATTTCTTTAATTTTTTACTGAATTGGCATTTACTCTCTAAATTTTCTTTACAGTTTCACTAAACTTTCTTTACAGTTTCATGAATTCAGCATTTTAGTTTGAACTAATATATCAGTGAAGTAATTTTGGTTTATAATATTTTTTATAATCTTGTTCATTTGATGTTTTACACAATTTTTAAGAATATTTTAATTATATCTTGATACTTTGGTGGGAAGGGCTGGGGAGAAAGGAAGATGAAAGAAAAAAAATACATATATTTTATCTGTGAAAAGTTGGCAAGTGCAAATAGCTACACTTGTATATTCCCTTGTCAGTCAGTTTCATAATTTTGTAGGATGTTAATGATGTAGTAATTCTGTAGTAACTACTTTCAAAGTACTTATACAGTTCTTCATGCTAAGTCACCTGTAAACTTTCTTTACACATTCTCCAAAGAAATTTGTAGCAGATGACATGAAACCTCCCTTGTGAACTGGGAATTCTCAACGTTTAACAAATGGATGTTTGAAAACATTGTTGCTAAAGAGAAATTTTCTTGGTAATACCAATTTTTCATTTTAGCACCATGTTTTCAAAAGAGGTCTGCTAGCAGACATAAAAAGTTATCTGTTTGAGGTAATGTGGTGACATATCATCAAGTCTGCGTTTGGAGTGAAAAAGAGTCAATTTCACTTGAACCTCTCTCATTACTATTTGTAAATCTTTTATCTTTCTTTATTTCAGACTTCCTTTGGTGTCCTTCTCTGTTCAGACATTACTGAAGATACATCAGCTAAACTGACGACAATCAAAGTTGGCGACCCTGTATTTGTGTGACAAAAAAGTGTGTGCGACCTCAAAAAAACTGTGCTGAATACTTTATTCAAAATTAAAATAGACAACAAAATTTTTCACTAGTCGTAATGGAAAGCATTTGCAAAAGACAAATAAGACTTAGCTTGAATGAGCAATTTTTTCTATGAGAGGGTCGATAAATATTTTGGGGAAAGGAGAAAAAGCTGTCATGTCTTACAAAACCATTTTTCTCATTGTCGCTAAAACACAGGATTTTAAGGTAAAGGATCAAAAATTCTATTATAGAATAGTTTTTGCCACAAAGATACATGTTTTGCTACTTTTGCTTTTATTACATAACAAATTTCCGTCTTGTCTGAAATGAAAGCATTTATAGATGAAAAGTTAATTGTCAATCAAATGATGAGATTTCTCTTTGACAGTGTGCAACATTGGAGGAATAGGGGAAAATGCTGGTTACCAGCAATTTCTCCTGTTTCCTCAGTGCTTTATTTTTATAGTTTTTTTTCTCAGGGTCATTGAAATTAAAGATTGCTTGTTAAAAGATTAACACTACCTCAAATGCAGATACCTTCTGATGCCTGTTGTAACAGGCTAGTACAAAACATTGCAACAACTGGAAAAATTGCTGAAATGAGAAATTCATAACAAATTTTCTTTCCTGTTTCTAAGTTTTAGCTTCACGTGGATATGTTTTATCATCATAAATTTGCTAGATTTAGAAAAAAATTAATAATCAGAGGAAAAAAAAAAAAGAATCCTTTTTTAACTATTAATCATAGAAAATGATACTAGGTGCATGGTAGTCATACACTGTGTGCATATGTACTGTTTACACATGTTTGTATATCTTGGAAAAGCCAAGTTTGTCTGCAGATAGATTTTTGATAACCAGCTGTGCTTTTTTTACTGTTGTTGTTTGCCTGCTAACTACACAACAAAATCTTAGACTCATCCATATTGAATGTATTTGCAGATAAAATGTTTTAATTTGCCTTTGATTATTATTATGGGAAAAAGAGAAAATGCTAGTTACCAGCATTTTCCCCTTTCACATCATTTCAGTAAGCTTTTCCACCCAGGGTCATTGACATTTGAGATTGTTTTTTTGTAAAGGTCTTAACACCATCTCAGATGCAGACACATTTAAATGCCTGTTGCAGGGAAAGTAAATCATTGTAAAACTGGAGGTATTGCCTAACTGGGTAATTTCTTCCCTTTTCAGAATATTTTTCCTTCATATCTAAATTCTAATTTTCTTCCTAAATTTCCTTGATCTAGAAAAATTGATAATCAGAGAATAAAAGAAATCCAATTATTGAACTATTATTCATTGACAATACATCCAGGTGCATTACAGTCAAAAACTGTGTGTACATATACTTGTATATCTTTCAAAGGCCAAGTTTGTTTGCTTGACTGATTTTCATTTACATGTATTTATCGCCGCCACCAGTTGCCCATATGGGCAACACCCCCATTATTAATGTTACAGGTAAGATACAGGACAAAACCTATCCAAAGTTATGCTTTGTTCCTTAACTCTATACCAAACGAAAACATTTTAGACTAGTCCAAATTGAAAGCATTTGCAGACGACAAAATAAATGTGACTCATAAATTGAAACTTGACTTTGAAAGAGTAGAAAACATAGTGGGAAAAGGAGAAAATGCCGGTTACCAGCATTTTCTCCTTTTCCCACAATGTTTTCAGAAGGCTTCTTCCTCAGGGTCGTTAAAACCAGGGATTGTTTGGTAAAGGGTTAACCCTTGAATAAATTATCAGACATTTTCATCCTAGAAATACAACCCAAATGATTGCAATTCCATGGTTGCTTTTGTCTACAGTGTTTCAGCAGAGCGGACAGTGTAGATCAACGATCAGGCTGCACATTTTGTGCAGCCTGATCTTGATCTACCTTGGCCGCTAAGGCAACTATAGTCGTGACAGGTGCTTATAGTGTTAACATGTGCAGTGTATACAGTAGCACCATCACACAGGACCTTAAAGTCTCATCCATGTGACTTTTCAATAATTTAGATAGCTAGCCATGTGGATCCAACTTACACCCTCAAGTAGCCTAAGATTTGATATTTACAAGTCTCATTCTCTACCGCTTGAATTATTGGGGCTGAAGTTAGTCTGCATATAGGCGTTATATAACTTTTATTTCTGACCTTGTTTTGTGTTACTGTTTTTGTTTAACCCTCTACCAAATAAACCCAAGTTTTCAAGACCCCCGAGGAACTGAACTTTTGAAAACATTGTGAAAAATGAAGAAAATGCTGGTAACCAGCATTTTCTTCTTTTTCCACAATTGTGTCTACACTTTCAGAGACAAACCCAACATTTGAACTGCGTATGGTTTGCTGTCTGAATGCTTTCCATTCTGACATGTCCGACGTTTTGTTGTCTGGTAAAGGGTCAGCTGTTACACGTGACCATGTATCCAGACTGTGATGCAATATTTATTAAAAATTCTTAGCATAGCTTCTGACGGCCCATGACATTTTTTTTTGTATTTTATCTTATGAAGAATACTAAAGAAACATACAGTAATGAAGAATGCTACAGACACACCAATTTTTCACAATATCTCATTAGTTGCAAGCACTCATTGTTTCTTAACAACGACAAAATTAGAGAAAAAATTTCATGGAATGCCTGTCAGTTCATATAGACTAGATCGGTTGTTTCTATGGTGTTTAATGTTGTTTTCAACACCATTTCAGTTATATTGCAGCCCCCAGTGTATCTATCCATGTTTAACTAGGGTTTCTTTTACGAGTACTTTGTACAATATTCTTCCCAAGCCATAGGCTGCTTTCCCAATAACCATCATTGAAACAGTGATTCACAGTGAGAGAAGAATGAATCCTGTTGCAATGACTATCACCATTTCTCAGAAAGAAAATGGTCAAGCTGGAGATTCGAACCAGCATTCCCTGATCCCAAGTCCTGTATGCTACTGATAGTGCTGCTGGGCTAAGCTTAGACAGACTAAAGCCTGCCCTGATGGACAGCTTTCATGTCTGTGTAGTTGATTATTTAGAAAACATTGAGATAAATGGAGAAATTGGTCTTCAAATATCTAATCTATAGGGTGAGAACTTGTTTCATATGTGATTGTATTTTTACCTTTACAACAAGATGTACTGATCAGACTCTACTGTACATTATGACTGAAACTCTCCCCTTGTCTGTTTGGAGAACAATTTACACAGTTTGTTTGCAGTCTTTGTGTCAACACCACACTCCACCAGCTCTGTCTCAGAAGCTGTAGCAAGTTCTGCAAGATTTCCAAACTGTTCCTGGACAGCAAGAATCTGTAAGCTTGTCAAAGATCATAACTGATGTCTTCTAAATATAAATGTAACTTCTTCAAGACATTCACCTTTTTGCTCCGGAATATAACTTTCTAAGGTCAATACTATTCGAAACCTGTAGTCCACTTTGAAAGCACACTGTATAAAATCTTTCGCTGCAATAACTTAAGTTTAATACATAAAAATGCATAATGCAAAAAATTTGCATTAACCCTTTACCAAATTAATCCAAATTTTCATAACCATAAAGAAGACTGAAAAAAATTGTGGAAAAAGGAGAGAGTTTCAACCCTACCTTAAACATTTTGTTATTTTTGAATCACATTTATTTTGTTGCCTGAAAATGTTTTCAATTTGGGTGAGTCCAAAATGTTGTCAATTGGTAAAGAGTTATGGAAATTTCCTCAATATGAGCCATTTCATGTCATCACATATTCTTTTAAAGCAATCTGCCGCAGGATAACAAATGTTATTTGCATTTGGTAATGATTCAAACCTTCAAGAAAGTTAAGCAAAAAGGATTTTGAAGAAAAATAACCTTTTTTTATTAAAACAGGACTGTCCCTTTGGCCACGAAATAACTGAAACCTAAACGTATATTTTAACCCTTTTTATACCATAGACAACACCAGAAGCTTTTGTGGACAGTGTAGATCAAGATCAGACTATACAGAACTTGCAGACTGATCTACAATGTCTACCGCTACATGTACATTCTAGATTATGACCAAACTCTCTCTGGATCTTGCAGAGGAAATGTATTTTTGGCCTTTGAGAAAATGTAATTTATTTATTCAGAAGTGAGAGAGTTTTAATCTTGAAAGTAAACAGGTTCTGACATTTCACCCTTGTTTTGTTGAATCAGATTATAACTTTCCTGAATCCATTTTAGTAGTCACTATCTTTTGAAATAACTTATGCTAAACCTAAGCATTCCATAGGGTAAACAGGCTTTTCATAATACTCTGTTAGAATAATGGTAAATAGAGCTATCACTAAAGGTGATGAATACCCCCCCACCAGCTCCATGTCAATACATAGCTCTTTATCACACAAATGCACAACGCCTAAGTCCAAAATGTGAGAGTTTTACACAGTTAACAAATACTGGAAAAAAAAAAAAGAAGAAACTTTGAAAAGTAACCTGAAATGGGCTCCTCTTCCATTCCCCTCATGACACAGTGCACTCTGCTCACCATTATTTCTGTTGATGAATATATGGATAAGTGCATAACTCTTAAAAAATTGCTCACTTTACCAGTATAACAGTACAGTGAGCACATCTGTGTTCCCTGTTTAAAATTTGAACAAAATCCTTCCTGTAAAACTTGAGAAATACCATGGAGAAAGACTAATCAGTAAAATACACAAATGGGCCATAACTAAGTAGAAAATAAACCAATCATAATGATAATATAATACGCACATCAGAGTTTGTTGTTAAAGCTTCTTGTGAAGTTTGATTGAATCCAGTAATAGCTGACAAATACATAATGGACATAATTTGATAAAAAAAATCTATCAAGGGATCATAACTCCGTGAAAAATCATTAAACCACAAAAAACATAAAATTTACACATCTTTGCTTGGTATTAAAATCTCTTATGTAGTCTGATCGAGATCTGTCATACAGTACTGGAGAAATAGCTCTGAGGAAGAATGCTCTGAAAACATATCAAAGGGCCATAACTCATCAGAAAATCTTTCAACCACAAACTGATTTTGATATGCACATCTATGCTTTGTATTAAAACTTCCTATGAAGTTTGACATAAATCCATTCAAAAGTTATTGAGAAAAAGCTTGGACAAAAAAATTCATCATAGGGCCCTAACTCACTGGAAAATCATTCAACTATAACCAAACTAAAATATGCACATCTTTGCTTTGAAGTTAATTTTTGTATGACAATAGATTGAAATCTGAAGAATAGTAGTTGAGAAATAGAGCAAACAAAAAATTTCACCAAGGGCCATAACTCTTTTGAAAATCATTCAACAATAAACAAATCATATTATGCATCTTTGGTTAATATTGAAATTTCTTCCTATGAAGTTTGATTGAAATCTGTCCAGTAGTTTTTGAAAAATAGCTTGGACAAAAAAAATCATCAATGAGCCAAAGCTCATTGGAAAATCATTCAACCATAACTACAATGATACATGCACATCTTTGCTTTGTAATAAAATTTCCTATGACGTTTGATTGAAATCTGTCCTGTAATTATTGAGAAATAGCACCAACAATAAACTTCATCAAATGGCCATTACTCATTAACTCATTGGAAAAGTCATTCAACCATAACCAAATTATAATATGCACATCTTCACTTTGTACCAAAACTTCCTATGACATTTGATAGAAATCTCTCCTTTAGCTATTGAGAAATAGAGCGGACAAAAAAATCATCAAAGGGCCATAACTCATTAGAAAATCATTCAACCATTACCAAATTATAATATGCACATCTTCACTTTGTATGGAAACTTCCTGCGAAGTCTGATAAAAATCTGTGTAGTAGTTATTGAGAAATTAGCAGACAAAAAAATTCAACAAAGGGCCATCACTCATTTGAAAATCATTCAACTGTAACCAAATTATAATATGCACATCTGTGCTTCCTATTGAAACTTCCTATGAAGTTTGACTGAATTCAACCCAGTAGTCATTCAGAAATAGAGCGGACAAAAAAGCTACAGACCGACCGACAGACAGACCGACTAACCAACATGGTGACTCCTATATACCCCCCAAACAAAGTTTGTGGGGGTTATAATAAATGTTAGTATCGAAAACAGAAAAAAAACATTGCTCATGATGAACTGTTTGTATCATTAATCTATAAATCAATATCCACTGGCTTACACTACAGTATCCTATCTTGAAGAGAAAAGAGAAATTTAACTCTTCACCACGCAACCTCGAGTTTTAACGACCCTGTGGAGGAAGGCTTTAAAAAAACAGTTTAAGAAAGAGAGAAAATGCTTTTCTCCTTTTCCCAAAATATTTTCTACCGTTTTCAATGACAAATTACAAAGTCTGAGCCACATTTGATTAAAATTTTGTTGCCTGCATGGACATGGCTATAATCTTGTTGTTTGGTAAAGAGTTTATCATACAAGGAAGTTTATGTATTGGTTAAAAAGATTTAAAAAATACCAGGGCCCTGTTTCACAAAAAAAAACTTAGTCTGTTATCTTGTTCAAATCCCCTACAGACTCTTTTTTTTTTTTGAGCTGATTTGGGACCCATTTTATTAACATTAACACACTTAGGTAACATTCCCATATCCTGAAATATAAGAGAAGTTTTTTTGTGAAACAGTGCCCTACATTTTGTTTATGCTGATGAGTCACAACTACAAAGGATATCTTGTCCATTAAGATTGACAGATTTCAGTGCTGAAGACATGAAGTCTGCATGTTGAATGTCTGATACTATCTTGTCAAGTCTAGAAAACAGCATGTCACTGTAGGGCTTGCATAAACCCTGGAAAAGTTGGCATTTACTAGTTAACCCTTAAGCTGCTAAGTGTGTGTCTCTGACCTTTTGAGGACAGTGTAGATCAAGATCAGACTGGACAGAATCTTCGATCTACACTGTCCGATAAGGAGATATCTCTCCTCCACAATACCTTTGAAAAAGCAAAAATTTTGGTTTTCATCATCAGCTTGAAAGTTTCATTTCTCTTATTAGCAGGATAAGGGTTACAGCCAGATGACAAAATTTAAGACTGCTCTATTTTGTAAGTGTCTACTGGTGACAAAGTGAATTTGGCTCAAGTGACTGAACTTGTCTATGATATGGTTGCTAACATTGTGGGAAAAGGAGCAGATGCTGGTAACAAGCATTTTCTACTTTTTTCACTGTTTTCAAAAGCTTTATTCCTTAGGGTTGTAAAAACAGGATTTGATAGAGGGTTAACTCTTTACCAAACAACAAAATTTTAGACTGGTCCAAATTGAAAGCATTTGCAGACGACATATTAAAGGTGCCTCAAATGGTAGAATTTGTCCATGATAGAGTAGAAAACATTGTGGGAAAAGGAGAAAATGCTGGTTACCAGCATTTTCTACATTTGACACAATGTTTTCAAAAGGCTTTTTTCCAAGGGTCGTTAAAACCCGGGACTGTTTGGTAAAGGGTTAAAAGATGCAAGAAATTTATCAAGGAAAAAAGAATTATCATCAATATTTAGAACCGAGAGAACGTGCTTGATTTGTAACCCATAGGCCCTGGGTTGAGCCTAACTGGAAGCATTGTGTTTTTTGTGGGAGTATCCTTGGGCAGCACTTGCCTAGTGCTGGTGAAACCCAGGACATACATGAACTAAAAGTCAATTTTCATGCAAATATGTAGTTCAGAATATCAAAGATTTTTCCAAAGAAGTAGAAACTAATTGAACTTGTAAAACCTTGGCTATAGTAACCATTGATGTGACAGCTTCTTGTATATTATGCACTGGCAGCATCTGTAGTCTGGACCTCAAATACCTGAAATGTTGGAAAGAAAAGAGAACACATGAAAGCTCCAAAGAAGTTTAGATGGATTTATGGATAGTGTAGATCAAGACAGCACCACATTCTATATCTGCACTCTCAAAGAAAGTTGCACATATAACTCCTAAAGGGGCTGTTCCAACAACAGCACCCATCAACCCTTAGAGCCCTGAAGTAACCCTTTGCCAAAAAATCCCCAGTTTAACTGTCCTAAAGACAAAGGCTTTTTGAAAATATTGTGAGCAAAGAATAAAGTGCTGGTGACCAGCATTTTCTGCTTTTCCCACAATGCTTTCTTCCCTTTCAAAGACAAATACCATCATTTAAGCCACATTTTATTCTTAGTCTACAAACTCTTTAAATTTGGACAAAACAACAACTTTGTCAAATGGAAAAAAGTTAATGAAATAGAAATTTTAATGACGTTCACAACAGTTTCCATTTTCACGCTTCGTGTAACTATCACGCTCACCTCTTAATCGAAAGATGGTGAGCACCTAACACAATTGATCTTGCCACACTTGTCAATGTCTGCAGAATGGATAAACCAAGAACTAAAACAGGTCATTTCATGTCAGCAAAATGAAGAAAAAGGTATTTGAATCAAGCCAAATAATTATATGCGAGGCAAGAATCCAAAATTACGCTTTCAAAAGATCAGACTGAAAGTCAAAGTGAATCACCTAACTACGTCGCCTAACAACAGAAATATGGACACAGATGCTACTACTAGCACTCTATCTGGCAGACATATCATCGAGCTAAAACATCCTTTCAGATGCAGATGCTTTTAGTTTGGCCTAGTCCAAAATTATGTCACTTGGTAACGATTTGCAGAAAACGAGGGGCTGTACATAAATCGTTCTCCTTTACCAGGTTGTCCCTTACCTTGATGAGTCTGCAGCAGACAACATTAGAAAACATTGATGTCAAAAGGAGAAATTACTCCGAACGATTGATTTCTCCTTTTCGCACAATGATTTCTGACCCATCAAAGAACTGTGATACATGAATACCAGGTTTTGGTCTAGCGTCTGCAAACGCGTCAAATTTAGAAGTCTAGAATTAGTCGTTTGGAAATGGGTTAAATGCTAACATCAGTATTACATTTATATGCTATGAATTTGTTTATTATGACCAAAAAACTTGATTCTTATAAATATTGTTGTATTATTGAAAAAATTGACATAATTTACTTCATAAAATGTCTTTATCTTTGACAAACCCTACATTTACTCATTAGTTAGTGCCCCACCCATAAACTTAAAATGTATTTTCTTAAAAAATAAGGCTGGTGACCTACTGTACGGTATTTGTTTTAAGCCTGATTCTTTTAGTTTAGTACCTGAATATTATTTATAGAAAAAATAAGAAAAATGTGAATGTTAGAACATTTAAAAAAATAACTTTGAAAGATACTCTTTGGTTTTTTTGGTTTTTTCCAAAATAAAGGTGTTTCAGCCATAAGTTAAGGTTTTTTTTTTTTTTTAAATATTGATACTCCATATACTCTAAATTATTTTTTTCATTAAATTTGATGTTTCTCCAATACAATGACATAAAATTTGCTTATAATTGTAGTCATTTTAAAAAAATATACATAGACTTAGTTTTCATAGGTGAAATTTCATCCTTAACTGCTGCAATGCAGGGTGTACTAAAAGAAATATTCATAGAATTTTCCCAAAGTCAGTGACCCCCTCTTTTTATCTCCTATTTTTGTAGATCAGATAATAAACTACGAGGGTTGTTCGATATGTAATGTGTATTGTACGATATCTCAAAAGCATTCAACTCAAATAGTGAAATGAACATTACATCCCTTCAAAGTATTCTCCGCGGTTTGAAATACATAATTTCAATCTCTGAATCCATTTCTGAAATGCGTCACGGTACGCTGATTTAGGTAGACCTCTGAGGAACTGACTGATGGCTGAGCCAAGGGCTTGTCGGGACTTGTAACGACGACCAGATAAGAACTTTTTAAGTTTTGGAAAAAGTTGCATGGGGCTAGATCTGGAGAGTATGGTGGGTGTGGCAAGACGGTAACCTTCTCCGACTTCAAAAATTGCTTCACAAGCTCAGATGTATGTGATGGAGTATTATCATGAAGTGGACAAACATGCCTAAATCCTGACACAGGGCGTCGTTTAAGATAATATTTCTTGACCTTTTTTAGTATAACATGTCGGTAATACCGACCTGTAACACTTTTACCCTTTTGCACCGGAATTTGTAGATTGAGATTGAAATTATGTATTTCAAACCGAGGAGAATACTTCGAAGGGATGTAATTTTCATTTCACTATTTGAGTCGAATGCTTTTGAGATATCGTACAATACACATTACATATCGAACAACCTTCGTATCTATATTGTGTTAAATTTTATACAAGATCACTTCTTATTTTCATTAGTGGAACCCTTCAAGTTAAAGGCACTTTTGAACCTGTTACTGGGACCATTTGTAAGCAAAAATCAGTGGTAACATAATTATACAAAATACAATCAAATGCAACTATCCTTACAAAATATAGACCAAATTTAGTGTGATGCAGTGTGTAACATCTATAGTCAGGATTTTAATTCTCATTTGTTATTTTTGTAACTGGTTAGTACATGCTTTATCTATGTTATGGGCACTGTATCTGATCTAGTAATATCACACTGTCCCCTGAAACTTGTTAATTTTCTTACTAAATAACTTTTATGTGCAAGAGTGCTTAAAAGGAAATAACACTATTGGAATGTACATAATAAGTACATGTATTCTTGTATTCTTGATTCGTAATTCAAAACTAATTCAGAACTAAAACTGTGATACTACTCACTGCTGTTGAATCAACGAAAAAATCTGTCTCTCTGTGTCTCCATGTATCGGGGCCTTACATAACAGATAACAGTGTCTGTGAACTTTAATAAAATTGTCAGCCCTAAAAAAATTTGGCATAACTATAACACCATAACAAAGGGAACTCAAATCAGAAGCATTCATACAGAAGTTATTTGTTCCTTTTTTAAGTATTTGGCTGCTAAATCATGAAAACTCGCATTAATTAACCCTTATTAAAGCACCTTTCACAACAATAGTTGCAATTGTGGCCATTGCAGATCAAGATCAGACTGCACAAAACATGCAGTCTGATCTTTGATCTACACTGTCTGCTTAGCTGAAAAATTCTGAAGAAGAGCACATCATAATTGCAAGTACACAGGTCTAATTTTTAAATTAAGGGTCCTTTGGGTTCATGTGGTGCTCTTAGGCTTAAGACACAAATATTGCGAATCAATGCTATTTTTGCCAAAATGTAAAGGTACTGCACAGTGATGATCCAAGTTTAGGTTGCAGCCTGATTCTAATCTACAAAAACTGCAAAATATCTTGTGCTTATGATACTTTATGTTGAATTACACCTGCTTAGCAATATCAAACCTATATAAGAATGCTCCTTTTAATCAATACCTCTTATAAAAACTTTTGTGTTATTGTCTATAGCAAAATATACGGCTCAGAACACAAGAGCTCCTATTGGTGTCAGAAGAGGTAATCAGTTTTAGGAGAAGTAACTGAAGACTACTGTGGTTAAATTAGTTACATGTAAGATTTCTGTTCCATAACAGACAAATTAACTTGCAGAAATGGGGTATAATTTCGAAATAATTGCTACAAATGCCATCCAAACAAACTCGGGAATAAACAGGGGACAAAAATTACAAGATTGCATCGCATGGGTCATTTTTCAAATAATATTCCCCACAACATGGTTGGGGAGCATAGGTTATACTTGAATAAGGTTGCATGCCTATTAGTATGTTGACACGTTTTTTTCCCTCCTCTCAACCCTGTTTTCTAGTCATTTTACTGAATTTAATGGAAGCCTTCCTGTCACGGGAACTCGTGCACCTGCTGTTTTCATAATGATAGGTCAACTGTTACAGTAGTTACGGCCCTTTGATTTATTTTCTTGATCCTGTGACAAGGCAATCCATGGGGGTATTAATTGGCCAACAAGAGTTCTAGCTCAATGGAGCAATATCCCAAAATTCCTACCTTGGCAGAACACAGAGTAGAGCATAGCTAAAAACTCCACCTTTTAAAATGTTGGTATGAAAATTAACATTTGGAGCTAAATTATCTGTCTAAAATTTGTTTTTTTGAAATTTCTTTGTAGCTACTTGATTTTTTTACAAAAACCACAAGAGGAAAAACATAAAAATTCAATTTTTTTTTTTTATGATTTTGTCAATTAAACTAACTGTTAATTTTGACATGGGAGAATGGTGGAGAGAGTGCAACAAACAGAACACTATCTCACCATCAAGCTGAACCATTTACATGCTAGCCAAGCAGATTGAAAACTAGGTTCATACAAATTAACCCATACAGACATATTTTCAATACAAGCACAGTCAAGCAACATTCCCAGAAAAACAGAAATTGACCCTAACAGTATACTTTCTTCTCCTGCTTTCTTTAACTCTTTACCAAATGACAAAATTTTAGACTTGTCCAAATTGAAAGCATTTGCAGACGACAAATTGTAGGTGGCTCAGAGGACGAAATTTGTTCTTGATAGGGTAGAAAACACTGTGGGAAAAGGAGAAAATACTGGTTATCAGCATTTTCTCCTTTTACCACAATGTTTTCAAAAGGCTCTGTTTCTCAGGGTTGTTAAAAGTCAGGATTGTTTGGTAAAGAGTTAATAATATTATTAAATCTCTGAATAATAGTTAATTATCACTATATCCTTACAGATAGGAAGAGTAATAAAATTGCTATACAGTAAAGGTAAAATAATCTATATAAGGGTACATATTAATTCTATTTCTTTAGCCTTTACGGTGAGTATTGTAAAGCATGAAATAAACATGTTTGTTTATATTGTTATGCTAGTTGTGTACTTAACGACGTATATGACAAATTTTTCTATAAGACAGATTTTTTTAAAACTTTGCACATACAAAGCTCATCATGTCTCTGGGAGATTACAGTAAAAAAGATGTGGGTCATCGCGCTAGTTTCTGAGAAATTTGCCTTTGAAAAAGGTATATACAGTTCCAAAATTCAGCTTATATTGGATTTAAAGTGCCTTTCTTGAATAGCCAGTTAAACAGGAAAACTTTAGAAAAAATATACAAATATACATCATTTTAATGAAAATTCATATGTTTTTGCACAAAAAATATATAAAAGCCTGGTTTTGAGCATGGTAAATGTACAAATATGCATGTTATATATAGACCATTGAGTTAAAAAGGGAGATAATTTGATTGAATTAACAGTTAATCTTAAAAAAATACATACTTTCTAACGCACAGATTTTTCTTCAACTTTCCGCACTTATAGTATTTATAATTCTAAACAATAAGAAAAAATAAAAATGGCACCTATCCGTGCTTATTTCGTCAGAAAACAAGGTTGAAGGTCACTATGGAAGTTATTTTTTCAAGGAAAAAAAATAGGATAAAAGCTCAGCATACATGGTGGGAAAAGGAGAAATTGCTCAATAGGAGTGGAAACAGCTATACTTCCACAGCTTTAAATTTCCTGCCTTTGTTTCCTTGTTTGGTGTGTAATGCCGTGTCAGCAGCATTTTAATTATTTCACGGTGACATTTTTTTCTCTTTACCAATACTACCTGAAGAAAGTGCTACTTGTTTCAGTGCACCAATAGTATTACCATTATGTGCAAAAAGTACATAGGTGCACTTTTGATTCAATATCCATGACAAAAATACATGTGCAGTGGGATGTGTGCAAACATTTGTCATATACATCGTTAAAATTACTATTGAATCTAAATAAAGATCTAGATGAAATTATTACAAAAACACATGGTTTTATTGTGAGAAAAGCTTGCACGTGCCCTCAGTGCATATTTGGTTATCTCCGTATACTATAACCGAGTTCAGCTGATAAATGTACGAAATAAATTGGAGGGCAATTTGAATTTTGTTTACTATGATTTGTTATTGTTTATGGCTGTTCTCCAACAATATTTCACTCCTTTGTGGGTAAGACCAAAACATACTGAAATATTACTATACAGGGTTCAGTAGTAAATTTAAGCATTACTTTGAAAATGTAAAGGTGTGAATAAATTGATTTCTGCGTGTTCTTTTTTAAAAAAGTAACATTGTTACAAAGAAATTTTGAAGTTGTTATATTTGAATGCATTTGATCAAAACCTTAGTTTTTATACAAACCAGATGGACTTATACCTTTCATGACCAATAGCTGGTTACACTTGGTTTTCAAACTGGAATATGTTTTTCAAACAGTCCTATTTCTAATTTTGGAATTCTTTAAATTTTGGGACAGTAAAAATAATTGTTTTAACTCAGATAGATCTTAGTACTTAGATAGTACTGAGTATTTAAGGAAATCATTTATTTAAAAAGCTTGTAGATCTAGCTTTTAGGTCTGAATTTATGAACTTACAAAAGACAATAAAACCAAGAAAGAAAAATTGATAAAAACCTGTTGATTAGCTCTGAAGAAAGATCTAACTTCTGGGTATCAGGATCTCTGACAGTCACTTGATCAAGTGGAACAATGAGGAAAGCTATTCCACCAGATGATGGGAATATAACACTGCCTGGTACAACATTTTCTGAAGCTGAAAAGGTGAACAAAGCTGAAAAGGTGAACACCAGTCCTTATTTCCTGGATTTACCCTTTACCAGACAATACTATGTTTTGCCGACCCTGAGGAACAAGGCTTTTTCAAGAAAACATCATAGAAAATGCTGGTAACCAGCATTTTTTACTTCCAAGTTTTCTGTTTTTTCCTACACTATCAGTAAGAACAAGAGCAACACATGCGGATGCAAACACTAGGCTGCAGTTGCTTGATATTCGGTGAAAATTTTAAGTTGAAAAAGGGACATTACTGTATCAAAAAAAAAAAAAAAAAAAAAATGATGGTTATCTGCCCTTGTTATTTGGATTCTCCTTTTCACAGTTAACAACTTTTCTGAGTTTGAAGTAAATATCTTAACTCTTTACCAGACGACAAAATTTTAGCCCTGTCCAAATTGAAAGTATTTGCAGACGACAATTTCATTTTGGCTCTAATTGTACAATTTTTCTTTGATAGGGTAGAAAACATTGTGGGAAAAGGAGACAATGCTGGTTACCAGCATTTTCTCCTTTTCCCACAATGTTTTTAAAAGGCCTACTTCTCTGGGTCGTTAAAACTCAGGATTGTGTGGTAAAGGGTTAAGCCTTGGTCACACCAAGCTAACGGACGAGTAACGGATAAAAAATCATTTTATACGTTCGTGTCCGTTCGTATCCGTTTTATGTCCATTTCTTATCCGGTGAATCTGCTACTTGTCCGGCAATGTCCATTCCGTCCGGTGGCAAGTTTTGAGCATGTTCAAAACTTTACACTGGACAAAATGGACAGAGACATGCAAATGATAGACTCTGGATGCAGCTGACAATTTATACCCTCGGCATGTCATGTGACCGGTATGTTCCTTGTACGTTGGTGTTCGGTACATTTCCTTTCATGGTACATTGGAAGAACGTTTTGTCCGGTTCTCATGCGTTGCACTTCCGTTTTATACGGTACAAGTCCCTTACTCGTACTGTGATATCCGTTAAGGGACCGTTTATTATCCGGTACATATCCGGTAAATGTGCGTTTTTTTTCTGTTACATGTGCGGTACTCATGCGGTCATTGTGTGGCTTCTTCGCTTCACACACCGATCGCTTAAGCCTCGAGCGGCAGAGGAGATTAATTTTATCACCGGATAACCAAATTCTGCATGTTTTTGTCCGTTTTTCCCCCGATACATATCCGTTAGTCGGTCTGACCAAGCCTTTAAGTAATAACAGAGATATTGTAAATGTCAAAGTTTTGCAAGAAGAATATGTCATAGACGATGCAGATGATGATGATGTAGATGATGCAGACAACGACGCCAGGGCTATGACAAAAACAGAGAAGCTGAACATTTTTGAAATCGTGTTCAAACAACATTTCTTATTTATCTGAAAACAATTTCTACATGGATGAGTAAAATTTTGTTATTATATTTTTCTCCTGATTTTTCAACAGGGTTTTTCCAAAGGATTGTAAAAAAATACTGCATCATTTTCTTAAGGCTTACAGTTGATCTATACAGTAACCTATTATGACACAGTCCTGAGTTTTAATAATCCTGAGGAAAGAGGCTATTGAAAAATTAATGGGAAAAGGTGAAAATGGTTAGAAAATGGTGAATAAGTGAAAATGCTTTTTCTCCTTTTCCTACAATGTCATTTGCCTATTTAAAAAAAAAAAAAATCTGTCATTTCATTCACATTTAATTCATAATTTACAAATACTTGCAATAAGCAATAGGGTCCTGTATGACTCAGTGGTAAAGTGTAGGACTCGTTACATGGAGGCCCAAAGTTCAAGCTTGGCTGGAAGCACTTGGGTTTTCATGGAAGTGTCTTCTGGTACAACACCTCAGAGTCCTAGCCTAGTACTGGTGAAACCAAAGATATGTGATTATGTTAGCTATTGCTGTGATATGACTGAAATAATTTTGAAAGTGGCCTTAAACCCCATTCAATCAATTCAGTTAGTAAGATTGTGAAATTTGGTTGTCTAGTACAGGGTTAATTCACATTGATCATCCATGTTTTGCCAGAATGTTGCTACCAATATGTTTCAACAAGTACATGTATTATGTCTAATGGTACAGGGTTAAGTAAAATGTATGAGGAAGTTTATACTCCTTACCTCTGATCACAAAATTCCTCTGTTTGAGTGATGAAACAACATCCAGGTTAGTCTGTGATTTGTGTACTATGACAGGCCAAACACAAGACTTTTCCTGACAAAAAAAGTAATGCCAGTTCTTAAAAGGATGATGGTTGAAAACATGCATGGTCAAGGAAGCTAAAAACCATAACGTGTTCTTCTTCCTGGCAGTTCTTTATTGCCTTATTCGAAAAGTTACATGATGTTTTATCGAACTCAAGATTGATGCGGTGCTTTGTACAATTGTAGGCTAATTAAACTGCAGAAAACTGATACTTAAGTAGGTAAATTGACATCGAAAATAAGCATGTATGTTTAGAGCAAGTTCAGGTAATTCTGACACTTAAGAGTAAATGTAACCTTTCTGTTAACCTACATGAATGATCATTTACATTTCTGCCGTGTCTGGTGTCGGAATGAATTGAACATAATGCATATATGGGGGGAACAGGTGTGCCTGTGTGTGATTTTGTGAGAGTGTGAATATTTTTTCATGATTTCAGTAATGGCATGTTGCTCATGAGGGCAACATACACACAACTTATATGTCAAACGACAGACAATTTTTGTTTGCCATCTTCCATTCTAGGTCTCTTTCCTTTTAGTTAAAAACCTGAAAAGAAAACAACTCAATGTTATCACACACAGAGAATAAATTTACACTGCTTTACTTCTTATTCAAAGTACATGTATTTCCATAACAAGCATCTCTGACGACCTTAACAAGTAACTGACTGAAGACGTAGCCTTTAGGGTGAACACAAAGATTTCCTTTAATAAGACATCATGATCTAGTTTTTTACCTATGGTGATCCATCGTCAAACTCGCTTGATTTAAAGGATCCTGTGTGGCTCAGTGGCAAAATTTAGAATTTGTGATGTGGAGGCTTTGCAAGATTTCACATGGTGACCTAGTTTTTTACCAAAAGTGATTGATCCATTTTGCAACTAGTCCAAGATATCACCAAGACAAACATTCTGACCACGTCTCATTAGTATTGGACATAAAATGTAGCCTCTAGAAGGTACAAAAGTTTTTAAAAAATTTGACCTGGTGACCTAGCTTTTGACCCCACTTAATTCGTTTTAAGAACAATCTGAAATATCATCAAGACAAACATTCTGGCAAATTTTCATGAGTATTGAACTGACAATGTGGCTTCTATATCATATTCAAGTTTTTTCGAGATATCATCAAGACAAACATTCTGACGAGGTTTCAAGAGCATCCACAGTTGTCGGAGATACCATCATGATAAACATTCTGACCAGCTTTCAAGAGTTTTGGACACAAAATGTGGCCTCTTGACTGTACACAAGATTTTTCTAAGATTTGACTCAGTGTCCTAGTTTTTGACCCTGTAATTATGACCCGTTTTCAAACTCATCTGAGATTTCATGAAGGCAAACATTCTGACCAACTTTCAAGAGTTTTGGACTCAAAATGTGGCCTATAGAGCGTACACAAGGTTTTTCTAAGATTTGACCTAGTGACCTAGTTTTTGACCCGACATGACCCATTTTCAAACTCATCTGAGATATTATCAAGACAGGCATTCTGACCAATTTTCAAGAGTATTGGACTGAAAATGTGGCCTCTACAGCGTACACAAGGTTTTTCTAAGATTTGACCTAGTGACCTAGTCATTGACCAGACATGACCCATTTTCAAACTAGTCTGAGATATTATCAAGACAAACATTCTGACCAACTTTCAAGAGTATTGGACTGAAAATGTGGCCTCTAGAGTGTACACAAGGTTTTTCTAAGATTTGACCTAGTGACCTAGTTTTTGACCTGGCCTGATCCATTTTAAAACTTGTCTGAGATATCATCAAGCCAAAGATGCAGAACAACTTTCAAGAGCATTGGACTGAAAATGTGGCCTCTAGAGTGTACACAAGGTTTTTCTAAGATGTGACCTAGTAACCCAGTTTTTGACTCAGCCTTGACCTATTTTCAAACTCGTCCGAGACATTATCAAGACAAACATTTTGACTAAGTTTCATGAGTATTGGACTGAAAATGTGGCCTCTAGAGAGTATACAAGGTAAAAGTTGATGACGGACGATGAACGACGCACAATGGATGCCAGACACAGCACGATCACAAAAGCTCACCATGATCCCTTCGTGCTTAGGTGAGCTAAAAAGGAGAAAATAGAGTTTTATACAAGATGCTCTATAAATTTCAATAACTATTTTTTATACGCCCGTCAAAGACGGAATGTATTATGGGATCACCATGGCGTCCGGGGGGGGTCCAGTTCTTTGTTCGGAGCATAACTTTGTCATCTCCAGTCTGATTGACTTGAAACTTGGCATTAATTTTGTGTTTGTGGCAATAATACAGAGTGCAGTGCGAAAGAACCATAACTCTAGCTCGTGCTGTCTTTGAGTTATTTCCCTTTGATCGTCATTTTTACAGCATTTTCTGCTTGTCCGGAATATAACTGTCATCTCTAGTCTGAACATGTTCAAATTTGGTATGCATGATTGTTGAAAAATTACGGAGTGCAGTGCACAAGAACCATAACTCTTCCTAGCACGAATTTTGAGTTATTCCCCCTTTGATCTTCATTTTTATAGCATTTCTTGCTTGTCTGGAGCATAACTTTGTCATCTTAAGTAGGAATGACTTGAAATATGGTATGCTTATTGCAATATTTGGAAGTGCAGTGTGCAAGAATTGTAACTCTACCTCGTGCTGTCTTTGAGTTATTTCCCTTTGATCATCATTTTTACAGCATTTAGTGCTTGTCCAGAATATAACTTTGTCATCTCAAGTCAGAACGACTTCAAACTTGGTATGCATGTTTGTTGCAATATTACGGAGTACAGTGCGCAAGAACAATAACTCTACCTAGCACGGATTTTGAGTAATTCCGCTTTGATCTTCATTTTTACAGTATTTCTTGCTTGTCCGGAACGGAACTTTGTCACCTCAAGTCAAATTGACTTCAGACTTGGTAAACATGCTTGTTGCAGTTACGAATAGTGCAATGCACTGGAACCGTAACCTTACCTAATGCCCTTTTGGAATTGTTCCCTATTCATTATTTCTTTTTACAGCTTTTCATGCTTCTCTACAATATAACTTTGTCTTTACACGTTGGAATGGCCTGAAACTTTATATGCATGTTTCCTTAACATTAAAGGAGACATTCATGCCTATTTCAATCACTTACATGATTTCTGCTGCACTACTATTTTCCTCTACCTGCCCTTTACAATTATTATCCCCCCTCGACAAGTGGCGGTCGGACGGGCGTATCTTGCGACAATTTGCCGCTCTTGTTCTAAATGCAGATGGTTCACAAACAATTAAACATATCTAATTAATTAAACTTCTGAAGAAGTCCACCTTTAAGTCCGACTGATAATACAACAAAATGAAGAGCACAAAATGCTGACAAATGCAGATGGTTCATAAAGTAACTCTAAACTTTTAAAAGCGTCAACTTTTGAATGTGATGGAAAGCCTGTAAGCTTTTTGAGTTGTTATAATTCATCTAGATTTACCTGTAATTTACCAATATATTCAGACAGAAAAAAATTGATTTAGATTGAAATTGGGCATTTATTTCATGTAAATGCCGACAACCTAATTACATACACTATACCAGGGTTCCATCTAGAATTTTGTCAGAATGGGCCAGTGGCCCATCAATATTTTAAAAAGGGGCCACCAGTATTTTGAGATGGGCCAGCACTTTTTAACAACCAAATAACCAGGATCTTGGCATTTTAAAAGCTCAATTATCACTGACTTACCATATAAAGGAAGTAAATCCAGATAATTTACTGCTTAATTGTGTATGGGGATAGTGATTGTGTTGTTAAGAGGTCAAATTATGTAACAACACTAAAAATCATCTGTTTTAAATGATTGCTGTATTATACAAGTGACTTGTATTACAATTTTTTTTGCATCGTCGTAATGAAGCCAGTGAAATTGAGGCTTTTGTAGCCACTCAGTTTGAACTTTTTTTGCATATGATTTCCCAGCTTTCCCATCAGCTGATTGTTTTTCACCATTAGTTTAACCCGATTGGTGCGTTTTCACTTGTTTGGCGGAATTTCCGCCAGAAAAGAAATCACCGATTCGTTTCTGTGTTTGCATTGCCGACATGTTTTCAAAAGCTGGTTTCCATCGCGCTCGTTCATGTGCCGTGAATATCCGAATACCAGTAACGCTCTCTGTGTTGCTGCGACGCTTTGCAGTCAAATTTCAATACTGCTGAAAGCATCTTCTAACACTGACTCACTAAAAACTATACTAAAAAAAAGTTAATGGCGGTGCACAACGGAATCGGAAAAGCGCCGATGTATTGGATTTTGCGCCGATCCGGCGCACTGGAGTTTCAAAAATGGGCCAAGGACTTTAAAATCGCATCATTGGCGCAAAAACGCAGCCTAGATTGAACCCTGTATACAATCACATATAACATAACTGTGGCATTGTAAAAGAAAACGCAGATACAATAAACAAAGGCATTGTAAATGAAAAACATTAGTTTGAAAGGAAAAATGTATGTAAAAATCAAGCATAAAAAAAAAAAATTATATACAAGGTACCTCATCAACAATGATAAAAGGAGAGACATGGCGAGATTTCTTAAAAAAGTCAAATGATATGTAAAGGAGGAGAAATGGGACGTGGAGGTCTAAAAATTTTGTCTTCTTTTTCGTGGTTTTGTTGTCTTTGTTTTGACAGGAGTGACGCTACTGGATCGGGCTGGCGTGTTTACGAAATCTCGTTTTCTGATTGGTCAGCAAATTAACATAATGTTAATTGATAAATCAAAGTACATCTACAACAAATCAACATATCTGAAAAACAATGCAAAGGCTAAATAAAGAGGTCCAATCACATAAATGCTTTTATGTACCATAAAATGTATTAGTGTCAGAATCTGTAGGAAATTATCATTCTGAAAAAAAAGGGGGATGGCCGAAAAAATAGGTTTTACCTTGTTGTATGAGTGTGTATTCGAAATAATAAGGGTAAAATCGAACAAATTCAGATTTATTTACAGTACTGGTGAAGGGTCAAAATTGAAGTAGACCTATAGTTTTAGGCGTGTTTTCAATCTTGAAATACATGTACATGCGTTTTAAACATTTTCTTACTTTTTTAGCCAGAAAAAGAAGTAGCTTTCTAGCATGAGTTAAATCATAGTTAAGAAGTAGATGGTACAGATCCAAGCTCAGACAGCGCATTCTGTCTGATGTCTATCTACACCATCTGCCAACGTTTTGAAAATAGCCATCTTGCCATCAGCAGAGTAAATTAGAACGACCATAAATGTTGATCGATATTACAAACCATCTGTCAACAAGATGCCTGTCGTGGGTACAAAAATGTTTGAAGTAAAATTTACATAAGGTATGATGTAACATGCAAATGATTCGAAGCGACAGGGTTGTAACGCACCTGTTTATTGTACGCACTTACAACTGTTCTGCTCCAAGAAACTTATACCTGGCTGCAGGCCGACCTCTGATCTATTCAAAATTACCATGCAATAAGCCTTTATCATGCATGCTTTACACCAGCTGATAGCACATTTTGCATATAGTAATATAGCTGTTTCAAGAACCCAAGTCTTGTCACATGTTTTGTGCAGTCAGCAAAAAAAAATCAGCTGTTTTCTAAAAATAATTCCTTGCAGCTGAAATAAAAAGGAACGCATTTGATAATTAATGCATAAGTTTTAAGTATAATTGCTTTGGCGGCCCGTGTAGATCAAGATTAGAATGTAGACAGACTGTTTGGTTTGATCTTTGATCTAAATCCAGACTATTCGCTTTGGTAAGAAGTTTTATAACAAAAACACCCTAAGTGTTGCAATTATTTTGGTCTTATTTTATGACATAAAATAACCGTTGAGTTAGTCGGCTCTGGAAGGATTCGTGTTCATAGCAATGGACACGGCAATGCAGAAAAGAATTTTATGCAGCCAATCATTATCAAAAACATATTCTAAAATATTACCTGCCCAATATATGTATTTGGGAAATGAACCTTACAGACCGTCCGAAATATTAAGGAAAACTTACTTTGAGAACTGTTCAGAGAAAAGACTAAAAATAAAAATTATTTTTGAAAATAATTTAATGTGTCCGAACATTTCCAGGGCATCCTAATATGTTGGCAAATCACAGTATTTTTTCTCTCTTTCTTGTCAGTGAAACTATCGAAACTATCAATAGTTGAGGTAAATATCTGCGATAGTTATAGATTTTCAACTGAGCAATTGATGCAGTAGCATCAACGTGCTCGCCATCGGGATCCATCGATAGTCCGATGTATCGTTACACCCCTGATCCTTATACTAATCTCTCTTGATTCTGCTGTCTGGAAACTACACTAGTACTTGCGCCGAGTGTGTTGGTCAATGAAAAGTTCCGAAATCGATACTGGCTCCCGAGAATCAAACTTGGGACCATTAGGTTACGAGGCCCATGCTCTGCCTCACAACCATGGAGACCACACTGACCTTTGATAATTTGCACTTGCATTTCTTTTTTCCAGAGCTTAAAATTCAGGTCACATTCTCCAATTCTGATGCGCATTTTTCAAATGAATATATTGGAATTTCAAATGCTGAATTCCATCAGTTGAGCTGCATTTATCCTGTTATCTGCAAATGCTGTAAATTTGGAAAAGTCTAATATTTTACTGTGTGGTAAAAAGTTAAAACAGGAACATTTGATAAGATCTAGTGATAAAGAATGTGTCCTTAACCCTTTACCACACAATCCCAACTTTTAATGACCTTGAGAAAGAAGACTTTTGAAAACATTGCGGAAAAAGGAGAAAATGCTGGTAACAAGCATTTTCTCCTTTTTCGACAATGTCTTCTACGCTATCAAAGACAGCTTTCACAATTAGAGTCACATTTGATTTGTCATCAGCAAATGTTTTGGAATTTGACAAATCTAAAATTTTGTTGTGTGGTAAAGAGTTAAGGCTTAGTTATTGACACTCTAAAACTGGAATTGCAAGCGGGTAACAGTTAGATCTACATTTTATCTATGTTTTTGTGATTTTCTAAAAATCAGTCGTTGCGCTGTCGATCTTATGATTGGTAGACAACAACAACAACAAATGACGCTAACCACTGTTTGAAGAGCGGTAAGTATGGTCAGATTTCCTCCAGAAGCATGAAAAGAAGGTTTGCAGCAGGGGGTTAGCGGAGACACAATAAAAAAACATACATAGGAGCAAGCCTCCGAAATGGGGGTACCGTAACAGGAGAGGGTTCGACTGGCCAAGACATCACTTCCGGTCCACACAGCAGACGTAAATTTGCTGTCCTTGAAAAGCATCCAATGTCTTCATCAGTCTATTGATATTTAGTAAAAATATTTGTTTAGTGTGCTATAGATCTATGAAAATTTGGACTACTGAAATAATGCTAGAATTAAAAAAGTGAAACATACCTTCCTTTCCTCGGACATATTTGAGTCGGTGCACTTGAGAAACTCTCCGAACGAGGCTACGAAATCGCCACGTGATAACATTTGGCAGACCTCGGATGATTCGTTGATGTAGATACGGAATCGGCCGAGTTGTGACGAATGAACTTTTAATAGGGTAGGAGCGTAAGCGAATTTCGCTAATGATCGAATTTCGCCAACTATTTTCTCTTTAGTATCTATGACATCATCCATTCACTGAAATGATTTATATCTTAGCAGCAAAGTGTCTTGAACTGTCATTTGAATCTAATGATAGATAAATACATATCAATAGGAAAAAAGTTCATAAGCGACCTCTCGCATGCTTTTCCCCGCCATTTTATTATCACTTTTCAGGTGTCTCCTTTATATGCAGATTTCAAAAGATACTTTTAACTTAAAACTTTTTTGTGTCGTCTACTTTCGGTTTGACAGGTTATCTTTTTAACTTTAATAGCCAGAGTTTCGTATAGGGCACCTAAAGGGAAATATATCCATATGAACAGAGATCGTATATACACATGTATATAAGATCCCTGGATGTATATAAGATCCCTGATATGAATGACAGAGGGGTCCTTATTCATTTTTTCCTAAGAAAATAGATTGAATCAGGTACAAAAATCACTACAAAGACAGGAAGATACCTTTTTCTATGAGATACAAAAGGTTATGCTTTTTAGATTTACAGCCTCTTGATCCTCAACACTGTCATCCTGAGTTAGATTGAAATATTTCAGTGCCTCAGCAGAAATAATTACACGAAAAATGACATAACTGTCGATTTTGTTTTCAGAGAGCTGCGTTTTGTTTAATGTTCTTCAGTTTTTTCGTAGGAAGTAAATGTAGAGTTAATATCCAAGGGAGGCAATGAATATTCCTGAAATGATGCTGTGAATTTTTTATTTCATTTTACCCTGTCAGGGGCCTCTAATTTTTGGAGAACCAGAGTTGTCGAAACTGGCTTACTCTTTTTATAGATGGCGACTTTGTACTGTCTCACTTCTAACAATGTTTTGACAGATAAATTTAGATGTTTAAGTGGTAAAAATTATTTTTACAAAAGTATTTTAATACAAATGCATAGACATTTAACCGTAAAGAAAATTACTATGGTTTTGTGCAATCCGCAAGAGCAGTTTCCCTTGCGTTGGCGAAATTTGATTACACCAGGGATCGTATATACGTGTATATACGATCCCTGATTACACCAGTATACTTCAGTTGTCTTTCCTGCAGACCCTGAAAAAGTCATTGATTGATTGATTGTATGGTGTTTAACGCCGTTCTCAACATTATTTCAGCTATATCGCGGCGGCCAGTGCGCCTATCCATGCTTTCCTGGATTCTCTTTTACCAGTACTCCGCACATCCAAGCCACTGGCTGCTTTCCCACATAACCGTCGTCGAGACAATGGTCAGTATGGAGATGGCTAGGGGAGAAGTTACATGCAGCAAACATTGCTGAGCATGATCGGTATGGGGGAGGCTCTATCATGGTATGGGGCAGGATAAGCTGGGATGGACAAACTGGCCTGGTTTCGCTCGATCGAGGCACGTTGACTGCCCAGCGGTTCCATTCCACAGATGTTTATCCAAAATCTAATAGGGGGCATGCAAAGAGGATGCCCAGCTGTCATTGATAGCAACGGGTCCCTTAATCATCATTAGGCCCATACCAAATTAATCGCTCGCTTTTTTCGCAAATTCCGTTTTTTAATCGTTTTAGAACAACAATTATTTCAGTGACCATCCAGTTACAAATGAAAATAAAATCAAAAGAGTGCATAACAAATCTGTTAAATAAATAAATCACAGGGTAGGTGTTCAACAAGAGAAGATATGTACAACAATATTCTTGGTGCTTAGCAAACTTTGAGTAGTATAGATCTACTGCGATCAAACGGGTGGATAGGTAGATCTAAACATCAAGTCCGTCGGGTATGTAACAAGAGGGCCATGATAGCCTTGTGTCGCTGCACGATCTGAACGTTCAACAAATTGTCCATACAAGTTGGCATCGCCAGAGACATTCAGCAATAAGAAGCCTGTACTGAAATGGCATTTCATATAGGAAATAAGCTTAGATCTAGGAAAAATGTTTTTCTGCCACTAAATACATGTATTTGGAAATCTTGACATAATGCTTCTTGTCAAAACTTCATTGCTATTGGTGAGAATAATACTTATCTCGATGTGCTTGTATTTCATTGGTCAATCTTGACATGTGGAAAAGATAGTACCTTTAGGCTGTATAGAACATGTTTCAGAGATGTTCACGGAAGAATCAATGTGCATGGGGTATATGCATGTACAAGCAGATGTAGCATAAGCTGATGCTTTAAAAAGTGTCAAGCTCAGGAGCTAGCTTTTGCAGCAACGTAGTGGCATTTTGACTCTAAGCTTTGCAGCTTGATCCCTGCCCTGGGCAAATAACTAATTTTAAAATAACAGATCTATCGGTATCAAGTTTCAAGAAAGGAATTGATCCTGTTGTAGTGATTTTCATTGATCCACAGAAAGAGGTTTGGTTGATCCAGAGCACAAGCTCACGCATTACTAAATCTAGCCCTGTACCTTGCCACCAAGGCTAGAACTGTCTCTTTTGCAAACTGTGGAGTTTTATGACAATGTAGATCAGGATCAGATCCCACATTCTGCATAAAAACTTGTCTGATCTTAGACCTACACTGATAATTAGCTCACTTGAACACAAAGTGCTCAAGACGAGCTTTTGTGATGTGTCCGTCGTGCATCGTCCATCATCTGTTGATTGTGTAAACTTTTACCTTGTATACGCTCCAGAGGATTCCTTTTCTGTTCAGTACTCATGAAACTTAAACAAAATATTTGTCTTGAGAAAACCTCAGACCTGTGAGTCAAAAATTCGGCCACATGAGGTCAAAAACACTCTACTGTGTACGCTCTAGTGGCCATATCTTTAGTGCAAAACTCATGAAAGTTGATCAGAATGATATCTCAAAAGAATTTTAATCTTTGAAACCTTTTGTTCACTCGAAAGGTCACATTTTCAGTCCAATACTCTTGAAAGATGGTCTGAATGCTTGTCTTAATAATGATTAAGATGAATTTGAAAACTAGATCACCGGGACAAGTCTTTCAAAAATCTTATGTGAGTCTACAGGACGTATTTTGAGTCCAAAACTCATGAAAGCAAATCAAAAGGTTTGTCATAATAAAATTCAGAAGGTGATTGAAAGTGGGTCACTCAACGGGTCACATTTTCATTCCAATACTTATGAAAGTTGGTCTAAATGCTTGTCTTAATAATAACTAAGATGAATTTGAAAACTGGTCATGCCAGGTCAACACTACATGTAGGTCACCGAGTCAAGGCTTTAAAAACCTTGTTTACACTCTAGAAGCCACATTTTTTATTCCAAAATCATAACATTTAAAATCAGAATGTATGTCTTAATGATATCCTGGAGGGGTTTGAAAGTGGGTCATTTCGAGTCAAAACGAGATTACCAGGACATATCTTTGTAAAACCTTGTTTACATCCTAGGTGGAGACCACATTTTTAGACTAAAACTCATGAAAGTTAATCAGATGGTGATATTCAAGACAATTTAAACAAGAGCCATGTTGACATGGCCATCCCCGCCTAATGCTTGCTCAATAGAAGATGTGTTTCTTTTTTCAGGTTCGTTTAAAGGCTAAACCAGCTAGATTTATGAATTATTTTCTGGCAATGCAAAAAACAGAGTACAATAAAAAAAAAAAAACTTCAACAAGGTACACTTTTCTTATAAAGCTGTTAAGTGTAAATACATATTTAAATCAGATAGAGAAAAAAACCTGAAACCCCCCCCCCCCCACACACACACAAATGACCACTGATGAGGCGTTAGGCGAAACATGTTTGTTTTTTATAGAGTTTATTAAATTTAATACATTCAAAGGCGTGTGACGTTTTAATAAATCCGTTCACCCACTTAACCTTGTGTCGGACCGGCATTTGCCGAATTTTTCGTTTCCGTCTGTCTGTGTGTGTGTGTGTGTGTGTGTGTGTGTGTGAAAGAGAGAGAGAGAGCAAAATTTTGTGACCACAGCTCATCATTCATTTCATCATTGGATTGAATCAATTCAAACTTTCAGGGATTACTACTACTAATGCTTAGTTGTGGAGGAAGAAACAAATCTTGGACATGCTCTACCGGTTCTGGAGTTATGGCCCTTTTTTCAAATTGCACCGGCGGGAGATATGGCTTTCGTTCGACTTCAGCCTTTTTTATTTCTAAAAAGTGGTCCTGGCTCCACTGGTCTCTCTAAAAACACATTACAATTTTATATACAATTCATGACGGGTATCGTAAAAGAAACTGAGTTAACATTATGCAATGGCTTTTGACTGCTTAAAAAGGGTATAATTATTGCTCAAGACCTGTTACTTAAATGCTCCTGAAAAGCGACAAACCACCCAAACCTCCTGGGGAATGACTATACAATGTATTTGAATATATTATACTGACATTCGAACATCTTATTGCCATGGGGGTCAGAGGTCATAAAACACGAGACTTCTTCACAACAGATTTGCATATTCTATCCCTCATATTAATATAATTGTTGACTTTTTCTACTTAAAAACGCCTGAAAAACGACACCAGTACCACCAAATCCAAAGAAGGATGTGCGTAAATTTTTTTAAATGCGCGATTTTTTTTACCTTAGAATAGTAGGCCTATACCATACGAGCTTCAGTAAACGATTTGGTCGACGGAAAACGATTTAATTTACTTACGACTTACGTAGTATTTTTTTGCTAGGAAAATTCCGAAGAAGTTTATGAAGTAAAAAGGGAATCTTTCCTAGAAATATTTCGCAAAATGTGGTAGAAGTAAATATTTACATCGCGTGCAGTATTGAAGTAGCCTAAACGTCACTCAACGTAACACCATCCTCGGAACCCAGGTTTGAAGCATTACGTTACTCTCCATGCATCTCACAAGTTTCAACTCTATATAGAGAATAATCAACTGGGTGGTGTGTGATATTAAAAATCTGTCACTAGAATGGGGTGTGATGCGGTTGAAAAACGAGTCCGAAGGACGAGTTTTTTAACCGTATCGAACCCCATTCGAGTGACAGATTTTTAATATCACACACCACCAGTTGATTATTCTATTTATTATATCCCTAATTGACCCTTTGTTTGCTAATAATTATCAAGAATGGTAGGTATATATGTATACATGTATAGGACTTTTCTTTACAAACACAGTCATGATCTTTTTTTGGCAAAAGCAACTGACGCAACAGATGACGTAACGCTCGAGGGTATGTTACGTCATCTATCTCTCCATCTGAAGGTATGCATTGTTTTCCACCTTTACAATTTAAAACCAGCCATATGAAATTAGAAGAAGAAACAGTTAACCCTTTCCCACATGACAATTTTCCCAAATTAAAAACATCTCCAAATGACAAATACTAAACTAGTATAAAAGATCTTAAGTTTTCTGATAGGATAGAAAACATTATGGAAAAAGGAGAAAATGATGGTTGGTAGTATTTGCTCATTTTTCCACATTATTTTCCAAGAGCTCTCTCCCACAAAAGCTATCTTCTTTTCTCGAAATGTTTTCAAACGATTTCTCCCACAAGGTCGTTAACTCAGGGTTGTTTGGAAAGACTGTACCGAAAATCTTTTCACTGTGCTATTGTTTACTAAAGATGTTTGAAGCAGAGACAGAAACATTTAACAGTGAGAAATATAGGAAAAAAGTAGTTCCGGCAAACATTCAAAAACTATATTATCACTAGTGATGATACCATATCATCACTAGTGATTTTATTCACTGTGAAAAACTGAAAAAAATAATACACTGAGAAATCCCAGTAATTCATCGATAGGAGTATAATGAAAAATCTTAATGTAATTGTTGTTTGTAAAAAAAATTAAGAGCCCTACTTTTCTATTTCATAAATTTATTCATTTTCATATTCTTCATATTCAGTTTAACGTCCTCTTTTAGATAGCCAGCCTGATCGACTAGTTTTCAGGCGGCAAGGATACCTGGATTTCAATCCAGTAACAAAATCTAGGTCAAATCTGGATAAGAGGAAGAACAGTGTCACAATTTTTGCCTGATCCTCACCAAACTTGGTCAAAATAAATATTTCAATGATATCTAGGTTACATTTGAAACTGGGTTCTGTGGTTCTAAACCAGGTCACGAGGTCAAATCTGAGAAAAAAACATGTGAATTTTTTAGAAATCACATTTTGACACGACCTTCACCAAACTCGATAAAGTTTGAAACTTGTTCATGTAGAGTCTATATAGTCTAGTACTAATTAGGCGACAGGAACAAGAGCAACAACTAACAAGCAACAAGTAAAGAGAATGGTTTCTTAGGTTACCACCGTTGATATTCAGTTAGTGATCCATTAAGCAATGAGGTTATAATCGGGATCATTTTTTTTTTTTTTTTTTGTACTAAATCAGTATTTGATAGAAAATGGGTCATTTTTCCTCGAAAAGATGACCACGAGATCGTTATTCTATTAATGTAATACACAGAATAAGGACTCTCGGTCACTATTACTTAAATAATAGTTATCTCAACATCCCCAAGGGAATCAATGATAAATACAAAGGAAAATAGGTAAAAGGACCTATCATGTACTTTGTTACCTTTAGTTTTTATCTTGAAAGGGGGATAATTTACAGGAATGGTCCCCATTATCAAGTTAATATCATAACCGTATATTATGACCGGGGTCATAAAATTATGACCCCCGGTCATATTATCATTGCGGTGTGAGGGGTCAAAATAATGTCTAAAATGACGATCCGGTACAGCTTCATGGTTTAGTCTAAGAGGACGGATGGCGGACTTTGGATCCAAAGGTTGTGGGTTCGAAACCCGCCCATAACAAGTTTTTTTCCCACCAAAGCCTCTTCAAACCATAAACACGTGCTTGTCGGAGGACATTGTCCACAATCATTCCTAACTTTAGATAAAATTTGGTAAACTGTAAGATTCTACCGATAATCTCTATGTTTTCAATCACTAAATCTTTAGACTTAGTGCGTTTATTTTAACGGAATAGATACGAAAGAATAAGTTAGAATAGGAAAATGATAAAGAGTTATTTGTAAAATAAAGCCTAAAGTAGGATTGTTCTTTACTTGGGTATGATTATGGACACGGGTCCTGGTCGGAATCCAGTGAAGCGGTGACATTGCGGGACAAAATTATAAAATTTTGTAATTTTAATAGCAATCTATACAATGTATTGTTAACCATCGGTTAACGTCGCTTACAGGGTCATGCCTGGGACTTCGGGGCGCCTATTGCGTCTTTTCGTAATTATTTGCCTATACGAGTTGTCGTTCTTGCGGGACGGTATATATATACACTTCCGGTTTGAAAGTTTACGTGCTGCGAAGTTTAAAAGTTTGATTTTAAAAAGATCTAGTAACATTAGTTATCTATGGATGAAATTAATAGCTCCTTTTTGCCGACAACCCCACAAACAACGGTGGAAGATATACTAAACTATCGCAAATCAGAAATACAAACGTTTCTCAAGCAAAAGCGTCTTAGAATTAATGGAAACAAACTTGAACTGGCCCAAAGAGTCGTAGCCTTTTTACAATCACAGTCTTCCAAAGATCAGACTCAGTCCGATAATCAGGTAAACAACAACGACTTCGCAACAGCTTTGAATGACATTCCATGCATAAGTGACCTACAATCGGGATGGACAGGAAAAACAGATACTTTCCCAAACGTGACCATTAAAGATGTCGAACACTACCTGTTACACAGTAGTCACAGGACTGAGGACTCTGGCAAAATGCAGTGTTATAGGCAGTATATCAGGGGATTGAACTTTTACAAAGAAGGTTATATACACAAAATAATGATTAATGACATAAGCCCGACAAGTAGTTTTTCGTATATTCGGTCCAAATGTTATCCATCAATGAAAAAAGGTGTCTACGAACAGTGGCTGTTGGTGAAGAAGGAGACCCCATTCCAAATTCTAAAGGCCAACTGTACATGTCCTGCTGGGTAAGAAAATGATACATAGCTTCTCTAATTAACCCTTTCCCTAACAAGCCCTGGTTTTTACATGTCTGCATTTCAAGTCTTTTGAAAACACTGCGGGAAAAGGAAAAATTGCTCCTAACAAGCAATTTCTCCTTTTCTGACAGTGTTTTCTACCCATTTGGGTAACTTGCTGCCATTTTTATAGAATTTAAAGTTGTCGTCTGTAAACTCTTCCAGTTTGGGAGAGTCTAAAATTTGCCGTTAGGGAAAGGGTTGTTAAAAAGGCAAATTGAATGCTACAAATGATTTACACCTACCCTTATATATTATAGAGGTAGATCTACACCTAAAATTTCTTTTGGTTGGTTAGTAACCATTTCCATCATCTTTTTAAAAAAAATGATTAATTTTATGTATATAATTCACAAATTCATAATCCCTGGATTGTGATGAGTACTATTCTTTTGTTCCTGGGTATAATGCTTTTGTCATAGCAACATTTAGGACATGTATTCTATTGTTTCATGGTTTTTGGTATGACCTATCTGGAATTTGAACCCACAACCTCCCACATTCAAGAGGGATCATCTACCTCTAAAACAAAGGAATGGTTTGTTGAACTGCTTTCAGCCTTTTCTCTTCATGGAAATTTAACTACATATGTAGTTTCTTGCAGATACCTATAACAGTTCTGTGCATTGTTTCAGACAAGACTTCAGCCTTTACAAGATGACAAAGCTTTAGCCTTGTTCAAACTGAACGCTTTTATTGCAGACGACAATTTTAATATAACTCCAATGGTGCAAACTTTCTCTCATAGGGTAGAGAACATTGTGGGAAAAGGAAAAAAATGCTTGTAACCAGCACTTTCCTCTTTTCCTACAATGTTTTCAAAAGGCTTCTATTCCAGGGTCATTACAAGTTTGCATTGTATGATAAAGTGTTAAGTATGAAAAATTACAAAGAGAAATAACTCTTAATCACACATGTATGAGAGTTGGTTTTTGTGCACAGTGCACAAAATGAAATCTATCTGCAAGTCTGTGAAGTTTCATGTTAATACATATCTTAACAATCTAGGTTACTAGTATGTTTTGGGCAAAATTATGACGGGTGAAGTGGCAACTATATGCTCCCCAAGGGAAGCACAGTAAATATGTTTGTAGTTATCTCCCTATATTAAGGTGTTATAACTATCTTTCAGCTGTGGAGAGGGATGTACCCACATTGCTGGGCTTCTATTTGCCCTTGAAGGAAGACCATCATTAGATGAAATGGAAGATATTCCATGTACTTCAAAACCCTGCCAGTGGAACCAGCCTAGCAAGAGAAAAAAAGAATCAGTGCCAGTCAAGGATATTACATTCAAGCGCATAAAATATGAAGATACTTTAAAAGTAAAAGAAAAGAAAACTGCAAAATACACAGTCGACAGTAATTCATTCAGAAATTCATTGTGTGCAAAGCTTGGAAACACATCAAGAGCTGTTTTGTGTGACATAATTCCTCAAGTGCAAGACAACTCTGTTGGGGTTGAAAGTGATTTGAATGTTTCAAACTTTGAAGAAGTAGAAACAAGTGAACACATTGTGTATGAATCAGACAGGTTTATTGATATAATCAGTACATTGAAAAATGAAAAGATTACAGAAGTAGATTTTAAACAATTTCTGTCCACATGCAGCAGTAATATTATTGAAGAAATTGAAGTAAGAACCAAGGGTCAGCATAACAATCCACTTTGGAAATTAGCAAGAAAAGCTCGAATTACCGCTTCTATCTTTCATGATATAAAAACTAAAAAAGACACTACTAAGCCAGACAATGTTGTGAACAAAATTTTGGGGGAAAATAAATCTTTTGAAAACAGTGCTGTCACATGGGGTCGGAAACAAGAACCCGTTGCAAAGAAAAGATATATAGCATACAAAAAACTGAAGGAAAACAAAAAGGTGAAAATATCTGACATGGGTTTAGTACTCTGTAATAATTATTCATACATAGGTTCAAGTCCAGATGGTTTAGTCAGCTGTGAATCTGAGCAGTATTTAATAGAAGTAAAGTGCCCTTTCAAATGGCGAAATAACAAAATAATTGAGGCCTGTGAGGATAAAGAATTTTGTTGCTTTATTGATGACAAAGGAGAAATTCAGCTGAAGAAAAATCATAGGTACTATACTCAAATTCAGGGCCAAATGGGTGTTTGTAAACTTAGCAAGTGTGATTTTGTTATATATACAGTGACTGATTTTGTCGTTATAAGTGTTAAATTTGACAAACCATTTTGGAACAGCCTACTACAGCAGCTAAAAGAGTTCTATCTGGGTGAAATTATTCCCAAGATATGTTGTTAGATTATTAACCCTTTACCAAATAATCCAGGGTTTTCACGACCCTGGGAAAGGAGGCTTATGAAACACTGTAGGAAAAGGAATAAAATGCTAGTAATTACTATTTTCTCCTTTTTCCACAATATTTCTGCTGTGGCAGATAGCTTAAGGTCATTTGTTCCATGGTTTGATTTGTCATCTGCAAATGATTTGAAATTGGTCTAGAATTGAAAGTATGAAATCTCTTGACTGATTGAACAGTATTTCAGTCATATCCAAGCAACAGCTCACATTATTCACATCTTTCCTGGGTTATACCAGTACTAGGACAGGGCTCTGACATGTCTTGCCAGAGGACACTTGCACAAAAAGTCCAGAGGATCCAGTGCGGCTTGAACCAAGGATCCCTGTATTATGAGTCAAACACTTCAACACAGAGCCACACGGGACCCTATGAAATCTTTTGAGTTCTAGCATAATTCAAGGGTCTACATCAGTACAAAGGATGCATTAATCCCTCCTTTTCTCCCAGTTTTGTCTCTGACATTTATTCTATAGATGTAAAATTACAGTATGCCAATAATTACAAGCTAATCCATTTTTTTTAAATCCAATTATTGCTAATCTAATATATGCAATTAACTCTTTACCAAATGACAAAATTTTAGCTTTGTCTAAATTGAGAGCATTTGCTGTAGCCTTGTCCAAACTGAGAGCATTTGCTGATGACAAAATTAATGTGACTCAAAAATTGAAATTTATTTTGGGAAGGGAAGAAAACATTGTAGGAAAAGGAGAAAATGCTGGTTACCAGCATTTTCTCCTTTACTCACCATATTTTCAGTAGGTTGCTTTCTCAGGGTCGTGAAAACCAGGAATTGTTTGGGAAAGGGTTAAACTAAAGAATGACCAGTATCATTTATGGAAATATTCTGAAAATATTAAGTGATATTGTAAATCTAATTTTAGCAATTAAATGTTTTTGAAAACTTTGTGGCAAAAGGAGAATTTGCTAACAATGAGTTATTTTTTTCTTTTCAAACAATATTTTCTACCACATTTGTCCATTCTAAGCCAGTTTTGTTTAAACACTCTTTACCAAACATTTTCATGAGAGTCTTTTGAAAACATTGTGAGAAATGAACAAGTGCTGATAATTAGAAGTTTCTCCTTAACCCTTTCCCAAACAATCCCTGGTTTTTACGTGTCAGGAATAGAAACCTTTTGAAAACATTGTGGGAAAAGGAGAAAATGCTGGTAACCAGCATTTTCTCCTTTTCCCACAATGTTTTCTACCCTGTCAAATAGAAAAATCATCTTTTTGGCAACTGTTAATTTGTCACCTGCAAAATGCTTTCAATTTGTTCTGGTCCATAATTTGCCGTTTGGGAAAGGGTTAAGCCTTTTCCCCACATGTTTTGTGCCAAATTAGTGAACTTTAACCCATTACTAGACAACAAAACTTTAGACTGGTCCAAATTGAAACAAATTGCAGGCAACATTTGAAAGTGCATTTAAAATGAAGAATGAGTGCCATATAGGGTAGAAAATATTGTGAGAAATTGCTTGTTACAAGCAATTTCTCCTTTTCTCACTATGTTTTCCACAGCTATGTATCTTTAGAGCATCAAAATGCGGCATTGCATGGTAATGGGTTCAGCAAATTTTAGAAATTAAAGAATTACTGTCTGCAAGCTGTTTCACTTTTGAAGAATAAAAATTTTGATGTTTGATAAAGAGTAACCGGTAAATGGAACTATTTGAAGTCTGGCACTAGACAATACTTTTAGAGTAGAAGCATTTCTTGGAAAAAAGTCAGAATTGTGTTTAAATACAATTTACGTTTTCCCCATAATGTTTTCAGACAATCTGTTGCAAAAGTTTTCTATAGCTTCTATAGCTTATTGGAGCAAAACTGGCAAAGTAAAAATTGTGTTTAAAAAGATTCCCATTTCTCATGTTTTTAATCATCATCTGTTGCAAAAGTCAATGCTATTATGCAAAGAAATGTTTCACAGCACAAGCTGTATACATTGTATAGTTAATCAGTGTCACCTGGTTAAAGTTGATTCTACATGTTTGCAATAAATGTCTTTAGAAAACATTGTGGGCAAAAAAGGAATGTTTGTATGAAGCTTTTTTTTTGCTTCTCCCACAGGTCTTTTTTTTTCTTATTAGTGATACATGTATTTCAGGAAATTTTGTATAAAAATCCAATTTATTGTCTGCAAACTCTTTCAAGTTGAAAGTCTAAAATTTGTGGTAAGCAAAGGGTTAACTTTTTGTCAGACCACAAATTTAAGAGTATTCAAAACTGAAAGTTAGCAAATTTCAAGGTTAATTAATAATGAAAGAACGCTCTCCAATGACCTGGAAAAGATTGTGGTAAAAGCAGGCATTACTAATAAAGGGAATTGTTCCATTTACCAGAGTTTCTTCAAGACTTACATCGCAGACGAATAATAACAAACATATATGTCAAACAATCTATGAGTCATACTATATACTACTCATCTTTTGCTAGGGATCAGTTTAATTCTTTTTAACACAATACCAGACGACAAAATTTTAGACTGGTCCAAAGTGAAACAAATTGCAGACAACATATTAAAGTGCATTTAAAATAAAAAATAAGTGTCATATAGGGTAAAAAACATTATGAGAAAAGGAGATATTGCTTGTTACAAGCAATTTCTCCTTTTCTCACAATGTTTTCCACAGCTATGTATCTGTAGTGCGTCAAAATGCGTCATTGTGTAGTAATGGGTTAAATGTGGAATTTCTTGAAAGAATGGGAAAATCCATTTTTTTGGCTTCCACGATGTTTGAAAGAACTTTATTCTGCTTATTTGGTATAGATTTCCTTTATTATGACCATGGATGGAATGAAATTCTTATTGTTTGAATAAATTCAATTTTTGAAAAAAATTGTTTTGATCCCTAGCTGAAGTTAAGTAGTATAGCAAGTAGTATACAAGTTTAACAAGGAAAACCTGCAATGGATTTCCATAATATCCAGACCTCTGCAAATAGAATGTAACTCTATTCATCATGTTCTGTTCAAAATTTCTTGAAAAAAGATAAAACCCATTTCTTCAATGCCATAATTATTATATTGTCTTTGAAACTAAATTCCTGCAAATTGTCGGCCTTTAGAAGTTTGACAATACTGGATAAACTTACTGAGAAGTGTTTCAGCGTTGTCTGCACATGTCACAATTTTCGAAGATTCGACTGTCTTATATGACACATCACTAGCCCCAAAAGCGGGCTGACTGTAATATTACGCTCTATAAAATAGTAATGTAGAAAATAGCTTATATCAATACGTTTGAGGAGAAATGAGACCTGTTTTAGCTCCAGATTTCTATAGACTGCTTATCATAACTGAGTGAGTTGCACCAGGAAGCGTTTTATTGAGTAAACATTTATTTTAGTTTGAAATTCAAAGTAACAGTTGTCGCGTAGGAAAGTGGTTTGGCTCTGTACCCAGGATGCCCAAATTAGATAGATGAGTATTTATAGAATGCCATCTAGCGGGAGATAATGGTGTTTCAGCTTAGGTTTAATTTATAAATACAGATTACAAATAAACTGCATAATAATCCATTTGTTTACATTTTAAATGCTATGTAATGTAAATAGCCATGAACAATGCATAGAGAACAATTCATGTAGTCATACATGTATCTCATGATTTATGTTTTAACCCTTTACCAAACGACAAATTTTTGGATAGCTCAAAAATAAAAGCATTTGCAGACGACAAAAATTAAATGCTGCTGTAATGATGATTTCACTCTTTGATAGAGCAAAAAACACTGTGGGAAAAGGAGAAAATACTGGTTACCAGCATTTTCTTCTTTTCCCACAGTATTCTCCAAAGCCTCCATCCTTAGGGTCGTTAAAAGTCGGGATTGTGTGGTAAAGAGTTACATCTATGTTATTTTCTCATGAATATAACATTAAACTTGTAACTGTATGTACAGTCAATATTAAAGCTTTGAAGACATGTTTGTTTAGCATTTTCCATTGGTGTTCTACAAGAACACAACTATTTTAGAATCCCTTGTTTTTAACCCTTTATCAGATGACAAGGATTCAGCCTTGTCCAAATTGAAAGCATTCATGGTTCTATGTCAACTTCAATGTGGCTTAGATGGTGCAATTTTCTATGATAGGGTAGAGAAAATTATAGGAAAATGAGAAAATGTTGGTAATCAGCATTTTCTCCTTTTCCCACAATGTCTTCAAATGACCTCATTCCAAGGGTCGTTTAAAAGGCGGCATTGTGTGGTAAAGGTATAAACCACAGTGACAGACTTGGGAAATCAATGTGGAAAAAGAAGAAATTGCTCAGAATAATTTCTTCTATTTCTTCAATGATTTTTTGTCCAGAAGTAGAAGGTTGAATTCTGAAGGAGTCTTTAATTTGCTATTTCCATAGAATAAAGCACCTCCTGTTGGTATTTTAAAGTTCTTGCTCACTGAATTTACTCTGAAACAAGTGGGGATAACAAGTTTGTCATTGCCGAACAAAGAAAGAATATATGATCTGCAAAGTCACTTATAGCTAGTGGCAGAACACCTTGCAGAATTCTGTAATTCTTTATTTGCTCCATTTTTCTCTCAACATGAATGCGTGCTGACGCAATCCTTCTTGTGGTTTCCACTTCAGTCTTGCTAAACTGAGTTTTAGACTTGAACGGAGGGCAGTACAGCTTTACACCTAATGGTTTCAAATCTGACTGAATATGTATGAAACCTTTATCAACCATCACTGCATCTCCATTGTTGAGTTGCTCAAACAAGCAGCTCTTTCTAGTTATTTCAACATCTGAGGTAGATCCAGGCCACAGTTTAGACACAAGGACAACTGCTCCAGTCATACTGACTCCAACCAATGCCTTAAAAGTATCATGTGATTTGTAACTGGAGTATGTTAACGACTTATTTTCTAAAGATGATGGACTCTGGATATAAACCTCTGTACAGTCAAGTATGATTCTTGTGTCTGAGAATTTTTCAAAACACTTCGGCACAGATGCTTGTAGAACGTCAAGTTTTGGAAGAACAACAAGTGATTGCATGCATTCACACATAAACAAGACCCATGAATTAAAAATCTTTGAAACGGCACTTGCAGATATTTTGAAACGATATTCCAAGTCTTTTACAAGTAAACCAAGTCTGAGCCTCATCATCACCATTAAAAATTCATCAACATGGCGCAACTTTCGTTTTCGTCCTAACCTATGTATGTTCATTTCACCAACTGATTCAGTACTCAATTTATCAGCACCATGTTCCATAAGTGAGTCAAATACGGCTTGGAATGTCTTGAAATCTATAAATCCAGTATAAAACATTATCAAATCACTTGAATGTTTAATTTTTTCTATGCAGATATCTGGGAGTGAAACATCTATACCAACAGATACACTGTCACTGGGCTGAACGTTGTTGAATTCCACAGGGATTTCAGTTCTATCCATAGAATTTTCCCTAGCTCTAGGCTGTTCACATGTCTGTGTGACTTGAGTACAGTTGGAATCAGCAACTGGACATTCTGGCTTTGTTGGCTTGATACAAGCTGGCAGAGAATATCTATAAAGATAAATGAAGTAATGGATAAATACACTCAAGGCATTTGTCCTCATAATAATTTAAAACTGGAAATAACAAAATCGACTCCTTGGAGGGCCTCCAAGACATGGAATGCATTTTCTGGCCTAATTCATGCACTCTAACAGCTGTCAGGGACAACATTTGACAAGAAAATACAAGAATAATTATAGTTTGATGACGTGGAATGGGCTAAAACCTGGCTGAAAACTGCATGAAAACGATTTCACCTGTTCAAAACCTTTGACCTATATCCCCCACTTATCAACATAATTATGAAAAAATTTTGGCCGACCATTCAGAGGCGATTTCCTGGTGATATGCAAGTATTTTCCCTGGTCAAAATATTTCCTTTTTCTAAAATAAACTGTGGGCCATGATTAAATATAACATGACTGATCAATATGTCAGTTGTCTTAACCCTTTACTCCATAGATACTCATTTCTACGCATTGCACATAGGAGCCTATGGAAAACATTGTGGCAAAAAGTGAAATTGCTGGTGACGAGCAATTTCACCCTTTGTCACAATGTTTTCTATGCTATCAAAAGGGGTCATATACACATAAGAAACTGCTTCATCCTTGCTATTATTTAGGGTCAATTAGAGATACCATAGAAATGCCTGACGGGGTAAAGGGTTAAGACATGAAGTGAAAATTCAATTATTGCTTTAAAACTCATTAGTTATATTATTTTGAATTTGCATTAATTTCAGAAATAAATGAATACAACAAAAATCGTAGACATCAACTTTAGTAATGTTTATTTTCTTCATATCTATGGGTTGCGTATCCGTGTAAACTCGTAGGCCTACTTGTAAGCAGCTTTGGCTTACTTAAAAGAGCACAAGTTTCTAAATACTCACGAGTGATGATGTAAGGCTGTGGTAATATCTACAGGCGGACTCCTTGAAATTGGCCTCCTTTCCTTTGGATGTCGGCTATCTCGTCTTGGGAGATTTTCTGTCGGTATTTTATTGCGATTAACTGAATTTGGCCCAACACCGTCTTTGAAGTGGTCCGAACAAACTCTGGTATATGATGTTGGTTTCCAGTTTTTCCTGCTGATCGCCCTTATCCATGCTTTTTTTGTATAATATTCTTTTGGTAGTTTGTGAAGTGTTACCTTTTTCCCGAATTTACCGACCCTACCACTATAATTATGACATTCAACAATGCAACAGTAGTCTTTTCCCATAGCTGTAAACCGAAACCGGAAGTCACTATACCGTCCCGCACGAGCGACAACTCTTAGTAGCTTATGTTACGAAAATCCGCAATTAATGACACTGTTCTCTGTAAGACACAATTATCAGGTAAGCTAAAAGCTTCTGAACCTTCGCTGTTTCGAGAATTCTAAAATTTCTTTTTAGCATTAAAATGTTTTTCCTTAGTATAATTGTTACAGCAAATAAAACAAGAGCACCACATGCAGGTGTCAGCGTTCGGCTGCAGGTGCTTGATTTTCGGTAAAAATTCTATGTCGAAAAAGGGGCATAACTCTGACCAGAATACCTTGATAGTTACCTGCCCTTGTTACATAGGTTACCCTTTTGGTAGTGAACAACCTGTCCAATTTTGAAGTAAATATCTTCAGTCATAACACAGATATTGCAAAATGACAGTTTTCGTACGACGCAGACGCCGCCGACGACGACGATACAGACGACGACGACGCCAGGGCTACGAGAAGACCTGGACGTTTTCTTTGAAAACAGCTGAGCTACATGTAGATAAATGCGAGAGCAAATATGGTAGCAAGGACCCACCGAATAAACATGTGCACATTTTTCACCGATAGCAAATTACCATCAATTCATTCTGTATCAGTATCAAGAAGTAGGTCTAAAGCCAGCGCATTCAGCTACGTCGGTGTGAGGTTGTAAACTGACCCCATAGAATAATGACGCGCGGTCATTATTTTATAGAGAATAGTGACTCCCCGGTCATAATATTATGACCGCAGGGTCATAATATTTTGGCTCCCCCACACGTAGAAAAATGACCCACACATAGAATAGTGACCCCCAATAAAAATGATGACCCCCTAACCCAGACCCTAACCCATCTAAGGTACACTTACAACATAATTATCCCCACCAATAGGCATCGTCGGAGAATATAGTAATGGCACCAGTCTGTGCGTGCGCCCGTACCTGCAACATTTTTTTTTCCCCTTTAAGACCGAGACTCTTCATTCATTACTGGACAGAATTGATTCAAACTGTGTGTGTGTGTGTGAGGGGGGATGAGTGTGGGTGTGTGTGTGCGTGTGGAAGGTAGAGTTATCATTCTTGTGTACTGCACTCCTCCTCCGAGATAACTATCCAGCTGTGAAGTTAATTAAGCTGAGTTATGATCCAAAGAAACCTTGAGACTCAAAAATTAACAAAGGGACCTAACTCCAAAATCATGGTACTGCCCTTCTCCTCAATTAAGGAGTCTCACATTGATACCTTTTATTCTGTTCGAATTATACTCCAGACAAATTGCAAGTATAATGAATAACAAAGGGCAATTATTCCTAAATTATGGCACTGAAAGTTATGGTTCTTGTACACTGCACTTTTCTTCAATGTCATCCATCAACCTGTGAAGTTTCATGTTGATATCTCATGTACTTTTCCAGTTATGCTCTGGACAAAATTAAAGTAACTGCACTTTTCCTCAATGTGATCTACGCACCTGTGAAGTATCATTTTTACATCTCTAATTCTTTTTGAGTTATGCTCTAGATAGAATTTAAGTATGAAAAATAACCAAAAGCACTAACTTCTAAATTATGGCACAGAAAGTTACACATGGTTCTTTTACACTACACTTTTCCTCAATGTCATCTATCAACCTGTGAAGTTTCATGTTTATGCCTCGAATAGTTTTCAAGTTATGCTCTGGACAAAATTTAAGTAAGAAACAACAAAGGGCAATAACTCCTAAAGTATGCACTCAAGAGTAATGGTTCTTGTGCATTGTACTTCTCTTTGGTAAGATACATCCATGTGTACAGTATCATGTTTACACCTCTAATGCTTTTTGAGTTACGCTCCAGACATGAAAGTGGAACAGAAGGAAGGATAGACTTAAGGAAGGACCATATCCCCTGCCTCTTTTTCGGCGGGAGATAAAAATGGTCATGTATGGTCAACAACTAGGTCACCTGGTCAAATCTTTGCAAAAACCTTTTGTACACTCTAAGGGAAGATTTTCAGTCCAATACCCATGAAAGTTGGTGGTAGTGTTTGTTTCGATGATATCTAAGGTGAGTTTGAAAACTGGTCACGTCAGTCCAAAACTAGATCACCGGGTTAAACAAGAGGGCCATGATGGCCCAGTGTCACTGCACTGCCTTTCAAATAGACGGATCATTCACTAAATTGGCATTGGCAGAGACATGAATCATAAAAGGTCTGTATAGCAATAAACTTTCACAGAAAAAATAGCCTACGCCCCCTTCTAAAATTAGTCATATCTTTTTCAAGTGTAAAGATTGTGCCAGTGAATACAAGCAGGTGTAAACAAGGATCATTCATATCTTTAAACAAGAGGGCCATGATGGCCCAGTGTCACTGCACTGCCTTTCAAATAGACAGATCATTCACTAAATTGGCATTGACAGAGACATGAATCATAAAAGGTCTGTATAGCAATTAACTTTCACAGAAAAAATAGCCTATGCCCCCTTCTAAAATTAGTCATATCTTTTTCAAGTGTAAAGATTGTGCCAGTGAATACAAGCAGGTGTAAACAAGGATCATTCATATCAAATATTATTAAGCCCTAAAAACGAGTGCTTTGACAAGAAGATATCCAGATCTTAGAAGCAGAAAACATTTTTTTTTTTAATTATGGAATAAATGGTAAAACTCTGGGAAAAATGAATGATAGAAACCTTACTTTATATCAAACATCAAACTCATCTGATGGTAACTATTAACATTAAAATAAATCACTTTCTCTGAAAACTGAGCATTTTCTATGCAAAAAAAGAAAACTTGAATACCAAACACCAATCATATAGTAGTGCAAGTTGATAATCAAATCAAGGGAGGTAAATGGTAACAAACTGATTCAGGAGTTATTTCCTTTGATCAGTACCAAATAAGTTTTAGTCATAGTGACCTCATGGAAATTTTCAAAGTTTTACTATTTAAGCCTTTGTAAAATGTGTCACTCCTAGGGCTTTATAGTTTTAACAATTTTGCTACAGGTCCACTAGCTGGAGCTACTAGCAAAACTGGGAAAGTCTAGACCTTATGGTTAGGAAACAGCGGATTCTTTCAGTTTTAAGTTTAAAATCCCCTGTAAAACTAGTGACCCCCGAGTAGGGTCAATTTAACCCCACTGCTATAAATGTGACAATCATGGTGGAGGTCTACTATATTAAGTAGCAGGCCAAATTTTGTAGCCCTAGGCCTTACAGTTAGGATAAAACAGATTTTGAAGTTTTCACTATATATACCCATGTGAAACTCATGACCCCTGTGGTTGGGCCAATTTTGCTACCAGGGCTATTATTTGATTAACACTAGCAGGCAAAAGATTACATACAAGCATTCATAGTACACTTGGAAAATCAAAGTGAAAACCATTTCTGTCGCGTAGTAGACCATAGTGCATAATAAGGTCACAAAAAACAAAATAGTTCCTAAAGAAATAACACAGCCACACTCACTTTTTTAAAGAAATGATCCAACCAATACACCTTTTAGACCTGTCATTTCATATTTTCTGATAAAACAGAGTAACAAATGGGCTTGATATCCAATTTTGAAATGGAACGACTCTTGATTTCTGTCGGAATGTTTTGGAAGAAAGGGGTGGTGGTGGGGCTATATTAGTTAATACATTTTCTAGTTTGAATTCAACTGCTCTCTTAGCTACATTTTACGAATGTTCTTGATATCAATTTTTCAAATGGTACTTTTTTTTACTACTATCATAATGTTTTAGAAGAACGGGGGAGGGGGAGTAGGCTATATAAGTAGATCAATTTTCTTGATTGAATTCAACTGCTTCGATAGCTAAATGGGCCAGGCTGCAAGGCCAAAAACCTTTTTAGACTTGGTCATTGGTGGACAGGGTTTAAACTTAAGCAACTACTACCTTTTTCCCTTTTTCAATTACTCTCCCTAATTCTTAGTCAATTAATAAAAAATATGTCATATTCAAATTATTAAGAGTGTATGAAAGTTTTCTTTCTCTCTCTTCATCAACTTCCAATAATTTTTATTGATATGTTAAAACCAACGCATACGGCTTGCCAGGCTTGAGCAGAAAAGATGTCCCTCAATATGATATTGCTTGTGACCGTGATGACATGTTCCAATCCCTAGAAAGGGGAAACAAAGTCAGCATGACCAGGCTCTGAAATCAATTGTGAAAAGGACCCAAAGATATGTGGCATTTTGGCACGCCAATCTGGGTTCACATAATGGCATCAATCGTCTGTGCTCATTTAACAATGACATTATTTTGTCATTCTGATTTGGAGACAATATCATTATAAGAGGCTGTGATTTGGTATGTTTTTCTTCCCAGAAATAAATAAAAAAATTCTGAGTGCCTTCTGTCAAGTGCCTGTTTTTGCGTCCACATAGGTGCCATAATAAGGGTTGGTCATGATCCAAAATTGATTTTAGATTTCTACGTCTAGTTGCTGCGTACATTCTGAGGGTTAGACCATATTATAGCAGACACAAGAGACTAAAGTAAATTTGTGACACTTCGCCGGCTTGAGCCTAGAAGCTGTATGCATAGCAAAGGTCAGTGTGACTGACCTTTTGTCTTTCAGTATTATTATGCGACACTATTTGATAAGTCCTTTAAACCTATCAGGCTATTCCAAAAGCAAGATTAAACAAGTTTCCAACTGACTGCACTAAGGGAAACTGCTCCCTGATATTTTTATCATTTATTTAAAATTATACATATTTACTTCTTTATGTATTTATTTATTTATGAATGTTGTTGTTTTTTTTTCCCTGTCTCACATCTTTCTTGTAAAAACCTACCATCAGTTAAAATTCAAATTATTTTCTTGATAGTCTCAACAACTGTATGTAGAGAAAAAAGCACTTGAAAAGTTGCTTTGCTTGTTTTATGCCACTGCTACAAGCTGCTTCTGAAAAAGGAGTTGCTCTGATTTATATGATTAGGCCATGATTCTTCACAAGTTTTACATAGACAATTGATTGTCTCGACATGTAAAAAGTTTCATGTGAAACACAGATGCCAGTCTGTATAAAATCGGAAATTCCTTTCGAAATGGGTAACTCAGGTGGGTGGGGATTGGTTCAGAACCCAACCTGTCACCCGTTTTACTCAAAGAATCTCCAAATCTTGATGTCTTTTAGCATGTTATGACAGAGATATTACAATATGTCAAAGTTTTTGTTAATGTCAAAGGTTTTGCACCACAACAGTGCAAAAAACACAGATGACAATGCCAGGGCTACAACAATACCCTAACATTTTCTTCAAAAAGAACCGAGCTAATAAAATGAGGTAATATTTCGAAAACATTTTATTGCAAACATCATACAATGGATGGTGGATATTGAAAGAGATGACCAAAGTACAAGTAACTATGGATTTTGATTATCAGAATAGACTTTAAAGGATGTAACCTAAAAGAAATGTAGGAAGAGCATACAAAATTAGCTCTTACCCAGGCTGTAAACTATGACACTGTTAACTCACGGATTTCTATTTTTAAACTTTGCAAAGAAACTTGATCAGAATGAATAGAGCTTCAGAGAATTCCTAAAAGAGGATATTTTAAATGGTTCATATAATTATATAATGGTTTTGCATCGTATGACCTAAGCATCAGTAAATCTGTGACAACAATGATATTTTCGCTTAGATACAAAATGAGATGTGGCCCTCACATTCACAGTCAGTAATTTACGTAATGGTAGATTTTTGATTTTGTGCAGTTGTTTAACAGCTATGGCTTGCTGTTGAGTGTTAATTGGAGGTGTCTTTGTGTGACCATCCAATCTTTATATACCTAGGTGTCTTTATTGACCATCGGTTTTTTGAAAATAATTGTATTCAGTGCGATTTGACGTTTATTTCTTGACGCTCGTGGTACGGCAAAAAAAAAAGCAAGACAACACTACAAAAGATGTTGAAATGCCAAAGTGGGGGAATATAGCGACTGCTACTATGAGTCCTTCAGATGTTTCACAATCCAGTAGTACCAGAGACAATGGTATTTTACGGTTATTGAAAGAAATACAGACAGGACAAAAGTCTTATGACAAGAAAGTTGATTTGATGATGGATAAGAGCCCTTGAAGAATTTGACTATAGTCAACAATATGATTATGAAGAGCGTTATAGTTATGATGATGGCTATAATATGGAAGAAGGGGAGCTTCAAGAATGCTCATCAGACTCTAGTAGAAGAGCCCTTTTGCCAGTATGGCTAAACAAGTTAGAGGTCTTGAGATTACAGAAGATATTGAACCGTGCTTGGCTCATAGTTTTTGACAGGAAATGGATGAAAATCCTTAACAGTTCACGGCAAAGATCAATGATATTTCATGTCCTAGCAGTTGAGAAGCTTTCCTTACCGCAAAAGTTAACTGTGTTGTGTGGGATATGATAAGCACAAATTCAAAGTTATTGACAAATGATTTCAAAATGCCGAAACTGCTTTAATAAAGGGATAAATATTGTCTCTTGTTTGGCAGATGAATTGGTTAATCTTGAGTCCTTGTCACAAGACAGTGGGAAGGTGACCCCTTTGACTGTAAATTGCAAAAATGCTTTTTCTCTTTTTGGACATTCTAATAGGTTGATAAACCTTGGATGTAGAGAAGTTCTGAAGCCTGACATTAAAGATTATAAACACTTATGTAACCCAAATGTGCCCATTACATTCCAACTATTTGGGGACTATCAAAGAAATTGATGAAGGCGCCAAGACTGGCAATAATACAACATGGCCATACTTATACTGAGAAAGGGGGTCGTTGTCGAGGGATAACCTTCTGTGGCAGACCATTCCAAGGCCGAGGTAAAGGTAGTGTTAGAGGTGCCATAGAAACTGGCTATGGTTATCAGGTTCCATCAAAACACTTCCAGTGGAGGGGAGCAAGTAGTACATTCAAGAACTAAAAATATGAGTACTGATAAAAATACAATTTTGAGAGAGGTACAATGAGAATTTTGTAGATAAATGGAAACTGATTAATAATGACCCCACTATACTTCAAATTGTTGAGAATTGTCATTTTAATTTTTATGACAATGCTATTCCATATCAGGAAGAAAATTTCACAAGGGTCATTCAATGAATCTGTAGTTAAAAATAGTGGACAAGTAAGTTGAAAAACTGCTATCAAATAAGGTCATCACACCTGTTGATTATGACAATAAGTTGATCCTGTTGCCTACTTTCCTTTGAGAAAAAATGAATGGAGATCTTCGCATGGTCCTTAACATAAAGACGTTGAACCAATTTCTATCCTATGAACATTTCAAAATGGATCATTTTAAAAATCCTTTGAACTTGGTTATTAAAAATATGTATTTTGCCTCTATTGATATATCCAAGGCATATCACTCTGTCCTAATGGCAAACGAACAAAGATGAAATTTTTCTTTTTTACATTACAGTAAGATTTATTAGTATTCAGTTATGCCAAATGGAGTTGGTCCCGGACCTAGATTGTTCACAAAACTTATAGAGCCTGTGACAAAATGTCCCCCACCAATCCGTGGAGTATAGTTGTACTCCATGGCTAGGGTGTTTCAGGTTGAAACATGTAAGTGGTATCATGCCAAATATGGGCTGTGAAAACTGACTGTGCATACGCTGACCACATCTCATTTTGTCTCCTCACTCACATTGTTGTACATATAGAATTACAATTAACCTTCAACTCAGCTGATTTTTAATTTTTCAAAAACAAGTATTCACAATTTATTATTTGCTGTCTAATCCTTTACCTAATGTCAAAACTTTAGCCTTGTCCAGACTGAAAGTATTTGCAAGCGGCAATTTAAATGTTATTTTACACAATAAAATTTGTAAAAAAGGGTAGAAAACAGTTTGGGAAAGGGAGAAAACTCTGGCCATTAAAGATTGAATTTAGCACAGATGCTAACTGATTGAAGAAGTTACAATGCATGTTGTGTAGTGTAGGTTGTTCGAGTTGATGAGGAGGTTAACCCACAGAGCATCAGGCATGTATGCTTTTTTTCTGCTAAACAGCATTTTCTCTTAACTCTTTACCAAATGAAGCAAGTTTGGAATGGACCAAATTGAAACCATTTATGGACGAAAAATTCAGTGCTGCTAAAATGATTAATTTTGTCTTTGATACGGTGAAAAACATTGTGGGAAAAGGAGAAAATTCTGGTTACCAGCATTTTCCCACCTTTTCAAAAGGCTTTATTGTCAGGGTCATTAAAACTTGTAATTGTATGGTAAAGAGTAAATCCAACAATGTTTACGATCTTTTCAAAGACAAATCCCATCATTTCAGGCACTTTCTCTTAAATTTTGTTGTCTGCAAATGCTTTTAAATTGGACAAAATTTTGTTATGATAAAGACTTAAATAAAGTATAATATTAAGTTTTATTGTAATCTTTACTTTTCTTTGTTTCTTTGTTTCTTTACTTATCATTCTTTAAAATCTAATTATCAAATGTGTGTCTTCTATAATAAGTCCTGTGGCATATTTGTCAGTACAGGACTTGATCAACATCAGATTATCGCAAAGCTCATTTGTAAGCATTCAATGGTAAACATTATAACTTGTGCAGTACTTCATCAAACTGCCAACTGATATCCTAAATAATGCACACAATCTTTTTTCTTTCCATAATTCCAGAATTCTTATGTCTCAAAGAACAATTTTCAAATCTTGTTATAACATTTTAATGCATGTGTAGCTACCAGCCAAGTCACAACATACAGCAAGTGACTCAAGCTAAAAAAAAAACATGACCAAAACACCTAGCTAGAGTACTAAAACCCCTACAATAAAATCCCGAGTTTCAACAACCCTGAAGAAGAACCCTTTTGAAAACATTTTTGAAAAGAGCAAATGCTGGAAAATTAGCATTTTCTCCTTTTTCCACAATTTTTTCTCTTGCTTGAATGACAAAAAATCTTCTTTTAGGCCAGATTCAATTTTTTATCTGCATATGCTTTCAATTTGGTGGGGTCCAAACATCTATCGTTCATTAAATGGTTAATACAGAAAAAAAGACTGATATATCTCATTTCATTAAAATTGTTTCAGTCTCAGCTGATATACCTACACAGGTACCCGAACATTTTGTCTAAAGCTTATCCTGTTTGTGTTAATGATATGTCTACACAGGCACCCAAACATCTCGCCTAAAGCTTGTCCTGTTGGTGTTATTGATATGCCTACACAGGCACCCAAACATCTCGCCTAAAGCTTGTCCTGTTGGTGTTAATGATATGCCTACACAGGCACCCAAACATCTCGCCTAAAGCTTGTCCTGTTGGTGTTATTGATATGCCTACACAGGCACCCAAGCATCTCGCCTAAAGCTTGTCCTGTTGGTGTTAATGATATGCCTACACAGGCACACAAGCATCTCGCCTAAAGCTTGTCCTGTTGGTGTTAATGATATGCCTACACAGGCACCCTGACATCTCGCCTAAACCTTGTCCTGTTTGTGTTAATGATATGCCTACACAGGCACCCCGACATCTTGCCTAAAGCTTGTCCTGTTTGTGTTAATGATATGCCTACACAGGCACCCCGACATCTTGCCTAAAGCTTGTCCTGTTTGTGTTAATGATACACCTACACAGGCACCCCAACATCTTGCCTAAAGCTTCTCCTGTTTGTGTTAATGATATACCTACACAGGCACCCCAATATCTTGTCTAAAGCTTCTCCTGTTTGTGTTAATGATATGCCTACACAGGCACCCCAACATCTTGTCTAAAGCTTCTCCTGTTTGTGTTAATGATATACCTACACAGGCACCCCAACATCTTGTCTAAAGCTTCTCCTGTTTGTGTTAATGATATACCTACACAGGCACCCCAACATCTTGTCTAAAGCTTCTCCTGTTTGTGTTAATGATATGCCTACACAGGCACCCCGACATCTCGCCTAAAGCTTGTCCTGTTTGTGTTAATGATATACCTACACAGGCACCCCAACATCTTGTCTAAAGCTTCTCCCGTTGGTGTTAATGATATACCTACACAGGCACCCCGACATCTCGTCTAAAGCTTCTCCTGTTTGTGTTAATGATATGCCTACACAGGCACCCCAACATCTTGTCTAAAGCTTCTCCTGTTTGTGTTAATGATATGCCTACACAGGCACCCCGACATCTCGTCTAAAGCTTCTCCTGTTTGTGTTAATGATATACCTACACAGGCACCCCAACATCTTGTCTAAAGCTTGTCCTGTTTGTGTTAATGATATGCCTACACAGGCACCCCGACATCTCGTCTAAAGCTTGTCCTGTTTGTGTTAATGATATACCTACACAGGCACCCCAACATCTTGTCTAAAGCTTGTCCTCTTTGTGTTAATGATATGCCTACACAGGCACCCCGACATCTCGTCTAAAGCTTCTCCTGTTTGTGTTAATGATATACCTACACAGGCATCCAAACATCTCGTCTAAAGCTTAGTCAGTTTGTATTAACCATTATCCTGCTATATAAATGAAATGAAACTTAAAAGCCGATAGTAAAATCCCAAATTTTGCTATTTCAAAGGTATTTTTAATGGGAAAAGATGTCCTTGTCGGACAGTGTAGATCAAAGATCAGACTGCACACTCTGTGCAGTCTGATCTTGATCTGCACTGTCCGCAAAAGGTCAGTGAGTCACGCTTAGCAGCGTAAGGGTTCATTCAAGGTAGGTAATTATGCCAGTCACTACACCTCCCTCCTTTGTTAATTTTTTGTCATTATTTACCCTTATCCAGCTAAACAGCTGAAATGAAACTTTCAAGCCCACAGTAAAAACCCAAATTCTGCCATTTTAAAGGTATTTTTTAACTGTTTACCACACAATCCAGACTTTTAACGACTCTGTGAAAGAAGGCTATTAAAAACATTGTGGAAAAAGAAGAAATGCTGGTAACTAGCATTTTCTCCTTTTCCCACAATGTTTTCTACCCTATCAAAGACAAAAGTGATCATATCAGCAACATCTAAATTGTTGTCTGCTACTGTTTTCAATTTGAACCAGTCTAAAATTTTGTCATTTGGTAAAGAGAAAAGGAGGATATCTCCTTATCGAACAGTCTTGATCCAAGATCAGACTGCACGCTCTGTCCTTTTACCACTAAATTCTAAGTTTTAATGACCTTCAACAATAAAACTTTTGAAAACGTTGTGAGAAAAGAAGAAAATGCTGGTAACCAGTGTTTTCTCCTTTTCCCAAAATGTTTTCTATGCTTGCAGACACATATTCCATGAATTGAGCCACATTCAATCTGTCATCTGCAAATAATTTCAATTTGGACCAGTCTGAAATTTTGTTGTTTAGTATAGACTTAACCCTTTACCACACGAAGCCGACTTTCAACAACCTTGAGAAAGAAGCCTTTTGAAAACATTGTAGGAAAAGGAGAAAATGCTGGTAACCAGCATTTTCTCCTTTTCCTACAATATTTTCTAACCTATCAAAGACAATTCACAACATTTGAGCTACTTTAAAATTGTCGTCTGCAAATGCTTTCAATTTGGGCGGGTCTAGAATTTTGTCGTGTGGTAAAGGGTTAAAGCTCTTGTTCCAGAGCAGCACATTTGAAGCCTAAAAAATTTGTGTGATCAATGAACATGGTTATGTTTCAGGATTCACTGTGTTTGATACATAGTCATTCACAAGTTTAGATGCTTTTTTTCTGTTCTGTATCTTGCTGACTTTGCCCTGAAATTTCCCTTTACTGTAACCACCTTTTCCCTCCATAATTTCCATCACTCTGAAATTAAAGAAATATGAAGGCTGATGAAAAATTCTTTTTTTCATAATTTACTTTGACACATAGAATAAATAAACTAGTAATCAAGACTAACAAAAAGATTGTCTCAATCAATCAAATGGTGAGTTTAGGAAATAAAATTAGATTTGAATTTAGGAAGGTTGGCGAATAAGGCAACAGGGCCAGTTTCATGAAAAAACGTGTCTTATTTTGCTCAAACCCACTGACAGACTCATTTTCTGACTTAATTCGAGTTTGATATATAAGACATGTTTCCTTTCAAATTACAAACTTTTTCAAATCCTGATCTGACACAATGTTTGAGACTCAACTCAGCAAGATAAACAGACTTAACTCATTTAACAGTCTTATCAATTCAACTTAATTTCGCTAAGTTGAGTTCATTTGTTGATAATCATTTAACTGACAAGAAGTCTGAAGCAGTCTTATGATAACAAGATGTCTGTAAAACAGTCATGCCCCCCTACTGCCACATTGATACAGGAAGTGGCACAGTTCATAAACTGATATCAAAAGAATTGATTGGGAAATATCGATGTCATCTTTTTGATTTATAGCCCACTTCAATTGTTAAACGTGATAATCTGTCAACAGTTCGCAAAATTATACACACCACCGTGTGTATATATACAAGATTGTAAACAGTCGCCGATACACAGACTGGGTTATCGATTTTCTTTTCGGCACACGCGTTCGACTTCTGCTTTTTCCCAGTCGACTTCGATACTTGTTACATCCCCGATAATACGAGAATAAAATGTTGGAGCCACAAGTTGAGCCACATATGATGATTTTTGAGACACTTTAATTTTTTTTCTGAGCAAATGGCTCAAGTGGCGAACGGCAGTGCGGGCCCTGAATCATCTGGTGGTCACTGTGACCTTGACCTTTCACGGATTAACCTTAAAATCGATAGGGATCATTTACACTCCAAGATGAATATCTGTACAGAATTTGAAGGACCTAGGTCAATTCTGTGTGTAGTTACCATCTGGACAAGGTTTGGTCTATATATCATTAAGTTGAAGGCCAGTGTGACCTTGACCTTTGATGGATTAATCTCAAAATCGATAGGGATCATTTACACTCCGAGATGAATATCTGTACAGAATTTGAAGAACCTATGTCGATTCTGTGTCTAGTTATCATCCGGACAAGGTTTGGTCTATATATCATTAAGTTGAAGGCCACTGTGACCTTGACCTTTGATGGATTAATCTCAAAATCGATAGGGATCATCTGCACTCCAAGACAAATGTCTGTGCCAAATCTGATGAACCTAAGTCAATTCTGTGTCTAGTTATCATCCGGACAAGATTTGGTCTATATATCAACATGTTGACGGTCACTGTGACCTTGACCTTTGACTGATTGACCTCAAAATCAATAGGGATCATCTACACTCCAAGACGCATGTCTGTGCCAAATTTGACGAATCTAGGTCAATTCTGTGTCTAGTTATCATCCGGACAAGGTTTGGTCTATATATCAACATGTTGACGGTCACTGTGACCTTGACCTTTGACCGATTGACCTCAAAATCAATAGGGATCATCTGCACTCCGAGACGCATGTCTGTGCCAAATTTGACGAACCTAGGTCAATTCTGTGTCTAGTTATCATCCGGACAAGGTAAGGTCTACCGACCGAACGACCGACCGACCGACCGACCAACATTAGCAAAGCAATATACCCCCACTTCGTTGAAGGGGGGCATAATAATAATGTACATACTTTGGTCCCAACTCCTTAATTATTTCCTCAGGCCCTGATATCATCACAGATCCTTGTCCAGTATCTTCTCCTGCTGTTATCATTGCAACAACTGACTGAAAAAAAAAAGAAACAGTATAAAATAGACTCACACCTAATGTGTACTGATGCCCCCACTTCAAGTCAATGAACTTTGACTTATCTATTGCCACTAACAATATTTGACGTACATGCATTTGAAATAAAGGAAAAGTTGAGTTTCGCTATTTTGTGGTTTGTTTCACCTGTTACCATACAATCCAAATTATAACAATCCTGGGGCGGAGGGGAACTATTAAAAACATTATAGGAATAGGAGAAAATGCTGTAAACCTGAATTTTCTCCTTTTCCCAACAAGATTTTCTGGCCATTCAGACAAATCACATCATTTGAGTTATATTTGATTTGTTTTGTTGTCTGTAAATGCTTTTGATTTGGGCAAGTCTAAAATTTTATTGTTTTGTAGAAATAACTCTTAACCACACAACAAATTTTAGACTGATCCAAATTGCAAGTAATTGCAGACGCCAGATGGCAAATTAAATGTTGCTCAAATGGTGGGATCTGTATTTGAAAATTGAGAGAATATTTTGGGAAAAGGAGAGAATGCTGGTTACCAGCATTTTCTTCTTGTCACACAATGTTTTCAGAAATCCTCTCAATCAGGATTGTTAAATGTTGACATTGTGTGGGAAAGGGTTAGAAAAATACATGTACCTAAATCTTTCTTGTCAATATTACATTTCCTGCATTTTCTTCAGATAATCCAATATTATACAGACATTTTTTTGACTGGCCAAAAGCTGTTGTTTGTTACACCCAGACAAGCATAATTCTATTATACCAAAAAAACCATAATTTTTTTACTACACATGGCCAAATACAGAACACTCGTTTTCATAGATTTAAAACAGAAATTTTCTTCACAGAAGCTGAAGAACTTGAACTTGGTAGACCATCCCACCCACCAGTGCCATATTGATTAATTTTTCATTTTTTCAAGATCAATGCATACCATAGATGTAAAACAGCAACTTTCAAGAGAGAAAAGCAACTGATAATAAAAAAAAAAAGGGGGGGGGGGGTTTGAGCAAATGAGCAAAATGAAGAAAAACTTTTCTCCTTAAAATGTATAAACAAAAATTTTGCTATGATTAACCTATTACTGTATGGTATGATTTTAGAAAACCTGAGCTATTACATGTCTCAATAAAGATAAAAATTTGAATGCAAAAACGATATTGTTTTTAATGATATTCAAAGCATTATGGGAATGGGATTAATGATTGCTTTTTGCATAAAATTGTTCTTTTTTTTTTTCTCCAAAATGTTTGCCAAAGCTTCAAACTACAGCTTAACCCTTTACCAAACGATCCCTGGTTTTTACGACCCACAGGAAGAAGCCTTCTGAAAACATTGTGGAAAAAGGAGAAAATGCTTGTAACCAGCATTTTCTTCTTTTCCCACAATGCTTTCTACTCTTCTAAAGTCAAGTTTCAATATTTGAGTCACATTTATATTGTCGTCTGCAAATGCTTCCAATTTGGACAAGTCTAAGATTTTGTCATTTGGTAAAGAGTTAAAGGGACGTAAAGACTCTTATTTATTCAGCAAATAAGCTTGGAAAAAAGCAACTGTTTAATCCTTTCCCAAACAACAAATTTCTGACTCTTCCATATTCAAAATATCTGCAGATGACAAATTCAAAATAGAGTAAAAATGAGTTTAAATTCTCTAATAGGTTAGAAAACATTGTGGGAAAAGGAGAAAATGCTGGTTACCAGCATTTTCTCCTTTTCCCACAATGTTTTCAAAAGCTGTCTCACACAGGGTCGTTAAAAGTCAGGACTGTTTGGTAAAGGATTAATATGTACTACATGTACATAGTTTTGTAGCAGAAACAGAAACAGACAAAAGTTAGATCGGTCCATTTGCGGACAACATAGGGTAGGAAACTTTGTTGGAAAAGGAGAAAATGCTGGGTACTAGCCTTTTCTTCTTATCCCATAATGTTTTCAAAAGTCCTTTTCCAAGGGGTCGCTGAAACTCAGGTTTGTGTGGTAAAGTATTAAAAAGTCTTACGTTGTCATCTATGGTTTTTATAAGGGTATTCATGAAATCTATATCACCTTCTTTTCTGAAATAAAAATAAAATATGTATGAGAAATACAAGTAAAAATTTCAAAGGTATTTTCTATAATCAAAATCATTCAAGACACTAGTTTTCAGTCTTTTATCTCCCATGATAAAATAACTTTTTTTCATACTATTTCCCTTGAACAAAAAAAGAAAAAAATAATAACTGAGGTATTAAATACAGCAGCATAGAAAGGTAACAGCTGATCAAGAAAATTCTCACTCAAATATTTTGAATTTTACTGCAGTAGTATTAAAAAAGCTGTCTTTACTACACCTTTGTATGTTTATGTAATATACCTTCCCTCCTTAACTCTTTTGCACACAATCCCAACATTTAAGAGCCATCAAATAGACTTGATGTGTGTATAGAATTCGAAGGTTCAATGTAAAACCAGTATTTACTTATTGTCAGGACAAAGGTTTAGTATACTGATGGACCAATCATCAGATAATGTTCACTTTTCTAGATAACAAATACATGTAATCTCATAAATTCAAATCATAGCTTGCTGTTTTGAAGTTCATGACAAAGAGATCAAACAAAATCAGAATGTTATATACACACCTGTGGTATATAAAGCATGATGATTTGTTTTGCTTGAATTTTTCTGCTTCTAAAACTGCTACATCTTTTAACAAAGTTTGTATCATCTAGGAAAAAAGAAACATAAGAATCAACCTCCATAGATCTGATTACCAGTGAAATTGCTCCTACTGATAAGAGTAGGTTAAGATCAGACTACTAAGAATCTGCAGTCTTATCCTGAATCTACTGAGCCGAACATTTTGTGAGATAATCTGTACCAATCTTCCTTAGCCCTTTACTATATGTCAAACTTTTAGACTTGTCCAAATTGAAAGCAACTGCAGACAACAATTCAAATGTGTCTTAATAATTATAATTTTATTTGAGAGGTAGAAAACAATAAGGGGAACAGGAAAAAATGCTGGTAACCATTATTTTCTTCTTTTCCCACAATGTTTTACAAACGGCTTTTCCACAGGGTCATTAAAACACAGGATTGTATGGTAAAAGATTAAAATGCACATATTAGCCTTTTCTTTTTAAATGAAAAATCAGATCCAACTGTTAAAACTTTTCTTTCACAACTGTAGGCTTTCAAAGAGGTGCAAATCTTTAAGCCGGAAAATTTCAAACTTTAAGCTATTCCAAGTAAGATTTCTGAAATTAAAAAAAAAAAAATGCGAATAGCGTCGGAAGTGAATTGGTTACCAGTTTAAACTTACTTTTTGTGAGTTTTTGTTTCCTTTCACTGCTTTTTCTGCAAGTTCAAAATGCTGGTGTAAGGGACCCCTGTAAAAGTTACGCTAATTTGAGTATATTTAAAATTAACTCTATACCACACAAGAAAGATGTGGACTTGCCCAAACTGAGAGTATTTGTGGAAGATAATTTACATATGACTTGAATGATGGGTTTGTCTTTGCTGGGGTAGAAAACATCGTTGGAAAAGGAGAAAATGCTGGTCACCAGCATTTTCTCCTTTTGCCCACAATGTTTTCAAAACACTTCTTTTTATCAGTTGGCAGTTTGATGAAGTACTGCACAAGTTCCTCAAAGCCGTTATTGTGTGATAGAGGGTTAATACAAAATCAATATTGAAGCAATTCAATGAATTTCTAAATTTTAACCACTCCCATTTAGCTTTTTCCTTTTTGACAAACCCCTCAAAAGTGAGGCCCCAGTTTACTCTTTACCGAACAACAAAATTGTATACTTGTATAAATTGAAAGCATAAGCAAATGACGTTTTAATTTGACTCAGTTGATGGAGTTCTTCTTTGAAAGGGCAGAAAAGACAGAGAGAAAGGCAGAAAATGCTGGTTACCAACGTTTTCTCCTCTTCCTGTGATGTTTTCACATGATTCCTTCCTTAGGGTTGTTAAAACATTGGATCGTTTGGTAAGGGATTTCTCAAAGATAATTCAGAGCTAGAAATCCAAGGGTTGTCTGTCAGAGCCTGGTCTTGGCCATAAATTTCTTTTCCAGAACTGATAACAGTCTTCATGATGAGATTCACGCCACTCTAATTGCTGAATACTTCTTGACTTGGGTTATTTCTTCATCACAAATTCTGAAGTTTTAATGAACCTGAGAAAGAAAACTTTTGGACATTTTCTCGTTTTCCGACACTGCTTTCAAAGGTTTCTTACTCTGTGTCTTTAAAACTAAGGATTGTGTGATAAAGGGTTAAATCTTCTAGTTCAATGAACCAAGATTGTCAATAATGTTATAAGAAAAAAAGAAAATTGTCACACAAAGGGCAGAGTTATCTCTAACAACATCATTTCAATAATCTCAATTTTTTTCCGATATATAATTATAATCATTTAACTTTTTACCAAACAAACAAATTTTAGACTGGTCTAAAATCAAAGCATTTACAGTCAACAAACTAAATATTGCACAAGTTAAGAGATCTTTGTTTGAATGGGTAGAAAACATTGTGAGAAAAGGAGAAAAAAAAAATTGGTCACCACTATTTTCCCCTTTTCCCACAATGTTTTTAAAAGCCCTTTTCCATGGGGGTCATTAAAACTTGGGATTGTGTGGTAATAAGTTAAATGAAAAAGAAACTAAAAAACTACCTACTTTAATAGAACTGTTAAGGCACTTTCTACTTCTACAGATCTGGCCAGATAGTCTAAAACACGACCACCACAGACAAAGTTTAGGTTAACAGAATTCTTTCTTTTCCCTTTTTCAACGGACAACAGCTTTATCATCTAAAATGGAAAAATAAATATACAAGAACACTAAATTATCAGTTGGTCCATCCCCATGCTTTTTTTTAACTCTGTACTACACAATCCTGAGTTTTCATGACCCTAACAAAGTAGGCTTTTGAAAACATAGTGGGAAAACCAGCATTTTCTCCTTTTCCCAGTATGTTTTCTACCCTATGGAAAAGCAAACTCCATCATTTAAGCCACTGTTGTCTGCTTTGAATTTGGACAAGTCCAAAATTTTGTTGTTTGGTAAAGAGTTAAGATGGAAGTCTCAGCCTAATTATTTCTACTTTTGTACATGAGACACATAGAAGATTGTTTGTTTTGTGTTTAACTCTTTACCAAACGACAAAATTTTAGACTGGTCCAAATTGAAAGCACTTGCAGATGACAAAATAAACATAACTCAAAAATTGAAATTTGTTTCCAGCAGGGTAGAAAACATTGTAGGAAAAGGAGAAAATGCTGGTTACCAGCATTTTCTCCTTTTCCCACAATGTTTTCAAAAGGCTTCTATCTCAGGGTCATAAAAACCAGGGATTGTTTGGTAAAGGTTTAACAGTTTTCAACATTATATCACAGCAGCCAACGTACCTATCCATGCTTTCATGGAGTACTGTTTTTAACAATGCTTCACACAACATTCTATCTAAACCACTCGCTGCTTTCCCCAATAACCAGTCAAAACAATACTCAATGATTGGTGGTGAGAGAATTAATCCTGTGGCAGTGACTGTCATTAATCCTTTGAAAGAAATTCGCTGAGCCGGAGATCCAAGCCAGCAACCCACACTACTGACTGCTCTACCGGCCTCGTCAACACAAAAGAGAAAAGTTCAAAATATAGTTAATCTGTTGTATGCAGAATACTTACTGTAATAGAGGACTTAATTGTTACAAGCAAAGTACTTCTTTCACCTCAAGAATTTAAAAACTCTTCACTGTATGAAAGAAAATATATTTGAGCCATATTCTTGTAAATGAGGGTTTAATGCATCTCTAGGATGCACTGCACCAAGCAAGTCATCATATAATTATGGATCCATGATATCCATTTTGTCTAAAAAGCAATCAAATCATAGCATAGACTGGTCCTTTGACATGCAGAAACTTGACCAATAGCAAAATGTTTTGACCCAGGTCAGCCTGTGTGGGCTGCACAGGCCTACCTGGGTCAATACTTTAAGCAGGTGCATTAAACCCCCTTTGCCAAAGCATGGCAAGAGGTTGAATAATCTAAGGAAATAATTGTCAAACTGTATTCAAACCAAAGACTTAGTTCAGTTTGCATCACCAGAAAATCAATTTTATTATATACCAACAAATTTTCCAGCTCAAATACATGCATCACAAGCAGATCAGATAACCTACATGACAGAAAAAAAAATTGTACCTACACACTGTCAAATAAAATTTCAAATGTGGCATTATGACGTAACTTGCACACAGACTAAGCATGCACTGATTTGTAATTTGATTAGTCAAGATGTTACGCTAAAACATTCATACGCCATTCATGAAACAGAATTAACATCCTCCACAACATAAATTGTCTCATTTTGTTTACCATTTTCAAATAAAATGTAAATAATTGCAAATTTTTGTTGTTGAAATTAGCTGGTATATAATAAAAGAAAGATGATGTCATAGTACCTTTCACCGGTTCTTGTATTTGCTTCTTGCTGCGTAAGAAAATCTTAACATCACACACAACCTACAGTCTCGGGCGACGTCAACTTTTCTCATGCTGCTCGAATCAAATAAAAGCATCAGGATTTTCCTACAAGGTAATATTCTGTATATACTGCAGAGCTACATATATTAAAAAAGCTACAGATTTACCTGCAAGTCTGATAAATTTTTGACATGGGTTCCACAACATAGAGTTGAATCTAATCCATCAATGTGTAGTACTCGCACAGGCCCCACATGGTCATCTGGTAAACCCCGGCACCGAGCTTTCAAAAGTTCCGGATCATTCTTATCTTCATACAAGACTGGGAATACCTCTACACCTTCCCTTATCTTCTCATTGAGAGCGTGCTCCAAGTCTATCATCTGTTCCGATGTTAATTTTGGAATGTCAAGTTCGATGAATGAGGCTTTTTCTCCAAGGTTCCTAAAAAATAGCAATAGACTTAACCCTTTACAATACAATCCCAACTTTAACTGCCCTAGAAAAAAAAAAAAAAAAAAAAAAAACACTCAAAACATTGTGGGAAAAGGAGAAAATGCTGGTGACCAGCATTTTCTCCTTTTACCACAATGTTTTCTACTCACTGAAAAACAACTTTCATGTTTTGAGTAACATTTATTTTGTCGTCTGCAAATTCTTTTTTCAAACAAACACATGTGCATGCATCCTCTGCAGTGAACCTATGGTATAAGCCATTCCTTTCCAACAGGCTAAGCCCTGGTAATGTAGTTGAAGGCATACAGGATTTGATACACAGGGGTTGCTGGTTGGAATCCCAAGCTTGGCCAATTTCTTCCCAAAGACTGATGATAGTCTCTGCAACTGCTTTATTCCTCTCTCAGCCCTGATCATTGTTTCTATGATGACTATTTGGAAACCAGCCAGTGGCTGGGTAAGAATATTTTGCAAAGACTTGTAGTAAAAAGGAAGCCCAGGAAAGCATCAATAGGGGTGCACTAACCACTGCAATATGACTGAAATAATGTTGAAAATGGTGTTAAGCAATGAACAAACAAACAAACCTTTCCAACAGATCAATTTTGTTTATTCCATGTGCAACAGATAGTTTTTCATCCTATACAGCTCCACATATGGCTTGCAACATGCGAAAAAAAGGGGCATTTGGACATTTGCGTAAAGTGTCGTCTCGGATCAGCCTGCGCAGGCTAATCCGAGACGGCACATTACGACTACATTAGATTTTGTGCTACAGTAGACTTGTGCAAAACATAAAATTACATAAAAATGGAAAGTGCCATTTCGGATTAGCCTGCGCGGATTGCGCAGGCCGATCTGGGATGACGCTTTACGCAAATGTCCGAATGCCCCTTTTCGCCTGTTGCAAGCCATATATGAGCGATGCTCTGTCAAAAGAGGGTCTAGTGCACCTCCAAAATGCGTTTATCAAGCAAGTCATCACATGATTATGGATCTATAAAAACCATTTTGTCTAGCAACTGGCTCGATCATGAGGTAGTATGGTCCTTTGACATGTCGGACATTGACCGATAGCATTAAGTTTCTACCCAAGGCAGCCTGCCCAGAGTGACATAGGGTCAACACTTTTTCCAAAAGCATTAACCCTGGTTTTCACAGAGCATGACTCAAATCAAAATGAAAGTTGTTTAGTCCTTACATACCATGTTGTGGTAGGGCAACCATACATTCTCTCAGCTATAGCTGTTATCAAATGTTGACCTATAGAACAACAATAAATTTTGTAAGAACATTACCACAAATAGAAGACATTTTTCTTCATGCAGCAGGCCCTTTTCTTAAAAAAAAAAAAAAAACATGCATGCAAAAGGACAAATAGCTCATAGCGAGCAATATCTCTTCCTTTAGCCTCAAAGTTTTCCACATGTCATCATATTAATCATCCATATTTCAAAAGAATGTTTATAAAGTTGTCCGCTGTAAATTTGTTTCCGGAGTTAACTCTTTACCAAATGACAAATTTTTACACTTGTCAAAATTGAAAGCATTTGTAGTCGACAAAATCCAGATGACCCATGCAATTATATTATTGCATTGAGACGGAAAAAATTTCTTCAATACTAGTCATCTATGTTCTGCTTTGGCCAATCAGAAAATTAGGAATCTAGATTTTGATTTGATTGGTTTAGAAATTCTATCTCATTTAGAATTTGAACATGAATTAGAGCCTAATTCACCAACTATTTTAGCTTGGATTCCTAGTCTTTTTCTAGATTTAGAAATTACATGCAATACAAACGGATAAATAATTTAGAAATGGCCTTACTTTGAAATGTAGAAAATTTGTGAGAATTAGACGAAGAATGTTATTAGCCCTGTACCACACAGGCCCCATTTTTAACAACCTTGAAAAGGATGGCATTTGGAAATATTGTCGAAAAAGGGGAAAATGCTGGTGACAAGTATTTTCTCCTTTGCCTAAATTGTTTCCTTCCCTTCCAAACTAAAGTCCACCATTTTACCCTTTATCACACAATCCCGACTTTTAACGACCCTCAGTAAGAAAGCTTTTAAAAATATTGTGGGAAAAAGGAGAATATGCTGGTTACCAGCATTTTCTCTTTTTCCCCACAATGTTTTTTTCTCTTCCCAAATTAAATTGCACGTTTTGAGCAACATTTATTTTTTTGTCTGCAAATGCTTTCAATTTGGACCAATCTAAAATTTTGTTCTTCGGTAAAGAGTTAAACCATGTTAGATCTATCTAAAATTGCTTTTAATTTAGAAAAGCCCAAATTTTGTCGTTTGGTAAACGGTCATGTGTAGTTTGTAAATATCAGCCCAGAATGGTTGATACAATACAGGCCCTGACCTGAGTGTTGTTGCATGTTATCAAATCTTCTCTTCCAATCAACTTTCAGGGTGACTTCTGTGCCCACTGGAATTTCCTGCTTGGTGAAATTGACAGCATCTGCCCCTCGTCTTGTAATGCGTATGACTTGTATATCATTGATCTAATACAAAGAAAAATAGAGCATGATGAGATTTGTTCACATGAAAGAATGTGTGTGCTAATGTTGTTTTATGCCACTTTCAGCAGTTTTTCAGTTATGCAAACAACTTACTCATTCATGGGTTTCCTTGGTTTACCCTAGTATCATGACTCAATCAAGAAAAAAATCTAAATCATCTACCTGAAAGAAAGTTTAGAATGCCTCTATCTGACAGCTAAAGAAGATCAAGTCGTAGAGCATAAGACTAGTAAACAACAAGTCTTGGGACACTTGAAAGTGTAGGTTCAACTGCTATGGCTGGTCAAGTAAAAAATTACTAATAGTCCTCCTGATGAGATGTTAAACCTATGTCTCATGTGACGAAGCTATACACTTAGATGTTAACCCTTTACCACTCAGTCCTGACTTTTAACGACCTTGAGAAAGAAGCCTTTTGGAAACATTGTGGGAAAAGGAGAAAATGCTGGTAACCAGCATTTTCTCCTTTTCCCACAATGTTTTCTACCCTATCAAGTACAAATTTTGTCATTTTGGCCACCTTTTATTTGTCACCTGCACATGCTTTCACTTTGGACTGGTGTAAAATTTTGTCATTTGGTAAAGAGTTAAAGAACCAGGCATAGCTTAGGATAAATTTGATCCTGTATCTTGCACTAACCCCAGTAACATAACTAACAGGCTGCCTGAGGTGTTGCCTATATGGACAACCTGTGGTAACAATATATAAATGACAAGAGGGCCATGATGGCCCTGTATCGCTCCACTGGCTAATACATAAAATCCCTACAAGCCAAACATTACAATACTTGGCCAATTGGTTTTGAACATAAGACCCCTGAGACAGGACTAAAATTGGTAGCCCTAGTTCTTATGGTTCGTAACAATACGATTTCCAAAGATTTCACTATATAAGCCCATGTAAAACTTCTGACCCCTGGGGATGAATTAAATTCTACCCTAGGGCTATAATTTACGCACTCTTGGTGAAGGCCCACTAGATAAAGCTACATGCGAAATTTGGTAGCCCTAGGCTTTATGATTAAGTACAGGGAGATTTCTTAAGTTTTCTCTCTATAAGCCCATGTAAAACTTGTGACCCCCCGGGGCAGGGCCAATTTTGACCCCAGGGCTATAATTTGGGCACTCTTGGTAGAGGCCCACTAGATAAAGCCACATGCAAAATTTGGTAGCCCTAGGCCTTATGGCTAGGTACAAGGAGATTTCTAAAGTTTTCCCTATATAAGCCCATGTAAAACTTTTGACCCCCAGGGTGGGGTCAAATTTGACCCAAGGGCTATAATTTGGGCACTCTTGGTAAAAGCCCACTATATAAAGCCACATGCAAAATTTGGTAACCCTGGACCTCATGGCTAGGTACAGGAAGATTTCTAAAGTTTTCTCTATATAAGCCCATGTAAAACTTGTGACCCCCGGGGCGGGGTCAAATTTGACCCCAAGGCTATAATTTGAAGAAACTTGATAGAGGCCTACTAGATAAAGCTACATGCCAAATTTGGTAGCCCTAGGCCTTATGGTTTCAGACAAGAAGATTTTCAAAGATTTCCAATATTTTTAAGTTTTGTTGCTATGGCAACCAGAGCTTTTGAAGGAATCAAATTCTTTCAAGAAATTCTGAAGAGGACCATGGCAGGATCATTTCTGTGAAGTTTCATCAAAATTGGATGGGTAGTTTCAGAGAAGAAGATGTTTGAAATAAAAGTTAATGCACAGACGGACGGACAGACGCACGACAGACAACGGACAACGGGCCATGACATAAGCCCACTGGCCTTTGGCCAGTGGAGCTGAAAACCGATCAAGCGATGCCTTTATCTAAATTCAGACTGTCTGATGGTAATTTGGAAATAAATGGTATATATTCCAAAATGCCCAAAAAAGAAACATTGTGTTAAAAATCATACAATTTCCCTCAGCCTGACCTGCAGAAAATGTTATAGTAGATTCATACAGAAAGTCCAACTTTTTTCATCTCCGTAAAGTTTTGTATTTGCATATCATTTGAGAAGTAGCACGTTACAAATTGAGAAAATTTGATTCACATTTTTGTGTGTATTTTTCTAATTGTATCATAATCATGTTGATCATGCTTCTTGACAATAAAATTGTGCTCATTTTTTACCAAATGACAAAATTTTAGATTTGGCCAAATTGAAAGCATTTGCAGATGACAATACAAATGTGAGCCAAAATTTGAAATTTGTTCTTGGAAAAGTGAAAAAGATTGTGGTAAAAGGAGAAAATGCTGGTTACCAGCATTTTCTCACTTTTCCCACAATGCTTTCAAAAGCCTTTATCAGGAAGGCTGTTAAAACACTGAAATGTTTTGTGAAGGGATAAATGATAAAACTTTTTATCACAGAATCTCAGTAATTCTCCCTTTATATGTAGCCCTGCATATGCCATACCAGCATACTTTTTGTCTAAATTTAAAGATTAAAAGTTTCTTGTCTGATCCCTATCCTCTCAGATAACAAATACAATGTATAACTCAACTTACTGTTCCTCTGTCGTCAGGCTGAAAGACAAAAAAACCACAGCTTTTATAACTTCTGACACGTTAACTCCGACAAACCACAAAACTTTAGACTTGTCTAAATTGAAAGCATGTTGCAGACAACAAATCAAATGTGGCACCTATGATGGGATTTGTTGCATAATTAGCAGAACATATTATGGGAAAGGGAAAAAATGCTGCTAATCAGAATATTTTCCATTTTCCAGCCTTTCTCAGGCTGGCTAAAACACAAGATTGTTTGGCAAAAGGTTAATTTCGATGTTAACCCCTAAACTGCTGAAGAAATTAGACACTTCCAGTCAAAAGTAAAAACTCAAATTTTGTAATATCAAACTTCTTCTCTCTGGAAAAGAAGCAAAATCTGGGACCATATTCACAGACCATTCTTAAGAGTATTGTTAGTCTTATCTGAAAGAATTTTCTAAATTTGAAAGTAACACAACTTCTGTCTAAACCAAATGGTTCAGCCAATCAGAATTTGTGTTACTTTTGAAATCTAGAATAAGAACTTGAATAAAAGTAGTAAACGCCACAGAACAGACAAAAGTTGTGTTTCTACAGTACTGTAATGTGTTCATCTTTAACCCTTTACCATATAGTCTCGACTTTTAACGACCCTGAAAGAGAAGGCTTTTGAAAACGTTGTGGGAAAAGGAGAAAATGCTGGTAACCAGCATTTTCTCCTTTTCCCACAATGTTTTCTAACCTTTCAGAAACAAAATATTTGAGCCACATTTAATTTGTCATCTGCAAATGCTTTCAATTTGGATCAGTCTAAAATATTGCCGTGTGGTGAAGAGTTAACTCTTTAACAAACAACTAAATTTTGACATGTCTAAATTGGAATTATTTGCAGAGGAAAATTAAATGTGGCTAAAATGACAGAATTTGTGTTTGATGGGGTTGAAAATATGGCATGAAAAGGAGAAAAATGCTGGTAACCTTTTCTTACAATGTTTTTAAAAGTCTTTTCCCACATGGTCTTAATAACACACTGTAACAGTATTGTTGGGTTAAGGTTCAAAGTATAAGCTATAAAGACTTCCACTCTTTACCGTTGCAGACTCTTTACCAAACAACAAAATTATAGACTGGTCCAAATTGAAAGCATTTGCAGACAACAAAATAAATATGACTGAAAAATTGAAATTTGATTTTGGAATGGTAGAAAACATTGTGGTAAGAGGAGAAAATGCTGGTTACCAGCATTTTCTCCTTTTCCCACAATGTTTTCAAGAGGCTTCTTTCTTAGGGTAGTTAAAAGTCGGGATTGTGTGGTAAAGAGTTAACTGGCACTGTCAGAAGGGACCTAACCAAAGGTGTTGTGAGAAAACTGCTCTTCCAGGGAAGAACAACACAGACAGTGGGTACCAACATATGGCTGCTTTTTTCCAGTAAAAGCTCTATGTTTGCAAAAGGGGCATAAGTATAAAAACTATTGTAAGGGTCATTTGCCCTTCTGGTACGTCTTTGATGCTTAACTCTTTAAGAAACGACAAAATTTTAGACTTGTCCAAATTGAAAGCATTTGCAGACGACAAATTAGAGACGACTCAAATGGTGGAATTTGTCCTTGATAGAGTAGAAAACAATGTGGGAAAAGGTTAAAATGCTGGTTACCAGCATTTTCTCCTTTTCCCACACTGTTTTCAAAAGGCTTCTTTCCAAGGGTCATTAAAACCCGGGATTGTTTGGTAAAGGGTTAATGCATAGGCCACTGAAGTGCAATTGTCCATCAAGGAATGACAAAATTTTCATCATTCAATCATGGAACACCGTTACTCAAAATACTGGTAGTTGGCTCACTGCCTCTATTATCATATTATATGATATAGAGGTGATGCCCAATGCAAATTTTGGTGATTCATGAAAGACCAATGTACGGTAGCTTCAAAGGCCTGTGCTTTAAAGCCCAGTAAAGGCCAACATATCAAAGCAGGTGTTACAATACATTTAAATTTAAATCATACCATTAAAAGTATGGAAAATATTGTGGAGAGGACAGTCTGTTATCGTGTGGTCGAGCCATGTGTTAGTCGCTGGCAGAAAAAAGGATTTTAAAATCAGGCAAAAAGTAAACAAAAGACACAGCTAGATGACAGATTGTCATCTTCACAATAGTTTCCATACTTTTAAATGGTATGATATAAATTTAAATGCATCTAAACACCTCTTTGTTTACTTTTAGGTTTTACTGTTACTTTAATGTTAACATCTAGCACCAGTTTGAAGTAAACATCTTTGGGGATATCAGAAGACGTCCATTTTTTCCCACCACAAAGATGACACAATAAAATCACAGGGCTTTGCCAATACCTAGAACTTTTCTTTAACCCTTTCCCACACAATAAAATTTTAGACTTTGTCAAATTCAAAACATCTGCAGGCAACAGATTCAAAATTTGTACAATAGAACTTAACCTCTCTGATAGAGAAGAAAACATTGTGGGAAAAGCAAAAAATGCTGGTTACCAGCATTTTCTCCTTTTCCCACAATGTTTTCAAAAGCCTTCTTTCCAAGGGTAGTGAAAACCCGGGATCGTTTGGTAAATGGTTAACAAAAGTTCAACTAAAAATAAAACCAATCAAAGCCTTACTTGTCCACCTCCTTCTGGAAACAATACGGTATCTTCCAGCAAGATCTCATAACCATAGATCTCAACTTTCTTTCCATTTTCCAACACTTTCAGCTTTGCAGGTTCACAACTTTTCACTGTAGTTCTAAGCTTAAAAATCCAGAAACGAAGACTGAGCTCCTCACTCTTTATCAAACGACAAAACTTTGGACTAGTCCAAATTCAAAGCATTTGCAGATGACAATTTAAATGGGGCTCAAATGATGGATTTTGGAATTTGTAGGACACATAATTGGAAAAAGAGTAAATGCTGGTTACAAGCATTTTCGCATTTTCCGACTATGCTTTCAAAAAACTTTTCTGTTAAAATCATTAAAACTTGGGATTGTGTGGTGAAGAGTTAGCTTTTTACTAACTGATAAAATTATAGACTAATCCAGCTGAAAGCATTTGCAGATTATAAAGGGAATTTGGCACAAATGAGGAAACTGGTCTATAAAAGGGAAATAAAACATTGTGAGAAAGGGATAAAATGCTGCTAACCAGCATTTTCTCCTTTTCCCTCAACTTTTTTTAATAACATTTCTTAAAATCTTTTTCCACAGGATTTTTAAAACATGGGATTGTGTGGTAAAGTGTAAACCCTATACCAAACATTCCTGTGTTTTGATGTCCTTCAGTGAGGAAGAAGACTTTACCTAACACTTATGAAATTTTCTTTACCAGGGTTCCCTCTGGCTACTTTTTTTCTTACGCCATCACTTTCGCCAAATGAGAAAAGTTTGCACCAGATTGAAATAAATGGAGCCAGTTGGTGCCCATTTTAAAACGAACGTATAGTATGTCGGGCATAATCAAGAATTGGTCAATGAATTATCATTGCATGGTTGTGTCATGAGTAATTATATAAACAAGAAAACATCGGTTTTCAACAGATTTCATATCTATGTTTACTGTGTGAATATATTCCAAAAATTAATTTTGTTAACAAAAAAAAAATCATTATGTATTAAGTTTAAGTGGATCTATCCTTAATAATTGTAAAAACCACTGTGACAAAAGAAGAGCTAGGTCATTGATAGCCATTTCTCCTATTGTAACAAAGTTTTAAAGAGATACTTTTTTGAAACAGATAGAAGTTTAAATGGTACAAACCAAACAACTAGTACAAACCAAACAACAACAAAATCAATATGTAAAAAACTTGTGACAAAAGTACAAATTGCTCATTTTGAGAAATTTCTAAATCTGTAACAATTTTTTCATGATGGAACTATTTACATTTTGAAACATACAGAAGTTAAAATGTTAAAAACAAAACAAGTTTCCTGAAAAGTGGACGATTAATGCAGGAAAAACATAGAAAATTTCGAGGATGACGATAATATAAGCATCCGGGTTTTAGTCAGTGCAGACGCAGTTGGCATTCGGACACCCGCTTTATATTAATACAGAATCTATCGATTTCACCGGTGATTATGATTCATTTTGACATTTAAAAACAATCAAGATTTAAATGAGACACTGGTCTTCGATACTTTCACTTTCTTACAGTTTTCCCAAGTTAATTGACAAGTTTCGTCTAGCTGTAAGTTTACGTTATCAGATGTGTATGTATATTCGGATAGTCAGGTGTAAATGACATTGATTTGTAAAGTAATTTGGATTACGTCTATGCCTCAGTTTATTCCTGCTGATTTATTTCATTTTTATCGATGGATGGCGGTCATGCATGTACGCATTGCGGTGCAGGGGACCAGTATTAAAATGTTTGGCATCCCGATATGAGAAATATCGGCGCAAGTCATTTTCGCCAATCGGCATGTTCTTGCACCACATTTAAAAATCTATCGCAAATGGCGCCGAATGCGAAGCCCAGCAGGAACCCTGTTTACAAAGCATACCTCCAATAAAAAGGAAATTTAAGTAGGGTCCTTATAAATCTATAACCCAAGAGCACTGTCAGTCTTAATGTAAGTGTAAACCTAACTTCGTTGGAAGGGTAGCTCCTTTCATTTTTGTGATTGTCTCTCGACTACAAAGCAGGACACAATCATACAAATAATATCGGAGCCACCTTCCAAATAATGGGTAGGTGCAAACCAGAAAGCATTGCCCATGTCTTTAACATGTGTATATCCAGTGTTGTGCTTTACACTTGTAACTTGCATAAATAAGTAACGCTTTATATGCAACTGAGGAAAAGACGTAAGTTGGTATGAGTAAATGCCATTTTACACCACTTTCAACAATTTTTCTCCATATCATGACAAATCACTTATTCATGTGTGGCCTAGGTATCACCATAATAAAGGTCAGGGCTCTGAAGTGTTTTACACAGCATCTGAGCGAGAATCAAACAACACACTGCCAGATTTATAAATCCTAAACCTTCACCGAGTCGCATAGGACCTAGTTGGTAGAAAGTGTTGGAGTAGGCAGGCAACAGATTATATAGTTTTCTGTACTGCAGAATTTCTTTTACAATGTCAGATCCTCAAGCTCTTGGCTGCATTAAATACTCCTGTGGCAAGATCACCAAACTCTTAATATAGTTCTTTTATTAGCCATGGGAATTTCAAATAACTGTGTTCAACATACTTGTCTAAAGGTATTAATGAAGCTTAAACCCCTGTCACACCAGGGTGACAATCCCATGGCAAGGTTCAAATTTAACGGTCGCAAACTCGCAAAATGCAAGCTGAAATGAAAAAATGCGAGTGCCAAATTCTAGCACTCGAAATAATTTGTGAGTGCGCCGGAAAATGGGTAAACGTACCGCTTAAAAATCTGAATTAATCCATAAATGCGATCGTTTTTCGTGTACACTGAATTGCCGTATGCGGTGTAGAACTATCCTTTGAGAGTATCACCGACCACGTGACCGGTATTCGTAGAGACGCTTTTTGCGATATTGTAAATACATGTATCCGATATTTAAAGCGCGTAGATGATTCTGACGTTGTTTATACGTCTGCATTGCCTCGCTGAGAGTATGGAGCGGAAAATATCCAGTTTTTTCGGCAATAGGCCGGATTCCGTGACATCGCCGGAATATTTAATATAAATTAATGATCAAACAGTTTGTCCAAACAAAGGATATTTCTTTGCCATGCAGAATGAGTAGAGTCTGAGCTATAATATTGTATGAGCAAACAGAGGAGACCCACTCAACAATATTTAGACTCTCCCAAATTGAAAGCGTCTGCATTTGGTACAAAGGAAAGTTAATTCTCTAATAATGTAGAAAACATTGTGGGAAATGGAGAAATTGCTCATTATGAGCAATTTCTCCTTTTGCCACAATGTTTTCATAAGTTTCTCATCTCAGAGTCGTTAAAACACGGGACTGAGTGGCAATGGGTTAAAATATTGCTAGTACAAAATTGATTTTGGCTAGTAGAAAAAATGGTCACTAGCAAATTTTTGCTAGTTGAAAAAAAAGTTAAATTTGACCCCTGCATGGCATCCAAGAAAAAAATGCAGAATGCCGAGGTGCACGCAGTACGATCGTAAGCATCACTACAGCAATGCATTGGTATCACCAGTACACACGCTGAGATCTTCTAGAATGCCGAGCAACAGCAGGCACTTTGAGCATGCACAAAACAAATGCCACCGCTTAAAGTTCTGATAAGAGCACAGTGGGATCACCATGGGTTGTCCTAGCAGGTCAGTAAGATCTCCTATAACACCACGGGAGCTTTGTCGGCAAGTACAGAGTGTTAAATAAACATGTTATCCCAAAATTGATTTAAATACATATTTTATTATATGACTTTCTATAAACTACTACAACATAGAGGATAGAAGTAATGCAATGCAGCTGGGGGTGGGTTTATATACTCGCTCTCTCTAGCTGGTACACACATACATACTCTTACTCATGTCACACAGGGGTCACAGCTCGAACTCTCTCATTGTCAGTGCTGCATCTCTACTGCACTTATACGGCACATCAACAGCACTTACACAGTGTTATTTATTTTACTGCCCTCTTACTACGACTGTTCTAAACTAACATGGAGATTGTTGTGCTTCAAAGGCCCTTCTAACACATCAACCAGTCTTCGCATGAGAAAACAGAACATATATTAGACAAAGTAGACAAATTAACATTCATTTCACTATGACTTATGTGCGCCAGCAAGCTGAGCTACTGCTGGTTGCTCAGGTAATAGTGGTTGACTAGCTTCTATTTGAGGGTTGTCCTGCTTTTCCCCCTTTCTTTTTGGGGGCAAAGTTTTGTTCTTTATTGACTTTTTGCAGTTTAGCGTGACAAGGCTTTAAGTAAATATATGAAAAGAATGGGAATCTCAAGAAATCACGTCCGGTCCGGTATTCATACACATCCGGTCCACCTCTGTGAATTCATCTACCTTCAAGCACGCTGTGCATATGGATATTGCATTCTGTGGTTTTTTTTACCTCCTGCAAGTAGCTGTTTCTTTGGCAAGCTAGAGCCATGCTAGATTGTCTGTGGTTATTTCTTTAACTTGTGTAACCCTCTTCAAATTATTCTCCCGAATTCGCTTTGAACTTGTAATCCGAAAGAGTAGCTACTTTCTGTTTCGATGATTTTATTCAACAACAACAACACAAATCGGATGACGTAATTCGTAGACTAGAAATTAGTGTTAATCTTAATATGTCCTGAGTATCCTAAAACATTTCTATAGGCCTTTACGGAAACTCGGTTACTTCCCTTCGAAGATTATCTCCCTTGTGGAAATCCCCATTTCCGGGGACTACGATCATAACAATCATAGTGGCTCGGCATGTGATGATTGTGCTACTCTTTGTACTTAAAGGGAACATTTCGATAAAAAATCCAATTATCTGTATATAAATATGTATATGCAGATATTCGGATCTTATTTTTTTTTTATCGAAATGTTGTCTTTAAACACAAATTATCATGTGCCGAGTCCCTTTGATAACAATGGCCGAACAAAAAAAAAAAATCATTCGTGATTTTCGTCATACATTTAACTTTCCAAAATCGCAATACCTCGCTCCTAAAAATTATTACTCGGGAGATAAGTAATATGTCTGACCTGCTGCTCTGTATCGCACACTGTTGGCAAACGTAACGGATTAATTTTTTTCAATTAATTTCTGTTGAATTTCTCGGACATTGGTGAAAAAGACACCTAAACTTGTTGCAGTTAAGATAACGTCATTTATATGCTAAAAAATCTGCAGTGCTGGTAGTTGCATCAACTATCACTTTCGAAAGACAAAAAATGTTAGGCCGATGATATTTACCCGACAGTCGTGTACACACTGAAGAAAATTCATACTGCGAGGCCGACTGTCGTGTACTCAATGAAGGAAAACTCGTTGGGTGCCCGACGGTCGTGCCCAGACTGATGAAATTTCGTCTTGGGGGCACGATTACGTGCCCGCTATTTCCGATTTCTTCATTCAGTACACGACGCGGTCGTGTACGCACTGAAGAATTGGACTCTTACGTACACGTGTAAATGGGTTGGGCCAAAACGCAGACTCTTACGTGAATCGGCACGGCGTAGACAGTCTCACTGGAGCACACGGCAGTAGTCATTTATACAGCGTGTTACAGAACAAATGCACAAGCGTAGCTGGCATCCTTTTTATACGTCGGAAGGCTCGTATTACCTTATACTGTACACCCGGTCGTCCGTTTGGAATTTCTTGTGTGCGCAACTCCTCCTATACAGTTTCAATCGGAATTAGATCTATTTGAAATTTGCCACAATGGTATCCAGTCGTTTCGGGACCCAGTCATTTCTACACAGTCAGTTCGAAACTTTTTGGTTGTATCGACCCATATTTTGGCCAATTCGACACACATTTTTTTTTTGTTTTGGCAACAAATGGTCATCTTGATACATACAGCGGTGGAATTCTATTTGCGGATATTGGTAATTGAAGAAGATAGAAATGTGTTATTATGTGTTCTAAGAACAGAATCTCTATGTACTTTTATGTTTTTTCTTGTTGCTTGAATAAATTCTAATTATGAAACAAAACGTCTGTTATTTGGAATTAATTATTTCTTTTGATTTGTTTGAATTTCATAATTGTATTTCGCAAATTATACCCACTGATAGATTGTTTGCTTCAATTTGTATACCGTTGTCAACAGTTTCTTTAAAAAATGTAATTTATTTAAAAACAGTTAAAAATTACTGCTAATTCATTTGAGTAGGCCTACATGTATTCAAAGAGTTATCTAGATAGGGGTGTCCCAAAAAGTATTTAAAGCAGATGCAATTGAAATTCAGCTACATATACTATATGTGCTGTTGGAAATAACTATATAGACTACTTAAATTTGCAGTGACAAGAATATGTTAATAGTTGTTTTGTGTGTGTTTGTTTTTGGAGTTTAATGAATAATTTGGAGTTTTTAAAGGAAGTAGGGGTGTGGTCGGGAGGAGAAAACAGGCGGTTTCGTGCCATACATGTATGAGATGGCAGCATCCAACATGTGACACAGGTCGATCAAAAATTACTTTATATAATTTTTTATTTTTTCCCTCCACTGAAATAAACTACAGAAATCAATATCTGACTACACGAACCATACCGTCCGATCTTTCATCTACTGTACAATTAATCTCCCTTACCCTTTACCACACAATCCCAAGTTGTAATGACCTTCAGTTACAAGCCTTTTGTACATATTGTAAAAAAAACCCACATACATTTTATCCTTTTCACACAATGATTTTAACCATATGATCAAAGAAAAACTCCATCACATTGAGTCACATTGAATTTGTTGCCTGCAAATGATTTCAAGTAGTACACGCACACGTCGTCAAATGTTGTGATCGAGTCAGAATTCTTGTCCTTTGGTGTGTACTCTTAGACAATCAACCGCCTTCATAGTTTCAGTGGAAAAGCTTGGCTTACCATTAATTGTACTTATCGAGTTTACCCCGTATCCCGCTAAATAAATGATATGTAAATTCAAAACCAAAGGTAAAATCCTAACGTTTGATATTTCAAAGGTATTTTTGGGGAAAAGATATTTCTCTATCGGTAAAAGTGAATCCTCACGTTTGTGCAGTCCGACCTTCATTTACATGAAAAAGTGTCAAACTGACTGGGTGTAGAAATGACCGGGTGCCGAAACGACTGGATACCTTTGTGACAAATTTCAAATAGATCTAATTCCGATGGAAAATGTAGGAGGAGTTGCGCACATAAGAAATTGCAAACAGACGGACGACCGGGTGTACAGTATAAGGTAACACGAGCTTTCTGGCATATAAAAAGGATGCCAGCTACGCTTGGCGGAGCACTGGTAAAAGGATGACTAGAAAGGCATGGACAGGTGCACTGGTGCAGCAAACATGGATACAGAAAGTAGAACATTGATAAACACAACAGTTAAACTGTCTAGGAAAGCACTGATCGGTTGTCGAAACGACCAAGTTTTGCAAAAAAAAAAAAATTCTCCTGCGGTCGAAGCGACCTAAAAGTGTCAAAATTAACGGGTGTCGAAATGACCGGTAGTCGAAATGACTCATTCACCACAATGAATCTTTATGATGTCTAGTTGTGTATGTGACTCTCAAAATTTGGGTCGCTGTTTGCGTTCTAAAATTATCTGCACTTGATTTCTGAAATAGCCAACTTTTCACTTTGAATTTTTGTTCAAGCCGTAACTTCCAAGCAGTTAAAGGTATCAACTAGACACTACATGTATATACTCTGATAGAAAAAAATATGGAAAAGGTGCGGTGCATATGAACCATAACTCTACTACTCTTTTTTGAGTTATTGCCCTTTGTTAATTTTATGTTTGAATGCCCAGGCCACAACTTACTAACTAAAAAAGCTATTAATTATTAATAGATTACCTTTGAAAGCTTAGTAATGGTGAAAATTCCTAACACATCATCCACCACGCCACTCTCAGAACTATCAGTCCTTTGATTTTGATAGCTTGGAAGTTATGGCCTGAACAGAAATTCAAGTGAAAAGTTGGCTATTTCAGAAGTCAAGGGTAGATAATTTCAGAATACAAACAGCGATCCAAATTTTGAGTCACATGCACAACTAGACATCATGGGGATTCATTGTGGCAAGTTTGAAGTAGATTTAATCCAGTTGGGAATTGTAGGAGGAGTTGCGCACACAAATAATTGCTAACAGACGGACGGACGACCGGGTGTATAACATAATACGACCCTTCGGGCATGACACCCTGTATAGATGACTATTGCTCCACTGAGACGGTTTACGCCGTGCCGGTTCACATACCAGTCTGCGTTTTGGTCCAACCCATTAACACGTGTACGTAAGATCCCGTTTCTTCAGTGCGTACACGACCGCGTCGTGTACTGAATGAAGAAATCGGAAATAGCGGGCACGTAATCGTGCCCCCAAGACGAAATTTCATCAGTCCGGGCACGACCGTCGGGCACCCAACGAGTTTTCCTTCATTGAGTACACGACTGTCGGGCACCCATGAAGGTTTCCTTCATTGAGTACACGACAGTCGTCCTCGCAATATGAAATTTCTTCAGTGCGTACACGACGGTCGGGTAAATAGTCACTTTCAAAATGTTATTACTGACCAAAACAAAGCCCCGCGATAGAAATAACAGATTTTTTTGCAGACTGCCTTGGTTTTACCGTGGATCATGAAATATGCTTATCACTGGTTTTACAGGACAAGGAATTAAAAAAAAAAACAATTAATTCCGACATGCAGTTAAAACAGTGACATATGAGAACAGAATGTGCTCGGACAGGAAACGTACGTCATTAGGCGTCGAATTTAGTATGGACTTACCCTCTGTAACATTTTTTTAATAATTCCAAATCCTATTTGTACAAATGATCAACATACGGTTGAATAGGAACGAGACTTTAATATGACACGTTTGTGTTAATCTGCGCCTAACATGTGTGTCGAAACGCTTCTGTAGGTCACCCACTTTGTCCGTGAAATACCGAGATCAAAGAACACCCAGCTAACCCTTTACCAACTTCTCAACGAAAGCAGTTACAGCACATACTTCGCCACTCATAATGAAGCTGGAATTGCCTTTTTTTGAAGGAGGAATGGAAGGTTTGAAATTTGAATTGACCTTGTTATAAAAGTCATCTACTTGGTAGTTCAAGCAGGAGGATGACAAAAAAGCATTTTGACATTTTTTTTTGGGGGTGGGGGTGGGGGGGGTGGATTTTTTTAATAAATTCAAACTATATGGGGTTTCAGATTTAAATCAACGGACTATCCATTTCTCTTGTTTAGACTACAAAATATTATCGCTTTCAACATTTTATATAAATAAATCTCAACCAATGACCCCAGTGTTTCAAACCATGTACGTTACCGACTTTGCTACCGGGTTCGGCAAACGGCAGAACTTTGGACTAGTCCAAATCCAAAGCATTTGAAGCTGACAGGTTAAACGTGGGTCAAATGGTTAAAATTGCCTTTGAAAAGGTGGAAAATATTGCGGGGAATGAGAAAATGCTGCTTACAAGTATTTCCTGCTTTTCAAATATTTTTCAAGACGCGTTCTTTCCTAGGGTCGTTAAAACTCCGGATTGTTTGGTTGGTAGAAGGGTAATAACATTCGGCACACCTCGGGTGATGGGAGCCATCATATCCCTCGGCTGTAACTGGTGGATTGATATGCACCAGATCGGTAAATACCCGGAAATACGCCGGTTAACCGTTCTGAAAATTGTAAGGCTCCTCTTAAAAAAGAAAACTTGAGTTTCAATTTTCTATCGAAACCTTTCAAACTATATTTCAGTTCAGTTGACAAACAGTTCGTACATTCATTATTTAACGTGGTTTATCAATTTCGATTGAAATTTTTACCGACAGATAAACAGATGTGAATAACTTCATCGAGGTTGCTTATGTCGTTGCTAAACGACTGTCTGTGGCGCGCTATATATAGAATCACGTGATTCTCATTTCAAAATGGAAATCTCCTTGATACGGACGAGGTTAGATGTAGGTACGGAATCGGCCGAGTTGTGACGAGTGGGGTAATACGTGTCTCTAAAGAGGAAGGAACAGTCCATTTACCGAAATTACAGCACTACATGCATACCTTGAATTGTCAAGAAAATCCTGATCTCAAAAAATTGTCATGTTCCGTCAGACAAATATCATAACTATTAGTATAGATCATGAACATAACAAATGTAGCTTTAGTTCAAATTTTAAATTTTCCAGTCTCCCTTCACAAAATACTTGTATTCATTCCATCATCTTTTTGAGTTAAAAAGACATACGTCAAAATTATTCTTCATTTAGATGTGTGAAGGGTTAATTCGGTGTGTTCCTTTGATCTCGGTATCACACTGCCGGGTGGGCGATCGAAGAGCTGTGATGTACAAATTAACGCGCACGTGTCACATTAACCCTTTACCAAACGACAAAATTTTAAACTAGTGCATACCGAATGCATTTACCAACAATGATGTAATGTTACTCGAATTATGGATTTTTTTCCTTTGAAAAGGTAGAACATTGTGGGAAAGGGAGAACAGTTTGTTCATGTGCTTTTTTTTTTTAACCCTTATGATTCCGAAAGCCTCTTCCTCGGGGTCGTTAAGACTCGGGGATTGTTTGGTAAAGGAATAAACAGACTGTTCTTAACTGTTTTTGATCTCAATTCACCGTTATGTTGTTCATTTGTGGATAGATTTGGAATTTAACACAAGTTACAGAGGTAAGTTCATTCTTAGTCTCTACTTCCATATATTGCTTCCGTGCTTGTGTAGTCCTCGGAAGTAGATATTGCGCTTGTGCGCATGCGTAATCGGAGAGTACTCAAGGGGAGGCTACTTAGTTTCCGGAAAGGCCTATAGTATAACGTAACATCTCCCCCTCCTTTCAGAAAATAAGACAAAATATATATGATATATATATGCATTTTTGAAGTTTCACGGTTTTAAGCGTAATGGCTATGAACTGTGCTACTCAGTAATGCATATACATTAATGAAACTGAGTCCAGGGAACATAGTTGGGTATTTGTATTTTGAAAAGCTATTAAGCTGTTGACTGTCAATGCAATTAATAATACAGGCCTGCAACGAATATATGCTTTACTTAAGCACTTGAATTTTGATTAAACTGAACTTTGTTATTTAACTACAGAACTAACTAAACTAGTCAATGTTTAAACAAAATCTTCATATCTTCTTGATGGTTTTGTCTTGTTCTTGTGGCCTTTCTCTGTATAGTTGGTGTAGTTGTCTGTGGTTGTTGACTTGGTTTCGATCCATCCTGAATTCCGTTTTCAAACTGCTTATTATTGACAACTTTTGATTTTTCACTTGATACACATTTTTCTTGACCACCTAACTCAAATGGATTTACACTAAATTGACCTTGACTGAATGACTTTTCACTTTTTTTTTTCATTTTTATTAGATCTAAATGATTTTTCACCACTTTTTTCACTGATTTCACTTTCAGCACTCGATTCACCGTTGGATGCTTCTTGGATAGACTCTGTTGTAGATCTGATGCATTTTCTGTTCCGCCGATATAGCTGACCGTCGACATCTACGATGTATGATCTTTATGAATGCTGTTCTACGCAGGTACCGAGACGCCATTTTTTTTTTTATCCCCATCTGTTGGTAGAGGTGCCATACGCACTGGTTGTCCAATCTTCAATGCTGGTAAATATTTCGCTGATTTGTCGTATTGATGAGATTTTTACATTACCAGGACTTACAGGTTCAGCTGATACTGGTCGTTTATTGTAGCATTACTGTAAATCTATATGAGCCATGCTCTGACAAAAGGGGGCTTTATTCATCTCCGTGATCCGTGGCACCGAGCAAGCCATCACATACTTATGGATCCATAAAATTCAATTTTTCTAACAACTAACTTAATCACTAGATAGACTGGTCCTTGGGCATGCAGATAATTGACAAATGGCGAAAAGTTTTGGCCCAGGTCAGCCTTGACGGACTGCGCAGGCTGACCTGGGTTGATACTTTTCGCAACTGCATTAAGCTCCCTTTTCACATGGCATAGCTCATATATTTTTGCAAATCAAAAGTAAGTTACCCCCTCTATTTTCCCACAACATACAGGGCTTAATTCCTTCGTGTTGCTGGTTTGATTCTGAGCTTAAGATATATTCTTTCAGAGAACAGATGATAGTGACTGTGACAAGATTTGTACTCTCACTACAAAACGCTTTTTATATGGTGTGAATATGGAAAAGAAGTCAGTAGCTTGGAAAAATTTTATTGTGCAAAGCAATGGTAAAGAAACTCCAGAAATCTGTGGACAAGTAAACAGGCCAATGTGATATGACTGAAATAAATTTGGAAACAGCATATAACTACAAACAAACCTTTCCCCACTTTTAAAAGTCTTATCCTAAAGGCTCTTTAACTCTTTTACTACACAACAAAATCATAGATTTGTCCAAAATTGAAAGCATTTGCAGATGAGAATTTAGATGTGGCTCAAATGATGAAATCTATTTTTGATAGTGTAAAAAACATTTTTTCCCTTTTCCCACATTGTTTTCAGAAAGGCTTCTTGCTCAGGTTCTGTAAAACTTTGGGTTGTGCGGTATAGGCTTAGAACGCTGGATTATTTAGAAAAGGGTTGAAATTAACTGCATATGGAAAATCAATTGGTTAATCAAACTTGAAGATGTATCTGAGATATGCAATAAGCTGTAAGTTTGATTGATTGAATGGTGTTTTAACCCTTTAACAAACAGTCCCGGGTTTTAACGACCTTGGGGAAGAATCCTTTTGAAAATATTGTGGGAAAAGGAGAAAATGCTGGTAACCAGCATTTTCTTCTTTTCCAACAATGTTTTCTACTCTATCAAACAAGAATTTAAACATTTGTGCAACATTTAATTTTTCGTCTGCAATTGCTTTCAATTTGGACAAGGCTAAAATTTTGTCATCTGGTAAAGAGTTAAGCCACTTTTAATATTATTTCAGACATATCATAGCAACAGCTCACACACCTCATGCACTAAGCTAGAGTTTTAAAGTGTCTTGCCCAAGGACATACAACATGTAACCCAGTGCTTCCAGTGCTTAACCCTTTACCACACAATCCCAACTTTTAACGACCCTTAGAAAGAAAGCTTTTGAAAACACCGTGGAAAAAGTAGAAAATGCTGGTTACCAGCATTTTCACCTTTTCTCACAATGTTTTCTACCATCCCAAATCGATTTTCAATTTTTGATTCATATTTATTTTGTTGTCTGCAAATGCTTTCAATTTGGACTAGTCCAAAATTTTGTCATCTGGTAGAGTTAATGAGCAATGCTGTACTGTATTCACTATTGCACATATTACTTCTAACTTCTACAGACCACATTTGGTGGCTTGCAATAGACCATCTCTGAAAACATTTTGACAGACAGATAATTGTGTGCAGTTCTCCTTTAACAAAATGTTGTGTCAAGTATTCTTGCATGAACTCTTTGCCAGGAGATAAAATTTCAGACTTATCCAAATTGCAAACATTTGCAGACAACAAAACTAATGTGGCATGAATTGTGAGATTTGTCTTTGAAAAAGTAGACTATAATGTGGTAAAAGAGAAACTGCTGGTAACCAACAATTTCTTAACCCTTTACCACACAGTCCTGAGTTTTAACAACCCTTACAAAGACAGCTTTTGAAAGCATTGTGGGGAATGGTGAAAATACTGGTAACCAGCATTTTCTCCTTTTCCCACAATGTTTTCTTCCAGTCAGAGACAAAATCATTATTTAAGCCATATTTTAATTTGTTGTCTCCAAATACTGGATGGGTCTGAAGCTTTGTATCATGGTACAGAATGAAAAGCTTTTTAGGTAAAGGGTTGATTGATTGTATGGTGTTTAATACTGCTTTCAAAACCTGTTATATCATGGTGACAGCTCACATATCCATGTATGTCCTTTATTTCACCCATACTGTGCTAGGGCTCTGAAGTGTCTTGCCCAAGCAAACTCCTTTGAAAGTAAAGGGTTAAAACCAACTCAATTCACCCATATATTGCAAGGCTGTTTTTTTAGTTGTCTGCTGCAATATATAGTTCAGGGAGTAATGTGTTAAATCTAAAACTCTTTACCAGATGACAAATTTTCAGACCTGTCAAAATTGAAAGCAACTGCAGACAACAAATACCGGTAATGTGAACATGAAGCAGATTTCCATGTTTTAAATGGTAGAAAATATTGTGTGAAAAAGAGAAAATGCTGGGAAGTAGCATTTTCTCCTTTTTCAACTACGTTTTCAGAGGACATCTTCCTAAAGGTCATTAAAACACGAAACTGTGTGGTAAAAGTATTAAATAGTTCAATTTCTTTTCAAATGAGTTGGATATTATGTGAGAAATATAGTGGTAATCAGCATTTTCTCCTTTTCTCTCACTGTTTTCAAAGGATTGTCTTTCGCAGGGTTGTTAAAACACAGATTTATTTGGTTCAGGGTTAAATATCTAAATCATGATTAAGTTTGAAGAACTAATTGATAAACTTTTACAAACACAAGCATGTTTTTCTGTGGTAGTTTTTTTTTAATAGAAAATTAAAATACAACATTCAATTTTACATTATCAATAATGATTTTAAGTTACACACTACTGCAAAAACAAACACAAGAATAAGCAATTATTACAATACATGTAACATAATATTTTCATTATAAAAAAACTTCATGTAATTAACCCTTTATCACACAATCCCAACTTTAAATGACCCTGAGAAACAAAGCTTTTGAAAACATTGAGAGAAAAGGTGAAAATGCTGGTAACCAGCATTTTCACCTTTTCCCGCAATGTTTTCTACCTCTACCAAGACGAATATCAGCATTTGAGCCAAATTTTGTTAGTTGTTTGCAAGTGCTTTCAATTTGGACTATTCTAAAATTTTGTCATGAGGTAAAGAGTTAATCTAATAGTACTTCCAAGTAGCACTTTGAGGAGAAATAATAGTACACATAGTGTGGTACACAATCAGACTATCATACTGATTGTGCAGTCTGATCGTAAATCAACAAAGTTCTATATACTTTGCACTTATCTACGTCAAGTTCAACTTGTTTCGTGAATCGGTGGCCATTTTGAATATAGAATTTCTACTTTTTCTTCTGCTCAGGATCCGTATTCATCCGCCATCTTTACCAAACAACAAAATTTAAGACTGGTCCAAATTCAAAGCATTTGCAGACGACAAAATAAACATGGCTCAAAAAATGAAATTTGTTTGGGGAAGTGTAGAAAACATTGTGGAAAAAGGAGAAAATGCTGGTTACCAGCATTTTCTCCTTTTCCCACAATGTTTTCAAAAGGCTTTTTCCTCAGGGTCGTTAAAACTTGGGATTGTGTGGTAAAGAGTTAAAAATATTCTTAGTCATATTCTCAAAAAATTTCTAAATTTGAAAGTAACACAACTTCTGATTGACTTAACCAAATGATTTAGAAGATCAGAAGTTGTGTTACTTTCTAGATCAAGAAATAGACTAAGAATGTTCCTTTGAATGGATTGTGAATTCATGAGCCATGCTCTGGCAAAAGGGGACTTAGTGCACTATACCAAGCAAGTCATCACAAAATTAGGGATCCATAGAATCCCTTTAGTCAAACGATTCTCTGAATTCTTCGACATTTGTGAAATCGCCCCACAGTGAAAAGTTTCAGCTCAGGTTAGTCTATGTGGACTGCACAGGCTGACCTGGGTTGATACTTTAACCTTTTACCAGATGCCAAAATTTTTGCCTTGTCCAATTTGAAAGTGTTTGCAGACAACAATTTCAATGTAACTCAAATGGTGCAATTATCCTTTGATAGAGTAGAAAACATTGAGGGAAAAGGTGAAAATGCTGGTTACCAGCATTTTCTCCTTTTCCCTCAAAGTTTTCAAAAGCCTTCTTTCCCAGGGTCGTCGAAAGTCGGCATTGTGTGGTAAAGGGTTAAGCAGATGCATTTAGCCCCCTTTACAGAGCACAGCTCCTATCTTGGAGCTTAATTTCCATCTCCATGGGGGAAATAAGAGAGACTCGGTAGATGTATGTACTTATGTAATCTGCTGATTTATGTCAAGTTTATGCTGGTGACCAGCATTTACTCCTTTTCCCACAATGTTTTCTACCCTTTTAAAGACAGGATTTGTAATTTGTGCAGCATTTAGTCTGCAGTTTGCAAACACTTTGAATTTGGACCAGTCTAAAATTCTGTTGTATGGTAACAAAACAAACTGTAGGAGAAAAGGACACAAAAATTGCATTTACAGAGAGATGGACAGACAGACTAACAGACCTCATTCTAGTATATACCACCAACTCTGTTGTGGGTGGCGTTTATAGCTAAGAATAAGATTTATAGCTCTATACCATTTACAGACATGAACTTCAGCAGTTACACAAGGCAAAAAGAAACATAAAATAGTGTAGCACAACAACTGAGTATTTGAAAACGAAGATGTAACTACAAAAGTCAGCATTTCATTCTTTACAACACAGCAAAAATCTAGACTGGTCCAAATTGAAAGCACTGGCAGACGACATATCAAATATGGCACAAAAGATATTATTTGCCCTTGGAAGAGTAGAAAACATTGCTGGAAAAGAAGAAAGTGTCTGTCCTTTTCCAACAATATTTTCAAAGGCCTTGCTTTGTAAGGACTCCAAAACTTGGGCTTATTTGGTAAGGGTTAAGTAATATTGCAACCTTGTAACTCCTTACCAAATGACAAAGTTTTTAATTTCCCTGAATTCAAAGCATTTGCAGACAAGAAATTTAATGTAGCTGAAATTGTGGAGTTTGACTTGGAAAGGGTAAAAAACCTGGTGGGTAGAGGAGAAAATGTTGGTAACTAGCAGTTTCTCCTTTTCCAAAAATGTTTTCAAAAGAATCTTTTTTCAGGGTGGTTAAAATATGTAATTGTTTGGAAAAGGGTCAAGTGAAATCTATGTTGTAGGAGCTGATTAGAAATATTTTAACTTTACCAAACGATAAAATTTTTAAATCGTCCAAATTCAAAGCAATTGTAGACAACAAATTGAATGTGGCCCAAATGATCATTTCATTTGTTTGAAAGGGTAGAAAAGATTTTGGGAAAATGCTGGTTCAAAAGGCTTATTCCTGAGGGTCTTTAAAACTCGGAATTGTGTGATAAAGGGTTAATGGAGACAATTACTAAACAAGAGCAGCGCATGCAGGTGACAGCGCTCAGCTGCAGTTGCTTGATTTTCAGTGAAAATTGTAAGTCAAAAAAGGAGTATAACTGTGTAAAAAAAATTTGATGGTTATCTGCCATTGTTGTATGGGTTACCCTTTAGATAGTTAACAACTTGTTTAAGTTTGAAGTAAATATCTTCAGTAAGAACACAAATATTACACATGTCAAAGTTTTTGCATGACGCAGACAGTGCCGCTGGAACTACGACAATACCTTGACATTTTCTTCAAAAACAGCCCAGCTGAAAATGACGTCTTCCCCAAGGTATAAAATTTTAGACCAGTCTGTTTTGAAAGCAGTTGCACATGACATATAAAATAAAACTAAATAAAAATAAAGGATTAGGATGACCTGAATACATTGAAAAAAAAAACAAAGACACTGTTTCCAAAAGCCTTTTTTCTCAAAACACAGTAAGACAGCTTTGGAAACACTGGGAGAAAGAGAAAATGCTGTTATCAGCATTTGCTCCTTTTCCCACAATCTTTTCTACCCTTTCATAGACAAATCCCATCATTTGAGCCACATTTCATTTGTTGTCTGCAAATACTTTTAACTTGGACCTATCGAAAATTTTGTTGTTTGGTAAAAAGTTCAGGTTTCTTGGGTATTAAAACTGTATGTAAGGCTGACTGAATAAAGAAAACAAAATGACAAAGTTCACTATTTGAAAAATGATGACAAACTATCATTACAACACAATCCCATGATTTAATTACACTAGGGAAGAAGCCTTTTCAAAACAGTGTTTTCTACCCTTTCAAAGACAAATTCCATCATTTGAGCCACATTTGTCGTCGGCAAATGCTTTCAATTTAGGCAAGTCTTAGTTTGTTTGTTGTTTGGTAAAGATCTAATGCTTGGGCGATTCTACGAAAAAAAAAAGCTACACAATCATGTTATTGCACATAGTAGATATGATTGACAGAAAATGAACGTTTTTTTTTTCCCCTTGAAAAAAAAAAAAAAAATTAAATAAAAAAAAAAAAAAAATAACAGAAAAATTACATAGTCCAAAAAACATTGAGGAAAATGGGGAGATCATGATAGTAGAGTAGATGAGCAAGGTCAGTTTTTCTATCTTTTTCCTGACAACAAACAACTTGACACTGTTGGTCACTGGTTCAACTTACCCCTTAAAGCACTGGAACCAACTTAAGTTGTTTTTGAGGACAGTGTAGATCAAGATCAGACTGCACACAATGTGCAGTCTGATCTTGGATCTACTCTGTCCACTATTTTGTTACATACTCTGGCCCAAACAACTTTGAAATACCAATTTTTGAGCTGTTTTGACTTACTGAATAGGGTCATTTCATTAATTCAGCATTCTAAGTGTTAATTGTTTAACCCTTTACCACACAATCCCAACTTTTAATGACACTGATAAAGAAGCTTTTAGAAAACATTGTGGGAAAAGGAGAAAATGCTGGTAACCAGCATTTTCTCCTTTTCCCACAATATTTTCTACCCTTCCCAAAACAAATTTCAGTATTTGAGTCATCTGCAAATGCTTTCAATTTGGAATAGTCCAAAATTTTGTCATGTGGTAAGGAGTTAATAGTGAAAACAAATGGGTCCTTTCTATTTCTTTTTTTGTTTTACCCCACAAAATATCATTTCAATAATTATTCATTACTTAACATACTACATGTATTTTAACTCTCTCTGAAACTACAAGATCTCTGACTTGTCCAAATTGAAAGCCCGTGCAGGCGACTAATTAAGTGTGACTCAAATGATGTAATTTGCTTTTTGAAGGGTAGAGACCCTTCAGAGGAAAGAAGAAAATGCTGGTAGCCAGCATTTCCTCCTTTTCCAACAATGTTTTCAAAGGCATTTTCCTTAGGGTCGGTAAAAGTTGGGAAAGTATGGTAAAGGGTTAAACAGAACAGGAAATATTGCGGGAAAAGGGAGCAATGTAACAAGCATTATATTTTCTTACATAACCCACTGCAGAAAACAAACCTTTTTAAGTTTTGTTAACCCTTTATCCAGGATTCCTTTAACTGCCCTAACATTATAATAGGAGAAAATACTGGTAACTAGCAATTTTCCCCTTTTTCCACGATCTTTCAAAGTCTAAGACAAATCCCATCATTTGAGACATATTATTATACTGTATGCAAATATTCTCAATCTGGACATGTCTAAAATTTTGTCTGTGGTAATGAGTTCACTTTTTTTCTGTCAAAAACTGTACAGACTGGCAATCTGGTAAAAGATGAATAGGTTTTACAATATACAGGACAATCCATCCTCGGTGACCCAGTTTCGATTCATTCTGTAAGCAACCCTGGGTTATTTCGCTGTCTTTTCCTCGTTCTGGTGAATTATTCATGAAGCATTTTGACTGGTGATCTCAGTTTTTCTTTGAGAATTTTTAAACTATTTTTGTCACAAATACGCCGTCATTTCTATTTTTTACTTGTTGATATCCAATCACATCATTCGTTGCAAATCAAGCTTACCGATACTTCAAATATGACGGCGCCCATCAACACCACAATTGAGAAGCGTTTAAAACAGATTTTCGGCGTAACACCAGAAGATTGTCAGTAAAAATCGTACACAGTGATCGATAGTGTCGTCCCTGTATTGCAGAATGGCATATCTCACAGGAGACAAGCACACCGACGGCCGCCATATTTGTTGACAACCTTGGGTTTTGTCCAGAGTTATTTTTAATAACGGAAGAAATGATATTATCCTTTCTACAAGAGAGTATCATTATATTATCGATCTTTCGATTGGCTATTAGGGTACTTCCCGACCATATGAATATTCATAAGAAACGAGGATTTGCTAGTCAATTTTCCCATAGGTGATGCATGGAGAGTAACATAATGCATCAAACCTGGGTTCCGAGGATGAGGACAATCATGGAATATTATGAATATACATACATACTAATACTGTGTAAAGGGTCTAGAATGCATAATACTTAGTACATACATATGAGCACGTTGCTCTGTGAAAAGGGGCTTAACTCTTTCCCAAACGACAATATATTAGACGGGTCCAATTTGAAAGTACTTGCAGACAACAATATTTATATGGCACATTTATATGGCACATTTTATGAGATTTGAATCAGATAGCCTAGAAAACATTATGGGAAATGGAGAAAATGCTGGTTACCAGCATTTTCTCCTTTTCCCACAGTGTTTTCAAAAGGCCTACTTCTCAGGATCCTTAAAACTCGGGATTGTGTGGTAAAGGGTTAATGCAAAGTATTGACCCTATGCAGTCCGAAACCTTTTTGCTAATGGTCAATATTCTGCATGTTAACCTCATGATTTAGTTATTGTTAGACAAAATAGATTTTGTGGATCCATAATTATGTGATGACTTGCTTGGGATAATGGATCACGGAGATGGTTTAAGCCCCGTTTTGCCAGAGTATGGCTCAACTATCAATGCCCATTCACTCTTTCTCTCCATGGAAATATATGTAAAAATATCTTAAGGGGAGCTATTAAGATTTGTATAATCTTGAAAAACTTGAAAATGATTTAACACTGAATTAACTAAGCTGATAGTTGGCAATCATCAGTAAAGAAGAAAGACAGAAGTATAAAAATATTTTTCATCAGTATATCCTTAACTCTTTACCATACAATGAAATTTTTTAGACTGGTCCAAATTAAAAAAGTTAGCAGATGATAAATGTGACTCAAAAAACTGAAATTTCTCTACAGAAATGCAGAAAACATTGTGGGAAAAGGAGGAAATGCTGCTTACCAGTATTTTCTCCTTTTCCCACAATGTATTCAAAAGCCTTCTTTCTTACAGATGTTAGAACTCAGAATTGTGTAGTAAAGGGTAACGGGCTAAGCAGCTTCTTTATGGCTTTTAGATTCAACGCCAGGGTTTTTCAAAGACGTGTTCGAATGTCACATGATAAATAACACATATCCATTAAGAAGATTTATATTCAAATCAACAGAATGACATCATTAACCGTCATTTTCTCCTTTTCCCATGATGTTTACCTTTCAAACAAAGCCCTTTCAAAGATGAGTCCAATTACTTGAGGCACAATTAACTTATCGTCTGCAATTGCTTTTAATTTGGAAGAGTCCAACATTTTGTCATCTGGAAATGAGTTATATGAATTTGTGAAGTTGCCTCTGTAGTATTAACCCTTTACCACATAATACTGACTTTTAACAACCCTGAGAAAGAAGCCTTTTGAAAACAAAGTGGGAAAAGAAGAAAATGCTGGTTACCAGCATTTTCTTCTTTTCCCACAATGTTTTTTACCCTTTCTAATACAAATTTCAAATTTTCAGTCACTTCCATCTTGTTGCGTGCAAATGCTTTCAATTTGGACCAGTCTAAAATTTTGTTGTTTGTTAAAGAGTTAAAGGAATTAAATACTTGTACATAGTAATGAAATATATCTCTTTTTTTTTCCACAATGTTTTCATCACATATTCACACATTTGATCTTGATTTATTAGTTATCTGTAACTTAAAAGCATATTTTGTAAGTTTTCTGTAATTATTCAAGACACTACTGATTTATAAAGATGAGGTATTCTTGAGTTCCAATGGATTTCATTTATCCCTTGTCAAACAATCTTGTGTTTTGACCATCCTAAAGAAGACTGCTTTTGAAAACATTGTGGTAACCAGCATTTTCTACTTTTCCCTCAATGTTTTCTACTCTTCAAAGACAAATACTTTTAATAAAGCCACTTTTAATTTGTTCTCTGCATATACTTTTAATATGAACTGGTGTAAAGTTTTGTTGTCTGGTCTTGTTATAAAAGATTGACTTACAATATTTTAGAATTGTCAGAAATGTATGTCATGTGTGATTTTTAACTCTACCATACCATACCCACTTTGAATAACCCTAAGGAAGAAGGCTTTTGAAAATATTGCTGGAACAGGAGAAAATGATAGTGAACAGTATTTTCTCCTGTTCCATCAATGTTTTCTACTCTTTCAAGGACAGATTTCATAATTTGGGTCGTTTTTAATTTGTTGTCTTCAAATGCTTTCTATATTGACCCATCTAAAATTTTGTTGTTTGGTAAAGAGTTAATTATAAGCAACATTTACAAAATTACTGTTACCGTCGGAAAGTTTAAAATATTTTTCAACAAAGTAGCTCTACTATGAATAACACATGTGTAAGGATACTTTCAGAAATCTTCTCTTCCATGAAAGAAATTTTTATACACTTTCCTGCAAATTGCAGACAAGCTGACTAATCGTACCAGATTTCCAAATATTTATGAGATACTAAAAAAATCAGATTATGTCTATCTACTCATATCAACATGCCATAGATAAAAGCTGTTTTACCGCACAATCCCATGTTTTAACAACAGGAAGGAAAAAAGCTTTTCAAAATATCATCAGAAAAGGAAATTATCCAATAATGCTTTCAAACCCTTTCTTCTTCAAGGTCATTCAAACCTGTCAGAAAAGGACATTTTTCCCACAAGCTTTTCTACCCTAATAAAGGTATAGCTCATCTTATGCGTCACATTTTTCAGCTGCAATGCTTCCAATTAGGACTAGTATATGATTTCATCATCTGGTTTAACCCTTTCCCAAACAATCCCTGGTTTTTACGGGTCAGGAATAGAAGCCTTTTGAAAACATTGCGGGAAAAGGAGAAAATGCTGGTAACCAGCATTTTCTCCTTTTCCCACAATGTTTTCTACCCTGTCATATAGAAAAATCATCTTTTTAGCAGCTGTTAATTTGTCATCTGCAAAATGCTTTCAATTTGGTCTGGTCCAAAATTTGCCGTTTGGGAAAGGGTTAACCGTTACCAAACAATCTAAACCTCAAGAGAAGGCTTTTGTAAACATTGTAGGAAAAGGGGAAATAGTGGTAACCAACATTTTCTCTTGTTCCCACAATGTTTTCTACTATAGCAAAGACAGAAATCACCAATTTAGCAACATTTAACTGGTTGCCTGCAAAATACTTTCAATTTGATTCATTCCAAAATTTTGTCGTTTGGTAAAGAGTAAAGGCAATACTTTTTTTGGCAAAAACTGTTTTTTTTTTCATGCCAAGCCAATCACAACAATCATGTGATTCCTATATCAGACAATACGTTTTCTTCAATATTCAATCACACAAATTAGCATTCAGTTGCAAACAGTACAAAAGTTTTGTAAGACATACAAATATGAGTTACAAATGATGACTTAAAGATTAATAAATAATATCAATGGATAGAGAGATGAAATGACAGACGAAATCAATGAGAAAGACTAATGTATAAACCAAGAAATATTTATACTAGAAATCAGGCGCAAGCAAATGCCCAAACAAACCACATGATATACACTTAACCCTTTACAGCACAATGTCGACTTTTAACAGCCATGAGAAAGCAGCCTTTTGAAAACATTGTGGTAAAAGGAGAAAATGCTGGTAACCAGTATTTTCTCCTTTTCCCACAATGTTTTCTCTCTATCAAAGAAAAATTGTACCATTTAAGAGACACTGAAATTATCCTCTGCAAATGCTTTCAATTTGGACAAGGCTGAAAATTTGTTGTCTGGTAAAGGGTTGAACTGAATTATTTTTGAGAAAATGAAACCTTACAATGTGAAATAACAAGACCTGTTTGATTAAAGGAAAAATAAGTACAAATGATCTTGAAAGATGAAATGAAAATATAAAAAAAACATTGTGGCAAACTATCCATGTAATCACCTATTTATCTGTTAACCATAGTGTTTTCAAAAGCTGTCTTGTCCACATGTGTCAACTCCTTACCAACAACAATTTTTTGCACTTGTCTAATTTGATAGAAACTGCAGCTGACAAATCAAATATCACTCAAACATTGAAATTTGGTTTTGGAAGGGTAGAAAACAATGTGTTGACGTAACAGACTAATTATTCTTGTTTTTTCAACCACACAACACTCACTTTTGTATACTGTATAGTAAAAAAAAAAAAACAATCATTTGCTTACTTATTTTCAGACTGTGAAACATTTAACAACACTATAAAAATGGAAATTATTGCTAGTAAAGTACATGTACCATTCGAGCAAATAGAACCTCTCTGCATAAGTAAAAACACATTAACATATCCATTCACACTCTGCCAAACAATCCCAGCTTTTAAGTAACCGAAGAAAAAAGACTTTAGAAAACACCATGAGAAAAGGAGAAAATGCTGGTTACCAGCATTTTCTCCTTTTTCCACTATGTTTGCTACCCTGTCTAGGGTAAATTCTGTATTTAAACAACATTCAATTTGTTGTCAGCAGATGCTTTCGATTTAGACAAGTCCAAAATTATGCCATTTGGTAAGGAATTGAAAGACTGAATTCTATTACAATTACATTTTTTGCTTCATTTTACTTCTTGTAAATGTATAATAACCTTTATGAAAAATCAGATCTGAAAATCAAACACAAAACAATAGCAACACTCAACCAAAATCATAATATCATTAAGACACAAGCAGTTTAGGCAAAAGAAACTGTTTAATTCCTATCAAGGTCATTAAAACTCGGGATGGTGTGGTAAAGGGTTAATCAATTTTCCAAACATCATTATGTTTTTCTAGAAAACTACTGTTATTTTAATTCACTGTATACATGGATATAATTACATACGTGTAAAAAACTTTGCAAATTACCGATTGCCTACATTTTGCGTATAGAAATGTTTGTGAATTCAAGACAGTTGTTATTTGTTGGTTGGTTGGTTGGTTGTATTGGGGTTTAACGCCACTTTAACAGCTAAGGTCATATCATGGCGGTCGGTGATGCACATATGTTTCCTGGCTTTCTCACACCAGTACTAACACAACTTTCTTTCCAAAGCCACCGACTACTTTTCTCACATGCTTCAGCAGAGGTGAGAGGCGAAAATACGCCGGAAAGAAAGTTCGCCTCAACCGGGTATCGAGCTCAAAACCACCAGGTCATGAGTCCGACACGCTCACCACTGAGCCACCCGGGCGGGCGTTATTTGTTGGTATACTGGTGGTAAAATACGTGAACAGATAAGTTTGTGAAATTTTCAAATTTGCGAAATCGCAAACAATTTCCACATCTCAAAAATTTCCATTTATACAGTATACAAGAATCTTTCGTCTACAGCAAAATTGTCTACCTAAAGCATTCTGCTTTTGGAATGAAAGTTTCAAGTGCCTCGCGTGACGACGAAGACAAAGATTAGATCTCATGGAATATTCTGCTGTTTGTTTGACCTTCACCCTTCATCAAACAACCCTGAAGAACAGGACTTTTGAAAATATTATCGATAAAGGACAGAATGCTGTTAACCAGTATTTCCTGCTTTTCAAACAAAGTTTTCAACCCTTTCAAACTGAAATTACATTGTTTCAGCCATGTGCAATTCATTGTCTGTACAAGCTTTCCATTACGGACAAGTCTGAAATTTTGTCTCAACTATTCAGATACAGACACCATTTAAGTCTTTACCAAACAACAAAATTTTAGACATGTCCAAATGCATTGAAAGCATTTTGCAGGCAACAAGGTGAGTTCGACTCAAAAACTGAACTCTGTTTTTGGTAGGGTAGAAAACATTGTGGGAAAAGTAGAAAATGCTGGTTACCAGAAAATGCTGGTTACCAGCATTTTCTCCTTTTCCCCACGATGTTTTCAAAAGGCTTCTTCTTCAAAGCCATTAAAACTCGGAATAGTGTGGTAAAGGGTTAAAGATTCATACACTGTAACACCTGTTCACTTCAAAAATAAGTCTCTGGACTGAGAAATGAGAATTTCTATGCTCTTCTGTTCCGCACCTACAGACATTAAACTCAACATTGGATCGGAATCTGGGCTTCTCATCAATGTTGGAGCAAAAACAATGGCAAGGTTTTCTGATCCCATCATGTTTTTTGATTTCTTCTCTGTAACCCTGAAAAATAAAAATAAATTCTTCTTTCATTAATTCAACATAATACTAAAACTATTTAACTCTACCAATCGACAAATTTTTTAGACTTGACCAATTCCAAAGCGTTAGCAGACTGCAAACTAAATCTGGCCCAAACTGTCTATGAAAGGTTATAAAAAAAACTGTGGGAAATGGAGGAAATGCTGAGTACATGTACCAGCATTTTCTCTTTTTCCAACGATGTTTTCAAAAGCTTTCTTTTTCAGGGTTTTTCAAAGTCAGCATTGTATGGTGAATAGTTAACTCCTATACAGATGACAAAACTTAGACTTGTTCATATTCATAGCATTTGCAAACAACACATCGAAAGTAACTCAAAAGATGGGATTCGTCTTTGAAGGAAGGACAAGGGCAGAAAACACTGTTGGAAAAGAAGAGAATGACAAGACAGAAAGCATTGGTACAAATACTGGATTTGCTCAATCCGATACTTAGAAAAAGGTGGATCAAAACAGGGTACAAGTTAATATAACACATTCATACCAGTTAACACTTTATCAAACCACAAAATTTTGGACTTATCCAACTTGAGAGCATTTGTAGACAACAAGCTAACCCTTTCCCAAACAATCTCGGGTTTTCACAACCCTGTGAAAGAAGCCTTCTGAAAACATTGTGGGAAAAGGAGAAAATGCTGGTAACCAGCATTTTCTCCTTTTCCCGCAATGTTTTCAACCCTTCCTGAAACAAATTTCATTTTTTGAGTTACATTAATCTTGTTGTCTGCATTTGCTCTCTATTTGGACGAGTCTAAAATACTGTCGCTTGGGAAACGGTTAAATGTATCACAAAATGTAGAATTCTGCTTTAGATAGGGTAGAAAACATTATAGGAAAATCCTTCTTCAGTGTGGTTAAAATTTGTGATTATTTGGTAAAGGGTTACAAACAATCAATAATATGCATACTTTAATCCTTTGCCAAACTGTCCCCGAGCTAACTGACCTTGTGGAAGAAGCTGTTTGAAAACACTGTAGGGAAAGCAAAAAATGGCCAGCATTTTCTGTTTCTCATAATCTTTTTAATTTTTTGCAAACACAACTTCCATCACTTAACCACATCTAATCTGTTGTCTGCAAATGCTTTCAATTTTGACTAGTCTACAATTTTGTTGTTCTATATGTACCTCACATGAGAAGTTCTTCACATAACTCACAAATCCTGTACTTACCTCACAAGACCCACTTACTCATAAATCCTGTACTTACCTCACAAGACAAGTTCTGTATATACTGCACAATACAAGTTCTGTATGTATCTCACATGACAAGTTCTGTACATAACTCACAAATCCTGTACTTACCTCACATGACAAGTTATGTATATACTGCACAATACAAGTTCTGTATGTACCTCACATGACAAGTTCTTACCTCACAAAAGGTACATTCTCACAAATCCTGTACTTACCTCACAAGACAAGTTCTGTATAAACCTAACAATACAAGGTCTGTATGTACCTGGCATGACAAGTTCTTTACATAACTCACAAATCCTGTACTTACCACACATGACAAGTTCTGTACATTACTCATAAATTCTGTAAATATGTAATATGTTCTATATGTGCCTCACTTGACAAGTTCAGAACATAACTTATGAGACAAGTTCTGGCCATACCTCGAAACACCCAATTCTGTACATATATCACAAAACAAATTTTGTACATAGCTAGCTGACAATATATTTTCTGTACATACACAAATTCTGTCCCTACCTCAGAGGACAAATTCTGTGCATACCTCAAAGGTGTAAATTCTGAAAATACCTCACAAGACAAATACCTCACAAGACAACTGAACTTACCTCATACAGTAAATTCTGTTCAAACCTCTCAATGCACAAACTCTGTATAAACCTCACATGATAATTCTGTGCATACCTCAATAGGCCTAAACTTTGTACATAAATCACACTGCAAATTATGTGCATGCCTTGCAAGACATTTCTGTCCACACTTCACCAGAAAAATTCAGTGCATACCCCACAAGACAAAGTCTGTGCCTACCTCTCAAGATAATTTCTGTCAATATTTCACATGACAAATTCTGTGTGTACCTTGCCAGGCAAAATCTGTGCAACCTCACAAGGCAACAGGTTATCACTTACCTTACAAAGGATAATTTCTGTACATTCCTGGCAAGACAAATTCTGTAGATATTTCACAGGACGTCACTTCTGTATTTAACATATAAGATATAAATTCCGTATCTACCTCAATAGACATAAATTCTGAGCATACCTCAAAGTATACTCATCGTCATAAAAAAGTAGCCACCTCTAAATTTTGAAATATAAACCAAATTCCAGCTCAATTGCACATTTTAATGTTTTTGCATTTGTGGTGAGAGCACTGACATTGACATTTCAGAATTGATAAAAGAATAGATCGCAGTACATACACTAAAAAGTGCTGTTGAAATTCATGTGACTGAAATCAAAAATCACAGACCTAGTATCGAGTGTGACCACCTCTTGCATCCAGGCATGCATTGCATCTACGGCGCATACTGCGTATCAGGCGCTGTATTCTGTATTGTGGGATGTTCCTCCATTCAGTGGTTAGGACGTTGATCAGCTGTTGACGGTTCTGGATGGGTTGGCCACTGTTGTAGACCCTGCGTCCAAGCTGATCCCACAGATGCTCTATCAGACTAAGATCCGGTGAAAACGCAGGCCACGGAAGCACATTAACATTATTAGTTACCAGGAAGTCTGACGTCAGTCTTGCAGCGTGTGGCCTGGCATTGTCATGTTGGAACAGTGTGACGTTGGGATGTCTGTCAAGGAATGGTAACACTACCGGTTGCAGTATCTCATCAACGTAATGGCATGCAGTAAGATTCCCATCAACGACATCAAGGGGTGTCATATCATTCCACGAGATACCGCCCCACACCATTACGCTACCACCTCCCCACCTCGGTGCTTGGCAAACACAACAGTCGGCATAACGCTCACCACGACATCGCCATACCCTGACACGCCTGTCGGATATATTCAGGCAAAACCGTGACTTGTCAGTAAAAGTAACGCTCTGCCATTGCTGTTGCGTCCAACGTAAATGCTGTTGACACCAAACAAACTGATTTCTTCGATGCTTGGGTGTCAGCATGTTGCCTCGGTATGCGACGTGGCTACATAGTCCATGATCTCGGAATTGGCTATGTATACTTGACTCACTGATACGGTTTCCGTGAATACTTCTAGTCTCTCGGGCAAGTTGAGCCGCTGTTTGAAACCGATTCCGCAGTTGTGAGAGTACTATCTGTCGGTCCTGTTGATGTGACGTGATTCTAGGACGTCCAGAACGTGGTTTATCCCTTACCGAACCGGTTGCATTGTTCCGTTCCATAAGCCTCTCTGTGGTCCTGTGTGTACAGTTCATTCTCTGTGCCACTTGCCGATATGACATACCCACAGCAATCATACCCACAGCTTGGTTTCGTTGAACGTCATTCAAACGTCCCATAATAGCGATATATTGCAAGCAAAAGACGGCTTTTTCCTATATTATGGAGTTGCTATTGTGCAGTACAATAAAATTTCGGCAATTTGCTTGTTTTACCAGAGGTAATCCAAATAGTCACATTCTACGCGTGCAGCCCATGTAAAGCGGTCTGTGTATACAATTTGGCATATTTTACCCTCATTGTATACATTGAATACCACTGAACATGTTTAAGCCTAAATAAAATTGCGGGACAAAAATATGCCCGAAATTTACAAATTTTAAAAGTGGCTACTTTTTTATTATGGTGAGTATACATTCTTTCCAGTTCTTAGGGGAGTAAGTTTTCTGCATATACCTCTAAAGACCTACGTTATGCACAAACCACCAATCCCAAATTTGGTACATACCTTACAAGATGTGAAATGAGATACTTTAATGTTTGATAATGGGCGGGTGGTAACTTGGCCAAGCCTTCTCGTGTCAGAAGCACTTTGTCTTTCATATCTTCTCGATCTGTAAAAAATCAGTGGGATTAAGATATGAAGTTTTATGACTCGATAATTTCAATACAACAAGCCTAATCAGCTAAAGTAGTTTACTTACTTTATTTTACTAATTCATTGTGACAATTCACATTCCATCATAAAAATTTGATACATGGAACAGATTTTTGTATGTATACAATTCCTCTGTATTCCTGTAAACTTAATATGACCAAAAAGTATTCTGAAAACAAAATCTAGAAAATATATCAGCCAAATGGACTTACTCATGCCTTCGATGATTTTTTTGTATGCATCAAATGTAATGAGAGGTATGGGTAAAAGACGAAAGTATAATTTCAATACGCTGGTAATTGTGTTGATGTCCTCATATTTGGCTACAGAAATATTTGTATTTTCAGCATCTGAAACAGCAAAATTCATCATTAATTAACTCATATAAACTTATAACTGATATGTGTAAAATTTTTATAAAATTACTTCTGCGGGGCCTGAGTAATCTAACATGTACATGTACTCTCAATCAGCATCTTTAATCCTTTACCACATCATCCCAAACATTAACAACGTGGAGAACAAAGCTTTTGAAAACAAAGAGGGAAAAGAAGAAAATGCTGGTAACCTTTACTCACAATGTTTTCTACACTATTAGGTGAAATCTAACCATTTAATCAATATATAATTTGGTCATCTGCAATGTTTTCAATTTTGACAAATTTTCCAGTCTGGTAATGAGTTAATTGCCTTGTAGTATAAGGAAAGGTGCATGGGATATGTCATCAATTTTTAACTCTTTCCCACATGACAAAATTTTAGACAGATCCAAACTGGAGGCATTTCCAAAGGACATAGCAAATGTGGCACAAGTAATGGGACTTGTCTGTAAAAAATACAAAAACATTGTGGGAAAAGAAGAAAATGCTGGTTACCAGCATTTTCTCCTTTTCCCACAATGTTTCAAAAGCTTTATTTCTCAAGGTCATTAAAACTCAGGATTGTGTGGTAATGGGTTGAAGAGTAAACAATTAGTTTCCTTCACAGAGTTTATGCTTATTAGTAGTCATATTCATCAACAATTCTAAACACAAGCAATTCGAATTGTAAGTTCTAAGATAAGTCATCTGACTGGCTGAACCAATCTGTCTCAACCAATTAGATTGCTAGTCTTTTAACTCTTTACCAAACGACAAAATTTTGGACTTGACCAAATTAAAAGCATTGGAAGACAACAAAATCAATGTAGCTCAAGTGATGATTTCTGTCCTTGATAGGGTAGAAAACATTGTGGGAAAAAGAGAAAATGCTGGTTACCAGCATTTTCTCCTTTTCCCACAATATTTTCAAAAGCCTTCTTCCGTCCAGGGTCGCTGAAACACGGGATTGTGTGGAAACAGTTAATTAACTCTGTACCAAAGTACAAGAAGTTTAGACTTATCCAGATTAAAGGCATGTGTAGGTGACAAATTAAATGTAGCTCAAATGATGAGGTATCTTTGATAGGGTAGAAAACATTGTTGAATTCAAGAGAAAATGCTGAAGACCAGGATTTTCTCCTTTTCCCACAATGTTTTCTAAAGGCTCCTTCTTTCAGGTCCTTCAAAAAATTATTTAGCAATTTGTTAAGAAAAGACTCAAACTTTAATCCTTTACTAAACAATCGCGGTTAACAAATCTAAGCAAGAAGGCTTTTAAAGCATTGTGGGAAAAGCAGAAAATGCTAGTAACTGGAATTTTTCCTTTTCTCGCAATGTTTTCTACCCTGCCAAAGAACTTCAGTTCATTTGAACTACTCACAAATTTGTCGTCTGCAGATGCTTTTAATATAGAAGCGTCCAGAATTTGTCATTTGGTAAAGATTTAAATTGTTTGCGAATAGGGTCCTCAAACTAGTTGAATTTCTCACCTTTGTCAAAAGCCATTCTTATTTCTTCTACTTCATCATGCAACCCTGCAACTCTGTATAAACCCTCCACATCCAGGCCTGCAACATATACACATATAGTTGACCCCTAGGTTACTGAACCCTTTACCACACAATCCTGACTTTTAACGACCCTGAGAAAAAAGCCATTTAAAAACATTGTGGGAAAAGGAGAAAATGCTGGTAACCAGCATTTTCTCCTTTTTCCCACAATGTTTTCTGCCCTTCTAAAAACAAATTTCAGTTTTTCAGTAACCTTTATTTTGCCATCTGCAAATATTTTCAATATGGACCTCTCTAAAATTTGGTTGTTTAGGAAGGAGTTAAAGGCCCAATATGGGCCAAAGGTAAACAATGCATATGTAAAAATGCATTTAAATTTACATCATACCATTTTAAAGTATGGAACTTATTGTGAAGTGAACAATCTGTTATTGTACGGTCCATTCAAGTGTTAGTCACTGGCAGAAAAATACATCTTAAAAGCAGGTAAAAAGTAAACAAAAAATAGAACAACTAAGCGATTTTTTTTTCCAGTTTTGAGATTTACTTCTGTGCCAGAGACTAAAACCTGAATTAAGCATTCAATAACAGATTGTCCTCTTCCGAAAATTTCAATATTTTCAAATGGTATGATTTCAATTTTGATACATCTTAACAACTGCACTGTTTATTTTTGCCTGCCACTGAGCATTTAACTCTTTACAACACAATCCGGAGTTTTAACGACCGTGAGAAGAAAGCTTTTGAAAGCATAGTGGGAAAAGGAGAAAATGCTGGTAACCAGTATTTTCTTCCTTCCCACAATGTTTTTTTATCTTTTACACACAAATCCCATTACTTGTGTCACATTTATTATGTCCTTTAGAAATGCTTCCAATTTGGATCTGTCTAAAATTTTGTTGTGTGGTAAAGAGTTAACACAGCATGAGGTGTTTTTAGAGTGACACAATAAATTATTACATACATTCCAATCCTTGGCCTATCTGATATTTTGTTTGCAATAGTTTGGCCTTTCTTAACCTTTTACCACAAAATCACGAGTCTTAACTCTATACCAAATGACAGAATTCAAGACTAGTCCAAACTGAAAGCATTTGCAGATGACAATTAAGGCGTGGCTAGAATTGTGCTTTTTGGCTGTGAAAGGATCGAAAACATTGTGGGAAAAGGAGAAAATGCTGGTTACTAGCATTTTCTTCTTTTCCCACAACTTTTTCAAAATCTTTCCTTACCAGGGTCATTAAAACTCGGGATTGTGTGGCAAAGAGTTAATGACCCTGAAGAAAAAGTCTTATGAAGACATCGTGGAAAAAGGAGAAAATGCTGGTGACCAGCATATCATCCTTTTCCCACATTGTTTTTTCTCTACTTCCGAAAAAGAATTTCAATTTTCGAGTCACGTTTATTTGGTCATCTGCAAATGCTTTGAATTTAGACTAGTCTAAAATTTTGTTGTCTATTAAAGACTCATAAGGTCAAGTGACTTTATAGAGTAATCTAACCTTTTAACTCTTTACCAGATGACAAAATTTTAGACTAGTCCAAGTTCAAAGCACTTGCAGACGACAAATGTGGCTCAAATGATAAAACTTTCTGAAAATGGTTACCAGCATTTTCTCCTTTCCCCTCTATGTTTTCGAAGACTTTTTTTGTCACAGTCATTAAAACTTCTGAATCATGTGATTAGTTTTACCATCCTCTTATGAGCCAATATACTTTTGAAAACATACTGATTTAGCTCCCAGAGTTTTAATGTTTCATATGACAATTCAATGTTCGAAAAAAGACTTTTGAAAACATAGTGGAAAAAGAGGAAATTGCTGCTAACCAGCATATCCAACAGTCAGAAGCTGGAAAGGAGAAAAATTACCAAACTCTTTACCAGATGACAAAATTTTAGACTTGTCCATATTTAACCCTTTACCAAACGATCCCGGGTTTTCATGACCCAGAGAAGGAAGCCTTCTGAAAACATTGTGGGAAAAGGAGAAAATGCTGGTAACCAGCATTTTCTCCTTTTCCCACAATGTTTTCTACCCTTCCCAAAACAAATTTCAATTTGTGAGTCACATTAATTTTGTCATCTGCAAATGCTTCTAATTTGGACTAGTCTCAAATAATGTTGTTTGGTAAAGAGTTAAAGCATTTGCAGACAACAGATGAAATATGAAAGATGTATGTTCTCAAAAACCCTTTTCTTTAGTGTCATTAAACCACAGGATTGCTTGGTAATTAGTAACAATTAGTCAATTCAAAACTCAGGTTACTTACCCCTGCTTTCAATTTCTTTAATACATTTTTCCACAACCACAGGTATTGGAGATTTGTGCGCTTTAATGACAGTCGTCAAATCAGCTCCAAATATGGACTTGACAAACTTAATATCTGGCATACAGTCGTTAGGTACTTTCTCTGAGCACTTCTTGTGGGCTTCAAACCCACAATCTAGAAAACAATCAAATGATCAAAACAAATGAGGGAATGTGAGCACAACTACTTACAAAGATATTATCATAATCAGAGGCGTAACCAGGAGGTTCAGAATCATTAACCATTTAGAATCGAGAGTACCCTTAGGTCGCTTAGCGCAATGCAGTGTGCTTTTGTGGACAGTGTATATCTAGATCAAACTGCACAGAATGTGCGTTCTGATCTAGACTTACACTGTCCAGTGCTGTGAAATTTTTTATTAAAAAGAAATAGGATGAAATTGCAATATTTAGCTTTTTACTACTGGTTGGAAATTTTCATTATTTTTACAGCAGTTTTAGGCTTTATTCTACTAGAGTTGGAGTTGGTGTATAAAGTGATAAAACAGTGTTTCGCCTGTTCCCATTTTTTTACATTATGCATTAGCATTTTGTGCATTATGGAAGCTATGCCTTTGACAACAGTGATAATTATTTTCATTCTCCAAAACAAGTCTTTAATCACTGAATCATACATATAAAAGAAGTTTGCAATAGATTTTCTTTCAATCCTAAAAGCAACTGTGTATGTCATATGTAAGTGAGAGACTGACTCTGCATTCTGTTAACTCTTTACCACACAGCCCCAAGTGTAATTGACCCTGACAAATAAGCTTTTAGAAAACTTTTTGAGAAATGGAGAAAATGCTGGTAACCAGCATTTTTTTCCTTTTCCCACAATGGTTTCTACACTATCAAAGACAAAATTCAATCTTTTAGGGAACATTTAAATTGTCATCTGCAAATGCTTTCAATACATTTCCTTGTATATCAATAAAGATTCTGATTCTGATATCATATCATCAACACCATAACAAAATTATTGACAAGCCATAACTGAAAGTATTTGAAGATGAGAAATTACATGTGGCTGAATAGTTGGGATTTGTCTTTGAAAAGGCAGAAAATATTCTTCTTTCATGTAGTTTTTTTTTTCTCAATAGTATGGCCAAAAGAAAGAAAAACTTTGTACCAAAATGGCGAGCAACATAAACCTATAATTGAATGAATTGTGTTTTTCTTTCTTGAGAAAGACCTTTCGCCGAAATATTGAAAAAAGACTGGTTTACTTTATGTGATATATTGTTACATATTTCCATGTGGAATTACCAGTATTTCTTATTGTGTCATTCTTCTTTCTTTGATTGTTCATCAAATTTTGTTGAATTGCTAACTCTTTACATAACAACAAAATTTTAGACTGGTCCAAATTTGCAAACTATTACAGATGACAAATTTTATGTGGCTGAAATGATGGGATATGTCTTTAAAAAGGTAGACACTATTTTCTTTATTTGATTGTTCATTATATTTTGCTGAATTGTAAAACTTATTGTTAATTTCTACACTTTGATTTTGCAATTTGTACTTGGAAACTGATTGTAACAAAAAAAAATTATTACCTTGACATTTACTGCCCTGGGCTATTAAGCCCCACATAAAGTTGGCACAGAAGTCACACCAGTGAAGCCCTATAAAGTTGGTGGTTTTAAACACATGGGGCTTCTCAAAGTCCTCCACATCGAGGCTCAAGTCAACATCTAAATCCTGGCCTGTGCCATCTCCCTGAAAAATCATGAAAATTAACTGGGGTGTGACTGACAAAGTAAGAGTGGAGGAAAAACATGCCCAGAAACCTCATTCCCCTCACACACATTATATATCATGTCGGATCCTCATGACCTGGGACAGTTATATAATGTCAGTGTAAGCATCAAAGGAAGGAAATCCTCTGAAAAGAGGAAAAATCACTTCCCTGTATTAACTCTATACCAAACAATCCTGTGTCATAATGGCCTAGAGAAACAAAGCTTTTAAAACATTGTAGGAAAAGGTAAATATACCGGAAATGTTGAATTTGTCTTCTGCGAATGTTGTGGGTACTCATGAGAATTTTCTCAACAAAAAAAAACTAGTAAGAGTACCCATTACAAAGATTTTACTCAAAACATCAATTTTATTGCTCTTTAACATTTTACCATGCAAGAAAATTTAAAGGCTTCCATACTGAAAGCAAATGCAGACAGCAAAATGCACTATGGTTCATATGATTGGATTTGTCTTTGAAATGGTAGAAAACATTGGGGAAAAAATCAGAAAATGCTGGTAAGCAGTATGTTCTTCTTTTGCTGCAATGTTTTCAAAAGCCCTCTTTTTCAGGGTTGTAGAGTTGTTCAGTGAAGGATTAGATCTTCTATTAATCTTCCTCTAAGTGTAGCTCTGCTCTGTCACTGTGCTTTTACCACTCACAACAGGTTTTACACTTACTGGTGACATAGCAACATCTCTCTGTGCCGAGTTGTCTGTATTATCTAAATGATTATCCACTCGATGATTCTGTACATTTCTTCGGGATTTTTCTCTCAATCTTTTCTTCTTTACACTGTATGCCAAGTACGGGGACTGTGCGTAATTTGACTCGTCAGATAGAGTGGCGATGTAATCAGCTGCCTTCGACTCCAAATAGAAATGGATGAGACCATCTGCAACCAGTAGGTCAACCGTCTCAAACCTTTTATCACCCACATAATGCAAACCGTCGTAATACAACTTGTAATTTTTTGTTTGGTTATCAAATCTGAAAAATCACAACAACAAAAAAAATTCTGTAGTACTTTCTAATCAGTTTTTACACATTTGCCCCGTTTTATCAGAAATACAAAACTTAGACCAATCTATATTTAACTTTTTATAAACCCTTTACCTGACAATGAAATTTTAGACTTGTCCAAATTGAAAGTATTTACAGAGGAAAAGATAAATACTGCTAAACTGTAGCAATATTTATCTGATTGGGTAGAAAAAATTGTGAAAAAAGGAGAAAATACTGGTTACCATCATTTTCTCCTCTTCTCACAAACTATTGTTTTGGGGAGGGCAGAAAATGTTGCGGGAAAAGGGGAAGACGCTGGTTACCTCAATGTTTTCAATATGTGTCTTTCTTAGGGTCATTTAACTCTTTACCAAACAACAAAATTTTAGACTAGTCCAAATTGAAAGCATTTGCAGACGACAAAATAAACGTGACTCAAAAATTGAAACTTGACTTAGAAACAATAGAAAACATTGTGGGAAAAGGAGAAAACGCTGGTTACCAGCATTTTCTCCTTTTCCCACAATGTTTTTAGAAGGCTTCTTCCTCTGGGTTGTAAAAACCAGTGATTGTTTGGTAAAGGGTTAAACTCGGGGTTGTGTGGTAAAGGATAACACATCAGAGCATAACCATTACCATCAAAATAAATCATCATGAATTAAAGCTGAACATTTCCTCTCCAAATAGATTCAATATACAATAGCAGACATGTTACAGTATAGAATCACAATGAAGGAAGATACATGGTGACACACTTTCATGAAGAAAATAAATGTTATTTCCCTTAAACAAGCTTAACTATGGCTTGTTATCAACAATGATTAAGCCAAAGCAAAAGCAGTCATATTCAAAATATGTTTGAAATAAAAGTTAATGCACTCAAGCACACAGATGCATGGATAGACCCAATACTATGGCATAAGCTCACTGGCCTTTTGGCCAGTGGAGTTCACAAGACATTATCAAGACCAGCACTCTATTTGCCTGCATCTACACACAAGGTTTATCTAATACTTTGTCTGTGTGATCTACTTCTTGATTGAAGATTCCAAATCTCCAAAATGAAAAGTTCTGATAAACTTACATTCATGAGTATTGGACTTAAAGCCACTACAGTGCAAACAAAGAATATATTGATCATGTGCCATACATGACAGGCCAAGAACAAAGCAGGACCAAAAAATCTCACCCTAAGCAGTTCATGCTCAGAGCTGCCTTTCACTAAACTACGTAAATTAACCCATATTGTTTGGGACTGAATATACACACATACGATTCCTGCTTTACCCAAAGGTATGATCTAGCACCAAGTTACTGGTATGCAAATATTAACTCAAATTGTAAAAATCACACAGTTTAATGAAAATCGTTTTCAGATTTGATGCTTTTTTAGGTAAATTTCATCCGCAAATTTCATGTGCATGCATGCAGTTTAGTGTAAGGCTGACCAGGTAAGCTAAAACATTTCTGTACAGTAATTAGCAAAAATATGCCCTTTCTACAGTTTAGTTCTACCTTATTGCTAACGTGAAGGCGTTAGGAGCTCTATCACTCTTCCTTACAAGATAGGCCCCATCCCCACCCGCTGTCAAAATGTCTTCTGCTTCCTCCCTGGATATAACTCCATGATATCTGTAAATAAGGAAAACAATAATTTTGTGATATGATTAATTTCAAAACTACAGTTTTGTTTTTTCATCAATATGTAAACAGATTGTGATCAAACTGTTGTAAAGGTGTGTTAACCCTTTATCACACAATCCTGAGTTTTAACGATCCCAAGGAAAGGATTTTCAAAAACATGCAAAAATGAGAAAATGCTGGTAACCAGCATTTTCTCCTTTTTGCACAATGTTTTCTACCCTTTCAAAGACAAATTTTATAATTTGTGCAACATTCAATTTGTCATCTGCAAATGCCTTAAATTTGGACAAGTCTAAAATTGTATTGTCTGGTAAAAGTTAAATTAGAGAATTGATTGATTAGATAGTGTATTACGCCGTTTTCAATATTATTTCAGTAATATAACGGCGACAGCTCGCATATTTATGTGTTTCCAGGGTTGTCAAAACACAGGATTGTTTGATAAACAGTTAAGCCAAATAATTTGACAAAATATATGATACTGTTGATCTGCAAACAGAATGTATGTTCCATACAGCCTGATCTTGATCTACACTGAAAATATATCTTAAGTTGTCTCAAGCTAGAAGGGTATTTAAAAAATAGAGTTAAAAGCATTGAACACCAAATAAACCCAACGGACCTTTTCAATCCAGAAATAAAATCCAAAACATTTAACCCTTTACCACACAATGACAACTTTTAATGACCCTGAGGAAGAAGCCTTTTGAAAACATTGTGGGAAAAGGAGAAAATGCTGGTAACCAGCACTGTCTCCTTTTCCCACAAAGTTTTCTATCCTATCAAAGAAAAATTGCATCATTTGAGCCACTATGAAATTGTCGTCTGCAAATGCTTTCAATCTTGATAGGTCTAAAATTACGCCTTGTGGTAAAGGGTTAACTCTTTACCAAACAACAACTTTTGGACTGAACCAAATTGGAAGCATTTTTGGACAAAAATTTGATGTAGCTCAATCATGATTTCAGTCTTTGATACACTTGAATCAAAGGAGAAAAAGGAAGAAATGGTGGTTACCAGCATTTCTGCTGGTTACCAGCATTTCTGCTTTTCCCTCAATGTTTTCAAAAGACTTCTCTTTCAGGGTCATTAAAAAGTCATTAAAAGTCAGCGGGGTCATTAAAAGTCGGAATTGTGATTGTGTGGAAAAGAGTTAACTTTAACCCTTACTGAACAATCCTGAATTTTAATGTCCCTGAGACTGAGGCCTTTTAACCCTTTACCACACAATCACTACTTTTGACGCCCCTGAAAGAGAAGGCTTTTGAAAACATTGTGGGAAAAGGAGAAAATGCTGGTTCTCCTTTTCCCACAACGTTTTCTACCCTATCAAAGAAAAATCATTTCATATGAGCCACGTTAAAACCGTCATCTACAAATGCTTTCAATTTGGACAGGTCTAAAATTTTGTCATGTGGTAAAGGGTTAAAAACATTCTTTCTACCCTTTCAAAAAAAAAAAACCCACCATTTAGGCCTGATTTATTTTGTCGTCTGCAATTGCTTTGAATTTAAAGAAGTCCAAAATTTTGTTGTTTGATTAAGTGGTAAAGGGTTCTTGTTATAATAAACAGAGAGAATGAGGAAGGTTTCGGTTTAAAAAAATCCCCTACATTTAATCTATTATTATGATCGAAAATACCGGAAAACAAGATCGTGACAATTTCCACATACTTTAGAATTATGGACCTTCTTTTTCTTTTATGGTGTATAAAGTAATTTGATGATTTTAAATCTCCCTTTGCTGCAATACCTTCTGGCCAACTTCTTATCTGATTATTTCTAGCTTGATGATCTGAAATCTCCATTTGCCATGATGCTTTCTCCTCTATTTTGACTCTGATATTATCTATAAATTTGATTTTAATATCTTAAGTCTGCATGTGCTACAATGTTTTCTGTCTATTTCTCCTCCAAAACCAATCTTTCTTTGATGATTTAAATCTCCTTTTGTCCTGATGTTTCCTGCTATACTCTAACTGATATCAATTCAACCCCTATACTACAAAATCGCAAGTTTTTATGACCCTCAGCTAAAAGGCATCCGAAAATGTTGTGGGAAAAAGAAAAAATGCTTGAAAACAGCATTTTCTCCATTTCTCACAATTTCTATCCCATTGTGATACAAATCCCATCATTTGAGTATCATTAATAATTATTGTCTGCAAATGCTTTGAATTTGGACCAGTCTAAAATTCTGTCACATGGTAAAGAGTTAATAACATGACATCCTCATTTTGCTGAAATATCTTTTAGCCTTCTTCTCATTTTGATATCATCAAAAGTGTTATTCCTTTATTTAATTGCACAAATTAGAATTTCAAAGTTAAGTCCAAGGTCAGCTCATGTTTTTTACAGTCTCATCCTTGTGAACAACATCTGCTGCACCACCTTTAAGTCTTTTCCAAATGAAAAAAATTTCAGACTGGTCGCAATTGAAATAAATGTGACTCAAAAATTGAAATTTGTTTATGGAAGGATGGAAAACATTGTGGGAAAAGGAGAAAATGCTGTACCAGCATTTTCTCCATTTCCCGCCAAGATCAAGATCAGACTGCACATTTCTCTGCAGTCTGATTGTTGACCTATACTTGCCACAAAGGTCTCTTAAAGGTGGGAAAGGCACTTTAAAGGAACTTTAAACCATTCATTTAGCATTTTTTTTTTGAAATCTTAACAAAGGCTGCCACCCTTCATTCACTTGCAAAGATTGCTTTCAAATCGAAAGATAGAAATACAAAAAAAGTCAAGAAGAAAACACAAGGAACATGCCAGATGCTTTCTTATCCTTCTAAACTCTTAACAAACAAGAAACTACAAATTTTATGTAATTTTACACTAAAAATTTCCTTTTCAGTTAATAATTGTATAGCCTTTATTACATAAGAAGGGGTTTCAAAATGGCAAATTATCAGTTGGTCCAAAAAAAAGTTTTTAGCTCAAGATCTTTAATACCAAACAAAAATATTTTAGACTTGTCAAAAATGTAAGCATTTGCAGACCACATTTTAAAAGTGGTTCAAATGATACAAACGATTTTTGAAAAGGTAGAAAAATTTGTGGGAAAAGAAGAAAAAACTGGCTACCAATATTTTCTTCTTTTCCCACAATATTTTCACATGCTTTCCTCCTTTGGGTCATGAAAACTCGGGATCACGTGGTAAAAAGTTAATGTCCATTTAAAGGTTAATTCGTTGAATGAAATCCACACTTACTCATCTCCATAAAAGGCTGGCTTCTGGGGCTGCTGAAATACAGAACAAAACAGTCATAAACATTTTGTATTAACCCTTTACCAAACAATCCCGGGTTTTTCCGACCCTCGAGAAAGAAGCCTTCTGAAAACAATGTGGGAAAAGGAGAAAATGCTGGTAACCAGCAATTTCTCCTTTTCCCACAGTGTTTTCTATGCGTCCCAGATCAAATTTCAATTTTTGAGTCACATTAAATTTGGCGTCTGCAAATGCTTCCAATTTGGACTAGTCTAAAATTATGTTGTTTCATAAAGCGTGAACTTTTTACCAGACAACAAAATCTTAGACTTGTCTATATTGACAGTATCTCCAGACTACAGACCAAATATGGCTCAAAATAATCAGAGTTGTCATTGAAGAAGTAGAAAACACTGTTACCAGCATTTTCTCCCTGTCCCACAATGTTTTCTGAAGCCTTCTTTCCCAGGGTTGGTAAAACATGCAATTGTTTGGAATAAACAGTTAACTCTTTACCAAACAGTCCAGATTTTCACCGGCATTAACGAGGAAGTTTTTTGAAACCATTGTGAGAAAATAGAAAATACTGGTAACCAGCATTTTCTCCAGTTACCACAATGTTACCACAATGTTTTCTAACCTTTTAAAGACAAATTCCATCATTTCAGCCACATTCAAATTTGTCGTCTGCAAATGCATTCAATTGTTTGAGTCAAATAATACCTTTTGGTAAAGAGTTAACAACCCTAAGGAAAAACGTTTTCTCCTTGTATAACAATATTTTATACTCTTTCACTGTCAATGCCAATCATTTGAGCTTCTATTTAATTTGTAGTCTGCAGAGACTTTAATTCTTTACCAAACGACAAAGTTTTAGACCTATCCAAATTGAAATCATTTGCAGACGACAATTTCATAGTGACTCAGATGACACAATTTTTCTTTGATAGGCTAGAAAACTTTGTGGGAAAAGGAGAAAATGCTGGTTAACAGCTTTTTCTCCTTTTCCCACCATGTTTTCAAAAGGTTTCTCCTCAGGGTCGTTAAAAGTCGCCATTGTGTGGTAAAGGACTAAACATGGACAAGTCTAAAACAGTAAGTTGTCTTGTAAGAGTTAATTCATGTTATGAGTAATTATATGGATATGAACCTTGCTCTGTGAAAAGGGGGGCTTAATGCATCTGTGAAAAGTATCGACCCAGGTCAGCCTGCGCAGTCCGCGCAGGCTGACCTGGTCCGAAAACTTTTCGCAATCGATAAATTTTCTGTATGTCAAAGGACCACTCTATCTCATGATTCCATTGGTTGTTAGACAAAATGAATTTTATGGATCCATGATTATGTGATGGCTTATTTGGTATAATGCATCACGGAGATGCATTAAGCCCCCTTTCACAACAGCATGGCTCATATATATTTTACAAGGGACACCTTACAATCAGTCATATTTTACAAGGATATTTTCAAAAGTTGTCTGCTTCAAATGCGATGCAGGATGTGACATGTATGGGTAGGATTGCTGACATATGGCAGGAGAGGTAAATGTCCTGACCCTCCACACAATTCAATAAATACATAATTTCTGAGCAGATCCTTAACCCTTTACCACACAATGCCAACTTTTAACGACCCTGGGAAAGAGGCCTTTCGAAAACATTGTGGGAAAAGGAGAAAATGCTGGTAACCAGCATTTTCTCCTTTTCCCACAATGTTTTCTACTCTATAAAAGAAAAATTGCACCATCTGAGCCATGCTGAAATTGTTGTCTGCAAATGCTTTCATTTTAGACAAGGCTAAAATTTTGTCGTTTGGTAAAGAGTTCATATGAGCATGAGCAGTTTTGAATTTTCAGTCTTGGCTTTATAAGGATGCAATTCTTAGGAAAAAAAAAGAAGGAAATGTCTTATCCCTGAAAATGTTTTTTTCAGCTTATTTTCAATTAACTCTTTACCAAACAATCGCAGCATTCAACATCCCATAGAAAGACAGCTTATGAAAACATTTTGAGAATAGAAGAAAATGCTGGTTACCAGCATTTTCTCCTTTTCCCAAAATGTTTTCTATCATTTCACAGACAACTTTCATTATTTGAGCAATTTTTCGCCTGTGGTCTGCAAATGTTTTCACATTGGGTCAGTCCAAAATTTTGTCATCTGGTAAAGAGCTAACCATACAATAAAACAATAGAGGACATGTGAGATGCTTTCATTTTCATCTTTACCAAACTTAAAAAATTTTAGACTGGTCCAAACTGAAAGCATTTGTAGATGAGAAAATAAAAGTGAGTCAAATGCTGATTTTTGTCTTTGATAGGGTAGAAAACATTGTGGGAAAAGGAGAAAAGGTATTTTCTTCTATTCCCACAATGTTTTCAAAAGCTTCCTTCTTCAGGGTTGTTAAAACTAGAGATTATGTGGTGAAGGGTTAAGCATGTGAAATAAATAAGAAGGACAATTTGACTCACCAAGAAATGCCAAATTATTTGGTGGCTTTAAATTCATGAAAGGGACCTTTTTAACCCCTATCAAATAATTCAGGTTTTAACAATCCTAAAAGAAATCATTTTGAAAAGATTATGGGAAAAGGACAAAATGTCAGTCACAAACATTTTCTCCGTGGCGCACAATGTTTTCTTCCCTATCATATATAAATTCCATCTTTTTAACCGAATTTTATCTGTCGTCTGCAAAAGCTTTCAATGCTTTCAAATAGGCCAGTGTAGGATTTTGTTATCGCTTAAAGAGTTGCTGAACAACAAAATTTTATACACAACAAATTAATTGCGGTTCAAATGATGAGAAATGTACTGGTAACCAGCATATTCTCCTCCTGCCAAAATGTTTTCTACACTTTTAGAGCCAAAATCCTATCATCTAACTCACAATTACGTGTCATCTGCAATATAAAAAAATGAATTTAATACTAACCATTCTTTTGCAGACCATTTTCTTTGGTTTTGGAGCCTCATTTTGAAGTTGGTACACTTAAAAGAGGACAAAAAATTAATGATATACAATTTGTGGACAATTCAAACTCTAATCTTTAACATGCAGAGCAAGCAACTCAGACATTTTCTGTCAGTAAAACAAACAACAGTATCACAGATCCAAGGTTGTATTTGTATCAGCCCGTCAGCAAACCAGTGCAGACCCATGATCAGACTACATGGTTCATTTCTACCTCTTTACTCACTACTAACCAACCATTTTAAATTGTGTTCATATTCTAATTCTCAAGAATTTTTCTAAGTTTCAAAGAAACACAACTTCTGATTAACAAAACTATTTGTTTTATCCAATCAGTGGTGGTGTTAGTTTCTGGAATCAGAAAAAGATTAAATATGTAATTAAAAATGGCTAGTGAATATGAAACCTGTGTCCTTATTCACCAACCTTCCTTAAGAACATTCTTAGTTCTATTCTCATGAATATGAAAGTAAGACAATTTCTGATTAGCAAAAACCAAATGGTTTAGCCAATCAGAAATGTTGTTACTTTCTAAATGTAGAAATAGACTAAGAATGTTATTTAGAATGGCTGGTGTATATGGACCCAGTGTCATTATTCACCAACAATACTTAACAACATTCTTAGTCCCATTCTCAAGAACTTTCTAAATTTGAAAGTAACCAAATTTTTGATTGGTTAAACCATTAGATTAAAATTAGACTAAGAATGGTATTTAGTATGGCTGGTAAATATGTACCCAGATCTTCATAGAAACTTTTCACAGATTCAACTATAGTAGTACTCTACATTCTAAAGCTTAACTTTTTACCAAACGACAATAATGTAGACTGGTCCAAATCGAAAGCTTTTGCAGACAAACACTTTAAACGTGACTCAAATAATGGAATCTGTCTTAGACAGGATAGAAAACATCGTGGAAAAAAAAAAGAGGAGAAAATGCCGGTTACCAGCATTTCTCCTTTTTCCCCAATGTTTTCAAAAGGTTTCTTTCTCAAGGTCATTAAAACTCAGGATTGTCTAGGATAAAGGTTCACTCTTTACCCAGCGACAAAATTCTAGTCCCACCCATCTCAGACAATTTCCAGAGGACCAATTCTGAGACATGGATAATCCTCGTCAGAATATTTGACAGTAATATTGCACATGGAGCTATTCCTATCTAAACAAAATTTCTTCACTTGCAATAATATTTTCAGAAGTGGTCAGCAGCGAATCAAAAATGTTTTCTCTATATTGTAAAGTGTTAACCTTTCACCATACAATCCTGTGTTGTGAATCCCCTAGAAAAAAACAAAGCTTTTAGAAATAATTGTACAAAAAGGAAGAAAATGCTGATTACTAGCATTTTCTTCTTTACCAACAGTGTTTTTTATCTTTTGAATGACAAATTCTTTCATTTGATCTACAGCTAATCTGTCATCTGCAGATGCTTTTGATTTGGATGAGTCTGAAATTTTGTCCCTTGGTAAAGCTTCTTCCTAGGGGTCGTTAAAACCAGGGATTGTTTGGTAAAGGGTTAATCCTTTACCACACAAACCCAAGATTTAATGACCTTGATAAAGAAAGCTTTTTAAAAACATTGTGGGACATTTATTTCCCACAATGTGTTCTACCCCTTCCCAGCAACAAAGCATAATTGCAGCCATATCTAAATCGTCATCTGCACATGCTTTCAGTTTTAACAACTCCAATTTTTTGTCGTTTGGTGAACACTTAACTCTTTGCCAAACAATCCCTGGTTTTTATGACCTAGAGGAAAAAGCCTTCTGAAAACATTGTGGGAAAAGGAGAAAATGCTGGTAACCAGCATTTTCTCCTTTTCCCACAATGTTTTCTACTTTTCTAAAGTCAAGTTTCAATTTTTGAGTCATGTTTATTTTGTCGTCTGCAAATGCTTTCAATTTGAACAAGTCTAAAATTTTGTTGTTTGGTAAAGAGTTAAGAGAAAGCTGTCATTAGATTATAAAGAAAAGGAAGCTAAACAAGGAAACTGTTGTGAAATATACAATACAAATGTAAATGATTATAAAAGTCAAGGTTTCACCAGAATGTTTAACCCTTTACCATAAAATCCAGAGTTTTAATGACCTGGATCTGATTGACTGTATGATGTTTAACCCAGTTTTCAAAATGATTTCAGTTACCTATATCTAAGCACCCAGTGCACCTATCCATGCGTTCCTGAAGTTTCTGTTTCCACTATTCTTTGTAAGGAACTGGATTCTTTCCAAGGTAACCATTGATGAAACAACGATTAGCACAGTGAGGGAGAAATGATTCCCGTCGCAATGACTATCATCAATCATTGGAATCAAAAGCGCTGAGAAAGGGATTCGAACCAGCAACCCCCTATTTGCGAGTTCTGTATGCTACTAACTGTGCTACCAGGGCTCGGCTTAAAGGCCTGAAGGAGGAAGGCTATTGAAAACACTTTGGGAAAAGGTAACAAGAGGGCCATTGGCCCCAAAGCGCTCACCTGAATAAAGTCATCTTAGTTGATAATGCTGAAGAGATCCTGGTTTTAATGATGTAAAACAAAAGAGTGTAAGTGACCTACTTTTTGACCTGATGTGACCCAATTTAAAACTTGTCCAAGATATCATCAAGAGAAACATTCTGACCTAGTTTAATGAGTATCAGGCTGAAAATGTGGCCTGTAGAGTGAACACGAAGTTTTTCTAAAATTTGGTCTAGTGACCTACATTTTGACCCAACATGACCAAATTTCAAACTTGTCCGAGATATCAAAACAAACATTCTAACCAATCTTCATAAGTACCAGGCTGAAAATGTGGCCTCCTCGGTGCACACAAGGTTTTTCTAAGATTTGGCCCAGTGACCTAAATTTTGACCTACACCACCTATTTTCAAACTTGTCCGAGATATCATCAAGAAAAACAACCTGACTTAGTTTCATGAGTATCAGGCTGAAAATGTGGCCTCTACAGTGCACACAAGGTTTTGTAAGGTTTAGCACAGTGACTTACACTTTGACTCAATGTGAATCAAATTGCAAACTTGTACAAGATATCATCAGGACAAATATTCTGACTAAGTTTCATGAGTATCACACTGAAAATGTGGCCTCTAGAGTGAACACGAGGTTTTTCCTAAATTTGGCCCAGTGATCTACATTTTGACCAAACATGACCTACTTTCAAAACTGCCCAAGACATCATCAAGACAAACAATCTGACCTAGTTTCATGAGTATCAGGCTGAAAATGTAGCCTCTACAGTGCACACAAGGCTTTTCTACGATTTGGCCCAGTGACCTACTCTTTGGCCAAACATGACCTAATTTCGAACTTGTCCAAGATATTATCAATAAAAAACATTCTGACCAAGTTTTATGAGTATCAGGCTGAAAATGTGGTTTCTAGAGTGCACACCAGGGTTTTCAAGATTTAGCCCAGTGACATACTTAATGACCCAACATGACCCAATTTCGAACTTGTCCAAGATTTTATCAAGACAAACATTCTTACCAAATTTTAGGAGTATCTGACTAAAAATGTTGCCTCTTTACTGCATATAAGGTTATTGTTGACACCTTCATGATGCACGCCGGACACAACACAATCACAAAAGCTCACCTTGAGAACTTCATGCTCAGGTGAGCTAAAAATGCCTGGAACAAAATCATTAAATTTGTGCTTCAACAGGTAGACCACACTGTAGCAAAGGCAGATAGCTGATACTCCTATTCCCCCAGTGGAATTTAAAACTCAAGATAATTTGGTGAAGGGCAAATACATGTTTGATACTCTAATACATTTACACAATAAGAGACTTTTGGTTAAAAGGAGAAATTGTAAGAATTATGTGCAATTTCTCCTTTTGCAACAATGTTTTCACTACTTGTCTGCAGCGAGGCAAGCAAAAGTCATCTGCAGCAGCTAAGCGATTCACCAAACATCAAAGAGTTAGCCTCCTTCATATTGAAAGCACTTGCAGACTACAAATTAACCCTTTACCAAACAATCCCTGGTTTTAATGACCCAGAGGAAGAAGCCTTCTGAAAGCATTTCCTCCTTTTACCTCAATGTTTTCTACCCTATCAAAGACAGAAATCATCATGTGAGCATCATTTATTTTGTTGTCTACAAAATGCTTTTAATTTGGTCAAGTCCAAAATTATGTTGTTTGGTAAAGCGTTATTTGTGGTTTGAATCATTGGATCTGTCTGTAAAAGGGCAGAAAACATTGTGGGAAAAAGGAGAAAATGCTGGTTACCAGTATTTTCTCCTGTTCCCACAGTGTTTTCAAAAGCCTTCTTCCTCCCAATCACTAAAACTTAGGCAATGTTCTGTGATGGTAAAACAAGAAAAAAAAAACAATATGACAAAATAACTATACTCACAATACGTTTTCCAAGTCGGCAATGTCTGACTGTCACCCCCATCTGGAAGTATAGTAACATAATCATGACGCTGATTGCTCTTTCTCCGTCGTCTATTTTTATCCTTAGACATTATAAATAACAGAATAACAAACAAAAAAAGAAGTTTTATGCTAAACACATGAACATGACATTCAAGTCAATGTCTTACTTTCATGTACCACACAATAGCCTAGAAATCTATCTCCTTGTTTCATCAATAATAACTCCGAATCTGTGTCGCAACACTGCAAACACCTACTTACCATTACAACTTCCTTTTAGGGAAATCTAACCCATTTCCGTAAGATACAAGTTGTATGTCTTTCCTTTCATTGAAAATGTATTTTACAAAAATATGAAAATATTCGTGCTTAAATTTTGACTGACAAAGTGAGATTGATACAAATGCACAAATCATCCATTTAACCTTATATTACACAATCCCATTTTTTAATGACACTGTAATAGAAAGCTTTGGAAAACATTGTGGGAAAAGGAAGAAATGACGGTAATCACATTTTCTCCTTTTTCCACACAGTTTTCTATCCTATCAAAAACAAATTTTGTCCACTGGGTAACCTTTAATTTTTATGGCTGCAAATACTTTGAATTTGGACCAGTCTAAAATTCCGTAGTTTGGTAAGAAGTTAACCTCTTTACTAAACAACAGAATTATGTGGGACTTTGTCCATATCCAGTACATTTGCAGTCAACAAAATAAATGTAGTTCAAATTATTGCATGTCTTTGAAAGGGTAGATACCATTGTGGGAAAAGGAGAAAATGCTCGTTAGCATTTTCTCCTTTTCCCAAAGTGTTTTCAAAGGCCTTCTAGAGTGTGAGGTAAAAAATCAAGTAAGTGTTCCATTTCTCTGAATACAATAACACTTAATCTGACCAAATATAGCTCTTTACCAAACGACAAGATTTTAGACTTGTCCAAATTGAAAGCATTTGCAGACAACAAAATTAATATGACTCAAAATTTGAAGTTTGTTTAGGGTAGGGCAGAAAACATTGTGGGAAAAGGAGAAAATGCTGGTTACCAGCATTTTCTCCTTTTCCCACGATGTTTTTCAAAAGGCTTCTTCCTCAGGGTCGTGAAAACCAGGGATTGTTTGGTAAAGGGACAGAGCAGGTTCGTTACTCCTTTACCACACAATCACAAGTTTTTCACGAGTACGAGGTAGACGGCATTTGAAAACAATGTGTAGAAAAGGAGAAAAGTCTTGCAACAAGCATTTTTCTCCTTTTCCTAGTTTTTTTTCTTCTCACTTCTTGACATATCTCAAAATTTTACTCATAGTTAATATGTGGTAAAGGATCAATCATGATCAAAATGACTGTTAGAAGTAACAAAGAAGCTAAAAGTGTTAAGATCAGAATGAATGCTTATACAGACTGATCTTGATCTATTCTCTCTACAAAATATGTTAATAGTAGCATTATCACGGGTAGGAAACTTCATATTCGGAGCCAATGGCTCTGACGAGAAAATGTTGTGTTGGTCTTCCGTTTCTGAAGATGTCGGCTGAAAAACGACCGAAAAACAGGCAGGCTTGTCATTATTTGTAATCATGTGTTCTTGCGTCTTTGAAATTCCAAAAAAGGAGAATGTCATGCAATGCTGTGGTCTTTCAACGTGTTTTCTGCACTATGGAAAGTTGTAACAAGTGTACGATGTTGTCTGAATCATTTGTGGCGTGGGTTGACTAGCCGAAATAATACGCCACGAACCTAAATTCAGTCTATTATTACCATTTAATTGGCAAATAAGAGAGAGTCTTGCAGTCCCAAAGGTGTGAATTAATGACTCGGAATGTTACATTCACTGCTGATAAAGAATGGAAAAGAAGTAGCACAAAAACTGATAAATATAAAGAAGGGGTCCGACTATGCTGACCGGCTCTGAATATGTAAGTCGGCACCGATTAATGAGGGCTTCATTTCAAAAATTTAGTTTTCTGTAAAAAATTACTTTGGAAGTAGGCTTTGTTTTTCCGTTAATACCTTTCAGTCCAAAATGTAGTACATTTGTTGGATGGAACATGACCAAATTTATGAAAATACAAAGGACTGGTATTGTCACGATTGAATATGAAGTTTCCTATCCGTGATTATGGCTGGTAAAAAATTAATCAGTTACTGGACATACCCAACCCTATAACAAGATAGTCCCATTTTAAAACGGCCCTGAGAAAGAATACATGAAAAACATGTGGAGAAAAGGAAAAAAATGCTGGTAACCAGCATTTTCTCATATTCCAACAATGTATTCTACCCTTTCACAGAAATATTGTTTCATTTGAGCCTAATTTTATATGTCTTCTGCAAATGCTTTCAGTATAACGGAGTATGAATTTTTTTGTCATTTAGTAAGGAGTTGATTTTGTTCTTTCATTGCCATTGCAACAGTAGAAAAGGAAAAACAGGGTAAAGATGCAATTATTGCTTATAACAATTTTTTTCTCCATGTTTAAGAGCCAGTCAACTGCACACACATAATTGTATTTGTATAGCAGAAGATTAACACTTTACCAAACCATAAAATTTCTACCGGTCCATCAAAATTTTACCACACAATCCCAACTTTTAACGACCCTGGGAAAGAAGCCTTTTGAAAACATTGTGGGAAAAGGAGAAAATGCTGGTTTCAAAGAACAATTATTGTGCCACAATGAAATCGTTGTCTGCAAATGCTTTGAATTTGGACAAGGCTATGTTTTTAACATGTGGTAGAGAGTTAAGACACTAGAAGACCACATACTAAATGTAGCTTAAATCAAGTCGGCTTTGTCTATGAAAGGATAGAAAACATTGTGGGAAAAGAAGAAAATGCTGGTTACCAGCATTTTCTTCTTTTCCCACAATGTTTTCAAAAGCATTCTTCCTCCAGGCTGTTAAAACTCAGGATTGTGTAATAAAAGGTTAAGTTTATGAAGTAAATTACAGGTCAAGATATTAAGCCCAAGCAGGAAGAAACATAAATATTCTCCACACTTCAAGGTCAAAGAATACAAGCACAAAGAAAGTGTTGTAAACTCCAGACTTGCCATGAGACTGTTTTACGTTGATTGATTGATTGATTGATGTTTTATGCCACTTTCAACATTATTTCAGTCATATCATGGCGACAGCTCACATATTCATGTATTTCCTGGATTACACCAGAACTAGGCAAGAGCTCTGAAGTGTCTTGCCAAAGGATACTCCCACGAAAAACCCAGTGGATTCAGTGAGGCTCAAACCCAGGGCCTCCAGGTTACGAGTCCTACACAAATTTACCACTGAGCCACACAGGACCCCTGACTGCATAACAGGCCCACCAGCAAACAAAGTAAACAATTCAGAAGCAAAATTGCTGACAAATTTAATTCATAACATTTAAAGTATGGATCTTAATAAGGGTGTAATAATGTGTTACAGTGCATTCTGTCAAAGTTCCAATTGCTGACAGAAAAATGTATTGAAAAAGTAGAATTACAGTTGCCAACTTTTATTCTAGTAAAAACTTTCAAAGTTGTTTTTGCAGGTAAGATGAGACTTTTGGAAAAAATAGGGAGCAAGGTCAGCCTGCACAGAACATGCAATCTAATCTTGGATCTATACTGTCGGCTTTCTAATGAATTATTGTGGCAAAACCATCCTTAGCATTGTTTATTTTGCATTTACTGACTAAAAAAGTTCACTTGACAATAAAATAATCAAAGCATTGAGAATACTGAAGTGGTATTTGTCAAGGAAACCATTGTGTGGAATTAATAATTTGAAAGAAAAGGAGAAATATTATTCAAATACTGGCTTGAAAGTCAACCTACAAAGCAAATAAATAATTTTTTCGTTAAAGGGAGTGTACTCACGACAAAGTTAGGATTATTTGTGTATTGGTGGTCTCCCATTGATCATTAGGAGTCAGGAGTAACATCCCTTGACAATAGGATGCATGATGGATAGAGAGAGAAACCATGTGAATATATCAAATAAAATTAAGTTTGTAACTGAAAACTATGATTTTAAAATATATTTGGCCATTAACATTTAATTCCCAACATTAAAATCAATTATTTCGATATAAAATATTCATGCCCAATCAAATGGAGTAGCGCACAATCATGGGACGAAGAAGCCATGGGACGAACTGGTTTTGGAACGAAAAAGCCCAGGACCAAGCGATCAGTAGACAAATTTTGTATATATCATTGCGCCAATAGAAAGATATGGGCGAGTGAAGCTATTTTCAATCAAGAATTAGTATTTTCACGATTGATGGCCTCACCCAGTGTATTTTAACATGCCATTTCCAATTACATATCTGAGTGCTACCGAAAAACTCATTTGTCTGAGAAAAATTGAGTTTAATTGGGTTTATTTCCTTCGGCTTTGCACAAAATATGATACAGAGCTCCAGATAGAGGGAGTGATTTTGGTTTTAACATTAAAATTGTTAATAATTCTCCACTAAATCCTATGTTGTGGGTATTCATTAGAACTGTCTCATCGAGAAAATTCTAATGAGTACCACAACATAGGGTTTCAAAGAGAAATAATGGATTTGGAATACCATTACTCCCTCTTATCTGGAGCTATGACGATACATGGTCTTCAAAATTCAATATTGAACTCAGAGTGGTATTGTCTTCGACAAATACCACAAAAATCACAAGTTTTAATGACCTTAAAGAAAAAGCCTTTTGAAAACATCAAAGGAAAAGTAGTCTACTACAGCTGTTTTCTACCCTTTCATAATCAAGTTCAAACTTTGAGTGTAAAATTTTGTCATCTGGTAAGAGTTAAAGGGGCCACATTATATTTTTTTTACAAATAAAAAGGTTTTGTTACAATTATAATTACTATTAAAAATCCTCTCCCTGCAAACATAAAGATACTGAATAGTTTAATTTGATGAACAAAGGTGAAAATTCGGCATTAAACGGGTTAATAGCTTTGAAACAAGTAACTTCATCTATTTTTGAGATCAAATATGGTTTCATCATTGTTGTGAAAGTTGCTTTAAAGGTCAATAGAAAAAAATTTGCCTCAATGAAACATTTAAAAAGGGTACCAACAACATAGCTATTAGTTATGAATTAAAAAGATACAGCATTTCGAACCCCTAAATATTTTCCTTATCTGCACCTCTGATTGATAAACAAAGGACTTGCATCTTCATAATAAAGCCTAAAAGTGCTCAAAAGAAAAAAGGAAATTTCCAACAATGAATAAAAAAACCAAATATTGTAATTTCATCCTATTTTTTTTCCCAATGGAAAATTTCATTCTGCAGTCTGATCTTGATTAACACTGTCTGCAAAAGTGCACCTCATCATGTTTCACAGCCTAAGATTGAAATAACACTCTTGATTCGGGGTATGTAATGATTCTGAATCCCTGGTTATGCCCCTAATAAACAACAATGGGGCAATAAGTATGACAATGCTGATTGTCACGATTATTGCTAAATAGATGACAACAAAATACTTATAGCCTAAGTGATGTGTAAAGTAAACCAGTTTTATGGTACAAAATCCAGATGATTAATCATTGACATGTTTATGCAGTACAAACAATTAATGTCTTCAAACTATCTTCAGACATTAGTTATGCCTAAGTCACAAATAAAGTGGGGGCCATACAAAGTAGCTGACTTTGGAAGGTGCAGCTAATTTTCGTACTTTTTTCCTTATGTGTTCAGAAATGTAATGGGTGCCAGACAATTTATGTTGACTATGGTTTGATACAAGCATTTCAAAAATCTGAGAGGCATCTGCTGGCGACCTCTCCATGACTGAACCATGTCCATATGGTAAATATGTGAATCAGAGAACATTAACGCTAGGTGCAAGGGATTACTCGGCACAGATCAGCTACTTCTGCTGATCAAAAGTTCCACCTATAGTATTTGAACTAAAAATACCAAAAAGAAGGTCAGAGGAAAAGCCAAAGGCATGGCTGCCCAAGAAATTGTTAGGTCAATTGTTAACTTTTAAGTAGTATGTAAACCTTGTATGGGCACTGCTGCCACAACTCAATTGCAACTGCCCCATGACTGGTGCCATCCAATTTTCCCTGATTTTACGTTAAACAGGCACTGTCTTGCAGCAGTTTACTATTTGTGACTTATGCATTAGGAAGCAAAATACAGCAAAAGTGACCTTCATCTTGGGTGAATTGTTTCCTATTTTTTTTTGGAGGGGCAGGGTTGCCCAATTTATGTGTGAAGATGAGTAAAAGTAACAAGGAAATTATTGCTGTGTATCCCATGTTTGAAATACAAAATATAAAAGCTATTTTCCTTCAAATGGTTCTATCTTGGGTCAAGTGGTCTTGGTTTTTTAGCTGGTCTAACATAAGCTTCTAGAGAACCCACTTTGGCGTTTTTCTCACTTTTCCCACAATGTTTTCTACGCTTTCAAAGACAAATCCTTTCATTTTGAAGTGGGTTGATCAGCAACAATTACATGTAACTAATGCAAGAATTCTCCTTCGCCCACTATGTTCTTTCTCACATTTCCCACAATGTTTACTACGCTTTCAAAGATGAACCTTTTCATTTTAACATGGGTTGATCAGCAGCATTTACACATACTGGTAATTTGCAAGAGTACTTCAAAGGTCAAAGGTCAAACTGGTGAGACAAATGTTTAGTTAGTAACCCTTGCAGAGCTGAATCTCAATTTAAACTATACGAGACAACAGAATTTTAGACTGATCCAAATCGAAATCATTTGCAAACAACAAATTAAATATTTCTCAAAACATGAAATTTGCCTTTCAAGCAGCAGATAACAATGTGAGAAAAGGGGAAATTGCTTGTTACCAGCATTTTCTTCTCCTTCTACAATGTTTTCTAAAGCTTTCTTCCACAGGTTGTTAAACTTTTGGAATCTGTGGTAAAGGGTTAATTACTTATACAGAAAGTTTAGATCAAGATCAGACAGCACATGACATGCAGTCTGATCTTAGATCTACACTGTACTATACTTTGCCAGATATTCTGACAAAGCTTTGAAATTGCAATATCTGCATCTTTAGTAATAATTCAAATGACGGAATCTGTCTTTGAAAAGATATAGAAAATATTGTGGGAAAAAGAAGAAAATGCTAGTAACCAGCATTTTCTTCTTTTCCAGAAATGTTTCAAAATATCTCTTTATCTGGATTGTTAAAACAAGGAATTGTTTGGCTAAGCCTTAAACAGAGCTTAAATATCCCACGTTTTAACGACTCTGAAGTCAGGCTCTTGAAAACATTGTACGAAAAGGAGAAAATACTGGTAACGAGCATTTTCTCCTTTTCCCACAATGTGTTTAACCCTTCAAAAAACACAGTTCCAAATTTGAGTAACCTTTATTTTGTCGTCTGCAACTGCTTTCAAATTGGACCAGTCTAAAATTATGTTCTTTGGTAAAATATATAAAATAGTTTAACTCTTTGCCACACAATCCCGACTTTTAACTACCCTGAGAAAGAAGCCTATAGAAAACATTGTGGGAAAAGGAGAAAATGCTGATAACCAGCATTTTCTCCTTTTCCCACAATATTTTCTACCCTTTCAAAGTCAGAAATCATCATATTACCAAGATTTAATTTGTTGTCTGCAGATGTTTTGAATTTGGTCCAGTCCAAAAGTCGTTTGGTATAGAGTTTAAGGCAGAAAACAGCTACAGTTAGATAAGAGTTGATAATGAACACACAAAAAGAAAAGGCCCAGCCAGAATCATTGAAAATAAAACCTCAGATTCTCGAATTTGATGCGTGCAAGAGAAGTATGAATTACAAGAACTGTACGGAAAAAACATTTAAACGTCAGGAATGTTTGAAGAATACATAGCACCATAAAAATAAATGTTTTGTTCAAAAAGGTTGTCTAGACATTTTATCAAGAAACTTTCCTGATACAAAATCCTGATGACCCTTTCTTCTCAGATGATCTGATGTCTAAACTCTTTAAAGAGCCTGGTAGAGCAGTCTGTAGCATAAGGACTTGAGACAAGGGGTTGTTGGTATGAATCCTCAGCTTGGCCAGTTTTCTTCAAAGGACTGACGATGGTCATTGAGACAGGATTCATTCCTCTCTCTGTGCTGCTAATTGTTTCTAAGATGGTAATGTGGGAAAGCAGCCAGTGGCTTTGGAAGAACAAGCAATGTCGTTCAAAATGATATCCCCCGCCGAAAAAGACCTTTTCAAAAATTTACGCGACTGCATAACTCAAAATCGCTCCCAGTCGGCCATTTTGCATCAAATCAATGGACAGAAGGACAGACGGAAGGATGGACAACGCTAAAACTATATCCCTCCACCTTCCGCAGGGGATAAAAATACTTGCCAAGAACTCTATGAAAGCATAAGTAGGTGAACTAGCCCTCATGAAATAACTGAAGTAATGTTAAAAACAGCATAAAACATCATACAAAACAGCCATACAAATATACTTGAGAAATATTGAAAGTATATTTCAACATATTGGCCTCTCGTGGAAATACAAAATAGGCTTGGATAAAGGAATTGGTTGACAAAAGGTTATAGGACTTTTTAACATGCAAGAAAAAATGCAAATAAATTTCGGAACACATACAATTATGTACCGCCATGCTACATTGATAGGTGCCCTGTATTTTTGACACTTGGCCTTCCAGGACAAATTTTTCGATATGCCCTTTCAGACTATACAACTTAAACCTTTACCAAACAATCCTGAAAAAATGTTAAATCTTAACAAAATAATGAATTTCAGACCAGTCTTAAGATGACAAATTTCACGCTGTTTAAATGACAGGTTTGTATTTGAGCAAATTAAACCATTGTTGGGAAAGGAGAAAAAGCTGGTAACCAGCATTTTCTCCTGTTTCCCCATTACAATTCAAAAGGCTCCTTCCCCAGGGACTGTGAAAACATGAGACTGTTTGGCAAAGGTTTAAAGGCCCAATAGTGCTCAGACAGACAATGCAGGTGTTAAAATGCATTTAAATTTAAATCATACCAATCAAAAGTATGAAAAATATTGTGAAGATGACAATCTGTTATTGTGTGGACAGTTCAAGTGTTAGTTGCTGACAAGAGGACCATGATGGTCGTATATCACTCACCTGAGTACTAAGCAGTAAAGGTCTACAATGAAGATAAATACCAAATATTGAGGTTCAAGGCCAAATGATAACGAAACAAGAGCGGCAAATTGTCGCAAGATATGCCTATCCCACCACCAGTTGTCGAGGAGGTATAATAATTGCAAAGGGCAGGTAATGCAACAAACATGTTTACCAAGTCTCAAGTCAATTTGACTCGAGACTTCAAAGTTCCTTTCTGGACAAGCAAGAAATACTGTAAAAAATGAAGATCAAAGTGGAATTACTCAAAATCCGCACTAGGTAGAGTTATTGTTCTTGCGCACAGTACTCGGTAATATTGCAACAAACATGCATACCAAGTTTGATGTCGTTCTGACTTGAGATGACAAAGTTATATTCCGGACAAGCACTAAATGCTGTAAAAATGATGATCAAAGGAAAATAACTCAAAGACAGCATGAGGTAGAGTTATAGTTCTTGTGCAATGCACTTCCAAATATTGCAACAAATAAGCATACCAAATTTCAAGTCATTCCTACTTAAGATGACAAAGTTTTGCTCCGGACAAGCAAGAAATGCTATAAAAATGAAGGTCAAAGGGGGAATAACTCGAGCAAGGAAGAGTTATTGTTCTTGTGCACTGCACTCCGTAATTTTTCAACAATCATGCATACCAAATTTGAAGATGTGCAGGCTAGAGATGACAAAGTTATATTCCGGACATGCAGAAAATGCTGTAAAAATGACGATCAAAGGGAAATAACTCATAGACAGTATGAGGTAGAGTTATGGTTCTTTCACACTGCACTCCGTATTATTGCAACAAACATAAATGCCAAGTTTCAAATCAGTCAGACTGGAGATGACAAAGTTATGCTCAGGACAAAGAACTATTCTATAGAACTTTCTAATTCAAGGGCAATTAACTCAAGTCGTTCTGGTCTGATTGGACCCATAATCAAACTCATCCGAGATCTTATGGTCATAAGTATTTTGACCAAGTTTGATGCTGATTGGTTAAAAATTGTAGATGCAGAGTGTAAACAAAGTCAAATATAGTAATTTTTCTTATTCAAGGGCAAATAACTGCAGTTGTTTTGGTCTAATTAGACCCAGAATCGAACTCATCTGAGATCTTATGGTCATATATATTTTGACCAAGTTTGGTGCTGATTGGTTGATATTTGTAGATGCTAGAGTGTAAACAAAGTCAAATATAGCAATTTTTCTAATTCAAGGGCAAATAACTCCAGTTGTTCTGGTCCGATTAGACCCATAATTGAACTCATCCGAGATCTAATAGTCATATACATGTATATTTTGACCAAGTTTGGTGCTGATTGGTAAAAAAATTGTAGATGCTAGATTGTAAACAAAGTCAAATATAGCAATTTTTCTAATTCAAGGGCAAATAACTCCAGTTGTTCTGGTCCGATTAGACCCATAATCGAACTCATCCGAGATCTTATGGTTATATACATTTTGGCCAAGTTTGGTGCTGATTGGTGAAATATTGAAGATGCTAGAGTGTAAACAGTCAAATATAGCAATTTTTCTAATTCAAGGGCAAATAACTCCAGCTGTTCTGGTCCGATTAGACCCATAATCGAATTCATCCCAGATGTTATGGTCATATATATTTTGACCAAGTTTGGTTCTGATTGGTTGATATTTGTAGATGCTAGAGTGTAAACAAAGAAATGTGAACGGACGGACGGACGGACGGACGGACAGACGGACGCCGACGGACGGTGAGTGATCCCAATAGCTCATCCTGAGCACTGTGTGCTCAGGTGAGCTAAAAATCAGGCAAAGAGTAACCAGATGATAAGGTGACCTGGCAACTTTTGGCCTAGTTTTGAAATTAATTTCTCTGCCAGCAACTAACATTTGGACATACTTAAATGATATGAATTAAATTCCAATATATTTTAACTCCTGCTTTGTTTACTTTTGGCAGTTATTATTACTTAATTAAATAAACTATTCACTTCAAACAACCTTTTACATCTTTCAGCAAATCATTTAAAAAATAATTTGAAAAAAAAAGGCAAATGGAGAAATTTGCTGAATTGAGTGAATACTAATGGTGTGGATCAAAGATCATGTTACAGAGAAAATGAAATCTGATCTTGATCTATGCCACCCAAAGCTATTAATATATATGTTGACCTAGGTATTGAGACAGTTCAAGAAGATTTAACTCTTTTGGCACCAAATATATATAAACTCCTTTTTTTTGACTGATTAAATTAAACTGGAAATCAAAATTATTATTTACTAAGCAGGCTTGAGAGCAGAATAATGGCATAGATCTAAGATCAGAATGCATATTCTTTGCAGTCAGGTCTTTCTCTATTTTTTTTACAAAAGCTTTCTTTCACTTATGGCATGGGGAAGATTTAAAAAAATGTTACATTGTGTACCATTCAAATACCAGAACACTACATTATATCATTCTGTGATTTTGAAAGTGGATAGAAAGGAAACAAAATCAAGTGGAAAAGAAGCTGTATGGCTTTCAGAGTGGATAGAAAGGAAACCAAATCAAGTGAAAAAGAAGCTGTATGTCAAAAATAAGCACCACAAAACATTTCAAGTCCTCTATCCCTCGAAAATCCTTTGCGAGGCATTTCACTTTAACACACAGTGTCCAATGTTCATAACATTTATTTTAGCAACCCTTTATAAACAATCCCATGTTTTAAGGTCTTTGAGAGGTGAACCTTTTGAAAACACTGCAGAAAAAGGAGCTAAATGCTGGTCAACCAGCATTTTCTCCTTTTCCGACAATTTTTTTCCATCCTTTCAAAAACAAATTCTCCTTTTTAAGCCACTTTTTATTTGTCATCTGCAAATGCTTTCAATATGTACAAGTCTAAGTTTTGTCGTCTGGTACAGAGTTTATTATGTGAGTCAACTTCAATATCTTATCAACTTGAGTATCTTATTATGTTCTTTACCAGATAACAAAATGTTACACTGATCTGTATTGAAAACATTTGAAGACATCAAGTTAAATGTGGCTACAATTATGGGACGAATTCATGTTTTTCCTTTAAAAACCGCAGACACAGATTGTGAATTGTGGGCAAGAGAGAAAAAGCTCGTTACATGCACCAGCGTAGTCTCCTTTCTACGCATTGTTTTTACATTGTTCTTCCTCAGGGGCCATAAGTACAGGAAACTATGTGGTAAAGAGTAAAATGAGTTATTTTCTTCAAGTATAGTGGTGGGCTACCCAATAAGTTACCAAGTTAAAGGAGTCATTAACCACTTGACCACAAAAACTACTAATAGATACACCACAACCTGTTGCAAATAACTCAACGGAAAAAGTTTGATAAAGAGGAAAAAATGACTTTTCTCAAATTCTTACTTTACTCTTTACCAAATGACAAAATTTTAGACTGGTCCAAATCGAAAGCATTTGCAGACAACAGATTAAAGACTGCTCAAATGCTGGAATTTGTTGTTTAAAGAGTAGAAAACATTGTTGGAAAAGGAGAAAATGCTGGTAACCAGCATTTTCTCCTTTTTCCTCAATGTTTTCAAAAGGCTTCTTTCCAAGGGTCGTTTAAACCCGGGATTGTATGGTAAGGGGTTAACTCTGTATACCAAACAACAAAATTTTAGACTGGTAACAATCGAAAGCATTCTGCAGATGACAATTCAAATTTGGCTCAAATGATTGAATGTGTCTACCATAGGGCACAAAACATTGTGGGAAAAGGAGAGAATGCTTGATACCAGCACATTATCCTTTTCACGCAGTATTTTCGATCGGTTTTTGTGGCATTTGTCGGAGACAATGCCTCTGTGAGTTCAATATTGAATTTTGAAGACCATGTATCGTATTTTGTGCAAAGCCGAAGGAAATAAACCCAATTAAACTCAATTTTTCTGTGACAATGAGTTTTTCCATAGCACTCAATTATGTAATTGGAAATAGCATGTTAAAATACACTGGGTGAGGCCACTGATCGTGGAAATACTTCTTTTTGATTGAAAATAGCTTCACCCACTCATAGCCTTCTATTGGCTCAATGATATACACAAAATTTGTCTACTGACCGCTTGGTCCAAGGCTTTTTCGTTCCAAAACCAGTTCGTCTTTGGACTTGTTCATCCCATGATTGCACGCTACACCATTTGATTGTGCATGAACATTTATAGATTGAAATAATTGATTGTAATGTTGGGAATTAGATCTTTACGGCCAAAGATATCTCAAATCATAGTTTTCAGGTACAAACTTAATTTTATTTGATATATTTTCATGGTTTCTCTCTCTATCCACTATGCATCCTACTGTCAAGGGACGTTACTCTTGACTCCTCCTGAATGATCAAAGGGAGACCACTAATACACAAATAATCCTAACTTTGTCATGAGTACTCTCCCTTCAACCAGAAAGGGTACATGTATTATTTTGCTTGGTAGGCTGACTTTCAAGCCAATACTTGAATAATATTTCTCTTTCTCTTTCTGATTATTAATTCCACACAATGGCTTCCTTGACAAATGCCACTCCAGCATTTTCAATGCTTTGATTTCCTCAGGGCCATTGACAGTCAGGATTGTGCAGGACAGGGTTTATGGTCAAGCAAATTAACCCTTTACCAGACGACAAAGTTTTAACCTCGTAAAAATTTAAAGCATTTGCAGACGACAATTTCAATGTAGCTCAAGTGGTGCAATTTTTCTTTGATAGGGTAGAAAACATTGTGGGAAAGGAGAAAATGCTGGTTTTCAAAAGACTTCATTCCCAGGGTTGTTAAAAGGCGGCATTGTGTGGTAAAGGGTTAATTCCCTAGTAGACTATAAAACTTTTACCTGTCCACCTTCAAAGCATTTGCAGACAACAACTATACTGTGGGTTAAATGCTAAAATTTGTCCTGGAAAAAGTTGAAGACATTGTTAACCCTTTACAGCACAATGCCGACTTTTAATGACCATGGAGAAGAAGTTTTCTGAAAACATTGTGGGAAAAAGGAAAAAATGCTGGTAACCAGCATTTTCTCCTTTTCCCACAATGTTTTCTATCCTATCATAGAAAAATTGCATCAACTGAGCCACAATGAAATTGTCGTCTGCAAAAACTTTCAATTTCGACAAGGCTAAAAATTTGTCGTCTGGTAAAGGGTTAAAAAGGAAAAAAAAAATGCTGCTAACCAGCATTTGCTCCTTTTCCAAGAATGTTTTTCAAAGCCTTCTTCGTTGGGGTCATTCTTTTGGTTCAGGGTTAAACAGTATTCATATAAAGACAAGTCTGCTAAACTTGAATTCTGCTGCCCCTGCTAAGCGACCACCCTCTTTACACACAAGTAAACCTTTAACTTGTTACCACACAATACTAACTTTTAAAAAAAAAACAGAGAAAAAAACTGTTGAAAACATTGTGGGAAAAGGAGACAATGCAGGTAACCAGCATTTTCTCCTTCTACCACAATATTTCTTCTCTTCCATATTTAGATTTTAATATTTCATATTTATTTTTTCTTCTGCAAATGCTTTCGATTTGGCCAAGTCTAAAATGTTGTCTTTTGGTTAAAAAATTAAAGGACAAAATACACCTAACAGCAAGCGGCTGATGAGTCTCTTCAGCTACTTTCCTAACAGACACTTTCAATCTAAAACTAGAGAATATTGAGAATAGTAGCTAAGACATATTCAATGTTGCTCAAATGATGATTTCAGTCTTTAGTAGGGTAGAAAAAATTGTGGGAAAAGGAGAAAATGCTGGTTACCAGCATTTTCTCCTTTTCTAGCAATGTTTTCAATAGCATTTTCCTTCAGGGCTGTTCAAAATGCGGATTGTGTGGTATAAGATTAAGTGCAATATCAGGGTTCCTTTAGTTCAGAATGTCCTTGCAAAGCAAACAGTGTAGCTCAATGATCAGACAAGTTGTGTGCAGTCTGATCTTGATCCACACTGGCCCCAAAGGTAACTAAAATTGTGAAAAGCGCTTTAAGAGTTTACATAAGTGCTGTGTGTAAGTGAGATTTCCGTTATACAAGAACCTTCTTCCTCTTTCAACACTTTAACCCTTTACCACACAATGACGACTTTTGACGCCCCTGAAAGAGAAGGCTTTTGAAAACATTGTGGGAAAAGGAGAAAATGCTGGTTACCAGCATTTTCTCCTTTTCCCACAACGTTTTCTACCCTATCAAAGAAAAATCATTTCATATGAGCCACGTTAAAACTGTCATCTACAAATGCTTTCAATTTGGACAGGTCTAAAATTTTGTCGTGTGGTAAAGGGTTAAGTATAACACACTGTTTTATATATACAGGGTTTCAGCCACTGCCAAACACGAAAGATGGCAGGTATAGATTTAATGGCTTGTACTTCCCCTTGGAGTTTTGAATAAGCCTAAAGACAGTGTCAGTCTAGATTGATTAACTGAATGATTGATTGATTGAATGGTATTTTCTCAGCTGCTTTTAACAATTTTTCAATTATACCATGGTGACAGCTCACATATTATTTATGAATGTCCTAGGTTTCACAAGTACTAGGCTAGAGCTCTGAAGTTCTTGTCCAAGGACACTCCTACCAAAATCCCAGAGCTTCAAGTGCCACTTGAAGATGGGGCCTCCAGGTTACGAAGCATGCGTTTTACCACTGAGCTATTGTCACCCAGTGCATAATATTGCAGTCATTATTTGTTAAAATATTACATTAATAACTAGTTAAAGTATGAGATTTAATAATCAATCTATGTTAAAGATTTACTCTATAATTAAATAATTTATCTATCTATTAAGGGTTTGCTATCTAAATCATCTTGAACATATGAATATGTAACATTTGGTAGCATTTGGAACCTTATCAGAAAGACATTGCAGTAATGTAGTGGAACTATTGTATTAGACCCCTTATGGTCATCTATGTTGGTAATAAATTGCAAGTAGGTGCTATACTCCTTTGATGTTGATGATCCTGTAACAAAAGGCAGGAAAATGAGTGAGTGAGTGATTGACCAATGAGATAGAGAGAAACAAATGATTTAAGATGAATGAGTGTCAGTATGATTTTGATTGGATGTAAGATGGACTGTAAGAATGATTTTGATTGGATGTAGGATGGAGAATGAGGTCAAGGGATGTATGGGATTGTTAGAGGCAGATTTTAGTATGAGAGGGACAGAAATCAGTTTGGCTTTGAAGAATTTAGACCTGTTTAAAATCTTTGGATATACTGAATTAGAAATTGAAATTTTGGAAACAAAGCCTCTGACTGATTTATTCTGTTATTCATTCCTTCCCTTCCCCAGTGATACACAGTATAAATAAATTTTCCCTCCCAGTGACACTATGCAGGACCCCCTGTCATTCTAGAAATAATTTCCGATATTTCATGCCACAGTCAATGAATGACTGATTGTATTGGAGTTTAACGCCAATTTAAACAGCTTAGGTCATATCAGTCAGTGCACCTACACATGTGTTTCCTGGCTTTCTCACACCAGCACTGACACAGCTTTCTTTGCAAGTCACTAACCACTTTTCTCACATGCATCAGAGGTGAGAGGCAAAAAAACACTGCAAAGAAAGTTTGCCTCCACTGGGTATCAAACTCACGACCACCAGGTCACATTTCAGATACGCTAACCTGTGACTGAGCTACCCAGCCACACTCATGGCACAGTCAAGAAAAAATACTAGCTGCAACAAGCTGTACCTACAGTTCAATTCAAGTATTCAGGACATAACATCTCACTGCAAAACTGGCATGCTGCGCATTATTTTGAGTGTCGGTATTTTTTGCAAGATTCCTGTTTGACATTTCAATTATGGCAGTATTGGTCACAATCTACCAGAGTAAAAAGCATTGTTTTCACTACAAATATTTCCTCAGAGCCTTTTAACTCTTTACTGTACGACAAAACTGTGGACTTGACCAAAACTGAAAGTATTTACAGACAACAATTTAACTGTGGCTCAAATGATGGAGTTTGTCTTTGATAGAGTAGAAAACATTGTGTGAAAAGGAGAATATGCTGGTAACCACCATTTTCTCCTTTACCCCACAATGTTTTTAAAGGATTACTCCTCGGGTCATTAAAACTCAGGATTGTGTGGTAAAAAGTTAACACATAATTCCAAATTGTGCAGCAGTAACTGTATATGAGGAATAAAAACTGCTGTAGCTTATGGTGGCATATTTCTGCCATGAGATACAAGATAGCTATCACGATAATTTTAGAAAACTATCGCGATAAATTAAAGTTTCCTGGAAATCTTATCGCGATAATGAAAAGTTTCCTGAAAAAAATATCACGATAAACTTAATATTTTAACGCAAGATTTCTCAATCGCGCACGAAGCTGACATTCGAGGTAAAATTATCATGATAGTTCTATCTGTTTCTTGATATCAATAAATAGAAAATTTATCATTTGGATAAACTCGGTAGTTTTTGACTTCACAAGATTGCAGTAAGTAAAAATTCGAGTCATTGACAATTGTAGCTTAATTGTTAAATTTTGAACAGAAGTCTGTAAAATCACAAAGACGACTTGAAATGCCTCCTACGAACAACTTTAAAACCATTCAGGGAAAAGGAGAATTCATAAGGTTGTAGACGAAGACCATATTTTATTGTCAGTTATGGGCACGAAAGCAAAAACGAGAGGGCCATGATGGCCCTGTATCGCTCCACTGGCTAATACATATAATCCCTACATGACAAACATTACAATACTTGGCCAATTGGTTTTGAACATAAGACCCCTGAGACAGGACTAAAATTGGTAGCCCAAGTTCTTATGGTAAGTAACAAGAAAATTTCTAAAGATTTCACTACATAAGCCCATGTAAAACTTCTGACCCCTGGGGTGGGGTCAAATTCGACCCTAGGGCTATAATTTGGGTACTCTTGGTAGAGGCCCACTAGATAAAGCCACATGCAAAGTTTGGTAACCCTAGGCCTTATGACTGAGTACTGGGAGATTTCTAAAGTTTTGTCTATATAAGCCCATATAAAAATTGTGACCCCTGGGACGGGGCCAATTTTGACCCCAGGGCAAATAAGTTGGGCACTCTTGGTAGAGGCCCACTAGATAAAGCCACATGCAAAATTTGGTAGCACTAGGCCTTATGGCTAGGTGCAGGGAAATTTCTAAAGTTTTCTAAATAAAAGCCTATGTAAAACTTGTGAACCCCCCCCCCCAGGGTGGGGGTCAAATTTGACCCCGGGGCTATAAGTTGGGCACTCTTGGTAGAGGCCCACTAGATAAAGCCACATGCAAAATTTGGTAACCCTAGGCCTTATGGCTAGGTACAGGAAGATTTCTAAAGTTTTCTCTATATAAGCCTATGTAAAACTTGTGACCCCCGAGGCGGGGTCAAATTTGACCCCAGGGCTATAATTTGAAGAAACTTGATAGAGGTCTACTAGATAAAGCTACATGCCAAATTGGGTAGCCCTAGGCCTTATGAATTCAGACAAGAAGATTCTCAAATATTTCCAATGTTTTTAAGTTTTGTTGCCATGGCAACCAGAGTTTTTGAAGGAATTACATTCTTTCAAGAAATTCAGAAGAGGACCATGGCAGGATCATTTCTTTGAAGTTTCATCAAAATTGGCTGGGTAGTTTCAGAGAAGAAGATGTTTAAAATAAAAGTTAACGCACGGACTGACGGACGCACGCACGCACGCACGGACACACGACGGACAACGGGCCATGGCATAAGCCCGCTGGCCTTCAGCCAGTGGAGCTAAAAATCATGATAACAGTTAGAATTATCGCGATATTTATATCTTGAAAATTTTTTTTATCTATATAATATTTCCAGGAAACTTTGTTTTATCACGATAGTTCTCTTAAATTATCGCAATAGCTATCTCGTATCTTGCGGCAGAAATATGCCACCATAGTAGCTTTTTTTTATCAAGACTAGAGAACATATCAGCTACCTTCTGGGAAAAGGGGGTTTAATGCATTTTGTTTATGCAGCATGACATGTAAGTCATCATAAATATGGATCAATTTTGTATAAAAACTAGTTCAATCATGAGGTAGAATTGTCCTTTCACAAAATCTACCCAAAGCAAAAAATACCTGTCTAGGTCAGTCTGAGAAGATTGCCCAGACTTACATGAGTCGATACTTTATGCAGATGCACAAAACTACTTTTTCACATAGCATGACTCATATATGGCTTGCAACACGCGAAAAGGAGCATTCAGATATTTGCATAAAGTGTCGTCTCAGATTAGCCTGCGTTGCAAGCCATATATACACATATAGTATATGCATGAATTATTTAACTCTTTACCATACAACAAAAATGTAGACTTGTCCAAGTTGAAAGCTTTTGCAGACAACAATTTAAATGGGCGTAACTGATGGAATTTCTCTTTGATAGTGCAGAAAACATTGTGGGAAAAGGAGAAAATGCTGGTTACCAGCATTTTCTCCTTTTCCCACCATGTTTTCAAAAGGCTTCTTCCTCAGGGTCATTAAAACTTGGGACTGTGTGGCACAGAGTTAAAGAATTCTTGATAATTGTAATTAATATCTTAGTTCAGACATATCTGTATCAAAAGCATTTGCATAAGAGTTATTCAATGTGGTTCAAATGATTGGATTAGTCTTTGGATTGGTTGAAAACATTCTGGGGAAAGGATAAAATGCTGTCGACTTTATTTTTCTCCTTTTCCCAGGCTGTTTACCAAATTCATCGTATCATGAGATAATTTAATAAAGGGTTAAATAGGTAGAAAATATTATGGGAAATGGAGAAAATCCTGGTATCATTTACTCCTTTTCCAGTGAGGTTTTCAAAAGCCTTCTTCGTATTTCTCAACCAAAAAAAACATGTGATTGTTTTTAAAAGGTTCACTTGTTTGTTTGTATGTGGTTTAATGCTGTTTTCAACAGTATTTCAGTCATATCTCAGCGGCTGGTGAATTTTTCCAAGATGTCTCGAAATTCCTAATACTAACATTCTTCCAGTGCCACTGGCTGCCTTCTTACATACCACAGTCGAGAATATGATCAGCAATGAGAGAATAATGTATCCTACTGCAATGACTATTATCATTCCTATAAAAGAAATTGTCCAAGCTGGGGACTCGAACCAGCAACCTCCTAGTTTCAAGCCATACATGATACCAACTGCGCCACCACGCTTGGCTGTAAAGGGTTCATAAATAAATCCTCACAAAAACTGCTGATTAGCACCACACCACATAATCCCAAGTTTTAACGACCCTGAAAGACAGTATGTCTGAAAACATTGTGGGAAAAGAATAAAATGCTGAAAACATTGTGGGAAAAGAATAAAATGCTGGGAACCAGATTTTCTCCCCTTCCCCTATGTTTTCTAAACTTTCAAAGAGGAATTTGAGTCACATTTATTTTGTCATCTGCAAATGCTTTGAACTTTGACACATCTAAAATGTTTTGTCATTTGATAATAAGTTAACACAAATTACTAATAAAACAAGATATCTACCGCTATTCATGGACGTCCTATGGTACACCATGTTGTAATATCGTGGGCGGGGCACTGGGGGCTTCTCCCGTGCCGCAGTTGACATTTCTTCACTTGTTTCTGTTTTATTCACAACACATTATCATCACACATTATCACAACCTGCAAAAAAAATGGGAATAAATTTGTACTTTGTTTCTACACCACAATATTTTGAATGTCGTCTGCACTATTTTGTTCGTAAATGCAGGGGACTTTTCTTATGTCTTGCAGCAAGCCATGTTTGACAACATTGCAGTAAAAAAAGTATTTGTGTATAATGAGCAATTTCTCTTTTTGTAGCAATATTTTCACAAGTGCTGATGTTCATAATCCATAAGAATCTTTTAAAACCCTTTACAAAAGAACTAACTGACTCTTTCAAATGGAAAGAAACTGCAGACAACAAATTATGATTCATACAAAGGAACTGTAGTTCTCTTACAGGATAGATAACATGGTGAGAAAAGGAGAAAATGCTGGTTACCAGCATTTTCTCCTTTTCCCACAATGTTTTCTAAAGCCTTTCTTGTTCAGGGTTATCAAAACTCATGATTGTGTGATAAAGGGTAAAATCTGACTGCTCGGTTTTGATACAGGAAACTGACTGATTCAATGTTTTATGCTAGTTATCAGCATCTTCTGCTTTTCCAAAAATGTTTTGAAAGGCCTATTTTCTCAATGTTCGTTAAAATTCAGGATTGTGTGGTGAAGGGCTAAAGCTGACTGCAATATTTTGTTATAGGAGATTGACTGATTGAATATTTTACTGCTTTCAACATTATTTCAGTTATATTACATCCACAGCTCACATGTTCATGTATTTACCAGGTTTCACCAGTAGTACGCCAAGGCTCTGAAGCGTATTTGCCCAAGGACACTCCAAGGAAAAACCCAGCGCTTAGAGTGAGGATCAAATCCAAAGCTTTCAGGTTACCAATCCTACACTTTACCACTTACCGTAACAGAAGTCAAGAAGCAATTTCATGATGTTTTTCTATGTCTGTTTAGTTCAATTTTTTTACATAATGACAAATTTTTAGACTTAATCCAGATTGAAAACATTTGCAGTTTACAAATGTGGTTCAAATGGCTGGGTTTGTCTTTGAAAGAGTATAAAAGATTAGCGGAAAAATAGATTACGGTAGTTGAATTAAGTTTCACACTGTTTTAACTCTTTACCAAACAACAATATTTGTATTCCACCAAAGCATTTGTAGACGACAAAATAAATGTAGCTCAAGTGATGATTTCGGTCTTTGATAGGGTAAAAAACATTGTGGGAAAAGAAGAAAATGCTGGTTACCAGCATTTTCTCCTTTTCCCACAATGTTTTCAAAAGGCTTCTTCCTCAAGGTCATTAAAACTGAGGATTGTGTGGTAAAGGGTTAAGCATTACTTTTCTGATATCATGGTAACAGCTCACATATTCATGTATTTCCTGGGTTTTGCCCATACTAGGCTATCGCTTTTGCATTTCTTGCCCAAGGACCCAAGGACACTCCCTCTAAAAACCCAGTGCTTCCAGTGAGGTTCAAACCCAAGGCCTTCTTGTTAAGAATCTAACACTGTGCCAACCAGGAGTCCGTTGGAAAAGGAGAAAATATCTTGGCTACCCACAATGCTTTCTAAAGTATTTTTGTGGTATTTGTCGAAGACAATACCACTATGAGTTCAATATTGAATTTTGAAGACCATGTATCGTATTTTGTGCAAAGCCGAAGGAAATAAACCCAATGAAACTCATTTTTTCCCGGACAAATGAGTTTTTCTGTAGCACTCAGATATGTAATTGGAAATGGCATGTTAAAATACACTGGATACGGCCATCGATCGTGGAAATACTAATTTTTGATTGAAAATAGCTTCACTCGCTCATAGCCTTCTATTGGCGCAATGATATACACAAAATTTGTCTACTGATCGCTTGGTCCTGGGCTTTTTCGTTCCAAAACCAGTTCATACCCTGGCTTGTTCGTCCCATGATTGCGCGCTACTCCATTTGATTGTTAATGAATATTCATAGATCGAAATAATTGATTGTAATATTGGATATTAAATCTTTATGGCCAAAGGTATCTCAAAATCATAGTTTTCAGGTACAAACTGAATTTTAGAAGATCTATTTACATGGTTTCTCTCTTTATCCATCATGCATTCTACTGTCAAGGGACATTACTCCTGACTCCTCCCAATGATCAAAGGGAGACCACCAATACACAAATAATCCTAACTTTGTCATGAGTATTCTCCCTTCAACCAAAAAAGTATTCATTTGCTTGGTAGGCTGACTTTCAAGCAAATATTTGAATAATATTTCTCTTTTTCTTTCAAATTATTAATTCCACACAATGGCTTCCTTGACAAATACCACTCCAGGGTTCTCAACGCTTTGATTCTTAGGGGTAATCAAACTAATGACAGAGCATGCCTAGCAACTTTAGCTTCTTCTGCTGTGAGTGTAGAATGAGATTAGGCTGCAAGAAATGTGCAGTTTCATCAGACACCTACAAAGTCTGACAGTTTGTCAGTGTTCTTGCCAAACATGAAAAGAAAAATGTGATGAATGGGCAAAAAATGTTCACAGAGAAACAAACTAACTCTCCACCCAGATGACAAAAATGTAGACATTTTGATAGGGCAGAAAACATTGTGGGAAAAGGAGAAGGTACCAGGTTTCTTCCTCTGGGTCATTGAAACTCAGGGTTAAATCTGAGAGTTGGACAAGTAGGAGTTTGCACATCACTACATGTACATCTATATTTACTGCATTGATAATTTCAATCATGTATCAGCCCTTTATCACACAATTTCACATTTTACAAAACCCGGAGCAGACAGCTGCTTAGTGAAACCATAGAGGGAAAAGGAGAAAACACTGGTAACTAGCATTTTCTCCTTTCCCCACAATGTTTTCTACACTTTCAAAGACACATCCAATGGCTTGTGTTACATGTAATTTGTCTTCTGCAAGTGCATTCAATATATACTTTTCAAAATCTCATCCTCTGGTAAAGAGTTGACTCTTAACTCTTTACCTAACAACAAAATTTTAGACTTGTGCAATTTGGAAGCATTTGCAGACGACAAAATAATTGTGACTCAAAAATTGATTTTTTTTATGGAAGTGTAGAAAACATTTTGGGAAAAGGAGAAAATGCTGGTTACCAGCATTTTCTCCTTTTCCCAAAATGTTTTCAAAAGGCTTCTTTCCCAGGGTCGTTAAAAGTCGGGATTGTGTGGTAAAGGGTTAACCAAACAAGAAAATTGTAGACTGGTCCAAACTTGAAGATGATAAATGTGACTCTAAAACTTTAAATTTTCCCTTGGAAAGGTAGAAAACATTGGGGGGAAAGGAAAAAATGCTGACTGCCAGCATTTTTTCCATTTCCAACAATGTTTTCCAAGGCAAGGTCAAGGTCGTTAATTCTCGTGATTTTTGGGTAAAGGGTTAAAGAATGCACATGTGTCAAAATGTCATTCAAAACTTTTTTATTGCAATCAATTATCCTCATTAATTACTAGCTGAGTCTGAGTCTTGGTTGTTCAGTGGGCAAGTTGTCCATTTGTTTGTATGGTATTTAATGCTGTTTTCAACATAATTTCAGTTACATTGCAGTGGCCAGTGCACCTATCCATGCTTTCCTAGAGTTTTTTTAACAGTACTTAGTACAAAATTCTTTCAAGGCTATTGGCTGCTTCCCCACATTCACATCATCTTCCCAAGCCGCTGGCTGCTTTCCTACAAAACCATGTCACAAAAAATGATAAGCGATGAATAAGGAATGAATCCTGTTGCAATGACTATCATCAATTCTCAGAAGGAAATTTGGTAAGCTGCGGATTCGAACTAGCAGTCCCCTGCTTTCAAGTCCTGTGCAGTACCCACTGCACTACCGGGCCCAGGTCAGTGGGAAAGTATATAGAATTATAAGATTAAAGGCCTAGTAGTGGCCCAAAGTAAACAATGTGTATATTAAAATGCATTTATATTTGCATCATACCATTTAAAAGTATGGAAATTATGATAAAGATGATAAAGTGTTATTGCAGGATCGGTCCCTGGCAGAAAAATGAATTTTAAACCCAGGTATAAGGTAAACAAAAGATAGAGCAACTTGAAACTTTTTATCTAGTTTTATTTTTGAAACCACTTTGACTTGTCACTACCTTGTTTCCATGACAGTGTTCGGATTTCAGATAATTATTTGCCCGTTGTAAACAAGTTCAAATGAATATCAGCCATGCTCTGTGAAAAGGGGGTTTAATGCATCTGCAAAAAGTATCGTCCCAGGTCAGCCTGCGCATTCCGCGCAGGCTGACCTGGGCTGAAACTTTTTGCTATTGGTCATATTTCTGCATGTCAAAGGATCATTTTAACAACAGATCCAATAAATGGATTTTATGGATCCCTTACTATGTGATAAACTGCTTGGTATAATGCATCATGGAGATGCATTAGTAGTAATTATGGCACTATGCAGGTCAAATTGCCTGCGGCACTATAGGGGCCAGGCCTTTGTCTTTGACAGTTCAGACTATTGTTAGAGGCCTTTGTCTGTTGGAGGTCAGACTGTCTGTGGCAATATGACGTAATCTTGCATACCTTTTGTCTGGCTTTCGTTGCCTCCCACCTGCCGAGGCTAGATGACAATTCCAAGTGTGTTTTGGCGCGTTTTGACCGATCAGGCCGGCGCCCGATTGTATAGAACCGAAAATTCAGCCAAAGCATTCGCCATTGAAAATGCATGAGAACTTTCTCTCAAAGAGGTTGCTCTACTAAAAATGCTTTTGTCTGTGAACGCTTTTACCCCCCTTACCATTCAAAGTCTAGGTTTTGTATTGACTTTAATGAATAAAATCGTATGGTGTTTAACGCCGTTTTCAACATTTTTGTTGCACTTAAGTCGCTGCGGCCAGTGCACCTATACATGCTTTCCAGCAGTATCTTTTACCAGGGCATCATTTTCTTTCCAAGTCACTGACTGCTGTCTCACATAACCATTATTACGGTCAGCTGTGGTAGAGAAATAAATGGTTTCACAATTTTCAGTCCTCGACCTAGCCAGGGATCGAAGCCACGACCCATCTCAAGTCCTGCACGCTAGCTATTTAAGAGCTCAGCTTTTAGGTCCTCGCTTCTACATGGAAAAGTTTGCGAAAAACTTACTACGATCCCCAAATAGCGGTGGCATAATATAAAATTCCCTGTTGGTTTGATCATTAGCTTTCTTAGAAATTCTGATTTTTTTTTTTTATAATTCATGAGACCTTTCGATACTCTCCTGACAGAGTCGCATATCAAAATGATTTAATGTTTGAGAAATGTCGACACTCTTCCACGTGATGTCTGGCGCGATTGTATAATATCGTCTGCAAAAATTCAGACAAAGCATTCGCCTCTCATTAAAAATGCATGAGAAAATGTCGATATTCTTACAAAATAGGTCGCTTTCCGCTGATTAAAATGCGTGATGTCTGGCGCGATTGTATAATATCGTCTGCAAAAATTCAGACAAAGCATTCGCCTCTCATTAAAAATGCATGAGAAAATGTCGATATTCTTACAAAATAGGTCGCTTTCCGCTGATTAAAATGCGTGATGTCTGGCGCGATTGTATAGAATCGTCTGCAGAAATTCAGACAAAGCATTCGCCTCTCATTAAAAATGCATGGAATTTATAAACACTTTATCAAACGCTTTTGTCTGTTAACTATATAAAAGGCAAACGTTTTGTAGATGAATGTACATTTTCGGAGGAATGTGAGAGTCTGTTATGTGATAGTTATTTTCAAAATGAACATTTTAATATCAGATCATACTTATGAAAAGCATTTGTATAACATACCCTATACAGGAGTTTCTTTTTTTTTCAGTAAAACTGTCTTGCTTAATGCAGTTCAGCTGTGTTTGGATTCTCCTGACAGGCAATATACTGTTGGAAGAAGAGTATATTTTCTAAAGCAATTTAGTTTTTACATAGGGGTTCTAGGTATCAATAAACAATTAAGTAATAAAGTAAAAGTTGTGTGCGTTAGAAATGGCACAAAGTTTATTGTTGTAACAGCGTTTCCAGATCATTGATGTTGGAACCTCGATTATAGAAAGGTAAGTCCGTTTTACTTCACTTGTTTGTAAACGCTTATAACTCGTTACCATACAAACCCTGGTTTTTACGGTAGTGAGGTAAAAGACTGAAAATTTAACCGGAACGGGGAGAAAATGAAAGCGTACAGGGGGAAAAGAAGAAAGGTTCTCAATGTGCACAATGAAAATCTGCAGTAAATATGATAGTAAAATATGAATCGACCTACCTTTAAAGCGTTGTAATCTATTCCTTTTTACAATATAAAAACATATACACAGTTTTCCCGACACACACCCACACAAACACACATAAACACTATTTTAGCGAATTACAGGATTTTCTTTTTACATACATACATGTATTAACACAATTTCACATTTTGACCTACACTTGAATTATTGTATATTTGATCCCGTGATTGAAACCACGGGCATTTCTTTTGATCTATTTGTGACAAATAAGTTTGCAGCAGCCATGAGACATGCGGTTGTTGTGAACCAAAAATTGTTATGTCCATTCCCAATTGGCAATATTGCATGTCCCATCTCGTGTATAATTGTTCCGGCACACTGTCTTTTTGAGTTCATATTGCCACAAAAAATGTGTATTTCATTAAATTCAGGACCAGCATACTTTGTGAAGCCATTATCATTCGAATCTTTTTCAGGGTGTAAATAAATGTGTAATTGTTTTTTATCTGTACTTCTTGTATGTAGACAGAACATTAATTGAGCTATAAGTTCTTTGCTATATTTTACAAACGCATCATAGGAGTTCTGTTCAATTAAAGCATCGAAAAAAGAATTAACCCTACAGATCATTACTTGGCATCGTTTATCAGTGAACTTGGGTGGTTGGTAGGTGATGTCTTCTTTCACCCATTGTGACCCTGAAAAGTGAAATAAAGAGACTCGCATCTCTTTGCACTTGAATGGTCCTATCCCTGTTGTTAAAAGAAAACGTAAAGCTTCTATAAGGTTAATGTCTATCGCATGAAACATAACTATAATTTCCAGTAAATTTAGAATATCCATCCTTCAGTTTCAGTAAAAAGAAGAGGTGCCCAAAATTGAAATAAATATGCTGAAACAAACTTCGTCAATTTTTCTTTTCGAAATCCTCGATTTAACAATGTGCTACTTTTGTGCAACCAGACACTGTTTGATATTAAATCTAAAGTGACTTTTCCGTTTTGAAAAATTTAAAACATCTGCAGAAAAACACCTGGCTTTTAATTTTTGCATATATATGAACGTGTAAGTCTAATTTGTAACAATTGTTTACCTAATGTTACAAATTGCAATCAAGTTTTGAGTGATAAAATCTTTTTGAATTTACGCCGAACGTCGATTTTCAACTTTTATCTCTATATGAGATAATTTGTCAGATAAAATGTCATTGAGCATGTTCTTATCATCTATGATCAAATTCTAACATGAATTTCGTTTAAAAAGCGAGAAAAACATCCATTTTTTGACCAAAGAAATGACTTTAGCGGATACCTTTTACCCCGATTTCATATATTGCATTCCATACAAGTGTTGCTGTATGTCATTTTAAATTAAGAAGAAAAAAAAATTAGGTATAAAGGTATTAGAGATCACTTGTCAGATAAAATGTCATTGAGCCTGTTCTTATCATCTATGATCAAATTCGAAAGTGAATTTCGTTTAAAACACGACAAAATCCATTTTCTGACTACAGAAATGACTTCAGCGGGTGTCTTTTACCCCGATTTCATATATTACATTACATACTGCTGTCGCTATATTTCATTTTAAATCAAGAAATAAAAAAATTCAAATTAGGTATAAAGGTATTGGAGATCACTTGTCAGATAAAATGTCATTGAGCCTGTTCTTATCATCTATGATCAAATTCGAAAGTAAATTTCGTTTAAAACACGACAAAATCCATTTTCTGACTACAGAAATGACTTCAGCTGATTTCTTTTACCCCGATTCCATATATTACATTACATACTGCTGTCGCTATATTTCATTTTAAATCAAGAAATAAAAATTTTCAAATTAAGTATAAAGGTATTGGAGATCACTTGTCAGATAAAATGTCATTGAGCCTGTTCTTATCATCTATGATCAAATTCGAAAGTGAATTTCGTTTAAAACACGACAAAATCCATTTTCTGACTACAGAAATGACTTCAGCGGGTGCCTTTTACCCCGATTCCATATATTACATTACATACTGCTGTCGCTATATTTCGTTTTAAATCAAGAAATAAAAATTTTCAAATTAGGTATAAAGGTATTGGAGATCACTTGTTAGATAAAATGTCATTGAGCCTGTTCTTATCATCTATGATCAAATTCGAAAGTAAATTTCGTTTAAAACACGACAAAATCCATTTTCTGACTACAGAAATGACTTCAGCGGATGTCTTTTACCCCGATTTCATATATTACATTACATACTACTGTCGCTATATTTCATTTTAAATCAAGAAATAAAAATTTTCAAATTAGGTATGAAGGTATTGGAGATAACTTGTTAGATAAAATGTCATTGAGGCTGTTCTTATCATCTATGATCAAATTCGAAAGTAAATTTCACTTAAAACACGATAAAATCCATTTTCTGACTAAAGAAATGACTTCAGCGGGTGCCTTTTACCCCGATTTCATATATTGTATGCCTGTATTAAATTAGTATATCTAAAAATAGCTCTTTCTCAAAACGAGGCTAATGGAGAGTATATAAGAAGACACACTCGGTAACATACCTATTCTGTTTTCAGATTTCAATCGAGCAACATGGACGCTGTGGCTGAAATAATGGACGTTATGATAAACTCTTATACGGATCCGGATGAGCTTATGGACTTTGCAACGACCATGGGGATCCAGGATTCCGTGTCTGTAAGACTTAGACTTTTCCAGCTGAGACAACAGGAATATGATAATGAGTTTATCGAAGAACAAATGGACTTGGTGCTGCAAACCCTAGGTGGACGTATCCAGACTCCGGTTACTTTTAACGAGGAGGACATGGTCGTATCGCTAGAGTATGTACAAATACAGGAGGAAATTGATGGAGCTGTCAAAGCCCTTCTTTTTGATGACGATATGAACGAGACAGCAAGGTTGTGTTTGGAAGATGGTGATTGGGACGATCCATTTGTTCAGACAGGGGGAGGGGAAGAGCCACGGACGGGACCCTCCGGTCTACAGAACGATCTTTTTGATGACGATATGAACGAGACAGCAAGGTTGTGTTTGGAAGATGGTGATTGGGACGATCCATTTGTTCAGACAGGGGAAGGGGAAGAGCCACGGGCGGGACCCTCCGGTCTACAGAACGACAACAAACTGAAATACACAATGAGAAAGAAGGACACCCGCACATATGCCAAAAATGCAGCAATAGATACAACATATCAAGTAAAATTGGATGAGCGGTACAATGGTCAGCGGTTAATAGACGTGAGGCAGGGACTTCATGACATGATCCAGGCAGCCCTTAACGAGGCCCGAGGACACCTACAGGGGAATGATCTAGGTCGTGTCGTGATATATCACGATGCTTTGCACAACCCTGTTGTCGTCCCTTTACAGAAGTGGGATACCCTTGACGCTAATAGAGTTATGGAGATCCTCGAAAAGGTACTCAATAGTAACCAGGAACTTTCGATCGATGAGACCTTTGATATAATAATAGGGACCATTGACCTACCTAAAGGAGGCAAGCGAAAACATATCATACGTATTAAAGGTGAAAACACTTCATTGGATTTAAAACGCTCGGTAATGACTATTGAGAATGAAGATAAAATGTGTATGGCAAGGGCCATTGGAGTCAGCTGGGCAAAATTAAAGAGGTGTACCAAGGAAGAATGGGAGGAGGTAACGAAAAACAGACAGGGAAAAAGTAGCTTGGAGTTGGTTTTAGAATATCAAAAAGTCCCCTTGTCTTACTATAACGACCTTGTCAAAAAGAAGAAGAAACACCAAGGACAGCTGGCAAGGGCTCTGTGTAAGATGGCAGGCGTACCCATAGACCGAACAGCTAGTCTCAACGATGTGGAGGCATTTGAGGAAATCCTAGGAGTACGCGTGATGGTCATCAGCGCTCGCCTAGGCAATAAATTTATTACTGGTCCTAGCAGTGACGGGCGTCCCTGTATCTACGTGTACTTGGTGGACGACGACCACTTTCATGCCATAACAAACATCACTGGGTTTTTTAGCGACTCCTATTTTTGTGAAAAATGTCTCAAACACTATAGTAATAGGGAATATCACCAGTGTGCAGAAAAATGTATAGTGTGCAAGAGGGACCACTGCCCTAAAACGAACAAGACTCTGAGGTGCACAGATTGTAACATGGACTGTAGGTCAGATGATTGTTACAAACAACACAAGAAAGTACCCTTACACAAAAATGGAAGGAGAAAAGGTCAACCCAGTGGGCCTTCCCAGTGTGAAAAGTGGTGGAGGTGTTTCAGGTGTTACAAGGTACTAAGGACGGACATAAGGAAGAAGGAGGACCATGTGTGTGGGGAATACTTTTGTAAGACTTGTAAAAAGTATGTGTTGGACGATCATCAGTGTTATTTAAGAGCGAAAGAATGTAAGGACAAGTTTATACCTAAATATATATTTTTTGATTTTGAGTGTAGTCAGGATGATATGAGTGAGTGCGAGAATGGATACATACCGCAAAAGAAAATAGAATGCGCAGATTGTCAACCATCACAGGTATGTAAATCTTGTTCTAAGTGTAAAAACTGCAACACGTCATGGTGCGGTAGAACTACGCATCGTCCCAACTTTGTCTTAGCTCATTCGGTATGCCCAAAATGTATTGACAATGAATTGACTGCCAAATCAGTATGTAAGAGATGCGGTAGCCGTTGTAAAAAATGTCAAAAAAATCTGGATGAGAAAGATTTGGGACCTTGTCCAGGGACATGTGGCTTTAGAGAAGTCACTTTCCAGGGACATGATACTGCTGAACAGTTTGGGCAATGGTTATTTACGGAACAACACGAGTACTGCAAGGTGGTTGCTCATAACATGAAAGGTTATGACGGTTACTTTCTGCTAGAGTACCTCGTTGATCAGTCATTACGGCCAGACAAAATTATTTACAACGGGTCCAAGATAATGTACATGACAGTAGAGCGAGACTTACATATCAAGGTAATAGACAGTCTTAACTTCTTACCCATGAAACTGTCAGCATTACCCAAAGCATTTGGTTTACATGAATTGAAAAAAGGGTGGTTCCCACATTATTTTAATACCAGAGAGAATCAAAATTATGTTGGGCCCTACCCTGATGCTAAAGATTATGGTTACGATTTCATGGGTGAGAAAGAAAGAAGCGAGTTAGTAGAGTGGTTGAAACAGAGACAGTGTGAAGTTTTTGATTTTAGAAAAGAGATGTTAGAATATTGTAGAAGTGATGTTGATATATTGAGACAAGCATGTTTGAAATTTAGATATTTGTTAATGAATGCAACGGGAGAAGAAAAAGAGGTCATAAATGGAAAGGGAAAGACTGAAAAAAGGTGGTTTGGGGCCGTAGATCCTTTCGACAGTGTTACGATTGCATCAGTATGCATGAATGTGTTTAGAAGTAAATTTCTAGAAGAAAAGTGGAAGGTACAATTGTATGACACTGATGAATGGATCCCAGCCAAACTATGTGAGGGAGTATTGTATGTACTGGTGAAAGATGAATGGGTGAGTGCAGCAAAATTGAAAGTCAAGGGTAAAGAATTTGTAAGCACCCCGATAGCAAAGATTCCTCCCAGTGGATACAAAGAACAATACAGTAAGGTGTCAATTCAGTGGTTAGAGTGGCGAGCGCTTACAGACCATGTACACATTCAGCATGCACTGAATGAAGGTGAAAAAAAGATACCAGGAACACGATACAAATTAGATGGATATTGTGAAGAAACACACACAGCATACGAGTACCACGGATGTGTGTTTCACGGATGCCCTGTGTGTTTCCCAGACAAACGAGAGGACACGTATCACCCCCTCACCAATCAATCACTGAATGAATTGTATGCTCTGACTCTAAAAAAGAAAGCATACCTCGAGCAATTAGGCATGAAGTATGTGTGTATTTGGGACCATGACTTCAAAAAATTAAAGGACGAAAATGAAGAACTCAAAGAATGCATTGCACAATTAGATGTAGCTGACCGATTAGATCCAAGAGAGAGTTTCTTCGGAGGGCGCACTAATGCCAGTCAACTCTATTACAAAACCAAAGAACATGAACAGGTCAAATACGTAGACTTTACAAGTTTGTACCCTTGGGTGAACAAGTATTGTCGGTATCCCGTAGGTCACCCCAAAATCTTGACCAAAGACTTCGGGAAGCTTGAGGAGTATTTTGGTATTGCCAAAATAAAGACATTACCCCCGAGAGGGCTGTATCATCCAGTCCTCCCCTATAGATCAAATGGCAAACTGAAATTTCCTCTATGTCGTACCTGTGCGGATACCGAGAATCAAGATTCATGTACATGTTCTTCTGAAGACAGGGTTTTAATTGGCACGTGGTGCATCCCCGAGATAAAAACGGCTCTAAGACTGGGTTACACACTAGAAAAAATATATGAAGTATACCACTGGGAGGAAACAACACAGTATAATCCTGAGACGGGTGATGGGGGGTTATTCGCCAAGTATATCAACACGTTTTTGAAATTTAAGCAAGAGGCGAGTGGCCCTCCTGATTGGGTCAAAACGAAACAAGACATGACAAAATACATGGAAGATTATCATAAAAAAGAGGGTGTATTGCTGGATCAAAACAGCATTGTAAAAAACCCTGGCAAAAGAGCTCTGGCCAAACTTTGTCTCAATAGCTTTTGGGGTAAGTTTGGACAGAGACTCAATATGCGTCAAACCAAAATATATCACGAGAGTCAAGCAAACTTATTTTTTCAAGTATTTTCTGATCCTACAAAAGAGCCTCTGAACTTTCATATACTCTCAAATGATATGATACAAATAGAGTGGATTTATAAACATGACTTTCACCCCGAAGACAACGAAACAAACATTTACTTGGCGACCTTTACAACATGTTGGGCCCGATTAAAATTGTACAGTGTGCTCGAAAAGTTGAATAAAAGAGTGTTGTACTACGACACGGACTCTGTCATTTACGTGAGTAGACCCGGAGAGTTTGATCCTCCCTTAGGGGACTACTTGGGTGAGTTGACGGATGAACTGGAGCAAGGAGAGCATATTGTAGAATTTGTGTCAGGAGGTCCAAAGAATTACGCATATAAGACCAGTACCAACGAGGAAACATGTAAGGTCAGAGGGTTTACTTTGAACTACACTAATAGCAAACTAATCAATTTTGAAGCCGTGAAAGCTATAGTAACAGATTCAAAAAGTAGTTCAAATATTGTTGTAACCAACCCATGTAAAATATGTAGAGACAAAAGAAAGAGGAAATTGTATAATAGAGAAGAAAAGAAAAGTTATCAAATGGTGTATACAAAGCGAAGGAAACTAGACAATTATGACACTGTACCATATGGATATGACTGATGTAATTTTTTTTTTTTTGTTCGTGGGTTGTTCAATGTCAATCATTTTTCAAAAAAAGGTGTTAGTCATTTTTCAAAAAGTGTCACTCATTTTTCAAAAAGTGTCACTCGTTTTTACGTTTTTATACTTTTACAGGTAAATTCCCATAGGGTCTGTTTCAAAAAGTGTCACTCATTTTCCTAAAAGTGTCACTCATTTTCAAAAAAGTGTCACTCATTTTCTTAAAAGTGTCGCTTATTTTTCTAGATACCAACTGTTGTTTATTTTATTTGTTAACGTGATAATTGTATTGCTTATAAATAAAAAATTGTAAGAATGAGTTTCTTTTTGTGTTTTGAGTTAATCTAACGTAAGAATATGACAGAAACTCCCGAAAAAGAAACGTTTTTACGTTTCCCTAAACCTGACGAAGAAAGCCATAGTGACAAGTGGCATTTACTGGGCACCCGTGTCCCCCAAGCAGAGATTGTCTACTTTTGTCAGATGATCATAGTGTACATCATTATTATTACGTCCATCATTAACCTATCAGTGCAAAACGGGTCGACCGAGCTTTGGGTATCACTCTTGAGTAGCAGTATCGAGTACGCTTTGCCTAACCCTAGACTTAAAAAATAATGGCCGTCCCTTTTCCATTCGAACCATGTTCTAGTATGTGTATTAGCGGACAAACTGGTAGTGGTAAAACCCAATGGGTGTACCGCTTTTTGAAACAAGTAAACCTCATGTACGGACGGGACCCCCCTTCTCATATTCTCTATTGCTACGGTATCCACCAAGACTTGTTTGATGTCATGGAGAGTTCCATTCCAAACTTTGACAGTAAGCAAGGACTACCTACTGCAGAAGAATTGGATGACTTCACAAGAGACAAAAAACACAAGTTAATCATTTTAGACGACCTAATGCACGAGGTCATGCGGAGTAAAGAAATGGAGTTACTATTCACCCAAGGCTGCCATCACAGAAAAGTATCGGTGATTATGATCACACAAAACTTATACCCTGGGGGTAAACATGCCAGAACTATAGCTTTGAATACATGGTATCTGGTGCTTATGAAAAATATTCGTGACATATCTCAAGTAGGAGTGCTAGGACGGCAGCTTTATCCCGGTAAATCCGGAGTGTTTATGAAGGCTTACGAAGATGCCCTTAATACGAGACACGGTTATTTCATAGTGGACATGTCCCCTTACTCGGACGACAAGTACCGTTTAAGGACTCGTATATTTCCCAACGAAGATCCTATTGTGTACCGTTTGACGTAAGAATGGAAATAAATAGCTTATAAGAATACAATATGGTAGAACTAATTAAACAGCAACGTCACTTTTTATATTTAGTGGCCAACACTACAGCCGACCAGAGAAAAGCGCTTTTAAAAACTATTACCCGTCAACAGCTAAGGGCGCTTAGTCAAATTGCGTACAACATTATCCGGTTCAAAGGTAGATTGACACTTACGGAAAAAGCCACCTTAAAGAGGCAGAGACGCTTTATTTACTTGCTTGGAGATCGTAACACGGGGTTTGTTAAAAAGAAGGAAGCTATCCAACATAAACAACGTATTATCCATACATTGGTGAAGATTGCTTCAGCCTACTTACAACCCGTATTACAGTAATGGAGAAATATGTATTAGTGCCTTTTGAAAAGTTTGAGCGATTGAAAAAACTATCTGGGAGACAAGATGATCAGCAGAGAGAGGAAAGGGAAGATACCTCGAAAAAGAAGAATAAGAAATTAACACTATTTCCTCCGGGACTTAGAGAGAAGAAACGAAAGAAAGATATAGACTGGATTTCTTATTGAATAACGACTCGACAATTTCATGATTTTATATTTTTATTAACAGAATAATACAATAAAAGTATAAAAGAAGGCATGAGTCATTGTGTGTGTGTGTGGTTTTTTTTTTATTATTTCCCTCCGTATTTATTGTATATACACATTTCTCGCTTTATCGATTGTAAGTATTTCTGGAAAGGTAGCGTACAGCAACAATGTCACACTCTCTGGTAAAGGTTTAGCAAATTTGATTTCCAAATGGCAAAGACCTCTTCTTTTTGTGTTGAAAGAATAGTAGGGATCGATATCCAGCACATATAGGCAGTATCCTTGCTTGTACTCTTTGTATGTGATGTTGATATCATTTCTACAGGAAGTGAGGGTCTGATAACTGTCGGTGAAATGATTTCCTTCAAAATTAGGTTGCAAAGGTTGCGATGGTACGGATTGGCCATCAACGAAGAAACCGAGGTAACTGCAGTCGTAATGTTTCAGGTTGAATGGGTTTGTTTTGTAGTCTCCGTTATATGAAACGCTCGCAACCGTCCCTATGATGATTTTGTTTGGCACCCTACCTTGAAATATATCGTCTGCGTGAAAACTATATTGTCCTTGCGCTATCGAGGTTGTTTTTATCTCTGAGCGGAAATATGGGTACATAGCGGGAGTGTCCTGAATCATTTTGTCGTGAGCCAGAAGCAAATCGTTCTGTAACCGCTGAATACAGAGCTTGAAACGGGCGTCAACGATTTGCACCTTGTAATTCTGAGTAAACGCATCTGTAATGATTCGAAAGGCATCGGATGCTTGCCAAAATTTAAGCCCCATTTGCACTCCGTTAATAAGCAACTTGGGTTGTTGAAACAAGTCCACCGGGATACTTCCTTCCAGATCTATAATTTTACCACCCTTGGTCTTTTCATATCTTTGGAATAAACCGGTATTTGATCCAGTTTTGGGGTCGCTATCGTCCAGATTCCGATAATCCTTGTAGAATAATTGACTGGTCAGAAAAGCTTCCTGTATAGATTGATTGGTATTTAATAAGGTGTCAATGTAGGTCTTATACGGATGCGTGGTTCCGCTATTCGGGAGTGGTTTTTGTTGTAAATGAATGTCCAGCTGTCTGAAAATGGTGTGCAAAGGTAAATTGATAAGTCCCAGCGTATCATCTTCTGACACGGGTGTACCGTCTTGTAAAGCGAGTCTCAATTTCACCCTCAATTTACATTCCTTCAAGTTGATGTAGGCGCTGGCCTGTGGCGGTATATTAAATTCCAAGCTCGATGAAGAATCGGTTACCGGATTAATGGGTCGGAATTCGATCCAATCTTTCGATAACAAGGACGAATCTTTTGGGATCGGATTAAATAACGATAATTCTTCACTGTGCTGAATTTTACTATTCATGCTAATTTTTCAAAACGCCCAGTCGGGATCTTTGCGATACGTTTTGTGAGTCTTCTTACGCTTGATATTGTTACGATCTTCGTCAACACCGTTCTTACGTTTTATTTGAGATTTTGCCCTATCAACTACTTCGGCTAATGGGCTCACCATTTTTACCTGAGGAGTTTTGACTTTTTCAAGTTTTTCTTCCATATCTCGCAGCAGTTTATTCTTTTCTTCTAGTATTTTCTCCAAATTCCTTATTTGATCTGGGATGTGGTCTTTCGGTTTAAAATAATCAATCCAATACTCCACATCTTCTTTGTACGGAACCCACTTCTGTAGTTTTGAATCAAAGACGTCTATGGAACCCATGATTTCTTGAAATGAAGGACACAGTGAAAATCGTTCGAATTCAAATCAATCGGTTTTAAATCTTCGCCTTTTAACGACAGCCTAATAGTGTTAAATTTCTTGACACTCACGGGTCTATAACGTCGATGAAGACATTCCGTAAATTTAAATTTCTTGTATCTTGTTTCGATTTCTATATTGGTGAGAACGGGTTGTAACTTATTCCTGACAAACGTTTCCTCTATAATGTCACAATTCAAATACAACCGCTTACTTTGAGGTGTAAAGTCGCAGGTCAATGACGATTCTACCAGAGCACATAACCAACTTCCTTCTAAAATATAGTCCTTAGAAAACTGGAACAAGAAATCTGCGTTATTCTTACGTATATCGATAGATTCTGCGGAATTTAAATACAAGTAAAACTCTGTCATTCTTCTCTCCTTGTTCTCAATTGGTCTAGTATAGTAGGAATGAGATAAACTGGGCGTAATAAAATGGGTATAAATGAATGAAATCGTCGAAGTAAAGTCTTCTTACGGGTTGATGAAACGTTATTTGAGCATAGTGTGCGTAACAATAGTCTCCTTCTTTCAAAAACTTGAACATCTCTTCTCATTGGATTAATGACTCCATTAAGTATACGTTTTGCCACCTCGATGATAGCCTTTAGTTGACGATTCGTTAAATTCTGCAGTAAATTCTTCCTTACCGTTGTTTCGGTCTCTTGTAGGTGAAGTAAATAAGCGATTTGTAAATAGACTGTAGAGTGTTCCATGATTGAATCGGTTAAAATACTCATTCCTTCTTACGCGTATAGAGTTCGAGTTCAATTAGTGTGGGACAAACAATCTCGTCCTCTTTTTGTGAAGAGGTTACACCCGTTATGACCACTTTCCCTGTATGAAAACAACAAAAATGCACCCCTTCCCTTTTAAAGTTAAGAGAAGGAAATAACTGGGGTTCGTATACGACATCTTTATCGACAGACAAACGCTTCAAATCCAAATCCGAACTGAGGGTATGGCTCATAGACATGGTTAAAAGTTTCACGTCCGATAAATTCACTGGATATCCACAATTCTGTATCAGTCTCGCATATTTCCGTATTCGTTCGTACCCCTCTCTTTTACTCGAAACTTTGCCGTTACAGTTGATAATACCGTTAGAAAACACTAAACAGTTTCCTCCAGCTTTTCTGTGTTGCCATATCAGTCCGGGAAATCGTGCTGGATCATACCGTACATTCGTTATTTTGGAGCAGAGTTGTCTTAAATCAATAGGACAGTTGAGTTGAGCGCTGTAAAGCACGTTTGTGATGATCATGATCGTTTGACTGTCTAGACATAAATGATAGAACATTGCTAGTTTTCAGCCTCTTTTTATATTCTCGGTTGTTTACGAGTATTGCTTAATATCAGTTTCCGGTATCCAGCTGTCATACTTTTTTGGCCAGTGTAACCAGCGCACCAGGACTTCCTGTTTCTTATTGCGTGTCCTTCTTTTCAAAATTTTTTCGATGCTAAAGTCGGTACCGTCGTCAACGTTTATGGCTTGTAATTCTTGTTCGTAAAATGTACCATCAATTTCATCGTTGTCCCAGTCTACTAACGTGTAAATTGGAAGTCCTTGTCTTTTGAAACGTGATCTGATTTTGAAAATCTCCCCTGTCCATTTTTGCGAGTATTCTCTGTCAAATACGGACCTGATGTGTGACAATCGTACAGTCTGGCCGATTTTATATTTGAATTTTTTTATAACGGGCTTTTCCCCTTTGCTTCCTTTGGTTCTAATGAGATACTGTTGAAGACGACTTTCCCCTTCATTTTTCACGGAAATTGCTGCTGGGTTTTCTCCAAGACTCCTGTGGTGAGTGTGATTGTAACTATGTACAAAATCCTGTAAAATGTCAATGTATCTACTAGTTCTGTTTTTGAGCAGGTATCGAAAAATCTTGTGTTTTAGCGTTTTAATAACTCTTTCCGCGTAATTTGCTTTTGTTTCCGTATTATATGCGTACATATGATGTATACTTTGACTATTTAAATATTTATTTACTTCTTTACTTCTAAATTCCATTCCTCTGTCCGTACGAATTGTGTTTGGCTTTTTGGGGCCTGTCAGTATACGTTTCAATGCCATGACTACATCAGCGCCTCGCTTACTCTTAACAGGTTGAGCATAAAGAAAACGAGAAAATACATCGATAACAATCAAAATGTATTTCACACCTTCGTTATGCTTCTGTAAATTGGCCATGTCCATAAGATCCATGTCCCATTGACTGTCGATGCCATTTACAATCACCCTGGAACGTTTAAAGCGGCGTCTAGCACCCCTGGTCAGAGAATACGCTTCTTGATTCTGCAACCATTGGCGTATTCTGTGCCTGCCAATTTTGTATTTACCCTCGTCTTTAACATGTTGATAGAGTTTTTCAGGACCACCATAGCTAGCGGGAGATTTGAAGTCAAAATACAAAGAAGACAAATATTGTTGCCAGTCAGACATGTTTATTTATTACATAGACATCCATACATTCTTACTACATCAAATAGAAATAGTAAATAGAGAGGTTTCTTTCGTTTTCTATATACAAGCCAACGAGCCTTTCAACACCCTCCGCGGCGTCTCTTCGCAATTGTCTGTATTTCAACCACAATTCGAAGTCATTCATTGTTGTCACAAATATAAGAATGAGTCCGAACATGTTCACATCGGTTTTAGAAAAAGGCTGAATTCAAAGCACTCCAGTTATATGTAGAACCGTCACGGGACAATCTTCCATTGGTAACAGACGCGTTTCGTTGTGTATCACACCTTGAAGTGATTTGACTCGTGTATCCCGTCATTTTCAAATATATACAGGACGGAGACCATTTCTCGTGCTCTTCCCAAGGATCGTCCTTTTCCTCCCATGACATTATGTTGACACCACAGGCAAAACACGTCACTTTATCCGCAGTACCGGTGTAAAAGAAGCCCGCTTTTGCTAATGACCATTTCTCAGGCTTTATTTGCTTCGACCAGTGCTCATACGTTTGTAGTCTATCTTCACATAACATCAAGGCTGGCTTCGAATATGCAGTCACTTTTGTAGAATCTTTGAACATGGTGCTTATTAATGTGATGTTAATTCTGTCAATCGCGCCTATTTACCAGTTTCCGTTATCGTTAGGGTTACATTCAGAACACCGCAACGCCCCTAACTGGTTCATATGATCACTTTGAAGGTAACAGGGAATGACAGCGTCCAACTCGAGTAGATTCCTACCAATCTCTGACACGTGTTTTTTAAGAGAGTTATATTCAGCGGGTCTTAAGCAGATACCCTTTTTGGTCGGTACCACTTCATTGTCTGGTTTCCAATACTGTCTTATATCTACACAAACGCTGTTTTCACCGATACTGCAATAAACGTTTCCTCCTAGGTGAGCGCTGTATGCTTTTTTACCGTGTAATGCTTGATCAACAAACTCAGAGGCATCTACCAAATTCTTCCATCTCATAAGCGTAAGACTAATGCCTTTCTTAGTAGGTATGTCTTCCTGCCATTCCCTGATATCGACTCTCAGTTCACCCCTCCATTCACTGACCTGTACGTAGCGTTCGTTACCGAGACTAAATTTACATCTAACCATGTTGCTGATTCGAGTGTCAAAACTCTTATGACTCCAAACACGAAATTCAGCTTTCTAATATAGTCACAAAGTCTCTTCTGATTGGTCAGTTTGTTTTTTCCATCTGACCAATTGATTATTCGCTTTGTCTGAATTTTTGCAGACGATATTATACAATTGCGCCAGACATCACGCATTTTAATCAGCGGAAAGCGACCTATTTTGTAAGAATATCGACATTTTCTCATGCATTTTTAATGAGAGGCGAATGCTTTGTCTGAATTTTTGCAGACGATATTATACAATCGCGCCAGACATCACGTGGAAGAGTGTCGACATTTCTCAAACATTAAATCATTTTGATATGCGACTCTGTCAGGAGAGTATCGAAAGGTCTCATGAATTATAAAAAAAAAAAATCAGAATTTCTAAGAAAGCTAATGATCAAACCAACAGGGAATTTTATATTATGCCACCGCTATTTGGGGATCGTAGTAAGTTTTTCGCAAACTTTTCCATGTAGAAGCGAGGACCTAAAAGCTGAGCTCTTAAATAGCTAGCGTGCAGGACTTGAGATGGGTCGTGGCTTCGATCCCTGGCTAGGTCGAGGACTGAAAATTGTGAAACCATTTATTTCTCTACCACAGCTGACCGTAATAATGGTTATGTGAGACAGCAGTCAGTGACTTGGAAAGAAAATGATGCCCTAGTAAAAGATACTGCTGGAAAGCATGTATAGGTGCACTGGCCGCAGCGACTTAAGTGCAACAAAAATGTTGAAAACGGCGTTAAACACCATACGATTTTATTCATTAAAGTCAATACAAAACCTAGACTTTGAATGGTAAGGGGGGTAAAAGCGTTCACAGACAAAAGCATTTTTAGTAGAGCAACCTCTTTGAGAGAAAGTTCTCATGCATTTTCAATGGCGAATGCTTTGGCTGAATTTTCGGTTCTATACAATCGGGCGCCGGCCTGATTGGTCAAAACGCGCCAAAACACGCTTGGAATTGTCATCTAGCCTCGGCAGGTGGGAGGCAACGAAAGCCAGACAAAAGGTATGCAAGATTACGTCATATTGCCACAGACAGTCTGACCTCCAACAGACAAAGGCCTCTAACAATAGTCTGAACTGTCAAAGACAAAGGCCTGGCCCCTATAGTGCCGCAGGCAATTTGACCTGCATAGTGCCATAATTACTACTTGCATTAAGCCCCCTTTTGCCCCAGCACGGACCATTATGTTTGTGTAATAAACTGATCATGTCACCTTGTCCATGTTGAAGAGGTAAAATACCTGGATACAGGATTCCAAAGTACACATGCCATAAAGTCATAAATTTATTGGAGACCTATAAATACATGTAGTTCACGTAACAAGACGAAATATTCATCAAGTGACAAGTTAAAGTGATTGCACAATATCACTATACGAAAAACAATTTGTCTACTGAATCATCATAACTGAAACAGAAAAAAATTTCAGGAAACATCAAGGCGTATCATTACATGTGTCTGCAGTAGTAATAATTTCACTTTTCCTGAGTTATCTTTTTTTCACAAGTACAGTATCTATATTTGATAGTCAGCTGATGCATGAGATGAACTTCAGGCAGAAAAATGTGTTTCATAAATATTACGTCATGTCTTCCTGCTTTTGAACAGCAAGTACTGTTCAGTTTGGTAACATGTGGGTGCTACCAACTACATGTACCTTCAATTGAAGAGTTACAAAAATATTTACAAATAAATTCGTAAAGTTAAGTGCTTTTAACAGATTTACATATTTTGTATGCCTGATCATCAGCATACAGTATCGATAACTCATACTCAAAAACTTAGGAATTGTGAGGAAAAAAGGTACCTTGGATATGAATGGAATAACATGAAAATGGCATTATCTCCCACTAGATGGCATTGTACAGATACACATCTATCTAATATGGGCACTCTGGGTACAGAACCGGACTACTTTTCAAAACAACAACCATTACTTTGAATTTCAAACTGAAATAAACTATTACTCAATAAAACGCTTCCTGGTGCGATTCACTCAGCTATGATCGGCTAGCATGTAACCTATGCATCGGCCATTTATTAAAACAGCCCTTACATGCTTGGGTAATAGGCTAATAGCTTCGGTATAAGCCCTACTTTTCCCAAGTATTCGGGGATGGGTGATGCATCATAGCAGACAGGTCGAATCTTCGAAGAATATGACATGTGCAGACAACAATGAAAATGGGGTATAACCGCACCTCCCCCCTAGAAGAACACCACTTAATGATTGTGTACTTTTTAACCTTTACCACACAATGCCGACTTTTAACGACCCTGGAAAAGGGGCCTTTTGAAAACATTGTGGGAAAAGGAGAAAATGCTGGTAACCAGCATTTTCTCCTTTTCCCACAATGTTTTCTACCCTATAAAAGAAAAATTGCACCATTTGAGCCAGGCTGAAATTGTCGTCTGCAAATGCTTTCATTTTACACAAGGCTAAAATTTTGTCATTTGGTAAAGAGTTAAACCTTTACCACATAACCTTGAGTTTTAACGAGCCCCCCCCCCCCCCCCAAAAAAAAGGACTTTAGGAAACATTCAGGGAAATGGAGAAATTGCTGGTAACCAGCATTTTCTCCTTTTCCCACAATGTTTTCTAACCTTTCTGATACACATCCCATCATCTGAGAATCTTGTTATCTGTCATCTGCAAATGCTTTGAATTTGGATCAGTCTAAAATTTTGTTATTTGGTAAAGAGTCAACTTCATCAGCCATTATTCATCAGTATTAGTTCAGCAAGTGCCTATTTCTTGAGCTAAACTTTCCTTTGAAAATATTTTTTTCAGACAATTTTTTTCCCTAAATTTCTACAATGAGATTTCTGAACAGCTGTGATGTTTTGTCAGAAGGTAGGCCCATAGTTTTTCAAGACAAAAACTTTTTATCTTTTACACTCATTGTTTAAACAATGCCCTATGCTTTCCTTTGTAAATAATTTATGTGGGTTTTTGTGTATATGTGTAACTACAAACAAAGCTCTCATAAGGAAATTATTTGTATATATTAATCTTTATGTATCTATTTTTTATCCATCTCATACAAAAATATCGACTATATGGGTTTCTTGCACCCTGAAACATAATTTTAAACTACAGAAGATGAGCAATTTTCTCTTTTTGCGAAAGTGTTTGTAAACACATAATTATATAAATGTACATCATATCAAACCTTGAATCACCATTTCATGCTGGCAATGCATATTAAAAAAAATTGTTTTTCAACCCTTTACCACACATTCCAAGAGTTTTAACCCCGAAGCAGAAGCCCTTTCTTCTTTTCCCACATTGTTTTCTATCCTTTCTGATACAATTCCCATCATTTGAGCTTCATTTAGTTTGTGGTCTACAAATGCTTTCAACTATGCCCAGTCAAAAATGTTATCATGCAGTAAACAACAAAGATGTAGAAATGATAAACATGCATTATCATAACAAGGAAAATTTTCCCTTTCTTTTCCTTATGATAATTTTGATATCATTTCAAAATATCGAAAGCAAGTTAAGTTTTTGGCCGTGATAGATACATTTCTGACTTGATAGAAATTGTGCAAGATCTTCCTGAACAGAGTTCGTATTCAACAACCATTCTTAAGAGTATTCTCAGTCTTATTCTCAAGAATTTTCTAAATTTGAAAGTAACACACTTTCTGATTGGCTAAACCAAATGGTTTAGCCAATCAGAAGTTGTGTTACTTTCAAAATCCAGATTTAGACCAAGAATAATCTTAAGAATGGTTGGTGAATACGGGTCCAGATCTACCAGTGTGGGTGTACATATTTCCGATTATGCATGTATTACCACTCAAAATATTTCATCCTCGTATTGTAAAAAAATGCATAACATCTTCTAATGTTATGTCATTGTTTCAATGACAATTCCTGTTCTGACTGATTTGACATTTTAAACACATTGAATTTGGATATATGGACACTGGAGATGCAATGACCCTGAGCATATGAAAAGCGATGACACAGTTATGAAGGTTTTAATTCCTGATGTCTGATGTGATTGTTTTTCTATGGTCATGTGACTATGATAATGTGCTTGTTTACGCAATGTTTCCACATGTCTTTCAAGGGAAATAAACTGGGAAAGCAGCTAGTTGCTTGTGAAGAATACTGTATGAAGTACTGATATATGAATCGCCAGGAAAGCATGGGTTGGTGAACTAGTGGCTGCAATATCAGCAGTATAAGCCTGAAATGGTGTTAAACATCACACAAACAAAAATCATTACAAATATCCATTCTTTGTGAAGGAAAACTCAGCTCACACATGCCATATCACATCATGTTTGATTAGCTAATGCCGAGTCCCAGCAGCGCAGTCGGTACCCTACAGGACTTGAGAACAGGGTGTTGCTGGTTCAAAGCCCTAGCTCAGCCAATTTCTTTCCAAGGATTAATAACTCATTGTCACAGGATTCATTCCTCTCTTGCTACTGATCATTGTTTGATGATGGTTACGTGGGAAAGCAGCCAGTGGCCAGGGAAGAGTATAGTGTAAAGTGCTGGTAACAGAAGCTCTAAAAAAGCATGGATAGGTGCACTGGCCACTATGATATAACTTAACCCTTTACCACACGACAAAATTTTAGACCTGTCCAAATTGAAAGCATTTGTAGATGACAGTTTTAACGTGGCTCATATGAAATGATTTTTCTTTGATAGGGTAGAAAACGTTGTGGGAAAAGGAGAAAATGCTGGTAACCAGCATTTTCTCCTTTTCCCACAATGTTTTCAAAAGCCTTCTCTTTCAGGGGCGTCAAAAGTCGTCATTGAGTGGTAAAGGGTTAAATAATGTTGAAATAGTGTTTACCACCATACAATCAATCTATCATTGAGAACCTGATGCTCCTGCGTGACAGAGTCACATAGAATACCAGGGTTTCAGTCTATTAGTTACTTATGAGGGTCTGACCTGTCATAGTTTTTGGTTTTTAATGATTGAATGGTGTTTTATGCCGCTTTCAACATTATTCAGTCATATCACAACAACAGTTCACATATAATAATGTATTTCCTGGATTTTACCAGTACTAGGCTAAGGCTCTAAGTGTCTTGCCCAAGGGCACTCCCCTGAATAACCTAGTGGATCCAGTGCTGCTAGAACTTGGGGCTTCCAGATTATGAGTCCCACACTTTACCACTGAGCCATGTTTTTTGGAGTCTTTAAATTTGAGAGTCTCATAGTGGATGATCTTGATTTAACTCTTTATCACATAAAACCTCCTCCAGCAGTGTATTAAACCCATGACTTATTTTTGATAATACACTAGTGCATTATCGTTTTTTGGGTCCCGGTTCTGATCAATTTTCAGTCATGAGCACGTTAAGCCAGAGAAACCAACCACAACATACGCGGGAATTTGTACTGCTTCGCCGTTTCGTGGAAAAATGACATCATTGTTGCTGAGACATCTACGCCTGGAAAATTTATGATTTTCATGTTTGATAAAAACCAAGAAATGCAGCGAAAGTCTCTTAAAATCAATATTATTGCGGAAATAGATGGACTCAACCCCTCTATAAAGTATTTCATTCTTCTTTTGGTGTATGTGTATATACACATTTGAAACCAAAATACAACTGTAAACATGGACCCGTGAACGGTATAGAGGCTAAAGGTGATGATGCAGGATTTTTTTTTGTCTGTCATTCGTTTTATGTGATAAATAGAATCTCACATTTGTGTTTATGTATTATCATTTTTATCAAACTCATTGACTAAAATGTATTTGACGCTCGCCAAGGCTCGCGTCATACAATTTTAGTCAACTCGTTTGATAAAAATGATAATACATAAACACTCATGTAAGATCCTCTATTTATCAGATGACATTCTTTTATAGTTGTTCGAACTGAAAGCACTTGCAGACATCGAATTCAGCATGGCTAAAGCTATTAGATTTATCTTTGAAAGGTTGGAAAACATTGTGGGAAAAGGAGAAAATGCTGGTTACCAGCATTTTCTCCTTATCCCTCAATGTTTTCAAAAGCTGTCATTCTCAGAGAAGATAAAACTGGGGATTATGTAGTAAAGGCTATCCCTTTACCAAACCGTAACATGTTTAAGCAACCCTGAGGAAAAAGCATTTTGAAAATATTGTGAGGAAAGGAGAAAATGCTGGTTACCTTTTCTACAATATTTTTTTACCCTATTACAAATAAATCCCATCATATGAGCGAAACCTTATTTGTCGTCTGCTAATGCTTTCAATTTTGACAAATCTAATATTTTGATGTTTTATAGAGTTAATAAACATGAATATCTGTTCTGCATTAAATATGTGACACATTCTTGTCAAAAATAGCCTTATTTTGCTTTAGGCTTACCCTAATCTAACTGTTGTGTGAAACAACATCTCAATGATCGGTTTTGAAATAAGAATGTCAATTTCAGCTTAACCCTGTACCAACATGGTCCCTACTTTAAACGACCTTGCAGAAAAAGCCATTTGAAAACATTATGGGAATAGGAGAAAATGCTAGTTAAGAGCATTTTCTCCTTTTCCTACAATGTTTTCTACTCAAATAAAGGCAAGTTTCATTATTTGAGCCACCTTTGTTCTGTCGTCTGCAAATGCTTTATCATTTTATTGTGTGGAAAAGAGTTAAATTGTTGTAGAAGTAGAATTGAACTCTCACTTTTCTGAATCCAGTTTTAAATAATCACTAGCTTCTTTTGGAAGAAAGACAGGTGCATGCAATGATCAGCCTGTGAAACTAATAATGGGCTTGGTTAGTAGAAAATCTTATCTTTTAACCCTTTACCACACAATCTCGACTTTTAATGTTCCTTAAGAAGAAGGCTTTTGAAAACGTTCTGAAAAAAGGAGAGAATTCTAATAACAAGTATTTTCTTCTTTTCCCACAATGTTTTTACATCCTATTAAAGACAGAATTTGAAATCATCATTTGAGCTACATCTTTCTGTTGCTGATGCTTTCAATTTGGTCAAGTTTAAAATTTTGTTGTCTGGTAAACAGATAACCATATAGTTTTGAAATAAATCCCCATGGGAATAAAATGCAGCCAGTATGGGATGAGAACACTGGAAGCTTGCTTACAGAGTGAGTGTTCTAACCACTGAGCTATCAGGATCTCTCAATATCCATGCTACAAATCATCACTTCACTTCATCCTCTACTGATTTTTGGGAGATACCGCACTCCCTAGGTTCTTTGAGACCCTTCTGGTCCTTGCAACCACTTCTAACACCATTGATGTAACTCCCTTTGTGGAAATGTGTGGCGGGCATTAGATTTAAACCCAGGACCCTTGCTAACAAAAGGAGTACTCCAACCATTAAGCTAACAGATAATCACTACAGTTTTCTTAAAAAATTATGTAGAAAACATGAAAATTTAACAAAATAGATTAACGGTTTGTTTGCCTGCATTACCTTACTTACTGAATTCTTAACTGAAGTAATTCTTATTTTAAGCATATTGATTTTATATAAATTGAGAAACAAGTTCATGTAATTTATACAAATCTCTCTCAATTCTGCTTCCTGAAAACCACACCAGTACTCGCACCAAATGTTCGGGCAAATTAACAGTCCGTAAGTTGACACCTGTTCCAAAACAAAAAAAAATGTTTGGGTGCTCTGCGTCTCTGTTTCTGTGTATCAGGCCCAAAAAATGTGCGTCTGTCAAACCCCTGTAGTACTAAAAAGGGTGGAGACAGAGTGGAAAAATGTTAATAAACATTCAATGAACTTAAAACAAGTTATGTCTATGAGTTGATCTGAATCATCCTGAAAATGTGATAATGAATTTAATTTTTAGTGATTAATCTCATTGGAAGTTGAAGACAATTTTCTTTGCTGACCCTTTTTTCATTTAGAAAGGAGCTCCGGTACTCACGAACTCTCATGGTCTGTTAGGAACACAGTTCACATGTTTTTTTCTTACAGAACTACAAAGGAAAACACAGCATAAATTAACAACTGAACTTTGGATTAATTCACCGCCTACCTCATATTTTGAGACAGACAAAAGCGCATAGAGGTATACATAAATACTTAAATGAACAAAGAATTACCTTTAAATAGAATGTTTTTCTTTCTTCTCTCTGTCACTCAGAAGATGTCATCAAAATTAGTCATACATAGACGATAAAATCCGAGTAATCCGTGATACAAGGGAAGGAACTTTTCTTTTGTTTACTTTTGGGGTTTAATTACCTCCCCTGACAAACAAATGTCACCTTACGTCGTGACTTGTGGTCACAATAAAGTAAACCCTTAACTCCCTAAGAATACCCCCAAGTGCTTTTTTTTTTTATTTTCTTAAAAACAATTCCTTGTTTTATGACCCGTTTAGAATGGCGATAAAACATTGTGCGGGTAGGAGAAAATACTGACCTGCATTCTCTCCTTTTACAACAATCATCAACCGTGCACCTGCACAGTCTTATCTGAACTGTCCAAAATTGATTTATTTTCAGATAGACGATTTCTCATCTGCAACTCGACTCATACAAAGTTTCAGACGGGTCTAAATTGAAATTTGCAGACGGCAAATACATGTAGACTCAAAAGATTATGACAGAGTTTGTCACGGTTTTAGTTGAAGAAAATATTGTGAGAAAAGAAGTTCTAAAATGCTGGTTACCAGCATTTCCTTCTTTTCCAACATTGTTTTCAGAAGGATTCGGAAGCTTTACCTTACACAGGGATCGTATATACACAGGGATAGGCAACGCAACTGGAATTTGGACCAATTATCGATTTTTCACTGACTTACCTGTACGGCGTCCAATAATCCGTTGTCGTTCCTTGCGAGTTATTATCTTCCTTTCAGATAGTATAAGTCCTTGCCGATTCCGACAATTTTTATATCCGCCTAGTATGAAATGCGTATCAATGTTTATGTCAATGTTTTTCTGTTATTGTTTTTTTCAGTTAAAGTGTTATTTTTTTTATCTGGAAAATTTAAAGTGTCGACTAATTGGGCGTTTCAGATATACATGTCATGTTGTCAGTCTTGATTTCACACGAAGTGTAAATTGTGAATGGAGATCAAAACGGCCCGGTGCCAAAACGACCCATTACCGAAACAACCCTCTTTTTCGTAGTAACTTAAAATAGTTTAATATTTCTGCAGTGGATATCTATTGCAAACAATTCGGGAAAAGCACACATCGCCTGTTGAAGGATTAAGTCCGTCTAACGTTTCGGAAGTGGGCTGCTTTTGGCCACTCCCTGTATTTGACATGATCACAAGTGGGATATATCAAGTTGTGTATCTGTCATGACACATCTAGTGTCCTCTTCTGTTTATAGACAATACGCATCATTGAAATTAAATATTTATTGTCTGATTTTCTTCTCCAAATGTTTCAATTTGGTCAGGTCAAAAGCTTCTTATGTTATCAGAAGTGACAAACATTTCACTTGTATGTAGTACAATGTATTAGGCCAGTAAACACAGAGATCTGTTAATAGTTATATACCCATTTTTCAATAGCAAACTACACAAAGGGCATATAGAACCAGAAAATAGCCTTCACTGCCCATTAAATGGACCTTCCAGTACATTTTCAGTTCAGCTTGCAGCTACTCTTAAATCACTGTCTTTGACAGAAAAAAAGGAGAATTTCCTGCAAAATGGAAAGAAGTAGTGAACTTTCTGAAAAAGTAGGCTGGTGAAGTGTAAGGACCTGTCTGCAACTCTGTTCCTACTTTTATACATTGGAATCAATTACATACACCGGTGGCCTTCACAATTGCATCATTTCGAATTAACCTGTGTACCTTAGAACCTTGTGTGTTTGATGACTTCGGAATATTTAAAGCTTTTTGAAAATATTGTGGGAAAAGAACAAAATGCTAGCCTAGCACATGTACCTGTTTTCAGCATTTATATCCGCAATGTTCAATACCATGCAAAAAAAATCCAATCGTTTGAGTCTACTTTTAGTTGTTGTTTGCTAATACTTTCAATTGGGGATTCCAAAGCCCCCCCAAAAATTGTTCTTTGGTAAAAAATAGTCAGTAGCATAATTATTAGAAAAAAAAAGAAGACAAATCTGCAATTATCCCTTTCCCACACAACCCAGAGTTCTGATGACCAAGAGAAAGAAGCCTTTTGGAAACATAGCAGGAAAAGGAGAAAATGCTGGTTACCAACATTCTCTCCTTTTCCCATGGTAGTGAAAACTTAGGATTCTGGAATACTGGCATTTGTCACAGATTATTAGATAACTCCTTACCTCAAGTGGCTTATAAGACTGTAGATACTGAATGTACTGTGTTGTTTGAAGAAACCAAAACTATGTCAAATTTAATACATGTACTTTAAGTATTTTATGACAATAGTGTGAGTAGTGGGAAACCAACATCATGATTCTCAGAGAATTTTGCACAACACAGATACATACTTCTCTCCCTCAAAAAATATGTTGATGAGGAAAAGCAACACGCAGCTTGTGCAGACAGTTGTGCAAATTCAAAAAACAAATAGATAAGTATAATGGCTGCTATGATACAACTAAAATGTTGTGAAACATTGCAAATTGAGCAAGGTTCCATCCTTAACTTTTTGCCAGATTACAAAATTTTGGACATGTCTAATTTGAAAGCATTTGCAGACGACAAATGAAATGCAACTGAAATGAGGAGACTTGATTTTCCTGAGGAAATGAGAAAATGTGACATGTACTTACCAGTAGTTTCTTCTTTTTTCACAATGTTTTCAGAAGTATGGATATTCCCCAGGTTAGTGAAAACTTAGGATTCAGGAATACTAGCATTTGTCACAGATAATTAAATAACTCCATACTTCTAGTGGCTTATTGAGCTATACATACTAAATATACTTTGATGGTAGAAGAAGCTCACAGCTTTCATATTCAAATACATTAATTTCACTTTAGCATTTTTCTTGCAGGTTTGTACAGTTCACAGCTGATTTGGTCTTTAATATTCCAAGTTTTCAAGCCCAGCTTCAGTTTCATTCTAGCACACTTTATGCAGAATTACAAAACCATCTTCAATGTCATTCTTCTGTTCACAGGATGCATCACAATAGTATGTTGACAGCTCTTGATACTATGTTTTGAAGTGTTTGTGCTGTCACAATACATATCTGGAAAAAAAAATATAGAACTAACTGAATTTCAAATTTCTCCTTTTTACAAAACGTAACATTTTAATTCTTCAGTTACGTTGCAAAATATGGTTTTATTTTCACATGGTTAGACTATAATGAGAATTTGTTCAGGATATGGCCAACTATCAGAGATCCAATCATTTTTAACTAATGTGCGGTACTGCGCTTCCACTTTTACTGAAATAACCCCTTTTTAGGCTGCACTTTTATTTACCTAGAATTCGATAAACAGCTTTTTTTGATTTTAGTGCAAAACGAAATACTTACTGCTTATAAATATGGTAATATCTGAACACAATTAATTCAAAAGATGGAATCAAAATGCTACATTTATCACCAGGGTCTCAGCAAATTCACCATATTGGGCCGCCATCTTGCAATTAAGACCGAAAATAGCCAAGTTTTTGAGCCCACAGTTATCTAACCTTGGCTTCGAAAATCACTAGATTTGATTTAAAAACAAAAAGAAATACTTACTGCTTACAAATATGTCAAAATCTGAACAAATTTATTTCTAAAAATAAATTGAGAATGCTACAACTATCACTAGGGTCCCGCCAAATTCACCACATTGGTCCGCCATTTTGTGATGAAATACCGAAAATAGCCCAGTTTTGAGCCCATAATTATCTAACTTAGGAATCGAAAATCAGCACAAAATTGGCTTTAATACAAGGAGATGTACTCCATCTCGTGATTTTTACCAACATGTTGCTATTTGGACGCTACTTTATGTACTTAAAAAGTATTTCTTTTGCACGTCACTAAATCCTCCTGCCGAACATCCCTACGGAGCAAACATGATTAGGCCATGAATTTTTAACGCCAAAATAAGCATATAAAACAAATCTCCGAAAAAATTGATGTTACATATATTCTAAGCATGTAAATATTCGGAAACTTACCTGTTGAGAAGGACGTATGGGATAACCAAGCAAAACGTTGATTAAAACAGTGACCGTCGTATGCCGAAATTTAAGATGGCCGCCGTTTTTTCCTTTGCGGTCAATTCGAAAGAAGACAGTGAATAACCGGAAGTTATACCGCGTTTCCTATCCCTGTATATAAGATCCCTGCCTTACAGGTCGTTAAAACACGGGATTGGTAATCCTACTGGGAACCCGGAACTTTATTTCACAAACTTAATTTGAGGTACTTTACCTAAATTATTATTATAAACTTGAAGCATGTAAGTGAATATAATTTAAGAAATTAGGTTACAGTAAAACTAACGGGCCAAGCATTTTTTTTTCGTATATTCGCCTGTTTTTTTTTTTGTATAGTTAGCGCCTACGTCAGGTGCGTTGCCAGGAATGTAGTAAAAATGAAGCTAAATTTACTCTAGATAATTTTCTTTTCTCTTTTCTTTTTCTTTCTCACTTTCGTCGTATTTCCTCAAGCAAAAAAAGATGTTGGCGCCTTAAAGAGCCGAGCACAACTTCGTCAATTTTTTTAAACATTGTGTATCAAGGTAAGACTGCGTTTTGTGGACAATGTTGATCAAGATCAGACTGTGACTTAACTTTGATCTACATTGTATTAAGCTTTTTAGTTTCATGTCAAAACAATATTGAAAATGAGATTATTTAATCTCTTTTCCTGATTGAAAAAGCGCATTTCGTGTATAAATTTGAGACTATTTATGGTTAATTAATGTTGGAACCCGGGCGTGCCTGAACGTAGGCTAATGTTGGAGTCTGTATGAGATAGTCAAGATAGAGCGTCTACCTCTCACAACAGGTTTCGGGTTCGAATTCGATGACGAAAGGGATCAACCTTTGGCACTTCTCACAACATGGCGCGAGACTGATTAATATTTCCAGGTAGCGATTGCTAGGTATGATTAACCCTTAGGCTGCAAAGCGCGACTCACTGACCTTTTGCGGACAGTGTAGATCAAACTCAGACTGCACAGAACGTGCAGTCTGATTTTGGATCTACACTTTCCGATTAGGAAATATCTTTCCCCAAAAAATACATTTGAAATAGCAAAATTTGGGGTTTTACTGCAGCTTAAAAGTTTCATTTCATTTATATAGCAGGATAAGAGTTAATATAATTTTTCACATGTCATAGTTACTTCATCTTTGGATTTCCAAACATTTTCATTCTAAATGTAAATATGCACCCAATTAATTTGGCAAACCAACAGAAGCGGATGGTATAGAGCGGAGCTGCATATTATTTGCAGTGTGATCTTGATCTATATACCATGGACAGCCACGTCCTGCAGCAGCCCACCTTTGTAAACTTCGTTGCTGAAGGAGAGGTTGCATTTTTTTTTTAAATAACGGATGATGTATCAATTCGTATTGATTATCCGTAATTTAGATTTCTTGTTTTTTTTTTTATCTACATATATTTTTTCTTTTTTCGTTCAGGAGGTAACGTAATAAATCTCGGCAAGTTCGTTTCCTTAACATAAACACGGCTTAATAAGTACGTTTCGAGCCAATAGTAGAAATAAAAATATTTTGATATTAAAGTTCTTTTCTTCACAAAAAATCTCACCGTTCAGAGTGGACGTTCCGTCTTTGCAGTCCCAAAATTGACCATTGACACGCCTTTAGATGGAAGACGGGTGTATGTGTGTGAGGGGGGGGGTCATAATAAGGGAGGCCACTCTTCATAACTTTAAGTTTAAGGTTGTAAGAGTTTTTTCCCTTATACCACAAACTGATAAAATAATTCCGTAGCAACCGATTCGAGATTATGTTTTGAAATAGGATTCTCACTGAAAATGCATCGTGTGATGACAAGCGAAATTGAATATTGTAAATTTCGAAGCTAGAAAAACAATATGAGAATTTCCAGCAAAATAGAGGACACCGCCTCCTATATGTATCCTTTAAAAGACCTCAAACTTTAGACTCGCCAAAATTTAAATAAAAAACAAGCCTTTTGCAGAAAACTCATTTTTGGTTCAAACAATAGTATTTGTCTTTGAAAAGGTAGAAAACATTGTCAGGATAATTAAAACTGGGGGTGTTGCGAATTGCGAATGGGGTGGGAGGAGTCTAATTACTAAATAAGGGAGATTGCTCTAATAATCATGTTCATAAGAATGAACAGGTACCCCACCCTTTAGATCTTTCATATCCTTTCATCAAAAGGGAACTCTATCGATATACCTAAAATAGAACTCGTCAGCAAATGATTTGAATTTGGACTAGTCCAAAAATTTTTGTCGTTTTGGTTAAGAGCTTAACAAAAATTCCCTGGCATCATTTCATCAACATCATTAATCCCGATGACTGATTTGTGAAATGGTGTTTTATGCTGCTTTCAACGTTATTTCAGTCATACAGCGGCGATAGCTTACATATTCATGAGCGTCACTAACACTAAGCTGGAGTTCTGAAGTCTCTTGCCCAAGAACCCTCCCAGAAACTAAATCAAGTATTGAAGTGAGGCTCGAACTCGGGCCCTCAAGGTTACGAGTCCTACACTTTACCACTGAGCCACGCAGGACCCCTCCTGGTGATATGGACAGGGGCAATAAAAATAAAGGCTTTGCTTTAATAAATACACAACAGTAAACTTGCAGAGGGCCAAAATAATATAATAAATGATTACATGAAGAGTTGGAGGTATGGGTCAAGAGAAAGATCACATTCTATTGTCTTTGCTGAGAAAAGTAGATTTACAGAGTTTGGGTAAGAATTAGTTTTAGTAAGGTGTTCGCATGATGTTTTCTAGTTTTGTTTCTCAGGGAAAAGATCGGGATTGTGCGGTAAAGAGTTAATTTCAATGGCTGGTCTAACAAAGACTGCTGCATCTGACCCTTATAACATGTGGTTTAACTCTACCAAACAACAAAATTTTAGAACTGTCCAAAAGTAAATCCAAATTTGCAGACGACAAACTTGATGTAGATCTAGTTTAAAAGATGATTTTTTTCTGTGAAATAGTAGAAAACATTGTGGGAAAGGAGAAAATGCTGGTCACCAGCATTTCCTCACAATGTTGTTAAAAGCCTTCTTCCTCAGCGTCATTAAAACTTGGGATTGTTTGGTGAAAGTGTTAAACACATTACCTGCTTCAACTGAATTCTTGTGTCTTGCAGTTGACCACTTTTGAAAACATTGTGACAGGAGGTGAAAGTGCTCGTAACAAGCAACTTCTATTTTTGTCACAATGTTTAAACTTTTACATACATGTATAGAATATTATTTAATGATGATTATGGTATCCCAATTTTACAAGGATGTTTTTGAAGTTTTACACTACAACTTTGTTTCAGGATGTATATTTAGACTCACAGGCACCTGAAATTTCAATGGTCCAACACTGTTACTAAAAATACCACATCATAAGGATAGCATACTCCATCTTTATCACGTAATTCAATTTCAAACCTCAAAGAGCATTTCACAATTATATTTGCTCTTTCAGCCAGTGTAGGTCAAAATCAGACTGCACAAGATGTGCAGTTTAATCTTTGATTTACACTGTTCACTTTGCTAAATCAGCCGGGACGAGAGCAATCATGAAATTGTAATTATTTGGGTCTAATTTTTAGGCTTAAAATGTCTGTTGGGTTTTATCTGATGCTCTATGAATTAACCCTTTACCCCACAATCACGAGTTTTTACGGCCCTGAAAAGAAAGGCCTTTGAAAACATTGTGGGAAAAGGAGAAAATGCTGGTAACCACCATTTCCTCCTTTTCCCACAATGTTTTCTATCCTATTAAAGATGAATTCAATCATTTGAGTAACATGAAAATTATTGTCTGCAAATGCTTTCAGTTTGGACAAGTGTACATTTTTTGTCGTTTGGTAAAGAATTAAATCATACAACAAATATGCAACCTGCTATCCTTATGTTATAGTATTTCTAGGAACAGAGTTTGACCAATGCAGTTGTAGACACATATGCTCAAGAGTTGATCTATTAAAATCTGATATCAGATAGAAACAAAACGACAGTCAGTTTTCTATATTTGTATTTTTTCTTAAATATTTCCAAATCATTTTACAATTTTTTAAATATTCACAAGTACAGAGTGCTATAAAAAATCACAACCCCTTATCTAACACTATTTTGCTATCTTCATATCTATTTACAGTTTCAAGACTGTATAAACAACAGACTCCCCCCCCCCCCCCCCCCCCCCCCAAAAAAAAAAAAAAAAATCAGTCCACAACATTAATCAGTATTGTGCAATTGATACCAGTAACTTTAAAACTAGTTCACATATAGTAACTAAAGCCTTTGTCCTCATACAGCCTGCTTGAAAAACAGTGTGGTAAATGGAGAAAGTATACATCACAATTTCTTCCGAGCCACAATGCCTTTTCACTAGTTCCTACCTATGAAAAAACTTCCCACTGGTTTCTCTTTACCAAATGAACATATTTCGGACTGTCCCAAGTTAAAAGCAGTTGTAGACAAAAAATTAAATGTGTCAAAAAAATAAGGATTTGTCGTTGAAAGAGTAGAAAATACTGTGGGAAAGGATAAAATGCTGGTTATCAGCATTTTCTCCTTTTCACACAGCGTTTTCAAAAACTTTCTTACTCAGATTCATAAAAAACATTTGAAAGTTTTGGTAAATGGTTAAAACAGCATACATCCAGTAACTAAAGCCTTTGTCCTGAGAGAGCCTGTGGAAGTACCTGCATGTAATGATCTTGGATAACAGTGTGGTGAATGGAGAAATCATACATCACAATTTCTTCCTTGGCCACAATGTTTTCTCATCATTCTCAATCCATGAAAAGTTTCACATAAATTTCTTTTCAAAGACCTTTTTAAAGATCTGAATGTGAACTGCGTAAGGGTTCATATAAACATGATATGCATGTACAGATGTCAATAAATTTACAATCACTGCCTTCATTAACACAAAAGCAACTTAAGATTTACTCTTTGCTCCAAAAGGGTAGCACACATCAATAGAAACAAGTGTTCAACCCTTTACCACACATTCCCAACTTTTAACTACCCTTAAAAAAGAAGGCTTTCAAAAACATTTTGGGAGCATTGCTGATTACCAGCATTTTCTCCATTTCCCTTAATGTTTTCAAAAGCCTTTATTCTTAGGGTCATTAAAACTCAGAATTGTGTGGTAAATGATTCAGCAACAAGTAGGTAAGAGGTGAACTGGGTCACACAGCGCCCAAGATTGATGGTGGATTTTTTAATGATGGAATATCTCTTTCAAATGGTAGAAAACATTGCGGGAAAAGAAGAAAATGCTGGTTACTGGCATTTTCTCCTTTTCCCACAATGTTTTTAAAGGTCTTCTTTCTTGGGGTCGTAAAAACTCAGGAATTCATGGTAAAGGGTTAAAACACGCTAATATACAGCTTATAATACAAGTATCAATATATTCAAACAATTCAGAGTTTAAACGACCTTTATAAAGAAGACTTTTTAAAAACATTGCAAGAAAAAGAGGAAATGCTGGTAGCTAGACTGTTTATTCAATAAATAGTCTTAAATATGGAAGTTCACATTGTATCATATCCTAACCATCCCTTTAGAAGTGACTTATTATTTTTGTCTGACTGGATCTCTTTCTTATAACAGTCAACCTTCGATTAACTCTTTACCAACAGACAAAAATTTGGAGTCTTAAATTAAATGTACGTGTATTTGCAGGCAACATAGTAAACGTAGCTGGAGTTATGCTTTTGGGCTTAGAAAGTGCAGAAAGCATTGTTGGAAAGGGAGAAAATGCTGTTCCCCTTTTTCCCACAATGTTTTCTGTCCTAAGACAAATCTCACCATAAGAGCAATATCTAATTTGTCATCAGCAAATGCTTTCAACTTGGGACAGTCTTAAATTTCGTCATCTGGTAAAGACTAAGAACATCTTTAACGATTGTTACAAGGCAGTTTCATTTGAATTTCTGTTTCCTGGTTCCCCTTCTGGCATGCTGGTTCCGTTTTCAAATTTGGCTTGTTCCTGGCACTCGTCTCTGACACGCATCAGTAAGCGTTGTAACTCACGATTGGTCGGAGCTATCTTCAAAGCTTCCCGTAGATCTTCAAATGCGGAGGTACATTGCCTGTAAATATCGAAAATGATTTTTTCCATTACTGCATACCTCTTTACTAAGCAATCCTGCAATCGAAGCCATTTAAAAACATTGTGGGAATCGGAGAATACGCTGGTAACCAAAGTTTTTTTTTACCCTTTAAATGATAATTCCAATCATTTCAGCAATATTTGGTATGTTGTCTTCAAAATGCTTTCAATATGGACAAGTCTAAATTTACCTCATTTGGTAAAGAGTTTACATAATACAGTTCATATTGGGACTTATTTCCTCATCAAATTGACCAAACTTGAAAACACTGTGGCAAATGGATTCATGTATTAAACCTTGATAACCCATATTTTTACAAAGATGTTTTAAAAAGTTTGTCTCCTTCTAAATGTTTAAAGAGAAACTAGGTTAAATTTTAAAATACTATGAACAAAATTACCACACCATATAACCTATTTCTTGTTCCTGACACACCTATAGCAGTCAATACAACAGCATGTTTTTATTTCTATCATTTCTCATAGAATGTACAAAGTTCATCTGCTGATAAAGTCAGTTGGTACCCGATCTAGTATTACAGAAACACACACACACAGAAGTCACAAGTTAACCCTTTACCGAACGAAAAAATTTTGAAACAGACCAAATAGCTTGCAAACAACAAACTAAATGTAGCTCAAATGATGATTTGTCTCTGATAGGGTAGAAAACCTTGTTGGGAAAGAAGAAAATGCTGGCTACCAGCATTTTCTCCTTTTCCCACAATGTTTTCAATTGCCTTCTTTTCCAGGGTCGTTAAAACTTGTGAGTGTGTGGTTAAAGATTATTCGTCAAACCATGTCTGACAATAGAAATATCAATAATAACTTTGAATTAATGACAACTGAACAAATGAATCATACCTGTTATCTCTCTTTGCCCGTGCCCGGGCATAGTAAGCTTCGAAACTTTTTGGCTTGAGCTCCAAAGCTTTTGTAGCTAGCTCTATGGCTCCTTCACAGTCCTACAATCACATAAAAAAGGAAGATAATATAACTATGCTCTACTAAAATGGACACGGGTAGACAAATACCTCCAAATGGTTAGCTTGTCGCTGGATCAGGAAAAACAGAAGGCCAATTCTGTAACAGTTCACAAATCAAAATGACAATTGTAGGCGCATAAGTTTCCCTATAAAAAGCATTAAAATTAAATTTCAATCAACTTAGTTTAAAGCTGTAGAAGAAAAAGAAGACAAACAAGAGCACTGCATGTGGGTGCCAATGCTCGGCTGCAGTTGCTTGATTTTCAGTGAAAATTCAAAGTCAAAAAGGGGTATAACTGTATTAAAAGTACTTTGATAGTTACCTGCCCTAGTTGCCTTTTGATAGTTAACAACTTGTCCTAGTTTGAAGTAAATATCTGCAGTAACAACTGAGATATTAAAACATGTCAAAGTTTTTGCAGGACCAAGATGACACAGACAACGATGCAAGGCCTACAATACCTCCATGTTTTCTTCGAAGACAGCCAAGCTAAAAATTGGCTTTGTTGAAAGGGTATGTTATAACAATATAAAAGAATAGGGCTTTGCTTTGTAGTTGATACATATGCTTAACAAGGAATCAGCTATTTCACTCTCTGCCACACAACAAAATTTTGGACTTGTCCAAATTGAAAGCACATGCAGATGACAAATAAAATGAGGCTCAAATGATGTAATTTGTTTTTGGTAAGGAAGAAAACATTGTGGGAAAAGGATAAAATGCTAGTTTTCCTCCTTAGTCCACAATGTTTTCAAAAAGCCTTCTTCCTCAAGGTCGTCAAAATTTCTGATTCTTAGTTAAAGAGTAAACTTAGAATGGTTGTGAATATAGCCCCAGGTCCTTTCAGTCTTTATGAAGAAAAAGATGTCTTTTTTTATCAAAAAGATAGAACTTTTTGGGAAAAGGAAGGTTTTAAAAAAGCCTTCTTCCTCTAGGAAAAGATTGTTTGTTAAAGGTTTTAACTTACATTCAGTTTCCGTCTACATCTGGAAAGATTTAAGCATAGATTGACGCGGAGTTCTTTGAAGTTTTTATAATCCTCTCCATATTCTTCTTGCGGGAATTTCTTCAAGGCATACTGGTACCTCTGTGCAGCCTCTTTGATGCGATTTTTCTGGATAGAAAAAGAATAGAAATCCAATACATTGTTAGATCTTATGTTTCTAGAAAAAGGTTGTAATCAAATGTCCTTTCTCCATGTAAAAAGCATTAACAAATTAATTTTTGAAAATCAATGCATCATCTATTTTGCATACAGTTTCTGTACTTTTTCATATATAAATTTTCAAAGAACAAATTCAAATTTTTCAGCTGTATGTCAAATTTGAAAAGATCATTCAAATAATCATCCAATAATCCCATGTTCTGATGACCCTGAAGTAAAAGGCTTTTAAAAAGCTTTGTAGGCAAAAAGAGACAATAATGGCTACCACCATTTTCTCCTTTTCCAATAATATTTTCTTACCTTTCATAAACAAATCAGATCACTGGCACAACATTTGTGATGTGCAAGTGCATTCACTATGGACAAGTCTAAACTTCTGCCATCTGGTAAAGAGTTAACTCTTTACCACATGACAAAAATCTAGACAGTTCCAAATTGAAAGTATTGCAGACAACAAATCAAATGTAGCTCAAATTATAGAATTTCTCTTTCATGGGGTAGAAAACATTGTGAGAAAAATTCAAAATGCTGTTTACCAGCATTTTCTCCTTTTCCTATGATGTTATCAAGTCTTTTTTCTCAGGTTGTTAAAACTCTGATTTGTATTGTAAAGGATTAATTTAATACTCTATGAAATACCTTGTATAGCACATTTCCATCTTCCATCAGTTTATTCAGGAGCAACAACATTACATCTGGTTTACCAGCAGCCACCGCCCACGTCACCTGACCTAGTTTGGCACCTTTACGTAGGAACGATACAACAACGGATGTGTTTCGTCTATCAATTGCCCGATCAAGAGCTCTCATTCCGTTCAGGTCTGCATGTTCTATCTGAGCACCTTGGTCAATAAGGAACTGTACCTGTAATTGTAACTGGAGTGTAAACTCTTCACCATACGACAAAATTTTGGACTGGACCCAATTGAAAGCATTTGTAGATGACAAATGTAGCTTAAATAATGATTTCTGTCTTTGATAGGGTAGAAAACCTTGTGGGAAAAGGAGAAGATATTGGTAAACTGCATTTTCTCCTTTTCCCACAATGTTTTCAAGAGCCTTAAACTTCAGACTTGAATTTGTTTATGCCATTTATAGAATCTCAACTGTTATAGAACTCACTGACAAAAACATCTTATGATGCTGGCTAATATATAATTTAAGTCAATTTGTTCAATAAAAATCATAAATCATAAAATCATTACATACATGCATGTAAGATCCTTGATTAAAAATATCCTATTTCACAAACGATGGTAATATTGTATGTAGACAGAGTATCCTAACTGACTCAATACCTTGTCCACAAATCTAAAGGAAACCAGTATTTCTCCTTTCCCCACAATATTTCCCATCCTTTCAAAGATAAATTCATTTATTGTTGTTACCTTTCGTGTGCCATCTGCAACTGCTTTCAATTTGGACAAGTCTGTCGTTTTGTAAAGAGTTTAATTTCTGAAGTAAGTGACCAACATCCCTTGTTCCAATTATGGATCAATATGGGGCAAGCCATTGGCTATTCCCTAAATCTTTACCAGATGACAAAATTTTATACATCTATTTGGAAACATGTGCAGACAACAAGTTCAACTTGGCTCAAATGACAGAATTTGTCTCGGACACAAACAGAAAACCTTCTGGGAAAAGAAGAACAAGCTGGTTATTGGCAAAATTTCCCCTTTTCCTACAATCCTTTCAAAGCCTACTCAAAGTCATTGACACTTGGCATTGTTTGGTAAATGCTCAGATTCTATTACATAGCTTACCACTTGTGCATCCCCGTGGAATGCAGCTAGCTGCAGTGGACTTCTGCCACACCTGTCAGCATGATGCAGATGTGATCCTCTGTCCAGCAAAGACTGTATAATGTGTAAATGGCCCTTTAAACATCCCCAACATAGGGCTGTCAGCCCTTCTTTGTCTGTCTTATGTATGGAAGCACCTGAAGGAAGATTATGAATAATATCATTTTCATCTTTACATTCTCAAAATAATCAAAGGAGAAAAGATTCATGTTTCAGCCTTTTCATGTAATGAAAAAAAATCCAGTTTGCTTATCTCTTTAGAGTCAGTTTGATCTACTAGTATATTTTGTGTCCTGTTTAATGCCATTTTCAACATTATTTCAGTAATATTGCAGTGGCGAGTGCACCTATCCATGCTTTCCTGGAGTTTCTTTTGCCAGTACTGCCTACAATATTCTTCTAAAGTCACTGGCTTCTTTCCCACATAACCATGGTCAAAACAATCAGGAGTGGTGAGAGAAGGAATGAAATCTGTCACAATAACTCATCAATCCTCAGTAAGAAATTTGTTGTATAACCCTTTACCACACAATCCCTAACCCTTTACCGCACAATCCCAAGTTTTAACAACCCTGAGAAAGAAAGCTTTTGAGAATAAAGACAGAGAAGATTTGAAAACAAAGTTGGAAAAGGAGAAAAAGCTGGTAATCAACATTTTCTCCTTTTCTCACATTTTCTATCCTTCCAAAAACAAATTCCAAATTCATGAGTCATATTTGTTTTATTGTTTGCCAGTGCTTTCAATTTGGACGAGTCTAAAATATTGTGGTGTGGTAAACAGCCAAGTAGGTTACACTTTAAGCAAATAAAATTCTAATATGATGGATGCTTTAGATCTGAAATTACTATGTCAACAATGCTAAAACCTCAGCATTTTGGCCAGATCATCTCACTAAATAGCACCCAAGATAAGACTGCACCTTCAGTGCCATCTGCTTTTGATCTACACCATCCACAATAGTTACAAAAGCTGATTACCTCAATATCAAATATTAGACTTGTTGAAATTGAAAGCCTTTGCAGACGACAAATAAGATGTAGTTGAAATGATTGTAATCCTTTCTCAAAGTGTAGAAAACCTTGAGGAAAAAGGAGGAAAAGGCTGGCTACCAGCATTTCTCCAATGCTGTGCCACAGTTGCTTGATTTTCAGTGAAAATTGTAAGTTGAAAAAGAGGCATGACTGTGTCAAAAATACTTTAATATCTACCCCTCCCCCTTTAGACAGTTAAAACAAGTTCAATAAAAATCTTCAGTAATAACAGAGAGATTACAAAATGTCAAAGTTTTGGCACAATAATAACGCAGACAACAACAGGGCTATGACAATACCTTGACGTTTTCTTTGAATACAGCCAAGCTAATAACATCATATTTCGTGAAAAAGTCTCACCTCTGGATAGCAACATTTCCAGAACACCAATGTGACCTTTGTATGCAGCTATCATGAGAGGTGTTCTACCATGTTTGTCCATCTGCTCAATGGAACAGCCTAAATTCAATAAAAGGTCTGCAATCTCCCATTTTCCAGCTTCCACAGAACAAAGTAGAGGTGAAAATGATTTAAGGTTAGGTGCCTCTGGACTTGCTGTCTGCTCCAGTAAGTACAACACAATATCCTTACGTCCATTCAGACAGGCTGCGGTCAATGCTGAAATATATTGAATAAAACTTCAGGGTACATAATAACCAAGAGGAAAATTTAAGTGGGGGGGGGGGGAAGAAAATAATACAGCTGTCATTCATTGTCTCATTTAGTGATCACATTGTGGGCAAAGGAGCAGTAGCTAATCACCAAGTAGTTGCTACTTTTTCCATGCTAATATTCACCCTTTATCTCTTCAACAAATAACCCCACATTTTTTCCTTTTCAAACAATGTTTTCTAACCTTTCAAAGTCAATTCCCATCATTTGAGCCACTTTAATTTTGTCATTTGTAAATACATTCAATTTGGACAAGTCTTACAATTCTGTAGTCTGTTAAAGAGATAATCACAACACTCCCACTTACGTGTTTCTCCAAGTAGAGTGTCCACAACATTGAGACCAAAAGCCTCACTCTGATGTCTGTTATAATGAAGTAAGTATTCACACACCTACAATTATACAACAGTCAAAAACAGGTTAATTAAATCTACAAGAGTTTGACTAGTTAGCATTTGATACCCTTGAGAAGAAGGCTTTTGAAAATATTGAAGGAAACCCAGAAGTCTAAACTTATCTTTCCTTACAGCTATTTAAAACATCTAAATGTAACAGTTCTGATAAATAACCTACCAAGGAAGGGATTGAGCCCTGGACCTCCAAGACCCAAGGCGAATCCTCTATGACTTCACTACAAAAGCTAGCTCTATAGCAAGGCAATATAAGTGTCCCCTTATACAAACACAAGCTATACATTTATATCTATCTGTGGGACAGACCAGTATACTACATATTCCCCTGCCATATGAGGATTTGTCCACGAATCCTTCAATTACTGTTACTCTGATTCTCAAGTGGATTTTTTATGTTGGGCGCCAATGTAACAGTTCTGATAATTAACCTACCAAGACGGGGATTAAACCCTGGACCTCCAGGTCCCAAGGCGAATGCTCTACCATGTCGCTGTAACAGCTAGCTCTATAGCAAGGCAGTATAAGTGTCCCCTTATACATACACAAGCTATACATTTATATCTATCTGTGGGATAGACCAGTATACTACATACAATTGGAACTTTTCTTAAGTATAGTTGAGTGTCAGAATGATAATAAGGAATGGATTGGACGAATAATTATACAGTGCAGTGCAAAAAGGGCTTGTCTCCTCTTAAGTTTGGTAACTCTTCACCAATATTGTTCAAGTACAGAGAAAACGCTCTCGTTCTGACAAAAGGCTATCTTTCAACAATTCATTTTCTACATCTACTGGTCACATAAACATTTTCTACGACACATGCTCTGGAAAAAGGGGAGTTTAATTAATGCATCTCTGTGATACATTAACTCTTTACCAAACAACAGAATTTTAGACCAGTCCAAATTGAAAGCATTAGCAGACGACAAAATAAAAGTGACCAAAAAATTGAAATTTGTTTTGGGAAGGGTAGAAAACATTGTGGGAAAAGAAGAAAATGCTGGTTACCAGCATTTTCTTCTTTTCCCACAATATTTTCAAAAGGCCTTTTTCTCAGGGTCGTTAAAAGTCGGGACTGTGTGGTGAAGAGTTAAAGCAAGCAAGTCATCATATAGATGAATACTTTAAGCAGTTGCATTAAACCCCCCTTTTCACAGAGCATGACTCATAAACCGAAGCCCTTTACCAAATAATCACAGGTTTTAACTCTTTACCACACAATCACAACTTTTAATGACCCTGAGAAAGAAAGCTTTTGAAAACATTGTGGGAAAAGGAGAAAATGCTGGTAACCAGCATTTTCTCCTTTTCCCACAATATTTTCTACTCTTCCTAAAACAAATTTCCATGTTTGAGTCAAATTTATTTTCTCGTCTGCAAAATTTAAATTTAATGCTTTCAATTTGGACTGGTCTAAAATTTTGTCATTTGGTAAAGAGTTAAACAACACTTAGGAGAAAGGCCTTTCAAAACAATGTGGTAAACCTCATTTTCTGCTTTTCTTTAAGTGTTTTCAGCCCTTCTGAAAGACATATTTTATCATTTGTATCATGCTTAACTCTGTAAATGCTTTAATACTGACATGTCCAAAATTTTGTCAAATGGTAAAGGTTTAACTTTTTACCACACAATCCCGGGTTTTAACGACCCTGAGGGAGAAGCCTTTTGATAACATTGTAGGAAAAGGAGAAAATGCTGCTAACCAGCATTTTCTCCTTTTCCAACAATGTTTTCTACCCTATCACAGACAGTAATCATCATTCCAGCTACATTTTGTATTATCGTCTGCAAATGCTTTCAATTTGGTGAAGTCCAAAATTTTGTCGTTGGGTAAAGAGTTAAAAAGATCAGCAGTGACATCTTGTATAATATACATACCTCTTTATGTCCCATAGCAGCGGCTACAATAAAACACTGTTGCATAGCTTCCACCTTGGTCACCTGACCTTCACATTTTGACCAATCACATTGCAGTAAGTAGACTAGGGCATCCAAATGACCATTTACAGCCGAGTGGATGGCTGCACACTGACCACTGTTGTCTGTCTGGTTAATCTGGAAGTTGCACAGAAATCTTGGTAAAAGGCACACTATCATACGTAAATATGAATGAGTTATGCTCTGTCAAAAGGGGGCTTGACTCTTTGCCAAACAATCACGGGTTTTCACGACTCTGAGAAAGAAGCCTTTTGAAAACATTGTGGGAAATGGAGAAAATGCTGGTAACCAGCATTTTCTCCTTTTCCCACAATGTTTTCTATCCTTCCCAAAACAAATTTCAATGTTTGAGTCACATTTGATTTGTCGTCTGCAAATGCTTTCAAATTGGACCAGTCTAAAATTTTGTTGTTTGGTAAAGACTTAATGCATCTCCATGATGCATGATACTAATCAAGTCATCACAAAATTCTTGATCCATAAAATCATAAAATCTTGATCCATAAAATTAATTTTTTTCTAACAACTGGCTAAATCATGAGGTAGACTGTCCTTGGATACATAGAAAACTGACCAATAGGAAAAAGTTTTAACCCAGGTCGGCCTGCGGGAACTGAGCAGGCTGACCTGGTTCAATACTTTTTGCAGGTAGATTAAGCCCCCTTTTTATAGAGCTGCCTGGCTCAATTAATTTGAGCCTTTTACCTCCTGGAAAAAATAAATGTGTCTTGAAACTAGTCGCTTTAGGAAAAAGTACAGCAAGGGTAGAAATTGCTCCTATTAACTAAATTTCTCCTTTTGCCACATTTTCATTTATTCTTATGCATTAAATCTCATTTCATATTGGTTATTTCCATCTTCAACTCTTTACTAAGCAACCAAAATTTTAGATTTGTTCTATTTTTATAGGATATTTTCAAATCTATCTGTTAAAATTCTGGGAAGTGAACCATTTTATATACATGACTTTGTATATTCCATTATGTAATAGTACATTTATATACATTCTGCAATAAGATGCACCCCTAAATTTATGTAAAATTCAGTTTTGATGTGGAAGACTAGGTGATCAAAATACACTGAATCATACCATGGCATGGCGTAGATATAGCATCTTAAGTATATCACAGTGACCGCTGGCAGCTGCATAACAAAGTGCTGACATTCCAGTATCCGAAACAGCATCAACGTTAGCATTAAACTCTAGTAACAGCGACACCATATCTGTAAATCCTTCCTTAGCTGCTAGACATAAAATTGGGGCATTATTCTCATAGTCCGTTCTTGTGTTTGGGTTAGCACCGGATAGCAGAATCAATCGACTCACCTGTTGAATAAAATTGACAAAGATTCCTGTAGTAATATGGTTCCTAATGATAATAAATATATTTTCTCTTTTTTACTGCCTTGTCCATGAATAGTGTGCAAGTGATACAGGGTCATTAAAACTCCAAAGTGTGTTGGAAAGGTTACACAAGAGCACCGTATGCAGGTGCCAAAACTTGGCAGCAGTTGTTTTTATAAACACAGATTTTAGTAAAAATTTTAAGTTGAAAAAGGGGCCAGTGACAAAATGTTTTGATGGTTACCTGTCCCTATTGTACGGGTTCCCCTTTTGCTGGTTAACAACTTGTCCAAGTTTGAAGTAAATATCTTCAGTAGAGACAAATATATATTAGTAAATGTCAAAGTTTTCTTATGACGACGCTGACCACAACAGAGCAATGACAATTCCTCAACATTTTCTTCTAAAAAATGCAGGTAAACTCGGTGTCTGCTTATCGTCCAGAAAAGTTTTCATTTACGAACAGATAATTTCAGCCCAAAAAAAATCCTAACACTACTAACCTTGACATTAGGACAGAAGAGATTACGCTGGGAAACTAGAGCTGCAGAGAGGTTATCCGAGCTGAGAACCATCCAGAAGGCTTGCATGTCCCGGGAAGAGTAGCCACGCTGTTTGCTGATATTTTTGTAAATATGCGCCTTCAGAATATGATGACCAAGCTCTATGGTTCTGTCTGCAGGCAATGGGCTCAACACTCGAGATAAATAAAATGCTACAAGAGCATGCCCATGTCTGAAAATAAAAAAATGAAATCGTCAGTAATTTCATTTAACAGTCATTGTTTCCCAAACAACACTGTGTTTTAACAACCCTGAAGAAGAGTGCATTTGGAAATATTGGTAACCAGCAATTTCTCCTATTCACACAATGTTTTCTACCCTTTCAGATACAAGTCCCATCAACCAAGTTTTATATCATCTGTCATCTGCAAATGCATTCTATTTGGATCAGTCTAAAATTTTGTTGTCTGATGCAGAGTTAACCCCTTCCCAAACAAAAAAAAAAAAAATTGACCCCTCCATGTTTCAAAATGTCTGCAGACAACACTTTTCAAATTGGTACAAAGGAGCTTAATTTCTATGACAACAATTTAGGAAAAGGAGTAAATGCTGGTAACCATCATTTCCTTCCCTAACATTTTCTACCTCTTTTACACGTTGTCTGTAAATCCTTTTGAAATGGAAGTATCTAAACATTTTTTCATCTGGTAAATATTTAAACCTTTCCCAAAAAGCAAAATTTAGACTCTTCCAGATTCTAAGCATCTGCAGACAACCAATCTGAATGTGGTAAAAAAAAAGCTGTTTGACATGGTAGAAAATATTGTAGGAAAACAAGAAAATGCTAGTTACTGCCAATGTTTGCAATAGATTTCTTTCTCTGGGTCTTTAAATATCAGGATTGTGTGGTTTAGGCTTAAACATTTTTTCTTTGTTTCATTCATTGTATTTTTCAGTGGGTGTAATATCAATCTGTAACCATCATTACGAGTATTTTCACATCATTTCCAAATCATTCTTCAACCTTTCTTTAACTCTTTACCACACAACAAAAGCTTAGACTGTACCATATTGAAAGCATTTGCAGATGACAAACAAATGTGACTCAAATATCGAAACATGTTTTGGGAAGGGTAGAAAACTTTGTGGGAAAAGGAGAAAATGCTGGTTACCAGCATTTTCTCCTTTTCTCACAATGTTTTCAAAAGCTTTCTTCTTCAGGGTTGTTAAAAGTCGGGATTGTGTGGTAAAGAGTTAAGTAAAATATTATCATTTCGTGATATTTAGATTTATTCTGGATTTGAATTTAGGGGAAAGTGCAAAAAAAATTCTACCTTAGATCACAGAGAAACTTTGTACTTTCCGTCTCTTCTCGTCGAATGAGCCAATCTCGAAATGCTGGATGGAAGAAAACAAATGTATTGTCTTTTCTCTGGTACAAAAGCCCAGCTAATAAGCCTACCCTTTGTTTAAAGTCTTCCCATGACACAAATCTGTCTGTACAACCAGAATTTAATGCATGAAATATTTCCTCTGCAGTTAGAGGGAAAAGTGTTGCTAAGCAGATGCCTAAAATAGGTGAAATTTTTTCGAACGATCGAACACTTGGGAATTTGAGATTAAACTGTAATAGGAAAACCTCACACAAGTTTGTTGGAAGAATTTTATAGTTTGAACTTTTTAGCACCACATGCCCTTGTTCTATCAAATCTAGCAACTGTTTACAGAAGAGAAATGATCCATTGCTTAGCCCTTGAACATGTGCACAAAATTTTCCCTGTGCCGCAGCATCCAGTGTCTTTAACTCCATGCTGCGTTTGATTTGTACTGTAGTCTCAACACGATGATTCACATACTCCTGTAAATCCCTCACAATTGAGTCATTAGTTGACACTGTATCTATATATATCCTTGGAAAAGGGAACTTGTTTGTGATTTCAACCATATTGGTGTGGACAGTCATCACCAACTTCAGCCATTTTGGAAATTTATTGATATGGTTCAGAATGAAGGAAGCTATAGTGTCCCCATAATCTGGTTTATGAAACTCCGCTTCGTTCAATCCATCTATCAACACAATACAACTATCTGTATCCATTTTTCCACTATCTTTTATTTGTTCTAATGGTTCCAAGATTCCTTTCACAAAAGAAGTGGTCGGATCTTGAACACATTGTCGAAGACTTAGTAACTGCTGTAGTTGGGCGTCTTGTAATAAAAGTTCTCGATAAGCCACTAATTGCGGTGCATGGGCCAGATAAGCAGCCAGACTGTGAACAAACTCTGGCACCATGCAGGTTGAGTTGTTGTCCGCTTGACAATAATGGAAACCAACAACCTGAGTGCCAAGAACACGCAGGGTATCATAATTTAGACTAGTGTTGGAACCACTTAAATTGTTGTTGTTCAATGTAGAGTTTGGACTGTACTTTATGCCATTATGGAGTCTTTCTGTCTGTCTATTAGCAGGCACTGAAAAGTAAAATTCAAGTTTGGTTTCAATTTTCAATGTTTTTTGAAGCTCTTTACCAAACAAAATTTTAGACTTATCAAGTCCAAAACATTTGCCAACTTTGCTGGTTACCAATAATTTTTCCTTTTCCCCACAATGTTTTCAAAAGCCTTCTTTCTCAGGGTCTGTAAAACTCCTGATTGTTTAAGGGTTAATCATGTCACTAATTCAATCTGAATATTATATTGCGACACTGGTTCACATAGTTTGATTACAATAACATGAATAACAAACTTATTTTACATATAGATACTTTAACCCTTTACCAAACAATCCCTGATTTTTACGACCCTGAGATAGAAGCCTTTTGAAAACACTGTGGGAAAAGAAGAAAATGCTGGTAACCAGCATTTTCTCCTTTTCCCACAATGTTTTCTACCCTGCTGGAAACAAATTTCAATTTTTGAGTTACCTTTATTTTGTCGTCTGCAAGTGCTTTCAATTTGGACCACTCTAAAATTTTGTCGTTTGGTAAAGGGTTAAGAAAGCAAAAGTATCCTTATTCTCCAAACTATAAATGATATATACATGGGACGGTTTTAAACATAACCTGTTATGTTACAACAATTTGTCTGATTACAAAATTTCTTTCTATGATATAATCCTATTTTTTCCCAGAGAACAAAATTTAACCCTTTACCAGATGACAAAATTTCAGACTGTTCCAAATTGAAAGCATTAGCAGACGACAATATTAAAGTGACTCAAAAATTGAAAATGGTTTTGGGAAGGGTAGAAAACATTGTGGAAAAAGGAGAAAATGTTGGTTACCAGCATTTTCTCCTTTTCCCACAATGTTTTCAAAAGGCTTCTTTAACAGTCGTGAAAACCAGGGATTGTTTGGTAAAGAGTTAAGACATGTATAAGTTGGAAGCATTTGCAGGTTTAAATATAATTTGGCTAGAAAGACAGGACTTTTCCATGAAAGGGTAGAACAAATTATGGGAAAAGGAGAAAATGCTGGTTGCCAGGATTTTCTCCTTTTCCAACAATGTTTTTAAAGGCCTTCATTCTCAAACTTTGTTAGAACTCTGGATTATTTGTTAAAGACTTAAATCTCTGTCTTGAAATATCCATAAGCAACAATTTTACAAAAGAAGTCTTTTGAACATTTTCTACAATATTCTGCATTAATTTCTGGCTACAGAAGTAACTTCAGAATCTAATGACAATTTGACCTAAGTAAATACCTTCGACAATGCCACCTTTTCCGTCTCCAAAACAGCTGTGACTGACAAGTTGCTCAATGATGGCAGTTTTACCAGTACCTATCCCTCCAACAATGATCACACCTGCTGGCTCCTCAGGTGAGGTATGGTCACCATTCAAAGACTGGAATAAAACATACAGGAATACAATTACAGTAAAATACTGTCTTTATGGCCACCTCCATTAAGCAAGCAGCCTGTATTAACCTTACCTACGCAATCCTGAGTTTTAACGATCCTGAGGAAGGTGGCTTTTAAAGACGTTAAATACAATTACAGTAAACCTGTTTTTGTGCCCAACTCCCTTAAGCAAGAAACCAGTATTAACCATCCCTACGCAATTCTGAGTTTTGACGATCCTGAGGAAGGTGGCTTTTGAAAACATTGTTAGAAAAGGAGAAAATGTTGGTAACCAGCAATTTCTCTTTTTCCAGTGCTTTCTACCTTTTCAAAGGCAGAAATCATCAGTTGAACAATGCTTTGAATTCCCTCAAGTCTAAGATTTTGTTGTGAAACAAAGAGTAAAACATACAGGGCTATTATTCTTCATTGACTGATAGAGACATAAGGCTCTTTTGATAACAATGTTGTTCAATATCAGCAAGCTATTGTTCAAACTATTTCTTATGAGGAGAGAGCGTGTGTAAATATTGAGGGAAAGAAAGAAAATGGAAATCAGCATTTTCTCGTAAGTTTTCTGCCCATCCAAAGACAAATCATACAATGTTTTAGTCTTATTCAATTTGTCCTTTCGAAATGCTTTCAATATAGAGTTCCTTGAAATTTGCCTAAAGAGAATTTCAAAAGGCAGAATCTTAAGAACACAATTTGAAAAGGACAATTATTTGTGTGAACACATACCAAGTCAATGTCCTTGAACACCCATTCACGCCCAACAAACATTGCTGTTCCCTCTGAATGCGGAATCTCAAAACCTATTGGGGTCAAGTGAAGCTGTGGCGGACGTATTGGCGTTATCATTTTTGGACCTTCTGAGTAGCCAATAGTAGCCCTTGCTGATCGACGCAACTTTGATTTGCGTCCAAATAAGTTCAGATCTTCGATGGCACCTGGAGCTGACGTGTTGATGGAGTGGGGCCTATTGGTAGTGGTGTGTGGGCTTATACTGTGACCTGTACTGGTACTCATCAGCGAGGTCATACTGTCCGTACTTGGATCTCTACTATGCTGTACTGTGGGATGGTAGGTGTTGGTTCCCCTCTCACTTCCTGATGAGGCAGTCAGTGTAGACATTGGGCTGCTGTCAGATATACCCCTATCTGGGGTTCCATCCCCACTTGTCCCTATGGCAGATATATTGTGGTATTGCTCTTCTCTTAGGCTTGTCATATTATATTGCCCGTGATCCTGTATCTGATTGGTTGATTTATCTCCTAGCAACAAGCCGAGCCTCATCATCAGATCACCATGGGCAACATCTGGTGGTGGAGGTGGTGGACTACTTTTTCCTGAAATACAAACATTTCAGATATTTCTTTTATCATCATTATTTAACCCTTTACCACACGACCCTGATTTTTAGTGACCATAAGGAAGAAAGCTTTTGAAAACATTGTAGGAAAAGAAGAAAATGCTAGTAACTAGCATATTCTCCATTTTCCCACAGTTTTTTCTAACCCCCCCTTTCAGTTTTTTAATTACATTTTGTTTTGACATCTGCATATGCTCTTAATCTGGACTAGATCTAGTCTAAAATTTTGTTGTTTGAAAAAGAGATAAGTGTAGGTCAAATAATGGGATTTTTTTTTAAAAATGGGTAGAAAAACATTGGAAAAGGATGAGATGCTGGTTCCTTGCATTTAATAACACTCAAGTTTTTTAGTAATCTTCTATTTGTTGCCTGAAAATGCCTTGAATTTGGACAAATCTATAATTATTCTTTCTGTCTGGTTAAGAGTCAGAACAAAAGTGTACAAGGTATTTACCAATTTTACTGTCAGTTGTCTCCACTATTGGACTTACAAGTCTGTCAATATCATCTTGGTCATTACTGGGAACAATGCTGTAATCTGGAGAACCAATGGCTGAGTCACTGCTGTAAATACAAGTTATACAAATAACTACTCTTTCCATCATACAGAATTGAGGGTAAATCTTGTTTTAAACCTTTTATCACACAATCCTGAGTTTTTCCTGAGGAAAAGGGCTCTTGAAAACCATGTGGGAAAAGGAGAAAAAGCTGGTTACCAGCATTTTCTTCTATTCCAACAATGTTTCCCTTTCAAAAATATAAAATTTTGTTGTCTGCTAAAGAATTAACTCTTTACCTCACAATCCTGACCTTTAACGACCCTGAGGAAGAAGCATTTGAAAACATTGTGAGGGAAGAAGAAAATGCTGGTAACCAGCATTTTCTCCTTTTCCCACAATGTTTTCTGCCCTTCCCAAACCAAATTTCAATTTTTCAGTCACATTTATTTTGTTGTCTGCAATTGCTTTCAATTTGGACTGGTCTATAATTTTGTTGTTTGGTAAAGAATTAAGGCACAAAACATTAACCCTTTACCACACCATCCCATATCCTAATGACCCTGTAGAGGAAGGCTTTAGAAACTGCTAAACTTTAGAAACTTCAATAAGCATATCCTATCAGTTGAGCCCCATCTAATTTGTCATCTGCAAATGCTCTAAATTTGGTAAGGTCTAGAATTTTGTCATTTGGTAAAGAGACAATTCATTAAACCCTCCAGATAACTTTTTTCATCTTGAAGTAGATCAGGGTTTGTATTCAACAACCATTCTTTATTTCATTTTAAGTCTTATTCTAGCTTTTGAAAGTAAAGTACCTTCTAATAGGCTGCACCATTCAGTTTAGCCAATCAGAAGTTGTGTTACATTCTTAAGAACAGTTGGTGAATATGGCCCTAGAATACTAGGTAAGGTGTAAACTATATACCAGCTTGCAAAAGAGTAGACCATTTTGAGAAATTAACTCTTTACTTAACAGCATAATATTTGCGTTACCCAAATACCTAGGAATCATTGCAGACCATGATTGAAATGTGGACCAAATGAAGAAATTTGTCACCGATGGGTAGCAATCAATGTGGGATATAGAGAAAATGCTGTTTACCACATGGGATTGTTTGGCACAAAATTAAGCACAAAATAGCCAAGAAATCTTGTATGTGCAACACACAAATAATTAATGTTTACGCAAAAAAGGAATGCAATAGATTGTGAATGTAACATATGTTGTCATATAATGCATTAAAGAAACAAAGAGGCCAATTATCTTAAAGCCCAACAGCTTTAAAACTTACAAAATGCTGTGAAACTTCAGTATGTGTTGGCCACAATATATTTAAGAAATCTTCTATTATATTATCAAAAACTACAGAAAATCTTCTGATTCTCTTTCAGATATACCTTATAATCATTCCCACATACAAGGAATGTTCAAGTATAAATGCATCTAAGCACACAAAAAATGTATCATTGATAGAAAATGCACCTAAGCACAAAAAAAATATCATTGATACAGTTGAATGTTTTTTTTTGGGCTTGGGTACAAAAAAAGTCACGAAGGGCAAAGTCAGACTAATACAGAGGGTGAGGACAACCTTGGACACCTTGTGCAGTGATGCTGTGTCATGTAGTAATCTGACATTACTTAGCCTGATGCGGTCTTTGTTTTTGAAATATTTCTTCAGTTTTTGGAGAATTACTCTTAAATGTTGCAAAAACTTACAAATACTTTTATCAAAAATGTCATTACAACCTAAGCCAAGAATACAATGATTACCTGTATTAATATAGGACCATATTCCAACTGCATACTCCGATCTGCTACCAGGCATTTTTGTATTAGTATACATGAGTAGGCTATGTTTTAGCGAGTAATAGACACAGCTTAACTGAACAGGTTTTAATGGGTGTGGTACCGATGTAAAGTATGTATATCTACCCAATAATCTTGATTTCCTTTGAAGTTCTAGATGCATTCGTATTTCAACATTCCTCGTAGATAAAGTCTTTTAATTATCTTTTCTATAAAAACCTTTTTTCAAGCTAACATAATTACAAAGAAGTAACCCTGTGCGTTATGAAATTAGAATAAGTAAAATTAGCACAGAAGCAAATCATGTACCTGTAATAAGGAGAATGATCTGCTGTTTTATTCTGTGGAAAACCTCTTCCTGTTGGACCAGTCTGAGGTTGATAACTCTTCACTGTCTGAGGTAGAGTTGGTGTACCATGCTGGTTACAAGGATACTTGGGTTTGATGGCTGATACTGTGGAAGGTATGTGGGGTTGCTGCATTCTTGTCCCTGCAAATAAATAAACACTTGGTAAGTTGATCTTTGGTTTATGGACAACAGCAAGGTAAACCTGAGGCTACGTGGCCAGCAATGCTGAATGTGTATGTTAGGTATCATTGTAACGACTCAAGGCAAGCATTTTACAAATTATGAAAACAAAAGATTCTTTGTCATCTGAAAATGCTTTCAATTTAGACAAGTGTAAAAGCTAATACAAATCCACATACAATTTCACTCTTTACCACAACACAATGTCCAAATTAGAGGCATTTGCAGATGACAATTTAAATGTGGCTCAAAGGATGGAATTGTTCTTTGCTAGGGAAGAAAACATTGTAGGAAAAAGAGAAAATGCTGGTTACCAGCATTTTCTTCCTTTCCTACAATGTTTTCAACACACTTCTTTTTCAGGGTCATTAAAACTCAAAATTGTGAGGTACAATGTTAGTTTGCAATGGACATTTCAAGCTTTTTTAGGTATCCACTCTATCCAGAGATAATCTAAATATGACACCAACATTTTTATAAATCAGTCAAGAAAATCATATTTTGATGATCCAGAACTAGATTTTCATACAATGAAAGTTGCATACGAAATGTACCCAACAAATCACACTTAATATATCTATGTGATGACAACTTTCCATCAAAGAACTCTACCATTTTACAAACTTGTTGCAAGAAACTCTATATGGAAAAGTCATTGTCAGTAATAAAGCTAGTGTAAGTATTTTTCAGTGGACAAGTTAAGGTTCATCATAAACCTAGTGCAAGTATCTTTATTTGGACAAGTCGATGTCATTTATAAACATAGTGCAAGTGCTTCTATGTGGACAAGTTTTAGGTCATTGACAATTATGAACCTAGTGCAAGTCGTACCGTGTTGACAAGTCATTGTCAATCATAAACCTAGCGCAGGTATTTTTATGTGGACAGTTGAGGTAAAACCATAAACCTAGTGCAAGTATTTCTATGTGGAAAAGGCAATGTCAATCATAAACCTAACACAAGTATTTCTATGTGGATAAGTCAAGCTCATTCATAAATCTAGTGCAAGTATTTCTGTATCAACGAGTCATTGGTCAAGCCCTATTAGAACTCTTAAAATTCAAGTTTTCAATATTAATTACAAAATACCAATGATTTATTTTGACTTATTCATTGAAAACTTGTATCACTAATGCAGTCAAAAGAAAAGCTCACCCTGTGCCCATTAACAAATGACATGAATACGTTAATTTCATGGAGTACCATATCTTGCACATGAGGTGTCAAATTTAAAGAATTCAATTCAAACAAAACTTTCACCCTTCTAACACACCACCCTCTCCATTATAAAGGCAGCAATTTCATTATTTATCCCACTTTTTCTTTGCACACAAATATGTTGGATGAGAAAGGCCACACATCAAAACTAAATGCCCTATTAAACAACAATATTTTGGCTAAAAAAGTTAAGTGTCAAAACTTTTGAATAATTCAGATAGCAAAAAGACCGCTAATGGTTAATTTTTTATCAAACAACAACACTTTAGACTTGACAGCAATTCCAGATGACAGATTGTGTGTGGCTGAAATGGTGGAATTTGTCTTCGGTATGATAGAAAACATTGTGAGGAAAGGAGAAAATGATGGTAATGTTTTCAAAAGCTTTATTCCTCAGGGTTATTAATATGTAAACCACTAGATATTCATTAAATTTCTCCCTTAACCCGACAACAAAATTTCAGACTTCTCCCTCTACACTGAAAGCAATTTGCAGATAACAACTTTAATGTGGTTCAAATGATAGAAATTGTATTTCAAAGAGTGAAAAACACTGAGAAAAAGGAGAAAATGCTGGTAACCTGCATTTTCTCATCTCTTCACCATGTTTTTCGAAAGGGCTTGTTTCTCAGGGGCATAAAGATAATGAGATAACAGTCACATTTTAACTCCTACAATGTGAAATATAACACTATTCAGTACATAACCTGGTATGTAGATAGTTATTTCACTTGTCACTACACCAAACAGCCACAAGTTTTAACAACCCTGAACAAAAAAAGCTTTTGTAAACATTTTGGGAAAAGGAGAAAATAAGCAACTTCTCCTTGCACCCCCCCCCCATGCTATCTTCCTTTTCAAAGACAAACTTAACTCGAACTCAACTTGAACCACATTTGATTGATTGATTGATTGATGGTGTTTAATGCCGTTTTCAACATTATTTCAGTTATATTGTGGCGGCCAGTGCACCTATCCATGCTTTCCTGGAGTCTCTTTTACTAGTACTCAGCACAGTTTTCTTTCCAAACCACTGGCTGCTTTCCCACTTAACCATCGTCAAAACAATGGTCAGTTGTGGGAGAAAAATGAATCCTGTTGCAATGACTATCATTAATCCTGGGAAAGAAATTGGCCGAGCACTGAATCGAACCCACAACCTCATGTTCTCAAGTCCTGCACGCTACCGACTGCGCTACCAGGGCTCAGCTGAGCCACATTTGAATGTTTTCTGCAAACGTTTTAAATTTCGACATGTCTAAAATTTTGCTGTGTGGTAGAGAGTTCATTATCCATGGCTTTTACATCTAGTGTAGATCAAAATCGGACTGCACATATTACGCTTAAATTGTGTCAGCAATGCAGAAGCATTCTGAAATTTATTTTTTGCTCACCCAGAAATCATGACAAAACAAGAGTGCCGTCGTCACAATATATGCCGCTGCATCGCAAAACCCTGACAATATGCTATAGGTCACATGATGAGAAACATTCTGTGAAAATTTCATCCAAATACATCAAGAAATGTGGGAGGAGTTGCGTTCACAAGAAATGGACGTACGGACGGACGGACGGACGGAGAGACAGACGGATGGACAGACAGACGAAGAAGATGATGCCAATATACGTCGCCTCAGGCGGCGTATAAATATGAACCACACATATTTATGAGTCACCATCATGTTATAAAAGTAGTTCTCTTTACCATGTCACTTTTCAAGTAAAGTAAACAAAGGTTTGATTAGATGAAAAAATGAAATAGGAAAACCTTGAAACAATTTTATTTAATTTCTTGAAACCAGGAATCTAGCAAAGTTTATCTACACAACTAAGGCCTGGGCAGAGATTCCAGGTATTGGCTCCCCGGCTCGGCCAATTTCTTTCTGAGGAATGATGAGAGTCATTGACACAGGATTCATTCCTCTCACACTGCTGACTGTTGTTTCCATGAACCACATGGTGGTCATGTGGGAAAGCAGCCAGTGGCTTGGGAAGGATACAGTACATGGATAGGTGCATTGGCTACTGCAGTATAACTGAAATAATGTTGAAATTGGCATTAAACACCAATCAATCAATCAGCCAGGTATTGGCTATTAATTTTCATTTGTCTTTTTTTCTCATAAAGGTATACTTGAAATAATTGATGTTGAAGCCAAAGTTTTGAGGCTTCTGCCCAGCTATGTGCCTGATTTCTTGACAAAAGATTATAATAAAATTCTTTCCAAGTTGGTGTGTCTAAAAATTGCAAATGAGCTAACTGACTAATACATAGTATACAGTAATCATGAATGTACCATCATATAGTAGCTGTTAGCCAAATTTATGCTTTACTTAATTCTGCTTTTCAAGACCCTTTACCACACAATCCCGACTTTTAACGACCCTGAGGAAGAAGCCTTTTCAAAACATCGTGGGAAAAGGAGAAAATGCTGGTAACCAGCCTTTTCTCCTTTTCCCTCCATGTTTTGGAACGGCCTCTTCCACAGGGTCGTTAAAACTTGGCACTGATGAAGCATTTTTACAAAGGACAAGTTTAGATTATTTTGTCTGCAACAGATGGTCCGTAAACTAATATCACAATGTATGAAACTTGAGGTCTGATCTTAGATCACACCTTGAACTATTTGAAGTATCTGCAGACAACAATTTAGATCTATGTGGCCCAGACCATTGAATTTATCTTTGAAAGGGTAGAACCAGCATTTTCTCCTTTTCCCATTGTGTTTTCTCCCCTTTCAAAGACTATTTCTATAACTTCACCTAAAGTTGATTTGTCATCTAAAATTGCTTTCAATTTAGATGGATCTACTGTTTAACTCTTTACCAGATGACAAAATTTTAGACTAATAAAAAGAAAAAGCATTTTATAATCCATAGCTCAAATGATTGAATTTGCCCTTGATAGGGTAGAAAAAAAACTGTGTGAAAAGGAGAAAATGCTGGTTACCAGTGTTTTCTCCTTTCCCACAATGTTTTAAAAAGCTTTCTATCTCAAGGTGATTAAAACTCGGGATTGTGAGGTAAGGAATTAAGTCAGTAAACTTACCATTGTATTATAATCATATTATAACATTACTCCTAAATCCCAGTAGATTATTCTCTTAATTATTAACTTTATTCTATACAATATATTCAGGTTTGACATTACTTCCTACAAGGTCTGTCAACTACACTCGACTGGTTCAAATATTTTTACGGGCGCCCATCCCATGTTTTATATGTATAACCTTCGAGATTTATCCTGTACTCTACCCACTTGGCGATTATCAATCGTTCTAGAAACTGAGCCAAATTTCCGTCCACAAAAATCAATGACACACTGCAGTGTGCAGACAGCGAGACCACATGATTTTCCATCTATCATTTTTTGCTAAAAGGTCGTGTTGATAAAATTTTTTAGTAGATCTTTAAGATTGATAATTTAATCCTTTGTCAAAACATTACAGTGTTTAAGCAATCCTTAAGAAAATGGCTTTTGAAATCATTAAGGGAAAAGGAGAAAATGCTGGTAACCAGCATTTTCTCCTTTTCCCACAACCTTTTAAACCCTTTCAAAGAGATTTCCAAGCACTGTAATTGAATTTCATTGTCAGCAAATACTTTCATTAACAATATGCATCTGAATGGTATATTTCACAGGAAATACACTGCTTTACTGTTCTTTAACTTTTAAGGCTCCACTTTTACCCTTTACCATACAATTACGACCCTGAGAAAGAAGCCTTTTGAAAACATTTTGGGAAAAGGAGAAAATGCTGGTAACCAGCATTTTCTCTTTTTCCCACAATGTTTTCTATCCTTTCCAGTACAACTTCCAATTTCTGAGTCATATTCATTTTGTCATCTGCAAATGCTTTCACTCTGGACTTGTTTAAAATTTCCTCATTTAGTAAAGGGTTGAAAAAATAAAAACACATAATAATTTTCTATCAAAATCTTTGTAAATAAAGAGGAGGAACAGGGGTAGGATGATACCACGCTGTCTTAATAAGGCAAGAGGGGGCATTACCATCAAAAGGGTTCCCATACAAAATATATATTCATGCATACAACTAAATTACATGTTTGCTTCATGCATGTGGCTGATTACATGTTTGCCACACAACTTATCAGACTGATCTTTTCTTCAAATAATATTTTTTTTCCCCTTCATCTACTTGAAATTATCAAAGATCATCTATCCCTGACTGTTTGCTGCACCTCCAGTATTTGCTATTAAATTTGCACAGAATTCTCTCTCTCCAAGTCCCTTTCTCACAGTATAATACTGAGTGCAAAAAATGTGACCCTGAGAATGCAAAGCACAAATCTAGTTGCATTTTCCGATTTAAATCTTTATTGTCCAAAATTTTGTAAGACACACTGACCTTAACTCTTTACCACACAATCACAAGTTTTAAAGACCTTCATGTAAAAGCCTTTTGAAAACATTTTGGAAAAGGACAAAATGCTGGTAACCAGCATTTTCTCCTTTTCCCACAATGTTTTCTACCCTTCCCATTTCAATTTCAATTTTTGAGTCACCTTTGTCGTCTGCAAATGCTTTCAATTTGGACCAGTCTAAAATTTTGTCATGTGGTAAAGGTAAAAAAATCCTTGTAACAGTCATGGCCTGTACTCACAATATTTCCAAACAGTTGTCTTTATTTCATTCTCAAGAATTTTCTATATTTAAAAGTAATACACTGTCTGATTGGCTAAACCATTTGGTTTAGCCAATCAGACTCTGTGTTACTTTCTACATTCATTGGTCTAAGAATACAATTTAGAGCTGTTGCTGAATATGTGCTCTGGATTTCGTACAAACTGTATTATATACTTTCTCTTTCATCCTTTCCCTTATCTTTTCACCCCACCCCTGTAGCACAGTTAGTAGCATACAGGATTTAAGAATGAGTGGTCATTAGTTCTATCCCTAGCTTGGCCAATTCTTTTTGAGGATTGATGATAAGTCATTGCGACAGGACTCGTTCCTCTCTCAGGTATGATCATTGCTTTGATGATGGTTACATTGGAAAGCAGCCAGTGGCTTGGGAAGAATATTGCGCAAAGTGGTGGTAACAAAAATAAGATATGAATCAAATGATGAGATTTGCATGCGAAAAGTTAGAAAACACAGTGGGAAAAGGAGAAAATGCTGGTCAGCATTTTCTCCTTTTCCCATTATGTTTTCAAAAGCTCTGATCAGAAAAAAGGAATAGTACAGTATAGGATTAATTTTGACGTGCAATTACTTGTAATGGAGCGAATGACAGTGTCATGCTGGTGTGTTATCAAGTGGTTCATGATTACATGTATTTATTCTCTTTAACTCTTTACCAGATGACAAAATTTTAGACTTGTCCAGATTTAAAGCATTTGCAGACAACAAAATAATTACGACAATAAAATTGAAAATTGTTTTTGGAAGGGTTGAAAACATTGGGGAAAAGGAGAAAACACTGGTTACCAGCATTTTCTCCTTTTTCCAACTGTGTTTTTAACAGTAAAACTCGAGATTTTGTGGTAAAGTGCTTACCAAATTATCTCTTGTTTTACGACCCTGAAGAAGAAAGCTTTAAAACACTTTGGGAAAAGGAGAAAATGCTGGTAACCAACATTTCCTCCATTTCCCACAGTGTTTCCTACCCCTTTCAAAGACAAATCCCATCATTTGAGCCATGTTTGATCTATCATCTGCAAAATGCTTTCCGTATAATATACAAGTCTAGAATTCTGTCTCCGTTTGAAGCAGTCACCTCTCGCATTTGACAGTAATAACACATATTGCTGCAATTTATGTTGATATTCTCCAAAGAAAACTTCATGGCAATTTCCTGCCTCAAACACTTTACCACACACCCCTCAGTTTTAACAACCCTATGGAAGAAGGCTTTTGAAAACATGGGGGGGGGGGGGAATAAAATGATGGTAACCAGCATTTTCTCCTTTTTCCACAGCGTTTTCTACTTTTTTTATACACATATGCCATGATTTGAGTCACTCTTAACTTATGGCCTCTGCTTATGCTTTAAACTTGGAGGGCTCTAAATTTTTAGTGTCAGGAAAAGAGTTTAACTTTTACCATACAATCCGAGGTTTTCACAGCCCCATGAAGACTTTTGAAAACATTGTTTCTTTTTTTCCTACAATATTTTCAAAAGCGCTCTTCCTCCAGGTAATTCAAACATGGCATTGTTTGGAAAAGGGTTTAATCCTACAAAAAAGTACTGTCAAGCATTTTCTTTTTTTTCTACAATGCTTTCAAAAGCCTTCTTCCTCCAGGTAGTTCAAACATGGCATTGTTTGGAAAGGGGTTTAATCATACAAAAAAGTACAGAATCATGCTAATCGATTAAAGGACCATAAAATAAATTTATAAAACAGTTACTCCCATCTTTCACCCTTAAAATGCCAAATAAACACAAGACATTTTCATTCTAAAATACGATTCTTATAGAAGCAATTTCAAGATTGCTATTGAACAGACTGTCTCAACGAAGCAGATCAAATATCAGACTGTACATGTTGTGCAGTCTGATCTTGGTCTACACTGGCAACAAAGGCAACTAAAGTAGTGGAAAGCGCTTTTAAAATAAGGACTCACTGAACCTCGCTTTTTACCAGATGCCAAAATTTCAGTTGTCCAAGGATATAATGCATATTGCTGGTAAGCAGCATTTCATCCTTTTCCTATGATGTTTTTTTAAAACTTTCTTTCCAAATAAATCATAAATCATGGAAATTAATGTGTAAATAGTTAAATATTGACCATTTACAGGACAAGAACCCTGATGGAAAAGGCTTTTGAAAACTTTGTTGGAAATAGATAACATTACAAACAAACATTTTTTCCCTTTTTCCATAAGGTTTTCTACCCTTGCAAAAACAAATCACATAATTGGGACCACATATCATAAGTTTTGTAGTCTGCTTTCAATTTGGAAAGACTGATATTTTGTTCTTGGGTAGGGAGCTGAAAATAGCCGAAGCTTTCAATAAAATTATCATAATATATTTACAAACTAAATATACAACCTCAAAAGCAACAAGAATTGATTGTGGCAAGTAAAGAAGAAATTTCTCAGAATGAGCATTTTTGGTCATAACCTATGATATTTGATATATGATATTTCTTGCACAAATTATAAGTTTTGTCTTTAAAATGGTAGAACATTGTGGAAAAAGAAATTAAAAATGCTAGAGACCAGAAAAGGTCAAAAACATTGTGAGAAAAGAAGAAAATGCTGGTTACCAGCATTTTCTTATTTTCCCGAAATGTTTTCAATAGCATTCCTCCACAGGGTCATTAAAACGCAGGATTGTTTGGGAGACCACAAAAAACTTTGCATCACACAAGGAAAACAATGAGACGATTGTTAGCTTTTTTACCTTTATGTAAACGAGGATCCTACACAATCAGCATTTATTTCATAAATCCTTCAACACTAAGCACTCCTATTCAGCAGCTCCTTTAACATTCACTCTCTGTCTGTAGAGAGGTCTCTTCCTATGCGTATATCACACTATCATGACTTTTAATGATTCTTAGAAAGAAGGCTTTTGAAAAAATTGTGGGAAAATGAGAAAATGCTGGTAAAGAGTTAAACAGTACAATAAATTCTTATCAAAAGACAAAAGTTTTAGACTGGTCCATATTGGAAGACATTTGCAGACAATAAATCTAATGTGGCTTCAATGATGTGATTTGTTTTCAAAAGGGTTGAAAACATTGTGGGAAAAGGAGAAAATGCTGGTTTCCAGCATTTTCTCCTTTTCCCACAAGCTTTCACAAACATTTTTCTTCAGGGTCGTTAATACAGGGAATAAGGTAAGGGGTTAAGGCACCCTTTATGACTTGTTGCCTAGGTGGCCAATGAAGATCTAAATCAGACAGCACAAAATAAGCAGTCTGACCTTTGAAAAACACTGTCCACTCTGTTGAGGCACTTTAAGTAACCATGAAACTGCAATTATTCAGGTCTTATTTCTAAACTGAAAATATCTGACTGATTTGTTTAGTGCTTCTGGGATTAACCTTTACTTTGCAAAATAAAAAATTCTGACATTATTAGTCTAGGAAAAAGACCCAAACATTAGTTCATCATGGCTGCTTTTCAACAGAATGTCTCTGCATAGCAGACAGTGTAGATCTAGGATCAAACTGCATGTTCCTTTTGCACCCAGTGTAGATCTGAGATCAGACTGCAAAGAATGGGAATTTGAAAGACACTTGAAGGATTTGTTTGCTTGTATGATGTTTAATGCCATTTTCAACACTATTTCATTTGTATTGCAGCAGCAAGAGCACCTATCCACCCTTTCCTGGAGTTTCTTTTAACAGTACTTAGCATAATATTTTTCCCAGGCCACTTGTTGCTTTCCTACATGACCACCCTTAAAACAACAATCAGTGGTGAGAGAGGAATAAATCCTGAGTATCATTGATCTCAGACAGATATTCACCAAGCTTGGGTTTCAAACTAGGAATACCCTGCTATCAAGTATTGTACTCTACTAACTGCGCTACCTTAACCCTTTACCAAACAATCCCGAGTTTCAACGACCCTTAGAAAATAGCCTTCTGAAAACATCGTGGGAAAGGAGAAAATGCTGGTAACCAGGATTTTCTCCTTTTCCCACAATGTTTTCTAACCTTTCAAAAAACAAACTCAACATTTGAGCCTTTTTAAATTTGTTGTCTGCCAATGCGTTGAATTTAGACAAGTCTAAAATGTTGTCGTTTGGTAAAGAGTTAAGAAACAAATTTACAAAAGACAACCTTCAAAACATCCTTGTAAATATGAACAATCAAAATGAGTCAGGGTTCAAGTGAAACTTTGTTGCGAAAGGTGAAAAACAATTTCCTTGTAGAATGTAATATATCCTTTTGCCACATAGTTCTTCAACCATGCACTGCTGACCATAAGACCATACAAGTTGCCCACATATGGTCATAATATTCAACAAAACCAACAATACAGAATCAAACCACTATAACAGTGAAATATTGTTCCATTTCTATCCATTATATTGTAATTTCCATTGATTTTTCCAAGGAATATTTCTCATTCAAGAACCTGAATATTAGTGGCCTGCAATCTTTTCCCATAACTAAAGAATTTCCTTTTTTTATCTTCCCCTTTGTGGCAGCCACCCTCCCATAACAATAGGAGAGAAAGGTCTTGATGTTTGTAAACAATTGATTTTCTGATCACCTATCCAGACTAATGGATGTTATTTCCCCCAATCAGCTGTATCTTTACCCTTATAGCGCTAGACACAACATGCTTTTTCAATAATGCAGATTCAAGATCAGACTGCACAAGACTGATTGGTTGATTGATTGTATGGTGTTTCAACATTATTTTAGTCATATCGCAGCAGCCAGTGCACCTGTCCATGCTTTCCTGGAGTCTCTTTTAGCAGTACTCCGCACAATTTTCTTTCCAAGCCACTGGCTGCTTTCCCACATAACCATCATCAAAACAATGGTTGGAGGTGGGAGAGGAATGAATCCTGTCACAATGGCTATCATCAAGCCATTGAGAGAAATTGGCCGAGCCAGGGATCAAACCCATGACCCCCTATTCTCAAGTCCTGCATGCTTCCAACTGAGCTACCAGGGACCAGCAGACTGCACAGAACCTGCAGTCTGATCTTGAATCTGTACTGTCCGATAGTTTGGGAGACATTCTGGCAAAACTGACTTTGAAATTGCACACCTTTCTTTACTCTTTCACAGACAACTAAAGGCAACTATACTAGTGAAAGGTACTTAACCCTTTACCACACCATGCCGACTTTTAACGACCATGGGAGAGAAGCCTTTTGAAAATATTGTGGGAAAAGGAGAAAATGCTGGTACCAGCATTTTCTCTTTTTCACACAATGTTTTCTACCCGATCAAAGAAAGATTGCACCAATTGAGCCACATGATAATTGTTGTCTGCAAATGCTTTGAATTCAGACTAGGCTAAGATTTTGTTGTCTGGTAAAGGGTTAAGGGTTAAAATTGTTTATTTGATCTAAAGGTTTTTTTACTTTCTAAATCTAGAGTTAGATTTAGAATGAAATCAAGAATGGTTTGGGAGTATAACTGTGGAAGACTCTGACATTTATATAGTAGGTCACAGGTAAAAAGCACTTCGACAACTGCCCTAAGTTACCCAATGTTACCTTCCCCAAAAGACGACTTACTAATGATCTCATGCTGTTCATAAGTGGGATGGTAAAGCATAAGGCAATTATCTCCCTTTACCACTTGGCAAGTGTCCTACACTGTACATGGTATGTGTTTTTGATATTTTTTTTGATCTACAAGTTACCTGTGGTTTGAAGATTCATACCAACGTTTTTGAAAAGAAAAATACAGAAACATAGTGACTGGCATGCAACGCTAGCTTTTCAATAAATAATCATATTGAAAATAGTCATAATGTTGGAGGCGGCATAAAGCACAGTTCAATAAATAGATAAGTAACTAGAAGTATCATATTTACTTAGTAGTTTATCACTTTGCAAGACAATATTTTAGTTCTACCAAACTCAAAGCAGGTGCAGCTGATATAATCTATTAAGTTTAAAATGACTCAAAAGATGTCTTCCTGAAAGCATGGAAAACATGGTGGGAAAAGGAGAAAACACTGAAACTAGTATTTTCTTCTTTTCCTACAAAAGCCCTTCTTTCTCAGTCATCAGAACATGTTTGTTTGTATTGAAGGTTAAGGCTGTTTAAACAGCACTGGTTATATCACAGCGGTCAGTGTACTGACACAACTTTCTTTCCAAGCCACTGACTGCTTTTCTCAAATGCATTAGAAGTCGAGTTCAATCCCTAAAAACGGTTAGTGAATACGGACCTAGAAGTATGTCCATTACACAAGGCTTACACTCTATACCAGATGACAAAACTTGAAAAATCATCGAAAAGAAAGTTTGCCTCAACCAGGTATTGAACTAGCAACCAACAAGTCACAAGTCAGATACGCTGACCACTGAGCTACCCATCCCGGCTGTTAGAACATGGGACTGCTTGGAAAAGGGTTAAGCTTTGAGGTATCACAGCTCCACAACAATTTTGAAATAAATGTTATTTAAGATTTAACCCTCTACCAGATGACAAAAATTTTTAGCCTTGTCCAAACTGAAAGCATTTGCAGCCGACAATTTCATTGTTGCTCAGATGGTGCAATTTTTCTATGATAGGGTAGGAAACATTGTGGGAAAAGGAGAAAATGCTGGTTACCAGCATTTTCTCCTTTTCCCACATTGTTTTTAAAAGGCTTCTTTCCCAGGGTCATTAAAAGCATTATACGGTAAAGGGTTAAATCACTTCTTAGTATCTATTCCAGAACTGATAGTGGTCCTACTTACTCTTTACCACACAATCCTGAGTTTTCTCCATCCAGAGGAAGAAAACTTTTAAAAATATTGTGGAAAAAGCAGAAAATGTTGGTAATCAGCATTTTCTCCCTTTCCCACAATGTTTTCTAAAGGCTGCTTCCCTAGGGTCTTTAAAACTTGGGATTGTGTGGTAAAGGGTTAAACGCCGTTTCCACTATCCTGTGGGACAAAGCTTTAGCAGGAAATAGGGAAAATGCTCGTTAACAACTTTTTCATTTTTCTCAGGATATTTTCTACCCTTTGTAAAAAAACCCCTAACCCATTCACCACTTTACCAAAGGTCTAAATTTTTTACTAGCTCAAGTCCAAAGTATTTGCAGACAGCCAATTAAATGTAGCTCAATTTGTGAGATATGTCTTTGAAAGGTTAGAAAAACACTGTGAAAATTTTCCAAAAAGTCCTCTTCCTAAAGGTCATCAAAAATTTGCACTGTGTGGTAGACTGTTAACTTTTTAACCCGATACCACACAATCCCGTATTTTGACGACCAAGAAGATAAAGCCCTTTGAAAACATTGTGCGAAAAGAAGAAAATGCCGCTGACCAGCATTTTCTCCTTTTCCCACAATGTATTCTATTTTTCCAAAGATGTAAAAAATTTTGTCATGTGGTAAAGAGTTGATAAACAACAAAATTTTAGACCTGTCCAGCATTTTCTCCATTTCCCACAATGTATTCTATTTTTCCAAAGATGTAAACAATTTTGTCATGTGGTAAAGACTTGATAAACAACAAAATTTTAGACCTGTCCAATTTGAAAGCCTTTGCAGACAAAAAAAGAAAATAAATGTGACTCAAAAATCAAATTTTGATACAGGAAGAGTAAAAAAAAAAATTGTGGGAAAAGGAGAAAATGCTGGTTTAAGCCTAATTTAAATTATTGTCTGCGAGCACTTTCAATATGGACTTGTCTCAAATTTTGTCATCAGTTTTAGAGATAACCCTATACCACAGAATCCCTATAAGCCCTGGTAGCTCAGTCAGTAGCGCACTGGACTCGAGAACACTGGACTGCTGGTTCAAATCCCCAGCACTCCTTATTTCTTTGAGGTTTGATGATAGTCATTGCAACTGGTGTGAGAAAGCCAGGAAAAACATGCATAAGTGCACCAACCACCGTGATATGGCCTAAGTTGTTAAATGGTGTAAACTCCAAAACAAACAACCAACCAAACATGTCACTTCTAAGCTATTCTTTTACAATGAATTTTCTTTTTGAATATAGACAAACCCACAAGAAAAAAAATTTCAATATTTTCCAATAATGAGTGTATTTATTGAAAAAAGAATAAAATGAAAAAAAAATAAAACGAATTTTCTACCAACAAACCTTCAACAACCTTCCTTATTCCTACCAGTCAATCTAAAGCACAACACTGTTCAACAAAATTAACTCCAGAACATACATTCTTCAAACAGAATCTAGCAGAGTGCTAACCCAATATGCAAAGACACTGTCCTAACATCCTAACAAACATCATGAAATGATCCTCTGCTTTATCAACTCTGAAGGGAAATGGCTTTTGAAAACATTGTGGGAAAATGAGAAAATGCTGGTAACAATCATTTTCTACATTTTTTCAAAATTGTTTCTACAGTATGAAAAAATATCCTATCATTTGTGCCATGTTTTTTTGTGGTTGTTTTTCTGCAAATACTTTCCATTTGGAGTAGTTTAAAATTTTGTCGTCTGCTGAAGAGTTAATTTGATTTTGGGATGTTGTGACTCACAATCCTCAAGGAAAAACCAATTTCACCCTGTACTCTTTTCCATACAACAAATGTTTAGACTGTTCAAAACTGAGAGAACTTGCACACAACAAATTTAATGTGGCTAAAATGAAGAGAATTCTATCTGAAATAGTATAACATTGTGGGAAATGGAGAAAATGCTGGTTACCAGCATTTTTCCAATATTGTTTTCATAGGCCTCCTTCCTCAGAGTCGTAAAAGTGTGGGACTATTTAGTTAACAGTTAAGTTTCCCAGCACAACTTTCACTGCACATGCAGACAGTATGGATTGAGATCACATTTAAAAGTCTGATCTCAAATCCACGCTTTCCAATAATATGTAAGCTATTCAGTCAATAAAAGCCTTATGATTGCTCAAAAAGAGGATTTTTTGATGGCTGAAGATTTTCATTTTAACAATTTACCAAACAACCAAAAATTGGAGTCATCTAAATTGAAAGCATTTCGCAGATGACAATTCAAATGTGGCTGGAATTATGTGATTTTGCTAGAAAAGGGTAGAAAATAGTTGGAATAGAAGAAAATGCTTGTAACCAGCATTTTTTTTCCTTTTCCAACAATGTTCTCAAAAGCTTCCTTTCTCTAGGTCATTAAAAATCAGGATTGTGTGGTAAAGGGTTAATTTATCTGGGACTATAAGGGTTGACATGACAAGTAAACATCATGTGAGAACTCCCTGTGTTCCAAACATGCCATTTGCATTCTTGTCATCATATTCAAGCCTCATAAATTTATCCAGTGTATGTCAGCCTACAGAGATATTTTTGCATCTGCTGGCCTAAGCTGAAATATGTTGGTTCAGAGTTCTAAGTTTGTTGAAGTATGTCCATGTAAAAATTGTTGTTTGCTCAGCACAAAGATAATTTTTGTGGATGCATGACTTGTGTGCTAGAGAAGAACGCCATGAACTGACCAATCGTATGCCAGCCTACAGAGATATTTTTACATTTGTTGGCCTACGTTGAAGTTTGTTAGCACACTGTTCTAAGTGTGTTGACATTACAAGGGCTGTTCGATATGTAATGTGTATTGTACCACAGCACGATAACGCTTTGCACAATTTCGTGGATGATGATACGCTTGAATAGCTCTATTCAATACCTTTCCAACGGTATAAACACTAGCCTTCAGCTCCACATAGTTTTAAACTTACAGTCATTTCAATAGAGCTAGTCGTTGACCACTGTTGTAAAAATGGTTGGGAAACGGATTAAGAATATTAAAGAAATTAGAGCTTATATAAAAGTTCGCACAAAACTTGGTCATTCGGTAATGCAGATTTTTACTGAATGGGGGGAAGTTTATGGGTCTGATAAGGTATCTTATGAGACAGTTCGTAGGTGGAGAAAGAAATTTCTGACTGGCACAGAGTCCGTCAAAGATGCAGCAAAATCTGGCTGACCTGTGACTGTAACAGGCAAGGCAAATGTCTCAAAAGTCAAGGAAATAATTGAAAGTGATGGCAGATACATGATTCGTGATATTGCCAATGCTGTTGGCATATCGCTATCGCTGGTGCATTTCATTTTGAAGCGTATTTTGAAAGTACGAAAGATTTCTGCCAGATGGATACCACATATATTGACAGATGACCAAAAACGGGTATGAGTACAAACCGCTAAGCAATTGCTCAAAATGTTTCCCAAATTCAATCAAAGACAATTTGCAAACATTGTTACTGGTGACGAAACATGGATTCACTATTTTGAACCAGTAAGAAAAATTGGAAACAAAATATGGCTAACTAAACATGGTAAAAGGCCTGTAGTTGCCAAAAGAAGCATAAGCAAAAAGAAGGTTCTTTATTGCATATTCTTCTCATGTGATGGTATAGCCATACAAATTCTGGTGCCGAAGGGCAAAAGTGTTACAGGTCGGTATTACCGAGATGTTATACTAAAAAAGGTCAAGAAATACGATCTTTAATGACGCCCTGTGTCAGGATTTAGGCATGTTCGTCTACTTCATGATAATGCTCCATCACATACATCTGAGCAATTTTTGAAGTCGGAGAAGGTTACCGTCTTGCCACACCCACCATACTCTCCAGATCTAGCCCCATGCGACTTTTTCCTTTTTCCAAAACTTAAAAAGTTCTTATCTGGTCGTCGTTACAAGTCCCGACAAGCCCTTGGCTCAGCCATCAGTCAGTGCCTCAGAGGTCTACCTAAATCAGGGTACCGTGACGCATTTCAGAAATGGATTCAGAAATTGAAATTAAGTATTTCAAACCGCGGAGAATACTTTGAAGGGATGTAATGGTCATTTCACTATTTGAGTCGAATGCTTTTGAGATATGTACAATACACATTACATATCGAACAACCCTCATATGTTTTGTACATTTTTGTTTTCTCAGCTCAAAGACAATTTTCATGAATGCATGTATGCTAAAGAACTACCCAAAAGATTGATGGACATAATTAATACATATTGTTTGTCTGCAGAAAGACAATGGTTTGTTATATTTGTGACATTTGTCTTACCAAATTCTGTAATGATATCAAATTTTATTAGTATCATATGGTAATAAATAAATAAATTTCCTTCAATGTTCTTTTTATGATTTGATCTACTCTTTAAACGTTTGTCGAGAGACCAGTGACTTTTAATGACAATCGCTTTGCATTCCGTCTCGCTCATTAATAAGAAGTTACTCATACATTCTAAACATGTTCTAGTGTCAAATTTGTTTTCAGTTTGCTATGGTTACACTGTTTTTCTGTTTATTTCAGCTTTATGAAATCATTGCAATTTTTTCATCAAGAGTTCCCTAAACACATCACAGTGCAAAGAAACCTTAGGACCACTACTTATATAAAGTGAAGAATTTTTAGACAAGTGAATGCTATTGTATTGCCATTGAGATTGAACCATATTCAAATGTAAACAAAAAAATCGCATAGTTGCCAAATACTGACCCAAAGAGAATTATTATTTCTATTAGAAATCGTAATTTTGTTAAATATGACAATGTTGACATGAGCTACAATATTTCTACCACTCTATATGAATGATTTCTACTAAAAAAAGTTAATAGACTGAACAGGATGTCACTGACAAGATACAAGATGTTTGTTTATATGTAAATTAAGTTAGTGACCTATGCAAATCATGTTCATCTTTAATTATCTCAATGCAACCTTATTCATCCTTATGTTTTTCACAGATATTGTAGGTCTTGTCTACCTACGAGTTCATACAACTGATGAGAAAATGAAGAAGCATGGATAGCTCTTCCAAAAAAGAGTTCTGGAAAGAATTTGAATGCCAAATCATCAACTTGGGTTTTTTTCTTCCTTTGCTTTTTTCAATTACTTAAGGATAGGGCACCCTAATGGGATTCTTGTAACATCGCCTTTCATCGCTGAAAAAATGTACAGATTCGATTAAGACTAGTGTTATCCGTTATCGATCGGCCGATACACCCTAGTTCCCCACATCGATTACGAATAACCCGAGTCTTAGCCGAATCTGTACGATTTTGGCGATGAAAGGCGATGTTACACAAATCTCAGAAGGATGCCCTATCCTTAAAATCAACAAACAATTTATTTCATGGTATTTCCTATTACAACAAGTAAATGGCTATGAGCCGTGGGTAAAGTCACCAGAGCAAACTGGATCAACCTAATAACCCAATCAGAAGGGGCCGATCCAGATCAGACTTAATAATTTGGTTGGACCAGATGGGACCTAAGAACTGACTTACACCATTTTTCTTCAATCTCGTATGGACCAACCAAGTTTTATCTTTACTAAGACCACTTATTTAACATTCGCAAGTCTGTCAGTACTTTCAGTACTTTGATATCTCTTTACCACTCAACAAATTTTTCATAAGCCTTCCTCCATAAGGTTGGTAAAACTCGGGGTTGTGGGGTAAAGAGTTTAGTATGTAATACATGTCACCTATATTGTTTTCCCACTGAGAAAAAAATGTTGACTTTGTTTACTTATCAGGCTCGGAGGGGTTGAACATGTTAACATGATGGACTTGTGGCAAAGTCTTAACCCTTTTCCAAACAACTAAATCTACACTCTTCAAAATAAGAAGCATCTGCAACAAATCTTAAAAATGGACAAGTGAACGAAAAACTCTGACAAGGTCAAAAACAATGGGAAAATGCTTTTTACAAGCTATTATATTATTTTCCAACAATGTAATCAAAATACTTAACCCTTTACCAAACAAATAATTTTAAAACTAGGTTAACCCTTTCCCAAACAATCCCTGGTTTTCACGACCCTGAGAAAGAAGCCTTATGAAAACATTGTGGGAAAAGGAGAAAATGCTGGTAACCTTTTAGTCACACTGGTAATTTTTTAGTCACACTAATTTTGTCATCTGCAAATGTTTCCAATTTGGACTAGTCTAAAATTTTGTTGTTTGGTAAAGAGTTAAAGTTGCCATGTCACTCTTTCTTTTCTTTACTTTTTCCTTGATTTTAATTTAAAATTCATTTTTGTGTCAGAGACTATCACTTAGACCGACTAAACAATAACAGATTGCTATCTTCACAATATTTTCCATACTATTACACTGTATGATTTAGATTTAAATGCATTTTAACACCTGCATTGGTTTTTTTTTGCGGCTATTGAGTCTTAATTCTTCCTTGGGGGTTTTTAAGACGTGACTGTATAGTAAAGAGCTACAGCAAAGCTGTGCCTAACGCCCACAGACGAATTATTATGGATTAACCCTTTCCAAACAACAAACTTTAGACTCTTCTAAATTAAATGCATCTGCAGACAACAAATCTGTGAAGGAAGTGGTACAAATGGACTTAAGTTCCTTGACAGGGCAGAAAACATTGTAAGAAAAACAGAAAATGCTTTTTACCAACATTTTCTCGTTTTCCAAAACATAAAATGCTGATTACCCGCATTTTCTTTTTGTCCTGCAATGTTTTAAAACTCTGGATTATGTGGGTTGGGTTAAGATTACTCCTACTTCATACAAGGAAGACTGAAGAAATTGAATCTTTATCCCTGATCGAGAGCCAATATGTTACCAAACAGTTTGGGCCCAACCATTCTTAAAAACAGTCTAATTCTCCAAGATTTTCTAAATTTGCAAGTAACACAACTTCTGATTGGTGAAACCATTTGGTTTAGTCAATCAGAAATCATGTTACTTTCAAATTAGAAAATCTTGGAGCAAGATACTTAAGAATGGTTGGATAACACAGGCCTGTACTTTTAACAACCCTGAGTAATAAACCTTTTGAAAAAAATCCTGTGAAAAAGAGAAATGATGGTTACCAGTCTTTGACCAGTGCTTTGCATAACCATTCTATCCTAGCTGTTGGTTGCTTTCCACATAAACATCCTTGAAACAATTTTCATTTGTGAGAAAGGATTGAATTTTATTTCATGCTTTCCAGTAGGTTATCGAGAAATATCGGTGAAATATTTTTCGATATTTCATGGTTATGACCAGCAAAAATACCGATTTTTATATTCTAACTCTTCAATTGAAGGCGGAAACAGTTGTTCCCACACATTAGTTACCTAGATAAAATGCACGTGCCTCACAACCAGATGGAAATATGATGTAATTTACCTTACATTTCTCGCGCTTGACTTAATATTGTAATGTGTTGCTATGCAGAGGGAGTACGCCACGGGGAATAACCGAAAAGAACTGTACTGGATTTTGACTAAGTTCCCCCCAGATAGAGTTAAAAGCATGGAATAAATGGAATATTTGGGGTTTTTTTGGGTGAAAGTTCAAAATTTATTTCATCTTGTGAACATCATCAGTAATATTTTCACTCGTGGCTGTACCACTCGTGAAAATATTACCAATGATGTTCACTTGATGAAATAAATTTCGATCTTTCACCATAAAAAACAAATATCCTCTATTTATCCAAATGACTATAAACAAACCTTGGAAAGAATATTGCCAAGCTGGGAATCAAAGCCTGGGTTTCAAACCCTATATGCAACCCACTGAGGTAATGATCACCACCTTGATTTAGGATTATAATGAATACATTGTGTACCTTGGACAAGAGAATGTGTACCTATAACCTATAATGGTGCCCTATTTGAATGTGATTCAATGATGAGAGATGACAAATTTGGATGATTTTTGGATGCTGTACCAAACTTCACTTTCAACAGTCATTTGTACCAAATGACAAAAATTTAGACTTATCCAAATTGAAAGCATTTGCAGATGACAAATTAAACATTACTCAAAACATGAAAATGTGTCTCTCATAGGGTAGAAAACATTGTGGGAAAAGGAGAAAATATTGGTAACCAGCATTTTCTCCTTTTCCAAGAATTTCTTCAAAAGTCTGAATCCAGTTAAAATTCTTGATTTTGTGGGACAGGCTTTATGAATATAGTTAACTCTTTACCACACAATCCCGACTTTTAACGACCCTGAGAAAGAAAGCTTTTGAAAACATTGTGGGAAAAGGAGAAAATGCTGGTAACCAACATTTTCTCCTTTTCCCACAATGTTTTCTACCCTTTCCAAATCAAATTTCAATTTTTGATTCACATTTATTTTGTCGTCTGCAAATGCTTTCAATTTGGACTAGTCCAAAATTTTGTCATTTGGTAAAGAGTTAACAGCTTCTTTTTCTCCAATGGGCCTTATTTAACTCTTTAACTATCAATATGCCTAAATACATCTTTTTTTCCAAGCACAGCAAATCAGAAGGCCTGTTTTAGAATGAAATATTATATCATTGCTTTACATTCATTTTATAAAAACCAATCCCTTGAACTCTTTAACACACAATCCCAAGTTTTAACAACCTTGAAGAAAAAGCCTTCTGAAAACATAGTGGGAAAAGGAGAAAATGCTGGAAACCAGCATTTTCTCCTTTTCCCACAATGTTTTCTACCCTTCCCAAAAACAAATTTAATTTTTTGAGCCACATTTATTCTGTCTTCTGCAAATGCTTTGAATTCGGACCAGTCTTAAATTTTATCATTTTGTAAAGAGTTAATACAGTTTGAGGTGGACCAAGTTTTTACTACAAAAGTGGGTCTCTTACAAAACAGTAGATAATGGCAATCAGCCAGTAAAGATCATAAAATTCAGTTAATTAAGGGGATTTTATTCAGTATCTAAGTCACCAATAACATTTTGCTGGCTGTTTCACCCTTTACAAAACTAATCTCGTGTTTTAATGACTTCCAGTTAAAAAGGCCTGTGAAAACATTGTGGGAAAAGAAGAAAATGCTGATAACCAGAATTTTATCCTTTCCAACAATGTTATGTATCGGGTTAAAGACAAGTCCCATTATTTAAGCCCTGTTCAGCTTGTGGTCTGCAAAATGCTTTCAATTTAGACTAGACTAAAACTTTGTTGTTTGGTAAAGAGTTAACTCTTTACCAAACGACAAATTTTTGGGCTGGAACAAATTCAAAACATCTGCAAACAACAAATTAAATCTTGGTAATATGATGATTTTTGACTTTGACAGGGTAGAAAATATTGTGGGAAAAGGAGAAAATGCTGGTTACTAGCATTTTCTCCTTTTCCCACAATGTTTTCTATAGGCTTCTTTCTCAGGGTCATCAAAAGTCAGGATTGTGTGGTAAAAAGAGTTAATTGGGGGTTTTATCCAGCATGTAAATCACCAGTAATATTTTGCTAGCTCTGTTTTAACTTCCTAATTATGACCCATAGAATAATCTCAATCATCAAACGACAAAATTTAAGACTGGTCCAAGTTGAAAGCCTTTGCAGACGACAAATGAAATGTTTTTCCAATGATTGAATTTGACTTTGAATGGGTAGAAAACATTGTGGGAAAAGGAGAAAATGCTGGTTTTTCAACATTTTCTCCTTTTCCCACAGTGTTTTCAAAAGGCCTCTATCTCAGGGTCAATAAAAATGGCATTGTATGGCAAAGGGTAAAATGTCCACTGAATGGATTCTTTCCAGTATCTGAAGTCACCAGGAACATTTTGCTGTGCTCTATTTATCTCTCACATTTATGACCACAAGAATGCATTAAATGTCAATCTGTATGCATCTGATAAGTATCATTAGCTCTGTCCTCTACAATGTAATTACAGAATTTTATCTCAAGATTTTTGATTGATTCATTGTATAGTGTGTAACGCTGTTTTTAAGATTATTTCAGTTATAGTAGTGACCAGTGCACTTAGCAATGCTTTCCTGGAGTTTCTGTTACCAGTACTTCGAACAATATTCTTCCCATGCCACTGGCTGCTTTCTAACATTACCTTTGTCAAAACAATGATAAGAGGTGAGAGAAATGAATCCTGTCAAAATGACTATCAGAAAGAGATTTGCCATCTTGGGGATTCAAATAAGCAAACCCCTGGTCTTAAGTCTTGTACACTACCAACTGCCCTACCAGGGCTCAGCTCTTCTGAAGACTTGCCCATTACCACACAATCCCTACTTTTGACGCCCCTGAGAAAGAAGCCTTTGGAAAACATTGTGGGAAAAGGAGAAAATGCTGGTAACCAGCATTTTCTCCTTTTCCCACAGTGTTTTCTACTCTTCCCAAACCAAATTTTAATTTTTCAGTCACCTTTATTTTGTCGTCTGCAAATGCTTTCAATTTGGACCAGTCTAAAATTTTCTCGTGTGGTAAAGAGTTAATAGAAGACTTAACAGAAGACTAAAATAACAATCTGAAGTGTGGGACAACAAAGGTTTTGTGATGCTAAGAGATGCAGATAATTCTAATCCTTTATCACACAACCCCAAGTTTTATCATCCTGAGATAGCAGGCTTTTAAAAACATAGTTGAAAAAGGAGAAAATACTGGTAGCCAGCATTTACTCCTTATCTACGATGTTTTCTACCCAACTAAAAACAAATTTCAGTTTTGTTGTCTTCAAATGCTGTTGATTTTTAAAATCTTTGTTGTTTGGTAGAGAAATAAAGCTTACCTGTGCTAGAAATAGATCTGGCATTTTGATAGTGTGAAATTCCATCATGAGTGTCTGTCCTTGCCTGCATGTATGTCGTAAAGTGACCGTTGGTTTTGACCTTAGGACGATGACCTTGGTCTCCATGGCGAATGTTGCTGGTACTCATTTGACGTCGCAAAACATCAAAGCCTTAAAAAAAAAAACAGGAACATTATGTGCCTTCATTGCTTATGTGTTGTTCACATGCTTAGTTGCCATCACTTTTTCCTAAATCATTTACAGGCTAAAATTTCAGGTTAGTCAAAATTGAAAGCAAAATTGTAAGCATTTGCAGACAACAAAATATGATTGATTGTATGGTGTTTAACGCCGTTTTCGACATTATTTCAGTTACATCATGGCGGCCAGTGCACTTATCCATGCTTTCCAGGAGTCTCTCTTACCAGTGCTCCGCACAATTTTCTTTCCAAGCCACTGGCTACTTTTCTACATAATCATCGTCGAAACAATGGTCAGTGGTGGGAAAGAAATGAATCCTGTCACAATGACTATCATCAGTCCTCGGAAAGGAATTAGCCAAGCCAGGGATGGAACCCACAAGCCCCTGTTCTCAAGTCCTGCACGCTATCAACTGAGCTATCGGGGCTCAGCGACAAAATATATAGGGGTAAACTATTGGAATTTGTCTTTGGAATGGCAGCATTTTCCCCTATTCGCTCATGTTTCCCAAAGCCTTTTTCTTCAGACTGGTACAAGCAGAGGATTGTTAGATAAAGTCTTGAATGTTGCAAAAGATGAAAGAAGAGTTGTCATAAGACTGTATGAAAGCTTAGGCTTCTACAGCGTTAACAAAGTTTTCCATCAGTTTGATCCAGTGACCCAGGAGTGTGGTTGATGAAATTTGAGAGATGTTGTCCGAGCCCCCTCCCCCCCACGTTTCACAAAACACAGAATGCTAAGCAGATGCTTCTGATTTTGTGCATTCTAAATTTTCATTATGAGCTTCAAAGGGAGGAAATCATCTGCAAGTAACAAAAGTCACTCCTCTGGTGACCTATCTTTTGACCCCACATGAGCCAGTTTTGAACTTGGTTTAGATATCATTGAGACCAATATTCCAGCAAATTTCATGAAAATTTGATGAATAATATTAATTTTAGATAGCTAACTAGATTTTCATCAAAGACCATGGGTTTTGATCCCACATGACTTAGTCTTCCCACCTGTCTTAAATTTGGTCCATGGACAAGTTCTGAAATTTGGTACCCCTGTAAAGCTTGTTTCACGGCAGCCTTGTGGCAGCTGCCATCACCTGTCTTACAAAAACTGCTAGGTTTAACTCTTTACCACACAATCCAGAGTTTTAACAACCCTGAAAGTGAAGGCTTCTGAAAACATTGTGGGAAAAGGAGAAAATGCTGGTAACCAGCATTTTCTCCTTTTCCCACAATATTTTCTACCCCTTCAAACAAAAACACCATCATTTAATTTGTCATCTGCAAACTGTTTCAATTTGGTTGAGTCAGAAATTTTGCCATTTGGTAAAAGAGTTAAATCAGCAGCCACATGGTTGTATAAATCCTATAGGATGCAAGGTAATCTCAATGTTGCAGTCTTGCAGAATTAATTCCCATCATGATTGTACACTACAGCACTCCAAAATCAAACTACAAAACAATGTGCAGCTGATGTGAAACAGGCTTTAACCCTTTGAAACCAAAAAATACCGAGTTAAACCTACCTTAGGCAGAAGGCTTTCAAAAACATTGTCAGAAAAGGAGAAAATGCTGGTAATCAGTGTTTTCTACCTTTTCAAAGACATTTTTCACCATTTGAGCCATAAAGAATTTATTGTCTGCACATGATTCCAATTTGGACAAGTCCACAATTTTGTCGTGTGGTTACCAGTTAACTCTTTACCAAGCGACAAAACTTTGGACTTGACCAAATTGAAAGCATTTGCAGATGACAAAATAAATGAAGCTCAAATTATAATTTCTGTCTTTGGTAAGGTAGAAAACATTGTGGGAAAAGGAGAAAATGCTGGTAACCAGCATTATCTACTTTTCCCACAACGTTTTCAAAAGTCTGTTTTATCAGTCTCGTTAAAAGTCGGGATGGTGTGGTATAGGATTAAACATAGTTTTTGATATTATTCATTGATACTGTGGTTCAACAGTAATCCATTTAAATGTATGGAGTAAAATAAGGAAAAAAAATCACATATTTCAATACCATTATTGCACAAAGGACACTCCTCCCTACTGAACATACAGGACCAACATCTCTCATGGCCACAGGTATCAATCAGTTTTCGTTTCTTCCCTTTATCAAATGGTAGATTACAAGTTGGACACACATCTTGAACAACAGACTGTTGACTCTGGGCGGGGCCAAGGGATCCGGGGCCAAGGTGTCCCATGGAGCCATCCATTCCCAGGTTCTGTATGGCATCCAAGTCTGAAAATAAAGAAGAAAGAGCTGTTACTTAAGATATTAAACTTTACCCGAAGAATTTGCGGTGGCGTCATATCTGAATTAAAACCCTAATAGTTGCTAAAAGTAAACAAACAGGGTGTTAAAATGCATTTAAATTTCTATCATACCATTTGAAAGTACGGAAATTACTGTCAAGATGACAATCTGTTTTTGTACAGCTAGTCCAAGTGTTAGTGGCTGGCAGAAAAATGAATTTTAAAATCATGTAAAAGGTAAACAATAGACAGATTGACCTGGCAACTCTTGACCTCCTTTTGAAATCAATTTTTCTGTCAGCGACTAACGCTTGGACCAACTGGCAACCATACAATAATAGATTGTCATCTTCACAATTATTTCCATACTTTAAAATGGTATGATTGAAATTTAAATGCAATTAACACCCCTTTTGTTTACTTTTGGCAGCTAATAGGGCTTTGATAGACACTTTTTCAAACTCTTGACCTCACATTCTAGAATTGTAAGGCAATGGGCAAAACAGTCAGCGATAATAAGCAGTTCTTGTTCTATGTTACAAATCTTTGTTATCACTGTAGTAGCCACTGTGTTAACAGTTCTCACAAAATGATAGACTGATTTCGACTTTTTAGAAGATAAAATTAATAAAACACTTAGGACAGGACTCCTCTCAGAGAACTTGTTCATCGCTTTATCAGAACATGAAAATTGAGATATGTCCAAACTAAAATCATATGCTGACGAAACAAATAATGACATCTCAAATGAGACCATTTGGGGTACAAAAAAATTGAGGGAAAAGGAGAAAATGCTGGTTACCAGCATTTTCTCCTATTCCCACAATGTTTTCAAAACCCTCTTTCCTCAAGAATGTTAAAACACAAGATTTTGTGGTAAAAGTCAATAAACCATCAGCTATAAAAGTATGAAGTAAAATGTTAAAATAGCCAGTTTTGGTGACTAAAAGGGCGTATTATCAAATTTGCATCAGTAAAGTATCTTGACTGAAGTAAAGGTGAGTTTCTGTAATATATTTTATTTCCTTGAAGCAATTCAATATATTAGGACTTCAACCCTTTACAAGACAACATTATTTATACCTGTCCGAATCAAAAAGACTTGCAGACTACAAATTAAATGTGCTTCAAATGTTGGTATTTCGCTTTGAAAGGGCCAAGCCCGGAAGCATAGTTGGTAGCATATAGGACTTGAGAATAAGGGGTTGCTGGTTCCATACCCGGCTCAGCCAATTTTTTTCCGAGGATTGATGATAGTCATTGTGACAGGATTCATTCCTCTCTCACCGCTGAGCATTGTTACAATTATGGTTATGTGGGAAAGCACCCAGTGGCCTGGAAAGAATATTGTGTGGAGTATTGTTAAAAAGAAACTCAGGAAAGCATGGATAGGTGCACTGGCCACCGTGATATAACTGAAATAATGTTGAAAACTGCATTGAACACCATACAATCAATCAATCAATCACTTTGAAAGAGTAGAAAACACAGGGAAACGAAAAAAAAACACTTTGTACCAGCATATCTCCTTTTCCCACATTGTTTTCAACAGATTGTACGGTCACACTGTTTACAAAGGCCTGCTTTGTTAGGGTTGCTTAAACTCTGGATTGTGTGGTAAAGGGTTAACATTTTTTTTAAACTATCTTTAAATATTTTCCTTTTCCCGTAACATTTGTATCATGAAATATGTCTGACAGGGTAGAGAAAACACTATGGGAAAAGGAGAAAATGCTGCTTACCAGCATTTTCTCCTTTTGCCACATTTTTTTCAAAACCCTTCTTTCTGAGGGGACCTGAAAACCAGATTGTTTTCTAGAGGGTTAATTTGGAAAAAAAGTTTTCTGGTCCAATAGACAATTACTGATATAACTGTACATATTATAGAACAGGTCAAATCTTATCTGGTCAGGATTTGTTTGCATACTTGGAGGGATTTATGAAACTTCCACATGACACATATAAATGTTCAAATAATTTTCATTAACCGTTTCAGCTGCATACAAAAAATGAGGGAGCTTTTGCAGACGGCATAGATCAAGATCAGACTGCACAGAACGTGCAATCTGATCACTGATCTATACTGTCTGCCTTTCTAGCAAACCCTATAGCATAAAATTCTTTCCAATTTTCAGCAGCTTGTATTTTGTGACGTCGAACAAAGCTGAATTGATTAATTTGGCACCAAAAGAGTTATTCCTTTCTTAGTAACTATCCCTGCACTCCATTTACTACTCTTATATTATTCAGTTAGGGGTCCTACATGGCTCACTGGTGAAGGCATAGGATTCAAAATTTTGTGGTCCAAAGTTCAACCCTCACTTGAAGCGGTGGGAATTTTGTGGTAGTGTCTTTAGGCAAGACACTTCAGAGCCCATGTATAGTACTGGAAAAACCCTGGACCTGCATGACTTGTATAAGTGAGCTGTCCATGTGATATGATTAAAAATGTTGAAAGCAGCATAATACACCATACAATCAAACCCCACCTCAATGAGGGATAAGGACAATCCCACACAACAAGCCCTCCAAACCGTGATAAAAGATACAAAATTCTTTTTCATGACAGTCATTGCTCTGGATCAAACCCAAAACCTCTGGAATGCAAGTCAGACAAGATCATCACTAAAGGTCACCCCAAACTTCTCTACCAGATTACGCTATTATAGAATTGGTTACAGACAGAAAAGAGGTGGAAGAGTACCAGGGCAAACCATAGAGGATGCCCTGCCCAGCTTAAGTTAGGGTCAACTTTCTGGTCACAAGGCCCGTGCCCTAATCATAACGTCAGAGAACACTTGGGAGATGATAAAAAATATCTTGATAAGAAGAGAAATTGCTCATAAAACAGAATTCATGGTTTTTTTTTTTTATTAATGACCTCTAAAATATACCCAAGGCTATCAGCTTAAAAGCATAAAAAAAATCTATTACCTTCATTAAACACACCCATATTAGCGTACATGAGTACTCCTGAAAGTATTTTATTCCTTTTTTAAGGTCAGAAAAAAAATTAGGTCAAAATGTCACCCATTAAATTGTATCTGCGATCTATAATCCCAAACACATGTTACACTGCACCAACTTATCAACGGCTACACAAATATTTCATTCAAATATTCAAATCAAAATACACATTTACATACGTGGTTCGTCATTCAACGTAATTCACTAAAGCACGCCCCATTTATATGCTGTCATACTATAGGTAGATAATTGTTAAAATAAATTAAGTATATACTGTGTTACACGGGAACGTCAAAAACCACCTGGCGGGCAAGGTTAGTTCAACATAACTGCATACCTGACTACAACTCTTGCATTACGATTAAAGCCTTTTTTGTACTTCTTATTCATTTGAAGTCAACCAATCCTTGGCTCTTAACCAGGCAAGAAAATTTAAGACTCGTTCAAATTAGCGTTTGTAGACTAGAAATTAAATTTAAATAACATAATGGGATTCATCTTCAAGAGGGAAGAAAACATTGTGGGAAAAGGAGAAAATGCTGGTTACCAGCATTTTCTCCTTTTTCCACAATATTTTCAAAATCTATCTTCCTGAACCGCATTAAAACAAGAAACTCTTTGGTAAAGGGTTCAACCATTCCTTTAGCATGGACAAACTTAAACATGTTTTGAAACAATCAGATGAAACGACAAAAAACTCACAAACTGTAACACTTCAGCTGTCACACTGTTTACTTGTCTATCCTAATATTTGTATTCATTTTCATTTTGTTTTTTTTCTCAGGGTGTCCTTTACCAAATAACAAAATTCTAGACTCCTCCAAATTGAAAGAATTTGCAGACAACAAATGTGGCTAAAATTATGAGATTTGTCTTTGAAAGGGTAGAAAACATTGTGGGTAAAGGAGAAAATGCTTGTTTCCAGCATTTCTCCTTTTCCCACAAAGTTTTTACATAGCCTTTTTCCTCAGGGTCCTTACTGCTTGGGAGAGGGTTAATTCAGGTCACCTTGCAATATTCTCAATATGTCCAAGATATTATTTCATAGAGGTCAAGTGAACCCTTAAAGCTCCTTTCACCACTACCACTATAGTTGCCTTTGCGGCCAGCGTAGATCAAAGATCAGAATTTCGAAAACGTAATTTTAGATGATACCAAATATTCAATGCAGGAAATATGGTATTTGGGTTTTAGAGCCAACAGATCATACAAATATTAATCTCTTCAAAATTATCTTTAGGGCTTTTCCACCCACATAATTAAAACTGCACCAAAGCAGCCACTTCTACACATACCATGCGCAACAAAATTGATAATAAATGCACAGTTTATAATTTTATAAGAAACATTTTAACCCATTACCAAACAATCCCAAGTTTTAACAAGAAGAAGCCTTTTGAAAACATTGTGGGAAAGGAGAAAATGCTGGTAACCAGCATTTTCTCCTTTTTTCCATTGTTTTATATCCTTCTTGAGCCAAAGGACATCAATTTTGATGCTTTAACTTTTGTTCGCCTGCATATGTGTGAACATAACAATGAATGCATTTTTTTTTTTGATGAACATTATACAGTCACACCCCACCCAAAATCACAACCCCACCCCAAACACATGCAAAAAATGCTGAACAAAGCTATGCAAGTTTTTTTGAGAACATATTCTATAGATTGGAGAAAAGGATTAGAGTTAATTTGCATAGAATAATATTCACAGTTTGTTAATAAAATACAATGCCCAAGGGTTGTCCTGTTAATGTCCTGATACCATAGAACAAACAAGGACAGCTGATACAGGTTAAAACACATTTTCTTTATTAATGGAAAATCTTTTATCCCTTTACTGCATAATCTAAACTTTCAATGATCCTGAAAAAGAGGCTTTTTTAAAATATTATGGAAGGAGAAAATGCTGGTGACCAGTATTTTTTCTTTTTCCACAATGTTTTCTACTGTTTCAAAGACAAATTACATCATTTGAGCCCCACGAGTTGGTCATCTGCAAAGTAAATGCTTTAAATTTGGACAAGTCTGAAATTTTGTTGAGTAGTAAAAGAGTTAAATTATGTGGGTTTTTTTTTTTTAAATCATTCAGTTGGTCATGTGACCACAGAAGTGCACTTCTTCCAGTTCGTTCTCTGCGCATGTCATATTCTTCGAAGATTCGACCTGTCTGCTATGAAGCATCACCCATCCCCGAATACTTGGGAAAAGTAGGGCTTATACCGAAGCTATTAGCCTATTACCCAAGCATGTAGGGGCTGTTCTAATAAATGGCCAATGCATAGGTTACATGCTAGCTGATCATAGCTGAATGGATCGCACCAGGTAGCGTTTTATTGAGTAAATGTTTATTTCATTTTGAAATTCAAAGTAACAGTTGTTGTTTTGAAAAGTAGTCTGGTTCTGTACCCAGAATGCCCAAATTAGATAGATGTGTACAGGGTTTTCCTTGACGCACGATTTTGTGCGTTTTGACGCATTTTTAAGGAAAATGACCCGCAATTTTTTCAGTAATGCGTCAATGTTGACGCATAAATACAATAAGAGGTACTAACGATCGTATATACTTCCGACACTGTTACATCGCGAGTAGATGAAAAATCCGGAGTACGAAGAGAAAATGGGACGAAACACTGGACTGTGTATCGATTTTACTAAAATACTGTCGGTCTTTTAAACGGGTCTAAACTAAACCAGTCGATCTCTAATGAAAACAATATGGCTCTGTCAAAATCGACGTCATTCTTGCTGTCTGCAAGGAAGAAGAGCCCTTAAACAAAGATCAGACGATACAACGCCTGGTAAGAGCTCCCAGAATCACATTTCGAGGTCTCGAGGGTTTACTGTAAATTTGCTAAAGAGATACACTTTGTTATTCGTTGAAAACAGCGGCATGAACGCGACTCGCGTGTCGAAACACAGGAATGGGCCATTTAATTGGTGAAAATAGTTTATTTTCGGCCGAAAAGGATAATCTCTATCAAGAAAAATAACAGAGACTTCCCAATCCGGCCGACAACAAGCTTTCTTCACCAACTAAACGGTCGATTCCTGTGATAAAAACAAAATAACCCTCACCATAGAGAGAGGCTACACGTACTTCGAAATTCAACCCTTGTGCATCATCAAAACACTAGCGGTCATGACGATACCCTTGAAACATTAAGATTACTTAGAGATATGACAGCTTGTCTGCAGCTAGAGCATATTTGCTCGTTAAGAGCAGGCTTAATAAAGCATTCTCCAGATAGTCTTTATGAAAAAGTTGCCACCTAGGCTGTAAGCTCCCTCTATACTGGTATTGAGAATCTCTGGTGTTATTATGTATCTCTCACCATGAAATAATTCATATATAGGGTAAACGAAGATTTACAGTGAATAGAAAACACAAAAAAAAACCACATACTTTCACAAATAGTAGCTTTTGTTTAAGCGAATCACATTTTGTGACCCCCACAAATTCCAAAATGACCCCCATTATTTTTGACTAGGGGGTCATTGTGACCCCCTGTTTTTGTGGCCGAGGGAAAACCCTGTGTGTATTTGTAGAATGCCATCTAGCGGGAGATAATGATTCACTTGGTCATGTGACCATAGAAATACTCATCTTCCAGTTGCGTCTACTTTTACATAATCATCTCAATGTTGGTAGAACAAAATTGTCAGTGAAAATTGTTCACCCAATGTTATTATCTGTTAGTTGTACCAACATGTAAACTCGCTTTCTTTTGTTTTCTTACATGTTGAAACACTTACACACAGAAATATTATTCTTCCACTGACACAAATTTTGTGCTGTGGGTAAACATCACACTTACTACGTAATCATGACCATTCATGACGTTGTCATCACTGCAGCCCAGTATACAGTATACAGACACTTTACGGAGTTCTTCATTTTTACTCATAGTGAAAAAAATATTGATAGGTGCATGACTTCCAGATGTTCAAATCAGCTTGATATGGATTATAAATGAGAAATAGGAAAAATAAAGAATAGATGGTTGGTGTCTTTGATTGGGAAAGTTTATTGGGTAGGGTGTAGGAATTTCATCTGATGAGCAAAAGACCAATGAGATAAAAGTCTGAGTCTTGCTTTATAAACTTACCCCATGCAAGACACCAACAATCTATTTTCTATATCACAGGTGAAAAAAAGATGGGTGGGGTGAGGGGTGAAGAAACGCTGAGGAGAGTTCAGACCGGATATTCCAGGATCATTTTCATAATTTACTGAGCATTCCCCTGAGTAATGTTTTGACATTTATACAATCTTCTCCAAAACAATTCCAGAAAACAATACCTTGTTGATTATAACTTGTGGATGGTAAACTTACATCTAACCTAACCCTTTCCAGCTAGCTCTGGCCAAGAATCAAGAAATGGCCATTAAAGCCCATCAAACAACCCTGTGTTTAAACGACTCCCAAAGAACTAGACTTTTGAAAACATTGTAGGAAAAGGAGAAAACGCTGGTTACCAGCATTTTCTCCTTTTCCCACAATGTTTTCTTCTCCTCTAAATACGAATTTGAAATTTTGATTCATATTTGTTTTGTTCATCTAGTAAAGAGGTAAGTAAAACAGTCCTACTACACTAAATGCTGTTTTACACCGCTTTCAACATTATTTCAATTATGTCATGCAGTGTTTCCGTTTGCCCTAGATTTCACTTAGTTCATAGGACTCATTATCTCTGCAAAAGTTGAATCCCATCAAGTTCCTTCCAAGTACAGTCGATTAGGCAGTAGAGGATCTTGGGGTATAGCGGATAGGCCGTTAATGTTTTACCGAGAAAATCTTCTGTGGGCATGTAATAGAACAAATCTATGTACCATTGAAAAGAATGATATTTCCGCAATGGATTGATGATTTTCTTTTTACAATTTGCATTTGTGACGGTATTCTAATCTCACAAAAACCAAAATGGGGCAACCGGAAGTTCCATTTTTTACGCAGGAAAAAATACAGCAGACGAAACCTTCAATCAAATTTTCAGGTATGTAAAGTTTAAATCATAAGTTTTTGGTATGAAATGGTGTATAAATATGTCTTCTTTTACCACAAAGAATACCAACTCTATGTATCAAAGACTGACACTGAATATTGACCTAAAAATACCGCAACCGATTTGGTCAGTAGCGTATCGGCCATGCGAGGTAATGTGTACATGAAGAACTTCAGAGGGGCCTTCCCAAAATCAATGTTGACTGTCAAACCGATGTAAAATGTGAATTGAACTTAATCTGTTACTATATAACATGAGGATGAAGGTCTAGAAAATAGAAAATATAGGTCACTGTAAAATCAGGACCTAGACTTTGTGATAAAGGGGTTTATGTATATATATCTGGTATTGGTTAAAACCAGGTAGATCTATCTCGTCAAAACTGCACCTTGGGGTTGATTTTCATTTCTGATCAAAATGTTTGTAGACTAGTTTATATCTGATGCATAAATTATGATATGGTCTTTGTGACCAATGCATGGTGGAAATTTAGTGCCACTAGCACTTATATCAAATGAGAAACAGACTTTTTACAAAAAAAACTTAGTAAGTGTAACTGGTAATTTTTTTTAGCTCAAGCAAGGCTAGCGTGAATTTGTGCATTAATTACAAGTAGTTTTGTCTTGTTTCAGGTACTCATGACTGAACCAGGACCATCTGACAATTGTTTTCCTCAACAAAGAAAATCAACACTCAGTTCTGCCTGCAGTGGCATTGCAACTATTTTGACAGTAAACTCAGTAATTTAAGCCTTCAAAATAAAGCCACCACAAGCTGAAACAAAAATAAAGTTATTAGTCAATCGAGAATACTCCAATATGAATGACAAAAATGGTTGTCTAGTGTGGATTCCAGATTTATTGATATTTGATAGAACTCTGCATAAAATGGTTACAGATGAGCAAAGAAATCATATAATTTCTGATGTAGCAGGTTTAACTATTGGTCATCTGCCACTTAGATCATTGGCAAGTTGTTTTAATGATTTATTGCAGACTGTAGCAGATATAATGCCTAGGCAACTAGAGCTTTGAAAACATCGTGGAAAAAGGCGAAAATGCTTGTAACCAGCATTTTCTCCTTTTAATTCCCTCAAGGTTTTCAAAAATTTTAGAAACAATAATTTGAGCCATATAATTATAATTTGTCCTCTGCAAATGCTTTCATTTTGGAGCAGTCTAAAACATTGTTGTGTGCTTAAAGAGCTAAATAAAACAATGTCTTCTATGCCAAAAGGCAGTATGAATATTAAGGTTACTGATTATTTATTTTAAGAATTGTATCTTAGATTTCATCAGACAGTCGAAGCTGTTTATATCTTTCCATGGAGCTTACTGTATAAAGCAGCAAACAATAAGCTGTAACTCCTCTTTTGAAGCATACAACTTGTTAAAATATGTTGTAAACCCACCACATCAGAAAGATATTCTTTGTATGGCACACTTTACTCAATATATTCTGTGTCAGAAGGTAAAACTGTTGTCCTAACCAGCATATCTGCAATAACTAACTTGCTGTGCATTCTTAAATTGGTTTCTTCTTCCTTGTATGATTGTGGATTGTTTTATTGATATTCCTAACAAAAGAATAAACAGCCATCCTCAGATATGATTTAAAACAGAATTTAACATCCATATACCTGTTTGGTTTGAAAAAAATGTGACAGTTGATGAAAGTACTCATTATGATCAATTTTCGCAACATTGATTTCCATGCAATACAAACCTGTTTATTTCATATTGATGAAGAAAGATGATACGTCATGTACTAACAAAATATGTGGGAACAAACTGTGTTGTACTAATGATGTCAAACTATTGGCTGGAGTCTTTCTAGACAGCATGCTTGTTTTTTATTAGCTTTCAGTAAAAACAATGAATGGTGAAAATGCTCATCATGAGGAATTCTCACCTGTTGTCAAAACTTTTTTTTTTTTTTCAAATTGCACCAAAAAAGAATATCGTATAATGGGAGACAGAAATTAATTTAGTTACTGACACAATCATGGGTTACTGATTCATGAATGTGTCAGTATACCGGTTTGACTAGTTTATACGGTTTTTAAATTTTACTTGAGTGCAACAATCGATATCATTAAACAGTGAACTGATGCAATTTACCACTTTTTATCTCTGACTTATGCCTTGAACTTGCCCCCACCCTTCTAATGCTATTTAAAAAGGATGCTGTTTTCTACTTTCAGCCATTTTACTGAAGCCAATTAACCTTACAGTCTATTTTGTGGCCTTTTCAATTACAATTACGGCACACGAAAAACCTCTCTTGCAGCTGGATTGGCTGGGTTGTGCTGAGACTACGACTGAAACTGTTAAATGTTAAAAACAATCTTGGCCTGTCTGTGAATAAAACTCTGGATCCATGTAAATATATCAAGAGTGCACCACCAACGATTTAATTGTAGATTTACAGCACTTGGCAGCTTTCAGACTGATTTGAGATGACCCCTCCACTACATTATTCTATACTATCCGTTACTACCCAAAGCTATCCGTTATTGACCTAATTAGCGTCTTCGAAATAGAAAGTATTCTGTATCGTTAAACGACTTTTCAGCTAAAAATGTGGACTGATTTTTAAAGATTACATGTTTTGCTGTCGAATGGTATCATTTATTATCCCATACATGATCGATTAAAAACGTACGCAGCGATAATTTCGTTAGCGATCCGCTAGTGCCTAAACGACTGTACCTTTTTGCCTGCATCAACAATGACTTAATTTGTTCTGTGCATTTTAATGCTTTCAAATCATACATGTCTAAAATTCTGTTGTCTGTTAATGGGTTAATACTGCACAAAAAGTAGCAAACATGAATAGCTCTATAAATGCAAATGTTTGATTAAGAAGTTTCTACTAATATTTCTCCCTGTATGATTAAATAGAATTCATTCCAAACTCTGCTTGATCAATTCTACTCTTTACCAGACAAGGAAACTTTAGACTCAATCAGCATCATTCAAGCTGAAAAATTTGCAGACGGCAAATTCAACTTGGCTCTTATTACTTAATCTGTCTGAATGAGTAGAAAACATTGTAGAAAATGTGTCAGCTGCCTTCTATTCTAAGGTTGGTTTGGCTAGAATTTTGTAACAGAATCATGGATATTGTAAGTCCAAGATTAGACTGCATGACACAACAATGTTTTATTCCTTTTCACTGCATGACGCAACAATGTTCTCTCCCTTTTAAAAGACAAATCTCATCATTTGAGCCCCATTTAAATTGTCATCTGTGAAATGCTTTCAAATAGAAGAGTATAAAATGTTTACGTCTGCTAAAAAGTTATGGTTAAAAACAAAGAACCTGTTGAACTTACTATCCAATTATTTTCCAGGCACTTATTTTCCACTTCCTGTCCGTGTACAGTTTCCAATCATTTTACTTTTATCAATGCAGCATATCACACACACACACTCACACTGACCATAAAAATGGACACACTGCAGCTGGTCAAATATTAACTATCCCAATAGCTCAATTGAAGCAAAAACTCAGCTGATTTTATAAACCCTTTACCAAACAATCCCAGGTTTTAACAGCCCTGGGAAATCAGCCTTTTGAATACATTGTGAAAAATGGAGAAAATGCTGGTAACCAGCATTTTCTCCTTTTACCACAATGTTTCTCTTCTATCAAGAATAAATTCTGCTATGTGAACCACCAGAGATTTGTCGTCTGCAAATGCTTTCAATTTGGATAAGTCTAAAATTTTGTTGTTTGGTTTAGCCTTAATGTTGGTCCTACTGTAACCCTGTACCCACTTTCACAACCAGCTCATTTAATATTTTGTCTTAACATTCAACTGTTTGAGCCTAAAGTACTGCCTTAGTTGCTGTGGCAGACAGTGTAGATTAAAATAAGAGAGACAGCTGATCATTGTGCCAGCCATGCTTATATGAGAATGCAGCAAGTGGCTTGGGATGAATATCGTGTGCAGTACTGGTAACAGAAACTAAAGCATGGATAGGTGCACTGGCAACCACAATGTAATGGAAATATTGTTGAAAGTCGTAAAACACTGTACAAAGTTAACCATTAGAGCACTGCATAAGCCTATCTGACATTTTTGTTCTAGAATGACTGCATTGTCATACTTGCTTTTGTCTACAGTGTTTCAGGAAAACGGACAGTGTAGATCAAAGATCAGGCTGCATATTTTGTGCAGCCGGATCTTGATCTACACTGGCTGCAAAGGCGCTTTCATGGTAAAATGATCATAAAAATCAACTAACACAACCAAAACGTTCTAAGATAAATGCGTAAAAACTCTCCAGTCTACAGGGAAAAGCCTTAGAAGCAAAGGGGGGAGTCAATTATTGTCCTGGGCTATAATTTGTCAAGATAACAATGACAGATTATCACCAGCACCAGGCTCCCGATAATCACCTCCAACCATCACAGTCATATTTCAATATAAATACCAAAATGAGCAGTTTGGGAATTCCCAGCCAAAGTCTGGACAAACCAAATTAAAGGTTATTCATTTTGAGGTGCAGCTGCAGCACAGCGCTCACTGCTCATTTCAATATTTAACACTTTTCAAAATCCAGACTTTTAACGACCCTGAAAGAGATGGCTTTTGAAGAAGGCTGGTAACCAGCATTTTCTCCTTTTCCCACCATGTTTTCTTCCTTATCAAAGACAGAAATCATCAATTTAGCAACATTTAATTTGTTTTCAGCAAATTATTTCGATTTCCTTCAGTCCAAAATTTTGTTGTTTAATAGAGTTAACCCTTTACAAAACAGTCCCATGTTTGACTGACTCTGAGGTAGAAAGCTTATTATTATTATTGCCTACAAATGTTTTTCTACTTTTTAAAAGACAAATTTATAAACTTAAGTCAGATTTAATTTATTGTCTACAAATGCTTTGGATTTGGACAAGTCCAAAATTTTTTCATCTAGTAGTGTATGAGATAAAGGGTTATGTTTGAGCTTATTTTTAACCCTTATCCTGCTATATAATTATGTGAATTGAAACTTGTAAGCTGATAGGAAAAACCTGAATTTTGCTATTTCAAATGTATTTTTGGGTAAAAATAATGTCCATATCCTTCAGTGTAGATCAACAATCAGACTGCACATTCTGTGCAGCCTGATCTTGATCTACACTATCTGCAAAAGGTCAGTGAGTCGTGCTTAGCAGCCTAAGGGTTAACAATGGGAGAAAAAATGTAATATACAGCTATCGGATAACTGGATGCCTGTAACCATGAATGCCTAAAATGAAATCAAGATAGAGAACTCTTCTACTTTCCAATACATTTACAAAGCTGAGTTACCTCCCTCACATTAGCAAAAATTGTTTTTAATCCAATCACCATCAACACTCGTAACTCTTTTCCACACAATCCCAAGTTTTTCATGGCCCTGGGGAAGATGCCTCAGAAAACATCTAGGGAAAAGGGGAAAATGCTGGTGATCAACATTTCTCCTTGTTCCACGATGTTTTCTACTCTTTTCCATTCAAATTCCATGATCCAAATCACATTTTTTGGGGGATCTGCAAAATCTATGTGTAGGATTTCAAAAGTCCAAAATTTTGCCGTTTGGCAAAGGGTTACAACTTCATTACTGTGTCTTTCAGAATATAAACATAAACACATAACCAGCAGGAAATGCTCTTGAATTGCTTGAGACAAAATAACAAAAGCAGAGAAGAAAAAAAACTGCTTCAAGAAGTTTAGAACATACAAAACACCTGGTTTAACTCTTTATCAAGCAACAAAATAATGGACCTGCAGAAACTGAAAGTATTTGCTAATGACAACATAGGTGTGACTAGAAAATGAAAATTTGTTTATAAGCCAGTGGAAAACATTGTGGTAAAAAGAGAACAACAGCACTGCATGCAGATGCCAATGCTCCACTGTGGTTGCTTGATTTTCAGTGAAAATTCTATGTCGAAAAAGGGGCATAGCTGAGTCAAAAACACTTTTAGGTTACCTGCCATTATTGTATAGATTCCCCTTTTGATAGTTAACAACTTGATCAAGTTTGAAGTATCTTCAGTAATAACAGATATTATAAAATGTCCAAGTTTTTGCATGATTACGCAGTCCACACCAGGCCTACGACAATAACTGGATATTTTCTTTGAAAACAGCCGTGCTAAAAATGCAGGTTACAAGCATTTTTCTTTTACCCCATTCTTTTTTTTTTTTAAAAATTATCTTCTTAAAGGTCATTAAAACTCAGGTCTTTTTGGAGAAGTGTTAATTAACTCATTACTTTCATAAACAAATTTTCCAAAATCATTGCAAAATATGGATCATTCACATCAGACTGTGTCTGTCCTGGATAAGTCTTTACCATGACAAAATTTTACACTTGTACAAATTGAAATCACTTACAGACGACAATTTAAATGTGGCCAAAAGGATGAAATTTGTCATGATGTGAGTATAAAACAGTCTGGAAAAATCTGTTCCAAACAATATAATTTTAGACACTTATCGAAATTGAAAACATTTTGCAGATGACAGATTCATTGTGGCTCAAATGATTGGGTTTGTCTCTGAAAGTTTAACGCTTTACCACACAATCCTGACTTTTAACGACCCTGAGAAAGAAGCCTTTTGAAAACATTGAGGGAAAAGAAGAAAATGCTGGTAACCAGCATTTTCTCCTTTTCCCACAATGTTTTCTTCCCTTTCCAAAACAGCTTTAAATTTCTGAGTGCCATTCATTTTGTGTTCTGGAAATGCTTCCAATTTGGACAAGTCTAAAATTTTGTCATGTGGTAAAGAGTTAAAAAGCATAGTGGGAAAAGAAGAAAATGCTTCCTTCGTTCCTACGAGTTCAAACACTTATGGACTGTGTGGCAAATGGTAAATTTAGCATCATGAAGTTATCCTTTAGTTAAACTTTATCCTGATACATAAATAAAATGAAATTTTCATTTTGACAGAAAAAATCCAAATACTGTTATTTCAAAGTTATTTTTTGAGGAATGATATCTCCTTATCGGACAATGTAGATCCAAGATCAAACTGCACATTCTGTGCAGTCTGATCTTGATCTACACTGTCCACAAAAGGTCAGTGAGTCGCGCTTTAAGCAGCCTAAGGGTTAACATCTAGTATTACTGTAGGTCCACAGGGTTGTGTTTAGGTCTTGTAATTTCCCACAAGTAAACATCAGTAGATCTGACAGTTTATCAGTGTTCCTACTGATTTTATTACAACTCATATCAGTGTACTAAGCCATTTATTCAGATCTCCTTACCATTAACCCTTTAGTATACAATCTCAAGCTTTAATCACCCTGAGGTAAAGAATATTTGAAAACATTGCAAGAAAAGGAGATAATACCGGTAACCAGCATTTTATCCTTTACCAACAATGTTTTCAAAACCCTCCATCCTCAGGGTGGATAACTCTTTACCAAACGACAAAATTCAAGTCTAGTACAAATTCAAAGCATTTACAGACGACAAACTAAACATGACTCAAAAACTGAAATTCTTTTTGGGAAGGGTAGAAAACATTGTGAGAAAAGGAGAAAATGCTGGTTACCAGCATTTTCTCCTTTTCCCACAATGTTTTCAAAAGGCTTTCTCTTCAGGGTCGTTGAAATTATTGATTGTGGTAAAGGGTTAAAATATGGGATTGTTTGGTAAGGGGTAAAAAAGCCTTTTCACAACCTTATTTGCCTCTGCAGCCAGTATAGATCAAAATCAGTCTGATCTTTGATCTGCACCGACCACTTTGAAGAGACACTCTAGACAAAAGCAACCATGCAAATGCGAGTATTAGTCTCACTTCTTGAATGGAAATGTCTGTCATGTTTATTCAGTGCTATATGGGACAAAACCTAACTCATAACCAAACAACAAAATTTTGGACTTGTTGAAATTGAAAGCAATTGCAGACCATAAAATAAAGGTGGCAAAAACGACACAATTTTTCCTTGATAGAGCAGAAAATATTGTGGGAAAAGGAGAAAATGCTGGTTACCAGCATTTTCTCCTTTTCTCAGAATGTTTTCAAAAGGCTTCTTCCTCTGGGTCGTTAAAAGTCGGGACTGTGTGGTAAAGAGTTAAGTAAAAAGCTCAGCAGAAAAGGTTGGTTTTCAAAAGAGCTTTTGCAATTATTTCCTACCATAATTTCCATGGGGTCCTGTATTGCCCAGAAGTGAGGTGGTGTAGGATTTGAAGCCTATCGGCCCTTGGAAGTGTCCCTGGGTAAGACACCTCAGAACACTAGCTTAGTGCTGGTGAAACCCAGGACAAACATTAGTTGGTGAAAAGTCCCCGTGATCCGACTTGAAACTAAGACTGGTAACCAGCAGCTTTCCTTTTCCCACCATGATTTTTTCTACCATTTACATTTACCTACAGCTAGAGAGCAAAAATGCTGTTAAAACTTGAAAGGGTGTAGAATGGCTTAGCTGCATAAATATAAATAAAGTACCAATATATACCAGGGTTGTTCGATATGTAATGTGTATTGTACAATATCTCAAAAGCATTTGACTCAAATAGTGAAATGAACATTACATCCCTTCAAAGTATTCTCCGCGGTTTGAAATACATAATTTCAATCTCTGAATCCATTTCTGAAATGCGTCACGGTACGCTGATTTAGGTAGACCTGTCTGAGGCACTGACTGATGGCTGAGCCAAGGGATTGTGGGGACTTGTAACGACGACCAGATAAGAACTTTTTAAGTTTTGGAAAAAGTCGCATGGGGCTAGATCTGGAGAGTATGGTGGGTGTGGCAAGACGGTAACCTTCTCCGACTTCAAAAATTGCTTCACAAGCTCAAATGTATGTGATGGAGCATTATCATGAAGTAGACGAACATGCCTAAATCCTGACACAGGGCGTCGTTTAACATCATATTTCTTGAGCTTTTTTAGTACAACATCTCGGTAATACCGACCTGTAACACTTTTGCCCTTCGGCACCGGAATTTGTACGGCTATACCATTACATGATAAGAATATGCAATAAAGAACCTTCTTTTTGCTTATGCTTCTTTTGGCAACTACAAGCCTTCTACCGTGTTTAGTTAGCCATATTTTGTTTCCAATTTTTCTTACTGGTTCGAAATAGTGAACCCATGTTTTGTCACCAGTAACAATGTTTGCAAATTGTCTTTGATTGAATTTGGGAAACATTTTGAGCAATTGCTTAGCGGTTTGTACTCATACCCGTTTTTGGTCATCTGTCAATATATGAGGTATCCATCTAGCAGTAATCTTTCGTAGTTTCAAAATACGCTTCAAAATGAAATGCACCCGCGATAGCGATATGCCAACAGTGTTGGCAGTATCACGAATCGTGTATCTGCCATCACTTTCAATTATTTCCCTGACTTTTGAGACATTTGCCTTGCCTGTTAAAGTCACAGGTCGGCCAGATTTTGCTGCATCTTTGACGGACTCTGTGCCAGTCAGAAATTTCTTTCTCCAACTACGAACTGTCTCATAAGATACCTTATCAGACCCATAAACTTCCCCCAATTCAGTAAAAATCTGCATTACCGAATGACTGAGTTTTGTGTGAACTTTTATATAAGCTCTAATTTCTTCAATATTCTTAATCAGTTTCCCAACCTTTTTTACAACAGTGGTCAACGACTAGCTCTATTGAAATGACTATAAGTTTAAAACTATGTGGAGCTGAAGGCTAGTGTTTATACCGTTGGAAAGATATTGAATAGAGCTATTCAAGCGTATCATCATCCACGAAATCGTGCAAAGCGTTATCGCGCTGTGGTACAATACACATTACATATCGAACAGCCCTCGTATGGTGTAAGGGATAGAAAAACACAAGGGATTTGTCCTCATTGAAAACCAGAAACAACAAAAGTGAAGGCCTCCAAAAAATAAAATGCATTTTCTGTCATAATCTGTACAATCATGCAGCCATCAGGGGCAACATTTGGCATGAAGATACATGAATGATTATATTATCATAAAAAAAGGATGAAATGGGTTAAACCTGGCTGAAAATGAGCAAAGATTAATCTTTAAATTGCCATTCTGCAAATGCTTTCAATAAGAACTAGAGCTGTCACTGAATGTGACTTAATATCCCTGCCAGCGCTTTGACAGAAACAGGCAATTACTAGTATTTCGTACACAGACGGACACACGGACGGACACACGGAAGGACACACGGACGGACAGACAGGCTGATTCCAGTATACCCCTGAAAACATTCGTTTTGCGGGGGTATAATAAGTCTAAAATTCTGTCCTCTGGTTTAGATCGAAGTAAGTCTGTTGACATTTTCTTCCTTCCACTGTTCTGGTGGACTGTTAAATTCTTTGTTTACAAACAGGAAGTTCTTGATACAGAAACATCTGCAAGTTTTCCCTGATCCATTTGCAAGAATAGAAACATACTCTCCATCTTCTCTTCAAATCAATTGTACATGAATCAGATTTATTCCTTTTCTACAATATTTTTAGAAACAAACCCCACCATTTGAACCACGTTTGTCTTATGTAAATGCTTTTAATTTGGATAAGTCTATAAATTTTTTGTCTGTGAAAGAGTTCAGTGCTCAGCACAACTTCATTTGTTTTTGGGACGGTGTAGATCAGGATCAGACAAAGTGTTAACCCTGACCAGGGCACACACTCTGATATCCTATAAGAAACTTTCTCTAAAGCAATTCCCAGAGAAGAGGTCCTGTGTGGCTCAGTGGTAAAGTGTAGGACTTGTAACCTGGAGGTCCCGGTTTGAGCCTCACTTGTAGCACTGGGATAATCATGGCAGTGCCTTTGGGCAAGACATTTTCTACTCATTGATTGATTGATTGTATGGTATTTAATGCCGTTTTCAACATTATTTCAGTTATATCGCGGTGGCCAGTGCACCTATCCATGCGTTCCTGGAGTCCCTTTTATCAGTACTTCGCACAAATTTCTTTCCAAGCCACTGGTTGCTTTCCCACATAATCATCGTTGAAACAATAGTCAGCGGTGGTTTCTACTCATTGAAAGACATTTCAGAGCCCTAGCCTAGTACTGGTGAAACCAAAGACACACATGAATATGAATACAATCATGTGTTTGGAAATAGTTTAACCTTTTACCACACAATCCTGAGTTTTAACGACCCTGAGACAGAAGCCTTTTGAAAACATTTGTGGGAAAAGGAGAAAATGCTGGTAAACAGCATTTTCTCCTTTTTCCCACAATGTTTTCTACCCTACCAAAGACAGATATCATCATTTGAGCCACATTCAATTTGTCGTCTGCAAATGATTTCAATTTGGACCAGTCTTAAATTTTGTCATGTGGTAAAGTGATAAACAAACATTTTATCACAATCGTCTGGAACAGTCATGTCAAGGTTAGTGGAGAAAAAAATTTAAGAATACTTTCTTCATTCATTAAATTTTCTTTATATCCCCCCCCCCCAAAAAAAAAGAACTGTTTCAATTTAATGGTTAATTTTAACGTTTGTCAAGTCACATGATACTGTAGAATTTATAATACACCAGGCAGAAATATGCTCAATTAATAGGAGGTAATTTCGGATGGCTTATCAGATACTGTATGAATAAAACACTTGTGCAACAGTCTGCCTTTAATTTTATCAGGTTGTTGAAGAACCCTGGGAGATCTGTGGGAAGAACTAGATTTTCCAGTGTGCTTCATCTTCCTGTTAAAAATCTTTAACCCTTTACCACACAATCCTGAGTTTTAAAGAGCCTGACATAGAGGCCATTTGAAAACATTGTGGGAAAAGGAGAAAATGCTGGTAACCAGCATTTTCTCCTTTTCCAACAATATTTTCTACCATTTCAAAGACAAGTGTAATCATCTGAACCACATTTGTAAATTCTTTCAATTTGTACAGGTCTGAAACTTTGTCGTTAGGTACAGAGTTAGCCAAACAATTCTCTGTGTTATGAATTTATCTTTTTAAGCAAGAATCTAGATTTGTTTGTTTGCATGGTGTTTCATGCTGTTATCAACATTAGAAATTTCAGTTAAATCCCAGGAGCCAGTGCACCTGTCCATGCTTCCCAGGAATTTTTTTTACCAGTACTTTGCACAACATTCTTCCCAAGCTACTGGTTGCCTTCCAACATCATCATCATGAAAACAATCAGCAGAAAGTGAGGAATGAACCTTGTTGCAATGACTCATCACTCCTTGGAAAGAAATTGGCCGAGTTGTGGACTGGAACCAGAGACCCCTCTGGTTTCAAGTCCTGTATGCTACTGACTGCTCTACTGGGCTCGGTAAAATTCTGGTACACTACCATCTCAAGCTACACAGTACAAAACGTAACCTTAGTGTAATTTAGATCAGATGGCATTATACATGCAGTTCCCACCATGACAAAATGATCTGGCCTAGACAGTCCTGAAACTGATATTTTGCTCTTCATATGTGAATGAATATGTCCTTTTTGTTAATTGGCACTCAAACAATTTCAAACATGATACAAAACATTTAGGGTCAAGCCCAGTAGTGCAGTCGATAGTGTACAGGACTTGAAACCGGGGTTCACTGGTTTGAATCCCCAACTCATCAACAAATAAAATGTAGCCCAAATGATGGGCTTTGTAATTGAAAGGGTAGGAAAAATTGTGGGAAAAGTGCAAAATGCTGGCCACCAGCATTTTTTCCTTTTTTTTCCTCACTTTTTTCAAAAGCCTTCCTTCTATGGGTCATCAAAAAATAGTATTGTTTGATAAAGGGTTAAAATCTCATAAGTGCATGAGATAAAGGGTTGAGGAAGCTTTTCTGGATAAAATCACTTCACAGCTGATCTAAAAAAGTCATGTTTCAAGCCAGAAAGGCTTATCAGTTACATCATAACTAATCAAGACACATGGCTAACCACTTCAAGAGCTCATGTAATCCTTAATGTATTTTTATCTACAATGTTTCATGGTTAAATTTCTTTATCATCTGTCACTAAGTGAATTGATAAAACATTCAAGGCAAGAGGACTATCTGGTCCTGTATTGCTCACCTGACACTTTGATTTTAAGTCTCCACAGTCTTTAGTACAATTAACTAAGTTGACCCATAATCAAACAATAAAAAATTTTAAAAATCCTGAGGAAGAAGACTTCTGAAAGCAGTGTGGAAGAAAGAGAAAATGCTGGTAACCATTAATTTCTCTATTCCAACTGTGTTTCACCTTTTCCGAGACAAATTTAAGCCACAATAAATTTGTCTCTGCAATGGTTTTGAGATTGTATGAGTCTAAATTTTTTGTTTTGTAAAGAGTTAAATACAAACAAATAGAAAAGAAAGTTGAGTATGCCCAGGGCCTTGTGGTAATTTGGTATGTACATTTTTGTGCACTGACCCTGTACCACACAATCCTATCTATTCTTGTCCATGAACAGGATGGCTTTTGAAAACATCTTGTAAAAGGAGAACATGCTGGTAATCAGCATTTTCTCCTTTTCTAAGAATGTTTCCAACCCTATCATATAAAGATTTCATAATATGAGTAACATAAAATTTCTGGTCAAGAAATGCTTTCGATTGGGTAAAGTATATAATTTTGCCATCTTGTAAAGAGATAATTTAAAACTTTGTACATATCAAAAATTTTGAAAGTGTTTACATTAGAAAAAAATGCTACAATAGTGGAATTATGGAAAAAAGAGAAAATGTTGGTTACTAGATTTCCTCTTCAGGGAGATCAAAACACAGGATTGTTCTGTTACAAGTTAAGTCTGGGCCAAAGCATTCATCTTACTGTATAATGTTTCACTTTGAAACCTCTGGCCCATGAATACAAATACAGGAATAAATTACTGTCATCAGAGGTTATGTAACTTACTGTAACAGATGAGAAAGGTAACTCAGTAAGGTACTGGGTTTAAAAACTATAGAGGTCTGGGGGTTGATCCCAGGGCAGCATGGCTAAATTCATTCCAAGGATTCATGACAGCCATTGTGACAGGATTCATTTCTCTCTCATTGCTGAACACTTAGACCATGTTTATGTTGGAAAGCAGCCAGTGGCTTTGAAAAGATTTTGTGCAATAAAATTCTAGGAAAGCATGGATATAAGGTGGGCCTCTGCAAATGGTTTGAACAGGGACACTTACATAGATCTTTAGCCGAGCCCCAGTAGCGCAGTAAATAGAGTACAGGACTCAAGAACAGGGGGTCGCTGGTTCGATCACCAGCTTGGCCTATTTCTTTACGAGGATTGATGATAGTCATTGCGACAGGATTCATTCCTCTCTCACCGCTGATCATTGTTTCGACAATGGGAAAGCAACCAATGGCTTGGAAAGAATATTGTGCAGAGTACTGGTAAAAGAAACTGCAGGAAAGCATGGATAGGTACACTGGCCACCGCAATATCATTGAAATAATGTTGAAAATGGTTTTAAACACCATACAATCAATCAATCAAACTATAGATCTTTTTTGACCAGCATGGGATAGGATGTGTCTCGTGTGGTGTCTATGCTTGTAATAGGTAAAGCCTTGTCCTCACGACCTCAAGGTCCTGAGTTTGATTCCCAGGAACTGGTATCAACTTTACTGCACAATGCCAACTTTTAACGAACCTGAGAAAGATGGCTTTTGAAAAAAGTGTGAAAAGAATACAAGAGGGCCATGATGGCCCTAAAGTCGCTCACCTGAGTCTTTTGACCAAACATGACCCATTTTCAATCTCTTTTGAGATATCATGACAAACAATCTACTAAGCTTTCATAATTATTGGACTGAAAATTTGGCCTCCAGCATATACACAAGCTTTTTCTAGAATTTCTCTCAGTGACCTACTTTTTAGCCAACCATAGCCAATTTTCCCATTGTAGATATTATCAAAACAAAGATCTTGACCACCTTTCATACGTATGGACAGAAATTGTGGCCTATAGAGCATACACAGGTTTTTTGTAAGATTTGAACTACTGACCTAGTTGCTGACCCAACATGACCGATTTTCGAAGTCATCTGAGATGTCATCAAGTAAAACATTCTGACCAACTTTCAAGAAATTTGGACTAAAACTGTGACCTCTAGAGCGTACACAAGTTTTTTTTTTTTTTTTTAAGATTTGACCCAGTGACCTAGTTTTTTGCCTGACATGACCCATTTTCAAACTTGTCCAAGATATCATCAAGACAAACATTCTGACCAAATTTCAAGAAATTTGGACCCAAAATGTGGCCTCTAGAGCGTACACAAGATTTTTCTAAGATATAACCTTGTGACCTACTTTTTGACCAGACATGACCCATTTTATAACTCATCCAAGATATCATCAAGACAAACATTCTGACCAACTTTCAAGAGCATTGGACTGAAAATGTGGCCTCTAGAGTGTGCACAAGGTTTTTCTAAGATTTGACCTAGTGACCTAGTTTTTGGCCTGACATGACCCATTCTCAAACTCGATTGAGATATTATCAAGACAAACATTCTGACCAAGTTTCATGAGTATCTGACTGAAAATGTGGCCTCTAGAGCGTACACAAGATTTTTCTAATATTTGACCTAGTGACCTAGTTTTTGACCCAACATGACCCATTTTCGAACTCGTCTGAGATATCATCAAGACAAACATTCTGACCAAGTTTCATGAGTATCGGACTGAAAATGTGGCCTCTAGAGCGTACACAAGGTAAAAGTTGACGACAGACAACGCACGACGCACGATGGACACAGCACGATCACAAAAGCTCACCATGAGCACTTTGTGCTCAGGTGAGCTAAAAATGCTGATTACCAGCATTTTCTCCTTTTCCCACGTTTTCTACCCTACAAAAGACAAATTATATGTTTGAAGTAAAATTTAATCTATCCTCTGCAAATGCTTTCAATTTGGACAAGGCTAAAAATTTGTCATTTGGTATAAAGTTAAATGCAGCTAAATGATGATTCCTGTCTAGTTAATGAGCAAAAATAATCTAATATTGAATGAATACAGGATTCTATCATATCACCACAGTTAATGTAGTGGTGTCTACGGTTGTGAAGAGTGTTGGCCTCGTAACCATGAGGTCCTGAATTTTCAATTCCTTGGGGTAGGTGTCAACTTTGGGACTTTTCATTGGCCGACACATTCAGTGCAAGTACTGGAGTAGTTTCCAGGAAGCTGAATCAAGAGAGAGATATTGGTATAAGTTGTAAGAAATAATTTCTCAATCAATCTAAACCAAATACGTTTAAAAAAACCCCAGTTTATCTGAAGCACTAACACTGTCCTTTCATGAGATTCTCCTATAAAAATGAAAATGTTCTGAATCTTGAACTAGTTCACAAAAATCTCTTCTACTTTGCAACATTACAAGTTCAAAAGGGACAGGCCACTTAACCTTTCACGACCTGGGGAAAAAAGGCTTCAGAAAACATTGTGGGAAAAGGAGAAAATGCTGGTAACCAGCATTTTCTCCTTTTCCCACTATGTTTTCTATACCCTATCAGAGACCTTCAGCTCATTCGTACCATTTTCGAATTTGTTTTCTGCAGATGTTGTAAATCTGTTGTTTGGTAAAAGGTTAAACCTTTACAAGGTGACACCATTTTAAACTTGCCCATATTCAAAAGCCTTTGCACATCTATGCAAAATGACAAATTCAATATGGCTAAAACGATAGGTTACGTCTTTCAATTGGCAGAAAACATTGTGGAGAAAAAAAGAGAAAATGCTGGTTACCAGCATTTTTTCCCCCACAATGTTTTCAAAAGTCTTCCTTTGCAATTGTAAAATCACAGGATCATTTTGAAATGGGTTAAAAGGAGTTGAAATTTTTTTAAGTTATGATATAAAGAAAATTGGCCAATCCTGTATCAGTTCTCTATTTATTTGAACCATTCACAAATTTTCTCCCGTTTAAGACTGTTATTTAGCATTTAACTTCTGCCTATGATCATTTAACGCTATAAACACAATATATGTAAAGAAACAAAAAATATATATCCAATTTTCTACATTTTCTAAATTGTATGCCTAAATTTGGGGAATTTATTCACTTAGCTGAAACAGAATTTACTCAATTATGCTAGTACAGAGAAAACCACTTGGATGAAAAAAAGGGTAAAATTCATTTAACCCTTTACCAAACAATCCCTGGTTTTCATGACCCTGAGGAAGAAGCCTTTTGAAAACATTGTGGGAAAAGGAGAAAATGCTGGTAACCAGCATTTTCTCCTTTTCCCATAATGATTTCTACCCCATCCAAATTAAACTTCAATATTTGAGTAACATTAAATTTGTCGTCTCCAAAAGCTTTCAATTTAGACAAGTCTAAAATTTTGTTGTTTGGTAAAGAGTTAACCCTTTACCACAAAATCTTGAGTTTTAACAACCCTGAGTAAAAGAGTTTATGAAAACATTGTGGGAAAGGAAGAAAATGCTGGTAACCAGCATTTTCTTCTTTTCCCACAATGATTTCTGTCATTTCTGAAGCACATTCGATTATTTGAGCAAAATTAAATTTGTCATCTGCAAATGCTTCAATAGGGGAGACTCCAAATTTTTGTCATTTGGTAAAGAGTTCAGGTAAAAGGCAGAAAAGCACACCTGTATATATTTGAACCCTCAAGAGCTCTAGATAACTTTATTAACTCTTTACCAAACAATGCAGAGTTTTCACAACCCTGAACAGGAAAGACTTTTGAAAACATTACAGAAAAAGAAGAAAATGCTGGTAACCAGCATTTTATCCTTTTCCCACAGTGTTTTTTTACCCATCTGAAAGCAAGCTTCAATGTTTGAGTCACACTCATAAATTATTATCTACAAATGCTTTCAACTTGGACAATAAGTCTGAAATCGTGTAGTAGAGTTAAGCAGCGTTATCTCCTTTTCCCACAATGTTTTCAAATGTCTTCCTCCATGATTTCATCAAAACTTGGAATTTTTGATAAAGGGTTAGAAAGTAGAACATCTTGTTTTGACCAACCACTTTTTTTGCATATTCTTTATCTCCATTTTTGAAATTATCTTCTATCTATATTCTAACTTCAGCATGAGGCCTATCAAAACATATATGTGTTCAGGGTTTCCTGACCCTACCTAGAAAATACAGCCGACCCTAAACTTTCTACGCTACCATTGAACAAAAAAATCTGTCAGGTATGATTTCAGGGGAAAAAAAATCCTATCTACCCTACCTACAGCATCTTGGACTGAAAATCTTGGACTGAAACCCAGATTTTTTTTTTAGGTCTGATTTTTGCCTGTTTCCATTAAGAACTGTTTTATGTGGTGTTACCAGTGTCAGATAGGATATTGTAACAATAAGTAGAGTAAACCAATTGTAACAATAATTAGAGTAAAAGAGTCAGAAAAGAGACAGAAAACAAGCCTGACCAAACTAGGGTTCACAGAATATGCAGAAGTCTTAAATAAATTTTGTCAAGCAATATCATGATTGTTCGTTTTTCATTTCACCAAACAACAAAATTTTGTATTGCACTCTCTCTCTGTTTTTGTATTGCACAAAAAGCCAGAGTTGCAAGCATTTCAACTACAGGGACAGACTACAGATGTCCAACCGGAGGATTCTACCTCTGTGCCCGGATCAGACTGACCAGTCACCTCCAAGGAGAGTGTATTGTACAAAAAGCCAGAGTTGCAAGCATTTAAACTACAGGGACAGACTACAGATGTCCAAACTGTTGATTATACCTCTGTGCCCGGATCAGACTGACCAGTCACCTCCAAGGACAGTGCACTGCACAAAAAGCCAGAGTTGCAAGCACTTCAACTACAGGGACAGACTATAGAATATCAAACCTGTGGATTCTACCTCTGTGTCTGGATCAGACTGACCAGTCATCTCCAAGGACAGTGTACTGTACAAAAAGCCAAAGTTGCAAGCATTTCAACTACAGGGACAGACTACAGATGTCCAACCTGTGGATTCTACCTCTGTGCCCGGATCAGACTGACCAGTCACCTCCCAACACACAGACTGCTTGGAGCCCTGGTCATAGTCAAGTACAAAAGATGAACAACATTCTTTTGTATAGTGGCTTAGTCTAAGCAAAGTTTTGTAAAATGGATTTCCTCCTTTTCCTACGATGTTTTTGACTTTGTCAGAGACAAGTTCCATCATTTGAATCACATTTAGATTGTTGTCTGTAAATGCTTTGAATTTGGATAATTTTGTTGTTTACTACAGGGTTAACTCTTTATCAAACGACAAAATTTTAGACTTGTCCAAATTGAAAGCATTTGCAGACGACAAAATAAATGTGACTCAAAAATTGAAACTTGACTTTAGAAGAGTAGAAAACATTGTGGAAAAAGGTGAAAATGCTGGTTACCAGCATTTTCTCCTTATCCTACAATGTTTTCAAAAGGCCTCTCCCCCAGGGTCATTAAAATGCGGGATTGTGTGGTAAAGGGCTAAGACACCATTTTGAGCAATATTTAATATGGCAATCTCCAAAAGCATTTGCCAAAGACAAATTCAATGTAACGCAAACAATGGGAATCATCCCCGAAAGTCTAGGAAATGTTGAGGGAAAAGGAGAAAAATGATGATTACAAGCATTCTCTCCTTTTCCTGTAATAGTTCCTAGCAATGATTTAACTCTTTACCAAACAACAAAATTATAGACTGGTCCAAATTGAAAACATTTGCATACGACAAAATAAATGTGACTAAAAAACCGAAATTTGGTTTGGGAAGGGTAGAAAACATTGTGGGAAAAGGAGAAAATGCTGGTTACCAGCATTTTCTCCTTTTCCCACATTGTTTTCAAAAGGCTTCTTTCTCAGGGTCGTTAAAAGTCGGGATTGTGTGGTAAAGAGTTAACAGGGCTTCTTCTTTAGGGATCATTATAACAAGGGATTGATAGGTTCAAAAACTTAAAGTTTGACCAGACATTGTCATTATGAAACCATATCTTGAATTTCTGCCTAGAGAATGACATAAAAATACCCATGGCAACCAAACTGCATAATAATGCTGATCAGCTTACTTTTTTTATTCTGTTATTTCAGCATTTTCGACTGAAGGTAAAAGCCGAGTTTCAACAAAGCACAGAAAAAGGTCAATTATACATTTAACTTTCTACCAGATGATTGACTTTTAGACTTGTCCGAATTGAAAGTATTTGCAGACAACAAATTTAACTCAAAATATCAAATTTGTCTTTGAAAGAGTAGAAAAAAATGTGGGAAAAAGAGAAAATGCTGTTTAACAGCATTTTCTCTTTTTCCCACATTGTTTTCAAAAGCCTTCTTTCTTCAGATCATTTTCACACTGGCTTTTTTTGTAAAGGGTTTTAAAGGTGATCCATTTTGTGTGATTGGTGAAAAAAAATGTATACAGGAAGATTAATGCGCATAATTTTACCATATTTCTTCACCTCTCACTATTAAAATTGATCTGTTTTTGAAAAGAAGTTCAAGACCAGGGTATAAGTCAAGACTATTTTACTAAAATCTTTACCCCACAACAAAATTTTAGATCTCTCCATATTGAAGGATTGGCAGACAACAATTTAAATATGTGATTCAAATTTTGAGATTTGTATCTTGAATGGTGTCTAAGCATGGTGGGAAATGGAGACAATGCTGATAAACCAGCATTTTCTCCTGTTCCTACAATGTTTTCAAAAGCCTTCTTTTTTCTCTCAGAGATTGTGAGATAAAGGGTTATTTACTAATTCTACCAAGGGCAAAATGTTATGCCTTTCTAAACTCAAAGCATTTGCAGAAGATATGGCTCAATTGATTGCATTAGTTTTGTTTTGGCAAGGGTAGAAAAATTGTGGGAAAAGTATTTTGTTTGTTTTTTTTTTAAATCTACCAAGTTTTAACCGCTTAGGTAGTATCACGAAGTCAGTGCACCTATGCATGTGTTTCCTGGCTTTCTCACACCAGTACTGATACAACTTTCTTTCCATGCCACTGACTGCTTTTCTCACGTGCATCACAGGCGAGAAGTGAAAAGTGAACAGAAAGAAAGTTTGCCTCAACCAGGTATTGAACTCTCAACCACCAGTTTACAAGTCAGATAAGCTAACCACTGAGGTACCCAGCCAAGCTGTCTGAAAAGTAGAAAATGCTGGTTACTTGATACAAAGAGAATAAATTCAAAATCTCTGTCTGCACTATGTAAATGTAGGAAGCCAATGTTGATTTGGCATTTAAAGTAATATTTTGTAATAAATCAGAGACGTAAAACGTCAACATTTGATTTTTTTCAGTGATAAACTTTCCAGCTGCCGAGGTAAACACCTTTGAATAACAAAAACGAATCTCAACATCCCAGCAGTACATACCGTTTTAAAAGCATTGTGGGAAAAGGAGAAACTGCTATGTAAAATTCCCCCCTTGTCTGTCCAGCAGCAGCCAAAAATAAACATTGCAGGTGTTAAAATGTATTTAAATTTAAATCATACCCTTTAAAAGTGTGGCAATTATTTTGATGATGACAGTCTGCTACTGTACAGTTGGACCAAGTGTTAGCCACAGTCAGATAAATGAATTTCTTGGTAGTAGAAAACTGTTGCTCTTTTTCCAACAATAATCTCTCACTGCAATCACATATTAAATCTTTAATCCTATATTCCACATGTATGTTTTAAGATGTCTGCTGCAAATTTGCATCTGGTCACAAGTTTTACCTAATACCCCCCTGACACCCTGCCCCACACCCCCACCCCCCTTTCCCTTTAAAAAAAATGGACAGTGTAGACACTCTGCCCAAAGAAAGTATCTAGTGCTAACTTTAGCACTGACAAATTTCAAACAGTTTTACTTACAAGGCATTATCTAGATCTATAATGCAAGCATAATTAATACACACACATAGTTTGTCAAACATAATCCATATACAAATAAATTGTTATTACTGATGGGGACCTAACCAGACATCATTTGTCTAGTACTAACCATTGAGACCTGATAAATTGAGTGACATTTTGACCTTATCACTATGATAAAATTGCGGATATTTAGTAGGGAAAATAACTGTGGTATGATGTCTTTATTATGAGTATTGTCATTTAGATGTATGACATCAACTTCCCAGTATTGCAACAAATCTTAACCTGCTAAATAAGTGAAATGAATTTCTTAAGCCGATAGAAAAAAACCCAAAATTTGCCATTTCAAAGGTACTTTTTTGGGGACAATAATTATGTCCTTATCGGACAATGTAGATCAAAGATCAGACTGCACATGCAGTCTGATCTTGATCTACACTGTCCGCCAAAAAGTCAGTGAATCACGTTTTGCAGCCTAAGGGTTAAATTACCTGTAAATACAATGAGACTCTTTCAAATAATTTGTAGTATGTTGAGTAAATCCTTTGAATGGGCGCAACTTCTATTAATCCAATGGAAGTAAATTCTGTAAATCTCATGGCTATCTCCGAAGACTATTTTGGACCTACATTTCACAAGAACAAATTACCCTGAGACCAGCTGACCAGTGACCAGTGACTATGCTACAGACTCTGGTAGTTTACCAAGGCAACAATATTTTCGATTCAAGTGTATTTTGGGTTTGCAGACAACATATTAAATGTGTCTCAAATGATAGCATACATCTCTGAAAAGATAAAAAACATTTACCAAAAGAAGTAATTGCTAGTAAGCAGCATTTTCTCATTTCAAAGAACATTTTTCGAACCATTCAAAGACAAATATCACTTGAACCACATCCAAGTACATGTTCATGCTTAAACATGTAGTTAAATGGATAAGTCTAAATATTTTGTTGTCTAGCTGAGAAAAGTTTAGAAGAAGCATTTTAATACAGGTATTGGCCAGTCTACAGAACTAGCAGACAATCTGTCTTTTGTGGTCACTTAAATCCTAAATTGGTCCGATCACTATTTTATCAAGATAACATCTAAAACGGTAATTTCTAACTGGTGACCTGTTGTGATAAATTGTTGATCCTTTTACATTGTAAAGCAGTCTAAAACTAGCACAAGAAAACAATTTGCATTTTCAAACTATAAATTGAAATGATTAAGACAAATAATTTTTCTACAATTAGGACGGTGCATTACTGATGATTTATATCTTTTGAATCTCAAATGCCAAACAGTCAAAATACAAATTAGGAAGAACTTGACAGTTGACATTTACCTGTTGAAAAATAGTCTAAAGAGTACACAAGCATGAAAGTGCTAATCCTTCAAAATGTCAAAGTAGTCCAACTTGCAATCCTGTAGAGATAAGATTTATTTTTATATATGATAAGCTTGTTGTATGACTACAAAAAGAAAGACCAATTTACTGATGTTAGCGGCAGACAGACTGGCCAATATGTACTATTCAGAGTAAGTCAGCGTTTCCAAATCCTTAAATTCTTTGGTAAGCTCAGAGTACCAAGTTAGTAAGTAAGGCAGTTCTATTCTGAAATAAAACAGTTGACTAAAGGCATTCTAATTCTTATTACAGCACCTTCAATCAGAGCTTTACAATCTAGCAAATTGTCTGATTGTGCTGTATGAAAAGGTTAATAACCTAACTCTTTACAAAATATTAAAAATAAATTTAGCCTCATCAAAAGTCAAAGCTGTTGCAGACGACAAAACAAATATTGCCTAAGTGATGGTTTTATCATTGGAAGGGATGAAAACATTGTGTAAGGCTTGAAAACTTATTAAAGACCAGCTTGTCCTGTAGGGCAAGTGAATTGAAAAACTTACTCTTCCTTCATATGGGTTCACTCATTGTACAGAGAAAAAAAACAAGTGAAAGTTTTTTTTCACAAGTTATAATGACTTCATTTCAACAGAAGAATAAAGGAGATTTGGGAAACCACACATTATAAAAACTCTCAAAGTTCTGGAATACATTTTCTCCAAAAAAAAAAAACCTTCCAATGTCCAACATTCTTTTAACCCTTTGCATCACAAGAAAAATTTGACTGGTCTAACTTAAGAGCATGCTCTTAAGTTAGACCAGTCAAATTTTTCTTGTGTGGCAGTTTGAATGTGGCTCAAATAATGGAAAATGGTTACCAGCATTTTCTCATTTTCCCACAATGTTTTCAAAACATTTTTTCTCCTTAGGGTTGTCAAAATTTGGCATTGTGTGGTGAAGGGTTAAGCAAATGCAGACAACATGGACATGACTAAACCCCAATAAAAGGTACACGTAGCAACTAAAAGACAGATTTTTGGTGCCGAAAAGTTATTAGACTTTACTTAATGTATGAAAAACACATAACTTTTTTATTGAATACTACCATCTTGCATTTGAAGCAAATTAATTAGCAATGTCTATTCTAAGGTGCGCGACTGCAGGATTGTGGGTATTTTCAAGAAAACTGCATCATTGCAGAAGCTGTTTTGCAACATATTATGTCCATTAGAGTAACCTCCCTTGACAGGAAGTGGGTCAAAACTGCCCACTTTCAAAATGACCGGTCAAAAACAGCCCACTTTCCCTAGTTTTAGACTAATCTTATTGCTATGAATTTTATCAGAATGAGTTTTGTAACTGTCTTTTATCTATTTTTAAAAAATTAATTTAATTCTAGAGTAGGATACTCCAGAAACTGTCTTTTGACATACATGTAAACAGGTCAGCAAGTCTGCTGTATAGTCTTGGACTGGAATAAATGTCTGTTATATGAGCTATGTGTTTTCAACCTTTTCGAAAATTGTCCTGCTCTTTATTGAAAATCCCCCCTACTTTTTAGATGGAGGTGGGAAAATCCCCCCTATTTCCAGTTTCTAGAATAGACACTGCATTATGTTCTTTTATTTTAGTTGTGTGTTTAGGCATAAATTGAGTTCCGTGACAAAAACTTCCCAGATTTATACAAAACTCAGAATGCGTCTGACTCCTGTTGGTGTCTATCTGTACAGCGTCAATGCATAACAGCTGATTACATGTACAAATTTTTCTGTCATCCTTTAATCGACGGTAATATTCGATTTCAATGATTCTCGAATTTGCCTCTGCTGCGATTTCTCAATTGTAATGTCTCATTATTTTTCACTCATCCGACAGGAACGGCACAAAGCTACTGGTCCGGACCTCACATTTACTCATCATGATGAGGATTATGAGTGGAATTTGCAATCCCTGATTGTGGGAAAAGCAGAAAATGCTGCTTACCAACATTTTCTCGTTTTCCCCACAATGTTTTCAAAGGACTTCTTCCTCAGGGTCCTTGATAAACAAGATTGTCTGGTAAAGGTCAATACTTCTCATTATTTTCTTCGCAAGCCACTAGCTACCTTCCCACAGAACCGTTGACAAAACAAAGAACAGCAATTAGGGAAAAATGAATTCTGTCATGATGACTATCATTATTCCTTGGAAAGAAAATCTGGTTTCATGCATCTTTAAAGATACATCATTACAGGCTGGAGAGAAAAAAAAAACCCTAAGACTTGAAAGTGCGTAAAATCGCTCTGCTGTCTAAACACATAAATTACCAATATATATGGTGTAAGGGATTGAAAAACACAAGGGATTTGTCCTCATTTAAAACTGGAAACAACAACAGCGATTGCTCGGAAAGCCTCAAAAACATGATATGCAGTTTTTATCCATTGTAATCTATGCAATGTTGCAGCCATCAGGGGCAACATTTGGCATGAAGATACAAGACTGACTATACTTTCATAAAATAAGGAAGAAATGGGTTAAAAAATGGCTGAAAACTGCCTGAAAAACGAGTAGAGATGTATCTTTAAAGTACAATTCTGCCAAGATGAAAGGAGGCATTAAAAGCTTGTTGCATCTTGGGAAAAATGGGTTTAACAGGCTGTACAAAGACAAAACACCAACAGCTCCACTTTAAATATTACTTGAGTGAAAGTAATTATCCACAATTACTTGAAGATGCAGCACCACATACATTTAACCCTTCAAACATAATCCCGAGTTTTAACAAAAGAAAGAAGCCTTTTGAAAACATGGTAGGAAAAGGAGAAAATGCTGGTAACCAGCATTTTATCCTTTTCCAACAATGTTTTCTAGCCTAGTACAGACAAGTTGAATCATTTAAGTCATATTTAAATTGTTGTCTGGAAATGCTTTCAATTTGGACAAGTCTGCTTTTTTTCTTGTGGGAAAGAGTTAAAGAAGATGTATTAAATTAAGGCAATTATAAAATACAAAACATTGAAATTGCACTGTAAATGTTGATTGCATACTCTCTGGTTTACTCTTTCACCCATACACCAATCTATCTGGCTTTCTTCAAGGTCCAGTGCAAATGGAAAGGCTGGAATGAAGTTCCCAGGAACAGGCAGCACATGGCTATAAAGATTTTAACTCTTAACAAAACAATGCTGAATTTAAACAACCCTGAGGAACAAGGTTCTGAAGACATTGTGGGAAAAGAAGAAAATGCTGGTAAACCTGCATTTTTCTTTTTCCTGCAATGTTTTTGGTCCTTTTCAGATAAAATCCAATCATTCCATCCAGATTTAATTTGTCATCTGCAAAATGCTTTCAATTTGGATAAATCTAAAATTTTGTTGTGTAGTTAACTCTTTACCTTATAATAAAATTCTCGACTGGTCCAGTTTGAAAGCACTTGCAGACAAATTTAATGTAGCTAAAATGATGGTAATTGTATAAAGAAAACATTGTAGGAAAAGGAGAAAATGCTTGTTACCAGCATTTTCTCCTTCTCCAACAAGGTTTTCAAAAGACTTTTTTCCTCAGGGTTGTTAAAACTCGGGATCGTGTGGTAAACAGTTAAGAGTCAACCATTTTCTTCAAATGAACTGTTTTTAAACCTTTTAAATTTAAAGACACTACAAAACAGTGTTTTTAAAAAAAAAAAATGGGCATATTGTTTGTAAAACTGACCAAATAAAAATATTGTCACAAATGCATACACACAATCCAGGGCCCTTACTCACCAACCATTCTTGAGAACATTCTTAGTCTTCTTCCCAAGAATTTTCTATATTTGAAAGTAATACAACTTCTCATTGGCTTAACCAAATGGTTTAGCCAATCAGAAGTTGTGTTACTTTCTTACTTTCTCTATAATTAGGCTAAGAATGTTCTTAAGAAGGGTTGGTGAATAAGGACCCAGCTCATGCCTAGTAGTTTCTTCATTTTTCTCAATGTTTCAAAAAGCATTATGTCTCATGTCTACAATGGAGACAAAGGTTTTTCGACCCTTTCCCATACAATCCCAAGCTTTAACAACCCTGAGGGAGAAGGCTTTGAAACTGTGGGTAACCAGCATTTTCTCCTTTTCCTGCAATGCTTTCTACCATTTCAAATAAAATTTTGTAATTTGTGCAGCATTTAGTTTGTCTTCTGTAACTGCTTGCAATTTGGACCAGACTAAAATTTCGGTTGGTAAAGAGTTAACAGGCTGGTGTTCTTCCTATCAGAAATGCAATCTAATCTAGCACATGGGGGCAAAAAACCATCAACCATTGACAGTGGGTTATGCAAGTGCATGTGTCTGCATGTCTTTTCTCCCAGACACAACACTCTGCTGTCCTCATTTCTAGCAGACATCATTATTGCCTCCAACCTGCAGACTTTTTTTCTCCCTCTTGCAGCAGACCACTTTGAAAAAACTTTTGCAAAAAGAAGAAATTGCTTATAACAAGCAATTTCTTATTTTGTCACAATGTTTTAACATGGATTTAAGTTTTTATGCCCCCTGATAGAGACAATTTAGGAAGAAAATTGTATGAATAAAGTTTTGAGAAGAAGACCAGTCAAATCAAAGATAACATTTTTTATGATGAGGGCCATGACCTTGCAAGTATTTACAGCAGACACGTACTGACACTAGGCTTTACTTGATGTCATACTGACGACTCCTGCGAAGTTTCATACCAATGAGACTGGAGCTTTAAGTGGAAAAGAGAAGAAAAGTTTAAAAGGTTGGTGCACTGTGAGCTGATGCTGAGGCAATCACATGATACCTCCCATCAGAAAGATGGTGCCTATAAAAACATGCCTATAAAAACATTCGTTTCTTTCTTTCAAAATTTAGATTGTTCTATATAATTTTCTTTTAAGAAAATGTCTTAAAAGTAATGTACATGGTTATGGGTTTAGAAACATCAATATTTACATTTTGAATAACAAAATACCATTGCTATCTATTGATCATTATCCCCCTTTATTTTGTCTTGTCTTCAACAGTTGAGTTCACCCATTTTTCTTCTTAGACTGTGTGAGGACAAGTTCGGGACAACAACCAAAACAGTCTAAAGAACAGAAAAGGGAGACAAACAGAAGTTGTTGTCTCTAAAAATTGATTCTTAGCCCTGAGAGTGCCTTTCACAATTATAGTTGCCTGTGTGCCCAGAGTAAATAATGATCAGACTGCTTAGACCAAGAAAACAGGATCTTTTCAATCACAATATTAAATCTTGTAGAAATAAGATCAGACTGCATGCTTATCCATGTCCACCTAATTCATTTAACTCTTTTAAAGCACTGGAACTGGCATTAGTTGCTTTGGAAGACAATGTAATGATTAGACTGCACAATGTGACGTCTGATCTGATATCTACGCTGCCCTTTACATTTTATCAAAAAACCCTGATGCAGCAGTATTTGGACTCCTTTTCTTAATTGAAAATCAATTTATTCAAAGCTCCAACACTTTATCAAACAACAAAATCATATACTTGTACAAACTGAAAAGATAAAATTAACAGATGACAAATTTGAAATGACTCAAATGATGGAATCTGACTAAAATAGAGTAGAAATCATTGTGGTAAAATCAAAAAACCCTGATGCAGCAGTATTTGGACTCCTTTTCTTAATTGAAAATTAATTTATTCAAAGCTCCAACACTTTATCAAACAACAAATTCATTTACTTGTACAAACTGAAAGGATAAAATTCACAGGTGACATATTTGAAATGACTCAAATGATCGAATCTGACTAAAATAGGGTAGAAATCATTGTGGTAAAAGGAGAAAGTTACCAGCATATTCTCCTTATCCCCACAATGTTTTCAAAAGCATTCCAACTCCAGAGATTGCTTGGTGAAGGTTCAACTTTTCACCACATCATCCAGAGTTTAATCAACCCTGAGAAAAAAAGCCTTTTAAAAACATAGTGGAAAAAGAAGAAAATGCTCATAACCAGCATTTTCTACTATTCCAACAAAGTTTTCTGCCCCTCTAAAGAAAAATCACATCATTTGAATAGAATTAAATTTGTTGTCTGCAAATTCTTTTAATTTAGAAAAGTCTAATACAGTTGTTATGAAAGGGTTAAAGGTTTAAAGTTTAAGTTGCCCCAGTCAAATTTTTCAGGGCTCCATAAAAATTAACACAGATTTCATGACCTTATAATTTATTTAATTATCATGAATATGTTACCATCTCATATTCTCCATCATTAGCATTGTTTCAAGTAGGAACCCTTTACTGTTTGTGAATACTGGAACCTTAGCCCTTTATCAAAAAAACTCTCGTTACCCACGACTGTAAAAAAAAGGGATTCTGTAAATGTTTTACCTTTAACCCTTTCCCAAACAAGCCCTGGTTTTTACGTGTCTGCAGTACAAGTCTTTTGAAAACACTGTGGGAAAAGGAGAAATTGCTCGAAACGAGCAATTTCTCCTTTTCCCACAGTGTTTTCTACCCTTTAGGAGAACTTTCTACCATTTTCATCAAATTTAAAATTGTTGTCTGCAAACACTTTCAGTTTGGAAGAGTCTAAAATTTGTCGTTTGGGAAAGGGTTAAAGCACCTTTCAAAACTATTATTGCCTTTGCAGCCAGTGTAGATTAAGGTCAGACTGCACAAAATGTGTAGTCTGATCTTTGATCTATACTGTCTGCTTCACTGAAACAGTATAGTCAAAGGCAACCTTGAGATTACATATAATTTTGTTTTATTTCTAAACTGAAAATGTCTGTTGGGTTAACAGAAGGCTTTAGCCCTTTACCACACGATTCCGAGTTTAAACAACCCTGAGAAAGAATGCTTTTGAAAACATTATGGGAAAAGGAGAAAATGCTGGTGACCAGCATTTTCTCCTTTTCTCACAATGTTTTTAACCCTTCCCTAAACAAATTTCAGTCTTTCAGTCACATTTATTTTGTCGTCTGCAACTGTCATCAGGTAAAGGGTTACAGATTAATATGCAGACTGCAAGCAAGTGCAGTCTAAATTTTTATTGTCTGTTTAACTCTTTACCAAATAACAAATTTAAAGGATTTGCAGACAACAAAATAAATGTGAATCAAAACTTGAATTTTGTTTTTGAGAAGGTAGAAGCATTGTAGGAAAAGGAGTAAATGCTGGCTACCAGCATTTTCTCCTTTTCCCACCAAGTTTTCAAAAGCCTTCTTTAGGGCTGTTAAATATTGAGTTTGTGTGGTAAAAGGTTAAACACTGACAGAGCAAAAGTGATTTAACCAATCATTTTTGTTATAACAAAACCTAGACCCTTTCTAGCCGACAACATAGTTCTGCATAAAGTATTATATTAATGAAAAATGTTTTTCAAAAATCCTGCATAACAGATCCATCAAATGCCACCATAAAACTTAGATGAGGTAATTATATCCGCAAGATTTTTATTTAGACAAAAAAGCAGATCTAATAAAATCTATGATAGGAATACTTGCTTTGTTTCTTTCTAAACAAAAGATTATAATAATGTGCATGCATAACTTTCAGCAATGAATAATTTTTGTCTTTTTTGTCAAGGGCTGAAAAATACAAAACAGCATAATACTAACAATTCCGAATCCTGCAATTAAGGATACAGATCCATTGGCCAGACAGTAGGTTCTGTGGCATCCTGTCATGAACTATGACATTCCTTAACCCTTTACCGCACAGTACGGACTTTTAACAACCCTGAGAAAGAAGGCCTTTACAAACATTGTGGGAAAAGGAGAAAATGCTGGTAACCACCATTTTCTCCTTTTCCCACAATGTTTTCTACCCTATGAAAGACAAATTTTATGTTTTGAGTAACATTTGTCGTCTGCAAATGCTTTCAATTTGGACAAGGCTAAAATTTTGTCGCCTGGTAAAGGGTTAACTCTTTACCAGACAAAAATTCTAGACTTGTCAAAAATGAAAGCACTTGCAGATGACAAAATATCTGTAGCTCAAATAAAAGGACTTGTGTTTGAAACAGAAGAAAATAATGGAGCAAAAGGAGATAATTCTGGCTACAAGCATTTTCCACTTTTTCCAAACTATTTTCAAAGGCTCAAATCCTCAGAGTCCTTAAAATACTGGATTAAGTAGCAGAGGGTTAATTGAAATCAACGTTTTCATTTAGAAAAACAGCTGAAACATTGCTATTTTAAGGTTTTCTTTGCCAGAATGTGTATCAAAATTGTAAAGAGTGTAGATCTAAGATCAGACTGCACATTTTAATCTACACTGTCTGCAAAAGTGACTGAAACTCATTTCATGGCTTTAAAGGTTAAGGCCACTTGTGTTGCATTATTGGGGTGAAAGTGTCATTGATTTTCCAAGGGAGGCATCTATATATGTCATATAACTTTATCCATTTCCCAAGCAAAAAGTTTTAGACTCATCCAAATTCAAAACATCTGTAGATGACGAATGCAAGATTGGTGTGAATGAGCTCTCTAACAGAGTAGGAAACATTGTAGGAGAAGGAGAAAATGCTTGTTACCAAAAGCTTGCTTTCTTGGGTTCATTGAAAACTTGATATTTTGTGGTAAAGAGTGAAATCAGTTATTGTCCCTCAGCAATTACAGTAATCACAAAGGTATTCCAAATATGTATGTTTATTTATGAGATAGGCAAAAAAAGCCCATCGGTAACAGTCTGTTCTATTAATAAAGATATGCAATATTGCCTCAGTACAAAATCTTTTTTTTTCGTATGTTAGAAGCTACAACTTCTTTTTTAACTTTTTCGTTTTATTCTCTTACATCAATGTGTGATACAGACCTATGAATACCATTTCTAACTCATTTATGCAAGACAGACAATAGCAAAGACTAGATGGACATGCAGCTGATGTCTTATCTGGAGCTACAGTTCAATCAAGCACTGTAGATCAAACATCAGACGTACCTACTTGGGCAGCTCGGGATATCAGTCTGATCTTTGTCTACAGTCTTATCAAAAGCTTAAAAGATTGTGCTAGGTGTAAAGATGTATTAAAAAATGCTGAAAGACACACTGTTACATTGATGTAATTCATTTCTCAAAAAGAGGGCCATGATGGCTCTGGATTGCTCACCTGAGCTTTTGCATAAGAATAAAAAACCATAAATATTATCACAACAGCCACTCTGACTAGGTTTCATGAGTAATAGACTGAACATGTGACTGGGAGAATGTACAAAAGTGTTTTTGTTTTAAGGATTCATATTAGTGACCCACTCTTGAACCATGGTGACCAATTTTCAAACTTGCCCAAGATAAGATCAAGTCAAAAAACTTCACAAAACTTCTACGATTTGACCTACTGACTTGTATTTTGACCATGATGACCTTTTTCAATGTCTTAGAGATACTATAAAGACAACCATTATTATTCTACGGTATCTATTCTAGGATGGGCCATTGCAGGATTCACGCTACTTTTTTTCAGATCCTACATAAATTCAGACCCAATGTGTGACATTCCACCAAAAAAAAACCAATGAAATGTCAAAAGAAAAAGATCATACAAAGAAAATACTGCTATTTTGAATAAAACTGCATCATTCCAGAAGCTGTTTTGTACTGAATACCGTTAGGGTCATCGCCTATGAATTTGTTGATTTTAAATGCGATGCTCAATAGTATGATGGTAATAACGTGAAATCATGATACTACGATGGTGAAAATGCGATAGTACGATGATGATAGTGCGATATAATAGTGTGTTTTCATCATTGTACTGTCGCTTTATAGTCATCGCACTATCATGTTATCATCATCGTACTATTGCATTATCACCATCGCACTATCGCGTTATCATCATCGTACCATCACGTTATTACCATCGCATTATCATCATTGTACTATCGCATTATCACCATTGCACTATTGCGTTATCGTCGTACTATCCAGTAATCAGTAAGTCTACTGTATAAACTTGGATGAAAATCAATGTCTGTTATATTAGCTATCTGTTATCGATCTGTTCGACAATAGTCTCGCCTATTTTTTGAAAATTCCACCTAGTTTTTAGATAGAGGGGCAAAAATCCCCCTCATTTTTAATTTCTAGAATAGACATTGATTCTAGTTTCATAAGCATTTGATGGAATAAGTGGCTTTCAGAGTGAACACAAGGTAAGAGTTGATGTTAAGTGCAGCATGATCACAAAAGTTCACGTTGAACACTTTGTGTTCAGGTGGGGGAAAAAAAACATTTAACTTTCTATTAGCTACCACAATATAATGTCTTTGGATAACATCTAAACACAAGAGACCAAGACGGCCCTGAATCACTCCACTGCCTTTTTAAATAGATTTACCATGCACTTAATTGGCACTGACAAAGACATAAATCAGAAGATGTTTCAAATAAAAGTTAATGCACTCATGGACGGATGCATGACGGACACTGGGCTATGACATAAGCTTGTTGGCCTAATCAGCTGATGGAGCTGAAAATTATACTCTGTTTCACTTGAGGTTGGCATAATTTTTTTCATCTTGACTATGATGTACAAAATATTTTTGCTGACAACGTGCTAAATTTGTTGGTGACATGTCAGTAATAGACAAGAAGATGTATCCAAATGACACTCCCTCTTCCCTACAAAAACATATTACAATACTGTCATAAATTTTTATCTTGTTTGCATTTCATTTCAGGGACTGTAAAAAATCATACACCAACTATATTAACCCTTTACTGAACAGTCCCAAGTCTTAAAATATCCTCATTAGGAAAGCATTTGAAAACATGGTGGGAATATGAGAAAATGCTGGTAGCCAGCATTTTCTCCTTTACTCACCATGTTTTCTAGCCCTTCAAACAAAAACACCATCATTTAAGCTACATTATAATGTATCTCTTTCAGATGCTTTCAAATTGCTATTTGGTAAGGGATAAAGAAATGAATAAATTTTGACAATTTTGACAATTTTCCAAATGACTGACTTTTTTCCTCAACCATGTTCTTCAGAAGGTAAATAATGATGTCTCTTTCAGCCCATTATCACACAGGTTATTTCAGAACTTACGGAAAACATTTAGGAAACGAGGGCCATGATGGCCCTAAAGTCACTCACCTGAGTCTTTTGACCAAACATGACCCATTTTCAATCTCTTTTGAGATATCATGACAAACAATCTACTAAGCTTTCATAATTATTGGACTGAAAATTTGGCCTCTAGCATATACACAAGCTTTTTCTAGAATTTCTCTCAGTGACCTACTTTTTAGCCAAACATAGCCAATTTTCCCATTGTAGATATTATCAAAACAAAGATCCTGACCACCTTTCATACGTATTGGACAGAAAATGTGGCCTATAGAGCATACACAGGTTTTTTCTAAGATTTGAACTACTGATCTAGTTTCTGACCAAACATGACCGATTTTCGAAGTCATCTGAGATGTCATCAAGTACAACATTCTGACAAACTTTCAAGAAATTTGGACTGAAACTATGACCTCTAGAGCGTACACAAGGTTTTTTTTTAAGATTTTTCCCAGTGACCTAGTTTTTTGCCTGACATGACCCATTTTCAAACTTGTCCAAGATATCATCAAGACAAACATTCTGACCAAATTTCAAGAGTTTTGGACCACAAATGTGGCCTCTAGAGTGTACACAAGGTTTTTCTAAGATATGACCTCGTGACCTACTTTTTGACCAGACATGACCCATTTTAGAACTCATCCGAGATATCATAAAGACAAACATTCTGACCAACTTTCAAGAGCATTGGACTGAAAATGTGGCCTCTAAAGTGCGCACAAGGTTTTTCTAAGATTTGACCTACTGACCTAGTTTTTGGCCCAGCATGATCAATTCTGAACTTGTCCGAGATATCATCAAGACAAACATTCTGATCAAGTTTCATGAGTATCTGACTGAAAATGTGGCCTCTAGAGCGTACACAAGGTTTTTCTAAGATATGATCTAGTGACCTAGTTTTTTGCCCGACATGACCGATTTTCAAACTTGTCCAAGATATCATCAAGACAAACATTCTGACCAAGTTTCATGAGTATCTGACTGAAAATGTGGCCTCTAGAGCGTACACAAGGTTTTTCTAAGATTTGCCCTAGTGACCTAGTTTTTGACCCAACATGACCCATTTTTTAATCTGTTCAAGCTATCATCAAGACAAACATTCTGACCAAGTTTCATGAGTATCTGACTGAAAATGTGGCCTCTAGAGCGTACACAAGGTTTTTCTAATATTTGACCTAGTGACCTAGTTTTTGACCCGACATGAATCATTCTCCAACTCGACCGAGACATAATCAAGACAAACATTCTGACCAACTTTCAAGAGTTTTGGGCTGAAAATGTGGCCTCAAGAGCGTACACAAGGTTTTTCTAAGATTTGACCTAGTGACCTAGTTTTTGACCCGACATGAATCATTCTCGAACTCGACCGAGATATAATCAATACAAACATTCTGACCAACTTTCAAGAGTTTTGGACTGAAAATGTGGCCTCAAGAGCGTACACAAGGCTTTTCTAAGATATGACCTAGTAACCTAGATTTTTGCCCGACATGACCCATTTTCAAACTCATCTGAGATATCATCAAAACAAACATTCTGACCAACTTTCAAGAGTTTTGGGCTGAAAATGTGGCCTCTAGAGCATACACAAGGTTTTTCTAAGATTCGAGGTAGTGACCTAGTTTTTGACCCGACATGACCCATTTTCAAACTCATCCGAGATATCATCAAGACAAACATTCTGACCAACTTTCAAGAGTTTTGGGCTGAAAATGTGGCCTCTAGAGCGTACACAAGGTTTTTCTAAGATTTGACCTACTGACCTAGTTTTTGACCCCACATGACCCATTTTCAAAGTTGTCCGAGATATCATCGAGGCAAACATTCTGACCAAGTTTCATGAGTATCGGACTGAAAATGTGGCCTCTAGAGCGTACACAAAGTTTTTCTAAGATTTGACCTAGTGACCTAGTTTTTGACCCGACATGACCCATTTTTTGACTCATCCGAGATATCATCAAGACAAACATTCTGATCAAGTTTCATGAGTATCTGACTAAAAATGTGGCCTCTAGAGCGTACACAAGGTTTTTCTAAGATTTGACCTACTGACCTAGTTTTTGACCCCACATGACCCATTTTCAAAGTTGTCCGAGATATCATCGAGGCAAACATTCTGACCAAGTTTCATGAGTATCGGACTGAAAATGTGGCCTCTAGAGCGTACACAAAGTTTTTCTAAGATTTGACCTAGTGACCTAGTTTTTGACCCGACATGACCCATTTTTTGACTCATCCGAGATATCATCAAGACAAACATTCTGATCAAGTTTCATGAGTATCTGACTAAAAATGTGGCCTCAAGAGCATACACAATGTTTTTCTTTGACCTAGTGACCTAGTTTTTGACCTGACATGACCCATTTTCAAACTCTTCTGAGATATCATCAAAGCAAACATTCTGACCAAGTCTCATGAGTATTGGACTGAAAATGTGGCCTCTAGAACGTACACAAGGTTTATCTAAGATTTGACCTAGTGACCTAGTTTTTGACCCGACATGACCCATTTTCGAACTCGTCCAAGATATCATAGAGACAAACATTCTGACCAAGTTTCATGAGTATCGGATTGAAAATGTGGCCTCTAGAGCGTACACAAGGTAAAAGTTAACGACGGACGACGCACGACGGACGCCAGACACAGCACGATCACAAAAGCTCACCATGAGCACTTCGTGCTCAGGTGAGCTAAAAACATTTGAAAAGAAGGGCAAACATTTCTTCAAGTATTTCATGAAACTTTCTTGGAAAAATAGCAAAATTTTTCTCTAAATGTTTAAAATCTTTCTAAGACAGAGACATGACAATGCGTTATGGTACAGTCTGTCAACATTCCATTCACTAGCAGAAAACTGAATTGTAAAACTAGAATTAAAGTTACCAACATTAATTCTTGTATTCAAATATCAGACTCATAATAATATAATTACTTTTAAACAAATTCTTTGCCCGCAATTTAGCTCCCAAGCTGTTTACTTTTTCCCACTAGTGGGTCTTTAAATCATACATTCAAAAATATAATCAAGACAAACATTCTGATCAAAGTTAGGATAAAAAGATGGAGTAATGAGTGATGAAGATTTACATACATTTGGCCTATTGATCTAGTTCTATATCCAAGAGATCTATATTCAAAGTTGTGCTAGATTGAATGTGTATAACTACTGTCAGACCATATTTATTCAGCTTGAGGGGGAAAATGGTCTCTAGGGTGTTAAAGTTAAATGCTTATGGTGTGATGAAGGTCAGATACAGTGGTAACACTTTTGCTTTAGGGAGCTACCAATGTCTGATAAAAGATTGAAAAATCCAGAAACAAAGAATTTCTATCACTACTCAGAAATATACCTAGGATAGACAAAGTAAAAGTTTGGTAACATACCATTTGAAAAGTTATAATTTTCCATAACTGTACCATCATCCTCTATGATTGATATAAAACGCTGAGGTTGGGATGCTAAATCCAATGGTAATTCAGACAGCGACATTTCACTATAATTCCACGAACTAGAGACAGGATTTTTCAAAGCACATGCATTACTGATCTGTTGTTGAGATTCATACATGCTTTTACGCGAAAGTGACGACCAACTTTGACTACGACTACGAAATCCAGAATCACCACCGGTTGAGACTGGGGTCTCGTCATATGATTTTGACTGAACATGAACCACTTCAACTTGCTTTTCAGGTTCTATCGGTTTTGAATTTAATTGCTCTTGGATCATTTGTTGGACAAACTGAAGTTGTTTTTGTTTTGATGACAGAATAGAGAAGCTACTGCTTCTTTCCCTCATACAACCTTCATAAGCCATCCCTTTAAAAGGTTTCTTCTTTTTGTTTAGTTTATCATGTAGTTTTTCATAATCAGTTGTGTTGGTTCCAACACCTGGATTATTTAGAAGAAACTTCTGCATGGATTTTGTCATATTAGCTGCCATAATTTGGTCCTCACTGATATTCTGCAACATTGAACTGGGTGAGGCCCTACTTTGTTGTAGAACTTTTTCGGGTGTTGATCTGCCCACCAGGGAGGGACTTGAACTACGAATGGATGCAGGGGAAGGAGACCTGCCGGCAATTAAAGCACTTGGTGATTGAGATCGATTGTCAGGTCGAAATATATCAGGGGAAGATCTACGCTTCTCTGGTGATATTGTCACAGTGTTTGCGGAGTCATCGGGTATCTCTGAATTTTCATTATCTTTGAGTGCACGAGCAACAAGCATCCTGCGTGCTTGGATAACATCAGGTGCTACATTACCAGTTGAAATACTTTTCAGACTAGACTTTCTAGGATCTATTGCATACTGGGATGCCAGATTTCTGCGTATTTCTGCACTTGTGGACCCAAGAGCAACCTGTGTCCTCTCCCGTTGACCTAAATCAATGGCCGAGGCAGAATTAGTCCTTGGTCTTAGAAACATTTCCTCCGGATCCTGATTATCACTAGAAAACTGAGACGTTATGCTTCGACACAATTCACCTACTTTATTGCTGTCTGCAAAGGAAAGCAATTCTCCCACATTGCATCTCTCCTCATAATCATAATCATTTGAACTTAAACTATGCATTGACTTGGACCTATTTGATAATAGACCTAAACTAGCATTTGATAAAGATAAATCACGATTAAGTGTTGCCATACCTCGTCTTTTAGCCAAATCTTCCAGTTGATCAGAAAATAATTCTCGCGAGACATGGCGCATTGCGGCCACAGAAAGTCTAGGTGACTCTGCATAATTTTCTATCAATTGTGGTTTATTGGACAACTGATTATTTTTCAAATTTTTCAGATTGAGGTTGGAACTTTTTATGATAGTGTCTTCTTCATTTAAAATCAAAATACTTTTAGAGGGGCTAGATTCCCTTGAGGTGAAATCTGGTTTTAATTCAGTTTCACTTTTGACTGGGGTGGATGTTTTTACAGAACCATGTTTGTCTTTGACTGGAGTTTGTTGTTTGAGTGGGGATGTGTGTCTGTAATGGAATTGCTTTCCTCCAGGGGCTGACTGTGACAGATGGGCAGGGCTGTCCTCTTTCTTTTCACTTTTCTTAGGAATATCTATAACTGGCGGGCTTTTTGTTGGGGTGGCTATTGGTATATCATGACCTCTCCGTATTGCATGCCCATTTTGGGCTGACTTTAACACCCCGTTCTGTCCGGCTTTACCACTCCCTTTTCTCTGAGGCCGAATAAGCTCACTGACGGAATTACTTCGATCCCTTGGAGGACTGCGACTTGTTTTTCTAAAGCGTGAAGTTAAACCGTTAAAGGAGCGGCTCCTTCCCCTTGATTCCCCAGCAAAGTTAGGGTCTTTGTTGCTGGATGATTTGTTACCCATAATGCCTTCCTTCTACATCTGCCTGAAAAAGATAATGCGAAGCAACATTTAAATAGAGACGAAAACAAATGAATTTTCCATGTTTAACTCTTACACACAACAGAATTCTCGACTTGTCCAAATTTTGGATGCATTGGCACATAAAAAACGAAATTTGTCTCAAATGATAGAACTTGTCCTTGAGAAAGAGTATTGCCAGTATTTTCTCCTTGTTCCAAAATGCTTTCAAAAGCTGTTTTCTATAGGGCTGTGAAAATACAGGATTGTTTTGTAGAGATTTAGTAAAGCGTTTAAAAGTCTAATGGGCAAATATCTACCAAAGACTTTAAAACTTTTACATTACATCACAAGCTTTTCACAAGTATTTTAACCTTTCATTAAACAACACAATTTTGGACTCATTCAAATCCAAAGCACTAGCAGACAACAAATTAAATGTCACTAAATTGGTAGGATATGTATTAAAAGAGGCGGAAAACATTGTGGAAAAAGGGGGTAAAGAACCGTTACCAGCATTTTCTCCTTTACAAACAATGTTTTCAAAACCCTTTTCTGCAAGGTCATTAAAACTCAGGATTGTGTGGTAAAGGGTTAAGCCAAGTTTTTTCAACAAAAAAAAAACCGACACCAAACAGTTCTTCTTTAAGAATCCTGGCAACTGGAAAACACAATTATCCTCAAACCTGTTCTCTTTGTATACAACAATGTCTGATGTTTTAAAACCATTGCACAGACAACAAAATTTTAGACTTGTAATAATTGAAAGCATTCGCAGACAATAAATTGTGACTCAGAATGATGGGATTTATCTATGGTGGGATAGAAAACATTGTGGGACAAGGAGAAAATGCTGCTCACCAGCATTTTCTCCTTTTCCCACACTGTTTTCAAAAACCTTGTTACCTTGGGGTTGTTAGAATTGTGGAATGTTTGGTATAGGGTTAGGTAATTGATAAGGCCCACATTTCATACAGCCCTGCTTGATTTGCATCATAATTTTAAATCTGTGGGTGTAGCACACAGCATTACCACTTTACCAGACATAAAAATTTTAGACTAGGGTATTTTCACTCTTTCGGCCCCAAATATATAAACTCAACTTCTTTCAATGGCAGAAAATATAATCTAATGAAACTCCGACATATTTTTATCTTTTAGATTTGACAAAATGAATGGATGGTAAAGATCCAACCACAGAAGGTGCAGTCTGATCTTGATCTGTGCCGTCTGCAAAACCCCCTGCATTTACCTATGGTCCTGAAAGAGTTTACCCTCTATAAAACAAGTCCGACTTTAACTCTTTACCAAACATTTCCGGGTTTTCATGACTCTGTGAAAAAAGCCTTTTGAAAACCTTGTGGGAAAAGGAAAAAATGCTGGTTACCAGCATTTTCTCCTTTTCCCACAATGTTTTCAACCCTTCCCAAAATAAATTTCAAACTTTGAGTCACTTTAATTTTGTCGTCTGCTAATGCTTTCAATTTGGAACAATCTAAAATTTTGTCATCTGGTAAAAAGTTAAACGCCCCTCGGGAAGAAGGCTTTTGAAATCATTGTTGGAAATGGAAAAAATGCTAATAACCAGCATTTTTTCCTTTTCCAACAATGTTTTCTACCTTACGGAAGAGAGAAATCATCATTTTCGCACAATGAATTTGTCATCATTGTGCACATGCTTTCAATTTGACCCTGACAAAAATTTTGTCGTTTGATAAAGAGTTGAGTTGTAAGAGCCTTTGAAGATGTAAAATTAAATGTGGCACAAGTTAATGGAAATGCCTTTTGCAGGGTAGATACCTTAGCATTTTTTCCTTTTTTCATTACCTTTAGAACAGCCTTTGTTGTCAGGGTCTTAAAACAGGATTGTTTTGAAAAACATTCACACCTTTCTCAAAGTCAAACCCAATTCTATATCAGTAAAACACTTTTTTATTTCAAAAACATCTGTTGGAAGCCACTGACAGACTTGTGGATACAGACAAGGGTGTCTGCATAGAATAAAGAAATTCAACCTTTTACCAAACTTATTCAAGTTTATAAGACCAAAACAAAGAAAGCTTTTTTAAAACAGTGTGGGAAAAGGAGAAAATGCTGGTATGTAGCATTTTCTTTTCTCACATTGTTTAAAAAACTGGGAATTGTTTTGCAACAACTATATAGTTATCTTTGTGGAAAGTGCACAAGATCAGACTTCAAAACAATGTGCTGCCTGATATTTGATCTACACTGTCCTCTTTACTGAGGCATTCTGAACATGAACACATTAGAACTGCAAGTGTTTGGGTCTTTTTTCTAGACTGAAAGTCTCTGTTTGGTTTATTCTGGGTTCTAAGTTTGAAACCTTTAACAAACATTCCCAAGTTTTAATAATCCTGAAGAGAAAGGCCTTTGAAAACATTGTGGGAATAAAAATGCTAGTAACCAGCAATCTCTGTTTTTGCCCTACAATGGTTTCTACTCTTTCAGAAGATAAAATACCCTAGTCTGAGCCTCATTTGATTTGTTTTCTGCAAAAGCTTTGAATTTTGACAAAAATTTTGCTGTCTGGTAGAGTAAAGCACACTATAAAGCAGGTGGATTACAACAGCTATTTTTATAATCAGCTTATCATAAAACACACACATCAGGTGTTCTGCATTTCCAGCAGCACTTTCTCTTCTTTACTGTTTAACACTTTACCAATAAATCCAATCTTTAACTCTTTCAGCACCAAATATATAAACTCAATCCTTTTCGATGCCTGAAAATAGAATCCACTGAAACTCATCAGGATTTTTGTCTCATAGACTTGACTAAACAAGCGGACGAAATAGATCCAAGATCAGACTGCACATTTTTTGCAGTCTGATCTTGATCTATGCTGTCCGCAAAGTCCCCATTTAAGCCTATGGCGCCAAAAGGGTTAACAACCCTGGAGGTGAAAGCTTTTTCAAATCATTAATTCTGTACCATATAATTTTAAGTTTTAATGCCACTGAGGAATATGGCTTTTGAAAAAGTGGTGGTAATAGAAGAAAATGCTGGTTGCCAACATGTTCTTCTTTTCCACAATGTTTTTACCCTTCCAAAGACAAAGTTCATTATTTAACTCTTTACCACACAATCCCAAGTTTTAACAACCCTCACTTAGAAAATTTTTGAAAACATTGTGGGAAAAGGAGAAAATGCTGGTGACCAGCATTTTCTCCTTTTCCAACAATGTTTTCTACTCAATCAAAGGCAAGTTTCATCATTTGAGCCACTTTTGATAATATTATGTCGTATGCAGATGCTTTGAATTTGGACAAGTCTAAAATTTTGTTGTGTGGTAAAGGGTTAATCCACATTTCTTAATATGTCATCTGCAAATGTTTTTAATTTGAACCAGTCTATAATATTGTTGTGCAGTGAAGAGCTAATGGAAAAGGAGAAAATGCTGGAAACTGGAAACCAACATTTTTCTCCATTTCTCTAAAAGGCCCAGTAGCAGCCAAAAGTACAAAACATGGATGCTAAAATGCATTTAGATTTAAATCATACCATTTAAAAGTAAGAAGGTCATTGTAGCAATAACAATCTGTAGTGGTATGGTAAGTTCAAGTGTACATCGCTGGCAGAAAGATTAATTTCAAAATTGAGTAAAAAGTAAATAAGACAGAAAGACCTGGCACCTTTTGACCTACTTTAAAAATTAATGTTTTCTACCCTTTCAAATAATTCTAAGCTCATTTGTATGACTTTGAAAGATGTGGCCTGCACATCCTCTCAATTTGGGTGAGTATAAAATTTTGTTTTTGTGAAAGGATTAATGAACATGGTAGGGACTGAGCTAATTGGCCTAAAGCCTGGAATATACATAAAATGGTCAGGAAAGCACAAAAAAGAGTTGACTGGACATGTCAAAAACTTGAAAACAGCAGTGAAAACTGAGATGTGTAATTTAAACCGACTTTAACAAATGGACTGGTTAACATACTAAAGTCTTGATTCCCCTTCAGGCTCCCGTTTTATTCACCATCCTTCATCTAGTGAGGACGTTCTGCTAAGCGTGACTTTATAATCTTTTGCAGTGTAGATCAAGATCAGACTGCACAGAACGTGCAAGCTGATCTTGGATCTACAACGTCTAATAAAGAAATATTTTTCTCCCAAAAATAAGTTTGAAATAGCAACATTCAGGTTTTTAGTATCTGCTTGAAAGTTTTATTTAACTTACTTAGCAGGTAAAGGGTAAAGTACTTCTCACTACTTCTGTTGCCTTTGAAATCAGTTTAGATCAAGATCAGGCTTAGCAGAACATGGAGTCTGGTCTTCGATCCACACTCTGCTTTGCTCAGACAATCTAGACAAGAGCAACCTTGAAATTGCAGTAATCTAGGTTTTTATTCTTGACTGAATATGTATGTTGTGTTTATTTGCTTTTCAATCCTTTACAGTACAAGATTGAGTATTAACCACCTTGAGAAAGAATGCATTTGAAAATATTGTGGGAAAAGGAGAAAATGCTGGTAACCAGTATTTTCTCCTTTTCCCATAATTGTAGTGTGTAAATGCTTTGGATTCGGATAAGTCCAAAATTTTGTCATCTGATTAACTCTTTCCCAGACGACAAAATTTTAGACTTGTCCAAATTGAAAGCCTTTGCAGACGACAGATTAAATGAGGCTCAAATGACTGAAATTGTCTCTGAAAGAGTACAAAACATTGTTGGAAAAGGAGAAAATGCTGATAATCAGCATTTTCTCCTTTTCCCACAATGTTTTCAAAGCCTTCTCCCTAAGCGTCGTTAAAACTCAGGATTGTGTGGTAAAGGGTTAAAGACAAAACAGTGAACTATAGTTTTACTTAAAACTTCTTGAACAGGTTCTTGGAAGACAAAAATTGCATCAAAGGCTTTGTTTATTGTATTTCAAATTATGAGCTCAAACTTGTAGGAAAAGGAAAAAGTGCTGGTTACCATTATTTTCTCCTTTTTCCACAATGTTCTCAAAAGCTTCAGGGTAGTTAATACAAGGGATAGTTTGGTGAAGGATTAAAGTTGTCTGATGTCAATTCATCTCAGGAAGTATGCTAGCAACTTGCATAATCTGCATTATCTGTTTTTCTTCTTTAATCCTTTACCAAACGACAAAATTTTGGGCGAGACCAAGTTGAAAGCATTTGCAGGGGTAAAAATAAATGTAGCTCAAATGATGATTTCTGTCTTTGATTGGGTAGAAAATATTGTGGCAAAAGGAGAAAATGCTGGTTACCAGCATTTTCTCCTTTTTCCATAATGTTTTCAAAAGCCTTCTCTTTCAGGGTTGTTAAAACTCGGGATTGTATGGTAAAGAGTTAAGCTTAAATTACTGTCTAATGTATTCATTTTCAGGTTTGATTTTCATCTTTCCAAATCAATAAATTTAGATGAAATGAAATCTTTACCATGCAATCACATATTTCAATGACCCATATAAAAGAGGCTTCTGAAAAAATTGTGAAAAAAAGGAGAAAATGTCATCAGTATTTTCTCCTTCTACCACAATGTTTCCTTATCCTGTAAACAACAAATCCTATCAATTGAACTACATTCAATTTGTCATCTGCAAAATTAATGCTTTTAATATGGACCAGTCTAAAATTCTGTTGTCTGGTACTGAATTGAAGTATTAAAGAGACATCTTTACAGCAAGAGAGTAAACATACGCTGTTAAAACTTGATGGTGTTATAATCTAGTCAGCTGTGTAAATCTAGATAAAAAATCAATATAAGGTGTATGGGGTAAAGACACTGTAGGGATTTGTCTTCGATTTAAACCAAAAACTGTTGTTGTTATGTCTATGGCTAGCCGCAATAGAATGAAATGCAATATCTGCAGTAATCTGTGCAACCTTGCAACCATCAGGGGCAATATTTGGCATGAAGGGGTAAAAATAAATGTAGCTCAAATGATGATTTCTGTCTTTGATTGGGTAGAAAATATTGTGGCAGAGATTATAGTTTCATAAAATAAAGATAAAAAACGGATAAAAAACTTGATGAAAATGAGTTGAGATGTATGTTTAAATTTTGCAAACAACAAATAAGATGTTATTCAAATGATGGCTTTCTTTCAGGAAAGTGTTAAGTAGAATTAATGTTGGAAACTTTTATCCTGTTTTAATATTCATTACTCTGCCAATGACTGAAACCTAGACCAATTGCACTTTAACTCTTTACCAAACGACAAATTTTAGAATGGTCTAAATTGAAAGCATTTGCAGACAACAAAATTAAAGGTTACCAAAATGATCAAATTTGTTTTTGATAGGGTAGAAAACATTGTGGGAAAAGGAGAAAATGCTGGTTATCAGCATTTTCTCCTTTTTCCACAATGTTTTCAAAAGCCTTCTTCCTCACAGTTGTTAAAAGTGAGGATTGTGTCCTAAAGGTTTAATAGATTGTCAGACTTGGGATAATTGCTATACTTTTAACTCTTTGCCAAATGACAAATGTCTAAAATTTGTCCAAATTGCAAGCATTGAGTTTGTTTTTGATAATGTAGAAAACATTGTGGGAGGGGGTTACTAGCATATTCTCCTTTTTACCACAATATTATCAGATGCTTTCTCGCCTAGGGCCGTTTAAACTCGAGATTCTTCGGTTAGGGATTAATTGTCACAAATGAAAGTTACCTGTATTTCATACACAATATTAATCACACATTGCCTGCTATTTATTCTTAACTCTTTACCACAGGACAAAATTTTCAACTCGACCAAATTGAAAGCATGAGAAGAGGATAACATAAATGTAACTCAAACTAGAGCTGTCACTGAATGTGACTTAATACCCCCGCCAGCGCTTTGACAGAAACAGGCAATTTAACAAAAAATTTTCTAAGTTCAAGGGGATATTACCCTGGAATCATAGGGAGTAGATGATTGAAAACTGTGTCTTGCACAACTTCAGTATACGATCAATGTATCAACAAACTTTCAATACAATAGCAGCAAAACTGTAGGAGTAGTTCGCGACACAAAATTACTAGTATTCTGTACACAGACGGACACACAGACGGACAGACGGACGGACGGACGGACAGACAGGCTGATTCCAGTATACCCCCGAAAACATTCGTTTTGCGGTGGTATAATGATGATTTCTGTTTTTGATAGGATTAATAAACATTTTGGGAAAAGGAGAAAATGTTTTCAAAAGCATTCTTTCTTCAGGGTTGTTAACCCTTTACCACACAACAAAATTTTTTAATCATCTTCAATATAGGCATTTTTATAGGAGAAACTAAACATGGTTCAGAGGATAAGATCTGTCATTGAAAGGGTAGAAAACAGTTTGGGAAAAAGAGAAAATGCTGGTTACCAGCATTTTTCTCCTTTTCCCAAAATGTTTTCAAAAGTCTTCTTCCTTAGGGTCATTAAAAGTAGGGATTGTGTGGTAAAGAGTTAACATTTATGATTATTTGGTAAAAGGTTCAGTAACGATTTTCAAGATTTAACTCTTTACCAAACAACAACATTTTAGATGGGTCCAAACTCAAAGCATTTGCAGACAACAAATAAATGGAACTGAAAAATTGAAATTTGTTTTGGGAAGGGTAGAAAACATTTTGTGAAATGGAGAAAATGCTGGTTACCAGCATTTTCTCCTGTTCACAAAATGTTTTCAAAAGTCTACTTTCTTCAGGGTCATTAAAATTCGTTATTATTTGGTAAAAGGTTTAGTAACGATTTTCAATTTAATACACTGAAGCTGATTCATGCATGATTCCTACAATATGGAAACGATCATGTTATTTATAATAAGGGAACAAAGTTTACATAATCTGACCACGATTTTGCTGTTCATCCCTAGCAACCTGTTAGATACACACAGTGAAGATAACCAGAGAAGTTACAGACTGATGACTGACAGTGAATCAACAGGTAACAGGGAGTGGGGAACAATTAATTTCACTTTTGTCAAATTCTCTTTAAATCCTTTACCACATAATCTCGATTTTTAAAGACCTTGAAGAAGAATCCTCTAGAAAACATAGTGGGAAAAGGAGAAAATGCTGGTAACCAGCATTTTCTCCTTTTCCCTCGATGTTTTCTACCTTCGATTAGCTAAACCATCAGCACTATCCACCATCCATTCTTAACTCTTTTCCAAACGACAAAGTTCTCCACTTGTCAAAATTGAAAGCATTTGCAGAAGATAAGTTAAATGTGGCGCAAATGATGAAAACTTTCTTTGAAAGGGCAGAAAACATTTTGCAAAAAAACAGAAAATGTTGGTAACCAGCATTTTCTCCTTGTCCCATAATGTTTTCAAAAGCTTTCTTTCTAAGGGTCGTTAAAACCCGGGAGTATGTGATAAACCGTTAATAAGATCCTTGCTCTAATTCTCAAGGACTGTCTGAATTTGAAAGCAGCACAATTTCTGATTGGCTAAATCAAACTTTACTTTCTATATCCTGAATATGATTGAGAATGACTTAATTAAAATTATTTGTGAATACAGGGTCAGAACTCATCCATATACCATTTTTCCAGGGTTATAGGTTCCTCCATGGCTCAAAAGTTAAAGATGCCCGTCTACAGCCGGTGAGCAAAAACGTTAAATTTCAAACAATTTAGAATGGTACAGAAATCAGTCCTTTGTGTAAACATGGATAAATTACTGACATATATGGTGTAACTGAAAAAAAGAAACACGGAGATTTGTATTAGAAATTGAACATTGGTCAGAAGAAAACTGGCTGATGATCAAGCTGTCAACAATGGCGGTGTGTCACGGAAATTTATCGTTGGTTTCCGCCTAGAGTCGGATACCGTGTAATTTGAATATAGGCCGCGACCTCCGTCTGAAAATCGAGCCTGCAACAGAGAAGCCTACATTTTCCTTTGTTTACCTCATTGGATGCAGGGCGAAGGTCAAATATAGTCACGTGACAGAATGCATGATCATCATATGAATCTACCCGAGTGTATAACGGATATATCGGAAATTTTCGATTTTAAAACTGGAAACGACGAGTCTGTTTACATGGATGGCCGCAACTCAGCGAAATGCATTTTCTATCGACTGTAATCTAAGCAACCTTGCAACCGTCAGGCGCAATATTTGGCATGAAGATATAAGAATGGCTATAGTTTGATAAAATAAAGACAAAATGAGTTAAAACTGGCTGAAATTGAGTATAAGTGCCTCTTTAACACTTTACAACAATATTCCGTGTTTAAACGACTCCACCAGAGAAAGCATGTAGCCAGCATTTTCTCCTTTTCCAACAATAGTTTCCTCCCTTCAGTCAGTGATTTCTCTAATTTGAGCAAAATTGATTTTGTCTCCTGCAAATGTTTTGAACTTTGAAGAGCCCAGAATTTTGTCATCTGGTAAAGGGTTAATCTTTCTATTTAACTCTACCACACAATCCCAAGTTTTAACGACCTTGAAGAAAAAGCCTTTTGAAAACATTGTGGGAAAAGGAGAAAATGCTGGCAATCAGCATTTTCTCCTTTTCCCACAATGTTTTCTACCGTACCCAAAACAAATTTCATTTTTTGAGTCACATTTATTTTGTAGTCTGCAAATGCTTTGAATCTGGACCAGTCTTAAATTTTTAATTTTAAAGAGTTAATCTCTTTACCAAAAAAAAAGTATTCATGGAAATCTGAAGCATTTACAGATGTCAAACAGAAAAGTGGCTCAGATATTGGATTTCATGTGTGAAAAAGAAAACATTCTGGAAAAAGGAGAAAATGCTGGTTACCAACATTTTCTCCTTTACCTACAATGTTATCAAAAGGCTTCTTCTCCAGGTTCATTAAAACACAGGATTGTCTAGAAAGGGGTTATTGAAATGAGGTGTAAGAACATCTATAAACTGTCTATCTCTTTACCAAACAATCCAATAAAGCTTCAGAAAACATTGTGGGAAAAGGAGAAAATGTGTTGTATCCTTTTCCCACAATGTTTTCAACTCTATCAAAGACAGAAATCATCATTTATGAGCTACTTTTTACAGTCATCTACAAACGGTCTCTACAAATGGTTTCATTTTGGACCAGTCTAAAATTTTGTAATTTGGTAAAGAGCTATACAGGTACAGGGTAATAGAGGATCCATTGTTTTACTGATAAGCCCTGTCATTACTCAGTAACATGATATAATGAATTAATCAGGATTTACCCTGGAAAATGCTACTGCCTAAGATTTGTGGTATTTTTTCCCACCCACTTGAAAACTAGAATTTTTTTCAACTTGGGGAGGAAATTTTTGTTCTGAGGAAATTATGGTTGCTTCCTGTTTATACAAAATTAATGTTTTTCTAGAGATTTAACTCTATCAAGCACATATGTTAGACCTATTCAACTTAAAAGCACTTCGAAATCATTTAGGAAAAAAGGTAGAAAACTCTGCTAACGAACATTTATTTGTAGTCCTTCAAAGATAATCTCTCTATTTGACCCACGTTTCAATTGTGCAAATGCTTCAACCTTTTTTTATAACAGTACAAGTTTTAACATCTCTACTGATATAAGCAGTTTCCCCCCATTGTGGAAGAGAGGAGAAAATTTTCTCCTGTACCCAAAATGTTTTCTTCCTTTCAAAAATCGAAATCATATGAGATACATCTTCCGTAATTGTGAGTACTGGTAAATTCCTATGATACGGATAACTGTAAAATTCTGTGGTTAGGTAAAAAGTTAAGTTTCGAGAAGTGTAAATTTTGCCATCCTTTACACTTTTACACATGAAGAAAATGATTAATTGAATGGTGTTTTATACCACTTTCAACATTGTTTCAGTCATGAATTGACTGAATTTGCGTTTATTTATCGTCGCCACCAGTTGCCCATATGGGCAACGCCTCCTGAAAGACACTCAAACAAAAAACCCCGTGCCAAAAAAAGAAGATCAAACCCTGATTCCTATGTGAACAAGAGTAATATCATAGTGTGGCAAAAGAAATTGGACATAAGGCTCTGGACCTCTATTGCTAGAGTTACCGAAAGTTGTATACTGTTAATGCAGAAAGAAGATGGTCATAGTTTAACACTTAATCTTTTACCACACAATTCTAAGTTTTAATGACCCTGAAAAAGAAAGCCTTTGGAAAACATTGTGGAAAAAGGAGAAAATGCTGGTAACCAGCATTTTCTCCTTTCCCCACAATGTTTTCTAACCTTTCAGGTAAAAGGAGTCACCAGCATTTTCTTCTTTTCAAAAATTCTTTTTAAAACAACTTCATCCTTCGGATCATTAGATCATGGGATTTTTAGGTAGAAGGTTAACCAATTTAATAGAAACATTGCATGTCAAAAAGTCTAAATTGCTTTGTATTAACCTTTAGAGACCCAAATAAACTCATAAGTTACTTTCAGTCTAGAAATAAGACCAAAAACATCACAACTTCAAGGTTGCTCTTGTAATAGTGTTTCAGCAAAGCTGACAGTGTAAATCAAAGATCAGGCTGCACATTTGGTGCAGCATTATCTTAATCTACACTGGGTGCAAAGGCAACTTTAGTTGTACAGTGGTATGCATAAAGTGAAGATTTGGACCAAACTGAATTTCCAGTCTGATCTTGTTCCACACTGTAAACTGCACTAAGGTATTGTGACAAATAATTATTTCCTTGAAATTACAACTTTAGGCTCTTTGGATCAAGTTCCCTTATGTGTTTCAAGCAACCTAAGGGTAAAGTAAAAGGCTACTGGGTATTTCATACAATCATCTTTTCTAGACAACAGTCATAGACCTGCCCAAAGTCAAGGTATTTGCAGACAACAAAACAAATGTGGCTCAAATAATATGAGTAATCCTAGAAAGAATATAAAACATTGTGGAAAAAGGAGAAAATGCTGGTTACCAGCATTTTCTCCTTTTTCCACAATGTTTTCAATAGCCTCCTTTTTCTGATCTCCTTTTTCAGAGTTCTCAAGACAGAGGATTGTTTGGTAAAGGATAAAAGTAACAGTGGTTTTTTTTTCTTTAAAAAAAATTTTCCTCTTAAAACTAAGACTTATTCAAATTTCTATGATCTTGTTTGAAGAAAAAAAATAGATATATGCATTTCTTACCCTAAATTTATAAATCTCCTGTATAAACCATGATATATGACCCACTACACAATCCACCTGTATTATTAAATTATAAACTCCAGCAAGTATTTTTAGCGGAGCCCTAATCACATCAATTAAAGCTGACCTATATTACAAAAGCAGTTCAATATTCAATTTCACCTTCCTATAATACCATATTTATTAACCTATTAAATATAAATCCCTCCACATCTAATATTTTGTTCAATATATTCATCAAATCATATATAACCCATGCCAAAATCTTTAAACCACAAAACACATCCATAAAACATATTCTATAATCATCATATTTTTTACTGAAAATAAAAAATCTCTCCACAAAATGTAAACTCCCAATCGGACAACCAAACAACGTGGTCTACCTATCGCACTTAAAACCTCCCGACAAACTTTATAACTAACATTGCAAGCCACTGTAATTCAGATAATGTAATACAAATACTCCTTGAATGTAATCATGTGTGACCCGAAACACTTCTCTCCATCGGGACACTTTGGGTTGGGCTAAATCTAAACTTCAATTTTTCTTACAATTAATTTATGAAACATCTATACAAACCTTATATGAAATTTAAATATACATTCAAAGTCATTAAACATCAGTTTCTCAAACAAGATTTATAACATAAACCAATTTTCTGTATTGTCATCTGCTGTAAAGGTGTGCAATGGCCGATTAACTCTTTACCAAACAACAAAATTATAGACTGGTCCAAATTGAAAGCATTTGCAGACGACAAAATAAATGTAACTGAAAAATTGAAACTTGTTTTGGAAAGGGTAGAAAACATTGTGGGAAAAGGAAAAAATGCTGGTTACCAGCATTTTCTCCTTTTCCCACATTGTTTTCAAAAGGCTTCTTTCCCAGGATCGTTAAAAGTCGGGATTATCTGGTAAAGAGTTAAGATTAACTAGGGACACCTCTTTACCAAACAATTCAGTATTTTAATGACCCTGAGGGAGGAGGATTCTTTTGAAAACATTGTAGGAAAAGAAGAAAAATGCTGGTAATCAGCATTTTCTTCTTTTCCCACAATGTTTTCTACCCTTTCAAAAAAAAACTCATTATTTGACCCACTGTTTATTTGTTGTCTGCGAATTCAATGCTTTCTTTTTTGGGCAAGTATGAAATTTTGCCATCAGTAAAGAGATAACCCTTTAACCATACAAACAAAGCACAACATAAAGTGGTTAGCCCACATCTCAAAATGAATATAATGATTGAACTAAACCAAGATTCCACTTGCATTCTAAATTAAATTCTAAATTCAAAGACATTTAGTGGCCATTCTGATTGGCTGTGACAGATCCTTTTAGCCAATCAGGTGGTAAATCTTGGAATTTCAAATTAGAATCAAACTTAACATTTTATCAAACAATGTGGTATTCTAAGGATCCTGATGGAAAAGGCATATGAAAGTAATGCAGGCGACTGGAATTTCTCCTCTGCCTACAATGTTTTCTGTAAATGTTTTCTTGTTCAGGATGATAAAAACACAGGATTGACTGATAAAAGATTAATAATGTTAATAATATTTCAGCAAAAGCTGCAAGCTATCATAAAATGAAAATCAAAGATAGACCTTCCTTTTTTATACAGTCTGATCGTGATCTATACAGATTTATAAAGGAACCTAATCTGCTCTTAACCCTTTACCAGACGACAAAATTTTAGCCTTGTACAAATTGAAAGCATTTGCAAATGACAATTTCAATGTGGCTCAAATGGTGCAATTTTTCTTTGATAGAGTAGAAAACATTGTGGGAAAAGGAGAAAATGCTTGTTACCAACATGTTCTCCTTTCACCACAATGTTTTCAAAAGGCTTCTTTCCCAGGGTTGTTGTAAGTTGGCATTGTGCAGTAAAGGTTTAATTGTCATTCTTGTAAGTATCATTCTTGTATTAAAAGTGCTGAGAGGTGACTTGTAAGTGGAAGCATAAAAAAGTAACTGCATACAAACTGATAGATGGGAGCTTTGTATTTTTTATAGATCTAATAGTCTTTGCATCACAGACAAAATTGGATTATCTTGTGACATTCATTTTGTGGTCGTTGAGGGAAAAAAGCCAAATAGCGAGGAACATTACATGCCCTGCGGCATAAAGGACAAGAATTTGAAAGTGGGAATCCATGTCAGAGAAATTTATCACTTCTCCGGTCTGTGAGTACAAACTTTTTAGCCATTGAAATCTTTTTACCTACTTACAGTGCAAAGATTTACTTCCTGTCCTGCTTGTACGCCTTACTGCAGAACACTGAGAGACATAATGAAGGAATTGTTGGGGTAAAAGAAAATTCCTGAACTGAATGGTATGAGATACACTGTGACAAAATATTTAACCATAATCCCGAGTTTTAATGACCCGTGAGAAAGAAAGCTTTTGAAAACTTAGTTGGAAAAGGAGAAAATGCTGGTAACCAGCATTTTCTCCTTTTCCAACTAAGTTTTCTACTCTGTTATAGGCAAGTTTCATCATTTGAACCATCTTCAAGTTATCGTCTGCAAATGCTTTGAATTTGGACAAGTTTAAAATTGTGTTGTTTGGTAAAGAGATAACTTGCAAGTTTTCCTACAATTTTCGTAATACTGCTTCTTTACATTTGAGCAGAAGTATTCGAGCCATGTTCTGGTAAAAGGGGGTTTAATGCATCTCCTTGATGTATGATATCAAGCAAGTCATCACACAATTATAAATCCATAAAATCCATTGTGTCTAACAACCAACTGAATCACAAGGCAGAATCGTCCCTTGACATGCAGAAAACTGACCAATAGCAAAAAGTTTTGACCTTGATCAGCCTGCGCAGATGTGATTCTTTTTGTAGATACATTAAGCTCCTTTCTCACAAAGCCTGGATCATTCATAATAAATATTGTGGGTGCAAGAGGCTCAATGACACTCCATTGTCACCCAACCTCCATCTTTTGATAAAACTCTACAAGTGCAATAATTTTTCTCTATATTTTTACCAGCAAGACTCCTTTCTTCATGGTTTTCATCCAAAATTTAATACCATAATTATACAATATCAATCCCCATGTAAAGAAGACTAAGGCCAACTTATGTCATATGTCAAAATTTTAGTAGCCTGTCTGAACTGTCACTCTTAACTAATGGCCATAACTAATGGTTACAGTGTGGCCTGAAGGTCCAAAGATGTGGTCCAAGCTTTCACCTTGCTGACAACCAGGTCACACCTCCTCCTGACAAGGTTGTTATCCCTCCAAATTTCCTTGTAACTAGTAAGAAGGTGACACAAAATTAAACTTGTCCATATTGAAAGTGTTTTGCAGACCATAAATCAGTGCTGAAGTTGCTTACCTCTTTACCAAAGAACAAAATTTTGGACTTGACCAAATTAAAAGCAGTTGCAGATAACAAATTAAATGTTGCTAAAAAACTATTTCCATCTTTGATAAGGTAGAAAACATTGTGGGAAAATGAGAAAATGCTGGTAACCAGCATTTTCTCCCTTTCCCACAATGTTTTCGAAAGCCTTCTCTTTCAGGGTCTTTTAAAGTCTGGATTGTCTGGTAAAGTGTTCATTCTTTACAATCTTATTCCAATATAAAAGCATTTGATGATAACCAATTAAACGTGACTCATATGATTTAATTATCTTTGATATGGTAAAAAAAAAACTTTGTGGGAAAAGCAGGAAATGCTGGTTACCAGCATTTTCTCCTTTTCCCACAATGTTTTCAAAAGACTTTCTCCTCAGGGTCGTTAAAACTCTGGACTGTGTGGTAAAGAGTTAAATGATCAGATTTGTCTCTGAAAGAGTGGAAAATATTTTGGGAACAGAAGAAAATGCTGGTGACCTGCCTATCTTCCTCTTCCAGATTTTCTCCTTTTCCAGAAATGCTTTTCAGAAGTCTTCTTACCTAGGGCCATAAGAAATTAACAAGTTATGTTACTAATTAGTTACCCAGAGGTCCCTTCTACCAGCTCCCAAGACAGAAAACAAAGAATATAATTAGAAAGAAATGGCAAAAAATACTAGTGATCAAATGTCATAATCCATTCATAATACCTGTTTACCTGAAGAAAAGGGACTTTTGAAAACACTGGAAAATGCTGGTAACAAGCTTTTTCTCCTATTCCCACAATGATTTCAACAGTAACTTTTAATGATAAATCTTATCATTTGAACCACACTTAATTTGTCGTGTGCAAAAGCTTTCATTTTGGACAATTCTAAAATGTTCTCCTTCAGTAAAGGTATAGGCATGCAAAATTCAGAATTATAGACAAAATGACATCAATAAAAGACCCTACTCTTTCAGAAGTGAATGAAATTACTGGAATATCATATTTTTTTTCCCCGTGGTTCTGGTGATATTCAAATGTTTGACAAAGCCATTTGAGAATTTTTGCAAACAAACAAGATTAAAAACAAGATTCAATGAACACAATTAGGAATTAAATCTCATGAGAAATATCTGATAGCTGAAATATGATTGGAAACAGGTGTTGGTTGGATTTGAAACAAAGCTATCTTTAGCATAAATCACCAAATTGTAATCAGTGTTTAACTCTTTACCAAACGACAACAATTTGGACTGGTCCAAATTGAAAGCATTTGCAGACGACAAAATAAATGAAAATCAAAAATTGAAATTTTATTTGGGAAGGGTAGAAAACATTGTAGGAAAAGGCAAAAATGCTGGTTACCAGCATTTTTTCCTTTTCCCACAATGTTTTCAAAAGCTTCCTTTCTCAGGGTCATTAAAAGTCAGGATTCTGTGGTAAAGGGTTAACAGACATCAAACTACCCTTTACTTGACTCCTAGGGCGGCTAAATAAGCCCAAATGAAATTTTCAGTCCAGAGATAACCCCCAAATAACCCTGTACCATATAATTCTGAGTTTTAATTACCCTGGCATAAAAGACATTTGAAAATAATGTGGGAAAAACTGTAGACTTCTCCATATTGAAAGCATTTATAGATGATACGAGTGAATAAATTGTGGCTCCAATGGTGGAATGTGTGTCTAAAAGAAAATAAACCATTGTGGAAAAAGGAGAAATTTTCTCCTTTTCTATGATGTTTGAAAAAATTGTTCAATTGGTCTCCCTTTGCGTCATTCAAACACTGGATTGAGTTAACCCTTTACCACACAATGACGCCTTTAACGCCCCTGAAGAAGAGGCCTTTTGAAAACATTGTGGGAAAAGGAGAAAATGCTGGTAACCAGCATTTTCTCCTTTTCCCACAAAGTTTTCTACCCTATCAAAGAAAAGTTGCGTCATTTGAGCCACTATGAAATTGTCGTCTGCAAATGCTTTCAATTTGGATAGGTCTAAAATTTTGCCTTGTGGTAAAGGGTTAAGTGTTGCCATTTTGATGTCTTATCTTATCTTGATCCTCACAGTGCCACGGAGAACTTTACCTGTTTATAAGGACATCATAGATCAAGATCTGTCCATACAGAACATACAGTCTGATTTAGAATCTCCACTATGCTATCTTTGTATGGCGATTCTTGTCACAACCTCCTTCAGTTTTTAAAATTTGGCTTTCTTATTCTGACTAAAAATATTTATTTTGTTAATCTGGCACATTAACTCTATTCCTAATGACAAAATTTTTCGACATGTTTAAATTAAAAGCACTTGCAGAGAATATATAAAAAATGGCTAAAATTATAGAATTTGTATATGAAAGGGTAGAAAACATTGTGGGAAAAGGAGAAAATACTGGTTACTAGCACATTTTCCTTTTCCCACAATGTTTTTAAAAGTTCCCTTCTCCAAAATCATAAAAATAGGACTATTTGGCTACAGGTAAAGGGGTAAATTTTTACAGTTTTATAGGTATTGATCTAGGCTTCAAGGTACATGTAAATCAACATTGTTATGACAGTAACAATCTGCACCTATTAACTTTTTATCTAACGATCTTTTCAATGATTTTTTTCAAAGGCTTCTGAAAACATGGTTAGAAAAGAATTTATCTGTATAATGTTTCAGGCCCTTTTCAACACTATTTCAGTCATATCACTGTGGCCAGTAAAACTAAACATGCCTTCCTTGATGTTTCTCTTACCAGTACCTTGCACAATATTCTTCCCAAGCTACTGCCTACTTTTCCACACGATCATCATTGAATGAATGCTTAACAGTGAGAGCAGAATGACTTGTGTGGCAACGACTCCTGTCGCAATGACTATCCTCAATCCTAAGAAAGAAATTAACCAAGCTGGGAATTCAAACCATAGACCCCCTGATTTCAAGCTCTGTAGATTAGCAGCTGAGCTACTGGGCGGGCTCAACATAAGTAAAGGAGAAAATGCTGGTATATCAGCACTTTCTCCATTTTCCACAATACTTTCTACACTTGTTGAAACAAATCATTTACGCTAAATTTGTTGTGTGCAAACACTTTCAAAAAGGAGAAATATCATCAGGTAAAGATTCAACCAAATCCCTTCTGATAGACCCATGCAGACCTTTTGTTTACTATTTCCATATTGGTAACCAGCATTTTCTCCTTTTACCACAATGGTTTCTACCTTGTCAGAGAACCCTAACTTATTTAAACAAGTTTTAAATTTGTCATCTGCAGATCAAAGCACAGCCCTAGCTCACTAAATATTCAAATGTGTAGTGGTTTCTCCAGGACTAGATTGGGGCTCTGAGGTGTTTTATATCAGGACACTCACACATCTCCAACCCTGGGCCTCCTGGTCTTTAACACTCCACCAAACAGTCCTGAGTTTTAAAGACCCATAGGGAAAAGCTTTATGAAAACAATTGGGAAAAATAGAAAATGCTGGTAACCCTTTTCCTCTCTGTGTTCCACCCTTCTGAATACATTTCTTATCAAACGAGCTAAAATAATCTAGTGGTCTTCAAATGCTTTCAAAATGTGCATGTCTAAAATTTTGTAGTGTGGTAAATAGATAAATACAGGTTCAAACTGAACAAGGACCTTTTAATCTGTACTGTGCATGCAGTTTGATCTTAAAGGATACTGCTGTCTGAAGAAGTCCATCATGTTTCAAGCTGCTAGACATGTTAACCCTTGGAGCACAAAATAAACCCAAAGGACATTTTCAGTCTTGAAATAAGACCCAAATAATCACAATATCAAGGTTGCTCTCATCTGAAGTGTTTAACCCTTTACCTGACAATTCCGACTTTTAACGACCCTGAAAGAGAAGGCTTTTGAAAACATTGTGGGAAAAGGAGAAAATGCAGGCAACCAGCATTTTCTCCTTTTCCCACAAAGTTTTCTACCCTATCTAAGACAGAAATCATAATTTTAGCAACATCTAATTTGCTGCCTGCGAATGCTTTCAAATTGGACCAGTCCAGAATTTTGTCGTGTGGTAAAGGGTTAAGCAAAGCGGACAGTGTAGATCAAAGATGAGGCTGCATGTTTTGTGCAGCCTGATCTTGATCTACTCTGTCCACACAGGCAACTATAGTTGTGAAATACGCTTTAAAAGATCTTAAAAAGACATTTGCGCTAAACTTCAGCAAACAGTTAGAAGTACAAATATTAATACACATTCATATTCAGTCACAATACATAAAGAGAAAGTGCAGAATAAACATGAATATGAAATAAATAAATGTATTTTTTAGATGTCATATTTACATACAAATATCAGACATAAAAGTACAGAATTTTCAAGCAGACTTGACTCTCAGAGAATTAAGACTACCAAACAATCCTAATTTTTGTCTGCAAATGCTTTCAGTTTGACAACTCAAAATTTGTGTTGTCTACTAATGAGTCATGCAAAAATTATTAATATTTTAGCTTCACAAGCTGTGAATACCAGAGACAAACCAGCACAGATTCTTGCCCAGGCTGTTGCTCAGTGTGATGATGATGTACAGGCTTTGCTACCAAGATCTGAGAGTTGTAAAAGAACCCTCCGCAACCAACGACCAACGCCACCAGAATTTCTCTGACTGACTTTTTTTCCTGTGACATTTTTTCCGATCACCTCTATGCTCACCTACTATCCAAATTCGCAAGTCTTGTACAAAATTTACTCTTGTAGGTCTACTATAACAAGTCAAAATGGAAAAAAAAAAAACACCAGACAGGATAACAAGTTTTACATTTATGATATACTAGTATCTGTCCAATTATCCCCCATTCATGTTGCAACAATGGTAATAATTTGCCTTTATAATATTCCAGATCCTAACCTATTGTAACATTTACATAATTCTCTATTCAACTCTAAAAGCACTTTTTACAACTTAGTTGTCTTTGCTCTTAACTTTATGCTTTGCTGAGACATTCTGTACATTATGCAATTGCTCTTCAATCTCAAAGAGCCTCTGGCAACTTATCTGTGTGGCCAGTGAAGATAAAGATCAGACTGCACAAAAAGTGCAGTCTGACCTTTGATCTACACTGACCACTTTGCTGTGATATTGTAGACAAGGGCAACCTTGAAATTGCTCTTATAAGACTCCTATTTTCCAACAGAAAATGTCTGACCAATTTGTTTGGCACTGTATCCTTTTTTCTGGATCAAAAAAATCTGTTGAGTATGTTCTGCCCTTCTTCTTCATAAAATCATTTCAGAAATATTCGAAAAAGGATAAACTGTATAGCATTAAATGAATGCATATTAGGAAAAAACACTGTTGATGAAAAATCAGATTGTATAGATAGCTGCAGTCATGTCTTGAACTTCAATCTGTGAAAACCACGTCGAGTTATGTAAAGGACATAAAGACTAAACCAAAACATATTATTAATTTGTGATGGAAGCCAATTTAATTGAGGTCTTTACCAAATAATCAATCCTGTTTTTAGAGCCCCCACCCTCCAGGAATATAGCTTTCAAAAACATTGGAGAAATTGAAGAAAATATTGGTACCTTGCCTTTTCTCCTTTCATGACATTGTTTTCTACCTTTACAAACTTCATCATTTGATCTATGTCTATTTTGTTGTATGCAATTGTTTTTAATGCGGTCAAGACTAAATTTTTGTCATCTTAAAAGACATAAAAGAGAAACACACACACACAAACACAGATACTCAACTCTTTACCAAACAACAAAATTTTAGACTAGTCCAAATTGAAAGCTTTTGCAAATGACAATATAAATGTGACTCAAAAATTTCAGGATGGGTTGAAAATATGTTGGAAAAGGAGAAAATGCTGGTTACCAGCATTTTCTCCTTTCTCACAATTTTTTCAAAAGCCTTTTTCTTCAGGATCACTGAAACTTGACATTGTGTGGCAAAGGGTTAAAAAGCATTGAAAAATAGCATATAGAAGTTTTTCTTCAGGCGTTCTCTGTCAAATCTCAGTTGGAAAGGTGACGGATTTGGTAAGTAACCTGTTCAAATAACATTGTAAATCACCATTTCATTGGCACATACATGTATTTAAATTTTATATCATACATAACCAAACAACATTTGACCCATACATTCTAAACTTTTTATTTCATACAATTATCATTACTGACATAACGTAATGGTTTTAGAATATGTAACTTTATTATATTAATACCCTACCAAACAAGAGTAATTCAATTCATACTAAAGTTAACATTTTATTTCATACAGTTTACATCTTTGACATAATTTTATGGCATTAGAACATATAACTTTATTGATCCTCTTCCATACAAGGCTAATTTAATTCATATACAAGTTAACAATTTCCTGTTAAGATCCTCAATATTTTGCATGAGTTATACTCTGTGCAAAGGTGGTTTACTGCATCTGCAACAAGCTTGGCCCAAGTCAGCCTGCGCAGACTGCTAAGAATTTCTGCCTGTCAAAGACCATTTCACTTCATGCGTCAGCCAATTTAAAGAAAAAAATGGATCCATCACTTGATTGGTATTATAATGCTTTATTAAGATGCATTAAACTCCCGTCATTGAGTGATGATCGTGTATTTTGATTTTCGTTGTTTCTTACCGGAGAAAGTTACAAAAAATAAAGGTTTTCACTCCTATTGAACAACTTGTTTCTTTCTAAACCTAACTCTGACCTTGGATTGCTGGACTCGGAATACAGTTACCGTAAAACGCTGTGTATACAACGCAGGCATGTATAACACGCAGGCCTTTTTTAGCATCAAATCCGAGGAAAAAAGGTTGTTCAGATGTACAACACGCATCAAAAATTGACTAAAATATAGTAACACATGAAGCTTACGTTGCTATCTTGAAAAATTGTAAATGGCGATACTTTATCAAAGAGAAATAACCATTTATAATCAAAGTGGACAAAATCAGTGGGTTTTTAAAGGAATTCTTGTGAAGAAGCTATCCGTCAAAAAGTTGTACTCGGGGGATTATAAAAACATGCCAGCTTATGGCATGTTGCAAATTCACACATTGAACTGACGACCATATCGAAGTTAATCTCCTATTTTCTCACCTCGATCGACAAATGTGACAGGTGTGAAATAAACATAGACCTATATGATGTAAATCACGGTTTTTGTAAAAAGTAGCGATTAATATATATATTTTTTAAATCATTCATTTCTTTCTGAATCATTATTTTACTCTTTTATAATTGTTAATTTATAGCTATTAACAAAGAAAAATAAAATATGAGACGATAACAGTAAATCAATATTTATCATTCCGGGGTACGTTCGCCATTGCCAAAATGGCTGATAGAATCGGGAAATTACGAATCCTAATCCACAAATTAAGAATGTACAAATACATTTTAACAAAATTAAAACATAATGTTTTTTTTTGTTAAATCGGTAAAAGTTGAAATGGGATGATGACGAAAGTTAAGGCTGTAGCGAGAGAACTTTGGCCGTTTTGTACCTAACCCCCCCCCCCCCCACCACCCCCCACTTTGAACAGGTACATTTTTGATATATGACCGATTTTCAAGGAGGAGAAAAACATGGTTTTGCCTATTGTAGTGTATAACACGCAGTCCCCAGTTTGAAATTATTCAGAGCTGAAAAAATGTGCGTGTTATACGCACCAAAACACGGTACATTGAGAGAAATAAACAAACTAAAAACAAATTTTTGAAGATAATGATATATGGTACATTTTGTTTTGATGAAGGATATCACAAGAAGGGGCTATAAAAGAATCGTGCTCAGGAATATGAGTAATTGGTGATTTTAACAGGATTTCCAGTTATTTTTCTACCTGATGACAATCAGGATGAATAAGCAAAATAAAATCCTACTACAGCGTGTTACCTGTTACATGCATTACTAGTAACCCTTTACAACACAATCCCGACTCTGAAGAAGGCATTTGAAAAAATTGTGGAAAAAGGAGAAAATGCTGGTAACCAGCATTTTCTCCTTTTTCCACAATGTTTTCTAACCTATCCAAGACAGAAATTATGACTTGTGCCACAAATCATTTGTTTTCTGCATAATTATGCTTTCAGTTTAGTCGAGTCCTAAATTATTTGTCAGTTGGTAAAGTGTTGAATCCTATTAACAACACATTACATGTTAATTATCTATTCATATAAAAATTTCCTTAATTATCAAACATAAGATATATAACTCATTAAATGTTGTCACATTTGGATTTCTGCATTTACACAGCTGACATCTGAAGTAGCTGAAGTATAGTGATCCATGTTTGTGACTTGAAGGCCTGCTGGCAGCCACAAATATACAACATGGGTGTTAAGATGCATTTAAATTTAATTCATATTATACAAGAGGGCCATGATGGCCCTGAAGTCGCTCACCTGAGTCTTTTGACTAAACATGACCCATTTTCAATCTCTCGAGATATATTATGACAAACATTCTAACAAGCTTTCAATAGGTTGTGAAAATAAGGTTGTACATAAGCTTTTTCTAGAATTTCTCTCAGTGACCTACTTTTTAGCCAAACATAGCCCATTTTCCCATTGTAGATATTATCAAAACAAAGATTCTGACCACCTTTCATAAGTATTGGACAGAATATGTGGCCTCTAGAGTGTACACAAGTTTTCCCAAGATTTAACATGGCTACCTAGTTTTTTACCCAATGTGACCCATTTTCAATTTCGTCATATTGATTATCAAGAAAAACATTCTGACTAGTTTTCATAAGTATTGGACAAACCAATGTTGACTCTAAAGGTACACAAGCTATTTTAAAGATGTGACCTGGTGACCTAGTTTTTGACCCAATGTGACCCATTTTCAAACTTGCTCAAGATATCATCAAGACAAACATTCTGACAAAGTTTCATGAGTATTGCACTGAAAATGTGGCCTCTAGAGTGTACACAAGGTTTTTCTAAGATTTGACCTAGTGACCTTTTTTTTACCTAGTTTTTGACCTGACATGACCCATTTTCAAACTCGTCCAAGAAATCATCAAGACAAAGAGTCTGACCAAGTTTCATGAGTATTGCACTGAAAATGTGGCCTCTAGAGCATACACAAGGTTTTTCTAAGATTTGACCTAGTGCCCCAGTTTTTGACAGACCTGACCCTTTTACGCACTTGTCTGAGATATCATCAAGACAAAGATTTTGACCAAGTTTCATGAGTATCGGACTGAAAATGTGGCCTCTAGAGTGTACACAAGGTAAAAGTTGACGACGCACAACGTACGACACACGACGCACAATGGACACAGTATGATCACAAAAGCTCACCTTGAGCACTTCGTGCTTTGGTGAGCTAATATAAGTATGCAAATTCTTGTCAAGATGACACTCTGTTTTTTCATAGTCAGTTCATGTGTTAGTGGCAGGAAGAAAAATGAAATTTAAAACCAGGTAAAAAATAAACGAAAGATAGAGTCACTTGGCAACTTTTGACCTAATTTTTAAAATCCATTTTCCTTCCAGTAACTAACACTTGGACCAATTGTACAATAAAAGATTGCCATTTCAGAATAATCATCATACTTTTAAGTGGTATGATTTGAATTCAAATGCATTTTTGACACCTGCACTGTTTACTTGTTTACTTGGCATTTATTGGGCCTTTAAATTAGGCATCAGACAAATACAAATGACTTTTGTTTGATCAGGTAATAAATACAGGTGAAAGGGAGATTCACTTCCTCTCTGTATGAAATTAGCTTTTTCACATTTTTCTTGTGTTTTCTGATTTTATTCACTGTCACAATGTCATGTTGAAAATGCTGGTTAACAGGTTCACTGACCACCGTTACATGACCTAAGCTGTTAAAATAGCCTTAAACTCCAATTCAATCAATCAATTAATCAAAATGTCATACAATGTAGAAACTAGATCTGACTGTATATTCACTGCAGTTTTATCCATCACCCAATTTTCTTCAGAAGCAATAGCCCTTTTTATGCTTATTGTCCTTGGGCACGACAGTTCAGAGCCCTAGCCCAGAAGTAGTAAAAGTCAGGGCAAACATGAATATTTGAGTTGAAATAATGTTAAACAATAAACCTTCACATGCCTAGAGTTTACGAACTTTGAATATATTTATGAAAATATTCATGAAGCAGAGTTGATAAAAAGCTAAAAGCCTGTTTGCACGGTATTACCTTTGCTGCACATAAAATAATAATTATAAAGAAGCATTTTTATACACATTAAATATAAATTACTACTGTCTGTCATTCATTTGGCAAGTTCAAACTCATGAACGTTAGAGATATATTAGCAACAAAGCAAGTAAACACTTTGTGTCAACATGCATTAACTCCACAGTGTCAATTACAGCTTAAGATGCTTTAGCAGTCAGGGTAGATCATGTTCACACAACAAAGAATGTGCAGTCTGATCTTACTCGAACACTGTTCCACATTTTATTAAAGATACCTAAACTGCCTTTAATTTGTAGATCCTTGAAACTCTTTGAGTAATTACATATGGCTTGCAACACGCGAAAAGGGGCTTTCGGACATTTGCGTAAAGTGTTGTCTCGGATCAGCGCAGGCTAATCCAAGACGGCACTTTACGACTACATTAGATTTTGTGCTACAGTAGACTTGTGCAAAACAGAAAATTACATAAAAACAGAAAGTGTCGTTTCAGATTAGCCTGCGCGGACTGTGCAGGCTAGTCCAAGATGACACTTTACGCAAATGTCCAAATGCCCCTTTTCGCGTGTTGCAGGCCATATGGCAACCTATGTCTTAAACTTGTTATGGGTTCCTCATTACAATATCAAAACCAAACAGCTTTTCTCAAAAAGGTCAAATGCACCCTTTAAAAGACAGAGTTCATATACATACTGAGGATGAAAACTACAATTCCAGAATCTGACATGGTCTCTATTCGATCTTTTCTCTAGAGAGTCAAGTTTACTTGTTGTTAGGCTAATGTTATCTCATCATCTAATGCAGACAACTACTCTTATATCTTCCAACAGAAAAATTAGCCAAAGGAGAAACTTTCTCCCTTTGCAACTATGCTTTCACATGAAATTGTATTTAACTAATGAAACTCTTTACCTAACAGTCCCGAGTTTTAAAGGCTTTGAGGAAATGACCTGATGAAAACAGCGAGAAAAACTGGTAACTGTGTTTTCTGCCCTTTCAATAGGAACTTCTATCATTTGGACCTAATTTAGTTTGTCATCTGCAACTGCTTTCAATTTTGACACATCTATAATTTTGTCATTTGGCATTGTTTTATCACATAACCTGCCTTGTTTTCAGTGTAATATAACCATTACGAATTTTCTTATCTTATACATGTTTGATATACAATTGTGCGACATCATTTTTTATGTCATTTTGTGTGTATTTCATAGAAGTAAATGGGTTTTATCAATATTACCACCGGTGCATCTATAGATGGTTTTGCATCTTCTGATTTGTAATTTGTGAAATATCATTATGTGATAAAAAGAATCCGACATTCGTCAGCATTTGAGTTAAGATTTTATTAAACTTGTAAAGAAAAATGTTATTAAGCTCGCCAAAGGCTTGCACAGTAACATTTCCCCTGGACTGGTTTAAACATTTTTTATCTCAATCTGGACTGTGAACTTGAAACCACCTGCAGATGACAACTATTGCACACTTGAAGCAAATGAGCTGATTTCTGATAGGGTAGAAAACATTGTGGAAAAAGGAGAAAATGCTGGTTACCATCATTTTCTCCTTTTCCCACAATGTTTTCAAAAGTGTTCTTCCTTTGGGTCATTAAACACAGGATTGTTGGTTTTTTCTCCTTTTGCTTCAATTTATTCACATGGCATCTACTGTAAAATAAAACAAACAAGAGCACCCCATTTTGATGCAAAGGCTTTAGTATGGGTATTTTTTTTCAATGACTATTTTAATTTGAAGAAGAGGCATAACTGTGTCAAACTAGAGCTGTCACTGAATGTGACTTAATACCCCCGCCAGCGCTTTGACAGAAAAAAAGTGTCAAGTTCAAGGGGAGATAATTCCTTAACCAGGAAGAGTTGACACTTGAAAATTGCGTCTTGCAAATCTTCAATATATGATCAATATATGTGCAAAGTTTCAATACAATTGAAGGAAAACTGTAGGAGGAGTTCGCGACACAAAATTACTAGTATTTTGTACACAGACGGACACACGGACGGACACATGGACAGACAGGCTGATTCCAGTATACCCCCGAAAACATTCGTTTTGCGGGGGGGTATAAAAATAATTTCAGGGTTACCAACCCTTCTGGTTTTTGCTGTTTCATTTTGGATAATTGATAACTAGACAGAGTTCGAAGTAACTAACTTCAATAATGACAAAGATATAACAAAATGTTCAAGCTTTTTCATGACAACAACACATACAACATCATGGCTATGACAATACTTCTAAGTTTTCTTCTTTAACAAGAGCTTAAAGAATCTTCTACTATTGCTAATGTGTTAAAAAATTTTGATGGGCATACACATTGTCCCTCTGGCCTTGCTGACCAATGGCCAGTGGACCAAAACCTTATCGTGATGAAAGGTCATTTGTCGTCCAGGATAACAAAACTGTAACCCTGGTGGTCAAATTTCTCATTGTTATATTTGATATGGTTTAGTCATAAAAAGAGTCCTTTGTAAATCCTGTCATTTATTTATAAGGGACAGTATATTAATTTAACCCTTTACCAAACAACAAAATTTTGGACTCGACCAAATCGATGGCATGTGTAAACGACAAAATAAAAGTAGCTGAAATGATCATTTCTGTATTTGATAGAGTAGAAAACATTGTGGGAAAAGGAAAAAATGCTGGTTACCACAATGCTGGTTTTCCACAATGTTTTCAAAAGCCATCTTCCTCTGGGCAATCAAATTATTTAGTGAAGGATAGTCATTAACCCTATGATGGTTACCTTCTGAGACATCAAAAACAGGGAACAATGATCACACAAAAACATGTGAAACAGAGAAGAAAATTGAGCCATGTCAATGTTACGGTACATGTCCAGAATAGTTTGAGCCATCACAAAGACAATGATGCATTTTGATATTTTCCAGAATAATCCCTGAAGACAAAAATTTTATTCAATATTTGCAGATTGATTTCATTCACTCTGATGGTTATCAAAATTATGGCTTTTTCATATTGAATATTAAATTTCAATAAACTACCAACAAACAGATGGCATGCAAGCAAGAAATCAAAGTACTGTTTTATTCACTACTCTAGAACTCGTCTTTGTGGTCACCTCCATGTCACACCTAAGCTACATGATTATGGCTTCATGCACAGGCCAAGCCTGGCAACACAGTCGGTAATCTACAGGACTTGAAACCAGGCAAGTCGCTGGTGTGAATCCCCAGCTCAGCCAATTTCTTTCTAAGGATTGACAATAGTCATTATGACACGATTTATCTCAGTGCTTTTCATTGTTTTGTCAATGCTTATGTGGGAAAGCAGCTAGTGGCTTGGGAATAACATTGTGTGAGGAAATGATAAACTCAGGGAAAACATGGAAAGGTGCACTGGCTGCCACAATATAAACTGAAATAATGTTGTAAATGGCATTAAAAACCCTACAAACAAATAAGCTTCCCCAACTGGTTGAATACCAGGATAATTTCTAACTCCAACAAAAACTATCCCTGCCTATACATATTGATGAGGATATGAAAATTACGCAACAACAAAATGTCCTGTTTTAATGTCTACACAAATTATAATTAACCCTTCACCAAATAGTCCTAGCTTTAACTCTTTACCACACAGTCCCGAGTTTTAACAACCCTGAAGAAGAAAGCCTTTAGAAAACATCGTGGGAAAAGGAGAAAATGCTGGTAACCAGCATTTCTTCCTTTTCTCACAATGTTTTCTACCCTTCCTAAGACAATTTTCTCTATTTGAGCCACATTAAAACTGTTGTCTGTAACTGCTTTCGATTTGGATCAGTCTAACATTTTTTTGTTTGGTAAAGAGTTAACTCTATACCACACCATCCAGACTTTTTAGCAACCCTACAAAGAAGACCTGTGAAAACATCATGGGGAAAAGAAAAAATGCTGGTAACCTTTTCCTACAACGTTTTCAAAAGTCGTCTTCTTCGGGGTCATTAAAAGTCAGGTCTGTGTAGTAAAGGCTTAACCATAAACTACTCATAAGAAGATGTGGCTAAAACAGTTATTTGTGGGTAGAGATATTGCTCAATATGACCAATTTCTATATTTGCTACACTGTTTTCAAAAGTTGGAATATATTTTAAAACAAATTTCCCCCCCTTACAACTATTTGAGTAGCCAATTGTTCGTATTTTGTCAGTCGAGCCCTATTCTGAAATTGAAACTTATTTGTAAAGAAATGACCACTCTCAGGTTTCTTCTCATCAATACTATAAATAATGGCCACCCAATATGAAAGTCTGTCTATAATGACCACCTGTCCTAAATGACCAGTTTACATGAACCTAAATTGGCGTATCAGATGACTTAAATTTATACCTTGTTGAGACGAACTAAATACATCCCTATACCAGTGTAGCAAATTTCCTTTCTTTAGGCTATTGGTGTCTAAGACATTTTGTGTGGAATTTACACTGTTTTTAACACCGTTTTAGTGATATCAGTACCTGTGCACCTATCCATGCTTTCCTGAAGTTTCTGTTACCAGTGCTCAACACAAGTCACTGGCTGCTTTCCCACATAAACATTAACAAGAAGGCCATTGGCCCTAAGCTGCTCACCTGAGTATAGTCATCTATGGTTAATAAAGCTGAAGAGATTCCGGTTTTAATGATGTAAAACGCATGTGTGTAAAAGACCTGTTTTTTGACCAACTTGACCAGCTTTTGAACTTCTCAGATATATCATGAAGACAAACATTGTGATAATGTTTATGAGTATCAGACTGAAAATTTGGTCTCTAGACTGCACACAATATTTTTCAAAGATTTGGCCCTGTGACCTACTTTTTGATCTGTTGTCATCCAATTTCAGACTAATCTGAGATTTCAAACTTTATGACCTGGTTTCATAACTATCAGACTGAAAATGTGGCCTCTACATTGCAAAGATTTTTCTCAGATTTGGCCCAGTGATCTACTTTTTGACCGGACATGACCCAATTTCAAACCTATGTAGGGTATCATCAAAACAAATATTCTGACCAAGTTTCATGAGTATCAGGCTGAAAATGTGACCTCTAGACTACAAAAAAGGTTTTTTCTAAGATTTAACCCAGTGACCTACTTTCTGACCTGAAAAGATCCAATTTCAAACATGTTTTAGATATCATCAAGACAAACATTCTGACCACATTTAATAAATATCAGACTGAAAATGTGGCCTCTAGAGTGCAAACAAGATTTTTCTCAGATTTGACCCTGTGACCTACATTTTGACCTGACATAACCCAATTTCAAACCTGTCTGAGGTATCACCAAGAAAAACATTCTGACCAAGTTTCAAGAGTACCAGGCTGAAAATGTGGCCTCTAGCCTGCACACAAGGTTTTTCTAAGATGTGACCTTGTGACCTACTTTTTCCCTGAATGTGACCCATTTTCAAACTTGTCCTAGATATCATCAATACAAACATGCTGACAAAGTTTCATGAGTAAATGAATGAAAATGTAGCTTTTACAGTGCACACAAGGTAAATGTTGACACCTGGACGACACACTAAGCATGACAGACGACGGACACAGCACAACCACAAAAGCTCACCTTGAGCACTTCATGCTCAGGTGAGCTAACAAAACAATGTTCAGCAGCAAGGGAGAATTGAATCCTGTCTCAATGACTATCATCAATCCTCGTGCAAGAAACTGGCTGAGCTGAGAGCTGAACCAGTGACCCCTTGGTTTCCAGCCCTGTATGTTTACTGACTGAGTCACCAGACTCTGCATATCTAAGGCAGGGATACTTTCCATATTATTAATTAGCCATTTACCACACAATCCTGTTCTTTAACATCCAGAAAAGGAAGATGGCTTTTGAAACATTGTATGAAAAGGAAGGCATGCTGGTTGCTGACATTTTTCTAACTTTTTAAATAATGTTTTCAAAACCTTTCTTTCCCATGGCACTAAAAACCCTTGTTTGTTTCGTAGCAGGTTTAGCATATGTAAAGATTTTTGAAAACATAATTATTTTTTTGTGTTGAGCTTGTTAATGCTCAGCAGTTCGATGGTGTGAATGGCTGAAAAAGAATCAAAGTTGTCATCAAAACACAAAGAAATCACATGAAACAGCAATCAAGCTACCAACCTGCTCCTGCTTGGTCACATAAAACTGGGAGGTTGTATCCAATTTCACTGAACACATTACAAACAATCCTATGTTTTAACAACTCTATGAAAAAGGCTTTGGAAAATATTGAAACCAATATATTTTCCTTTTCTCACAATGCTATCTGTAACCATTCAAAGACAAAAACTGTCATTTGAGCCAATGCTTAATTTATCATCTGCAAATCCTTTCCATTTGAAAAAGTCTAAGACTTTGTTGTCTGGTGAAGAGTTAACAGGTGACAAACAAAGGAAATGAAATTATCATTGAAAATCAATAGGTCAAATGGATAATAAAAAAGTCCACCTTGGTGTTAGGTTTGCCTGATATGAGAAATAATGTAAAAAAAAAATTCAAATTGAAATTTTAGGTATTCAACTAGAATTTTGGAAAAAACGCTTGCCTACATAACCTTTGAACAGAGTCATGTGTTCAACAACCCAGGAAGAAAAGCTTTTTGAAGTAATTAGGAAAAAGGAGAAAATGCTGGTAATCAGTCTTCATCCACAATGTTTGCTATTATTTAAATGACAAGTACTGTCATTTGAGTGACACTCAATTTTTTCCTTTAGAACTGTCTTTAAAATCGAAAAGTCTAACACTTTGTTGCTTGGTAAAGATTTATCTGCACCTGAGCACTTATATCCCTGGGTTCCATTTTCCAAGGGTGCCTTACAACTTATTTGTCTCTGATTTTGCACAGGCATGATAGGTAGCTTTGTGCCATGGCATATGTGTTTACATTGCATACTGACACCCTGTGATTTCATGTGCCATCTTTTAGCCACAGGTACGGGCAAAGCCGAGCAGATATTGTAAGAAGATTGTACAGGAGTCATGATTCTCCACACAAAAATCACATGGACACTAAGCAGCAAACCTGTGATAGCAATATTTTTCAGTTTTGTTGCCATGCCAACAAAGCTTTTTACAATTAAATGTTTTGAAGAGATTCTAACAAGGGCCATGGCAGGATCATTTCTGTAAAGTTTCATGGAAATTGGATGGGTAGTTCCAGAGAAGATGTTTGGAAAAAAAGTTAACACACAGATGGATGGATGGATGCATTGACCAACAGACACATGATGGATACACAGCCATGAAATAAACTCCCTGGCCCTTTTTCAGCAAAGCAAAAAGAAGGACCCAAATTCCAGAATCCCTTAACTGACCAAGATAAGAAATACACCTTGAATAATTACATGTCACAAGATTCATTTGGATAAGTTTTAAAAAATTTCCATCAAAACTGCTGCATAGAAAACTGGTTACAAACATACAGCCCAGGCCATAACTTGATTAACTTTTCGGACTTATAGAAATGTCAAATCAGAAATACCTTAAAGCAGGGCTCCGGAAATTTTTCAATCTGAATCGGTCCAGGCCGGCCCCTTCCCCTCCTCCAATACTATTGTACCCCTACTCGGTACCCAGAGGCATATAAATAAAGTCGCATGTTTATGTCTCTGACCTACCCCACCCCCGATCGTTGCCTGGTTTAAATGTCATAATATATATCAATTTCTGTTGCAGGTTTCTCTTTCTTGTGATGGATTTTTGTTCAAGCTTACATGATTGAGAATGACATACGCAGACGAATATTCAATAGTAAAGCATAGTTGACAGTCGTACCTTGTTTACGCATGGCATCCTACACTTCCGGTTATGTATAAAATTGCACTTCCGGCAATGTAGCAGAAAGTGCCCATCGACGTCGATTTGACAATTAAAATTATTCATTCATTCAACGATTTTCTTTTGTCAATTTTTATACATCCAATAGCGTTGTGTTGCAGTTGGCCACTGCTTGATCACAATCATAATTCAATTGCAGTGTTCGCCCCTGTGCCACGTCGAGGCCCAACACATCCGTCTTCAACAGGGGATTTTTTTTTTCATTTTATTTATTAATTTATTAAATCCTGATTAAATTCTTACAATGAAATAAACATAAATGTTACCATATAGCAAAGTCCAGATTAAACTTATAAAAGTTTGTTCTGGCCTTTTGTGTTTTTGAAAATGTGACGACCTGCACTCATTCTAGTATGCCAAGCGCGAAATATTGGCAACGGGTCAAATTCAGGAAGTGCAGGTCCACTGATAGAAATTCGCATCAATTTGTCCAACATTTCGACGCTCAGACTACATCGCAGTAGTGTCTTGATCAGGTTCTGCTTTGAAAACCCACGTTCACACTCTACAGAACTGACAGGCAGTATTCTGCTGATAGCTAAAAGCTTTGTCATGTTAGGAAATTCCTTTTGAAAATGTTCTGCTGAAGTATCTTCAGTCTTTGCCTGCTTTGTATTTTGTTCCATGGAATTGCCGTGACTAAGCTTTCTTTTCTTAGTTTTCGTTTTTAGTTCATGGTTCTGTTTGCTGCTTTTTAGGACAGAAAAAACATTTTTTGTAGATGCATCCGCATCATCAATTGGTTGCCCAGGCCAATTGAATTTGTCATTAACTGTGGTAATATGACTTATTTTTGAGTTGCTAGTACAACTCTGCAACTCTGTCGGGTCCCCAGTCCGACTTTTTGAGCCATCCAGTTGCCCAGGCTGGATTTGTTTGTCAAGATGACTAGGGTTGCCAAGCCTGTCATTTGACTTTTTGAACATCGCAAGGATATTCTGTTGTAGAGCCATTTCGATTTCATTCGAACAGCAATAGACAGCCATACTCGTCTCGTTTTATACGCTTCTCTTTTTTTTTTGAGTACTACAAATTTGTTTCACTAGTAGCGGCAATTAAAATTGTCGCAATGTTTGATGACCTGTATGTTAAAGACACGGCCTCAAACTTCAAACATGTTTAAAATTATTGTCGGTTCTAAACCCCATTCACAAGCACCAATTATACATTATGCAAACTCGATATCATTTGCTCGATCAAGCATGAAACTGAAACAAAAATATTGGCCAACTGCGAACACAACGTAAGAACCAGTCCATGTGCGGGGAATCACCTAATCTGTGCCTTGCGGGTAAACTCGTTATCGGATATTCTCCACGCTTGGATGTAATGTGTGAAAACCCTGAACCCTACCTGTGTTTTGTGGATTTTTATTGACAGTTGGTGTTATACGCAAATATAGATCCAGAATTGCTTTGAAAAACTCGGACCGAATTATAGGTATGTTTTCGCAATTCTAATCAGTCCGGCAACTCAAAAATCGGTCTGGACCGGCATTTTGCCGGTTTTCCGGAGCCCTGCCTTAAAGTAATTTCATACAAAAATCACTTGATATCAATATTTATAGCACCTAACATCCAAAAGATATGTGCCAAATGACTCACATCTGATAAGAAATTTAACATTCCATACATGGTTCAACACTTTACCAAACGACAAAATTTTGGACTCTACGAAATTGAAAGCATTTTGCAGACTACAAAATGAACAACTGCTCAAATGATGATTTCTGTCCTTGAGTAGAAAAACATCATAGGGAAAGGAAACAAGATGGCTATAATGGCCCTGTATTGGTCCACTGGCTAATACGTAAAAACTCTACACAACAAACTTTACAACACTTGGCCAATTGGTTTTGAACTTTAATAACTTTAATCCTGGTAGAGGTCCACAAGATAAAGCCCCATACCAAATAATACAGGTCTAGAATGTGTGGTTAGAAACAAGAAGGTTTTCAAAGTTTCCTCAATAAAAGGCCCTGTAAAACATGAGACCCCTGAGACAGGGCAAAATTTGGTAACCCTAGTTCTTACGGTTAGTAATAAGATTTCTAAAGTTTTCACTATAAAAGCCCATGTAAAACTTGAGACCCCCAGGGTGGGGGCCATACTTGACCCCAGGGCTATAATTTGAGTAATATGGCTAGGTACAGGAAGATTTCTTAAGTTTTCATCATATAAGCCCATGTAAAACTTGTGACCCCCGGGGCGGGGCCAATTTTGAACCCAGTGCTATAATGTGAAGAGAGTTGATAGAGGTCTGCTAGAAAAAGCTACATGCCAAATTTGGCAGCCCTACGCCATTTTAAAGATTTTCAATATTTTTCAGTTTTGTTTCCATGCCAGCCTGAGTTTTTGAAGGAATCAAATTCTTTCAAGAAATTATTAGTACTATTTTCTAATAATATGAAAATGGTTGACCTTTCTTATTAAAACAAAAGCAATCGTAAAAAGCATCATTATGTAACAAAGCTCTTAACTCTTTACCAAATGACAAAATTCTAGACTGGTCCAAATTGAAAGCACTTGCAGACGAAAAAATTAACATTACTCAAAATTTGAAACTTGTTCTGGGAGGGTAGAAAACATTGTGGGAAAAGGCGAAAATGCTGGTTACCAGCATTTTCTCCTTTTCCTGTAATGTTTTCAGAAGGCTTCTTTCTCAGAGTCGTGAAAACCTGGGATTATTTGGTAAAGAGTTAACTCTTTACCAAACGACAAAATTCTGAACTTATCCAAACTCAAAGCCATTGCAGATGACAAATTAAATATGGTTCAAATGATGAAATTTGTGTATAAGAGGATTGAAAACATTGCCAGGAAAAGGAGAATATGCTGGTAACCTGCTTTTTCTCCTTTTCCCACAATGTTTTTCAAAGCTGTCTTTCTCAAGGTTGTTAAAACTCGGGATAATTTGGTAAATGGTTTAAACAACAAAAGCACCATTACGTAACAAACTGCTTTCACTTTATCAAACAAGACTCTGCTGGAATGAATTTGTGGAAAAAAAGTTTTGCATACATTGTATGAAGAGGAGAATATGCTAAAATCCACCAGTTTTCTACTTTCCACACAATGTTTTCTAACCTTTTTAAAAAGAACTATGTGGGCTACATTGACAGTTAATCTTTCATAATAGCCACCTCAATTCAGCAAGCAACCTGTGCAATGAGCAAACATAATTATACTGAATTATCACATAGCAAATTATGTTGAATTGAGCCTATATTACCCTTTACCACACAATCCCATGTTTTAATGACCTTGAGAAAGAAAGCTTTTGAAAACATTGTTGGAAAAGGAGAAAATGCGGGTTACCAGCATTTTCTCCTTTTCCAACTGTGTTTTCCACTCTTCTAAAAACAAATTTCAATGTTTGAGTCACATTTAAATGTTTTCAATAGCTCTAGGGGCATCAACCTTTTACCACACAATCCCTACTTTTAACGACCCCCCAAAGAAGAATCCTTTCAAAAACATCGTGGGAAAAGGAGAAAATGCTGGTTACCAGCATTTTCTCCTTTTCCCACAATGTTTTCTACTCTTTCACAGACAAATTCCATCATTTGAACTGCATTTAAATAGTGGTCTGTCAATGCTTTCAATTCAGTCAAGTCCACATTTTTTTCATGTGGTATTTAAACAGTTAAAACATGAATTTTGTGGTAAAGGGTTAAGCAAGCACATTAAGAACATAATTATTTTAAGTAAGTAATTCACCATCAGGAAAATTTTGTTGTTTAATAAAGAATTAATCCTTTACCAAACAATCTCAAGATTTACTGACCCTGAGGAGGAAATCTTTTGAGACATTGTGAGAAAACAACAACATGCTGGTTATCAGCGTTTTCTTTTTTCCCAGGAATGTTTCCTACCATTTTGGCAATACATCCTATCATTTGAACCACATTTAAATTGTTGTATGCAAATGCTTTCAATTTGGACAAGTCTAAAATTTAGCTGTTTGTTAACGAGTTAAAACTGAATTGGTATACATCACCATACAGAATCCCAATAGAAATGCACAAACAGAAAGCCACAAATGAGGGAATAATTAAGACAGGAGCATAAGGTTAACAAAGTATTGACATTCAAACCTAACAATTAATCCTTTACCACACAATCACTTGTTTTAATGACCCTAAGAAATAATGCTTTTAAAAAACATTGTGGGAAAAGGAGAAAATGCTGGTAACCAGCATTTTCTCCTTTTCCCACCATGTTTTTTACCCTTCCAGACATGAATTTTACTCTTCAGTCACATGTATTTTGTTGTTTGCAAATGCTTTCGATTTTGACAAGTCTAAAATTTGTCATTTGGTAAAGAGTTAACAATATTACCCATAATTAGAGTACTGTGCTTATTGACATCAAGCATAGTTTGATCTTCAAGATAAAATAGTTTTTGCCAAGAACAAAGAGACATCATACTTTCATTAAATTTGGCATTATTACTTATTCTCTTTTTCTTACAAGTGCAGGTGCCTGTTTGTAACTACACATGAAGACCAAGTACCTTTGAAAGACATTTTTTTTGTCTAGTATTCATATTTACCTTTAACTCTTTTCCAGACAACAGAATTTCGACTTTTTCAAACTGAAAGTATTTGAAGGCGACAAATTCAATGTAGCTAAAAAGATGACCTCTGTCTCTGAAATGGTAGAAAACAGCATTGGAAAAGAAGAAAATGCTGGTAACCAGCATTTTCTCCTTTTCCAACAACATTTTTTCTCCCCTTTTGAACACAAACTTAATCATATAAGCCATTGTTGATTTTGCTGTCTGTAAATGCTTTCATTATGGATGAGTTCAAAATTTTGTCAAAGTTAACCCTTTACCACACAATTCCAACTTTAAAAGATCCTAAGGGAGACAGTTTTGAAAACAATGTGGGAAAAAAAGGAACCATTTTTTCATTTTCCAACAATGTTTTTTACCCTATCAAAGAGAGATATCATCATTTTAGCAACATTTAATTTCTTGTCTGCAAATATTACCAGATGACAAAATTTAAACCTCCAAATTTAAATCATTTGTAAACAACAAATGATATTCAAATAATGAAGCATGTCTTCCTGGCTTTCTCACATTAGTACTGACACAACTTTCTTTCCAAGACACTGATTAATTTTTCTTACATGCATCAGAGGTGAGAGCCGAAAATACGACAAAAAGAAAGTTTGCCTTGACCAGGTATCAAATTCACAACCACCAGGTCACAAGTCAGATAGGCTAACCACTGAGCTACCCTGCTTGGCCCTTATACCATTTGTACAAAGGGGTCAGCTGATCTTATCCATGAAAGTGCAAAACAGAAGCTTAAAGGGACAAAACCTTTGTGGTGGGTGCTGATGTCCCTTTGAGACAATATTCAAATGAATATCTACAACATGGGTTCAGTGAAGAACAATTATTCTGGAACTAGATGACCCCTGTCCTCCATTGGGTTTCTCCTATAATGTTGTCCGAAAAATCTGCCTAAATAGTCTTGAGATTCCATCAGGCTGTCTATGTATTCAATTTTAAAGAGTATAAAATTTCAAAGAAAATATGACAATGAGTAAACCCTTTACCAAACAATTCCTGGTTTTAATGACCTTGAGAAAGAAGCCTTCTTAAAACATTGTGGGAAAAGGAGAAAATGCTTTTAACCCTTTACCACACAATGCCTGGTTTTAAAAACTCTGAGAAAAAGCAGTTTTTAAAAACATTGTGCGAAAAGGAGAAAATGCTGGTAACAAGCATTTTCTCTTTTTCCCACAATGTTTTCTGCCCTGTCAAAGACAAAGTCCATCACTTGAGCTACATTCAAAATTTTGTCTGCAAATGCTTTCAATCTGGAAAAGTCTACATTTGTGTCACGTGGTTAACCCTTTACCACACAATGACGCATTTTAACGCCCCTGAAGAAGAGGCCTTTTGAAAACATTGTGGGAAAAGGAAAAAATGCTGGTAACCAGCATTTTCTCCTTTTCCCACAAAGTTTACTACCCTATCAAAGAAAAGTTGCATCATTTGAGCCACTATGAAATTGTCGTCTGCAAATGCTTTCAATTTGGATAGGTCTTAAATTTTGCCATGTGGTAAAGGGTTAAGAGTTAACCAGCATTTTCTCCTTTCTTGGCAATGAGACAAATTCAGTCAACTAAGCCACACTGAATCTGATGTCTGAAATTGCTTTGAATTGTGACCAGTCTAAAACTGTATCAACTCATGAATGAGAATTAAATCTCAGGGTACAAAGAAATGCCAAGGTCATATTCATGGAAAAATGGGGTAAAGATGGAAGAGTCCAAGACTTAAGCTATCACAAAACAGATGTCAAAAAGTCTGTTTCACTTCCAAATGTCCCTAATATCCCTGTTTATCCCATCTTGTCATAACTTTTATCAATATTTAATGTTTGCCAAGGAAAGAGCAAAAACCAACATGTACCTTATGCTTATCACGGCATGACCTGGAAAAATATAAACAATGGCAAACCCTTGCCCAAGATAGTCATAATTGCATCTTGACCCTGAGGAAGACCCCTTTTGAAAACATTGTTGGAAAAGGAGACAATGCTGGTAACAGCATTGTCTCCTTTTTCAACAAAGTTTTCTACTCTATCAAGGTCAAATTTCGTCAATTGGGCGACCCTGAATTTGTCGTCTGCAAATGCTACCATTTTGTTGTTTGGTAAAGATCTAATGATGAACGACTGTCAAGTACAACAGTTTTTACTATATTTTTGATAGTTTTTTTGTTAACTCTTTACCACACAATCCCGAGTTTTAAGAAACCTGAAAGAGAAGGCTTTTGAAAACATTGTGGGAAAAGGAGAACATGCTGGTAAAGAGCATTTTCTCCTTTTCCCACAATACCTTCTACCCTATCTAAGACAGAAATCATCATTTGAGCTACATTTATTTTGTTGTCTGCAAATGCTTTCAATTTGGTCCAGCCCAAAATTTTGTTATTTGATGAAGAGTTAAATCCGAGTTTGACATTGTAATAGGATGAATTATGCCAATGTGATGATCCAAGGTTTGTAAGCAATCTATCAAAAGACTAAACCTTGTCATGACTGCATCACATTTTTAGGCCAAACAAAAATGAAAACAAATCAATGTAAATCACAGTATTCAGTTTGTATGGTGTTTAACAAGGTTTTCAACATCATTTCAGTTATATTTCACTGGCCATTGCACCTTTTCATATTTTCATAGATTCCCGTTTTACCAGTGTACACACAAACACTCTTCCAAGGCCACTGGGTACCTTCAAACAGAACCATCGTCGGGACAATGATCAGTGAGAGAGGAATAAATCCTGTCACTTTGACTTTCATCAGTTCTCAGAAAGAAATTGGCCAAACTGGGGATTTCCACCAGCTACCATTTGGTTTCAAGTCCTGTAGGATACAATAAGTATTATGGTGATATTGGACCTAAGATAGGATATATGCAGTGTTTACAGTCTACATTTCACCACTTTTTGTAATTTATAATACTGCTAAGACACATGGACAAATTTTAACAATTTTTCCTCTACTTTATTCCTTTTCACCTACAATTAAAAGTTCAGTTTTATTGGTAGAGTCAGTTCTTCTTGAGAGTCATATATCTGTAACATTACTGTAGTATTAGGGTTTTAAAACCCAGATCTGAATTATGGTTTAAAATGGAAAGTTAAGCCTCATTTTCTCAAGAAGAAAGGAGTGGAAAATGTTGACAGATTGATGATATCTATGCCTCTAAACTAGAACCTGAAGTAGTCTGACCTTAGAGAATCGATACCAGATAATGTTTTGCGTAACTGGGTCAAATTTCAGGTGTCCGCCACGATTTTTATTCTTGACTGGCAAAACTATTACTCCTGAACTTTTCAATGTCCATCATCTGCTGTAGCATGAAAAGTTGTATTTGTATCACTATGGGTTAAACCATTAATATGCTTACACCTGAATAACAAAAAAAAATAACAAAAACACATCAAATACTTTATAGAAAAAAGCTACCAATACAAACTTGAAAGTCAAAGAAAGACAACAATTTAGGCTCATCCAGATTGAAAGCACGAACTCTTGCAGCCAACAAAGTGAATGTGGCCCAAAATTTGGAATTTGTTGTTGGAAAGGTAGAAAACATTGTGGGAAATCAGGTACCAGCATTTTTTTCTTTTTCCTCTATGTCTTCAAAAGCCTTTTCCTTCAGGGTCATTACAACTTTGGATTGTGTGATAGAAGGTTACCTCTTTATCAAACAATTCTGTGTTTTGATGTCCTTGAAGAAGACTTCTCGTTTTCTGACATTGTTTCCTTATAAATCAAAGACAAATCCAATCCAAAGAGACAATTCTAATTTTTCATCTGCAACTGCTTTCAATTTGGGCAAATTAGAAATTATGTCATTTAGTAATGTTTTAACCCTTACCCTGCAAGTGAAAAGAAACTTTTAAGCCAACAATAAAAACCTGGATATTGCTATGTCAAACTTAGTTTTTGGAGAAACTATTTCATTACCAGACAGAGTAGATCTTGATCTACACTGTCCACAAAAGGTCAGTGAGCTGCGCTAAGCAGCCTTAGGGTTAAATAGTCAGCTATTATCCAGCCTGAAGTGCCAGATAACACTATCTAAATTGTGCCTGCTTCATCAAACCACAGCCATCATGACACTAATCAGACTGGTGAAATACTGTGAGTCTATGGGAACTGGTTTGGATTATGGCAATTGTTTGATGTTTAACACATTTTCTGGAGAGATGACTGAAAGTTCAGGGCCCAGTTTCACGGAAAAAAAGTCAAGTCTTTTATCCTGCTCAAATCCGCCAATGGGCTCATTTTCTGACTCAAGTTGAGTTTGTAATGCGAGACACATTTTGCAAACATATATCAGACTTATTTCCAGCATTTTCTCCTTTTCCAACAATGTTTTCTAAAGCTTTCTTTCTCAGGGTCGTGTAAAGTCGGGATTATGTGTTAAAGGGTTAAGCCCATTAGATAACTTGTTAGTCTGTTTAGGTTGCTAAGCTGAGTCTGAAACATTTGAATTTTATGATAATGTTAGTCAGCTCTGCAAGAACTTCAAGAAAAGTTCATGCCCCAACAAGATGAAACTTTGTAGATATTGCACACATGTATACAAGACCTAGAATCAAGATGTGCTTGAATATTTTGGGGGAAGAAGCCCCATTCTCCAATTTTCAGGACTTCAAGTTCTTAGATATATATAGTTCTATGAGTTCTAAGACTTTGTAAGAATTCAAACTTGTGTTTAGAGTGGTTGAGGCTTTTGTGCAAAATTCTGAAAACCATATGATGAAAGGCAAGGAGCCTGAAGGTTTCCTAGCCCAATTAAAGAGACTGCTTTAGCACCTTAGTTCTTGCAATGTGTACCACAAATTTCATATTTAGGTAAAAGATCTTGAAGGTCTTCAAGATGCCATAATGGGTCAGCCATTATTGTTAATGAAGGCCTTAAATTATAGGACAAAATAAGAAGCTAAAGAAATGCATGTCATGAATTACATGATTTCTAAAAGTTCAACATGAAGTTTGGAGCTAAGGAAAGGTTGTTAATTTCAAGATCTTCTGTAGAACTGTGGAAGGTTGAAGAACGCCCAAGTTCATGACCTTTCTCTGAAGATGATGACAATGATGATGTTGATGACAATGATGATGATGAGAGTAAATTTTACCAGAGGGTGAGGACTTTGAGGACAAATGCAGACATCAATCATTCTGTTAACTCTTATTCCATAATAAAAACTTTAGACTTGTTCAAACTAAAAGCATTGGCACAGCACAAAATAACGTGATCCGAAATATAAATTTGTCTTTTGAAGTGTACAAAACATTTAGAGAAGGAGAAAATGCTGGTTACCAGCATTTTTTCCTTTTCCTTTCAATGTTTTCAAAGGCCCTTTTTCTTCGGGCCACTAAAACACATAGTTGTTTGGTAAAGGGTTAAGACATTGAGCATTTACTTGAGTTTTAATATTCATATTTTACCATAAAATATGCAGCCCATGATGATACTCAATGAAAAAGTGTTTACCATATGGATGGACTTGGACCAGGGAGCTCACAGTGCTAAATGAGCCTTGGCCAGTTCTATAATAAAGATAGCAATAATCTTTATAACCTCCCTTTATCATGTCATTTATCTCACATATAATCACATACTATCATCAACCTATTAACCCCTTACCACACAGCAAAATTTTAGACTTGTCTAAACCCAATGCATATGCAGGTGCCTAATTAAATGTGGTTGAAACTGTGGAAGTTGACTTGACAAGGGTTGAAAAGAATGTGAGAAAAGGAGAAAATGCAACTTACCAGTATTTTCTCCTTTTTCTACAATGTTTTCAAAAGCCATCTTTCCCAATGTCATTGAAATTCGGGGTTATATGGTTAAGTGTAAACCCTTAAAGAGTCATAACCCAAATTAGACATTTTGTCAGAACAAGTCTCAAAATGAATGATAAAATTTCTAGACTTTTTCCAGACCAAAACATCTCACACAGTAAAAAGAGTAGACCAAGATCATACTGCATATTTGACAAATATTGTAGATTAAGGGGCCTTTCATTACTTAAGTTTTCTTTGCAGCCAGGGTAGATCAAGATCAGAGTGCACAAAACATGGAGTCTGATCTTTGAGCTATGCTGTCCACTTTGCTGATGGGATCCTGCATGGCCCTGTGGTAAAGTGTAGAACTCGTAACCCTGGAGGCCCCGGGTTCTAGACTCACTGGGTTTTTTATGGGAGTGTCTTTGGGCAAGACACTTCAGAGTCCTAGCCTAGTACTGGTGGAACCTAGGACTTACATGAATATGTGAACTGTCACAGTGATATGACTAACACAATGTTGAAAGAAGTGTGAAACGCCATTTAACCCTTTACCACACAATCCCCACTTTTAACGACCCTAAGAAAGCTTTTGAAAACATTGAGGAAAAAGGAAAAAATGCTGGTTAGCAGCAATTTCTCCTTTTCCCACTATGTTTTCTATGCTTCCAAAAACAAATTTTAAATCTTGAGTTACATTGGATTTATAGTCTACAAATGCTTTGGATTTCGACAAGTCTAAAATTGTGTCGTCTGGTAAAATTAATCAACCGCTTTGCTGAGACATTCTGTACAACAGCAACCTTGAAATCAGTCTCATTAAATTCTAGAATGAAAATGTCTGTTGCTTCAACTTAAAAATGGAAAATTGCTTGGGAAGGATAGAAAACATTGTTGGAAAAAGGAGAAAATGCTGGTTACCAGCATTTTCTTCTTTTCCTACAATGTTTTCAAAAGGCCTCTTTCTATGGGTCATTAAAAGTTGGGATTGTGTAGTAAAGGGTTAAGATACTTTGAAATGTATTCTTGTCAAACTGCCTTGAAATCACTGCAAATGGCATTTATGTACTGCCTACAATTTTATGTTGGAGTCCAAGAGGTAATATACCGCTATACTATTATGATGTACCTATATTGTCCCATTTTGAGGAAAGGAAAAGGGTCATTATTGTCTTGCTTTAATCAGTCTAATGACACAGTTAGATTTATGGTTATGATGAGAGGGTAAATCTAATGACAGCTGAATCAGGCATTTTTTTCAACATTTCCTTTGAACATATTTAAGGCCTTCATCTGCAGTCCAGGTCCGGCTAGTGCACTTTTTTTTACTGAGAATGCCATCAGCCAAACCACACTTTTCTATTCAGCCGATTTTGCTTTAAGGATGACATTAACTTTAATGCAACCGCCAGATGTGACTCACAGAGGGGTTGAAAAAGATTGTTATGGATCTTCTTGAGAGTTAAGTTTATTCTCTTTAGTATTTAACTAGCAAAATTATGTGACCAGAACATCTTAATCTGGTCCCAAGCACATCCAAAAATGCATTGAAAATGCACATGGAGGTGGTCATATATCAAAAAGTTTCTCTGGGAGCCCCCTTACCAGAGGGTGGGGGGGGGGCCTCCCCTTCTCATGCTCTTGTGCCTTTGGCACTCGCTACTATTCTCTGCAAGACCACTTTTCAAGCCATGGTGCCAGACTGGATACTACATCTATTCATATTTTCAAAACTTGAAAAAAAAAGATATGAACCTTGAAAGAAGCATTCAGTGTATTTTCAGGAATGACATCTTATTACTCAAACCAAGTTGCTGGTGAGACAGAGATGTAGAATCAGCTACTTGCTAAGTATATTCCATGTAACCACAAGTTACATATGGCAAAATTAGTTTTTATACAGGAAATCTGTTGAACCATCTTTAGCTAGTCATCTTGACATCAAGGTTTTCATGCTAATTTACATTTCTAATCTGTTTTCCATACCTTCTCTGCTTTTACAAGTCCAGTAAAGTGATTTACAGGCCTCTCTGATACAATTTTAGCCCTTTACCACACAATCCAGTTTTAACAACCATGTAAGGGAAGGCTTTTGAAAATATAGTGGAAAAAGCAGAAAATGCTGGTAACCAGCATTTTTTCTCCTTTTCCCAAAATGTTTTCTACCCCATCAAATACAGAAATCATCATTTGAGCTGTATTTAGTTTGTCATCTACAAATGCTATATATCTGGCTAGTCCAAATTCTTGTTGTTTGGTGAAAAGTGAACAAATAGCCTACTTAGAACCTAGCATTTATTAAAATTTTCCAATGCTGTTCATTTTAGAGGAGTGAAACACTTTGTACAGTGATGGGTTAAAGAAACTTAATATCATAAAGAAATGTATAACACAACTAATAATATATCTTTGTGATTAGATCTGACCCCTTTCTGTATGCAAAATAATGACTTAACGGCCCAGTAGCAGCCAAAAGTAAACAAAATGCATTTAAATCTGATTCATATCATTTGAAAGTATGGAAATTATTTTCTTTTTTATCTGTGTCAAAGACAATGGAGCCATAACCATGTGCTTCAGAAAAGCAAAAATAATCACAAAATAACCATTTGATATACTGAAATCTTTCCACATACTAATTATATGCAGATTAATTACACTTTGAGGAGTTAAGTATCTACAAAAAACATGTTGTTACTTTATCTAGTGTCATCTTATCCATGAAATCATCTAGTTGATGATGAAATTATAGACATGCTAATGGCAATTCAATCCAGAAAACATGCAAGTCTTCCTAGTTAAGCTTAAAACCTGAAAACTTTATCTTTTACTTTACAAAATGACAAAATTTTAGACTTGTCCAAACCCAAAATCTTAGCCTCCAATGAAAGCTGGATGTCCCAATCATAGCATTCAGACAAGAGTGGTCTGGAAGAAAAGCTGGATGTCCCAATAACCCCTTGTTGACTAGATCTACCTTCAAGGAAAGTTAGATGCTCCCATTATTGAATACTGAAGACTGGATTAGCCTTCAAGGAAAGCTGAATGTCAAGATACTAACATACAGACTAGGTGGGCCACCAAGGAGAGTTTGATGCTCCTAGCCTTCAAAAACATGTGGATGCCCACATAAATGCATACAGACCAGACTGGCCCTCAGGGAAAGCTGGATGCCCACATAAAGGCATACAGACTAAATTGACTCTCAGGGAAATCTGGATGTCCTAATAAAGGCAAACAGACTATATTGGCTTTCACAGAAAGTTGGATGCCCACATATTTGCAAACAGACAAGACTAGCCTTCAAGGAAAACTGGATGCCCTTAGAATTGCATTTAACACTGGATGTCCTCAGAATTGCATTTAGACTTGATTGGCACCAAAGGAAAACTGGATGCCTTCAAAATTGCATTTAGACTGGATTGGCACCAAAGGAAAAGTGGATGCCCTCATAATGGGGCACATACTAGATTGGCCTGGGCCTGTATTAACCAACCATTTTTAAGAATATTCTTTGTCTTCTTCTAAAGTTAGAAAGTAATGCAAGTTCTGATTGGCTTTAACCATTTGGTTTAGCCAATCGGAACTTGTATAACTTTTAGAAAATTCTTGAGAATGAGACAAAGAATGTTCTTAAGGATAGTTGGTAAATACGGGTAGTGGAAGAATTGCTGGCTGCCCTGATAATTGCATGCAGACTAGAATGACATCAAAGGACAGCTTGCCGCTGTAGACAAGGACAATATCAAACAATCCTTAACTTTCACAACCTTTTGGAAGTAAGTAAACTTTTGAAAAAAATTGTACAAGAATGCTGGTGTCTAGCGTATTCTCCTTTTCCCTGCAACATTCTTTCCCCTTTCAAAGACAACTTATCTTTTGATACCCATTTTAAGTGTCATCTGCAAACACTTTCAATATGGATGAGTCAAAAATATCATAAACATCATTTTTCAGGCTGATTGATTGATAGATTGTATGGTGTTTAACGCCGTTTTCAACATTATTTCAGTTATATCGCTGCGGCCAGTGCACCTATCCATGCTTTCCTGGAGTCTCTTTTACCAGTACTCCGCACAATTTTCTTTCCAAGCCACTGGCTGCTTTCCCACATAATCATCGTCGAAACAATGGTCAGCGGTCTGAGAGGAATGAATCCTGTTGCAGTGACTATCATCAATCCTCAGAAAGAAATTGGCCAAGCCAGGGGTCGTAGCCAGGAATCAAACCCTGGACCCCGTGTTCTCAAGTCCTCAGACGCTACCGACTGAGCTACCAGGGATCGGCATTTTTCAGGCTGAGGTAGGCTTTCAGACATAATATTACACCAAACCATTACTTTTTAAACACAATGTCTTAAGTTTTTAACGAACAACAATATTTTAAACTTCTCCAAACGGAAAGCATGTGCAGATGACAATTCATCGATGCGATCAAAAAAAGAATTTTGTCTATTGTAGGATAGAAAACATTGTGGAAAAAAGAGAAAATGTTGGTTACCAGCATTTTCTCTTTTTCCCACAGTGTTTTCAAAGACCTTTTTTTAAGGTCGTAAAAAATCCTGATAATGTGGTAAAGGGTTATATAATTATGATCTTTAAGGTATTTTACCTTGTCACCAGTCATATCTGTACAACTTTCATATCAGACGACAAGCACAAATAAATACAATTATCAGTTTAGTTCAAAGGGGAACTATCTGTCTTCCCACAGGTATCTCTCATCTAAACCCTCCAACTCTTTGCCATAGAACAAAATTTCAATTTTTTCAAATTTTCCAAGAACTGATTTTGCTGTCAATAAAAATCAAGGTTTTACCATAGTAACAATGCCGTGTTTTAACAACTCTGAGGAAAAAAACTTTTGAAAACAGAGTAGGAAAAGGAGAAAATGCTGTTAACCAGCTGTTTAGCAATGTTTTCCACCTTTTCAAAGACATTTTAGTTTCAACATTAAGCAACATTTAAAAAGTAGTCTGCAAATGCTTTTGATTTGGAGAAGTACAAAATTTGTGGCCTAGTATAGGGTTAAATATGGTTCAAAAAGTTGGATTTCCTTTTGAAAGATTAGAAAACATTGTGGGAAAAACTGTAGAAGCTTTTGCAGACAGTTTAATATGAGACTGCTTTTACATTTTCAGTACTGTTTTACCTGAATATTTCACAACAACCTTGACAGTACAGGCTGCAATCTGATCTTGATCTAAACTGCCTAAAAAACCCAACTGATCTTGTTTGCAAAGAAAACTAAAGTTGGGCTTAGTGCTCTAGTAGACCTACAACAGGATAAGAAATACTTCAGAAAAGGTCTTCGACAGTATGACTGTTTTTATAACAATTGCTAATGTAATTTTCCAAATTCACGCTCCCCCCTCTAATGAATACTCCCCTAGCTTATTTATAAATGAAAATGGACAAACCAAATGGCCAATCCATTGATAAAGTTGAAATACATCAGCTGAAATAACTTCAGAAATTGATGTCATTTAGACCCGACTCTGTATATACACACACTTCCAATAGCACTATAATCATCTGGTATCATAAAATTTGTAAATTAACTTGGAAAATCTTTGAGACAGGGGCAGTATCACCCCTTTACCACACAATGACGCCTTTTAACGCCCTTGAAGAAGAGGCCTTTTGAAAACATTGTGGGAAAAGGAGAAAACGCTGGTACCCAGCATTTTCTCCTTTTCCAACAAAGTTTTCTACCCTATCAAAGAAAAGATGCGTCATGTGAGCCACTATGAAATTGCCATCTGCAAATGCTTTCAATTTGGATAGGTCTTAAATTTTGCCGTGTGGTAAAGGCTTAAAGACTAGACTGTCCTCCATTAACACCACATGCTATGACGTAATGTCAAGATGAATCATGATCTGCAGTAAAATTGATATTTTGCATAAAATACAGCTTAGCTGTTGGCACTGACTTAACCCTTTACCACACAATCCCGACTTTTAACGACCCTGAGAAAGAAGCCTTTTGAAAACATTGTGGGAAAAGGAGAAAATGCTGGTAACCAGCATTTCCTCCTTTTCCCACAATGTTTTCTACCCTTCTCAAAACAAATTTCGATTTTTCAATAACACTTATTTTGTTGTCTGCAAATGCTTTCAATTTGAACTTGTCTAAAATTTAGTCGTTTGGTAAAGAGTTAAAACTCGCAGTACTGTTACTGTTGTCCTTTGAAAATTCTACATTGTTTTACCACTATTAATCACCCCCTCCTTTTAGAGAATGTTATGCCCCTGGGAGCTTTAAAAAGAGATATTATGGTATCCGAAAAAAGATTGTACCCTATAAACTTAATCAACAGAAAAAATGGCCATTTATCAGATTGTGAATGTTTTTTCATGTCTCTAATGTATGAATAAGTTACATAATTTTACCGCCATTTAAGACTGAAGAAGTTGCTCATTCATTTAATATTATAAGTTTGAAAAATATTTTTTTGAACAAGTGCATTATTTTTAGTAAGATGAATGGCGAACAAAAAATCCCACAAAAATATTCCAGATCTTCATAAAATCTCAGTATGCACTGACATGTCTCAACTGTAAAGTGAAAGATGCTATCAATTTATTTCTAAATGTTTTGCAAATTGGTACCTCATGAAACAAACTTTTTTCTCCCAAATTTAATGACGAGAACTCCGCGATGTGAATTAACCCTTTACCAAACAACAGAACATTTTCTCTTCAAACCCCCACCCCCAGGTTTCTAGCGGCCACTTCTGCATAATTTCTAGATTTGTCCATCGAAAGTATTTGCAGGCAACAAATAACACGTATTTCACATAATAAGATTTGTCTTTAAAAAATCGTGAAAATTTTGTGTGGGGGAAAAAGGAGAAAATGCCGGTTACCACCATTTTCTCCTTTTCTCATAATGTTTTCAAAAGTCTTTTTCCTTCGGATCATATAAATTTGTGACTGTTTGGTAAAAAGTAAAGCAAAAGGAAGAGTTAATGGCTTCCTGCCTGGGTCAGAAGTTAATCATGTGGTTATGAAAAAATAATAAAGTCTGGGAAGTCTGGACATCATCAAGCCATTACCTCTATTCTCCTGTTCATAAAATGATGTCAGCAAAGGTCATTTCTGTTTGTACAAAATTAATCCAGAGTTTCAAAGCTAGAATACTTAAATATACATCCTTACAGCCAGAGAGAAAAAAATGCTGTTAAATCTGATGACTGTAGAATGGTTAAGAATTTAGACAGCTGTGTAAACACAGATAAATTACCAGTATAAATGGTGTAAGGAGATACATATTTATCACATGACCTCCCTTGTTTTCAGTGTAATATACCCATTATGAATTTTCTTATCATATACACATTTTACATCACAATTGTGTGACATCAATTTTGATGTCATTTTGTATGTATTGCATAGAAATTTATTTGTTAACTTCTTTGAACTCCTTTCCTTGGACAATGGTTTGATTATTCAAGTGGCATCAGTACAGATGCTGTTCAATGTCAATTTCGGAAGAATTATGTTGAAAACAAAGAGACAAAACAAACACTAACAGACCACTTAGTTCTCAAAAACATCCTTTCAAAACTGGCCAAACATACAGGATGACTTGCCAAAATAAGTATAACATGGACATCAAAAAGCTATTTCAGACCCTAAAATGTACCGGTAAATAAATACCGGTATGTGTATGTAAGCAAAATGGTCAAATATTCATAAACTATTTCAATATTTTTTAAAATGAGGTCAAGGGGTGCACTTTATCAACAGTGGTCTGCTCAATTTTTAGGGTACAACAATTATTATTGATGGCATTTTTGATAATGTGCATTTCATCGTTCATTTAGCACAATGCTAAGAGTCATCATGCCCTTAGAAAGATCTTACCATTTTTCACTTATCTTGTGACATCTTTTGGTAGGCATAGGTTTTGTCATTTTTTAATCATAGGACAGAATTTTACGATAAGATTTTCATAATAACACAACCATTGCAGTATTCACACACCATTTCCAGTCAATTCAAATACCTCCAGACTAGTAAATAGGGTTGCTTTTCAATGAAGTGCATAGATTTATGCAAGTTATTTGGGATTGTACATAAAAACATGATCCCTGGCTCAGCTAATTCTTTCTGAGGATTGATGATGGTCATTGCGACAGGATTCATTCCTCTCTCACTGCTACCGTTGTCTTGACGATAGTTACGTGGGAAAGCAGCCAGTGGCTTGGAAAGAATATTGTGCAGAATACTTGTAAAAAAGAAGTTCCAGGAAAGCATGGATAGGTGCACTGGCCACCATAATATAACTGAAATATTGTTGAAAATCACGCTAAACACCATACAATCAATCAATCAGCATACATACACACAATCCACGTCTTACCCAAAACTATGAGCTGACAAAGTGAGGCAAGTAATTATGAACTCAAGTCGTAAAGTTATACAGTTTAGTGAAACTTGTTTTCAGACATCATGCTTGCTTATCTAAACTGCGTAGGCAAATTTCATGCATATGCAATTTGGTAAAATGCAGACTCAGTCTGTAAATAGTATCGCTGATGGATCCAATCATTCAAACAAGAATGTACAATCCAAAGGAGTGGTATCATGGTGCCTGAGGTCCCACTCGTCACAACTCGGCCGATTCCGTACCTACATCTAAATTCGTCCGTATCAAGGAGATTTCCATTTTGAAATGAGAATCACGTGATTCTATATATAGCGCGCCACTGACAGTCGTTTAGCAACGACATAAACAACCTCGATGAAGTTATTCACATCTGTTTATCTGTCGGTAAAAATTTCAATCGAAATTAATAAACCCACGTTAAATAATGAATGTACGAACTGTTTGTCAACTGAACTGAAATATAGTTAGAAAGGTTTCGATAGAAAATTGAAACTCAAGTTTTCTTTTTTAAGAGGACCCTTACAATTTTCAGAACGGTTAACCGGCGTATTTCCGGGTATGTACCGATCTGGTGCATATCAATCCACCAGTTACAGCCGAGGGATATGATGGCTCCCATCACCCGAGGTGTGCCAAATGCCTGAGGTCCCTGAGGGTAACTATCTAGGTCAACTTAAATGTTGGTAACAAGATCACTCCCTGTTCAGGTCAGCAGGGATCCAAATTATTGAAGGACAAACATAAATAATCTCATCTAAACCAGCCTGACAACAACACTTTACTCTGAACATCTGATCTTGAAATTTATGAAATTCAAATCTGTCAATCAAAAATACCAGCACAGATAGGCCTGTCTCAGATGCCAGTGCATTTTAAGCATGCATATCTCAAGTTCCCAAAGATGGCAAATATATTGAATAATACCTATACTAAGCAAGCACCTGCTTTAAACGCCTGTTTTGAGCATCCCTTTGATGCTTACTTAGCACTTATTCACACAGTCCTGACTTTCAACAAATTTTTTTAAATCATTGTGGGAACAGGAGAAAATGCTGGTTACCAGCATTTTCTCCTTTTCCCATAATGCTTTCTACCCTTCCCAACACATATTTCATTTTTTGAGTCACCTTTGTTTTGTCATCTGCAAGTTTTTTCAATTTGGAAAAGTCGAAAATGTTGTCGTTTGATAGTGTTAATTGATTGTGATTTGATATAAAAGTCTGTCCAATTCATACCTCAGAGCTGGACTCAAAAAAAAAGAAGCTTTCTTTTGCATCTTTTAGATAAAAATTGCTTTTATCAACCGGAATTATGTGAGCTTTTATTGCTATTTCATGACATGTTAATGCAAATGTCTTTGTACCTAAAGGGTATAACCTTTCTAACATGACCACAAGAATGTATCACTTTTTAACTCTTTATCCAATGAGAAAATTTTAGACCTGTCCAAATTGAAAGCATCTGCAGACGACAACATGAAATGTGGCTCAAAGGATGAGATTACAGTACAAAACCTTGTGGAAAAAGAAGACAATGCTGGTTACAAGCAATTTCTCCTTTTACCATTATGTTTTCAAAAGGCTTCTTTCTGTGGGTCACTAAAACATGGGACTGTTTGGTGAACAGTTTACCAATGGTTCAGCAACAAGCTGTCCCTTTGTAAACAGTTTCACTGTCCACTGATATCTCAAGTAGCTACATCAGATAGAAAATAAACAACCTTATCATCACTCCCATATCATTCTGTCTGATGAAAGTATTTTCCCCTTTAACCCTTTCCCACACTATCTCAAGTTTTAACAACCTCCCTATGAAGAAGCCTATTGAAAACATTGTGGGAAAAGGAGAAAATGCTGGTTATCAGCATTTTCTCCTTTTCACACAATGTTTTCTACCCGTTCAAATACAAAGTGTATCATTTGATTCATATGTCTTTAGTAGTCTGCAAACGCTTTCAATTTGGACTAGTCTAAAATTTTGACATGTGGTAAAGGCTTAACCAGAGGACAGGACAAAATTTTCTACCCCATAGAAGACAGAAATCATCAGCTGAGCTACACTTAGTTTGTCATGAATCTGAAAATGCTTTCAATATGGCCGAGTCTAACATTTTGTCATCTGATAAACAGCCTGTATGCCAGTGCTTGGCTGCAGGTGCTGTTTCAGTATAACTTGTGTGCAAAAAAAAGGGGGGCAAAACTTGTAAAAAAATGTGTTGAGAGTTGTCTGCCCTTCTGGAATGGGTTCCCCTATAGATGGTGAACAACTAGTCCAAATCTGAAGTAAACATTTTTCAGCAATAACTGAGGAGTGAGAAAATGTCAAAGTTTTCACAGAATGACACTGGCTGCAATAAAGACAAGACTGATAACGACAAGCTATGACAACATGTACATGTTTTCTTCGAAATTAACAGAGCTAAAATGTGCCAGATACATCCTAAGAGAGCCATGATGGCCCTGCATTGTTCCTCTAACCAGAAGTTTACCCACAAAGCTCCAAATAAACCCAATGGACATTTTCATTCTAGAATAAGACCCAGATAATTTCTATTTCATGTTTACTTTTTGTCGTTAGTGTTTCAGCAAAGCAGAGTAGGTCAAAGATCATACTGCACATTTTGTGCAGTCTGATCTTGATCTGCACTGGCCACATAGGCAGCTTTAGTTGTGAAAAGCTCTTTAACCCTTTACCAAACAATCCTTGGTTTTTACGACCTTGAGATAGAAGCCTTTTGAAAACATTGTGGGAAAATGAGAAAATGCTGGTAACCAGCATTTTCTCCTTTTCCTACAATGTTTTCTACCCTAGTGGAAACAAATTTAAAATTTTGAGTTTAGTTTATTTTGTTGTCTGCAAGTGCTTTCAATTTGGACCAGTCTAAAATTTTGTCGTTTGGTAAAGAGTTAAGGGTTAACAAGTCATTTACTTGATCACTGAAAAGTCCAGAGTAATACCGTTTTGATGAGGAAGGGCCATTTCCAGTTTCATATCATATCAATCAGTTCTTTACTAAAGCCTATGCTGTCAATGCCCTAAGGATTTTTAATTATAATAGAAAAAAGGGTGATAAATTTTGGACATGATTTTAAGTCCTCAACCAATACAGATATTATGATCTTGAAGTCAAATAAAACACTTCAAACAAAGTTTCCTTCATGTTGGTACACCTTGAAGCATCTGGACAGTTTATGGTAAAAAGTCTTGACAGAATATGGCTAAAATGGTATGTTTTTTCCTTCATAATGCCTCCACAGCCAAACTTAGCTTTTCAGGTCTTTTGATCATAATTCCATCCAGCTTTGTTTCCCTTTTCTTCAAATGTTAGACAAATCAGGTTCTTTTTATCCACAGTCCCATAGATAACTTTTTTTTCCTCCATTTTGCAGCAGCCCATGTTTTGAAACAATTCATGTAAAATGAAGAATTGCTTGGTATGCACAAGAAGTGTCAAAACTAACATTTTATTGAAGGAAGTTGTAAATGAAAGAAGTTGTAAATAAACACACAAGCTTCTATATGGCTTTTTTTCCATTAATCCTTAAAACATCTTTCACAACTACAGTTGCCATTGTGGCCAGGGTAGATCAAGATAAGATTGCTCAATATGCAGTCACTTTTACTAAGCATTCTGGACAAGTGTAACCTTAAAATGGTTGGGTCGTACTTCCAAACAGAGAACAAAGAATGTGTGTTGGGTTTACTTGGTGCTCTATGGATTAAATGAAGTTATTCTGGAAATTGCAGTACAAAGAAAGATTATTACAAAAACTGAACAAATCACTTGTATCTGCTGGCATTTTATAGAAACAGGGAAGAAACATTTTTAAATTCCTCAACAATTTAATTTAGTTCAAGGAAAGAAGAAGTCTTTCATCTCACAAACTGCATAACTTCCTGTTTTACACCTAACCAAACAATCCAGTGTTTTGACGTCCTTTAACAAGAAGGTTTTTGAAAACTTCATGGGAGCAGAAGAAAATGCTAGTTACCAGCTTTTTTCCTTTTCTCACAATGTTTCTTTCCTTTTATCCTTTTAGAACAAATCCTATCATTTAAGCCACATTTAAGTTTTCAGCTGCAAACATTACTCCAAAACTGGTATTTTCTTCTGAATGGAAGAAAACATTGTGGGAAAAGCAGAAAATGCCTGTTACCAGCATTTTCTGCTTTCCCACTTTGTTTTCAAAAGTCTCTTATAAGTATCTTCAGGTCTGTTACTTGTATAATAAATGGTTAAATAATTGAACCCCAGTACCCACCATTTACTGGTTAATTACCTGTATTCCCTTTTGGGGCCACCCCGTAACTCCCCTGGGATATCCCATTTCAAAGGGGCTGTCAAATAAGTCAAGGAAAATATTCAAGATCCAGATTTTCTTTATTAAACCCTTTACCAAACAATGCTGTGTTTTAATGGCCCTGAGAAAGAGGACTTTTCAAAACATGGTGGGAAAAGGAGATAATGCTGGTAATTAACATCATCTCCTTTTCCAACAAAAATTTTAACCTAGGACTGTATTTACTGCAGATGTTTTCATTTTCGAGAAGCCTAAAATATTAGTTAGATAGTTAAACAGAATCTACTTTTTCATTAATAAATAGGCATGAATAATCTAACACACTGGGAAATAAAAGATACACAATTTTGATCAATTTTGTCATTTATCTTTAATCAGCATCTTAAAGGAGTAATGGACATATAAATTCAAAAAGGAAAAAAAGAAGAAATTAAAACTTCTTTACAATTATTTTTTCATTTTTTCAAGTGCTTTTTTAACCTGGCAAACTTAGGATATTTGCATAAAGGGGAAAGAAACATTAATTATGATAAATGAGTTAAACAGGGAGGCCACCTTCATCAGATGTTTTCTCTTTAGCCCTCTTGCCCATTTTTTTTTTCAAAAGCAAATTCCTTAGCATAACAAAAAAATCACCAACTCTCAAATTACAATATATATACTTATTACTTCCATAATATCTGTCAGTTTAAAAAAAAAATTATCGATAACGTATATAGTCCATCAATATGTCCATCAATATTCATGAAGGACAAGACCTCCTGTACACACTACAAGGACCCTGAAGAGGAAGACTTGATAACATCCAAGAAAAGTGAAAAATTTTGGTAACCAGCATTTTGCCTTTCAAACAATGTTTTCCACTCTGTCATAAACAAATCACCGAATTTTTGCAACACTTATTTTGCCATCTCCAAACGCTTTGAAAATGGACATTCCAAAGTATTGCTGTATGGTAAAGTGTTAACCCTTTACCAAACAACAAAATTTTACACTTGTCCAACTTGAAATTATTTGCAGGGGAGAAATTAAGTGCAACACAAAAATTGAAAATTTGTGTTTTGAATGGTAAAAAAACATTGTGGGACATGGAGAAAATGCTGGTTACCAGCATTTTCTGCATATCCACAATGTTTTCAAAAGGCTTCTTCGTCAGGGTCGTTAAAACTTGGGATTGTGTGGTAAAGGGTTTAAAGAGAAGATGAAGCCCAAAATAATTTCTTTCTACTGCCCTCCCCTTATCAGCCTGATATCACAGATAAAAGCCCTGTACCTGTCATATCAATTAGTTATTGGAACACCCATCTTCATTGTGAACTTCTGGTCCATTTGTCTCCAACTCTAAAAATCTGGCTTTGTCCTCTCTTGTGACCTGTAAGGCCTCTTTCGCAGTTGTAGTTTCTTTTAGATCAAGATCAGACTGCATAAAATGTGAAGTCTTGATCTTGGAGCTACACTGCTTAGAGGTATTCTGGTAAAAGCAATCTTCACTCTTTACTAAATGACAAAATTTTAGACTTGTCCAAATTGAAAGCATATGCAGACGACCAAATAAATGCGACTCAAAAATTTGTTTCTGGCAGGTAGAAAATGCTGGCTACAAGCAATTTCTTCTGTTCCAAATATATTTTCAAGAGATGTAAAACTCAGTATTGTTTGGTAAAAAGTTAAAATTGCACCATTCAAGTCTTTCCATACCAGAGACTTAGCTCTCTAATGCCAGCAGTGTTGGGATTTATTTACTGCATGTCTTGGCCACCATAAATTGTGGTTTTGGTACTGTGAATGAAGATCAGACCACAAACAATGTTTGGTCTGATCTTTGATTCACATGGACATTCAATGATCAAGATATTCTAGAGGCATGGGATTCCACAATCAGGACTTGTTTAACCCTTTACCACGGAGTTTCGAGTTTAAACGACCCAAAGAAAAGAGGCTTTTGAAAATATTGTGTCAAAAGGAGAAAATGCTGATGATCAGCATTTTCTCCTGCTCACACAATGTTTTCTACTTTGCCAAATACAAATTTCAAGATATGAGCCATGTTTAGTTTCTCCTTTTCAGATGCTTTCTATATGGATGAGTCTTTAATTTTGTCCTGTGGTAAAGAGATAAACAGTGGTACCAAGAAGAATTTCATCTTTACTTAGGACTCTTCAGTTAATCCTTCACCACACATTCCTGAGTCTCAATTACCCTGAGAACCAAGACTTTTGAAAAGACTGTGGGAATAGTAGAAAATGCTGGTAACCAGCATTTTCTCCTTTTCACGCAATATTTTCTATCCCAACAAAATCAAATTCCATCCATGGAGCCAAATTTGATGTTTTCTGCAAATGCTTTCAATATGAGCCAGTCAAATTTTATGTTAACTGGTAAACCGTTAAAAAGCATGCAAAAGCCATCTATCTTACTGCCAATCAGAATGACCTAGTTCTCACACTTTATTTTGGAACCTGCTTGTTTATTATTTTTTTTTTTAACAGATTGCCTTTCATCATACAGTTTGCAGACAAAAAAGTTTATCCCTTTACCACACGTCAAAAATGTATACCTGTCCAAATTGAAAGCATTTGCAGATGACAATTTCAATGTGGCTCAAATAATATGATTTTTGTTTGACAGGGTAGAAAACGTTATGGGAAAAGGAGAAAACACTGGTAATCAGCATTTTCTCTTTTTCCCACATTGTTTTCAAGAGGCTTCTTTCTCCGAGTCTTTAAAAATTGGCATTGTGTGGTAAAGGGTTAAAGGATGTCTCTTAATCCTTTATGACAAAGATTTATGTTTTAACAACTCTAAGGAAGAACACATTGGGAAAAGAAGAAAATGCTGGTAACCAGCATTCCTTCCTTTTTCCCATACTGTTTTCTAACATTTTCAAGACAAATCCTATCATTCCAGCCATATCTGATATGTTGTCTGCAAATGCTTTCAATTTAGACCAGTCTAAAATTGTTGTTTGGTAAATAGTTAAATGAATTTCATTGACATTGTAGATCAAGATGAGACCTCACAAAATTTCCAATCTGATCATACATCCACACTATCAAAGTTTGCAAGGTGTTCTAAACAAAAATGCCTTGAAATTATAAACAGTGTGCTACTTTTTTCCCCAATTAGAAAGCCGTTTTTCATCCTGGATTTTGGGTTGGAGTGTTCTTGACAAAACACTTCTGAGCCTTTACCTAGTGCTAATGTTAGCTATCAACCCAGGACCCGCATGAATAGGTCAGTCAGTCAGTCAGTCAGTCAGTCTTTCAATCCGTCAGTTAATTGATAGATCAATCAATCAATTTTTTGCATTCAACTTGCACTACAAGGTACTTCAATCAATCTTTTGGCATTCAATTTGAAATAAAAGGCACAGGTAAACACTTACCTAGTTTGAGTGAAAAAATATCTTCCATACAACAACATCCATTTATACACACTACTATAGGAATAAAAACATTCAGCCACTCCACAAGCTGTTCATTTCTATCAATAATTTCATTTTACTGAATATTTATTTAAACCACAGATAGCAAGCAGTACCCTGTAATCTTTATCTTTAATCGCACTACAGTAATAAACTGTACATTGGCCTTTCTTGATAATATAAATCTGTGAAGCACCTTTCACACTCTTGGTTGCTTTTGCAGCCAGTAAAGATCAAAGATTAGACTGCACAAAACATGCAGTCTTATCTTTGATCTTCACTGGCTGCTTTGTGAAGATATTCTGAACATAAGCAAGCTTGAAACTGCACTCATTTAGTAGTCTTATTTACAAGCTGAAAATGTTTCTTAGGTTTACCCAAAATATTGTGAAATTCTGACTGCTCTTTGGTAGGAATATAGTAGCATTAAACTAAGCTGCCTGATTTGTGCATTCTAAATCTAATCTAGCCTGTAAACATTTTATAACCCTGTACCAAAACAGTCCCATGTTTCAAGGTCCCCGAGACAGAAAGCATTTTAAAAACACTGTGGGAAAAGGAGCAAATGCTGGTAAGTAGCAGTTTACCACCATGCTTTCATTAAAAAGACAAATACCATCATTTAAGCCACTTCTCTTTTGTCGTCTGCAAATTCTTTCAATATGGACAAGTCTAGAATTCTTTCGTGTGGTAAAAAGTTAAACCAACAGGTAGCACTGTAAATGTTCATCCTGATCTGGTCACAATGGTTTAATCTTCATGCAGACTTACGAGTCGTTGGCCCCTCTGTCACATTGTTTGGTTGACTGATTGATTGAATAGTGTTTACACCGCTTTAAACCTAATTTCAGTCATATCACAGCGTCACACAAACATGATTTTTGCTCTACAAATAAATCTGCTAGTTTTGTTGGTAACTTACACGGCTTAAAACCCAGGGGCTGTTGTATTGCAACGATTCCCAGCTCGTCCTAAACCTCTCCGAAGATTATTAATCGTCATTGTGACCAGACAGATGACTCATTCTTCTCGCAGTGCCAACCAAACATCGTTTCAACAATGTTTGTGCTGAAAACCAGAGAAGATAACTGGAATGAAATAACCCTTTCCCAAATAATCCCTGGTTTTTACGGGTCAGGAATAGAAGCCTTTTGAAAACATTGTGGGAAAAGGATAAAATGCTGGTAACCAGCATTTTCTCCTTTTCCCACAATGTTTTCTACCCTATCATATAGAAAAATCATCTTTTAAGCAACTGTTAATTTGTCATCTGCAAAATGCTTTCAAATTGGTCTGGTCCAAAATTTGCCATTTGGGAAAGGGTTAAACCCCCCCCCCCCCCCGACATTTTTTTTCCCCTGCTTTCTGCTTTGACTGTATTGCTTGTCTAATATTCAAAAATCTGCAACGGAAATAATTTAACTTGCTAATGTTAGCTATCAAACAGGATTATAATTTTGATCTTTTTTTATTCAAAAAACAAGTTTATCAACCACCAAAACACCTCTACATTTTTCACAGTTTCCAGTTTGATGTTCAAGCATTAGAGAGCAAAGTTAAGCCTTTGCCGAATAATGCCGAGATCAATGACCCTGAAGAAGATATATTTTGAAACAATGTGGCAAAAGGAGAAAATGCTAGTATCCAGCATTTTCTCCTTTTCCCACATTGTTTTCTAACGTTTCTACCCTTTCAAACACAAATCCATCATATGAACCACATTTCATTATTTTTCTTAACCTTTTACCAAACAATCCCTTGTTTTAACGACCCTGAAGGAGAAAGCTTTTGAAAACATCATGGAAAAAGGAGAAAATGCTGGTAACCAGCATTTTCTCCTTTTCCCATAATGTTTTCTACCCTATCAAGTACAGAAATCATCATTTGAGCTACACTTAATTTGTCGTCTGTAAATGCTTTGAATTTGGTGTAGTCCAACAATGTGTTGTTTGGTAAAGAGTTAATATGCTTTCACATTGGACTGGTCTAAAATTTTGTTGCTAGGTAAAGACTGAAAAACCCAAGAACCATTCAAACAAGGGTTTTTATAGCATCTTCAAGTCCTTGTGATAAATTTAATGATATTGCAGGATGCCCTGCTGGTTAGCCCAGTTATTACTTATGAAGTGGATCTCCAGATTTTTGACCCTTTACCAAACAATCCTCGAGCTTTAACCATTGCGAGGAATAAAACTTTTGAAAACACTGGGGAAAAAGGTTAAAAAGCTGGTGACCAGCATTTTCTCCTTTTGCTGCAGTGTTTTTTACCCTTTCACAGACAAATGCTATCATTTAAGTCACATTTAGAATGTAGTTTACAAATGCCTTCAAATTGGACAAAACCTAAGTACTATCATCGGGAGAGTCATCGGGAGAAAGAGTTGATCCATATCCTGTCTCTAACATTTTGCATTTTCTAACTTTTTTATGCAGAAAAAGATCGAGATCAGATTGTGTGTCCATGCAGTTTGATCTTTGAATGCTCACTGCAACATCCAATTAATTATCAAAGAAGATGCCTTTCCACACCAATTCAAAATCAAAATAGGAAGTGGAAACAATGACTGGTTCCCTCCATTATTTTGACTAAAACAGGGGTAAAGATAATTGATAGCTAAACGGGGAAACATCCGGTACAAGACAGGCACACAAACTTCCTCTACAAGTGAAGAGTTTAATCCAAAATAGGTGATAACACCCTTAACTGTATGATGCTCAATGCGTTGTCTGCGCATGTCATAGTCTTCGAAGATTCGACCTGTCTGCTATGATACATCACCCGTCCCCATATACTTGGGAAAAGTAGGGCTTATACCGAAGCTATTGCCCAAGCCTGTAGGGGCTGTTTTAATAAATGGCCGGTGCATAGGTTACATGCTAGCTGATCATAGCTGAACGAATTGCACCAGGTAGCATTTTATTGAGTAAACGTTAATTTCATTTTGAAATTCAAAGTAACGGTTGTTGTTTTGAAAAGTAGTCAGGTTATGTACCCAGGATGCCCAAGTTAGATAGATGTGTATTCCCATGTAGAATGCCATCTAGCAGGAGATAATGATGATCATTGTACTCCTCAACCAAACAATCCCTTGTTTCAAGACCCCAGACCCGTGAGAAAAGGAGAAAATGCTGGTAACCAGCATTTCTCCTTTTCTTACATTATTTTCAAACCTTTCAAAGACAAATCCAATCACTTGAATAACTTTCAATTTGTGATCTTCAAATGCTTTGAGTTTGGACCAGTCATTTTTCATCTAGTAAAACACTAAATTATTACAATCCGCTGGCTTTACACCTAAAGTGCTAAATAAACCTTACAGACATAATAAGTCTAGAAAAAACAACAAATAATTGTAATTTCAAGGTTGCTCTTGTCCAGAATGTCTCAGCAATGCAGACAACGTAGGTTAAAGGACACTGGCTGCAAAGGCAGCTAAGGTTGTGAAAGGCACAGATCAAAGGACACTGGTCACAGAGGTAGCTGAAGTTGTGAAAGGCACTTTTGGGATAATATCTCTATGGCTTAACCCTTTACCATATGACAAAATTTTAGCCTTTTCCAAATTGAGAGTATTTGCAGACAACAATTTCAAAATGGCTCAAATGTGGCAATTTTTCTTTGATACGGTAGAAAACATTGTGGGAAAAAGGAGAAAATGTTGGTTACCAGCATCTTCTCCTTTTCCCACAATGTTTCAAAACGCTTCTCCCTCAGAGTTGTTAAAAGTCGTATATGTGTGGTGAAGGGTTAATGACAGATAAACATTTTACACCCAATTGCCATGCAAATTTATACATTCGAATATTCTGTTGTAATAACTTTCCTGTTGCTTGTATTAGCTTCAAGCAATCTGAGAAAATCTGATACTGCACAAGACCATAAGTCAATCAAGATGCCAAAATTTTCTTAGGCAGCAAGAGGCATTACAAACAACAGGAAAAGTTACTACAATATAATATTCCTTTTATTATATACATAAAACTTTCTATAACAGAATTTCTCAATTATTGACTATTTTATTAAAAAACAATACAAAAAAAAAACAAATACTGTTCAAAAACTATTATAAAGATAACTTATAACAGTATTTGACACTGTTTAGATATTTAGATTTCTTTTATGTCCCATGTGATTTTATCCAAGTGCAATGCATGTATGAAAGGTGGAAAATATGCAATTTAAAATACAACTTTTTATGCCCCAGCAGCAAATTGTGATCAAGGTGTCATTGAGACTGAATTTGAATGTGGTCCAACACTTTTCCAGGATTAATAATAGTCACTGGATTCATTCCTCTTTCACTGCTGAAAGTCTATCAAGGATGTTTATGACGGAAAAAATTTTTTGTTGAGCTTGGAATCAAACTAGCTACCCTTGAGTTGCAAGCACTGTATGTTCCCACAGGGGCCATTGAGCTGGGCTCACTTTCAGTTCACCACCCTTGGGAAAAAGACTCTTGAAAACATTGTGGGAAAAGGAGAAATGCTGATAACAGAGAAAATGCAGATACCATGATCTGAGACGGTTGTAGTTCTATTCATGCACTAGTCATTTGTAACCACGCCCCTCCCTCCCAGCCCCAGGGGAGGGTCAGGGATAGCAGGGGAAAAAGAGCTGGGATTTTACCTTCAGCTTTTCCCTGTAGTGGCGGGTCAATGTGGCAGTTTCGTTTTCACGCCTAATTAGGGGGAAATCATAGCAGTGGCATTACCAGGAGAAGCCCCGTACTAAGTACCGTACTCTATCGGTGCAAAGTCTGGATTTTGGCGGAGATTTTCCCGGACTCTGATGAGATCTTGCGAGAGGAAAACAAAAACGAAAATGGAAGCCTGAGATTGTTCAGTGAGTAGGGTTGATCAAACCTACTGTAAGTTTTAAGAGAAATGAAGCATAAACAGTCACTTCCAATCCACCTCAACAAAAAATTTTGCAGTGCTTTTCGGGATGTCACCAACTCATAGGTTCCCGCAGGGCCGGGACAAATGACGGAGCTTTTACCATCAGTTTGTCCCCACAGTGCAGGGGTTTTGCAGGGCTTTGCTGGAAGAAGTCAAAGTCCCAGCTATTCCCCGGGGCGGGGGAGGGGGGGGGCATGATTACAAGTGACTAGTGCATTAAATAACTGTTTGGTGAAGACTCTTTACCAAACGACAAAATTTTAGACTTGTCCAAATTGAAAGCGTTTGCAGACGACAAAATAAACATGACTCAAAAATTGACACTTGACTTTAGAAGAGTAGAAAACATTGTGGGAAAAGGAGAAAATGCTGGTTACCAGCATTTTCTCCTTTTCCCACAATGTTTTCAGAAGGCTTCTTTCTCTGGGTCGTAAAAACCAGGGATTGTTTGGTTAAGGGTTAAATCACTGATGTTGCAAGCTACTCGTAATACAATGCTTCCAAGTACTGACTGCAAGATGCAACTGTTGCTTAACATTACCAAATCTGAAGATTGCTTCCAATTATTCCTTGTTAAAAGCAGGGTTTTTTTTTCACATGGTTTTGAATTGTTTAACTTACAATTTATGCAGGCAAAAAAGGGACTCAGAAGGAACTCAAAGCATCTCAACTTTGTTAGTGACACACAGTCTCATGGGCTCAATACTTGGGGGCCTGAGTCACTCTACGTACACTGACTTTGCTTATTTTCTAGCACACATGATGAATTCATGATGCAAAAAGGAAAAGGACACACCCTAAATAATTGGGGGAGGGGGTTGCTGCGACTGGGCTTGAACCCAGTAATTGAGCAAATAGTACAAAATTCTCAAAACTAATTGTTCAGAATCAAGTCAACTTTGATAGGACTCACTGTATCATACAATCCCTGCAAGTTTTAAAGAAATGGAACCAATAAAGTAAAATTTGTTAAGTAAATAAGAGCAAGTTATCATATGGCTGCTTTCCTAAAATGATAGCTAGATTTTTTTAAATTTTCAATAGGCTTCAATTACCCGATGATATAAAGAAACTGTGCAAGTTTCATGTTTCACAAAAATCCAACTACAACTTTAATGCAGACTTAATCGGGTCAATAAGAAATGTAAATTATAAACTTTAAATGGCTACTTTTCCTGTACTAATTTGTAGACTTTTTTTTCAAAATCAAAAAGTTACAAGCTTTCGATAATATAAAGAAACACTGTTTAAGTTTCATGAAAATCAGACCACAAGTGCAGAATATATCACGTTAACAAGAAATTTAAATTTTCAATTTTAAATGGCTAGTTTACCATAACTAATTTCAATTTTTTTTTTTTTAAATTAATTGGGTCAAAGCTACTGATAATGTAAAGAAACAGTGCTTGTTTTACGATAATCCTAACAAAAAGCAGACTTTACTGTGTAAACAAGGAAAAGATTAACGGACAAATCGATGAACAGATTGAGGAAGGAAACCAGTCCATGATATCAGCTGCGCTGGCCTTCCTAGAAGAGCTAAGAATCTAAAATGCTCATTATATCCAACATTTTCTCCTTTTTCAATAATGTTCTCTATCCTATCACAAATAAATCCCAATATTTCAGCCACATTTTATTTTTTTTGCATACAAATGCTTTTAAGCTTTTACCACACACTCCTGAATTTTTACTATGTTGAGAAAAATAACCTATTGAAAACATTCTGGGAAAAGAAGAATTAACATTTTCTTCTTTTCCCACACTGATTTCTCTATTTCTTAAAGTAAATTCAATCTTACTAGTGGCATTTAACCTTTTCCCAAGCAATAGATGTTAGATCCTTCCAAATTGAGAGCATTAGCATGCAATAAATTTGGAAGTGGTACAATGAACTTAACAAGGTAGATAACATTATGGGAACAGGAGAAAATGCTTGTTACCAACATGTTCTTCTTTTCCTACAATATTTTCATCCGGTCTCTCCTTTAGGGTCATGAAAGCACATGATAGTTTAATGGTTAACCCGTTGCTACATAACAAAATTTCAGACTTGTTCAACTTGAAGCATTTGCAGACAACAAAATAACTGAGGTTCAAAAGATGAGCTTTGCCTTTGAAAGAGTAGAGAAAATTGTGGGAAAAGCAGAAAATGCTGGTTACCAACATTTTCACCTTTTCTAACAATGTTTGCAAATGTTCTTTACCTCAAGGCCATTAAAATTCAGAATTGTATGGTAAAGTGTTATTATGTGGTCTGCCAATGCCTTCCAGAAAAGACCATAGGCACTCAGTTTCCATAACTTAAAGTTTCACAACTTACATTCATTTCTGCAATATTTTATAAATACTAGAACGTTTTGCAGCTGCCATGTTTTAAAGCAACAAAACTTCATTCACTGGTTTCAAATTACACTGGTTCCGGAATCGCTGCATAGCGAACATCAACAATACAGGTGTCACAGTTATGTAAGACTTTTAAATAAACTCACTTTATTTTAGCTGTTTGTTATTCATACCAAATTATAAAGTATTAACTTTACAATATCTATCAAGTGAATGGTGCGTTAAAATTGCTGTGTTACCCTTTTTTGCAATGTTCGCTAAGGTACGATTTGGGAACCAGTGCAATTTGAAACCAGTGAACATACTTCCATTGCTTAAAAACATGGCAGCTGAAAAATTTTCCAATATTTATAATATACAGAAATAAATATAAGTTGTGAAACTTAAAGTCAGGGAAACCAAGTACCTATGGAAAAGACTAGGTTTTTATCATCTTGTAAGGAGTTAATCTGAGTAAAGTATACTTTGGGATTGAGGTCCAACTCAGTAAAGAGTAGTCTCAGCCTCTTCATAAGATTTAGGTTAGCACAACCCAAGCCCAAGGGCTCAGGTCTCAATAAATGATGATCACTTGAATGTTTCACAAGCAACCATGTATAATTAAAAGCATTTTGACTTGTAAAACAGCTCTTGCAGACTTAGGGTCAACTGCACATAATTGACTGATTTGTAGTTTTATAAAGTCCCTCTAAGCACTTTTGGTATGGACCCAAGGATGCAACCCATCATCCTGTTAAAATGTAATTTAGATTTATCGAAAAGGGTTGATATTTTTTTTTAAATTTCATGGGAGTTACATGTATTTTCCCTAAAATCATGTTCCAAACTCTAAATTTTGGTTCAAAAGATTATGTGCATTGATGGCAATTCTGCCAAAAAATGGCACACATAGGAATACTGATTTGTGTTTTTTTCGATTGTTGAAGAGTCTGGGACTTTATCAACTTGACAAGAGTTAAACTGGGTAAGTCCACCATATTTAACTTGGTGTAGAGGTCTCACACCATTATTGGAAAACTCCACTGAGAAGGTACGTTAGCACAACCCAAGCCCAAGGGCCCAGGTCTCAATAAATGTTGATCACTTGAATGTTTCACAAGCAACCACGTATAATTGAAAGCATTTTGACCTGTAAAACAGGTCTTGCAGACTTAGGGTCGACTGCATATATGGTCTTATGTGGTTATGAAATTACATTATCAGACGATGCTAAAGCTACTCTGATGATGAAAAAGTTCCAAATATAAGCACACTAAACTTGTTTCTCACTGTGATTCATTTTTGTATCTTTTAAATCTTAAAAAGGCAAATACATGTATCACTTAAAATTTTATTCTGCCTCTAACTGTATCATGCAACAAAGCATTAGAGGTCATAAAGGGAAGTAATGCAACCTCAATGTCAAAAATAGACATTCAGTCTTATCAACAGTACTGAATATTAACCCTTTCTCTTCAAAAAAACACTGTACATCAGTATCAGACTGTACACAATGTATGTTTTGGTCTCGCATCTAAATCCTCCACCATTAAACCCCTAGTGTGTAGATCAAGATCAAATAGCATAGAAGATGCAGTCTGATCTTGTATCAATACTAGGTTTTTCATCCACTTTAAATTTGATACATATCTATTTTGAAGTTTACTCCTTTACAAAAAAATCAAATTTTTACAGTGAAGGCTTTTGAAAACATTTAGTAACAAGAGTGCCGTCATCACAATATATGCCGCCACATGGCTGCTATTTCAAGCAGCTAGCTATAGAGACTAAAGTGTTGGAATTTCTAGCAACTGCCTGGGTAGCTCAATGGATATATTGTGTTACTTGTGATCTAAAAGGTTTATGCACGGACTGATGGATGGACACACAGATGCATGACGGACTCATTGGTCATTGGTTTTGATTAACCAATAAAAATATGAAGTTTCATGAAATTATGTCCATTAGTTGGAGATACATCGATGAAAAATTAAATTTGACATGATCCCCCTTTTTCCATGACACAGCAATAAATTCCAAAACCCTGACAATATGCGCTAGGTCACATGATCTGTGAAAATCTCATCCAAATCTGTTGAGATTTGTCCAGTAATTAAAGAGATATTGGTGAAAAATGAAAAATAACATGAAACCCCCTTTTTCCATGATGCAGCTATTAATTGCAAAACCTTGATAGTATGCTCTAGGTCACATGATGAGAAACATTCTGTGAAAATTTTACCCAAATCCTTCAAGAAATGTGGAAGGAGTTACGTTGACAAGAAATGGAATGAAATATAACATGAAGCCTCCTTTTTCCATTATGCAGCTATAAATCGCAAAACCTTGACAATATGCGCTAGGTCACATGATGAGAAACATTCTGTGAAAATTTTATCCAAATCCATCGAGAAATGTGGGAAGAGTTGCATTCAGAATGGACGTATGTACGTACAGACGACGGGACGGACGAAGGGACAGACGTACGGACGGACAGACGGAGAAGATGACGCCAATATATGTTGCCTCCGGCAGCGTAGAACAAGGAGACAATGCTGGTAATCTGCATTTTCTTATAATATTTTCTACCTTTTCGCAGGCATAACCCATACTTTGCGCCAAATTTTATTTGTCATCTGTGAGCGCTTTTAATTCAGACAAGTCTAAAATTTAACTTTGTCATCTGGTAAGGGATTAAGTACGTTCAGGAAATGGGCTCTTAAAAGAAAATTGTAGAGCAGGAAGACAGTCTGAAGGACAGATACATCCCCCGCTGCAGAATAACAGTCAGAGTGGTAGAACCTTTGGTTGTAGAAGCCAATGGGTGGCCAAGTGATTAATGCTCCCAATTTTGGATCACAGAGTCCAAGGTTTGATTCCGGCTGGCCCTAACCAGCACTTTATTTCACTGACCATTTTATAACTTTTATAATCACCCTTCCATTGTTGTATCATGACTGAAATACTGTTGACAGACACAAAAAACCAAGCCATCCATCCATATCTTTGGTTGCATTGATTAATTCAAAGAAATCTGGTAGGCCGATACAATTTACTGATGCAATATCTTCAAACAGGAAATCTGCAAACATGAACGCTTCAAACAAGAAAGTTGAGCTTCATTTGACCATAGTTAAATGAAAATCCTTCCAGGCATAATTGAGATATGGAGCAGGCATGAAGTTCAAGGCTCAATCACATGACTTTCAACTATGACCTTGACCTTGAGTCTGCATGGTTGAGTTATGGGTTCTGCTCACTATCTCACTGAGGTAAACATTTTACCGAAGTTTGATGATAGTATGTCCAGGGACAAAGGAGATACAGAGGGGACAGGAAATTAAGGACTAAATCCCATGACTCTGACTGTGACCTTGACCTTGACCTTGAGTCTGCATGATTGAGTCCTAGGTTCTGTTCAATGTCTTATTGCAATGAGCATTTGACCAAAGTTTGATGAAAATCTTTAACAGGGTTCAGGAGATATGGAGTGGACAGGAAAGTGTTCCAGATGGAGAGATTGAGGAATAGATGGACAAACAGATGGTCAGAATGAAGGCCATTCCTAACACCCCCCCCCCCCCCCCGTGCTTGCAGCAGGGAAATAAAAAGAACAAACTAGCATTATCTCCTTTTCCTAACATGTTTTCTTTCCTATCAAAGCTAAATCCTATCACTTGAGCTACACTGAGTCCATCATCTGCAAATACTTAACCCTCAGATCACAAAATAAACCAAGCAGATATATTATGTCTAGAAGTAAGATCCAAATGCATGTAATTGCAAGGTGAAGGTTGGTGCAAAGGAAAAGTTCCAATGAGACTACAACTTCTGACCTGATGATTCTGTTAGTTTCAATTTCTATTGCAAGCCTTTCACAATTTATAATTTACTGGTTCTATCTAAATGATTGAAATTCATTACTTTTGTTATTGGTGTCTAAGCATGGCTTCTTCTGCGGACCGGACTAATCACTTCCTATATCAATTCACGTAGTTGGTAAATTGTCTTCTCTATCAATCTGTATTTCTGCACAATCTTCTCTGGTGGCAAGTCTAAACATCATATTTGGCCTTTTCCTAAACTTTCTCTTTTTTTGTCAATGTGGTGAAAGGAGTGCCTCCATATTTTTGTATGCAAAGGTGCGCAATAATTTGCATTTGATCCTAGCTATGCAAATTTTAGTACAGCACAGAACTTGGACTTACACCAAAAACTTACAAAATTCTAGACTTACATTTGAATTACTACTTTAAGTAGAATGGTCCCCTTTTGAAAAAGTTGCAAGAAAAGGAGAGAATGTTGATAACAAGCATTTTCTCCTTTTTCCACCATAATTTCTCTTTTTCTAAAAGTAAACAGCATCATTTTAGTGGTCTTTAATATGTTGTCTGCCAGTCTCTACTGGAAGAGTCTTGGGTTTTATCAACTTGACAAGACTTAAACTGGGTGAGTCCACCATATTTAACTTGATACAGAGGTCTAACACCTTATATGTAAAAGAATTACTCTATAAAGTAGATTAGCACAACCCAAGCCCGAGGGCACAGGTCTCAATAAATGTTGATCACTTGAATGTTTCACAAGCAACCACGTATAATTGAAAGCATTTTGACCTGTAAAACAGGTCTTGCAGACTTAGGTCGACTGCACAAACAGTCTTATGTGGTTATGAAATTACATTATCAGACAATGCTAAAGCTACTCTGAGGATGAAAATGTTCCAATTAAAAGTACACTAAATTTGTTTCTTACTGTGATTCATTTTCATATCTTTTGAATTCTAAAAAGGCAAATATTACTTTATATTTTACACTGCCTTTACTGTACCATGCAACAAAGCGTTAAGGGTCATAAAGGGAAGTAATGCAACCCCCATGCCAAAAACAGACATTTAGTCTTGTCAACAGTACTGAATATAACCCTTTCTTTTCAAAACTACACTGTACATCAGTATCAGACTGTACTCAATGTATGTTCTTGTCTTAAATCTAAATCCCCCACCATTAAACCCCTAGTCTGCCAAGCGTGTGTTGCCACAGTGTGTAGATCAAGATCAAATGGCACAGAACGTGCAGTCTGATCTTGGATCTACACAGGTTTTCATCCACTTTAAGTTTGATACAGATCTATTCTGCTATATCCTTTACCAAAAAAAATCCCATTTTCCTATTTACACCACAGTTAAATAAATAACCTTTTAGGCTTGACATTGAGTCCAAGGTTTGAATAATAGCCTTGACCTCTAGTAAGCATAACTGAGACATGAGTTCTCTACATATTCTCACCTAGGTAATGTAAATCCTTATGGGGTATAGATGTTGCGCAAAAATGAAGTCAAAGATTCAAACTATTGATCTTCAACTGTGACCTTGACCCTGAGTTGGCTTGGTTGAAACAAATGTTTTACATTACAGTCTAACCCAGGTGAACATTTGGCTATAGTTAAATGAAAATACTTCCAGGCATCAAGGACATATGGAGCAGACAGGAAATAAAAGGTTCAAACTTGTGACCAGAATTTGTGACCCAGATCTTAAGTGGGCATAGTTGAATTATGAGTTCTGCACATCATCTTACTATGGGGAACATTTGACCATAGTTAAATGAAAATCCTTCCAGGCATAATTGAGATATGGAGCAGGCATGAAGTTCAAGGCTCAATCACATGACTTTCAACTATGACCTTGACCTTGAGTCTGCATGGTTGAGTTATGGGTTCTGCTCACTATCTCACTGAGGTAAACATTTTACCGAAGTTTGATGATAGTATGTCCAGGGACAAAGGAGATACGGAGAGGACAGGAAATTAAGGACTAAATCCCATGACTCTAACTGTGACCTTGACCTTGACCTTGAGTCTGCATGATTGAGTCCTAGGTTCTGTTCAATGTCTTATTGCAATGAACATTTGACCAAAGTTGGATGAAAATCTTTAACAGGGTTCAGGAGATATGGAGTGGACAGGAAAGTGTTCCAGATGGAGAGATTGAGGAATAGATGGACAAACAGATGGTCAGAATGAAGGCCATTCCTAACCCCCCCTCCCCGTGCTTGCAGCAGGGAAATAAAAAGAACAAACCAGCATTTTCTCCTTTTCCTAACATGTTTTCTTTCCTATCAAAACCAAATCCTATCACTTGAGCTATACTGAGTCCATCATCTGCAAATACTTAACCCTCGGATCACAAAATAAACCCAGCAGATATTTTATGTCTAGAAGTAAGATCCAAATGCATATAATTGCAGTTGCAATTTAGTACTTGTCTAGAAAGTGTAAGCTAAGCTAACAGTATAGATTATACTCCATGTTTTGTATATTCTGATCTTGATATGCACTGGCTGTAAAGCCAACTATTGTAGGGGAATGTACTTTAAGGGCTATAAAATGTTCTTGTATCAAATGTGTTAAAAGGAGAATAATTATTGGCTATCCAACACTCAAAAATTGTTGGACTTTGTTTATAAATAACAAGGTGAAGGTTGGTGCAAAGGAAAAGTTCCAATGAGACTACAACTTCTGACCTGATGATTCTGATAGTTTCAATTTCTATTGCAAGCCTTTCACAATTTATAATTTACTGGTTCTATCTAAATGATTGAAATTCATTACTTTTGTAATTGGTGTCTAAGCATGGCTTCTTCTGCGGACCGGACTAATCACTTCCTATATCAATTCACATAGTTGGTAAATTGTCTTCTCTCTCAATCTGTATTTCTGCACAATCTTCTCTGGTGGCAAGTCTAAACATCATATTTGGCCTTTTCCTAAACTTTCTCTTTTTTTGTCAATGTGGTGAAAGGAGTGCCTCCATATTTATGTTCTCTTTAACAACTGAAATTTTTGTATGTAAAGTTGCGCAAAAATTTGTGTTTGATATTAGCTATGCAAATTTTAGTAAAGCACAGAACTTGGACTTACACAAAAAATTACGAAATTCTAGACTTACATTTGCATTACTACTTTAAAGGTGGCCCTTCAGATTTTGGGACGAAAATTTTACAAAAATACAAAGAAATCATCCTTATACTCCCAAAGCCTTTTAATTTTCATTCATAAAACCCCAGTAGTCGAAAACCATCCGACAAGAGAAATTAGAGATTTACTACGGCCCAGGTCGACACCGACGGAAAACACATTCTATTTTTACATGAGCAACTCGCTCATTTACATACCGGAAATACACAGACAAAGCTTCAAACATAGCGTCCGAAGAAGACATTGTGGAAAATAATTACATGTTTGTTATATTATGGAATTTAAGCGTCATTAGTCACGTGCCAGTCACTTGACATTCCCACAATGCTTTTTTGATTTCTGGCGCGAAATCTAAAAATCCTTAACAGGCTACGTAGCCTTTAAAGGGAACACCATCAAAAAAAAATTTTTTTTTTGTAATTTTATGATTCTTAATTATTGATGATTGTTTTTTCATATAAATTTCAGTGATATATATATTTTTTAATTTGGTGAGATGTGAAAAATCTAAATACCCACCTTTAAGTAGAATGTTCCCCTTTTGAAAAAGTTGCAAGAAAAGGAGAAAATGTTGGTAACAAGCATTTTCTCCTTTTTCCACCATAATTTCTCTTTTTCTAAAAGTAAACAGCATCATTATAGTGGTCTTTAATATGTTGTCTGCCAGTCTCTACTGGAAGAGTCTTGGGTTTTATCAACTTGACAAGACTTAAACTGGGTCAGTCCACCATATTTAACTTGATACAGAGGTCTAACACCTTTTATATAAAAGAATTACTCTGTAAAGTAGATTAGCACAACCCAAGCCCAAGGGCACAGGTCTCAATAAATGTTGATCACTTGAATGTTTCACAAGCAACCACGTATTATTGAAAGCATTTTGACCTGTAAAACAGGTCTTGCAGACTTAGGGTCGACTGCACAAAAAGTCTTATGTGGTTATGAAATTACATTATCAGACAATGCTAAAGCTACTCTGAGGATGAAAATGTTCCAATTAAAAGTGCACTAAATTTGTTTCTTACTGTGATTCATTTTCATATCTTTTGAATTCTAAAAAGGCAAATATTACTTTATATTTTACACTGCCTTTACTGTACCATGCAACAAAGCGTTAAGGGTCATAAAGGGAAGTAATGCAACCCCCACGCCAAAAATAGACATTTAGTCTTGTCAACAGTACTGAATATAAGCCTTTCTTTTCAAAACTACACTGTACATCACTATCAACAACACTGTACATCAGTATCAGACTGTACTCAATGTATGTTCTTGTCTTAAATCTAAATCCTCCACCATTAAACCCCTAGTCTGCCAAGCGTGTGTTGCCACAGTGTGTAGATCAAGATCAAATGGCACAGAATGTGCAGTCTGATCTTGGATCTACACAGGTTTTCATCCACTTTAAATTTGATACAGATCTATTCTGCTATATCCTTTACCAAAAAAAATCCCATTTTCCTATTTACACCACAGTTAAATAAATAACCTTTTAGGCTTGACATTGAGTCCAAGGTTTGAATAATAGCCTTGACCTCTAGTAAGCATAACTGAGACATGAGTTCTCTACATATTCTCACCTTGGTAATGTAAATCCTTATGGGGTATAGATGTTGCGCAAAAATGAAGTCAAAGATTCAAACTATTGATCTTCAACTGTGACCTTGACCCTGAGTTGGCTTGGTTGAAACAAATGTTTTACATTACAGTCTAACCCAGGTGAACATTTGGCTATAGTTAAATGAAAATACTTCCAGGCATCAAGGACATATGGAGCAGACAGGAAATAAAAGGTTCAAACTTGTGACCAGAATTTGTGACCCAGATCTTAAGTGGGCATAGTTGAATTATGAGTTCTGCACATCATCTTACTATGGGGAACATTTGACCATAGTTTAATGAAAATCCTTCCAGGCATAATTGAGATATGGAGCAGGCATGAAGTTCAAGGCTCAATCACATGACTTTCAACTATGACCTTGACCTTGAGTCTGCATGGTTGAGTTATGGGTTCTGCTCACTATCTCACTGAGGTAAACATTTTACCGAAGTTTGATGATAGTATGTCCAGGGACAAAGGAGATATGGAGGGGACAGGAAATTAAGGACTAAATCCCATGACTCTGACTGTGACCTTGACCTTGAGTCTGCATGATTGAGTCCTAGGTTCTGTTCAATGTCTTATTGCAATGAACATTTGACCAAAGTTGGATGAAAATCTTTAACAGGGTTCAGGAGATATGGAGTGGACAGGAAAGTGTTCCAGATGGAGAGATTGAGGAATAGATGGACAAACAGATGGTCAGAATGAAGGCCATTCCTAACCCCCCCTCCCCGTGCTTGCAGCAGGGAAATAAAAAGAACAAACCAGCATTTTCTCCTTTTCCTAACATGTTTTCTTTCCTATCAAAACCAAATCCTATCACTTGAGCTATACTGAGTCCATCATCTGCAAATACTTAACCCTCGGATCACAAAATAAACCCAGCAGATATTTTATGTCTAGAAGTAAGATCCAAATGCATATAATTGCAGTTGCAATTTAGTACTTGTCTAGAAAGTGTAAGCTAAGCTAACAGTATAGATTATACTCCATGTTTTGTATATTCTGATCTTGATATGCACTGGCTGTAAAGCCAACTATTGTAGGGGAATGTACTTTAAGGGCTATAAAATGTTCTTGTATCAAATGTGTTAAAAGGAGAATAATTATTGGCTATCCAACACTCAAAAATTGTTGGACTTTGTTTATAAATAACAAGGTGAAGGTTGGTGCAAAGGAAAAGTTCCAATGAGACTACAACTTCTGACCTGATGATTCTGATAGTTTCAATTTCTATTGCAAGCCTTTCACAATTTATAATTTACTGGTTCTATCTAAATGATTGAAATTCATTACTTTTGTAATTGGTGTCTAAGCATGGCTTCTTCTGCGGACCGGACTAATCACTTCCTATATCAATTCACATAGTTGGTAAATTGTCTTCTCTCTCAATCTGTATTTCTGCACAATCTTCTCTGGTGGCAAGTCTAAACATCATATCTGGCCTTTTCCTAAACTTTCTCTTTTTTTGTCAATGTGGTGAAAGGAGTGCCTCCATATTTATGTTCTCTTTAACAACTGAAATTTTTGTATGTAAAGTTGCGCAAAAATTTGTGTTTGATATTAGCTATGCAAATTTTAGTAAAGCACAGAACTTGGACTTACACAAAAAATTACGAAATTCTAGACTTACATTTGCATTACTACTTTAAAGGTGGCCCTTCAGATTTTGGGACGAAAATTTTACAAAAATACAAAGAAATCATCCTTATACTCCCAAAGCCTTTTAATTTTCATTCATAAAACCCCAGTAGTCGAAAACCATCCAACAAGAGAAATTAGAGATTTACTACGGCCCAGGTCGACACCGACGGAAAACACATTCTATTTTTACATGAGCAACTCGCTCATTTACATACCGGAAATACACAGACAAAGCTTCAAACATAGCGTCCGAAGAAGACATTGTGGAAAATAATTACATGTTTGTTATATTATGGAATTTAAGCGTCATTAGTCACGTGCCAGTCACTTGACATTCCCACAATGCTTTTTTGATTTCTGGCGCGAAATCTAAAAATCCTTAACAGGCTACGTAGCCTTTAAAGGGAACACCATCAAAAAAAAATTTTTTTTTTGTAATTTTATGATTCTTAATTATTGATGATTGTTTTTTCATATAAATTTCAGTGATATATATATTTTTTAATTTGGTGAGATGTGAAAAATCTAAATACCCACCTTTAAGTAGAATGTTCCCCTTTTGAAAAAGTTGCAAGAAAAGGAGAAAATGTTGGTAACAAGCATTTTCTCCTTTTTCCACCATAATTTCTCTTTTTCTAAAAGTAAACAGCATCATTTTAGTGGTCTTTAATATGTTGTCTGCCAGTCTCTACTGGAAGAGTCTTGGGTTTTATCAACTTGACAAGACTTAAACTGGGTCAGTCCACCATATTTAACTTGATACAGAGGTCTAACACCTTTTATGTAAAAGAATTACTCTGTAAAGTAGATTAGCACAACCCAAGCCCAAGGGCACAGGTCTCAATAAATGTTGATCACTTGAATGTTTCACAAGCAACCACGTATTATTGAAAGCATTTTGACCTGTAAAACAGGTCTTGCAGACTTGGGGTCGACTGCACAAAAAGTCTTATGTGGTTATGAAATTACATTATCAGACAATGCTAAAGCTACTCTGAGGATGAAAATGTTCCAATTAAAAGTGCACTAAATTTGTTTCTTACTGTGATTCATTTTCATATCTTTTGAATTCTAAAAAGGCAAATATTACTTTATATTTTACACTGCCTTTACTGTACCATGCAACAAAGCGTTAAGGGTCATAAAGGGAAGTAATGCAACCCCCACGCCAAAAATAGACATTTAGTCTTGTCAACAGTACTGAATATAAGCCTTTCTTTTCAAAACTACACTGTACATCACTATCAACAACACTGTACATCAGTATCAGACTGTACTCAATGTATGTTCTTGTCTTAAATCTAAATCCTCCACCATTAAACCCCTAGTCTGCCAAGCGTGTGTTGCCACAGTGTGTAGATCAAGATCAAATGGCACAGAATGTGCAGTCTGATCTTGGATCTACACAGGTTTTCATCCACTTTAAATTTGATACAGATCTATTCTGCTATATCCTTTACCAAAAAAAATCCCATTTTCCTATTTACACCACAGTTAAATAAATAACCTTTTAGGCTTGACATTGAGTCCAAGGTTTGAATAATAGCCTTGACCTCTAGTAAGCATAACTGAGACATGAGTTCTCTACATATTCTCACCTTGGTAATGTAAATCCTTATGGGGTATAGATGTTGCGCAAAAATGAAGTCAAAGATTCAAACTATTGATCTTCAACTGTGACCTTGACCCTGAGTTGGCTTGGTTGAAACAAATGTTTTACATTACAGTCTAACCCAGGTGAACATTTGGCTATAGTTAAATGAAAATACTTCCAGGCATCAAGGACATATGGAGCAGACAGGAAATAAAAGGTTCAAACTTGTGACCAGAATTTGTGACCCAGATCTTAAGTGGGCATAGTTGAATTATGAGTTCTGCACATCATCTTACTATGGGGAACATTTGACCATAGTTTAATGAAAATCCTTCCAGGCATAATTGAGATATGGAGCAGGCATGAAGTTCAAGGCTCAATCACATGACTTTCAACTATGACCTTGACCTTGAGTCTGCATGGTTGAGTTATGGGTTCTGCTCACTATCTCACTGAGGTAAACATTTTACCGAAGTTTGATGATAGTATGTCCAGGGACAAAGGAGATATGGAGGGGACAGGAAATTAAGGACTAAATCCCATGACTCTGACTGTGACCTTGACCTTGAGTCTGCATGATTGAGTCCTAGGTTCTGTTCAATGTCTTATTGCAATGAACATTTGACCAAAGTTGGATGAAAATCTTTAACAGGGTTCAGGAGATATGGAGTGGACAGGAAAGTGTTCCAGATGGAGAGATTGAGGAATAGATGGACAAACAGATGGTCAGAATGAAGGCCATTCCTAACCCCCCCCCCCCCCCCCCCCCCGTGCTTGCAGCAGGGAAATAAAAAGAACAAACCAGCATTTTCTCCTTTTCCTAACAGGTTTTCTTTCCTATCAAAACCAAATCCTATCACTTGAGCTATACTGAGTCCATCATCTGCAAATACTTAACCCTCGGATCACAAAATAAACCCAGCAGATATTTTATGTCTAGAAATAAGATCCAAATGCATATAATTGCAGTTGCAATTTAGTACTTGTCTAGAAAGTGTAAGCGAAGCTAACAATATAGATTATACTCCATGTTTTGTATATTCTGATCTTGATATGCACTGGCTGTAAAGCCAACTATTGTAGGGGAATGTACTTTAAGGGCTATAAAATGTTCTTGTATCAAATGTGTTAAAAGGAGAATAATTATTGGCTATCCAACACTCAAAAATTGTTAGACTTTGTTTATAAATAACAAGGTGAAGGTTGGTGCAAAGGAAAAGTTCCAATGAGACTACAACTTCTGACCTGATGATTCTGTTAGTTTCAATTTCTATTGCAAGCCTTTCACAATTTATAATTTACTGGTTCTATCTAAATGATTGAAATTCATTACTTTTGTAATTGGTGTCTAAGCATGGCTTCTTCTGCGGACCGGACTAATCACTTCCTATATCAATTCACATAGTTGGTAAATTGTCTTCTCTCTCAATCTGTATTTCTGCACAATCTTCTCTGGTGGCAAGTCTAAACATCATATTTGGCCTTTTCCTAAACTTTCTCTTTTTTTGTCAATGTGGTGAAAGGAGTGCCTCCATATTTATGTTCTCTTTAACAACTGAAATTTTTGTATGTAAAGTTGCGCAAAAATTTGTGTTTGATATTAGCTATGCAAATTTTAGTAAAGCACAGAACTTGGACTTACACAAAAAATTACGAAATTCTAGACTTACGTTTGCATTACTACTTTAAAGGTGGCCCTTCAGATTTTGGGACGAAAATTTTACAAAAATACAAAGAAATCATCCTTATACTCCCAAAGCCTTTTAATTTTCATTCATAAAACCCCAGTAGTCGAAAACCATCCGACAAGAGAAATTAGAGATTTACTACGGCCCAGGTCGACACCGACGGAAAACACATTCTATTTTTACATGAGCAACTCGCTCATTTACATACCGGAAATACACAGACAAAGCTTCAAACATAGCGTCCGAAGAAGACATTGTGGAAAATAATTACATGTTTGTTATATTATGGAATTTAAGCGTCATTAGTCACGTGCCAGTCACTTGACATTCCCACAATGCTTTTTTGATTTCTGGCGCGAAATCTAAAAATCCTTAACAGGCTACGTAGCCTTTAAAGGGAACACCATCAAAAAAAAATTTTTTTTTTGTACTTTTATGGTTCTTAATTATTGATGATTGTTTTTTCATATAAATTTCAGTGATATATATATTTTTTAATTTGGTGAGATGTGAAAAATCTAAATACCCACCTTTAAGTAGAATGTTCCCCTTTTGAAAAAGTTGCAAGAAAAGGAGAAAATGTTGATAACAAGCATTTTCTCCTTTTTCCACCATAACTTCTCTTTTTCTAAAAGTAAACAGCATCATTTTAGTGGTCTTTAATATGTTGTCTGCCAGTCTCTACTGGAAGAGTCTTGGGTTTTATCAACTTGACAAGACTTAAACTGGGTCAGTCCACCATATTTAACTTGATACAGTGGTCTAACACCCTATATGTAAAAGAATTACTCTGTAAAGTAGATTAGCACAACCCAAGCCCAAGGGCACAGGTCTCAATAAATGTTGATCACTTGAATGTTTCACAAGCAACCACGTATAATTGAAAGCATTTTGACCTGTAAAACAGGTCTTGCAGACTTAGGGTCGACTGCACAAAAAGTCTTATGTGGTTATGAAATTACATTATCAGACAATGCTAAAGCTACTCTGAGGATGAAAATGTTCCAATTAAAAGTGCACTAAATTTGTTTCTTACTGTGATTCATTTTCATATCTTTTGAATTCTAAAAAGGCAAATATTACTTTATATTTTACACTGCCTTTACTGTACCATGCAACAAAGCGTTAAGGGTCATAAAGGGAAGTAATGCAACCCCCACGCCAAAAATAGACATTTAGTCTTGTCAACAGTACTGAATATAACCCTTTCTTTTCAAAACTACACTGTACATCAGTATCAACAATACTGTACATCAGTATCAGACTGTACTCAATGTATGTTCTTGTCTTAAATCTAAATCCTCCACCATTAAACCCCTAGTCTGCCAAGCGTGTGTTGCACAGAACGTGCAGTCTGATCTTGGATCTACACAGGTTTTCATCCACTTTAAATTTGATACAGATCTATTCTGCTATATCCTTTACCAAAAAAAAATCCCATTTTCCTATTTACACCACAGTTAAATAAATAACCTTTTAGGCTTGACATTGAGTCCAAGGTTTGAATAATAGCCTTGACCTCTAGTAAGCATAACTGAGACATGAGTTCTCTACATATTCTCACCTTATGGGGTATAGATGTTGCGCAAAAATGAAGTCAAAGATTCAAACTATTGATCTTCAACTGTGACCTTGACCCTGAGTTGGCTTGGTTGAAACAAATGTTTTACATTACAGTCTAACCCAGGTGAACATTTGGCTATAGTTAAATGAAAATACTTCCAGGCATCAAGGACATATGGAGCAGACAGGAAATAAAAGGTTCAAACTTGTGACCAGAATTTGTGACCCAGATCTTAAGTGGGCATAGTTGAATTATGAGTTCTGCACATCATCTTACTATGGGGAACATTTGACCATAGTTAAATGAAAATCCTTCCAGGCATAATTGAGATATGGAGCAGGCATGAAGTTCAAGGCTCAATCACATGACTTTCAACTATGACCTTGACCTTGAGTCTGCATGGTTGAGTTATGGGTTCTGCTCACTATCTCACTGAGGTAAACATTTTACCGAAGTTTGATGATAGTATGTCCAGGGACAAAGGAGATATGGAGGGGACAGGAAATTAAGGACTAAATCCCATGACTCTAACTGTGACCTTGACCTTGACCTTGAGTCTGCATGATTGAGTCCTAGGTTCTGTTCAATGTCTTATTGCAATGAACATTTGACCAAAGTTGGATGAAAATCTTTAACAGGGTTCAGGAGATATGGAGTGGACAGGAAAGTGTTCCAGATGGAGAGATTGAGGAATAGATGGACAAACAGATGGTCGGAATGAAGGCCATTCCTAACCCCCCCCCCCCCCCCCCCCCCCGTGCTTGCAGCAGGGAAATAAAAAGAACAAACCAGCATTTTCTCCTTTTCCTAACAGGTTTTCTTTCCTATCAAAACCAAATCCTATCACTTGAGCTATACTGAGTCCATCATCTGCAAATACTTAACCCTCGGATCACAAAATAAACCCAGCAGATATTTTATGTGTAGAAGTAAGATCCAAATGCATATAATTGCAGTTGCAATTTAGTACTTGTCTAGAAAGTGTAAGCTAAGCTAACAGTATAGATTATACTCCATGTTTTGTATATTCTAATCTTGATATGCACTGGCTGTAAAGCCAACTATTGTAGGGGAATGTACTTTAAGGGCTATAAAATGTTCTTGTATCAAATGTGTTAAAAGGAGAATAATTATTGGCTATCCACCACTCAAAAATTGTTAGACTTTGTTTATAAATAACAAGGTGAAGGTTGGTGCAAAGGAAAAGTTCCAATGAGACTACAACTTCTGACCTGATAATTCTGATAGTTTCAATTTCTATTGCAAGCCTTTCACAATTTATAATTTACTGGTTTAAAGTTCTATTGCAAGCCTTTCACAATTTATAATTTACTGGTTCTATCTAAATGATTAAAATTCATTACTTTTGTTATCGGTGTCTAAGCATGGCTTTTTCTGCAGATTGGACAAATGACTTCCTCTATCAATTCATGTAGTTGGTAAATTGTCTTCTTTCTCAATCTGTATTTCTGCACATTCTCTTCTGCTGGCAAGTCTAAACATCATATTTGGCCTTTTCCTAAACTTTCTCTTTTTTTGTCGATGCAGTAAAAGGAGTGTCTCCATATTTATGCTCTCACTAACGATCGATATTTTTGTATGCAAAGGTGCGCAAAAATTTGTGTTTGATCCTAGCTATGCAAATTTTAATCCAGCACAGAACTTGGACTTACACAAAAAACTTACAAAATTCTAGACTTACATTTGCATTACTACTTTAAGTAGAATGGTCCCCTTTTGAAAAAGTTGCAAGAAAAGGAGAAAATGTTGATAACAAGCATTTTCTCCTTTTTCCACCATAATTTTTCTTTTTCTAAAAGTAAACAGCATCATTTTAGTGGTCTTTAATATGTTGTCTGCCAGTCCCTACTGGAAGAGTATTGGGTTTTAATCAACTTGACAAGACTTAAACTGGGTGAGTCCACCATATTTAACTTGATACAGAGGTCTAACACCTTGCATGGAAAACTTTTATGTAGATTAGCACAACCCAAGCCCGAGGGCCCAGGTCTCAATAAATGTTGATCACTTGAATGTTTCACAAGCAACCACGTATAATTGAAAGCATTTTGACCTGTAAAACAGGTCTTGCAGACTTAGGGTCGAGTGCACAAAAAGTCTTATGTGGTTATGAAATTACATTATCAGACGATGCTAAAGCCACTCTAATGATGAAAATGTTCCAAATAAAAGCACACTAAACTTGTTTCTTACTGTGATTTATTTTCATATCTTTTGAATTCTAAAAAGGTAAATATTACTTTATATTTTACACTGCCTTTACTGTATCATGCAACAAAGCGTTAAAGGTCATAAAGGGAAGTAATGCTACCCCCACACCAAAAATAGACATTGGTTCTGTGATTATAACAGTTGTGAATATAACCCTTTCTTTTCAAAACTAGACTGTACATCAGTATCAGACTGTACTCAATGTATATTCTCATCTTAAATCTAAATCCTTCACCATTAAACCCCTAGTCGGCCAAGTGTGTGTTGTCACAGTGTGTGGATCAAGATCAAAAGGCACAGAACATGCAGTCTGATCTTGGATTTACACCAGGTATTCATCCAATTCAAATTTGATACTGATCTATGTTGTTATATCCTTTACCAAAAAATCCTTTTTTTTAACCCTTTACCACACAATCCCAAGTTTAAACTGTGGGCTTTTTTAAAAAACTGTGTGTGAAACGGAGAAAATGCTGGTATCCAGCAATTATTCTGCTTTTTCCCACAATGTTTTCAAGCCTTTAACAGAGCACATACCTTTAGCGATATTAAATTTGTCATTTTTGAGTGCTTTCAATTCAGACAAAATTTTGTCATCTGGTAAAGGACTAAGCACTCTGAGGAAAATCCAACTCTTAACCCTTTACCACACAATCCCGACTCTTAACGACCCTAAGGGAGAGGCCTTTTGAAAACATTGTGGGAAAAGGAGAAAATGCTGGTAACCAGCATTTTCTCCTTTTTCCACAATGTTTTCTTTCCTTTCAATGACAAAGTTTTATGTTTTAAGTTACAGTTAATTTGTCACCTGCATCATGCTTTTATTGCGGGCAAGGCTGAAATTTTGTCACGTGGTAAAGGGTTAAAACATTGTAGAAAGAAAGCAAACCAGCATTTTCTCCATTTCCCACCATGTTTTCCTTCCTTTCAAAGGCAAATCCTATTATTTGAGCTACATGAGTTCATTGTCTGCAAATATGTAACTTTTGAGCACCAAATAATTATTTTCCAAATGACAAAATTTTGGACTAGACCAAATTCAAAGCATTTGCAGACAACAAATGAAATGTTTACAATTGAAATGGCAATTTTTGTCTTTGATAGGGTAAAAAACATTGTGGAACAAGAAGAAAATGCTGGTTGCCAGCATTCTCTCCTTTTTGCACAATGTTTTTGCAAGCCCTCATCCTCCAGGTTGTTAAAATTTTGGATTGTGTGGTAAAGGGTAAAGCCAGCAGATATTCTAAAGTCCAAAAGATCCAAACATGCAAGTTTCAATGTTATTGTCTAGATTATCTAAGTAAAGTATACAGTGTAGATTCAAGATCAGACTGCACATTTTGTGCAGTCTGATTTTGATCTACACTGGCCGCAAAGGGAACTTTAATAGTGAAAGGTGCTTTAAAAGGTGCTTCAAGGTGTATATTATTGTTTAATTGTCAAAATGTCTCTGTGTTCAAGTCTGAACATAAGTCAAACTTAAAATGTATTTCACAGCTATGGTTGCCTGTGCAGTCTGATCTTTGATATATACTGACTGCTTTGCTGAAACATTCTGGACAAGAGCAACCTTACGGATTATGACTCCTAACTCATCGGTAAATATCGTGTGACATCGACGTTTCTGTGAAGGCTATTCGGCCAATCTCGGCATCTTCCATCTTTTAATAATATTATGAGAGTTAGGTGCCACAGACTTACTAACTCATCAGTAAATTAAAATCGTGTAACATCGACGTTTTCATAAAGGCTGTTTGCCCAATCTCCGCAGCTTCTGTCTTTTAATATGAGAGTTAGGGGCTGTAGACCTTAAAATTCAAGTTGTTGGTGTCTAGATTCCTCACCAAAAATGTGTCGTTAGGTTTTTTCAGGTCTTTAAGGGTTATTGCTTGGTGTTTTATGCCACTTTCAACTGTTACAATACTTCAATCATTTCACGGTGACAGCTCACTTATTCACGCATGTCCTGGTTTTCATCAGTTCAAGGCTAGGGCTCTGAAGTTTCTTGCCCAAGGACACTCTCACCCAACGTCATATTATAAAGGATACTAAGTTTTAATAAAACATAGGTTTGGCTGTAGAATTTGATTTAATCATGAAGTGTTTGCACATTCCATACTATGTGGACTAAACATGAAGTTGAAGCCTTTTTGAAAAACGGAACAAATGAAATCTCTGTCTTCTATTGAGCAAATACAAACACTGAAAACTTATCGAAATGCCTTTAGATAAACAGCACTGACTTTGATGATTTCTATATAGACTTCATAATGCAATCATCCTTTCCTCTTGACCCTTTACCAGACGACAAAATTTTAGCCTTGTCCAAATTGAAAGCATTTGCAGACGATAACTTCAATGTGGCTCAAATGGTGCAATTTTTCTTTGATAGTGTAGAAAACATTGTGGGAAAAGGAGAAAATGCTGGTAACCAGCATTTTCTCCTTTTCTCACAATGTTTTCAAAAGGCTTCTTTCCCAGGTGTTAAAGTCGTCAATGTGTGGTAAAGGGTTAAATCAGATTTTAGTTTTAAGACTTCATTTATGTGCTCCCTCTCTCGACCAGTTTAACCCTCTACCACACAATCCTGAGTTTTAACAATCCTGGCAGAAAAGACTTAAAAGACTTAAAAACATGGTGAGAAAAGGAGAGAATGCTGGTAACCAGCATTTTCTCCTTTTCCCATCATGTTTTCTACCTTTTCACCGACAAATTCTCCACGTCCCACACTGTGTCAGAAAATGTGGGGGATTATTTACAAAAGAGCGGGATTCCCGCTCTCCCACAGCCTAGATGAAACGGTGCTTTCAATTCGAAATTAATTTTTTCACCGACATTTTGGATAATTTGAAAACCGCGATAATTCGAATATTTTGCTTGTCCCCTTGGGACTTCGAATTATCGAGGTTTTTCTGTATTTACAAAAGAGCAGGATTCCCGCTCTCCCGCAGCCTAGATGAAACAGTGCTTTCAATTCGAACTTGTCAGCCTAATCCAATTACTTGAGCAACATTTTGTTGTGTTGAAATGCTTTCATTTTAGAAAAGTCTTTGGGATATATACAAAATGCAGGGACGTGACTCACAGAGATTTTCCAAGGGTCAATGTGTTTGAAGAGGTATAGCAAAAAAGTTCACCACAATGATGCCATTTTCTGCAACTTTTCATGGACACTGGACATGTATTTGATGGAAAAAAAAAAAGCAAAAAAAGCTCCCGCTCTGCCAGGGAATCAGCAGCAGTCAGTAGGATATGGCATTTTTTACTCGATTTCCAATGAGCCAAAAAGTTACCAGTGTGACAGTACCAGAAACTTACTTCAGAAAAGGCCATGAAAGGGCCATGATAACACCTTGATGTTTCTTCCAAAACAGCCAAGCTAAAAATCCCTTTCCTGGAGGGTAAGATATAATCAAACATGCTATAAAGATCACTTCCAGATTTCCGACTGTTTTAGTATCTCTGCACAGATTTTCTGTACTGCTGGGGATCGGTCATTACTTTTGGAGTAGGATTAATATTTCATTTGAAAACAACAATCCCCTCTTCATGGGATTATACGCTACTTGAGCAGAGTTTTAATTTACACCTTTTTGGCACACACCTGCAGCTGACAACCTTCTGAAATTATTGCAGAAAGAGTATTCTGTAATGGTAAAAAGCTTTTACTCTTCCAGATGACGAAATTGTAGTCTCATTTGAAGTGAAAGTACCTGAATACAACCCATTAAATGTGGCTCAAATTATGGACTTTGTCTGTGAAAAGCTGGAAAATATTGTGGGTAAAGTCTGTAAAAGGTTAGAAAACATTACGTGAAAAGGAGAAAATGCTTGTTACTAACATTTTCTCCTATTGTCACAATGTTTTCAAAGGCCATCTTTGACAGGGATGTAAAAACTCAGGGAAAACTCCGGATTGTGTTGTAACGGGTAACCCGAAACAAAACACTGCCGATTTACAAACCTAGGGAAGGCTTTTGAAAACAGCATGGGGAAAAACAGAGCAGTCCTAACATTTTTTCCCTGTCCTACAGTATTTTTTACCTTTTCAAATACAACATCCGCCATTTCAGCCACACATGTAGTCTTTCAATAAGGGTGGGTCACAGGATGGGGTGGAGGGTTTTGTAAGTCTAGAATTGGTTGTCTGAAACAGAGTGCTTCCTGGAAAAGTTTTAAATCTTTCAAAACATGCAGCAAATTTGTGGTTTGTTTCCGTTTAACCCTTTACTAGTGTTATTATAACCCTTAGGATGAAGATCTTTGAAAAGTTGTCGGAAAAGAGTAAAATGCTGGTAACTCTTTCGAAGAACAATCCCATCATTGGCACCCCATTTCATGTATGTTGTCTTTAACTCTTTACCAAATGAAAACAATACAGACGGGTCCAAATTGAAAGCATATGCAGACGATAATTCACATGTAGGTCAAATGATGAAATTTGTCTTTGATAGGGCAGAAAACATTGTGGGAAAAGAAGAAAATGCTGGTTACCAGCATTTTCTCCTTTTCCCACAATGTTTTCAAAAGGACTCTTCCTCAGGGTCTTTAAAACTCGGGATTGTGTGCTAAAGGGTTAAATGAGCTATGCTCTGTAAAAGGGGAGTTTAGTGCATCAACAAAAAGTACTGACTCAGGTCAGCCTGCTCAGTCTGAGCAGGCTGACCTGGGTCAAAACTATTTGCTATTGGTCGATTTTCTGAATGTCAAAGGATGAGCCTACATCATGATTCAATTGGTTGTTCAACAAAATGGATTTTATGGGTCCATTTTTATTGTGATGACTTGCCTGGCTTAATGTATTGCAGACTTGCATTAAATCCCCTTTTGCCAGTGCACAGCTCAAATACTTTGAATTTGGACATGCCTACATATTTGTCCTGTGGAAAATAATTGAGAATATCAATTATGATAATTGAATGAACTGGTAATTTAATGCTTTTGAAAAGAAAACACTTTGAATTTCAAACTTTTTTTTATCTGTGAGATATAATTGAGTTTGAACACCAATTATTTCTCTCAGCTCTTCACATATCGATTTCTTATTGAATTTTAAAATGATAAGATTTACAGATATTACCTTTTTTTCCCACGCACTTGATTAATTCCGTTGTATGAGATCAAGTCAACAAAGTCTGAAGATCCATTTCACTCTATCAAATGACAAAATTTTAGACAAGTCCAATTTAAAAGCATTCGCAGACAACAAAATCAATATGGTTAAAATGATAAGATTTGTATTTCAAAGGATAGAAAACATTTAAGGAAAAGGACAAATTTCTGGTTACCGGCATTTTCTCCTTTTCCTAAAATGTTTTCAAAGGGCTTTTTTCCTCATGGTTGTTAAACCTCTGGATTGCTGGGTAAAGGGATATGTCACATGACAAAATCTTAAAGTGCAAAGCATGACTTTGGTCTCCGTTGCCGACTGAAGATCAAGATCAGACTCTAAATGAGGTGCAGTCTAATCTTGGATCCACAGTATCTTTAGGCCTGTCTTACTAATTTTCTCCTTTTTCCACAATATCTTCTACCCTTTCAAAGGCAAATTCCCAGCAAAAAAGTATTTTGTCATCTTCAAATAATTTCAAAATATACAAACTCTAAAATGTTATTGTCTGGTAGAGGGATGACTTCAAACAATATTTTTGTCTACATGTACAAAATTTAACCCTTAGAGAGCTAAATAAACCAAGAAGACTTTTGCAGTGTAGAAATAGGACCCAAGAAATTATAATTTCAAGATTGCTTTGGTCCAGAGTGTCTCAGCAGAGAGGACAGTGTAGATCAAAGATCAGACAGCTCATTACATTTTGTGCAGTCTGATCTTGATCTGCACTGGCTGCTAAGGCAACTATAGTTGTAAAAGGCTCCTATAAGGGTTAATACTAAGTTTCAGCACACACAATGAAAATATTTGAACATCATTATCTTAATAAAACTACTATCTCCTCCCTAAATGGTCTTCATTCATGTACTTAACTTTTTACCAAACAAGAAAATTTAAGACTGGTCCTGATTGAAACCATATAGAGATGATAAATTAAACGGGGATAAAATGATGAAATTTGTCAGTAAACATGTAGAAAACCTTGTGGGAAAGGGAGAAAATGCTGGTTACCAGCATTTTCTCCTTTTCCCACAAGATTTTCAAAAGACTATTTCCTCAGGGTCGTTAAAACTTGGGATTGTGTGGTAAAGAGTTAAACTGATGTAAAATATTTACACTGTAAAATTACAAGAGAGCCATGACAGCCCTGTGTTACCCACGTAGCTGAAAGCAAGTAACTAACCAATTAAATTGTGAATTTACCCTGCTTTGAACACTATTTCAGTCATATCACAGTGACAGCTCATTCATTCATGTATGTCCTGTGTTTCACCAGTACTTAAGGCTGGATCTTTGTAGTGTCCTGCCAGAGGACAGCCCTTCAAAACTATTTACCAGACAACAGAATTTTTGATTTGTCCAAACGAAATACCTTTGCAGACAACAAACTCAATGTGGCATTTATCTGTGAAAGGGAAGAAAGGTTGTAAGATGTGGAGAAAAAGCTGGAAGCCATGTAACATATAGCAGCAACCTTACAATATTTGTTGGTTTTGAGTTAACACATGCTGTCTCCAACTATGGCAAGATGCTTTTTTTGAGTATTTTGGTGTAAGCAACAAACTTACCATTTTTAATGCTTGGGCAAAAGATCATGTGTTTTAAAAGACCCTGTGAATACAGGCTTTGAAAACAAAGGAAAAGGATAAATAATGTTCGTTCAAGCTTTTCCTTTCCTCTCTATGTTTTCTACCCTATCAAAGACAATTCCTCTAGCTTGAGCCTAGATTTATGTCATATGCAAATAGTTTCAATCTGAACAGGTCTAAAATTTTGTTCTCAGATAATGAGCTAAAATATATCTGAAAGGGTACTACTGACTTTTAACCAAACAATACAATTTTAGACTGGTCGAAAATGACAGCCAGTTTATATATTGCTCAAATGATGGAATTTGTCTTTGAAAGGATAGAAAACATTAAAAATAAATGTTTTCAAAAGGCTAAAGCTCCTCCAGGTCATACTTGGGATCATGTGGTAAAGGGTTAAATAGCAAAGAGGATATTGAACATGTAACATAACACAGCTTGCCAATGTAGACCATATTTCACACAAAAAAATGAATTACCTTGTAAAAATCTTTTCCATTAAATAGAAATCCATCCTGTTTCCTTGATGCATAGTTTCAAATTATTTTGAAAGGTACCTTATGCTATCAGACCATGCTATATGTTATAATGTATAATAAAGTGCAATCAGCAGAGAAATTCCTTCTAACCAACTATCCTGTCATCACATATAATTTTATTAACACAGTTTATTTCTACTATTTGTGAGCTATTCACATTTTTCTTCACTGTTTACAATGCCTGTTCTCTTCAGATTCATTTTTTTTTTTACTTCCTCCACATTTTTAATCAACTGTCCCCATTCGAAAACTTCTAGAACTGCAAAGGATTTAATTATATGTGTCAAAGTACAGATTTAATTAACATCCTCTGCCGAAGTTGAACCCTTTTGACAAAGAACAAAAGTGGAAACTTGTCCAATATGAATGCATTGGCAGACAACAAAATAAATGTAGTTTAACCCTTAACCACACAATCCCGAGTTTTAATGACCCTGTAAAAGGAAAGCTTTTGAAAACATTGTGGGAAAAGAAGAAAATTCTGGAACCAGCATTTTCTCCTTTTCCCACATTGTTTTCAACCCTAGTATCTAAGACAAATTTTATCATTTGAACCACATTAATATTGTCATCTACAAGAGCTTTCAATTTGGACAAATCTATGATTTTGTTATGTCACAGGTAAAGAGTTAAATGAGGAGATTTGTCTTTGATACAGCAGAAAATGCTGGCTACATTTTCTTACAATGCTTGCAAAAGCTTTCTTCTTCAGTGTGTTTAAAAAACTGTTTGGCAAAGGATTTAACAATTTTAATCAATTATCCCTTTACCACACAATCAATCCCTTGTTTTAATGACCACTGGGTAGAAGAGTTTCGAAAACATTGTTGGAAAAGGGGATAAGCTGGTAACCTGCAGTTTTTTTTCTTCTTTTGCCAAAGTGTTTTCTACTATTCTAAGGACAAATTTCAATACTTGATACCATTTCTGATCCGTCAACGGTAAGTGCTTTCAATTTGGACTAGACCAGTCTCGACTTGATATGTTGTTTGGCAAGGAGTTATTCAATTAAAATATCCTAAATTCTTCACTATTTTCACCATAATATTTCTATAAAGTGTAATTGAACTATGGTGCATGTCCTTTATTAGCGTGCAAGTTTGGTACTGTCTGATCTGGGTTAACAGAGTGCACAGTATATACTGTCTGATCTCGACTGACACTTATTGGAGTACGACATATTGTTCTTTGTCCTTGAAGTGACTTAAACAACAAGGTGCCTTTGCTGCCAGTGTAGATTAAGATCAGACTGCACATTCACACAAAAAATGTTATCATTTTTGCACTGGACAATCAAAGAAAATCAAATGATGACAGAATCCTTGCATTTTGTACAATCATGTTTAGCAAATATAATACAAAACTTTGCAGTTAAACCTTAAAAACAAAAAAAAAAAAACAGAAATTAAAATAGAAAAATATTATCTCAGTGTCTCTGGAGTAAAGGATACACACTCAGGGTGCTAATGAACCCTTTTCCAGACAACAGATTTTAGCCTCAACCAACTTCAGAAGATCTACAGCTGGCAAATTCAAAGTTTATATTAAAGAGCTGAAGTTATCTGATTGGGTAGAAAACATTGTTGGAAAAGGAGCAAATGCTGGTTATCATCATTTTCTCCTTTTCTGGCTATGTTTTAAAAAAACGCCATCTTCAGGATCATTTAAACTTGGGATTGTGTTGTAAAGGGTTATATGATGCAATGGTGAGACTGTCCCATCTGTCCGCTATGCTAAATATAGTATCAATGTTCAATCTCATGCAGTGGTGCATTATGGGCCGTTGTACATTCAACTCTTTACCACACAATCAAGAGTTTTAACAACCCTGAGGAAAAAGACCATGGATTCATAATGGGAGAAAGAGAAACCGCTGGTAACCAGCATTTTCTGCTTTTTTCATAATATTATCTGCTTAATCAGAGACAAATTTCATTATTTGAGCCACACTTGACCTGTCATCTGCAGATGCTTTCAATATGGATGAATATAAAATGTTGTCACGCTACTTGCAACCAGCATTTTCTCCTTTTCCTACACTGTATTAAAGCCTTTTTTCATGGGATGGTTAGATTTGTTTGGTAAAGGGTAAATGAAGCAATGTCTATCAAAAAAAGAATCTGTTTCACCCTTTACAATCCAGAGCTTTAACAAACCCGAGACAGGAGGCTTTTGAATAAAATGTGGGAAAAGAAGAAAATGCTGGTCACCTTGGTGCTGTCTACCTTATCAAAGACAGAAATCACTACTTGAACTATATTAGTTGTACGGTCAGGTGGCAGGGGACTTGGAAACTTGTTCACGGCTGTGGTGAATCATGTCGCCCTGAGCCGAAGGCGAGTTGGCGACATGATTCACCACAGCCGTGAACAAGTTTCCAAGTCCCCTGCCACCTGACCGTACAACCAATTTATTATACTGCAAAGATTTACCATTCCAACGTTTGTTAAGCGAATTTTACCTGTTTTTTTGGTTTAAAAAATTGAGTACGCTGACGAAGTAGAATTTCCCTTCTGAGTGCCCCGATTCAATGAAAACTGACGTCACTGGGAACTGACGTCACTGAAACCTTGGTAATACGTGCTAAAACGTGCAGCTTGGCGCATAATGTTGATGTTAATCTTGATCGACGCCACCATTTTGGATGTTGTGTTGAAAGTGTAGTCATGTTTACAGGGCTCCCGAAAGGGAAACTGCTTTTACGTTGGTTTTGCCACTGTACATGATATATATGTTCGGGGCAGATTATCCAATCAGATCACAAGAAATTTCTTTGCAGTATAATAATATTCCATGTCGTCTGTAAATGCTTTCAATTTGGTCGAGTCCAAAATTTTGTCATTTGGTAAAGAGTTAACCCAACAAAATATAAGACTTAAGTCCAAATTGAAAGCATCTGCAGACAACAAAACAAATGTGACTCAAAAATTGTATTTGTTTTAGGATGGGTAGAAAACATTGTGGGAAAAGGAGAAACTGCTGGTTACCAGCATTTTCTCCTTTTCCCTCATTGTTTTCAAAAGCTGTCTTTCTCAGGGCCGTTCAAAGTTGGGATTGTGTAGAAAAAGGTTAATAGATCAACAATAAAGATTTATCTTATTACCTACTCAGGTTTGATTCACAAGCCGGACATCAGCAAGATGGATCCATTCCTTGAAGACCTATTTCTAGTGTCAAACTACCTGTTTTTCCCTCACTATTTAAACTTCATAAAAGTATTTAGTCACAGTAACTACAAAAATATAGAAATTACAAAAACAATACAAACTCGCTTGCACATTTAAGTCATTGAGTCACAGGAAACAAACACAGGGCAATACTGTGTCTACAATAAATCACCATAAATCCCCTGACGGTGACAACACCTTGAATATGGTAAATTGTCAACCATCCGACTTCAAAAGGTGTTCAATAAAATACCTACTCGCACTCGTGACACATGTAACTCGCTGACTCACTGATGTAAACATTACTGAACGTGTAAAGAAATCCTTTTTTGAAAGCCAAAATATTGCTTCCTGGCAGAAAATTGAAAAACTGCTATTTCTTTTTGACCCTTTACAGAACAATACTGACTTTTAACGACCTTGAGGAAGAAGGCTTTTGAAAACAATTTGTTGGAAAAGAGAAAGTGCTGATAGCTAGCACTGTCTCCTTTTCCCACAATGTTTTCTACCCTATGAAGGCAAATTTGTTGTTTTGTGTTACACTTAAATTGTCGTCTGCAAATGCTTTCAGTTTGGACAAGGCTAACATTTGTCATCTCCTGAAGCGTTAATCATTGGCCAAGGTTTAACCCTTTAAACAGGCAACAAAATTTTAGACTTGCTCACACTTAAAGCATTTGCAGAGGAAGAATTGAATTAGGCTCAAGTAATTGGATTCACCTTGGAAAGGACAGAAAACATTTTGGAAAAGGAGAAAATGCTCGTCACCAGCATTTTCTTCTTTTCCAACAATGTTTTCAGCAGCATTCCATCTCTGGATCGTTAAAACTCTGGATTGTTTGGTAAAGGGTTAAATGAGGAACCAACCTCAATAAAGACATCAAAGTATTGACATTTTGTGACCAAAACAGTCCTCACAACATGATCAAAGGAAATGAAAATCCTCATTTTGTACAATCTGAGCTCGATCTAAACAGTAAATTAAACCAGTTAATGATTCATACCATTGAACAGATTTAGAGCCTTCAAACCTTCTTACCACAAAATCCTAAGTTTTAAAAATCTATGTAACCAGCATTTTATCCTTTGCCAACAATTTATTCTTTCCTTCCTGGTGACAAATATCACTTTCTAACTCACATTTCCATTGCCATCTGCTTTTGCTTTTAATTTAGATAACCCTGAAGTCTAAAATGTTGTCTTTGTATAAAGACAGAGTATCATGTCGTAGTAACTTTCCTGGTACTTGTATTAAATTCAAGCAGCGAGAAGCACATACAAGCACCAGGAAAGTGACTAAAACATAGTACTACTTTAATCAAGTACATACAATTTTAAATCACAAAATATTGCAACTGATGACACTTTGTTCCAAAACTGTGAACTAAATAAAAAAATGGTGGATGAAAGTTATAGCATAACATTATGATGAATCAAATTGCAAATCAATGCAAGCGTATTGCGTGCCCAAGATAACATCATCATACCATATTTGATACATTTTAACCATGTGCGATGCATGTATTTGAGCTGAAAAATTTTCAGGTATATAATAAAGAGGTACGTCAAACAATAGGATAATTCCTTTAATCGTAATTTAATAGTATTTGAACTATCCCTGTATGGTGTTTTGGAAAAAAAAAGGTCAGTTATAGAGTTAGCAATGTGGACAGCGTAGATCAAATATCAGACTGCACATTTTGTGCCTCAAAGGCAACTATAGTTGTGAAAGGCACTTTACTGGTTAATTATATAGGGGTTCTGTGTGGCTCAGTGGTAAAGTGTAGGACTGGTAGCCTGGAGGCCCTGGGTTTCAGCCTCACTAGAAGCACTGGACTTTAGTGGGAGTGTCCTTAGGCACGATACTTCAGAGCCCTAGCCTGGTACTGGTGAACCCAGGATATACATGATTATGTGAGCTGTTGCTGTGATATGACTGAAATAATGTTGAATGCGGCGTACAAAACCATTCAATTTTAATAAGCACATACAAGTCAGTCTTAATGGTTACCTAAAGGTAAACATTTGAAATGAAACAAGTATTGTTGACAGATGAGGCCTAACTTTTTAAAGGTTCATTCATACATCTTTGACTTTATATGATTAACTCTTTCCATATGGTAGACGACACCAGAAGCTTTTGTGGACAGCGTTGATCAGATCAGACTGCACAAAACATGCAGTCTGATCCCTGATCTGCACTGTTCACTGCTTTATTCTAGAACATGACTGAACTGTCTCTTGATTTTGTAGCAGAATTGTATTTGTAGCCATTGGGAAAATACAATTATTTTTTCAGTAATGCAAGAGTTAAATGTTCCTTTATCCCTCTTGGGCTTTTTACAGTGAACTATAACCACACACAAATGACAAAATTTTTGATATGTCCAAATTGAAAGCAGTTGCTGACAACAAAATAAATTGACTTCAAAATTGAAATTTGTTTTTAGAAAGGTAGAAAATATTGTGGTGAAAAGGAGAAACCAACATTTTCTCCTTTTCCCACAATGTTTTCAAAAGCTTTTTACCTCAGGATCATTACAGTCAGGATTATTTGGTGGTGTAAGCCGTTTACATACAATTCTGTGATTTTACCAACCTGAAAAAACGGCTTTAAAAACATTGTGGACAAAGCAGAAAATCATGGTTATCAGCATTTTCTCCTTTTCCCGCAGTGTTACACATATAAACATGGATTTGTTTGTTAGATTGTTAACCCTTTACCACACAATCCTGACTTTTAACGACCCTGACAAAGAAGCCTTTTGAAAACATTGTAGGAAAAGGAGAAAATGCTGGTAACCAGCATTTTCTCCTTTTCCCCACAATGTTTTCTTCCCTTCCTAAAACATATTTCAATTTTTTAGTCACATTTATTTTGTCGTCTGCAAATGCTCTCAATTTGGACCAGTCTAAAATTTTGTCGTTTAGTAAAGAGTTAAAAAGATGTAACAACAGCACTGCATGCAGGTGTCAATGTTTGGCTGGAGTTGTGTTTACAAACAGATTGATTGTTAGTGATTTTTTTTTCATCATAAAAGGGGCATAACTGTGTCAAAAATGTTTTGATGGTAACCTGTTGTAGGGATTCCTCTTTTAATAGTTTACAACTCTTCCGAGTTTGGAGTTAAATTTGTTCTGTTATTACAGAGACATTATAAAACATGTCAAAGTTTTTACATGACAAAGGATAAAATTCAAATTATTTCAGGATTAACTCTTTCCTTACTGTTGATGACACCAAAATCTTTAGTGGACTGTGTAGATCAAGATCAGATTGCACAGAAAGTGCAGTCTGATCTCTTATCTACACTGTCTTGCAGTGGAACTATATTTGTAGCCAATGAAAAAGTGTAAATCATTTACTTGGTAGTGAAAAAGTTAAACAGAGTGTTTTTGAAAAAGGGTCAAGTTGGGAGATAGCACAGGAAGTCCTCATTGAAAAAGAAGGATACCTGAATGTTTACCTGTACTAAATACCAGGGCCTGTCAACCCCCAGCCCCTCTGATCCAATTTAAAAGTTTCCATAACCCTTTACCAGGTTACAGAATCTGTGACTGACATTTGCACTATAAACAAGAAGGCAAATAAAGAAATAGTTATTAAATAGTTATTAGTTATAAGCACTTTTTTCCCCTGATACCTTTTAACCCTTTTAATGAACAATCCTGAGTTTTAACGATCCAGAAGGAATAACCTTTTGAAAACTTTGTGGGAAAAGAAGAAAATACTCATAACCAGAATTGTCTCCTTTCCCCACAATTTTTCCAATCCTTTCAAAAGCCAATCCCCTTAACCCTTTACCACACAATCCCAAGTTTTAATGACCCTGAGAAAGAATCCTGCTGTAAATATTGTGGGAAAAGGAGAAAATGCTGGTAACCAGCATTTTTTCCTTTTACCACAATGTTTTCTATCCTACCCAAAACAAATTTCACTTTTTGAGTCACATTCATGTTGTTGTCCACGAATGCTTTCAAATTGAACCAGTCTAAAATTTTGTTGTTTTGTAAAGAGTTGATGTGAACCACATCTGTTGTGTCATCTATAAAATGCTTTCGATTTGGGAAAGTAGAAAATTTTGTTGTATGGTAAAGGGTTAAACAAATGATCCTGTTATAGCGACTCTAGGGGAGATAACTCTTGAAAACACTGTTGAAAAAGGATATATCCAGGAAACCACAACGTTTTCTACATTTTTAAAGTTGTTTATTCACATTACTTGAGAAAATATTTATTTGTCCTTTGCAAATGGTTTTGATAAGGAAAAGTTTCAAGTTTTGTCATAACCTAAATATTTTTCTGACATTTTCCAAATCTAAATGTATTTGTCCAAATTTGCTAGTTACAAGCATTTCCTCCTTTTCTCACAATGTCTTTCATAAATTTTCCTTGCCAAAGTTGCAAAAACACAGTATTGTTCGGTAACAGGTTAACCCTCTACTACACAATCCCAACTTTTAACAACCCTAAAAGAGAAGGCTTTGAAAAACATTGTAGGAAAAGGAGAAAATGCTGGTAACCAGCATTTTCTCCTTTTTCCACAATGTTTTCTAAACTTTCATAGAAAAAATCCAGTTACTTTAGCAACATTTAAATTGTTGTCTGCAAATGCTGTCAATTTGGACAGTTCTAAAATTTTGTAATTTGGTAGTGGGTTAAATTATCCTCAATTTCCTATAGCAAATCAGTTTATAAAACATTGTTGCGATAAAAGAAACTGTTTGTGCATAGCAATTTTACCTTTTTGCCACATTGTTCACTCATGTATATTTGTATTAAACTTTAATGAGTATTAATATCATCCATTTACCTCTATATCAAACAAGATTTTAGTCTAGTGAAAATTTAAGGCATTTGCAGATGACAGACTGAAAAATGGCTGAAATGTGTCAGTAAGAGAAAAGAAAACATTGTGAGAAAATGAGAAAATGCTGGTTACCAGCATTTTCCCCTTTTCTCACAATGTTTTCAAAAGCCATCTTCCAGAGGGTTGCTAAATCTAGGATTGTGTGGTTAAGGGTTAAATTCACATTCATGTTTTCCAAGTTGTCTGCTGTAAATCTGTTTCAGAAAAAGTGAGTAAAGAGGCATAGGATTAGATCTTATTAATCCCTTATAATCTTTACACAGCACAAAGATTTTAATACAACTTAAACAAGATTATAAAAACAAACACTTGTTCTTAAGAAAATAAACTGACACATGTATCAATGAATAGGCTTAATAATTCATACAAAATATATCTTTGAAGATACTGAGGAAAAAAAGTGTTTAACAAAAGCCATTAATGCACTTCTGCTGTTTGAAACCTTGGCATCACAACAGCCCGAGATGCTAAATTTTGAACAAGAAAGTTTAGCTGATTCTGCTTTGTTACATGTAAAATGACAAAATCACAATGACAAGTTAAAAAAAAAGGGGGGGCCATGATGGCCCTGTAATGCTCCACTGTTTTTAAAATACAATCTATCATGCATTTATCCAAGTCTTACCCAAGGACACTCCCAGAAAAAAGCCAGTGTTTACAGTGTGGCTTGAACACATAGCCTCCAGGTTAAGGGCCTTATACTTAACCTCAGAGCAAGGCAGGACATAAGATCATTATGCATCATGTAAAGGTCTTCTGAAATATTTGGCACATTTCAAAAATTGTTTGTGTCTTCATAATGTTTGTATGATCTTCAACACTGTTTTCAACATTACTTTATTTATATCATGGCAGCCAGCATAACTATCCATGCCTTCCTAGAGTTTCTTCTTCCAGTAATTTCACACAATTTCTTCAAAAGTTTCTGGCTACTTTCCAATGTAACCATTGTTGAAACAATGATCAATAGTGAGACAGAAATGACTTCTGTTACAATTATCATCATCAATCCTTGGAAAGAAGTTTGCCAAAGGCTGGAATTCAAACTAGCAATTTCAGGGTAACTATGGGAAATAGAAAGACAAGAGAAACATGACATATCCAAATATCCAAATCAGTTTGGATACATGAAAAGCCACCCATTGTGAAAAGTGGTTATCCCTTTACGATACACTGCCCGATTTTAATGTGGAAAAAGGCTTTTGAAAACATTGTGGAAAAAGGAGAACATGTTTGCTATCAGCATTTTCTTCTTTTTCAGAAAATGTTTTCAAGCTTTATCAGGACTAATCGGATCATTTGAACCACAATTCATTAAATTTCTATCAAACCCTTTACCATACAATCCTATATTTCAATGACCCTGAAGAAGAAAGCTTTCAAAAAACAGTGTAGAAAAAGGAGAAAATACTGGTGACCAGCATTTTCTCCCTTTCCTAGAATCTTTTCTACCATTTCAGGGAGAGAAATGACTTTTTGAGCTGCAACATTAAACTTATTTTCTGCAAATGCTTCCAATTTGGATAAGTCTAAAGTTTTTCATCTGATAAAGAGTTAAACAAATATGGTCAATCCAAACTTTATCAAATGGTCAAATAAAATGACCATACAAATCTATAAGGTGTTGAACTTGAAGTTAACTTTTAGTTCACAATGGATATATGAATACATTATAAGATTTAATGTAAGAAGCTGAAACTAAAATTGAGCTGATAATTGACTGTTACATTGTAACACCTTAGGTCTATATACATACTGATAATCCTAAAACCTTTTACCATAGCAGCACAAAGAAGTTTTCGATCTGGCTGCATTAAAAACACTTGCAGATGGCAAGTTAGATGTGTCTTGAATTTATGTCTGTGAAAAGATAGACAACATTACAGGAAAAGAAGAAAATGCTGGTAAGCAGCATTTTATCCTTTTCTTACAATCTTTTCAAAAGACTTCTTCCTGAGGTTCAATAAAAGTCAGGATGGTTTGATAAAGGTTATTGATTGATTGATGGACTGATTGACTGTATGGTGTTTAGTGCCATTTTCAACATTATTTCAGTTATATCGTGGCAGTCAATGCACCTATCTATGTCTTCCTGGAGTTTCCTTTTCCAGTACTCTGCACAATATTCTTCCCAAGCCACTGGTTGCTTTCCCACATAACCATCATTTAAGCAATGGTCAGTGGAGAGAAAGGAATGAATCCTGTCGCAATAACTATCAACAATCCATGGAAAGACATTGGCCAATCTGGGGATGGAACCAGCGATCTCTCATCCTCAAGTCCTGTAGGCTACTGACTGAGCTACTGGGGCTTGGCTTGATAAAGGTTAAAATGTTAAGGTACCAAATATAACACTTATCTGGAAAGAAATCAGGAGTTCATACTCTATTATAAGTTCTAAATTCAATTCTTATTTCTTAATCCAAAGGCTTGCAATCTGACTGGCCAAGACATTCCATCCAAGTCAATTAGATGGTTAGTGTTGGAATTCTATGTAAGAAAAGAGAAATGTTGATAAATACATCTAGCATGTAAGGCACACAGCACATTAGCAAGAACCTAGCTGCTGAACAAAGTAGCAAACAGTGTATATCAATTGATCAGAATGCAGGTTCTGTGCAGTCTGACCATGATCTACACTGTCTACAAAAAGCAACTAAAGCCCATTATCTCAAGCTTAAGATTAAATATAGATTGACTTAGCTCTTTAACATACAATCCCATGTTTAACAACCCTGAGGAAGAAGCCTTAACCAGCATTTTCTCCTTTTCCCACAATGTTTTCTACCCTTTCAGAGATAATTTCATCAACTGAGCAACATTTAATTATTTGTTGTCTGCAACAGCTACGAATTTGGACAAGTCCAAAATTTTGCTGTATGGTAAAGACTTAAATCAGTCAGAAAGTCAAAGAGTTCAGAACAAACAAGGAGTTAAAAGCTTGACAACTATTATTCCTGTCTTCTATGATTCATTCTTTGTTATTGTGGTTAGGTTTTTATGACTTACTTTTTATGCCCTTTTTCCCCTATATAAAAGGAAGAAAACCAACCCTTAAAGCCTCGTACCCTTTTCACTTTTCTACTATACGCTAAACAATATCAGAGTGTGCTGTGCTTTTTCTAGCTTGAGGTTTTTGTATCCTTAGGTAACTGGAGTTGGGGGTACACAAACAAGGATGGGGGTTCAGATCTAAACTACATAATTTCATTTAAATATCAAGTTTTAATGAAAGCCTACTAAAAGATAAATTGTTTTCATTCAATATGTGCAAACAAGATTTTATAGATAGATCTACATGTTCAAAGTTATAAGCTCTTCAAACACTTTAGGAACCTTTCTTCAAACTGTGCAAACATTTTTGGCAAAATCAATTCTAATGTTTGCTAAAACAAGCAGGTAAGTGAAATACCATGGAACTGGTCAAATTCCTGTACAAAATCTATCAAATTGGTAGTGTTGGGCAATCAGGTTAAAATCACAAACGATTATCGCTTTGTAATCCCAAGAGCACACCAACTAGTTATCGGTTGTACAATCGGTGTCTCCATTTAACTGAGAATGCCTTTTCGCTTTAAATACTGTGACAATTTGTCTACACGATATTAAGTTTATAAGGATGTTGTGTTTTGTACTTTAAAAATCAATGGAAATACAATACCATTTAGATTTTTTGCTTTATTTAATTGTAACACTTCTTCTTACACATAGCCGTCCCTGGCAAGGTTCGAACCCTGGACCTCCGGGTCTCAAGGCGAACACTGTGCCACGTCGCTATAAAAGCTAGCTCTATAGCAAGGCAGTATAAGTGTCCCCTTATACGAACACATGCTATTATACATTTACATCTATCTGTGGGATAGACCAGTATGGACAAGTCTAAAACTCACAAATGACAACCCGGTCACATAGTATCATTTATTTTGGTCCTTTAATTTTAATTTCCAAACCAGTTTAAAAAAAATTCAGACATTTTTCAAGCATTTGCAGATGACACCACCAACCCCCCCCCCTTTTAGATCTATATTTTCATTTCCTAAAACAACAATCTTTTCACTCATGAACAGAATTTTAGCTTCCACTTATTGTTTTATTCAGAGATTTGTGTAAATTCACTGTTTAAATTCATTATTAAAGATGAGAAGATAGTTTAAAGTCCCTCTGATCAGAGGATGCCACGCTACTCATTGTAGTGTCATGGGTTTTCACGTATTTTTGGCGATCTATTTTTTGTGTCAATTAATTTTTGGAGAAGTATTACCACATGATTTGACATCAGTTTGTCATTTTGAACAGCAGGTAACTTTAAAATCTGTCACTTTACACTAGATAAGAGGATTAACACCTTTATTGCATTGTCATAAATGACTCACCAGCTTCATGATCATGCGCGTGTCCTTCGCATTTTATACCGATCGTGTTTAGCCCATATTTCTGCCGGTTGCATGAAAGCTAGGTTATATGAAGCTCTAGACCATAACTTCATGCGTCAGATTGACAATTAGGCAGATACTTTTCAGCGTCAAAGACATGTCATTTCAAATTTCCCAGCGTCAAAACCCGCACTATTCTCAACTTCGGAAGATAGTTGTCGATCCGCAGCCCATTCATTTGTTATTGTAAAGAACAAAGACAACTTAAACGGAGCCATCTTTTGCCAGCAAATAATCAAATTGCAGCCAATATTCGTCTGCTAAAACAAACGACCTTGTTAATGCTTTATTTTACAATCCTAGTGACAAAAATGTTAAAGTCAGCAAACCGATCAAAACACAGCCGTAACCTTTTGGGCACGAACAATATAAAATCATATGATAACCTTAGAACGTTCTGGTTTAGCATCTATATTTAAAATCGGGAAAACCCTAAGATAGAGTGAGTGTCTGTAAACATTTTCCTGCAGATTGTCCCCGAAATTACAAAGTTTTATGAATTTCATTGTTTTTTGTCTGCGCATGTCATATTCTTCGAAGATTTGACCTGTCTGCTATGATGCATCACCGATCCCATATACTAGGGAAAAGTAGGGCTTATACCGAAGCTATTACCCAAGCCTGTTGGGGCTGTTTTAATAAATGGCCAGTGCATAGGTTGCATGCTAGCTGATCATAGCTGAATGAATCGCACCAGGTAGTGTTTTATTGAGTAAACGTTTATTTCATTTTGAAATTTAAAGTAACGGTTGTCGTTTTGAAAAGTAATCCGGTTCTGTACCCAGAATGCCCAAATTAGATAGATGTGTATTTGTAGAATGCCATCTAGCGGGAGATAATGAGATGCAATGAGCTTTGATATTTTGATTTTCATGCATAAATACTTATCAAATAGGTACTTTATGATGAAAACAGAAACCATTTCTTCACATGGTTTCTTTTTGCTATTGCAAGTTATGCGTCTGAATGAGAGGTCTCTAGCTTATAATAAACGGAGATCTTATTTTCAACCAAATTTGGCATGGTAGTCATACATAATTTATGTTTACAAATGCTACACAAGGTATAACTTCTATTCTTCTGAAATAAAATGTGACCACCAATTTTACAAGTACAAGTACAGATTAAAGTTACTGAATCTTTTTGAAATTAATTATGGTGACAGATTTTCTTCCACAATAACTCCAACCTTGCCCTTTCAGACAACTTCCTGTTGACCCTTTACAAGCCTGTACCAAGTTCTTGATTAAGTCTTTTCCATAGAGCAGAATTTTAGACTGGTCCAAATAGAAGCATTTGCAGACGACAAGTTACGTGTGGCTGACATTGTTGGATTTGTCCCTGAAAGATTAGAAAACATTGTGGGAAAAGGAGAAAATGCTGGTTACCAGCATTTTCTCCTTTTCCTACAGTGTTTTCAAAAGTCCTATTTTCCCGGGTCCTTTAAAACTCTGGATTGTGTGGTAGTGTTAGGGTGCAGCTTTTCTTTTTTTGTTCTTCTGTCAGAAATGATTTTCATGTCATACTTATAACATATTTCCTTTCATTAAATCACAGCAGAAGACCATTCAAATTCAATATGACATGATTGAGAAATACAAGTACATGCAGCTTGTTTGAAGAAATGTTCATTAGCTGGGACACTGCCTACACTGTCAATTCAATTCTATTCAATTCATATATCCTTCTCCTGAGAATCTTCAATAGAGATTTCCTGGTAAATCTGACCAGAGTACACTAGATGAAAGCAAGTCATTGTATTTTTCTTGACTCTGTAATCTTTGCCCAAGAGAAACTAGCTTCTAAGTGATAATTTTCTGTCCCAAAGAATGTCCTGGATTTGCAATATTTGGGATTCATTTCTATTGCCAAAATATTGGCCCATGACTTCCTGTCTTTTGTGAGTCAAAGACTTGGAGGAAATGATCTGAATTATACAAAACAATGCCACATTCAATATGCCAATGGTATGATCGTCTTTCACCTTTGGTCTACTTCTTAATAGTGTTCCTTGCCAAAGGACAGTCCTTAGAAAGACCCAGGGCATCCAGACAGGCTCAAACCTAGGGCCTCCAGGTCAAAAGTCCTACACTTTACCACTGAGCCATGTTTTGGACCCCTGAAAAAGGGCCAGAGATTGCTGAACTAAACAAAGACTCAGTCAAAGGTTTTCTATCTGGAAAAAGGACTATTGTGGCACCAAACATTCTCACAAAACTTTATCTGAATTGAATGAAGTCAAGGCTGTCAGTCTTGACAGCTTTTTTTAAATAGCTTGACCAAGTGACAGCACTGCAGAGCCCAATCCTATGAACAGTGAAACCAAGTAGACACAGGAATAAGTAAACAGTTATGATGATACAACCCTTTACCACACTGCAAAATCTAGACTTGTCTTTGATAGGGTAAAAAAAAAATGTTGGAAATGGAGAAAATGCTGGAAACCAGCATTCTCTCCTTTTCCCACAATGTGTTCAAGTCTCCTTTCTCAAGGTAGTTTGGAATTGTGTGGTAAAGGGTTCAATAACCTTCTCCATATGAAAACCAGCCATAATTTGACGTTTTCAAGGTTGTTTTTGGCCAAAAGATTAACAAAGTAGCAGACAGTGTCGCTCCAAGGTCAGACTGCACATTCTATGCAGTCTTATCATGATCTACACAGTCTGCAAAGACAAGTTACAAGGTCAAGTACTTTTACAGTTAGTACTGGTGACAATTTTGAACTGAAAAATTGAGCTAACGTTACCAACTCCAGGTGTCCCTAAAATCTGTCACACCTAGCAACATTTAAGGTGATAATGACATTGAGCAGCAACCAACTAGGGACACATCAGGTCATGAATATCAATGATAGTACTACAGCCGCTTCACCTTCCAAGTCTTTGTCTAGTTTTTGACACAAAAAAATATGACAAGTGAACAAAGTACACATTAAACAATTCTTATTCATTCCCTTTGTTTTTTCTATTTTCACATTTTTTCAAATCTGGAGAATCCAAAGACTACAACCGAGGTAACTACTTACATGCCAAAATCATTCCTTGCTGGTTAAAATCTTGATAATATAATCAGTTTCAATACTAGGCCTACAAAACTAATTTTATGAATGCCTTAGATCAAGTGGCTGATCATCAGCTCCTTGCTTCCATTTACTTAAGCTTTATTATAAATCATAAATGCTAATTATGCCACAATTTATAGCCAACATTTCCCTTTGTTGTCTGCTTTATCTTGGTCCAGTAAAAAAATTTGTTGTTTGATAAATAGTTATTCAAGGCAGTCTTTTTCAGAATCAGACCTGTTCTTATAATCTCTCTGCATGTGCAGCATTAGGAAAACAACCTTTCCTAATCAATGAATCAAAAAATTTAAGCTTATGGTATTATCTATGTCTTAGGTTGTATGAGAGATTGGCAAGGGTACCATGTTTCAGGGGTTGCGGCTTTAGATGATCTGCTTAGATAATGTACGATAGAGACCTATTTGTCAGCATCGAACAGACTTCTAGTAAGATAGCTGACATCATAAGATTTCTATCTTCACCTGTTTTGGACCATAAACAGTTAACCCTTTACCACACAATGACAAACTATTAATGTCATTGACTAAGGAGAGCTTTTGAAAATATTGGTGGGAAAGGAGAAAATGCTGGTAACCAGCATTTTCTTCTTTTCCTGCAATGTTTTCTACCCTGTCAAGGAAAGTTTTGTCATATGGGCCACCTTCAATTTGTAGTCTGGAAATGCTTTAAATTTGGACCAGTCTGAAATTTTGTGGTCTGGTAAAGAGTTAACTCTTTACTAAATGACAATATTTTAGACTGGTCCAAATTGAAGAAATTTGCAGACAACAAATTAAACATTGCTCAATTGATTGGATTCATTTCTGAACGGTTCGAAAACATTGTGGGAAAAGGAGAAAATGCTGGTTACCAGCATTTCCTCCTTTTCCTACAATGTTTTCAAAAGGCTTTTTCCTCAGGGTCGTTAAAACTCAGGGTTGTGTGGTTATGGGTTAAATCTCTGCCACACAACAAAATGTTAAGATTTGTCTGTATTGAAATCATTTTGCTGACAAATTTATTCTAGCTCATAATTTATGATGAATTGACTGTCTTCTTCTATAGGGTCATTAAAACAAGGAACTGTTTGGTATAGGTTTAAACCGGTGAAACAAGTTCTCCAACTTGTTTTTAATCACTCTTATTAGCTTCCTGAATTCTTAACAAGTACCTCACATCATGATTTGAATATTTCCAAAGGTTAAACCTGCTTATCCTTGGATCTAATCCTGGAACCTTCGATATTAGGGGCAGAAACTCTGGCCCATGCACCTCTGTCTCCCACAATACATAAAGAATTAACCCATTACCACACAATCCCTACTTTTGACGACCCTGAGAAAGAAGCCTTTAGAAAACGTTGTGGGAAAAGGAGAAAATGCTGGTAACCAGCATTTTCTCCTTTTCCCACAATGTTTTCTACCCTTCAGAAAACAAATTTCAAATTTTCAGTCACTTTTATGATGTAGTCTGCAAATGCTTTCAATTTGGACAAACCTAAAATTTTGTCGTTTGGTAATGAGTTAAACAGTTACTTCAAATTATCCCAACAGGATTATTATGAACTTCCCAAAACTTCAGAAAGTGCTTAAAGGGTTGGTCACATAATGATACGAGGCAAGCTCTGGTAAAATGGGGTTCAGGATCTCAGGAATGCATAATACCAAGTTAGACATCACATGATTATGGATCTATACAAAAGAGTTTGTCTAACAACTGACTGAATCATAAGGAAGAATGGTTCCTGGACATGCATAAAATGGCAAAAAAGTTTTGTCAGCCTGTGCGGACTGCATAGGCTGCAATAGGTTGCACATTTTTGCAGATGCATTAAGCCTTATCATAGAAAATGGCTTATAATTATGTTGTAGGTCATAGTTTGTCTTCATTCAAATATGAATGAAAATTTTGGTTTTAGATTTTTAGAAAAGTCCAGCAGTCAGGAAAGATGTCCCTTGTGTGCTGAAGCCATGAGTGTAGGGAGAGCACATGGGCGTGGGGGTGCATGGCTGTCTCCCATCTAGTAAGGGCTGCTATCCTGAGAAAATTTTGGAATATAAGACGTCTCTAGGAGCAATTCTAATGCAGTTTGAGACCATTTTTACTTTTGAAAGAGCAAGGAAGGAAAACTGAGAAAAAAAAGGTGTACGGCCAATACCATATTCTGCGGAAAAAAAAAGTGGTCCGGCCATGGCTGGACAGGCCATGCTGCTGACAGGAAAATGGAGAAATTGTTGGAGACCATCATTTTCTCCTTTTGCCAAAATCTTTCCTACCATTTCCAAGACCATATCCAATTATTTCAGCCAAAATTATTATGTTCTCTGCAAATGCTTTTAATTCTTCCAATTCCGACCAGTCTAAAATTTTGTCGTCTTTTAAAGTGTTCATATTTTTAATATAACATGGAGCCAGTCTAGATGGTATCACTGAGGTTACATCTTTTTCTGTAATGAAAACTTAATTAAGCCTTTACCAAACAAAGTCAAGTTTTAAAGACGCAAGGAAGAAAGCTTTTGAAAGCACTGTGAGTAAAAGGAGAAAATGCTGATAACCAGCATTTTCTCCTTTTTCAACAATGGTTTCAACATTTTAGGCATGATCAATTTATCATCTGCAAATGCTTTCATTATGGACTTGTCTAAAATTTCATCATCCGGTAAAGAGTTAACTCTTTACCAAACAACCCTGGGTTTTCATGACTTTGAGAAAGAAGCAGTTTGAAAAACTTGTGGGAAAAGGAGAAAATGCTGGTAACCAGCATTTTCTCCTTTTCCCGCAATGTTTTTCAACCTTCCTAGGACAAATTTCAATTTTTGAGTCACATTAATTTTGATGTCTGCAAACGCTTTCAATTTGGACAAGTCTAAAATTTTGTCATTTGGTAAAAAGTTAAACAGGATTGTTTCATTTTATGATGCTATTAACATTTTCTTCCCTTCTTTAAAGTCACAGCTCTTTCTTTCTGTATGTAAGCATTTACGGCCGTTTTTAATGAAAAGATTCCAAGATTATAATCATATAAGTCATCTTTTGCGTCATTGTAATTTCAACTGCTCATTTTAACTCCTTCACTACCCAGTAAATGATTTACACTTTTTCATTGGCTATGAATATAGTTCCTGTGCACAATGGAGAGACAGTTTGGCCTTAATCTAAAGTAAAGTAGTTGACAGTGTAGATCAGAGATCAGACTGCACATTTTGTGCAGTCTGATCTTGATCTACACTGTCAAAAAAAGATTCTGGTGTCGTCAACAGTAAGGAAACAGTTAACAAGATGAAAAATTTTAGATTTGTCAAAATTCGATGCAGTCTCAGACAACAAATAAAGATTTGGCTAGAATGAAGGAATTCTTTTTCTTTGCAAGTGTAGAAAGTATTGTGAGTAAAAGCATCTTCTCTTTTTCTGACAATGTTTTCAAAACCATTTTTCTTGAGAATTGTTAAAACTCCAGATTGTTTGTTGAAGGGTTGAAGCAACTCTTCTCTTGGCCACAGAGGCTCCCAGAGTCAAAATTAATTTGACTTGCATAAATCTAACAATTTTCACTGTAATTGCCAATTAGCCCTTTACCACACAATCCCGACTTTTGAAAACCTTGTGGTAAAAGGATAAAATGCTGGTAACCAGCATTTTCTCCTTTCCCACAATGTTTTCTATTCTATCAGGAACAAATGTTGTCATTAACGTCACTTTTATTTTGTCGTCTGCAAATGCTTTCAATTTGGACCTGTCTAAACTTTTGTCTTTTGGTAATGGGTTAGTGAGGACTGACATGATTGCTGCCCTTCTAAAATTCAGTTTTTTCAACAATTTAAGTTGACAAAACACCCAAGCAGCAACCCTAAGACTCATATTCACCAACCAGTCTCTACCACTTTTTAGTCTAATTTTTCAGAATTTTTATCAATTTCAAGCTGCATAAATTCTGATATACAAAATTGAATGGTTGGTTAACACTATATCACATGATCCCTCGTTTTAATGACCCTGACAAACATGTTTTTTTTTTTAATTGTGGGAAAAGGAGAAAATGCTGGTAACTAGCACTTTCTCCTTTTCCCACAGCATTTTCTTCCCTTCCCTTTTACCACATTTGAAGTGTTGTCTGCAAATGATTTCAAATTAGATAGGTCTAAAATGTTGTCGTTCAGTACAGAGGTACACCAATCAGAAATTGTGTTGCTTCCTAAATGTAGAATTAGAATGTAACACTATTTTTGACTGGCTTATCCAAATGGTGTGGCCCATCAGAAATTGTGTTACTTTCTAAATTTAGAATTAGACTTAAAGTTCAAGAGTATGATTGGTTAATACAGGCCCTTGACAAGAGCAGCAAAAGGACAGACCCCCATCAGTTTTGAGCTTGGATACAGTTAACAAAACAGTTGTTGCAAATTCCGTATCTTCTATTTTTAGATGTAAAAATACTTGTCCAAAATTTGCATATTATCATCTATCCCCAAGACAAGTTTCATAACGGTGGACCGTAACATTTTTTCAAGGTCATACTGATAATACCAAAACCTAAGTTCACCCTAATAGGCAGGTATCAGGTACAAATCAAGACACTTATGCAGACAATATAGATCAAGATCACATTGTAAAGAACACAGGCTGATCTTGGATCTACATGTTCCAATACAGTGAGATCTTACCAATGAAAAAAGAAGATTTATTTTTAACAGCTAGATCTAGTAATTTTTTAAAATTTATACAGCAGTTTATGTTTATATGATGTAAATTTTTCCCCTAGCATTTAATCCTTTACCATACAGTCCAGATTGTTAATGACCCTGAAAGAGAAGGCTTTTGAAAACATCGTAGGAAAAGGAGAAAATGCTGGTAACCAGCATTTTCTCCTTTTCCCACAATGTTTTCCAACCTTTCAGAAACAAATTAAATCATTTGAGCAACATTTAATTTGTCGTCTGCAAATGCTTTGAATTTGCACCAGTCTAAAATACTGTCATTTGGTAAAGAGTAATACTCCTGACCTGATGACAAAATGTCAGCATCATGCATATTAAATGCACATACATAGACCAATCAAAATTAATGTAGCTGATGAAATAGCATTATCATAGAAAGGGTAGAAAAATGGCATTGAAAAAAGTGAAAGTAGCTGTTCTCATTTTTTTTGGCGTGTTCTATGAAGTTTTTGAAAGCTGTCTTCCTCAGTGTAACTGGAAACACAGTTATCACCAAGCTGTAATGTGTTAACAGCAGGAACACAGATAGGAAAGAATGTCAAACAGTTTTTGTGGTATTATGGGATCTTATTTTTATTGTCACATGACATTACTGACCTTAATCCTTCACCAAACCACTAGAGAGCATTAATTTTGCAGATGACAAATTTTAATTCAAATGATAGGATTTGTCCTTGACAGCTTTTGATAACACTGTGGGAAAAGGAGAAAATACTGATTACCAGTGCTTCTTCCCTTTCCCACAAAGTTTTCTATCTTTCAGAGGTAAATACCAAAACATGAGCTGCAATTGTTTTGCTGTTTCCAAGTACTTGTAATTTGGACCATATAAAGACTTACAGTTCCTTTACTATTTATACTGTACAGCAATTATACCAGTTACTGCACTTTTTTTTACTATACCAGTTACTGCTTATTCTTTAACCAGTTGCTACATATTTTGTTCCAGTTCAAAAATTGTAGGTTTTTCACTGCAACAGTACAAATTGGTCATATTTCTTGAAGATTGTATAATTTCCAACATTGAAGGGAAATGGGTTTTACACATGATGGCCTCAAAACCAGAGCAATGGATAGGGAATCTGCTATTTAGCAAGTCTTCATATTATTTCATAAAATGCTTTTCATAAGTTTGTATCAGAGTTTAACCCCATTGTAACAGCTAAGGTCATATCACTAGGTCAGTGCACCTACACATTCAATATAGATTAAGATCAGACTGCACATTCTGTCCAGTCTCATCTTGGATCTTCACCGTCATCTAAGCATGGAGTAATTTTTGCAAATAGAAGCCTTGAAACGACAATTATTTGGGTGTTTCTTGATGGATAAGTGCAGTTACTAAACTACCATATTCGATCTGCAGATGTCCATACTCGCTTCTAAAACAAGTAGGACCTAGACTTGTACAACATTTTTATGGACAAATCTGCCATACATGTGTTTCATCATTTCTATTTTTGTAAATTTGTACAAATATTTGATGTGAATATCTGACAAACATTTAACTCCATACTAGACAACAACAACTTACTCATCCAAATTGAAAGAATTTGCAGACGACAATTTAAGAATGGCTCAAATGATAGGATTTGTCTGTGTAAGGAAAAAAAAAAAAATTGTCAACAATGAGAAAATGCAGGCTACCAGTATTTTCTCCTTTTCCCATAATGTTTGCAAAAGCCTTCTCCCTCAAGGTCATTAAAACACAGGATGATGTAGAAAAGGGTCAACTCAAGGAATGTGAAATGTTATCAAATAATGTATCACAAAGATAATTTAATGAATCTGGGTGGTTGAATTTTGGATCCAAAGAAAAAGCAATAAAATCAGAGCTCCAGATAAAGGGAGTAATTTTGATTTTAAAATTGAAAATATTAATTATTCTCCACCAAACCCTATGTTATGGGTACTCATTAGAATCGTCTCACTGAGACGATTTTAATGAATACCCACAACATAGGGTTTGAAAGGGAAATAATGGATTTAGAATACCATCACTCCCCCTTATCTGGAGCTCTGAAAATATGTTATGAATTCAAATCGCATATTAATCACAATTAAAGCAGTGTTCAAAGCCCATGATCTTTGGTGTTGATGAAGGCACCAAAGTCAGAAGCATCTAATAGGTTGAACTGATGTTTATCAATATCTTTCAGATCTTTTGATTCTTTACCAAACAACAAAATTTTGGACCTGTTCAAAGTGAAAGCATTTGCAGACGACAAAATGAATAAGAATCAACATTAAAATTTGCTTTTGGAAGGATAGAAAAAATTGTGGGAAAAGGAGAAAAGGCTGGTTACCAGCATTTTCTCCTTTCCTCACATTGTTTTCAATAGGCCTTTTTCATATGGTCTTTAGAACTGGAGATTTTGTGTAAAAGATTTAACCCTATACCAAATAAACCCCAAGTTTCAAAACCCTGACAGAGAAGGCTTTTGAAAACATTGTGGGGAGAGGAGAAAATGCTGGTAACCAGGATTTTCTCCCTTTTCATCAATGTTTTCTATCCTCCAAAGGAGGAATCACAGTTTCTTAGTCACATTTAATCTGTTGTCTGCAAAGGCTTTGGATCGTGACCATACTAAATTGTTGTTATTTGGTAGAGGGGTTAAATAGACAGTAACTGTTACAGAAGTGCTCCATGGCCCATGAGGGAATACAATCAATTTTAAGACTGTTTATTCCTACATTCACTTTGTTCTTCTGTGACCAGAATAAACATCAGCTTCAGATTTCAAGTCTACATGATTACTGGAGGTAATTAACTAATGATCACCTTGTAACAATTTGTTAGCACAGACCCTTGTCTGACCCCAGTGGGGCCACGCATGCATGTCAAGTTGGCAGTCATTTATCATCCCCAACTGTCATAATAACCAGATAGATTAAAGAGATTTTCAATCTGCAACTGTTTAGGGGCACAGCCCCTCACTGTTAGGATACGGTTACTGAAGTTGAAGGCGACCCTTCTCAGTAACCTATGCCCCACAGTGTGCTGTTACTTGTACTGAAAAAAACCTTCTCTTTTTCATTCTGAAATGAATATGAAAGCTGAAAAGTTTGTTTCTTTGGTGTTTAGCTCTTTTACCAAATGACAAAATTTTAGACTTGTGGGAATTGAAAGCATTTGCAGACGTAAAAAAAATGTGAATCAAAAATTGAAACTTAATTTGGAGAGGGTAGAAAACACTGTGGGAAAAGGCTTCTTTCTGAAGTTGGGATTGTTTGGTAAAGGGTACATTGTTTTCAACATTCTTTCAGTTACAATACACATAATGATGCCTTCCTGGAGTTTCTTTTACCATTACTTTGCAAAATATTCTTCCCAAGCCACTGGCTGCATTCCAACAAAAATCTTGCCAAAAAAAAAAGTTAAATTGTGAGAGAGAAATGGCATTCATCAATCCTCAGAAAAAGATTGGCCAAGCTTGGGGCTCAAAGCAGTGACCTCCTGGTTTCAACCCAAGCTGAAAGGAACTATAACTGAAATGGAACAAACAGAAAGTGTCAGCAGTGTGATCCATGTCGTAACCCCTTTCCAAATAATGCCTGGTTTTCACAACCCTGGAAAAGTTGTCACTTGAAAATATTGTAGGAAGATCCTTTTCCCACAATGTTCTCTGCCTTATTAGAGAGCTAAAGCTTATTTGTACCAATGTTGAATTTGTCCTTTGCACATGTTTAGAATTTGAAAATCTACAATTTGTTGTTTGGGAAAGTGTCAAACCTGTACCAAACAATCCATTGTTCTACAACCCTGATAAAGAAGCCTATGAAAATATTATGGAAATAGGGGAATTTTAATGCTGTTTATCAGCATTTACTCCTTTTCCAAAAATATTTTCTACTCTTCCAAGACAAATCCCATCAAATGAGCAACTTTCAAATTTTCCCTCTCCCTCTTGTTTTATATCCTTCCAAACAGAAAATCATATCATTGATCAGGATTAAGAAATTTTCTGTGCTCTTAACCCGTTACCATAAGACAAAATTTTAGCCTTGTCCAAATTCAAAGCATTTGAAGATGACATTTTCAGTGTGGCTCAAATGGTGCACATTTTCTTAGATAGCGTAGAAAACATTGTGGGAAAAGGAGAAAATGCTGGTTATCAGCATTTTCTCCTTTTCCCATAATGTTTTCAAAAGGCTTCTTTCCCAAAGTCATTAAAAGTTGTCGTTGTGTAGTAAAGGGTTAAGCTGGTATCAAACAAGGATTGATATTAACAAACCAAAGGGACCAAAAAATACGAATTTGTGCATTCTTGAACTATAGCCAAGGTTTTAAAAGCTTGTAATATTTTACATTTTAATTTGCCCCTCCTATACATACAATCATGCATTTTGCACGGGAGTATTGATTCAGAGTAAAGAATTTTAAATTTCCTTGACTTTCTAGATTGCTCTGAATGTGTGTGCAGTCTTAAAGGGAGAGAAATGTGTAATCCAAAATAAAATCTTTTATCTTTTTATCTCCCTTGAAACAGCCCCCCCCACCCCCCCAGCCTCTGACTGATCTGCCAATGTAGGGATTCTGGGACCTTGTCCTATTGAATAGGATAAATGTCCCATTCTTATGCACACAGATTAGACTTTGTCACTTTCAAATTCAAAAGAGAATCAGTCCTCAGTGCATGTGTCTCTATCCTTTTTTTTGCCATTTTATGGAGCAATTTTCTCCCCTCTTAATAATCCATGGTACTGCAGAAATGCATCAAAATGAGAACCCTTTACCAGATAATCCTGAATTTAATGACCTTTTTAGAACAGGCGAGGCTTTTAAAACTTTGTTTGAATAGGAGAAAATGCTGGTAACCAGCATTCTGACTGGTATTCACCAATCATTCTCAAAAATATTCTGAACCCTTATCCTGCTAAATAACTAAAATAAAATTTTCAATTCCATAGTTAAAACCCAAATATTGCTTTTTCAAAGGTATATTTTCGGGAACGATATCTTCTTAGCGGTCAGTGTAGAACCAAGATCAGACTGCACGTTCTGTGCAGTCTGATCTTGGATCTATGCTGTCCGCAAAAGGTCAGCGAGTTGCACTTAGCAGCCTAAGGGTTAATCTTATTCCCAAGGATTTTCTTATTCCCCATGATTTTCTAAATTTAAAAGTTACACAAATTTGATTGGCTTAACCAAATGGTTTAGCCAATCAGGAGTCATATTACTTTCAAATTTAGAAAATTCTGGAGAATAAGACTCCTAACGTTCTGAAGAATGGTTCAGAAAGAGCTTATCCTTTTCCCATAATTTCTATACTATCGTTTACGTCATGTTTGATTTTTAATCTGCAAACTTGTACTTTCAAAGTGGGCAAGTCTAAAACTTGCTTGTTTAATAAAGAGTTATTGAAAAGTCTGATGGAGGAAAAAGGTCGTGAGAAAATCAGAAAATGCTGACAAACAACATTTTCTTCTTTTCTAACAATTTTTCTACCCTACTGCCAGACAGTTCCATCATGTCAAACACATTTTATATGTTGTTTGCAAATACATTCAATGTGGACAACCCTTTAATCCTGTACCAAAAAATGCTGTGTTTTAAAGACCCTGAGATAGAAAGCTTTTGAAAACATTGTTGGAAAAAGAATACTTGCTTGTAACTAGCAAATTCTCCTTTTCCCCCAACGTTTTCTACCCTATCAGAGTACTTTACTTCACTTGTACCAAATTCAGATTGGTCATCTGCAGATGCTTTCAATTTTAGAGAGTCCAAAATTTGTCGTTTGGGATTTTTCTCTTCTGATAACAAGTTAATGTGGCTTTTGTTACTCATAAACATTTTTCACAAACCTTTTAATATAAATAATTAATCAAAAACTCTTTCTTTGTTCATATTCATAATGCTCCTTAACAATAAAATGTGTCCAAAGTTTCTAAATTTACAGGGAATATTCAAAATAAAAGTCCTGTAACTCTTAAAAATCATCACTTTTTTACACCGTGAAAAAGCATCTTGTTTGGTAATTTCTAGCACAAAGTATTTGAAATTAAAATTCATGGAATCAAAATTTTCTTACCTTCCATTTTTGAATATATATTGCGATAGATTTCCTCTCTTGAAAATCAGCAACCAGCTAAGCAAGTTCTTAATTCTAAAATAGCCGAAACATCAACACTAAACTAGTTTTTTTGGAAACACTGATCTATCCAAATTAAACAGTTTCTAGTAAAACATCAAATTCTAGATCTATACTGAACCTTCTCAACAGCTGCTGGCAGAAAGTCAAGGTATTTTTTTTTTTCTTGTTTGGAAAATATTCTCTCAAAGTTTTCAAACTTTCTCCAGAAAAATCAATTTTAGATCCAGTCATGACAAAATGATGCTCTGATCAAATCTTCATGATCAAATAGCAGTTTGATATATTTGCAAATTATTTGCTGCTAAATTTTGAATGAAATCTACTGAGAAAAAGAAATTGTATGCTTGCATTTATTTTACACTTCTTAATGAACAAACATTTTGGCATATTTACTGTAGAAAAGTTTACCAGTTACCCAACAACCCTATAGTTTTACAACCCAGAGGAAGAAAACTTTTGAAAATATTGTGGGAAAAGGAGAAAATGATAGTACCCAGCATATTCTTCTCTTCCCGAAATGATTTTTGCCTTTACAAAGACAAATCTGCTCATTCAAGCAATGTTTAATATTTGGTCTAATGCTTTCGAAATTCATATTTTGTTGTCCACCATAGAGTTGGGTAAAAGATTCATGCTATCTAAGCTATCTAAGAATTTGACTCTAGCAAACAACAAAAAGACTTGCCCAAATTGAAAGTTTTTGCAGACGACAAAATAAATGTGTCTCAAAAATTGAACTATGCTTTTTTTTGATGATTAAAAAACATTGTAGGAAAATGAGAAAATGCTGATTAACCAGCATTTTCTCATTTCCTCACAATGTTTTTAAAAGCCTTCTTCTCGGGGTCGTTAAAATTCAGGATTGTGAGGTTAAGCGTTAAAGCACCATGCCTCATTAAAATTTCAGGGATATGCCTTTTATCATCCAAATTGAATACCTAATGGGATACCTGGCTCTTTTAGAGTTTATGCAGTGCACAGTTAGTTAAAAAATCTTGGGGACTAACGCCAACTTTTACAGGGCTGTTTGAGCCACAAAGTATCAGACTATATAGCTCTAGAATTAGAATGCATGAAAGGCTGATTTTGATCTATAGTTGGAGCTGAATCCAGCAGGCTAGGAAAAAGTAGGTAGAATCTTCTTAAAGTTGAAGTATAGTCTATCAAGCATTGACTCTTTTACCAAAAAACAAAATTTTACACTTGTCCAAATTGTAAGCTTTGGCAGAAGGCAAAATAATTGTGACTCAAAAACAGAAATTTACCTTTGGAAGAGTAAAAACTGCGTGGGAAAAGGAGAAAACACTAGTAATAACAAGAGTCATGCTGACAATGGCCAAAGATGTGTGGCTAAAACAGCTAGATATAAGAATTATTTGGCAATGTTAAATACCAAGTACAATAAAAATCTTCAAAAAGGTCCACTTTTCTTATTTAGCTGTCAAGTGTAAACACATATGAAATCAGAGAGCAAAAAAAAAGTCTGAAAAAACAAAAAAGAGCAATAAATAAAAAATCATGGAAGGTAGAGATATTATTCTTGTGTACTGTAACCCTCCAAAGAGACAACTATCCTGCTGTGAAGTTAATACAGCTTGAGTTATGCTCCAAAGAAACCTTGAGACCCAAAAGTTAACAAAGGGACACAACTCCAAAATCATGATACTGCACCTCTCCTAAATTAAATCTGCCTACCTCTGCACATTAATATCTTTTATAATTTTCAAGATATGCTCCTGATAAAATTTAAGTATGAAAAATTACGAAGGGCAAAAACTTCTAAATTATGTCACTGAAAGTGATGGTTCTTGTACACTGCACTTCTCCTCAATGTCATCTGTCAACCAGTGGAGTTTCATGTTCATATCTTATGTAGTTTTCAAGTTGTGCTCTAGACAAAATTTAAGTAAGAAAAAATAACAACAGACAATAACTCCATAACTATGCAACCAAGAGTTATGGTTCTTGTTCACTTCACTTCTCTTTAATGTGATCTATGCACCTGTGAAGTATCATGTTTACACCTCTAATAGTTTTTGAGTTATGCTCTGGACAAATTTTAAGTATGAAAAATAACAAAGGGCAATAATTCCTAAATTATGGCACTGGAAGTTATTGTTCTTGTACACTGCACTTCTCCTCAATGTCATCTATCAAGATTTTAAGTTTCATGTTTATATCTCATGTAGTTTTCAAGTTATGCTTTGGACAAAATTTAAGTAAGAAAAATAACAAAGGACAATAACTCCTAAATTATGCAATCAGGAGTTATGGTTCTTGCACATTGCACTTCTCCTTGATGTGATCTATCCACCTGTGAAATATGTTTGTACCTCTTACAGTTTTCGAGCCATGCTGCAGACAAAAAAGTGGGATGGAAGGATGGACAGACGGAAGGACGGAAAAATACTATTACCATATCCCCCACCGCCTTTTCGGCAGGGGATAAAAAGGCTGATTTTCAAAATGCTTCTTCAGATCCTCAGGGTTGTTACAACTTGGGATCTTTTGTTGAAGGGTTACCTACTGAAGCAACTTCCCAGGTTTGGACCATTTTCAAAATGCTGAAGTATATCAGATTATTTTGTCTTTCAACAGAAGCTATAGAGGAAAATAGAACAGATCTATCATAGATCTATCTGGAAATCACCTGCAGAAAACATCTCTCAATGTTAGAACCCTTAGAGAGTAAAATGACGAGCCACGATGGACCAGTTAGCAGTGTACAGTACTTGAGACAAGTGGATGGCGGGTTGGAATTCCCATCTTGGCCAATTTCCTTCCAAGGATTGATGATAGTCATTGTGACAGGACTCATTTCCTCTCTTAGAGATCTGGTTTCCATGATTATTATGTGGGAAAGCAGCCACCGTGACTTAGGAAGAATATTGTGTGAAGTTCTGGTAAAAGAAAACTCCTGGAAATCATGGATAGGTGCAGAGGTCACCAAGATATAACTGAACTGAAAACATAGTTACACAACAAACAATCAATTAGATTGTATAATACACAAGGGTATGGCATTATGTATGCAGCTGCAGTTGCCCTTGGAAATATAAAGGACAAAGTTGATTCCAAGTAACAGAATTACCATGAAGTTTAAAATAGAACTGTCACAGGCAGACAAAATACCCCTTCTGGTGCTTTGTCACTGAATTACTGCCCCTTTCGAAACCCAAAATGTAATTTAAAACAAAGGACAAGAACTCCAAAAAATACCATTTAGACAAAGTTACAGATCTTGCCCACTGCAATTGTCTGCAGTGTGATCTACCTGTGTTTGAAGTTTCTAGTCAATAGATTTTGTACTTTGGAAAACATGCTCTGGACAATAAAATGATTAAGGGCAATAACCCAAAAATAATGAATACAGAGTCACAGATCTTGTGCAATGCACTTGTCCTCAATGTGATCCATCTGTAGCTGAAGTATGGAGTTGATAGACTGAATACTTTAGAAGATGGTTTTTGTCCAGAGCACAACTTCCAAAGTATTAAAGCTACTGACTTCATACTTCAGATACAGATAGATCATACTGAGGACAAGTGCAGTGTAAGATCCATAACTCTGTCTTCAGTGCTTTTGGAGTTATTGCCCTCAGTTGTTTCATTTTGTCTGCTGCACAACTTTCAAAGTATAAAAGGTGTTGACTTCAAGCTTCAAATATAGATTGATTATGTCGAGGACAAGTGCAGTGTGCAAATCTGTAACTGTGTCTTCATTATTTTTGGAGTTATTTTACAGTTTGAGTTTTTGTCTGAAGCATAACTTTCAAAGTATAAAAGCGTTTGACTTCATACTTCAGATACAGATAGATCATTTTGAGGATAAGTGCAGTACACATGATACGTAACTTTGTCTTTATTATTACATGAAGTTTTTGCCCTTAGTTGTTTTACTTTTTACCCTGAGCATAACTTCCAAGGTATCAAACCTTTTGATTTCAAACTTCAAATACAGATAGTTCACAATGAGGATGAGTGAAGTCTGCAAAATCAGTTACTCTTTCTTCAGTGCTGGTGGTTACCAGCATTTTCTCCTTTCCCTACAATGTTTTCAAAAGCCTTCCATTTTAGAGTCATTAAAAAATTTGGATTGTCTGGTAAAAGGTTTAAGATTTTGAGATTTTAATGTTTATTCCCTTTGATATAATCAGTTTCTGTAACCCTTTAACTGCTAAATAAATGAAACAAAACTTTTCACTCAATAGTAGAAACACAACTATTGCAATTTCAAAGCTGATTTCACTGGAAAAAAATACCAGATCAGACAGTGTAGATCAAAGATCAGACTGCATGTTTTGTGCATTCTTGATCTACACTGTCGGCAAAAGTGTCCCGAGTAAGGCTTAGCAGCCTTAGGGTTAACTATCAAAGGATAATTATGCAGTCTAAATGAAGCCTTAGTTTCCACAAGTGCAACATCTGAGGGACACTTTCTCAATGCACTCTGGGCCCTTTGTTTTACTTAATCCTTTACCACACCATCCTGACTTTTAACGACCCTGGGATAAAAGGCTTTTGAAAACATTGCAGGAAAAGGAGAAAATGCTGGAAAAAACTTTACCCACGATGTTTTCAAATACTTCCTTCTTCAGTGCAATAACATAACAGTCAAGATTGTTTGGTAAAGTGTTAAATGTACACCTGTAGTGGAAAGCTTTTGAAATGCAGGTAGCTGGTACCGGTATTTGAGAAGAAAGCAGACAATCAGAACACCAGGGTGGGCAGCAATTCTAACTGCATAATTATCCTTTGATAGTAAAACAGAAACTTATTGGATCAAAGGGGGAAAAAAAAATGTAATAATAAAACCGTTAACCCTTTACCACACTATCCCGAGTTTTAATGACCCTAAAATGGAAGGATTTTGTATCTGAGATTGACTGGGTTTCAGTAGTACTAGGATACGGTTTTGAAGCATCTTGCCCAAAGATACTCCCAAGAACAACCTAATACTTCCAGCTAGGCTTGAACCCATGGCCTCCAGGCTATAGGTCCTACAATTTACCACTGATCCATACAGTAGCTCTGCAAAAGGAGGAAATGGTGGTGACCAGTATTGAGGGAACAGATGAAACAGCTCACCTATTCATGTGTTTCCTTGGTTTAACCAGCATAAGGCAGGGGTTCTGCAGTGCCTTACCACACAACAATTCCATCAGGATTTTCTGATTGCAAACCCATCACTTCAACCCTTTACCACACAATGCGACCCTAGGAAAGAAGCCTTTCAAAAATATTGTGGGAAAGGGAGAAAATACTGGTAACCAGCATTTTCTCCTTTTCCCACAATGTTTTCTACCCTATAAAAGAAAAGTTGCGCCACTTGAGCCCCACTGGAACTGTCGTCTGCAAAATGCTTTAAATTTGGACAAGACTTAAATCTAGTCGTCTGGTAAAGGGTTAATCATGGAGTCATGAAGTATCCCTTCATTTGCAATCAAAATACATTTACAAACTCTTAACCCTTTACCAAACAATTCTGACTTTTAACAACCCTGAGGAGAAAGGCTTTTGAAAACAAGGTGGCAAAAGGAGAAAATGCTGGTAACCAGCATTTCCCCCTTTTCCCCAGTTTTCTACCTGTACAAAAACAAATTCCAGTTCTTTAGTAACATTTATTTTGTTGTCTGTGAATGCTTTTAATTTGGAGAAGTCGATAATTTTGTTGTTGGAAAAGAGTTAAAGGGCTGAATTAATGAAATAAGGAATAAAAGTCCAAAGTGCTGTTTCAAGGTTGTTTCCACCATAATATGTAATGCATTAGGAGACTATGTAGATCAAAGATCAGATGGCACCTTCTGTGCAGTCTGATCTTAATCTACACTTTCTGCAAAATCAACTTGAATTAGTAACAGTGCTTTAACCCTTTACCAGACAATCCTGTATTTCAATAACCCTGAAGAAGTAGGCTTTTGAAAACATTGTAGGAAAAGCAGAAAATGCTGGTAGTCAGCATTTTCTCCTTTTCTGACTTTTTCAACCCTTTCAAAGACAAATCCTATTGATTTAGCCTTACTTAATTTATCATCTGCAAATTTTATGCTTTTAATTTGGAATGTCTGTAATAATGTTGACAAAATTTTAGACTTGTCCAAATTGGAAGCATTTTTAAGTGGCAAATGTTCCTCAAACACCGGAATTCATCTCTGATGTGGGAAAGGACAAAATGCTAGTTACCATCATTCTCTCCTTTTCCCACAATATTTTCAAAAGGCTTTTTCTGGGTCGTTCAAATTCAGGAATATGTGGTAAATGGTTAAGGGCTAATGTATAAGAGTTCATACCAGGCATCACCACTGACGTAAAAGAATTTCAAAGCATTTTGCAGGAAGCACATAAAAGGCAACTTAATTTTGACTTGATCCATAAAATAAAGGCAGTTAAACATCCTCAAGTATGTTCTTTGTTCTCATAATTATGTTCGATAATTACAAGTACATGTTCCATTAGACGAATCCTTTGAAAAAAAAAAAACTGCATTCTCGTTTTCTTTGTTCAAGAATTTATCTAGATCTATTTAACCCTTTACCACACAACAAAAATGCGGATTTGTCCAAATTTAAAGCATTTGCCAACAACAATTCAAATGTGGCTCAAATGATGGAATTTGTCTTTGATGGGATAGAAAATGTTGTTGGAAATGGAGAAAATGCTGGTTACCAGCATTTTCTCCTTTTCCAACAATGTTTTTAAAAAGCTTTTTCCTCAGCGTGGTTTAAACTCCAGATTGTGTGGTTTAAACCAATTGTATCTTATGTTTTAAATCTTTACCAAACAATCCCATTTTTATAGACCTTGATGAAGGCTGTTTGAAAACATTGTGGAAAAAGGAGAAAATGCTGGTAATTAGTATTTTCTCCCTTTCCCATAATGTTTTTAACTCTTTCAAGAAAAAGTTCAATCATTTGAGTCACATTTTATCTGTTGTCTGCAAAAGTTTGGACAAGTCTGGAATTTTGTCGTTTGATAAAGAGTTCAAAGTACATTAATCCTTTACTACATGATCCCGAGTTTTAATGACGCTGGGAAATAAAGCCTTTGAAAAAATTGTGGGAAAAGGACAAAATGCTGGTAACCAGCATTTTCTCCTTTTCCCGCAATGTTTTCTACCCTTTCAAAGGCATACCCCATTACTTGGGGCACATTCGAGTTATTGTCTGCAAATGCTTTTTTTTTTAAAAAGAAGTCCAAATTTTGCCATGTGGTAATGGATTACATCAGATTTCATTTTGCAAGTCCTCAGAGAATCTAAATAAAGAAAATTAGTTTTCATTTGCATGCAAGAGTAGCTTTAAAAATAAAATACAGGCAGGATTACATGTAGAAAACCAGAGGAATTACAGTCTTTTTTTTTTATGGTAAAAATTTCCTAATTCGTTAGTAACTGTATGGCCGATATTGCATAAGGTGTAAATACGTTTTTAACATGAAGTACTTTTAGCTGGCTCCATGCTTGGTATAATCACCTACTTTGAATTTGAAGGTCTTAGGTTCCAGCCCAATTTGGTGCATTTTCAGCACTTTTTTTTTTTGTTCCCAGCTACTGGAAAACAGTCATGTCCATGATCTTTCCTCACAAAATAACAAATTTCTCCCCCCTCTGAAAACAATTTGGGTCAAAATCTGGTTTAATGTCCCTCTAACAACCAGGAGGAAAAAGCCTCAAGAAACACTGTGGGAAAACCAGCACTGTTTCTCCTTTTCCATAGTATTTTTATCCTATTCACTCTTTACTAAAGTATAAAAATTTTCACCAGACCAATTTGAAAGTGTTTACAGAGAATGTATTAAATGTTATGTTGCTCAAATGATGAAATTTGTCTTCATAAGGGTAGAAAACATTGTGGGAATAAGCCTAGGGTGAAAATGCTGATTACCAGCATTTTATCTTATTTCAACAAAGTTTTTAAAAGCCTTCATTAAAACAGGATTGTATGGTAAAAGGTTAAGGAGAAATTCCTTTCGTTTCAATCATGTTTAATTTGTGGTCTGACAATGCTTTCAACATCACACGTCAAAAACACTGTTTTGTGAAAATAGTTAAACCCTCAACTCTTTAGACTCCTCCAAATTCAAAAGCCGAGCCCTGGTAGCTCAGTTGGTAGCATACAGGTCTTGAGAACAGGGGGTCGCTTGTTCGATCCCCAGCTTGGTCAATTTCTCTCTGAGGATTGATGATACTCATTGCAACAGGATTCATTCCAATCTCATTGCTGACCATTGCTTTGACAATGGTTATGTGGCAAAGCAGCCAGTGGCTTAGAAAGAACATTGTGCAGAGTACTGGTAAAAGAAAATTCAGGAAAGCATGGATAAGTGCACTGGCCGCCACGATATAACTGAAATAATGTTGAAAATGGCGTTAAATACCATACAATCAATTAATCAATCAATCCAAATTCAAATTAAAAAAATTTGCAGATGACAAACTTAATGTGACTCAAAAATTAATAGATGTTTTTGAAAGGGTAGAAAACATTGTGGGAAGAAGGATAAAATGCTGGTTACTAGCATACTCTCCTTTACCCACAGTGTTTTCAAAAGCATTTTTCTTCAGGGCTGATTAAAGTTGGGATTATCTGGTAAAGGGTCAACAGAGTGAAATAACTGCATGTTAAGAGGCACTACACTTTCAAGACTGTTTTCGTTCAGATTATCTCACAAAATGGCATACAGGACAGATTTAAGATTAAATCACACATTTGTTGCAGTCTGATCTTACACCTACTCAGTCTGCAAATTCTACTCTTTACACTGAAACAGCTACAATTATAATATATAGCTCGAAATACAAAGCCTTAATGCACAATAGCATGCAGATTTAGTGATGTAAGGTAAATAACTCTACCAATCTGCCTTGTTTGTAAACATTTACTTCCCTTGTATATTCCTTCAGGATACATCTTACTCCTAGAATATTTAGTAGATAAACATTCACTGAAGAAGATCCAAATAATATGTAGATCAGACCATAAATCTGGCCATATTACCTTCATCTTCACTGTCCGCAATAGCATTTTTATCCTTACCAGATGACAAAATTTAGACCTCATCAAATAGAAACCATTTGCAAAGAACAAATTAACTTTGGCGGTAGCGTAGTCAGTGGTGTAAAGAACTTAAGACCATGGGGTTGCTTATTGAATTCCCAGCTTGGACTGATTGTTCTGAAAATTGATGATAGTAATCCATGAGGATTCATTCCTCTCTCACTGCTGATCATTCTTTCAAAGATGGTTATATTGGAAAGCTGCCAGTGGCTTGGGAAGAATACTGTGCAAATCACTGGGTAAAAAAACCTATGATGGCATTTCCCACAATGTTTTCTGTCTTTTCAGAGACCAATTCCATTTATCTAGTCACACAGTTTTCTTCTGCACAATACTTTCAAGATGGCGGTAGTCTGATATTTTGTCATGTAGTAAAGCTATAACATGTCAACTGCAAGATTTAATACCTGGTTTACATTTGCCATGGGCACCATGTGATTTGTCAGCAATTTTCCGTACTAATTTTCTGGCATCAGTTGTGGCTACAAGCTATGGCTTATGTGTTTACATTGCATACCAGCATTGTGTGATTTCTTGTGCTTTCTTTCTGTGATAGACATCAGCAAAGTGGTATAGAGATTGTAAGGAAAAAATGCAGTGTTTGTGCAGTCTCCCCACAGAAAGGGCACCTTGCGGCAACCTTGCAATAGCTGAGTGGGTGCCATATGATTATTCCAGGATTTTTAAGGCCCAAATAACCATGACTGAAAATACTATTTTATCTGTACCATCATTGGATGGCCTCTGTACAATGCTTTCTACATGCCAACAAGCTATGGGCTTGCAATTCTTAAAATTTGTCATTGTGCACAATACAACGAAAATGTAGAGGATAAAGCACCTGTGGATCTGTACGATAATTGCATGGGAGCAGTGCAGAAGCTGCATGGAAATGGATATTGACATCATACCGTACTTCAAGCTTCAGGACAAATGTAAACTAGGTATTGGTGCTTTCACTATGTATGGATGAATCTTAGGTTGATATTGGGTAAGGAGTTTATTGAAAACAGCTGCAGTGATGAGATGGTCTCTTGTTCTGCCTAAACTCTTAACCAAACAACAGAATTTTAGACTAGACCAAATTGTAAGCATTTGGAGACAAATGTTGCTCAAACGATGATTTCTGTCTTTGATAGAGCAGAAAACATTGTGGGAAAAGGAGAAAATGCTGGTTACCAGCATTTTCTCCTTTTCTCACAATGTTTTCAAAACCTGTTCCAATCAGGATTGTTAAAACTCTGGATAGTGTGGTAAAGACTAAAGTAAAAGATGGCTAAATTACAACATTAGTTTCAGAAGCAACTGTATCAAGTGGTCATTTCCGAGGATCAAAGGATTACCTACACACATCTTTACAATTAGCAAAATTTTCTGTAAAACAAGCCATTGGCTTAACCCTTAGGCTGCCAAGCACTACTTAAGGACCTTTTGCAGACAGTGTAGATTAAAATCAGACTGCACAGAACATGCAGTCTGATCTTGGATCTACAGTGTCTGATAGTAAGATATCTTTCCCTGAAAAATACCTTTTAAACAGCAAAATTTGGGTTTCTACTGTCGGCTTTAAAGTTTCATTCCACATATTTAGCGGGATAAAGGTAAACCCTTAGCACAGATCCCATTTTTATCAACGTTTTGGGAATAAAGTATGTGGTCTACAAATACTAACAATTCGGAACAGTTTAATATTTTTTGTCTTTTGGTCAAAAATTGAAAGTGGTTTGCTTTCAAAACAATAGAGGAAGGTGACTGCAGAAGATAAAACATTAATTGAACTTTAAAATTTGTGGAGAAAAATGAAGTCTATACCAAACAATAAAACTTTGGATTTGTCAAATTCGCAGAGGACATAACAAACGTGCCTGAAATGGTAGGATTTTTCTCATCTAGGACAGAAAACATTATGAGAATAGGAGCAACTTCTCATTTTCCCACAATGTTTTCCAAAGCCTTCTTTCTCAGGGTCATTAACTGCTTAGCCCTACTCACTGAAAATTTGCGGACAGTGTAGATGAAGATCAGACTGCACAGAATGTGCAGTCTGATCTTGAAGTCTGATCTTGAATCTACACAGTCCAATAAGGAGATATTTTTTTCCAAAAAATTACCTTTGAAATAGCAAAATTTGGGTTCATACTATCTGTTTGGAAGTTTCATTTCACTTTTTTAAGCAGGATATGGGTTAAAACCCAGCCAACTACTTTATGCTGAAAAACAGTTCAACCTGTTATGAGCAAGCACCTGAGGGATCTATAAACATGTTGCACTTAACATATTTTGTTTTCTCTGGGGACCCATTAATAATGCTTGCTTAACACAGGTTGTTTGCAAAAACAGGTGGCCACTAAGACAGGTATTGTAATTTTGTATTTGATGAGTTAAACTTATCTCAGTACCTCCTACAGCCCTCTATTTTTTGTCTTCCACAACTTTCAGAAAGTAATGTGGCGATTGAAACAATTTCTCCTTTGACCACGATGCTTTCAAATGTGTTTATGTATCAAATTCATAATTATTTTGTAGAAATGTTTTTAAAGTTATCTGCTGCACATGTAATATGAGTTAACAGATAATTACAATTCTCAAGGGAAGTTGTGGGAGTATAAAGGAATGCAGACTTCTAAACAAGAAAACATAACTGTATCTATTTTCCTCAGATAGACTCTCAGCTTGCTATAGGGATAATAGGTAACTTGTTCAACAATTCTCAATCTATTGATAAAGTCCCCTCCTATATTACAATGTGTGATATGTTTATTCACCTTACATTTCTCTGTGCCAGAAATAGATAGCTTGCAAAATCATAAAACTCCACTTAAAAATACACGAGTCATAGTTTTTAATTGAAATTGTTCGGAATACATTTGCATTTACAAGTAGTTCAATTGTTATTTCATTTTTGTTTAAATGATTTATCAAAAACAATGGAAGTTTTCGCTGACAGACTGATACATGTAGAAATCTTTAGTATAATTGTTGCCATCCTTAATCTAAAGATATTCATGGGCGCTGCCATGTTACGGATCATGTGACTTTAGTATTTCCAATGTAAACTTCCTTGATATGGACAAAGATGAAGTTACAGAATCAGCCCAGTCATGACAAGGTGAAAAACAAAATGAATGCTGGCTGTATGAATCAACACCAGTAATGCATAATGTTTATTCTGACCTTAGAACCACATTGTCCCATGTTTTAAGCGATGTCCTGACCAAACTAATTGAAAGGCGCTTTGTGAAAAGATCGTTTAACGCATCTCCATGACGCATTATACCATGCAAGTCATCAAATAATAATTATTGTGGAGCCATAAAATCCATTTTGTTTAACAACTGACTGAATCATAAGGAAGAATGGTCCTCTGACAAGCAGAAAACTTAAAAATAGCAAAGAGTTTCGACCATGATGTTAACCTGCCCAGGCTGACATGTGTCAGTACTTTTTGTGGATGCATGAACCCCTTTTTTACAGAACATGGCTCATTTGAAACTGCACCATTCAAGTTGTGCATACTGACTGATAATGTGCATCAGTGTGTCATGGTAAACTCTTTTCCAGATGACAAATTCTTTCACTGGTCAGTATCAAAAATAACTGCAGATGATGATTTAATTTAATGTGACTAGAATGATTGAATTTTTTATTGAGGAAAATGAGAAAATGCTCATTATCAGCATCTTTTCCTTTTCCAGATTTTTTTTTATAAAGCTCCTTACTTCAGGGTCATTAAAACAAAGTAATGTGTGGTAAAGAGAATTTACCCTTTACCAAAAATCCCCAGTTTTGAGGCCCCTGAAGAAGAGGACTTTTAAAAACATTATGAGAAAAAGAGAAAATGCTGGTAACCAGCATTTTCTCCTTTTCCCACAATGTTTTCTACCCTAACAAAGACAGAAATTATCCTTTGAGCCAAGTTCAATTTTTAGTCTCAAAATGCTTCCAACTTGGACCAGTCTAAACTTTTGTCGTTTGTTATAGAGTTAAACAATCAAATATGAATGCCTTTCTAACAACAAGGCTTTAAGGGCCTCGGATTATACTAAATATTTTCAGCGTAACTATCAGCATTTTGAATTTGGTTGTTTGATGTTTATCACTTTTTAAAAAAAATTTCAGTAGCAGTGTGGTAGCCAATGCACCTATCCATGCTTTCCTGGACTTTTTCTTAACCAGGATTTCGTACAATATTCTTTCCAAGGCACCAGCTACTTTCACAAATAAACATCATCAAAATAAAGTTCAGTGGATCAAGATCAGATGCCAAACTGGTATACATTTTTTATTATCTGGTGAAGATAAACCTTGAAATTGTATTGTTTCCATTTTTTCCTTGTCTAAAAATTTATTTGTTAAAATTCTTTACAAGATCACAAAATTCTAAACTTGTTCAAAATAAAATGCATTTACAGACAACAAATAAAATAAGATTCAAATGCCATGATTTCACATGAGATGATAGAAGACATTGTGGAAAAAGGAGAATATGCTGGTTACAAGCATTTTTTCCTTTTCCCTCAATGCTCCCTCAATACCTCTTTTATCACAGTCATGTAAACAACAGTTCTGTAAAGGTTTACGGGGTGGTTTTTAAGTTTTCAAAAGTTGTTTATAAGGTCTCAGGGTTGTGAAAATACCAGCTTTTTCAGTCAACCCTTTCCCAAACGACAAATTTTAGACTTTCACATTGCAAACATTTGCAGATGAACAATTCAAAATTGGTACAAATGAGCTTAAGCTCTCTGATCTGGTAGAAAACATTTTCCCACAATGTTTTCAATTTTAAGCCTTCTTTCCCAGGGTTATGAAAAACCAGGATTGTTTGGTGAAGGGTTAAGGGCAAAACAGGTTAACCCTTCAGCTGCTAGGCGTGACTAAAGAACCTTTTGCAGACTGTGTAGATCAAGATCAGACTGCACAGAATGTGCAGTTTGTTCTTGGATATTCACCTTCTGACAAGGAGATATCTTTCCCCCAAAAGTACCTTTGAAATTCCAAAATTTGGGTTTTTACTGCATGCCTGAAAGTTTCATTTTGCTTCTTTAGTAGAATAAGGGTTAATTGTCAGTTTCACAAGACTTTTTGAAAGAGAAATAGGCTGTTGTAAGGGATTGATTACTTGTTACTTACAAAAAGATACCAACAGTCACACGATAAAACCAACCATAAAATGGTGAAATGAGGCAATAAACGAAACAATGAAAACCTTGTAATTTATATCTCAAGTATCTTTGTACATCTTTTTGGGAAAAAAATACTTATATCCATTAAGACACTTTCTATTTGGCTTGACTCAGTTTCAGTAATGCCCAGAGGACCAAAACAGAGGGCCATAATCACCCTGACATGCTCACCTGAGCCTCTGTATCTTTGAGAGAATACTAGACTAAGAATAGGGGTTTTCCATAGACTATTTCTCATAGAGGGGTCATTTGTTCCCCTTTCTCATGAATAAAAGAAAGCAAAAAATTAAATTGTGGGAAACATTTAGAAAATTTTGGGGTCCAAATTCAAAGGAACATGGGGTCAGGGAAAACCTTAGTAAAAATATAGCCTGGAACATGGACACATGGTTTTTCTAAGGACTGAACTCTAATTTTTTACATAGGGCAACCAATACTCACTCTCATTACAATTTACAGAGAAAAGTACTCGACAGGTTAGTGAACAATGGGACGAAAATGTGAATTCTCATAGCAATACAGTGATTCCATCAAATTTCAGCAAGTGACCAACCTTTTTATCATTATGTGGGATATAAGCAGTACAAAATTGATATTTTTATCAAGTTTTAAGAATATATAGGTGGAAAAGGAAGCCTCTGGACCACAAAGTTTGCATAGAATTTACAAAGTGACCTCTGCATCTTGACCCATAGTGGCAATAGATTAAAGGGCTTTTCAACCATTTATTTCTTTTCCTGAATTTTTCACAAAATCTTTATGAAGACTGCTCACTTTCATTTACGTGCAAAGATGGCTTTAAAATTAAAACATAGATAGAAATACACATGTGAATCTTGAGGAACCACCAAGGTTTTTCCTATTTTTATTGCAAAATTTCCCATTTCCTATATCAGTACAGCTGTTACTGCATTGCAAGGAATAAATAAATATATTAAGTCTGTGAGAATTAATGTCAGTTGGCCCGACCCCATAGCTCAAACAGTAGATTGGCAGTAGATTGTGGCATTCGTCGAAGACAATGCCACTATGAGTTCAATAATGAATGTTCAATATTGAATTTTGAAGACCATGTATCGTATTTTGTGCAAAACCGAAGGAAATAAACCCAATTAAACTCAATTTTTCTCAGACAAATGAGTTTTTCGATTGCACTCAGATATATAATTGGAAATGGCATATTGAAATAAACTGCACTAGGCCATCGATCTTTTTGATTGAAAATAGCTTTACCCCCTCATAGCCTTCTATTGGCTCAATGATATACACAAAATCTGTCTACTGAACGCTTTGGTTACGGGCTTGTTCGTTCCAAAACCAGTTCGTCCCTGGGCTTGTTCGTCCCATGATTGCACGCTACTCCATTTGATGATTTGCATGAATATTTACAGGTCGAAAAATTTATTGTAATGTTGGGAATTAGATCCTGACGGCCAAAGATATCATAGTTTTCAGGTATAAACTTAATTTAATTCAATATATTTGTAACATGGTTTCTCTCTCTACCCATCATGCATCCTACCGTCAAGGGATGTTACTACTGGCTCCTCCTGAATGATCAAAGGGAGACCACCAATACAAAAATAATGCAAACTTTGGCACCAGTACTCTCCCTTTCACCAAAAAGATGTATTAATTTGCTTAGGAGGTTGATATTTGAATAATATTTCTCTTTTTTTTTTTCAAATTATTAATTCCACACAATCGCTTCCTTGACAAATGCCACATCAGCATTTTCAATGCTTTGATTTGTAAGTGCCAACAGTCTTATCACTGTAAATAAGAAATGTTTTGTCTTGCTACTTGCTTCTTTTTTATCCATTACGAAGTGGCTAGGAACCTAGTTATGAGCTTGTTACCACTCACAGTTAATAACTATATCTATTCCCATTTTTTTTTTAAAATACTTCCTAAAATGACATTTCTACATACCTTTGTGCATACATAACGATTCTTATTGATCTGTGATGGATTAAGCTGTTCACGAGGTCTTCCACATAGATTTATCCACCGAGGACATTTTACAAGATGCGTTTCCGACTTTGGAAATGGGACGAATTTAACTCCCCCCTGCATTCTATCTGGATAACGATTATCAGTGTCATACAATCCGTAACTACACCTTTTCACCATTGCAGAGATTTTAATTGATCGATAACACAATTGCAGTTTTGATAATTAAATAGATACGATCAAAATATCTCATGTTTATAACAAATTGTGTCTAACCTTTTTGTTTACATGATGCCCAATGCTGCGTTTTGATTGGCCGATAAGACCTGTCAATTAAAATCAGCAGAAAGGTCAATTGCTGGAACATTTATGAAATTACTATTAACAAGCGTTGCTACTGCTAATCAATACACCGGGGCCTTGATTCATACCATACCAAACTAAAGTAGTAGAGAATGATTCTTTTCTTATGCTATTTGGAAATTTAATATTTTCATAAGTGTTACCCTATGACCCCCAAACTACTTTTCAACAAAATGAAAAACAATGAAGAAAAGAGGCAATTGCTTGTGTGGTTACTTTTCATTATTTTACTTTAAATTGAGACACAAAAGAGTTTCAATATTCATATTCCAGTATCTGTTACGCCGTCTATCTTTTTTAAGGTTACCTCTCGTTTCTTTTTCCCCAAAGAGTAAAAAGTCATGTACTTATGACTTTTCAGTCTTTAACACCAACTGTCTCACCAAATAAAAACCAATTTGGGATCAAAATCTGACTTAAATCTTAACCAAACACCAAATTCTAGACTAGATCAAACTAAGAGCATTTGCAGACAACAAATTTAATGTTGCTCCAATGGTGATTTTTGTATTTGATAGAGAAGAAAAAATTATGGGAAAAGGAGAAAATGCTGGTTACCAGCATTTTCTCCTTTTCCCACAATGTTTTCAAAATCCTTCTTTCTCAGGGTCATTTAAAGTTCGGATTGTGTAGTAAAGGGTTAATGCCCCTTTAAAGTGAAAAAGTGAATATAACATTTCAGTCTGACGGTGGTGAAAGTATATCATTTCAGTCAATTTTTTACCCCTTAACCCTTTACCACACAATCCTGACTTTTAACGACCCAGAGAAAGAAGCCTTTTGAAAACATTGTGGGAAAAGGATAAAATGCTGGTAACCAGCATTTTCTCCTTTTCCCACCATGTTTTCTACCCTTCCCGATGCAAATTTCAATTTTTCAGTCAGATTTATTTTGTCATCTGCAAGATGCTTTCAATTTTGACCAGTCTAAAACTTTGTCGTTTGGTAATGAGTTAAACCTTTACCAGACAAAAAAAAATGTAGACTTGTCCAAACCTGAAGCATTTACAGGCAACAAATTAAATATAGGTATGATGGTGAAATGCCTAATACAGATTAGAAAACACTGTGGGAAAAGAAAAAAATGCTAGTTAAACGCTTCTTCCTCAAGGTTGTTAATACTAGAAGTTATGTGGTTAAGGGTTAAACCTATACTAGACAACCAAACTTAAAACTGTTTGCAGAAAAACATATCAGCCCCTACTGCAAGTGTAGATCATGATCAAACTGCACAAAAAGGCTTCTCCATCAGGGACACTAAAACTCAGGTTTGTGTGGTAAAGGGTAAAACCTTTACCTTACAAAAAAACTTTAAAAGTAGTAATTTTGCAAAAAAAAAAACCCCCCCAAATAAACCCTTAAAGTGCAACTCACAACTGTAGTTGCCTTTTCAGCCAGTGTAGATCAAGATCAGATTGCATGAAACATGCAGTCTGATCTTGATCTGCACTGGCCGCTGGGCTGGGACATTCTGGACCAAATGCATTTATTTGGAATTTAAATTTTTTTGTTGACAAAAAATGTGTATTGGGTTTATTCCACATAAGACGGATAAATACAATGATTAGACTTGTCTCTAATGAGTATAAAACACTGAGACAAAAGTAGGAAATGCTGGTAATCTTTCCTGTGAAAGATTATGGCAGATACTGTTATTCCAAAAGTATGGAAAAGTCTGCAGAATTATTGAAGAAGAGCAATTGTCTGCAAGACGGAATTACCGCCTTTCTATGGATACTACATGCAAGCGTATTAATACAATTTTAGACTTGTCCGAATTGAAAGCATTCGCAGATGACAAATCAAATTTGGATAAAATGATGAGGTTTATCTTTGAAATGGTGGAAAAACGCTTGTCACCAGCATTTTCTCCTTTTTCACACCACGTTTTCAGAAGCCCTTTTATTAAAGTTGTTAAAGCCTTCCAAAACAATTCCAAATTTTAAAGGACCCTCATGAATTAAACTCTTGAACATATTTTGGGAAAAGGAGAGAATGCTGGTTACTAGTATCTTCTCTTTTTTCCTCATTGTTTTCTACTTTCAAAAAAATAAATCTCATCATTTAAGCAACATTTGATATGTTGTCTGCAAATACCTTCAATATGGACCAGTCCAAAACAGCAAATTTGTTGTCTGGAACAGCTAGATACAAGATTGTTTATAGAAGGATTAAGCATTTGCAGATGATTAAGCATTTGCAGACGAAAAATTAGATATGACTCAAAGAATGAGATATGTCTTTGGAAGGGTAGAAAACATTGTGGAAAAAGGAGAAAATGCTGGTTACAGCATTTTCTCCTTTTTCCACAATGTTTTCAAAAGCTGTCTTCATCTATGTCTGTAAAACTCCAGATTGTTTGGTAGTGTTAAGATACCCTCTGTCTTCGGTAAAGGATGTAATCAGGCGATGAATCAGATAAGTGGGTGGAGAAAACACATCACCAAGGCAATTAAAAGGTTTCAATCAACCATTACATAATAATTTCAATTTCATTCACAGCATGCTGTGAGGATATCCCCTTTTTTATTAGAATGAGTAAGCCTTGCCCGACATAAATCTAAGTATGTATAGATGTGTCAAATCTCACAGCCATTTTTCCTCTTTACCAGATTACAAAATTTTAGCCTTGTCCAGATTGAAAGCATTTGCAGACGACAAATTAAGTGTTACTCAAAACATAAAGTTTGTCTTTTATAGGGTAGAGAAATCATAGGAAAAGGGAAAAATGCTGCTTACCAGCATTTTCTCCTTTTTTCACAATGTTTTCAAAAGCCTTCTTTCTCAGGGGGTTAAAAGTAAGTAGTGCATGGTAAAGGGTTAACACAATACCTCATGCAACTAACTTTGTTGTGAAGCGCTATCAGCTGCTCTTGAAAACATAGTGGCAGAAGGAGAAATCACTCAAAATGAATGAGCCGTGCAAGCATAAAACCAGGTACATATCAAAATACAAAATCTCACAGCAATTTAATCACAGGACCTGATGCAGGCAACTTTGTCTGTCCTACTGCCAGCTACTCTTGAAAATATGGTTGCAAGAGGAGAAATCACTCAAAATGAGTAAGCCATGCAAGACAAATCCAGCTACAGATGAATGCATCAAATCTCACAGCAATTTATCACAATTTCCTGCACAGACAACTTTGTTGCATCCTGCTGTCAGCTACTCTTGAAAATATGGTGGAAAGAGGAGAAATCACTCAAAATGAGTGAGCCTTGCAAGACCTAAATCCAGCTATGTATGGATGTGTCAAATCTCACAGCAATATGATCATTGTAACCTCCTGTAGACAAACTGTTTATTTTTTAGCTGCTGGCAGTAGACCAAGCTTAACCCTTTACCAGACGGCAAAATTTAAGACCTATCCAAATTGAAAGCATTTGCAGACAACAATTTCATAGTGGCTCAAATGACGCAACTTTTCTTTGATAGGGTAGAAAACTTTGTGGGAAAAGGAGAAAATGCTGGTTACCAGCATTTTCTCTTTTTCCCACAATGTTTTCAAAAGGCCTCTTTTTTAGGGGCGTCAAAAGGCGTCATTGTGTGGTAAAGGGTTAACCCTTATCCTGCCAAATATAAAGAAAGACACTTTAAAGCCAATCGTAAAGACCCAAATTTTGCCATTTTAAAGTTATTTTTCGGGGTAAGATATCTAAGTTATCGGACAAAATAGATCCAAGATCAGGCTGCACATTTTACCACAAGTACCTATAGTTACATCTTTTCTTTAGAATCATTTATTTCAACTAAAGTACAGAATACTCTTGAAAGACTTGAAGCACTTGAGGTAACAAGACATCTTAACTTTTATCCCAGTCAATCCCGAGTTTAAATACCCCTGAAAACATAATGGGAAAAAGCGAAAAAACTGGCTACTAGCATTTCTTCTTTTTTCCACAATGTTTTGTACCCTATCAAAGACAAATTTCGTCATTTGTGCCACCTTTTACCCTACAGCACAATCCCTACTTAAAATGACCCTGATGTAGAAGGCTTTTGAAAACATTGTGGGAAAGAAGAAAATGCTGTTTTTCCCACAATGTATTTTAACCTTCCAAAAATTAAATTTCAGTTTAACCCTTTACCACACAATGCCGACTTTTAACGACCCTGGAAAAGAAGTCTTTTGAAAACATCATGGGAAAAGGAGAAAATGCTGGTAACCCTATTAAAGAAAAATTGCAACATTTGAGCCACACTGAAATTGTCGTCTGCAAATGCTTTCAATTTGGACAAGGCTACAATTTTGACAAGTGGTAAAGAGTTAAGAATACTTTTATTTTGTTGTCTGCAAATGTTTTCAATTTAGACAAGTCTAAACCTTTGCAGACCACAAAATTTTGGACTCGACCAAATTGAAAGCATTTGCAGACAACAAATAAATGTAGCTCAAGTGATAATTTCTGTCTTTGATATGGTAGAAAACATTGTGGGAAAAGGAGAAAATGCTGGTTACCAGCATTTTCTCCATTTCCCACAATGTTTTCAGAAGCCTTCTCCTTTAGGGTCGATAAAAGTGGGGAATGTGGGAAAAGGAGAAAATGCTGGTTACCAGCATTTTCTCCTTTTCCCGCAATGTTTTCAGAAGCCTTCTCCTTCAGGGTCGATAAAAGTCGGGAATGTGTGGTAAAGAGTTATTTGTCTTCTGCAAGTCCTTTCAATATGGACAAATCCAAGGTTTTGTTGTTTTATCTCTTTACCAAATGACAAAAATTTCAACAAGTCCAAATTGAAAGCAGTTGCAGACAAGAAAATAAATGTGACTGAAAAATTGAAATTTGTTTTGGGAAGGGTAGAAAATATTGTAGGAAAAGGAGAAAATGCTGGTTACCAGCATTTTCTCCTTTTCCCACAATGTTTTCAAAAGACCTCTTTCTCAGGGTCGTTAAAAGTCAGGATTGTGTGGTATAGGGTTAAAAAGAGTTCAGAATGTTAGCTCTGAGCTCAGATTCAACTCTTATGTGGACATTGTAGATAAAGCATAAATTATGACCCCTGTTCTTAAATCTACACTGTCTGCTTCTTTGCCAAATATTCTGACAAATACAGCATTAGAATTATTGCAAACTCTGCACCATTTCTACTGATTCAAAATGTTGGTGTCATAATTATATCTAGCACTACAAGGGTTAAACCTTAACCAAACAATCCTGAGCTTTAACACACCTGAGAAAAAAATCGTGGGAAGAGGAGAAATGCAAGCAACCACCACTTTCTCCTTTTTCTACAAAGATTTCTACCCTCTCACAAACAAATTCCATCATTTGAGCCACATTTGTCATCTGCAAATGCTTCAATTTGGATATGCCTAAACATGTAAACTTTTTGTTGTTTGGTAAAAGGTTAATGATGTTGTAACACTGATTGTTTAGGGATGCCAACAACAAAATAGCCAAGCATTCATATCACACCTGTATACTATACTAGATTAGATCAAGATTAAGTTAACACTTTTCCCTGAAGATCTTCAAGGCCTTCAGATTCTGTTTCCACCAGCAGACTCAATTTGATACTACCACAGAAATGGTGTCAGTATTCATTTGCCAAATGAATGATAATTATGGATATTCTAGGATGGAACATGAATGAAAATCCGATATTAACCTTGGTTTGTAGGTGCTATAATAATCATGTACTCATATAATCCCAAATTTAAATCATGTTATGCAGGGATACAAGGTATTCGATGATTTATGTTTGATACTGCACAGGTGCAGTATATTCTGCCATGCCACCCAGGGAATGTTCAGTGTGTCATCAGTTTCAAGTACTTACCAAGGTTCAAAAGGATTTGAAAGTGAAAACAAACTTATGAAATCTCTTGGAAGAAAGTGGCTGTATTCACTATCAGATCTGTTCTAAAAATTATTCTGATTCAAAATTCAAAAACATGCTATCTGACTGGCTTAGGCGTCACTGCCAATCAAATGGCTTGTCTTTGGAAAATTAGAAATGAATTGAGAAAGTTTTGGGAATTTAATGTTTGAACAAAAATTAGGGTTAGTAGGTCGTAAAATTATTTTATTTCTTTAAATTATTTTTTTCCTAAACACACTCGGGAGCGATTAATAGAGGTAAAACAACATAGAATTTTTCCAATTTCCAAGGATGACAATAACAAATACGATTTGATAAGATATTAAATTATCAACAAGTAAATAAAATGTTAAAGAGTCTGGCATAAAAATTAGACATGAAGCACATATATATTTTGTTTTGGCCTAGTATCAGTTTTTCTTTTCATGACACCTTGCAGTGAAAGACTTGCATACAATGACCTTCAAAACTGATTCTAGCCAATGTTTTGCCAAAGTAGGCACTCATACACATTGCCCCACTGAAAAATAAAAATGTTATGTCATTATGCACACAGATGGGAGGCACATTGTTCTGCCAGGGAAGGAATTCTGGTACACCCATTTTAAAAAAAATGTTCACGAAAAGAACATAGGTAAGACTGTTCTTTTCATATTTATTCGGGAATAAGTTTTGAGCATGCTTGTCTTGGTTATTCCCTTTGTATTTTGAATACATCCACTATTCCTGCAAGTTTTATGGGACAATGCACTGGCTCCTCTCTGAATAATATTTGGTAGAACACTACTCAGTATCAGGCTCAAAACTCTTTTCACAATGTTACCTTTGCAGCCATCGAAGATCAAGATCTGACTGCACAAGACATACAGTCTTTAATCTTGATTTTAATTTGATCTTCAATCTACACTATTTGCTTTGCTACAACATTATTGACAAAAGCAAACTAGAAAATATCTGTTGGGTTTGTTCTGTGAGCCTTGTTATTAACTCTTTACCAAACAACAAAATGTTAGACTGGTCACAGTTAGATGCATTTGCAGATGACAAATGTAGCACATATTACGCCATTTGTCTTTGAAAGGGTAGAAAACATTGCGGGAAAAGAAGAAAATGCTGGTTACCAGCATTTTCTTCTTTTCCTACAATGTTTTCATAAGTCCTCTTCCTTGGGGGTCGTTAAAACTTGGGATTGTGTGGTAAAGGGTTAATCAGATTGTTACTGACTCTGCTCCAAGCTTTGCATTCTGTCAATTCATTCTCAGGGACAATGTAAGAGCAGTAATGAAAGTATTCTTAAGATTCATTCATAGCTCGGTAAGAAAACAAGGGAAAAGTAAAGAATTTAGACTCACCTTTAGATGTCTGACAGTGTTCATATGTCAGCCCCCAGATTTCAGCACCATCTTCATCAGCCACCATCCTGGCCAGCCATCTTTTTCATCATTCCTCTGTCAGTCATATTGCACCATGGACTTTCAGCAATGGTGGATCTCTTGGTTACCAAAGGTGGTTCCATCTACTTCCTTCACAGCCACTGCCACTGCTATCAGATTGACTAAACCCCAAGTATAAACCACTTGAGCTTCCAATAAACCCAAAAGTAATTTTCAGTCTAGAAATGAAACCCAACCGCTGTCTCAATGTTGTTCTCGTCAAGAATGTCTCAGCAAAGCAGACAGTGTAAATAAAAGATCAGACAGCAAAGCAGAAAGTGTACATCAAAGATCAGACTGCAGATTCTGTGCATTCTGATCTTGATCTACGCTGACCTTACAGGCAACTTTACTCATGAAAGGTGCTTCAGGAATCAAGTTCTCATTCTATGCTTGGCAGAATTGTTAATTAGCTATAGATGGGTAAGATCAGTTAAAAAAGTTACTTGTCACTTTTACTCTTACATAAGAACTGGCTGCAATTATGGTTCTGAAGTCAATGAATCCCATTTTCTCCATCTGCACATTCTGTCAAAGACATGTCATTTTTCTGAGCACCTTGTATGTTGTAATTGTCAAATGCAATGACTTGAGAGATACTTGAACGTCACTTTTCCTAATACAAGCCACCTTGCCAAGTTGTCCAGACTTTTAAGCTCTCATTCTACTTACACCATGAAGAAAATTTGTGAGTCATTGGGCACGCTTATCGCTATTTTGTTTTCAAAATCAAAATTAAAATTACACTGGTCATCTGTTGGTTTGTGCTCTATTTTGGGAAATAAAGAGAATTCTGGTATTATAACTTATGCTATTTTTGAAGACAGTGTAGATCAAGATCAGACTGCACATTCTGTGCAGTCTGATCTCGATCAACACTGTCTTCTACATATTCTAACCAAAACAACCTCGAAATAGCAATGTTTTGGGCTGGTTTTTCCTGACAAAAAAGGTCCAAATCATTTATTCAGCACTTTAAAGGCTACACATGATTAAACCAACATGTTCATGCCTTTGTGAACATTGAAGATAAAGATCAGGCTGGATAGAACATGCAGTCTGATAACTTGGTGGTATTGTGCAATATATACAAAGAATTACAGCCTGGAAATCACTAGATCTACTTGTAGGTTTACCAGACAAAATTTTACACTCCTCTGTATTGAAAGCAATTGCAGGCAAAAAATTAAATGTGGCTCAACTGATGGTATTTGTCTTTCACAGGGTATAAAACATTGTTAAAAAAGGAGAAAATGCTAATTACCAGCATTATCTCCTCTTTCCACAATAGTTTCAAAAGCCTTCTTCCTCTCGATCTTTAAGACAAACAATAGTTTGGTACATGGCTAATAGGGTTCCATGCTGTCAAAATGGACCAATATGAATACATTAATGTAACATCAAAATGGACTTACCATTGTACCAGTTCGGCCTCAGGTATCCACCTCCTCTTTCCTCAGGAATTATTTCCATGGCAACAAAAATAATGACACCTTATTCCCATTTCTTGGATATATTCTCCAAAACATTTCACTTTTCTTTCACAATAAGATATATCTCCACAAATGTGACTTTAATTGAGATTGAAATTCAATGTTTTTTCTCCTTATTTACAACACTCCGTTACTTCACATGGTGTAATATTTCCCAGACAATCTAATTAAGGACCAGTCATATCACATTGCAATTTAATTTAGATTATCTGTATCCATGTATAGATATAACAAGACTGAATTTATTGTATTTTTTCTCTTCCTAATTCAATTATTTCTTCCACTACTTGTGTCCATTCTGATACATCTCAAAAATCTCACAACCCTCCATATAATATTCTGTATCTTCCTGCTTTACATCCATTATGTTTTTAATCAGGAATCCATTTCATCATTTGGTAACTATTCTTCTACAACACCATTTTCTTGCAGAACATAAAGACATACTATAACTTTCAGCAGTGTACATGGACCTAAACATGCAGTTCTATCCCCACTTTTTCACTTCAGTGCACTTCAAAAGTAAAGCAACAATTTCCTCAATAAAACCTAATATGAATAGACTTTTTTGTATTTCAAAATCCAAAAATAAACCAATGTTAATTGAGACTTGTTCATCACATTCAACATCTGCTAATATAATCCAAAGTTCTAGGTTTACAGTTTTTGTTTGAGTTCCAAAGATTTAACTTTTGATTCCATTATTCCAGTTGACTAACACACAAAACAAGTATAGTTCCAACAAACTGTCATTTCTATCCTTAACCCGGAACACTTTACCACACTATCCCTAGTTTTCACTTAAGGAAGAAAGCTTTGGAAAACACTGTGGAAAAAGGAGGAAAATGCCGAGAACCAGCATTGTCTTCTTTTGTCACAATGCTGTCTACCTATTACAGACAAGTTCCCTAATTTGATTTACATTTGTCATCTGCAACTGCTTTCAATTTGGACAAGTCTAAAATTTTGGGTTTTTTTTTTGGTAAAGAGTAAACAAAACGATCCTGTGGTTAATGAATCTAGAGGGCTGTTAAAAAAAAAAGAAGAAACTGTGTGTAACAAACAATTACTTCTTTTTACACCTATTTCTATTCTTGTCAGAGAACTGCATCTTATTTGTGCCAAAGCAGGATTTTGCTGTCTGAAGATCTACTTTTTTGAAATGTCTAAAATTTGCCGTATTGGAAAGGGTTAAAAAAAGGTAGATCAGCAATACTTTTTGGCTATACACTTAAAGTCTGAAGACAAGACCTGTTTGCAATTTCCAGATTGGCAGGTACTTCTCATAAAATGTAAGGCATTGATGATACAAAGATCAGACAGTAGTATGAAGTCAGCTGATCAACTGTGTTCACTAAAGAACCTAGATGTCTTCAGTATAATACAACTGGATGTTTACCTCTATTTCTTTCATAACTCATGGACATCAATATCTGTATCCAGCCTGTGATAAAAATAATACAAATTATCATCAATCTGCAAAGGTTCATTATAATCTGGCAGCCCTCTAGTATAAGGGGTCATACTGCACCTTCCTACAAAGCAAGTTGCCACACAATATGGACTGTTTTGTCTAACAACTGGCTGAATCATGATGTAGGGTGGTCCTTTGATATACAGAAAAGTTACCAATATCAGAATGTTTTGACCTAGGTCAGCCTTGGTAAATTGCCCAGGTTGATTTAGTTTGATACTTTTTGTAGATGCATTAAACCCCCTTTTCACAGAGCATGACTCAATTATAGGAATATACTGTGGTTGCAAATTACTTCTTCACCTAAACACTTATTTTAGTAGGTACTCAGCAGAATTGTTTGAAAAGAACAATTCAACAATGTAAGCCTTACAAAATAGGTTTGACTGTAAAAAGAAATATTTTAAGATCTTCACCGCCTTTTATCTGGACCTCATAATTCATCTTTTTGCTAAATGACAAAGTTTTAGACTACTCCATTTTGATAACAAATTTTGCAGACTTACTTATTGACCCTTTACCACACACTGAAATTTTTTGACAAGTCTAAATTGAAAGCATTTGCAGACTACATAAATAATGAACCAAATGATGAACTTTGTCTTTGAAAGGATAGAAAACATTGTGGTAAAGCAGAAAATGCTGGTCACCAGCATTTTCTCCTTTTCCAATAATGTTTTCAAATGGCTTCTTCCTTAGAGTCATTAAAACTCAAGATTGTGTGGTAAAGGGTTTATGTGGATTGGTGGACGTACGTTTTGGCCACCTACGTTTTGGCCAGGACGTTTTGGCCATGGACATTTTGGCCAGCTAAATGTGCAAAGTAGGACGTTTTGGCCAAATGCTTTTTAACACAGAAAAATGCAGTAAATTAACTCTCTATCCTTTTAAATACACATTTTTTTTGACGCAGAAAAGCATATTGAGTTCATTTCATGCATTTTTTTGCTTTAAGATAACATTTGGCCAAAACATAGTTTGACTTTGATAACAAAATGCTTAGATTTTTTTATACTTAATAGCAAAATATCGTTGCAAATAGAAAATTTAAGTTATTGTGCAATCATTATTAATTGACAGTTGATAATTGGACGTTAAAACAATCATCAACTACAGTTTCGTCCTTGGTTGAGTATAAAAGCAAAATAACACTTGAAAGTAAGCAATTCTATTCAGTAACACCAATCAATAAAAAAAAAAATGAAGAAGTTAACTATTTGTAACTTCATTAATAAATTTTTTAAAAGAAATTAACCCAATACTCCATATATGTCAAATATATTAATTTCTCATTTTCCTACAATGCTTTTAAATCATGTCTAATGGGGTAAAAATTCACAAAATTAACATTTGGCCAAAACATCCTACTTTGTATTTTTAGCTGGCCAAAACGTGTAGCCAAAACGTCCTGGCCAAAACGTCCATGGCCAAAACGTCCTACATTCATGTGGTTAACCCTTTACCACACAATGCCGACTTTTAACGACCCTGAAGAAGAAGTCTTTTGAAAACATTTCCTACAATGTTTTCTACCCTATCAAATAAATATTGCATCATTGAGCCACATTGAAATTGTCGTCTGCAATTGCTTTCAATTTGGACAGTTCTAAAATTTTGTCATTTGGTAAAGAGTTAACCCTTTACCAAACAATAACATGTAAGATCCTGAGGATGAGAGCTTTTGAAAACATTGTTGGAACAGGAGAAAATGCTGGTAACCACTTTTTCGGAAACAAATCCCATTATTTCAGCCATATTTCACTAATGTCATCTGCAAAAGCTTTTGATATGAAAAAGTCTAAATTTCTGTCATCTGGCAAAGTCATTTCCCACAATGTGTGTAAAAAACCTTCTTCCTTGCAGTCATCAAATAAACAGAATTGTTAGGTATTGGGTTAACCTTTTGGTTTTGAGTCTTCAGACGAAGATGTTTGTCAAGCTATCTAAAAAGTTTGTATGATCGGACTCTATAAGTTCTATGTACTCAGATCTTGAGGCAATTCTGATACCTCTTGACAGGAGCCAGGGCTAGATTTTGGCTCTGCAATGTGTTGTTCAAGGACATTCCCTCAAAATATAAAATCATACCTTTTGGGACAGTGAAAGGGTTAATTCTTTACTAGAAGACAAAATTTTATAGTGGTCCAATTTGAACTCGTTTGCAGACAACAAATTATATGCATCTCAAAATTTTAATGATGGGATTTGTCTTTGAAAGGGTAGAAAACAGTGTGGGAATGGAAGAAAGTGCTGGTAACTGTAAGTATTTTCTTCTTCTCCCACAATGTTTTCAAAAGCAAGCCCATCAGGGTCACCAAAACACTGGACTGTTTGCTAACGTGATATGCTTTATGGAGATGACAAAATTTAATGAGGCTGTCATGACCATGGATTTCTTTACCAGATGACAAAATATTAGACTTGTCCAAATTGAAAGCATTTGCAGACAACAAATCACTTGTGACTCATATGTTGGTATTTGTGATATGGTAGAAAACATTGGAGGAAAAGGAGGTAATGCTAAATTTTTTTCTTTCCCTCAATGTTTTAAAAATGGCCTCTTTTTTATTATGTGGTATAGGATTCTGCACCAAACAATCCAGAATTTTAACAACCTTGAGGTAGAAGCTTTTGAAAAAAATGTGAGAAAAGGAGAAAATGCTGGTGACCTGCATTTTCTCCTTTTCCCAAAATGTTTTTATCCCTTCACAGACAATTTCCACTATTTGAACTACATTTAATTTGCCATCTGCCCATGCTTTGGAATTGAACAAGTCCATAATTTTGTTGTATGGTAAAGGATTAACCCTTTACCACACAATCCTGAGTTTTAATGACACTGAAGAAGAAGGCTCTTGAAAACATTGTGGGAAAAGAAGAAAATGCTGGTAACCAGCATTTTCTCCTTTTCCCACGATGTTTTTTACCCAACCTACGACAGAAATCACCATTTGAACTGCATTTGTCTTTTCATTTGCAAATGCTTTCAATTTAGTCGAGTCCAACACCATGTTGTGTTGTAAAGGATAAAGCCAACATTTTTGACATACTTAGCAGAGGTTGACTTTCCTTTTATAAACAAAAAAATGTTAGACATAAATGTTACAGAGCCTATTTTTGATGGATACCAACCCTTCACCAAACAATCCTGGGTTTTAACAACCCTGAAAAACAAGGCCATTTAAGCCTTTACTGCACGATGTTGACTTTTAGTGACCCTATGAAAGAAGCCTTTTGAAAACATAGTGGGAAAAGGAGAAAATGCTGGTAGCCAGCATTTTCTCCTTTTCCCACAATGCTTCCAACCCTAACTAAGCAAAATAGCACCATTTGAGCCACACTGAAATTGTCGTCTGCAAATGTTTTCAATTCGGTCAAGGTTAAAATTTTCTCATCTGGGAAAGGGTTAATATTATGGGAAAAAGAGAAAATGCTGATAACCAGCATCTTCTCCTTTCTCCACAATGTTTTTTGTTCTTTTGAGCGCAAATGGCATCAACTGAGCCTGATTAAATTAGATGTCTGCAAATACTTTTTATTTTGAAAGTCTGAAATTTTATTGTATATAAAAGATTTGACCTTTTACCAGAGGACAAAATATTTGGACTTTTCTAAAATGAAATCATAGGCAGTCTACATATTAAACCTGGCTCAAATGATAGAATTTAGCATTGGCAGGGTAGAAAATATTGTTGGAAAAGGAGAAAATGCTGTCACCAGTATTATCTCCCTTTTCCCCAATCTTTTCAACAGCCTTCTTTTGCAAGGTCGTTGAAACTGGGGACTATGTGGTGAAGAGTTAATCATAAAAACATTCCAGATATAATTTATGACATATCAACTTGTAAGGAAGTTGCTGTTTTGTTTAATTGTCTTTGCTTTCTCTCACCTTTTCTTCACATTTAGATTTTTTTTTGTAACAAAAATACCTACAAAGGCCTTCACTCTGTGACCAAACAATCCTGGATTGCAATAACCTTGAGGGAGAAGGCTTTTAAAAACTCTGGGAAAAGGAGAAAATGGCCGTAACCAGCATTTTCTCCCTTTTCCAACATGTTTTTACCCTTTGAAAGACAAAGTTGTCATTTGAACAACATAAATTATGTCATCTACAAATGCCCTGAAATTGGATTTGTCTAAATTTTGTCATTTGGAAAAGAATTAAGCATCAAGAGTTAATGCAGCACTGGACAGATAAACTTTTCAGGTCCATACAGTAGCCAGCTCTTGAAACATTGTGACAAAAAGTTCATTTGTTTGCTGCAAGTAATTACTACCTTTTGAAAAGTTGTTTCAATACGATTAAAAATAAATATTATTTTCTTCATATTTATTTCTCCCATGTGTCCCTGTGATGTATTTTTTCTAGCACCGTAGCTCATTCGGTTACATGCAGGGCTGAAAGCAACAGGTTCCTTGGTTCCAACCACTAGCTTGGCCAATTTCTTTAAAAGGATCGATAATAGTCAGTGTGACAGGATTAATTCCTCTCAGACCACTGCTTATTGTTGTATCAACAAGGGTTTCTTGGTAGAGCAGCCAGAGGCTTCAGAAGAATATTGTGCCAAGTACTAGTAAACAGAAACTTCAGGAAAGCATGAATAGGTACTCTGGCCAATGTGATATAATAGAAATAATGTTTAAAACAATATTAAAAACCATGCAATAAAAGTGCTAAGTAGTGAGTCAAAAAAAAGCTAAAGTGATATTTGGTTAACCTTTCATCACACAATCCCATGTCTTAACAACCCTGCGATGGAAGGCTTTTGAAAACACTGTGAGAAAAGCAGAAAATGCTGGTAACCAGCATTTTCTCTGCTTTAACTCTTTACCAGATGACAAAATTTTAGACTGTTCCAAATTGAAAGCATTAGCAGACGACAAAATTAAAGTGACTCAAAAATTGAAATTGTTTTAGGAAGGGTAGAAAACATTGTGGGAAAAGGAGAAAATGCTGGTTACCAGCATTTTCTCCTTTTCCCACAATGTTTTCAAAAGGCTCCTTTCACAGAGTCGTGAAAACCAGGGATTGTTTGGTAAAGAGTTAAGCACACTGTTTTGTATCCTTTCAAACATAAATTCCATCATTTGAGCCTTGTATAAATTATCCAGCAAGTGATTTCACGTTGGACAAGTCTACAATTGTGTCGTTTGGTAAAGACTTAAAAGAAGAGTTGTCAAAATATCTTGTTCACAAAGAACAAAAAATACAAGTTACTCTAGATGGAGTATCTACATACCTGTTTTCTCAAATATCTAAGATTTCTATCTCTGATGGCTTTGTTCTTTGACATGAGGTACAAAATCTTCCTCAAATCTGAAAGGACACAAAAATTCATTAGAATTTCGCATCAGACTATTGTCACCCTAACCCTACAATCTTGAGATTTGACGACCCTGAGAAAATATTGAGGGAAAAGATAAAATGCTGGTAACAAGCATTTTCTCCCTTTCCAACAATGTTTTCTACTAATTCAAACAAAAAAATCGTCATTTGAGCCCTATGTGTATGTTGCCCGCAAATGCTTCTCATTTGGACAGGTCTAAAATTTGGTCAGTGACAGAAGTCACAATCATTTAATTACAATTTTACCAAAATCACTGACTGAACCTGTATGGTCTGTGCGCAGGTGACAAATAATACTTGGTTCAAATAAAGGAAATCATCTTTCAAAGGATAAGGTGAAATGCTGGTTACCAGTATTTTATTCCTTTTCCAATGATATTTTTCGTAAGCTTTCTTCCTTAAGGACAGAAAAACACAGGACCATTTTAACCCTTTACCAAACAATCCAGATTTTTTATGACCCAGAGAAAGATGACTTTGGAAAAACATTTTAATAAAAGAAAAAAAATGTTGGTAACCACCATTTTCTCCTCTTCCCACCCTTGAATGACAGGAACCATCATTGAGCCACATTTAACTTGTTGTCTGGAAATGCTTTGGATCTGGACAAGTAATTTATTTTGTTGCATAGCAAGAGATTTACCTTTTAACACACAATCCAGAGTTTTAGTGACCCTAGGAAAGAAGGCTTTTGAAAACAGTGGGGAAAGGACAAAATGCTGATAAGCAGCATTTTCTCGTTTTCCAACAATGTTTTCGACACTTCTAAAAAGAAATTTCAGTTTTTGTGTCAGGTTTAATTTTTCATCTGCAAATTCTTTCAATTTGAACCAGTCTAAAATTTTGTCATTTGGTAAAATGTTAAGATTACCCTCAATATCCAGAGAGCTAACGTTTTTCCAAACAAATCAATGTTTTAACACACTTTGGGAATTAAGCTTTTGAAAACCATTGTTGAAAAAGGAGGAAATGCTGGTAACCAGCATTTTTCTCCTTTCCCTACAATTTGTACAACCTTTTCAAAGCCAAATCCCATGATTGGAGCCATTGATATTGTCTACAGCAGTGCATTCAAATTGGACAAGTCTAAAATGTTATTATAAGGTAAAGAGTATGGATAGTTTTCCCTATCTTTCTCTGTAAAATGATTTTAGAACTTTTTTTTAGCAATGATGATAACAGCAGATCTAAGATTGACTCATGATAACAAACTCATAAGACCTTACCATCTGCAAACAATCTTTTTGTATTCAGCAACAAATCAATTCTAAAAACCTTTTTGCAACAAAACAAGTTGCTTATAATACACAATTTTTCCTTTGTCACAATATTTTCTTAAGGGTATTTGCCCATAAAAGGGCATAAAACCAAATTTTGTTCCCAATTTTTTGAGGGTATAAAAGTTTATATTCTAATAGGAAACATCACAAGGATATGACTATTTGTGCTTTAGATGGGGAAAACAACAAGAACAAAAAAGATAGATGAAAAAGAAAATGCCTCAGATCGGACTTGAACATCAAGACCTTCAAAAACGTATCCAATCACTCTCGCAACTAAGACATAAAGGCAATAGATCTGTAAGAATTTAAAAATGTATCTATCTCTTGTTATGGAATAACGGCTACACAATAACTAAAAGAACAGAAAACTATAAAGTTGTTTCAGAAGGAAAAAGCAATTGAGTTTTTCTAATTATGTTGATTGATTAAATGGGCAGTGTTTACGGCGCTTTCCACATTACTTCAGTCAAAACACAGCGACAGCTTACTTATTCATACGTGTCCTGTATTTCACCAGCATCAGGCTTATCCTCTCAGGTGTCTTGTGAAAAGGTATTCCTATGACAATTTTAGTACCTTGACTGAGGATTGAACCCTACACCTGTGGATTGTGAATCCTAAGGATTCTGAATCACATTATTACTTTTTACATAACTATGACTAATGTATTCTGTGATCAGTCTGATCTTAACCTTTATGTCTCATTTAGCAAAGTTGCCTTTTAGGCCTGTGTAGATCAAGATAAGACTGCACAAAACATGAATGTTTTGCTGATACATTCAGAACTAAAGCATGTGATCTTGATATTGCATGTAGTATGTTCTTTTTTTTCTAAGTTTAAATGTGTTGTATTTTTAGCTGTTCAAAGAGGGCAAGTTTATATCCTTTTAAAACTGCCAGAGTTAACTCTTTACGAAACTACAATTTTGGACGTGACCAAATTGAATGCATTTGTGGCCAACAAATTAATGTTCCTAAAATGATGATCTCTCTCATTGATAGGGTAGAAAACATTGTGGGAAAAAGAGAAAATGCTGATTACCAGCATTTTCTCCTTTTTCCACAATCTTTTCAAAAGTCCTCATTCTTGGGGGTCGTTAAATCTCAGGATTGTATGATAAAGGTTTAAACCTATTTTTGTTATGTTAATCATATCAATCACTCCTGATGACTGTTTCCTGAAAATTTTTACTCTACCAAACAACAAAATTTTGGACTGGTCCATATCCAAAGTATGTGCAGATGGCATAGATGTGGTTCAAATAATGAGCTTTGTTTTTGATATGGTGGAAAAATTGTGAGAAAAGGAAAATTTGGTTAAGCGATAACTACTACATCTACTCGAGCTGTGCTGTTGGTAGTACCAAAGGTGAACTCTGCTCATCATGGAATTTAAACTTTGAACCTTTGATGTAAAAGAGTATGTACCCCTACGCCACTGCTGCTCGCATTCTAAAATCTTAGCAAAAAAACCCATTTAATCTAGGATCAACAAGTATCGGGCCTGTTTTACCTATTTCAATACCCATCTTACATAATTATCTGAAACTAATGGCCCGAAAATGAAATGCAATCTCATTTCAAACAACTTGTTTAGTTTTGGTTTCTGACATGTGATAGCTGGTACCTGCAGGATAACCCTTTACCATGCAATACCATGTTAAACCCTTTACCAAACAATCCTGACTTTTAACAATCCAGAGAGAAAGGCTTTAGGAAACATTGTGGGAAAAGGAGAAAATGCAAAATGCTGGTAACCAGCATTTTCTCCTTTTCCCAAAATGTTGTCTACTCATTGAAAGACAATTTTGACATTTTGAGTAACAGTTTATTTCACTTCTGCAATTGCTTTCAATTTGGACAAATTGCAAATTTTGTTGTTTGGTAAAAAATCAAACAACTCAGAGGAAAAAGGAAAACATAGTGGTAACCTGCGTTTTCTCCTTTTTCCATAATGTTTCCTATATTATTCACTACAAATCCTTTGATTAGAACCACATTTGATAATTATGTTGTCTGCAAACCTGTTAGCTTCTGAGCTCTTTACCAAACATCAAAATTTTAGACTCTTCCATGTTGACAGCTTTAATTTTTGCAAAAGTTACTCAGACTATGAGGCTTGTCAAATGGAAAAGGCAGAAAACATTGTGGGTAAAGGAGAAAATGCTGATTACCAGCATTTTCTCCTTTTCCCACAATGTTTTCAATATGTCATTAAAAAATTGGATTGTTTGGTAAAGGGTTAAAGGAGAAAGTAATGAATGATTATAATACATTGCCATCCCGCAGAGGACTTTTTGCATTAAAGACACTTGGAAATATTGTGACAGGAAATGAAATTGCTTATGTTGAGCATTATCTCCTTGTTCCACAATGTGTCATTTCATGTTATCTATATATTTAAAAAAGGATCATTTCAACGTCTTTTGCTACAAGTATCTATAGACCAGGTTGAGATTTGCCTTTTCAGTGAAGATTCTAAGTTAGGTAAGGGACATAACTGTGTCAAAAATGTTTTGAGGGTTACCTGCCCTCCTTATAATTATGGGTCCTCTTTGGGATGCCCCTTGACAATTAGTCAAAAATGTATGGTGGCATATTTCTGCCATGAGATACCAGATAGCTATCATGATAATTTTAGAAAACTATCACGATAAATTCCAGCTTCCTGTAATTTTTTATCGAAACAGTGAAAAGTTTCCTGAAAAAAAAATCACCATAAACTTGATATTTTAACGCAAAATTTCTCAATCATGCACGAAGCTGAAATTCGAGAGAAAATTATCGTGATAGTTTTATCTATTTCTCGATATCTATAAATAGAAAATTAATCATTTGGATGAACTTGGTAGTTTTTGACTTCACAAGATTGCAGTAAGTAAAATTTCAAATCATTAACAGCTGCAGCTTAATTGGTAAATTTTGACAAGACTCGAAATGAACATAAGTCTGTAAAATCACAGAGACGACTCGGAATGCCTCCTACGAACAACTTTAAAGCCATTCAGGGAAAAGGAGAATTTATAAGGTTGTAGACGAAGATGTTCCGAAACTGTATCTAATTACAGATACCGTGAATGTCAGTTATGGGCAAGAAAAAGGAAAAAAAATCATGATAATAGTTAGAATTATCTCGATATTTTTATCGTGACAATTTTTATTAACTAGATAATATTTCCATGAAACTTTGATCTATCATGATAATTCTCTTAAATATCTCAATAGCTATCTTGTATCTCACGGCAGAAATATGCCACCATAAAAATGGATGTAAATACCTTCATTTTTACAGTTATCAGGTAATATCAAAGCTTTTGCACAATGATGTAGACACAGACAACAAGATGGCTTTGACAATACCAATTTTTCTTTGGAAACACCCGAGCTAAAGAAAGTGTTTTTTTACTGCAACTCTTTACCAAATGACAAAATTTTAGACTGGTCCAAATTGAAAGCATTTGCAGATGACAAAACAAACTTGGCTCAGAAATTAATATAATATTATGTGTTTGGATTGATTGATTGAACGGTGTTTTATACCTCTCTCAACATAGCTCTTATATTCATGTATTTACTTGGTTTCACCTGTACTAGGCTAGGGCTTTGAAGTGTCTTGCCCAAGGACACTCCCACAATCAATCCATTGGATACAGTGAGGCTCAAACCCAGGGCCTCCAGGTCATTAGTCTCACACTTTACCACTGAGCATTATGCAGGACCCCTTATATGTGCTTGGAAGGGTAGAAAAGATTGTTCGAAAAGAAAAACATTCTGGTAACCAGCATTTTCTCCTTTTCCACAATATTTTCTACCCATTCAAGAAAAATACTATCATTTGAAAAAAACATTTCAATTGATTATGGTAAATTCCTTCCTTATTGAGGGATCTAAAATTTTGCTGTGTGGTAAAAAGGTTAAGTTAATTTTAGTTTTTGGCAGCTGGGAAAAAACCCTTAATCATACAGAATATAACTCCATTTTTCATTTTATGACTGCAATGGAATAGTCTTGTAACTGTCATGTCAAGAATGTAACTGACACAAATTATGTAAACTCATGCTTAGTTTGGCTGAGATATATTACAAAATGTTAATTTTAATCCAAGATGAGATTGTACTGTATATGCAATCTGATCTTGACCTACGCTGTCTGCAAAATTACCTATAATGCGGAGCTTGAAGAAGTTCAGTTGTAATCATACCCATAACTCTTTACCAAACGACAAATGTCAGATTGTCAAAGAAGAAAGCATTTACAGAAAACCAACTAAATCTCAAATGACTGAATTGGTCTCTAAAAGGGTAGAAAACATGTTGGAATAGGAGAAAATTCTGGTTAACAGCATATTCTCATTTTTCTCACAATTTTTCAAAAGCCCTTTCGTCTGGGTCATTAAGAACTTTGTTGTCTATAATGTTGTTATCCGGTGTGAGTATGGGGTTTTGTATAATAAACTAATGTTTACCCTGGTACGATACAATAGGTATAATTTGTTACCTATAAACTTTGGTTTATGAAGTCTACAACAGGCAATAGCGAAGTCATCAATATACTTTTTTGCTAGAGTGGATATATGGCAGAATACCAAACCATATTACATCCGCCATTAACCATTTCAATGCTATTGCTTTTCCTCAGAGGATACAGTAATTGTCTGATAAAAAAATTAATAAGCTGTCAAGTTAATTGAGAGCAAGCCGGCTTCAGGCTAATAAAATTAATTAGTTCTGCAGTTATCATCATGTTCTAATCTTCCTATAGTTCACAATGGAAATTACTGAATCTTAACTTGAAAATAAAATTTTACTCTTGTCAATAATATAAACGTCTGACACATTATCTATGACTAAAATGTTGGTATTGTTTATGAAAGAGTGGAAAACATTGCATAAAAAGAAAAAAAACCTTTGAATACCAGCATTTCCTTCTACTTCGCAAGATTTTCAACAACCAAATCTAGATTTATAAATATGAATATTGCTTGGTAAAGGGTCTAGTTTAAACATATTTATTTTACATTGATTGAGAAACAAGTTCTTGCAACTTATACTTATCTCTCTCAATTCTGCTTCCTGCAAACTACAGTAGTTGTGCAAAACATGTGGGCCAATCAATAGTCCCGAAGTTGACACTTGCTCCCAGGTATGGAACCTGGGACCTAATGGTTACAAGGCCAATGCTCTATCTCAAAACCACAGACACCACACAGAAAAGCAAAGGGTAAAGGAACGTGATGAAAGTAAGATTGGTCTTGACAAAAAAAGTTGTATCTTGCTTGTTTGCTCATTTATATGTTTAACCCTGTTTGCAACATTATATCAGTTATATTGCATTGGTCAGTGCACCTACCCCTGCTTTCCTGGAGTTTTTTTTTTACCTGTACTTCACACAATATTCTTCCAAAGCCGCTGCCTTTTGTTAACTCTACCACACAGTCCTAAGTTTTAATGACCCTGAAGAAGAAAGCCTTTAAAAACATTGTAGGAAAAGGAGAAAATGCTGGTAACCAGCATTTTGTCCTTTTTCCACAACGTTTTCTACCCTTTCTAAAACAATTTTCTCCATTTAAGCCACTTTAAAGCTGTCATCTGCAACTGCTTTCACTTTGGATTAGTGTAACATTTTGTTGTTTGGTAAAGAGTTAAACATAACCACTGTCAAAAAACAAATCAGTGTTGAGAGAGGAACAAACCAGTTGTAATGACCATCATCAATTCTAAGAAAAAAATTAGTGGGGCTGGGGAATCAAACTAGTAACATGTGAAACACAATAAACATGCTCTTAGATCTAATACTCGAGCTATACTCTAGCAAAACCGATGATACATCATATCAAGCAAGTCATCATTTATTTCACGGATAAAGAAAAAATGTCTAACAACAGGCTGAATCCTGACGTCCTTTGACATGCAGAAAATTTACTAAAAGCAAAAAGTTTCAACCCAGGCTGGATCAATACTTTTAGCAGATGCATTAAACCCCCTTTTCACAGAGTATGACTCACTCATGTTGGACTCAGACATAATTCTTCCTTGCTCAAACGACCCCATTGAACCAGCATTTTCTCCTGTACCCAAAATGTTTTCAAAAACCTTCCTTCTCAGGATTGTTAAAACTCAGGATTGTATGGTAAAGGGTTTAGAGACTACTTCAAAAAACATCATGCACTTCCCTTAAACCTTTACCACACAATGACGACTTTTAACGACCCTGAGGAAGAAGCCTTTTGAAAACATTGTGAGAAAAGGAGAAAATGCTGGTAACCAGCATTTACTCTTTTTCCCACAAAGTTTTCTACCCTATCAAAGAAAACTTGCATCATTTGAGCCACTATGAAATTGTCATCTGCAAACGCTTTTAATTTGGATAGGTCTAAAATCTTGCTGTGTGGTAAAGGGTTAACCACAGGAAGACATTAAGAAGAATAATTCAGTTTTATCTCTGAATATTGGATTTTGATATTGTAGAAAGAAGCTTCATCACATCAAGTAACATAAGAAAAGTATTTTCAGCTCACATAAAATGGTAGTATAATTTGATTTTACAAAAAAGAATCTTTCACTCATCACTCTCTCTCATTTATCCCAGACAGGATCATTTTGTATTTTCACTTTCAAATTGTCAGACAGACAGTAATTAAGGTACTTTGATGGCTCATGGTGGAATACTTTGGCTGTCTCCCAAGCACTTGGTGTGAGCCTGTGTTTTTCAGCTGAAATTTTGCAAATTGCCAGAAATTAGTCATCTGTCTAATTTTGAGAACAGATTACTGCATGCTTGCATAAGGAAAAGCTAGGCTTATAACTCATTAGCCTCTTTCTGCATCATTTTCTCCTGCTCCCATAGTTTTTAACCTTTTAAAGAAAATGTCACCATTTGCGTCCAGTTGAATTTGTAATCAGAGTCAATATTCACTAACCATTTTTAAGAACGTTCCCTGTTTTCTCTGGAGAATTTTCTAACTTTGAAAGTAACACAACTTCTGATTGGCTCAACTATTTAGAACATTGTTAAGGATGGTTAGTGAATACTGACCTTATAAACGCTTTCAATTTGGATGAGTACGTTTTACTAAAATTTGTTGTCTTCGTAAAGTAAAACTTCTACTCATGTAAGAGACCAGGCAAACAAAATACAAATTCCATTAACTCTTTATCAAACAACAGTAATGTAGACTTGTCCAAATTGAAAGCATTTACAGATGACATTAAATGATGGAATTTATCTTTGATAGAGTAAAAATATTGTGGCAAAAAGAAGAAAATGCTGATTACCAGCATTTTCTCGTTTTCCCACAAAGTTTTCAAAAGGCTTCTTCCTCAGGGTTGTTAAAAGTTGTGATTGTATAGTAAACGGTTAAAACAAACACCATTAGTTCATCTACAGATTGTTTGTCAAACCATCAGGTGGAAGAGAAGAGTCAGTGTATCTATACCACCTGTTACAACATTACATTGTCTGCTGTCTTTAACACAGAATTACCTGGAATTATCATTATTTATAGTTTTCTAATGGTATCTTCTTGTTGTTTACTCTTCCAAATGAGTCTGGCCAGGTAGCATAGTGGTTAGCATATCTGACTCGTGACCTGATGGTTGATACCTGGTTGTGGCAAACTTTCGCCTCTCACCTTTGATGCATGTGCGAAAAGTAGTCAGCAACTTGGAAAGATAGTTGTATCAGTACTGGTGTGAAAAAGCCAGGAAACACACGTACAGGTGCACTGACTACTATTATATGCCCTTGGCTGTTAAAACGGCGTAAAATTCCAATACAAACTTTACCAAACGACAAAATGTTAGACTAGTCAAAATAGAAAGCATAGGCAGATCAACATAGAAAGCATAGGCAGACGACAAAAATAGATACTGCTCAAAGATTAGAATTTGTTATTCGAAGGATAGACAACATTATGGAAACAGGACAAAATGCTAGTTACCAGCATTTTCTCTTTTTTTTCCCAGGATGTTTTGAAAGGTCTTTAACGTTTGGGTTATTAAACTCATGATACAAATGTTTAGTAAAAGGTTAACCCTTCCCTGCACAATGCCGACTTTTGACGACTCTGGAAAGAAGCCTTTTGAAAACATTATGGGAAAAGGAGAAAATGCTGGTAACCAGCATTTTCTCCTTTTCCCACAATGTTTTAAACCCTATTAAAGAACAATTAAACCATTTGAGCCACACTGAAATTGTTGTCTGCAAATGCTTTCAATTTGGACAAGGCTAAGATTTTGTCGTCTGGTAAAGGGTTAAACAGTTCTACCTAAGTGATATTTTAGTGCTTCTCTAAGGTAAAAGCAAGAAGTGTGGAATTATCCTATTTCTTTTACAAGATATTGTTACAAGTTCAGCTCTTACTTCCTTTTTACAATGCAAGGGCATAACTAGACTTTTAAAATCATTACATACCCAATCCTAGTTAATATCTAACCCATAAAGAACTTTCACAGTAACTTACTATTGCAACCAACAGTGATCAAGAACACAAAATATGCAGTCATATCTCTGATCTTCACTGTCTGCTTAGATAAGACATACTGAACAAGAGCAAATCAGAAATTGCAAGTATTCGAGTCGTATTTTATTGAGGGCTAGAATTGCTCTACTTGCAGTGATATGACTAATTTTCTAGTAGACCTCATTTATTTTATTCATGATGCAAAAGGGAAAAAGACAAACACGATAAAAATAGGGCAGGAGGTTTGTTGCAACTGGGCTTGAACCCAACAGCATATATAGCCATGGTGAATTGAGCAAATAGTGAAAAAATTGAAGTACAATTTCTCGAAATCAATTGTTTGGAATCCAGCCAAATTTTATAGGGTTTCAGTTCTCATTGTATTAAATAATCCCTGCAAGTTTCCAAGAAATGTGACAATAATGTAGGCTATGTTGAATAAACAATACTAAGACATCAAATGGCTGCTTTTCCTAAGCTGGTCGCTGGATTTTCTTAATTCTTAATAGGGTTCAATCCCTTGATGATACAAATGATCTGTGCAAGTTTCAAAAGAATTGGATGAAAAATGCAGACTTAATTGTGTTAACAATAAATGTAAATTTTCATCTTTAAATGGCCAGCTTTCCCTAGCAAATTGTAGGATTTTTTTTTTTCAAAAATCAATAGGGTTCAAGCTATTGATGATATAAAGCAACTGCAAGTTTCATGAAAATCTGACCACAAATGCCAACTTAATCACATGAACAAAGAAATGTAAATTTTCAACTTTTAATGGTTTCTTTTCCCTGACTGATTGTCAGATTTTTTTTTCCAAAATCAATAGGGTTCAAAAAATTGACAAGATAAACAAACTGTGCAAGTTTAACAAAAATCAGACCGCAAATGCAGACTTTATCACATGATTAAAAAAAGACTAACAGAGGGACAGAAGGATGGACAACAGAAACCACACCATGACATAAGCTCTCCTGGCTTTCGGCCAGTAGAGCTAAAAAAGCAAGAAGAAATGTTGGACACCAGGGCCCTGTTTTACTAAGGTAGTTACGAACAAAATTTGCGTAAGTTTTACGTAACTATAATATAGTGGCATTAATCTGCTACGAGATACTAGATAACTGTCATGATTATTTTAGAAAACTATTGCAATAAATCAAAGTTTCCTTAGAAATGTTATCTTTTCATTCTGTCTAGATAAAATTTCCAGGAAACTTTGATTTATCGCAGTTTTCTAAAATAATCATGACAGTTATCATGTATCTCGTGGCAGATTAATGCCACTGGATTATAGTGACGTAAAACCTACGCAAATTTTGTTCGTAACTACCTTAGTGAAATGGGACCCAGGATTTTATTAATTTTCCAGAATGTAAAGAAAGAAAATGATAGTTTGGGAGAAGGTAATGAAAGCTAATGAAACGAGCAAGGCAGTTGGTCATAGCAAATCTAAAGCTGTATTGTGTAACAAAATGGAATTATTTCTGAAAATTACCAAAAACATTACTCTGGTTCATATAACATTAGGTTTTCTTGACTTTAGTAAGATCTTTACTACACAGGAAATTTATATAGAATCGTCCATATTCTAGAACATACAGACCACAATTCAACAGATTAACAATTGAAAGTATATGTGCTTGAGTATGTAAAAAACATTTTGTGAAAAGGAGGAAATGCTCGCTGCCAGTGGTTTCTCCTTTTCTCACAGAGTTTTCAAAAGCCTCAAGGTTGTTAAAACACAGGATTGTGTGGTAAAGGGTTGAAGGTTCCACTAGGCATCCTGTCACATGACAAGAACAAGAATGCATGACACAGAGCAAAACAGGAAAATCAGAGCACAGACAGGGAAACATACTTGAAGGCAAATAGTCAGTTTTAACCAAGTCCCATGCCGTAGGTACTCATGAGAATTTAAACAGAGACAATGCTAATGAGGAAAAATAACAATGGTGTTTGGTAAAAAAAATCATTGAAGTCATAATACCCCTACATGTTTGGACTATGGGGTAATGGATAGAGAGCAATTTTCTGCTCAATGAAATCTGAATTGGCTGTTTTACGATTTCAGTAGCCTTTAAGCTGATAACCTAACAAATTACACATGGGAAAAGGTGATAGATAATTCATCCAAATTTGTTATTTTTAATTTGGAATCCAGCCATGTAATCACTCAGTAATCAGTCAAACATGCAAAATTTTTTGATCGGTCTACCAAACAGGGCTATTGCAAAGTCGGATGTGTATGATTGAAAGCAAGTGCTGTTTTATACAACAGTTATAGACAAGAGTTAACAAGTATTCATTTCTGCTATACTATTATGGCAAGAGATTATCTATGTGACTTAGACCACATGAGTGATACATACAACTATAAATGTATAATACAATTAAGAAAGTTATACCTTTGATTCAAAATTCAAAATGCCGTTCACTGATAGTAAAAATCATTGGTCAAATCACTGTACATGTTGTCTAATAGTGGATGTACAAATATAGCATTTTGAGAATTCCATAACAATGGTCAAAAGAATGGGGTGACAGTGTTCTGCCAAGATTTTGAGCTACAGGGGCCACTGGCCCACCCAAGCTAAAAAAGTGGGGCCATCTACATGCTACATGGGGCCAAGTCAGTCAATCAGACATAGAATGAGACAAAGAATGGAGATTTTTTCAAGGCACTGCTGCAGATATCCACTGATTTTCTTGCAAGATTTTCCAACAAATTCAAAAGAATGTCATATTTTGTTACTGGAATATCTTCTTTGGCTATCCAAAATCCAACCTTAATTTAAAAGCTTACATGACACTACTCTCTTACAGATCAAAAATATACTTGACACTCTTCTAGAGGTCACCAGTCATCGAAATCTGCAAGGACTGCAGCTTTATGATCTCAACTATCTGCGTGCCTCGTTAATGTGCTAGTTCTGAAGTTTTTATTAAGTTCCGTGAGGGAGTTGCGCTTTTTTTGTGTCTTATACAAGTCATGGATTTTTTTCAGTCATACTGCAACCTGGGAAAATCCGAGAGACATCTATTTTTTAAAACGTTTTTCAAACGACGAACTTTTTGCCTGGGGTCGAACTTATCATCATCTGTTGAGGTTTCCGAATGTTCTAAGTCTGTATACGGCTGATCGGTAGACTCAAGCAGGGTGTCTGTTTTGCCATTTCTGATGCAGATTGGCCAAAATAAATGAGTATGGATCTAGTTTTTTTGTCGGCTTCTTTTCAGCCATCGTGAAGACTTCGATCATCTGATGCAGAACAAACTCGAAAACCTGTTCCGCATTGTTGCAACGAAGATATCTACTGGTCAAAATCAGGGAAATACCTTGTTGCTGAAGAAGTTTATCCAATGAAAATCGCTGATACGAACAACATTTTTGTTCCAAGCGTCTTTCTGAATTCCGAGAACTAAACAGATAAAGCGGGAACCACTTTATACCAGTTAATTCGCCCCACATATTTTTCGGACTTCAGGCCGACGCTGCGTATTTTTGATGCGCCAGTTGGCCCATTAGACATAATTTTAATGCGCCGTCTATAATTTTTTAGCGCCGATCCCGCAATGGCGCGTCCTTGGCAGAACTCTGGGGTGATATTTTTTGCAGTATAAAATTTTCTCTGAAAATAAGATAATTTAACCTTTGCAGGAATTATGATGGGTAACAACTTTATCCACCCGCAATGTTTTTTCATGAATATTAATGAATTATCTATTGATTTTTTATGACATTATCATTAGCTGATAACAAGAAAATTGAATGAACAAAGCCATGATCCATTGATGTCAACAAGATTGTACCTTTTCTCGAATATCTGTATCATAGCTGGTTTGGTAGGGTAGAGGAGCAATCACAAAAATGATGCCAAGCCTCTGTCCTGGTTGTAGTTAAGTGATACCCATAAGGTACAATCACGAATATTGACCTATTCAACTGTAGTTGACTGTTTACCAAACAACATAATTTTATACTCATACAAAAGCAAATTTGTAGATGAAAGTATGACAGTGGCTCTTACGGTGATATTGTCTCTTGAAAGGGTAGAAAACATTGAAGGAAAATGAGAATATGCTGGTAACCAGCATTTTCTCATTTCCTTACTATGTTTTCGAAAGCCTTCTTCCTCAGGGTTGTGCAATGATACAGGTTTATTCATTACCACAAAACCATTTTAAGGCAAAGTCTTGAACAAGTGCTAGAAAAAATTATCTTTCTAAGGATACCAGGGTTTTATTTTAAGGGAAAATACTGGGGGTGAAAAAAAGGAAGAGAAAAAACAAGTAATTGCTTTTCAACCACTTTTTCAGAAATTGCCTTATGGAGGGCTGTGTATAGTAATAGGGTATTGAATTAATGAATACAGTCACAACAATATATGATAATATCTAATGATGAACAAAAAATTTCCCATTAACCATATAAGCCCTGAGCAAAACTTTTGGTTATTTTTGCAGACATGGTAGGTAGATCAAACCAAGGTTGCACAGTAGAGATGAGATGGTAATTATGACTTAAACAGCCAAATACATTTTGTGCAATCCAGAAAAATTACACAATGGCCACTTGATAAACTTTGTGCAGTCAACAAATATTACAGAATGTCAATATTTCATCTTTTCTGTGCTAAATAACTAAAAGACGGGGGATAATCATAATATTACTTGACCCCAACCCTTTCCATCAAAATAAAACTTTGTCATGTAAAAAGCAGATTTCTAAAAAATCTTTGAAACTGAAAAATCTCATTGGGACAATTAAGCAATAATATTTCACTAAAGCATCTTCAGCATTATTCTACCATAAGTCCTGCAAAGAATGGGAAAGATAATTCATGCTGACATTTGCTTACGCTTGCATATAACTGGAATTCTTGACAAGCATAATTGTACAAAATAGGAAATCGCAAAATACATGGTCAGATCTAGATAGGATAGGGTGTTTATTCAAAATGCTAATGACATCATTATCTATACTTTGGTGTCCATCATTTTACTATATCTGTCAATATTGTTTGAATCCAATTTTATATCGTTTAAGCCCGTTTTATAATGCTAATTAGCAATGACCCTCACAAACAGTTGAATTCATTTACCAGATAGCATAAGGTTACACTATAGGCCTCTGAAACTCCATTGGTCTATCAAGGGATAACGAAATTTTCATTATCGGACACTGTTACTATAAATAACACATTGGGGATTCCCTCTGTATCATATGTAGTAAGACAAGGTGAGCAACAAAGTCAAAGAAAATTTTACCCCCGTCCCCTTTCAGAGATAATATTTAAACGAAAATGGATAAATGAACCTAGTTACCGTTGCAGATGGGTTCATTAATGATTTTTCTTCTGTACCCTGACCTTCAAAAGTTCCAAACGGCTCTTGCCATCAAGCAATAGCTCTCATCTCAAAAAAATTAAAAAGCTTCCATATTTTCCGAATCGCCATATGCTGACGTCACACGATCTGTAATCCTGCAGCGAATAAGAATTAAATTCTTTTTTTCAAACATAGATTGAAAAATTTTTGTTGGTGTATTGATGAAATATTTAAATTAACATTTCATCTGATATAATTTATCATTTCATCTAATCCAGTTTCACGATTTTCATCTCCCATTTCGCATATTTTCAAATGCGTTTTTACCGTTCATTAGTCAAAAGCTTTGGAGCGTCTTTTGATAGCAAATTCACATGAGTTATAATTCGCTGCATCATAACGAATTGTGTGACGTCAGCGCATGGCGATCTGGAAAATGTGGAAGCTTTTTAACTTTTTTGAGATGAGAGCTGTCGCTTGATGGCAAGAGCCGTTTGGAACTTTCGAGGGTCAGGGTACAGAAGAAAAATCATTTGTGAACCCATCTGCAGCGGTAACTAGGTTTATTTTTCCATTTTCTGTTAAATATTATATCTGAAAGGGGACAGGGATAAAATTTTCTTCGATTTCGTTGCACACCTTGTCTTACTATATACGATAAAGAGGGAGTCACCAATGTGCTATTTATAGAAACAGTGTTGATGAAAATTTGAATATATATTCCGTGATATATAGGCGATAAACCAATGTGCTATAAGTGTTTGATGATCGACCAAGGACAATTTTAGTGTTCCGTGATAGACCAATAGAGCTTCAAAGGCCTGTGGTTACACTAGTCCAAATTCAAAACATTTGCAGACGACTGATCAAATGTGGCCTGAATTGTGGAACTGGTCATTGAAAGGGAAGAAAATATTGTGGGAAAAGGATAAAATGCTGTAACCAGCATTTTAGTTACAGCATTTTATATATATCCTTTTCCCTCAATGTTTTCTACCCCTTCAAAAGCTTTGTGCTTTGTACAACACAGAATTGTTTGGTTAAGAGGCGAGTACTGTGTTCGGCTATAGTTTTCTAAATGGTGAAATTTGAAATTCTTTCTAAAGTGATTATTGAATCCCTCTTCCATCATGTTACAGGATGAAATCTTTATGTTGTATGGTGTTTAACCTCATTTTCGACATTTCCAGGAGTTTCTTACTAGTACTTAGCACAATATTTTACCCAAGCCTCTAGCTGCTTTCTCACATAATCATCATCAAAACAATGTGCAGCAGTGAGACAGAAGTGAATCTTGTCACGATGACTATCATGAATCCTCCAAAAGAAATTAGCTTATCTGGGGATTTGAACCAAGTAACCCCTGATTTCAAGCCCTGTATGTTTAACTCATTACCAAACAACAAAATTTTAGACTTGCCCAAATTGAAAGCATTTGCAGACAACGAAATAGACATGTCTCAACCAATGAAGTTTGCTTATAGACGGGTAGAAAACAATGTGGGAAAAGGAGAAAATGCTGGTTACCAGCATTTTCTCCTTTTCCAACAATGTTTTCAAAAGCCTTCTTTCTCAGGATTGTTAAAGGTCGGGATTGTGTGGTAAAAGGTTAACTGACTGAGCAGGCATGGCTGGCTGGTACTTGTCAGAGCCATTAGCATCATATCTCTTTACATATCTTTACTCCTGAAGTGCTTAACCTAGATTTAGTTGCTAGTAAACTGTGTAGACCAAGATCAGACTGCATAGAATGGACCTACATTGTCTGCTACTTTGCAAGATATTTTGACAAAAGCACCTTTGAAATTTCAGTAGCTGCATCTTTAGTGCTGACTCAAAATGTCCATTTCATTAACCCTTTACCACATAATCACAAGTTTTAACAAACCTAAGAAAGGAGGCTTTGGAAAATATTGTGGAAAAAAAGAAAATGCTGGTGACCAGCATTTTCTCTTTTCCACAACATTTTCTACCCTATATAGGACAGAAACAATTATTTGTGATACAAATAATGTCGTCTGCAAAATTAATACTTCAAATTTTGGCCAAGTCCAAACTTTTGTTGTTTTTTTTGGTAAAGAGTTAAACTAGCACCACAAGGGTAAACGAACAAGTGAACTATGTCAAAAAATACTGAGTCTGGCAATATTGTGCAACCACTTTAACTTGTTACTTGATGAATATTTCGTCTTTCTACATGAATTATTTATAGATCTTGGATGTTTGCTTTGGAAACCTGTGTCCAGGTATTTTATCTCTTAAACATGGACACAGTGACACCAATCAGTTTATTATACAAACATATGAGCTGTGCGCTGGCAAAAGGGGACTTAATGCATTATACCCAGCAATTCATCACATAATTAGGGATCCATAAAGTCCATTTAGTCTAACAATCAACTGGATCTGAAGGTAAAATGATCTTTTGACATACAGAAATTTGACCAATAGCAAAACGTTTCAGCCCAGGTCAGCCTGCGCGGACTGCACATGCTGACCTTGGTTTGGTTTGTATTGGAGTTTAATACCATTTTAACAGCTTAGGTCATATCATGGCAGTCAGTGATGCACCCATGTGTTTCTTGGCTTTCTCACACCAGTACTGATACAACCTTCTTTCCAAAGCAACTGACTACTTTTCTCACATGCATCAGAGGTGAGAGTCGGGATTCATAAAATCCCAGGCTGACCTTGGTCAATGCTTTTTTTGCAGATGCAGTAAGCCTTCTTTTCACAGAGCACGGCTCAAATTAATTTAAACTTCGTTTAGAACGAGGCAAACCGAAGACGGTCACAGAAACAAAGTAGTGACAAGTCAAAAAGGTTTCACAATATACCACGAGCAACATTTCAGGGTCCAAAAATTTCCAGAAAAGGCACTCGTCCAGTGGGACAAGTGACTTTGAAAAAACACTTGCCCTGCTTTGATCTTCACTCGTCCAACGAGAAAAACCCTTCCAATATTGGACTCTGATGTTCTTTTTTCAGACGAAACGGAAATGTTACAACGAACCTTAAATACTGGGTTTTAAAAACCGGTACCAGTTATCCGGTCAAGTTGGGGGGTTTAAACATATTTATTTTACATCGATTGAGAAACAAGTTCTGTCAACTTATACTAATCTCTCTCGATTCTGCTTCCTGGGAAATACACCAGTACTCGCGCCAAATGTGTGGGCCAATGAAAAATCCCAAAGTTGACACCTGCTCCTGGGAATCAAACTAAGGACCTTTTGGCTACGGGGCTGACGCTTTACCTCACGACCACGGTCAAGTTACAGACATTAATAAAGCTAAAACAACAAAGTTTTTTGAACTGGTTTCGGGAAAGTATTTGCATTAATGTTAATATCGTTCGTTTTAATAATTTGTAAAGTCGCTCATATTGAATTAGGTCTACCCGAAGCATATTATAATATTTTTGTTTGCAATGAAAGGTCCCCGGTTATATCATTAGGCTGACTTGAAACCGGTCTTTATTTGGAGCGGGGACCAGCACGTTTTATGTTCTGTTTCAAAATTTGATTTCCTTAATACCCTTAATTGGCTTATTCAATAATGGAGTGGCTATTTTGTCTCCTGTAAGTTAAATATTCATCTGAAAAACTTGTTTTACTATCTCCTATTCACCAATCGTCCTGCCGGACGACCATGGCTGATATTTCACTCGTCCTCATCCATTTCTTACTCGTAAATACAAGTGGACGAGTGGATTCTTTGGACCCTGCAATGAATAACAACTGCACCCACCTGCTGAGGATGAAATGCTGTTGCATGCTCTTTTTTCTTTAACCCTTTACTACACAATCAAACGACCCTTAACGATCCTTTGGAGGAATTCTTCTGAAAACATTGCGGGAAAAGACGAAAATGCTGGTAACAATGTTTTCTATCCTTTCAAAGACAAAATTAACCCTTTACCGCCAATTGCTGACTTTTAACAACCCTGAGAAAGAAGCCTTTTGAAAACATTGTGGGATAAGGAGGAAACGCTGATAACCAAGATTTTCTCCTTTTCCCACAAGGTTTTCTACCCTATCATAAAAAAATTGCACCATCTGAGAAACACTGAAATTGCATCTGGAAATGCTTTCAATTTGGACAAGGCTAAAATTTTGTCATCTGGTAAAAGGGTTAATACCATTTGTGTCACACTGAATTTGTTGTCTGCAAATGCTTTTATTTTGATTAGTTTAATTTTTTCCTTCTGGTAAAGAATTAATCTGCTGACCACAAATACTTTCAAAATGGGTGAAACTAACACTATGTTGTCTGGTATAGAACTAACTCCATTGTAAAAATATTCATTGAGAAGATTTATTTCCCTAGATCACCAGCTGTGTACTTATTTTTATGGCAAAATTATTGGCCAATATCGTATTTATATCAATGACTTAGTTTGATAGACATAATCCTTTCTTTCTCCCTAACATCTTTTGGGAAATATAGACCTATTGAGTAAGTATGGGAATTTATCTGCATCCAAAATACTTTCATCCCCAGAGTCCATTCTTCATGTGTACCAATAACGTGGGTGATGATAAGAAAATAACAATTTCATAACAAGAACAATGCCACAAGTTTAGGCAGGAACACCCCGTAAGACCATGATTGATTGACCTGGCTTATGATCTTACAACTGTATTAACACTTTACTACACAACAAACATTTGGACTGGACCAAACTCAAAGCATTTGCAAGCGGCAAGTTAAATGTAGCTCCATTAATGATTGTCCTGGTTACCAGCATTTTCTCCTTTTCCAACAATGTTTTCAAAGGCCTTTTCTTTCAGGGTCAATAAAATGCGGATTGTGTGGTAAAGAGTAAGCCATTTACCAAATCAGCTTGTCAGAAAAAATGCTTAGTAAAAAGAAAACATTACAGGAAAAGAAAGAGAAAATGGTAAAATGTATCCTCTTACCCACCACATTTTCAAAAGCCAGGTTCTGCATTGATACACGAGATTGTTTGGTACTGAACTCTTGACCACACATTCCAGACTTTAAACAACCATGAGAAAGAAACCTTTAGAAAGCATTGCAGGAAAAGGAGAAAATGCTGGTAGCTGGCACTTTCTCCTTTTCCTACAATGTTTTTCCCCTTCTCAAAACAAGTTTCATTTTTTCAGTCACATTTGTTTTGTTGTCTGTCATTGTTTTTAATTTGAATGTGTCTAAAATTTTATTGTTTGGTACACAGTCATCCTTTTTATCAAAAAACAAATTTTAAGACTTGGTCTTATTGAAATTATTGATGAAAGTTTCAATGTAGCTCAATTAATGGGATTTGTCTTTGAAACTGTAGGAAACATACTGTAAGTTGAAAAGGCTGTATATCAGTGTTTCTCCTTTTTCCACAAGTGATTTGCTTCAGGAACATAAAAACATAGGATTACTGTATGTGTGAATATAATATTATACGCGTGTTGAAAAATTTGTGAATTACTGAATATGGCCATTTTGCATAGGGAAATGTTTGCGAATTCAAGATGCTTGTTATTTATTGGTATACTTGTGGTAAAATATGCAAACAGAAAGGTTTGCGAATTTGTCAAATTCGAGAAATCACAAAAATTTCCACGTCTCAAAAATTTCCACTCATATGGTGGTGGGTAAACAGTAAAATCTGGTTAAAACTAGAACTGGTTTTCCTACAAAAAAACAGATGTCTCCCCCCTTTTTGGTGTCAGAAGGATTGATATGTGACCAAGCCAATTTCTAAATGAAATAATGGTCATTTTTCTCCAAAGGTTTTCGAGTTATAGAGCGGACACGAGATTGTACATAAAACAAATAAGGAAAATAATCAAAGGGAAATAACTTGCAAAAATATACAAGCCAGAGTTATGGTTCTTGTGCATGACACTTCGTCTCATGGTGCTTTACAAATGTGTGAAGTTTTATCAAAATATCTTAAAAGGTTTTTGAGTTATAGAGCAGACACGATTTGTGATGGAAAATAAACAAAGGGAAATAACTCGAAAAATATACAAGCCAGAGTTATGGTTCTTGTGCATGACACTTCGTCTCATAGTGCTTTACAAATGTGTGAAGTTTTATCAAAATATCTTAAAAGGTTTTTGAGTTATAGAGCAGACACGATTTGTGACGGACAGACAGACAGACAGACAGACAGACGGACGCACTGGGAAAAACAATATGTCTCCGGATCCTGACGGGGGGAGACATAATAAAGTTTCATAAAATGAAGTCAGGCTTAATGCTTTACCACAAAATCCTGACTTTTAGGATTCTGAAGAGCAAGGTTTCTGCAAAAATTATGGGAAAAGGAGAACATACTAGTAACTATCTTTTCTTTTTGCACAACGTTTTCTACACTATCAAGGACAAATAGTGTCATATGGGCCACCTTTAATTTATCATTCTGCAAATTTTTTCAATTTGGACCAGTCTGGAATTTTGTCATCTGGTAAAGGCCAAAATCCTGTTACAGCAAGTGTTACAATAACATGTTCATGACTAAGAAAGGTAAAATCTTTATCTGAAATCTCATCTTGATTTATTGAAGTTTGGCAAACAGTAACTTTCTTTTTCTTATGTAATGATACATTAACCCTTTACAACACAATCCTGAGTTTTAACCTCTCCAATGAAAAGGACTTTTGAAAACATTGTGGGAAAAAGGAGAAAATGCTGGTAACCAGCATTTTCTCCTTTTCCCACAATGTTTTTCCACCCTTACAAAGGAAAAAATTTCCAAATTTTTGCAGTATTTAGTTTGTCGTCTGCAACTGCTTTCAATTTGGACCAAACTAAAATTTTTGTTGTTTGGTAAAGAGTTTATATGAAAATGACAAGCTTTTTTCCGAGATGTCATGCAACTTTACATAGGGCAACAGTCTTGCGTAAAATGTGCATTACATCAGGATGACAAAAAAACATGAATTTTAAATTTAGGCGTAATCTTATCTTGATTTATAGTCCATGGAAACAACGTCTCCATTATTGGTGAACAATTTTTGTCATTAGTCACATGGTACATTATCTGCTTGCATCCAAATTTGTACAGACCAAAAATGTCTGCAGGGTAACCCTATATTGTAGAATGTTACATCTTAACACTTTACCTGGGAACATTTTAGGCCTGTAATAATTGAAAGCATTTGCAGACGACAAATAAAATGATAGAATTTGAGAGAAACCTTGACATTGCAATAAGTTGAGTCTAACAATGTCTAGACAGAAAAAGTCGGTTATGTTTATATAATGCTCCACAGGCTAAAATGCATTTAGCTATCTTAATTTAAATCTCTACCAAACTACAAGATTTACCAACCCAAATTCACTGTATTTGCAGATGACAAAATAAATGTCCCTCAAAAATTGAAACTTGTCTTTGGAAGGTTAGAAACATTGTTACAAATGTTTTCTCCTTTTCCCACAATGTTTTCAGAAGCTGTCTTCTTCTGGGTTGCTAAAACTAAGGATTTTAAAGAGTTAAATGTCAAATATTTAAGTTGCAGCATTTGAAGAGAAGAGTTGTGATGCATCCCACACATGGTTTTGAATTAATCAGGATGACAAATATTTTGCATACTAAAATTTGATGTTTTGTGATAATAAAATGTTTTCTTGTTGAGGTCAACCTACAAAATTGCTCCCTTCAGCTCAACTGCTCCAACAACTAAAACAAGAGGCCCATGAGGGCTCGAATCGCTCTACTGGCAATTACGGACGAAATTTCAAACTTGTCCATTCAAAGTGCTAGTAGACAACAAATTAAATGTGGACCAAAATATTCAATTTTTCTGTGAAAAGAATGAACACATTATTATCCTTTTTCTACAATATTTTCAAAAGCCTTCTTCCACATGGATTGTTTAGTAAATGGATATTACAGATATTATTAATTCATACCAATACAGGCTGGTGAATTACATTGTATTACATATGAAATGCAACAGAGCATTATGACAATTAACCAACCATCCCATGTTCTGGCAATCCTTAAAAGAGAAAGCTTTTGAAAATATGGGGAAAGGTGAAAATGCTGGCAAACAGTATTAATCTTTTTCTGATGTTTTTTACTTTTTCCAGGACAAATCCTAGTATATCAGCCACACTAAATTCGTCATCTGCAAATGGTTTCAGTTTTGACTAGTCTAAAACTTGTCTGATAAAAGGTAAATCAAAGCATTCTCAAAGAGAAGAGACTGAGTTTCCTGGGTGGAGACCAAATTTCTGTCAATCTTTAACAAGACGACAAAATTTCAGACTTGTCCAAATTGATTGAAAGCATTTGCAGACAACAAATCACTACAGCTTACATGATCGGAATTGTCAATGAAAGGATAGAAAACATTGTGGAAAAGGCGTTAATAATGATTACTAGTATTTCCTCCTTTTCCGAATTGTATTTTCTCAATGATTTGTTCTTCAAGTCATTAAAGCATGGTACTGTATGGTAAATGGTTGATAGTCAGTCTTCAGTTCAGCCAAGCCTGGAAGCTCAGTAACGTATCATAGGGCTTGAAACCAATGGGTAGCTAGCTTGAATTCCAAGCTTGGCTATATTCTTTTTGAGGACTGATGATAGTCACTGCGACAGGAAATATTTCTCCACTGAACATTGTTTCAAAAAGAATCATGTCGGAAAGCAGCTGGTGGCTTTGGAAGAACTTTTGCAAAGTACTGGTACAAGAAACTCCAGTAAAGCATTCTACCTATTCAGTGACTAATACTATCTTTTGAAATACATTTTAATTGTTGTCTGTAAATTCTTTCAATATGGACATGTCTAAAATTTTGCCATGAGGTAAAGCATTAAAAACTATCCACAGACAGACAGACAGTCTTGTAGGGTTAACAAGATCAACGCAAGTAGCTGAAGATGTACAAATAAAACTGTAAGAAATAGGTTCAGGGTGTCTAGCTGAAAGTGAAATATTTGACAGGAATCTCTGACAAGTTGCAAGATGATACATTTGTTGAAGATAAGATAATCTTAATCCCTAGAGCACTGAATTAACCCCAAAGATACTTTTAGTCTAGAAATAAGACACAAATAATAACAATTTCAAGATTGCTCTTATTTCAAGGGTCTTAGCCAAGCGGACAGTGTAGATCAAAGATCAGGCTGCACGTTTTGTGCAGCCTAATCTTTGATCTGCACTGGCCGCAAAAGCAACTTTAGACATGAAAGGCACTTTAAGGGTAAAAGGACACACCCCCCTGATAGCAATACTCATTTATCATCATCAGCCTCATTTCATCTGGGGTGTCTGCAGCACTTATTTACTTCATAGGTCAAGCCAAAAAGTAATTCAATTTCTAACCCTTATCCTGCTAAATAAATGGAATGAAACTTTCAAACTGATAGTAAAACCCCAAAATTTTGCTATTTCAAAGGCATTTTTGGAGAAAATATATCTCCTCATCAGACAGTGTAGATCCAAGATCAGACTGCACATTCTGTGCAGTCTGATCTTGATCTACACTGTTTGCAAAAGGTCACAAAAGTCATGCAAAGCAGCCTAAGGATTAAAATGTTAGCCATTAAGGCTGCCCTGGAAAAGGAGATGTACAATGCATCTCTGTGATGCATTATACCAAAGACGTCATCAGATATAATTATGGATCCATAAAATCTATTGTCTAACAGAAAAATGAATCATGAGGTAAACTAGTCCTATGACATGCAGAAAATAGGCCACTAGCCAATAGGCCAAGATTTTGACCCAGGCCAGCCTGCATGGACTGCACAGGCTAACCTGAATTCTTTTTGCAGATGCATTAAACCCCCTTTCTGCAGAGCATGGTTCAAATATTGTCTCATACAAAGCAGTACAATAATCTTACAAATTTGCAAACAAGAATACCATAATACAGGCACCTGTGTTCCGCTGCAGCTGCTTTTCCAGTGAAAATTGTCAAAAAAGGGATATAACTGTATCAAAAATGTTTTGAGGGTTACCTGCCCTTCTGGTGTGGGTTTCCTGTAAAACAGTAAGCCCTGGTTTGAAGTAACTATCTTACCCTCTACCCACACAATCCCCACTTTTAATGACCTTGAGAACGAAAGTTTTTGAAAACATTGTGAGAAAATGAGAAAATGCTGGTAACCAGCATTTTCTCCTTTTTCTACAATGTTTTCTTCCTATCCCAAAACAAATTTCCATTTTTAAGTTAGATTTATTTTGTCATCTGCAAATGCTTTCAATTTTGACAAGTCTAAAATTTGGTTGTTTGGGAAAGAGTTAAGTAATGACAGGGACATGAAAAAATATTAAAGTTTACACTTGACTTGGACTGGGCAATGACAATACCTCAACATTTTCTTCAAAAACAGCTAAGCTCATAATGCATGTTCGGTATGATGTTAATTTAATGTAGTATGTATGCTTTTTGACCTAAAATATCTTTTTGTCTTGTTCCCTAGTTTTCCTACATCATCATAATTCTTCATTCATCCAGGATCCTAGCAGCTATTACCTTTTGGAGTGCTACAATAAATGTATTCTCAATTAACTCTCTACAAGATGACAAAATTTTAGACTTATCCACATGGAAAGCATTTTCTAGAAACATATCAATATGAATCAAACAACTTGCTTTGTCTTCGAATGAAGAGAAAACATTATGGGAAAAGGAGAAAATGCTGGTTACTAGCATTTTCTCCTTTTCTCACAATGTTTGTAAAAGCCATCTACCTTTAGGTCATAAAGCATGGAATTGTTTGGTATAGGGTTAAAAAGATCCAGATAAAGCAAATTCATATTGGCTCTTGTGGTTACACCGGAACGAAAGAAAATCCAAAACAGTGTAGATCCAAGATCAAACAGCATATTCCATAGATCTAAACTGTACACAAAAAAAGCCCTATATGATCGGCACTCTAGCAAAATTGGATCTAATGTACTGCCAAGATGCACCATATCAAGCAAGTCATCACATACTTATGGACCCATAAACTCCATTTTGTCTGACAACCAAATGTATCACAATATGGCCTGCAAAACGCAAAAAGGGGCATTCGGACATTTGCATAAAGTGTCGTCTCGGATCAGCCTGTGCAGTCCACACAGGCTAATCCGAAACGATACTTTCCGTTTTTCTGTTTTGCGCAAGTCTACTGTAGCACAAAATCTAATGTAGTCGTAAAGTGCCATCTCGGATTAGCCTGCGTGTATTGCGCAGGCTGATCCGAGACGACACTTTACGCAATTGTCCGAATGCCCCTTTTCATGTGTTGCAAGCCATATAGAATGGTCCTTTGCTTTGAAGAAAACTGACCAATAGCAAATTAGCGGACTGTGCAGGCTGACAAGGGTCGATACATTTTGCAGATACATGAATCCCCTTTTTCACCCAGCATGGCCCATGTATTCTTGGCACACTAAGAGTACATCATTTTGATAAATTTATCAATCTGACATGAGAGATTTAAGAAGAGGAACTTTTTTTAGGTAACCACTTGACAGAATTAGCTCATTACTTTCCTTAGGAATGTTCCTTCAGATACGTTTTAACTCTTTTCCAGATGACAAAATTTCAGACTTTTTTCATAATGAAAGCTTTAGCAGAAGACAAATTAACTATACATCAAATGATGTTTTTGTCTGTGATAGGGTAGAAACCATCATGCTAAAAATAAATCCTTGTAACCTTAAAAGAGGAAATGCCAGTTACTACAGGGTTATTAAAGGCAAGCCCTGTTGGTAGCATACAGGACTGGAGACAAGGGGGTTGGTGGTCTAAATCCAGCTAAGGCAATTTCTTTCTGAGGATTGATTATAGTCATTGCGATAGGATTTATTCCTCCCTCGCCCTGAATTATTGTTTCAACGAAAGTTACGTGCAAAGAAGCTAATGGCTTGGACAGAACATTGTGCTGAGTACTGGTAAAAGAAACTCCAGGATTTTTACTATCTAATTGAAAATTTCATTTTAGTTGTTTAGCAGGATAAGGATTAATCCGTCTCAATGATTGCTTCCTGGAATTCTCAACCAGTACTGTGAAGTGGGTACTGTAGTTCCAAAAATTGACCTTGCTCATCATGGAGCCTGATATCAAAATCTTGGAGTAACCCTTTATCATACAATACTCTGTTTTAATGGCAGTAAGGAAGGAGGCCTTTGAAAACATAGAACTTAAAGAGAAAAGAAGAAAATTCTTTTTTTCTATCATGTTTTCTACCCTTTTCAAATATAAATCTCATCGTTTACATTTTGATTCGATGAAAAATGGCCGACTGGGAGCGATTTTAAGTTGCGCAGTCAAGTAAATTTTTCGGTGGGGGATATCATTTCAACGAAATTGCTTGTTTATTTATGTAGAATGAGCCATTCTACATACTTTCAAGTTTTAACAGCATTTTTTATCTCTAGCTGTAAGGATATATCTTTAAGCCAAACTTAATTTGTCAACTGCAGAATGGTTTCAATTCGTCCAAGTTTAAATTTTTTTTGTATGGTAAAGACTTAATAATTATGCCAACTGATCAAGTTCTGTAGATAAATATTAGCTCTGATTTTCCTCTGATATTAGGTAACCCTGTGAAAGAAAATGATCTTTTCTCCAAGAAACAACCCAGCCTTTATCGTTTGATAACTGCCAAATTAGTTTCTCTGCTTTTTGAATCATACCTAGATGAATGTTTTTCCCACTGAAATTAAATGCATCCAGGAAAAAGAAGCAGACTTATTTTAGCCGTTTAACAAATAATCCCTTGTTTTAATGACCTTAAAGTTGAGGCTTTTGAAAACACTGTTGGAAAAGAGAAAATGCAGGAAACCAAACAGTTTTCAATCCTTCAAAAAAAAAAAAAAACCCCAACAATTGAACCACAATTACTTTTTTGTCTGAAAAAGCTTTCAATTTGGACAAGTCTAAATTTTTTTGTCTGGTAAAGAGCTAGGGGATACAACTTTAATAAAGCTTGCATTCAAAACTAGTTAGAATGAAGAAAGTTGTCAATCTATCTCTTCGCTTCAAATGGCAGGTTGATCAGCTTTTGCAAATAGTGTAGATAAAGTTCACACTGCACAGAACATGCAGTCTGATCTTGGATCTACACAATCTGCTACCTGATGCTAGGTTATGACCAAAAGTCATCTTCAACTATAATGTAATCTACTCGTAGACCTCAAAAAGAAAAATTGGATTTACAAGTTGGCAACAAAAGATTGATTGAATGGTGTTTTGTCGCTTTTGAAATTACTTAAGTCATATCACTGCAACGCTCATATATTTATGTATGTCCTTGTTTCACCACTACTTGGTTAGGGTTCTGAAGTCTTGTTTTGCCCAAGGATACTCCCATGAAAAACCTATTGCTTCATCTTGGGGCTTCCAGGTCATATCAGCCCTACACTTTGCCACTGAGCCACCCAGGACCTCCATCAGCAGTGAAACCCAACCGCAAAATCCTGAGTTTTATCAATCCCGTGGAAAAAGACTTCTTAAAGATATTGTGGGCAAAGAAAAAGAAATGCTGGTAACCAGCATTATCTCCTTTTCACACAAGGTTTACAGAAACAAAAACCTTCCTGTGAGCCACTTTTAATATATTGTACGCATGCCCTCAATTTGGGGTTGACTAAATTTTGTCGTCTGGAAAAGAGTTAAATAAGCTTCACAAGCCATGTAGGTTGTATTAAAAGTATCTTTATTTGTAAAACCATTAACACTTCACAAGAAGACAAAAATTTTACTCACCCATGGTGAAAACATTTCCACATGCCTAGTTAAGTCTAAATACCACACAGTGGACAACGCCGAGTCTTTACCATAGTGAACGATGCTGATGGATAAGTCTTTTGAAAACAAGATAGTGGATTAACGCTTTACCACACGGCAAAATTTAAGACCTATCCAAATTGAAAGCATTTGCAGACGACAATTTCATAGTGGCTCAAATGACACAACTTTTCTTTGATAGGGTAGAAAACTTTGTGGGAAAAGGAGAAAATGCTGGTTACCAGCATTTTCTCCTTTTCCCACAATGTTTTAAAAAGGCCTCTTTTTTAGGAGCGTCAAAAGGCGTCATTGTGTGGTAAAGGGTTAAGGAAAGAATGGTAATTAGCACTTTCTGCTTTTCCCTCCAGTTAAATATTTCTCTTAAGATTGGACTGTCTTTGGACTGTCTTTGAAAAAGTAGGAAACATTATGAAAAAAGGAGAAAATGCTGGTTACCAACGAAAATCTCCAAAGCCTTTCTTACCATTGTAAAAACACAGCATTGTTAGGTATGGGGGTAATATTAGGAAGCCCCCACAGCTCCAAATTAGAATTTGAAAATTTCCAGAATATTAACCTACATTTTTCCCACTAACATTTTTCCAATCATTTAACTATTCAGAGAAAAACATCTACATACAAAAAAAAAAAAGTCTTACTGTATTCATATTACTTTCAATCAGACATAAAAACGTCCATTGCCTTTTTCACCAATTTATGTTAATTATGACATTAAACACAATATTTTCCCCTCCTCAACGATACCCCTCTGGTGCTTACCTCTTCACAAATTTTCTCCACATCCCAAATTTTAATGACCTTGGGAAAGAAGGCTTTTGAAAACATTGTGGTAAAATGCTGGTTACCACCATTTTCTCCTTTTTCCACAATGTTTTCTACTAATTTACGAGCAAGTTTCATCATTTTAGCCACTCTCGATTTGTCGTCTACAAATGTTTCGAATTTGGACAAGCCTAAAATTTCGTCGTGTGGATAAAGAGTTAAGTATCTTTTCTTGCACATAGGAATATTTAATACAATACTAAAACAGATCTAATAACTGTTTTTTTAAGTCCTTATCAACAAAATTTCAGACTGGTCCAAACTGAAAGCATTTGCAGATGAAAAATTAAATGTTGCAAAAATTAGTAAGTTTTACTATGACAGGGAAGAAAACATTGTGGCAGGGATATGCCAATGTCACGATTCTGCGATATTATCGTGGTAAAAATCTGAGAAATCTCATTAAAAATCTCTAAACACAAGAAAAAGTCGCATCCAAAATATAAGATCAGTGATCACATGAAAAGAATTTTCACTTTCGTTTTCGATAGTCAGTAAGGGATATAAATCATTCAGACTGATGTATGCATGTTTATAAATCGGTATCACATAGACACTTGAATCTAGACTGCACTAGGCAGTTTTAATAATCCTTTCGGACATTACCGCTTGTTTTTATTCCACAAAGCGCTTTTCATGTCACAAGTTTGCAGACAGAGTTTTCGATTGAAAAATGCCACCAAAAAAGAAGTTGAAGCCCAAAAAGGGCAACAAAAGCAATTCTCCAAATGATTAGCCCCGACTCCAAGGCTACGAGTAAAAATGGCTTAAAAACCACAACTAGTTTCGGTACGATCAAGAGAAAAACTTCATGTACTACTGCCGAGAACTGCACTGTTCTAAAACCCTATCAATCGTTACAAACAATTTTAAGACATCTTGAAATTAAGGATCACAAACACACTGTAGCTACCCCAAAATCACACTCGGATTTTGAATCTGCTGTCAAAATAGTTGACTCTCGCAGATCGGCTGGTCAAATATTAAAATGCATGAAATGTGTAATTTGGTTTTGTAAAGAAGAGATTGCTGCACTTCTTTGTGTTTGAAGGATCTGACGGCAGAATTAAACTTTGTTATAGAATTTAACCATTCTAACCCCCTTAATGTTTAAGTATGTGTCATAGGCTATGATATATCTTAAGATTTAGAAGAATGTTAAAACTTTGTATCAGAATTGGGGATGAATTTGAGCCATGCTCTGGCAAAAGGGGGCTTAATGCACCTCCGTAATCCATCATACAAAGCAAGCCATCACAGGATAATGGATCCATAACAACCACTCTTTTTAACAATTGACTTAATGAGGAAGACTGTTCCTTAGACATACAGAAAATTAACCAATAGTGAAAGTTTCGCAGATGCATTAAGCCCCCCTTTTCACAGAGCATGGCTCATTTATATTTACTTTAGTTCTGTTTTTGAGCTAGTTTGTATTTCTTCTCATAAGGTTATTCTGCATCGACAACAAATATCTCATAATTTTTAAAAAAATCTCATTGAAAAAATCCAGATGGGATTTATCTCTCATAGCTTTAGTCTGACAGGTATATTCCTGTATGGGAAAAGGAGAAAATAATGGTTACCAGTATTTTTTCCTTTTCCCAAAATTTTTTCAAAAGGCCTTTTCCTTAGGGTTGTTAAAACTCTAGATTGTGTGGTAAAGAGTTTCCATACCATAGACAACACCAGAAGCTTTTGTGGACATTGTAGATCAATATCAGACTGCACAGAACATTGCAGTCTTATCTCTGATCTACACTGTCCACTGCTATATTCTAGATTAGGACAGAACTGTCTCTTGATCTTGCAGAGAAATTGTATTTTCAGCCTTTAAAGCCCCTGTAAAGTCAAAACTAGGTAATTTTCACCGTTTAAAACTCAAAATATATTGGATAACCCATCACAACACACATATATAAGATCGGAGAAAACTTGAACATGTCAGTTACTGCATTGGTTGCCATGATATACGTGTGCGAAAATGCATGGAGAAGCCCGTCGATTTTAGGGACACCATTGATCGAGACAACCTTCGTTATTGTTCGTGTATATTCAAACTAGGTCTGTGAGAACGTCACGTGATAACACTGCATCTCACTAGTGCTATGACGTAGTAGATAGGACTACTGTTTACAATTCCAATATTATGTCATCGGAGAGTAAGATTGCTCATTCTGAACCTGTTTTCTTATTTAGACGTAGTAAACTCTTCCTGTATTGATGATAAATGAAAAAATGATGATCAGCCTGTGTCGTTGTTTCTGTTTACGATGTCGATAAACTAACATTTTTCAAGCCTAGAATGGGGACAAAACGGTCAAGTGAATGAAGGGTTTGTTTCGACGCCTTGAATGATCACGTGGTGTTTATGTCACTATCACGTCACTGTGGACATTTACGACGAAAAGTCGGCTAATCGTCGGCGATCATCGATGTAAACAAACAGATAATGCAGCATGGTAGGATCTGTTCTAGTTTCAAAATTCTTTTTTCTGCCATTGACTGGAACTTTTGCGAACTGCACCTTTACATATCGTGAAAGTCATAATAATCGCCATATTTTTACATGCTAAAAGTGAAATTTACTTTTATTTTACAAACAGGTTTTTTATTCAGTTGGGCTTTACTGTGACTTTAAGAAAATGCAATTTATTTGTTCAGTGGTGAAAGAGTTAAACAACCCTTGGGATCTCGATCCTGCAAGACTCGGTAGATGTAGCATTTGTAACTTAGGTTTAGCCTTCACATGAGGCCCTGGAATTGTCCTTAGACAAGACACATCATAGGCCCAGCCAAAAACTGGTGAAAACTAGGATACACAAGAACAATTGATACCTTGTCATGATAATTTTATGGAGTAATGTTGAAAGCCCTATAAAATATGTTTCAATCAATCAGTCAACACCCTCAAGAAGAGAGGGCTTTTGAAAATGTTGGTATAAAATATTCTTTTTCCAACAGTAATATTACAGTATTTTCTTCCGTTGCAAAGAGACATCATCATTTTGGGCATAAAATTTTGTCACTGGCAAATACACTTGTCACAACTTTGAAGTTTTCTGGAGGTGATCTGAATTTTCTACTTCATTGGGACATTCTAGAAAGTAGCAATATTGAAAGTGCTTTTATTATGGTCTCATTTCTACATAATCCCTAGAAGGCCAAATAAACCAAACAGTCTAAAAATATACTGACGGAAAAAAGTTTAGCAACAAATTTCAAACTAACACTACTTTACAAAAAAGCAATTGTTAAAATCCAAACCTTATACGCATAGTATGCATGTCGACTGAGGTTAGCCCCATAGCATTTTTATGTGCTATTGTCTGTATATCCGTGATATTGGGTCGATTTACGAAAATCATGCTCTGCGCGTGCACAAGCCTAATGTCTGTACTTGTTTCAAACTGCTACATGTGGAAAGACTGATCGTTTATCGAATTAAAAGAAAACGCTTAAAAAATCTTTGAAAATTGTTATGGGGCGCCGACCTGGTATGACGTTAGATCAACGTCAGATGGCGATCGGTATGTTGATAGGTGGTATAAGTGCGAGTAATGTTGCACGGCATTTCGGTGTTCACAGAAAGATAATAAGCCGTCTTCAGGCAAGACACAAGCAAACCGGACATGTTGCAGACAGGCCACGTTCAGGGAGGCCAAGGTAGACTTCTTCACTTGCAGACAATTACATTATCACTTTATTAAGACATAACCACTTTTGGTCCAGTAGCAAAATCGCTAGTCATGTTCGAAATGTGACTGGTACAAGAATTTCATCTCGAACAGTACGTAATCGTCTGAGGTCTGCAGGTTTGAGAGCCTATCGACTGTATGTTGGCGTTCCACTCACGTTACGTTATCGTCAAGCAAGGTTTCAATGGGCTAGAGCTCATCGGAGATGGACTAGAAACCAATGGAATGAAGTTGTTTTCACCGATGAGTCTCGCTTTAATGTTGACTTTGGCGATGGACAAGCCAGAGTGTGGCGGCGATGGGGTGAAAGATTCCTTGCTGAAATGTCATTAAACATGATCGTTATGGCAGAGGTAGCGTCATGATATGGAGCGGGATAAGTCACAGAGCAAAGACAGACATTATCATCGTTGCAGGAAACCTAACAGCTGACCAATACTGCAACGAAATTCTTCATCCTGTGCTTATCCCGTTTTTACACAATGGTCATGCACGTATGCTGCAACAGGACAATGCCCGCCCTCATACCGCATGCCAAACTCAGTTGTTTTTACAGCGACACGGTGTTCGTACACATGCATGGCCTGCCAAATCCCCCGATCTCTTGCCTATTGAGTATATGTGGGATCACCTGGGACGGCAAGTACAAAAACGTCATGACGTCAATAACGTCCAAGACCTCGAACGGATTTTACGTAGAGAATGGGAAAAAATTCCTTTGCACATTGTAAGAACCCTCATTGCTAGCATGAGGTGTAGGTGCACTGCTGTCATTACCCACAGGGGAGGTCTTGCACGATATTGACTGTGATATTTCCTTCTGCTACTGACGTCAATTTACATCTTCGAGTAAGCTCATTTTCAAATTTGCTTGATTGGATTTCACATCCCCTAGTCAGTTAAAGAGTAAATGATTGACTGGCGGCAGGTTTTTTCCGCCGTAAAGCCCCTATAGTTGTTCAATTTCTAAATATACTGCCGTGTTGCTGAACTTTTTCCCTTAGTACAAATAATTGTAATTTCATGACTGCTTTTGTCTATTAAGATTTAGCAAAACAGATAGTTTAGATCAAAGATCAGACTGCATCTTTTGTATAGTCTGATCTTGATCTACACTGACCACAATGGCAACTATAGTCATGAAAGGCATTTCAAGGGTTAAGGTAAATTGGGTTTCTAGGGTGCTCTAAGGGTTAAGTATCAATTTAAAAGTTTTAAAGTATCAAAAAATATGTTTTACCACTTCTTATTGAATAGAAAGATAGTTCCACTCAACTTTTTTCCAATTATGCTTTAGGGATCCTGCATGGCTCAGTGGTTAAGTAAAGGACTTGCATCCTGGAGGCCCTAGATTCGAGCCCTGCTGGAATCACTGGATTTTTTTTGTGGGAGTGTTCTTAGACACTTCAGTTGTAGCCTGGCACTTATGAAACTCGGGATGTATATGAATCATTATGCAAGCTGTCAGTGTGATATTACTGAAATAATATTAAAGAAGAGGTATCAATCAGCAAATCAATCACTCAATCAGTTAATCAATCAACCAATCAATCTAGGCTGACCTCTTGTACTTCAGCTGAGTTGCAAGATGCTTCAATTCAAAACCAATTGAGCTGAGTCCTTGCCCGGCAAAAGTCTTGCATGGCTCAGTGGTGAAGGTATAAGATATAAAACTAGGAGGTCCAGGGTTTGATCCTCAGTTGAGGTTTGGAGTGTCCTTGAGCAAGATACTTCACAGCTCCAGTCTAGCACTGGAGACCAAGGACAAACATGAATAGGCCTAAGTTTGCTGTCACTGTGACATGACTGATATAATGTTGACAGCAGCATAAAAAGCCATTTAATCAATCAACCAACCTTGCTGTGCAAAAAAATTCTTTTCATGGACTGATAAAACCATTATCAAAGGATTCATATCTTTTCTCTCCACAGCTGAAAGCTCTGAAACAGGCTTTGGTTGCTTTTGCAGGCAGTGTAGATACAGATCAGACTGCACAGAATGTGCAGTCTGATTTTGGCACTACACTATCTGGTAGATTTTTTTATATAATACAACCAGGCAACTTTGAGATAATAATCAGTGTCAGTTATTTTTCCTAGTTGAAAAGGTCCATTTCCTTTTTCAACAGTATTTCATTTATATTGCAGCGGCCAGTGCACCTATCTGTGTTTCCCTAGAGTTCCTCTTACCAGTACCTGGTATGATATTCTTCCAAAGCTACTGGCTGCTTTCCCACATAACAATCATTGAAACAATGATCAGCTGTAAGTGGGGACTAAATCATGTGGCATTGACTATCATCAATCTTTGGAAAGAAATGGCTGTGCTGAGCAGTACTGGGGCTCGGCGGCATTAAATCAATGAAGAAAGTATTCATTATTTTCAGAATCCTTATAAGTTGAGAGGTCAGATTAAATCTAAGCCAATGTTCAGTTCAACCCTTTACCTCACAATCGCAGATCTTAACGACCTTGAAGAAAAACTCTTTTGAAAACATTATGTGAAAGGAGAAAATGCTGGTTACCAACAATTTCTCCTTTTCGCATGATATATCTAACAATTCAGCTATAAATCACATCTTTTGAGCCACGATTAATTGGTTGTTTGCAACTGCTTTGAATTTAGGTAAGTGTAGAACTTTGTCATTTGGGTGGGAGTTAAAACATAAATTTCATTTTGCTCTGTATCATTCCATCTCCATCATTACATACATGTCAACCTGCACAATACACCTTTACCCTTTATCACACAACACCGACTTTTAACAACACCAATAGAAGCAAGATTTTAAAAACATTGTTGGAAAAGGAGAAAATGCTGGTAACCAGCATTTTCTCCTTTTCCCACAATGTTTTCTACCCTATCAAAGGCAACCTGTAAATGCTATCAATTTTGACAAGTCTAAAATTCTATTCTTTGGTAAAAGAGTTAATGTCAACAAAGTTGTTACTCTAGCTATTTGTCTCTAGCTATTTGTCAACTTTAGCTGCATACAGGTAACCCCTGTCACCTTTACTCTTCACTTTATACAAAACAGAAACATTTTGGATGTATCAGTCCAAACTATTTGCAGACAACACATCAAATGTGGCTCAAATGGTTAATCCAACATTTTCTCCTTATCCCACAATGTTTATAAGCTTCCCCAAGGTTGTTAAAACGCTGGATTGTTTGGTGGTGGATAAAATGCCATTCACAGCTTTAGCTGCCTTTGCAGGAAGGGTAAAGAAGATCAGAATGCACAAAACAAATTCTAATCTTTGATCTTCACTGTCACCTTTCCTAAGATATTTTGCACAAGAACTACCTTACCTTGTCTGGAAAGGGCAGAAAACATTGTGGGAAAAGGAGAAAAGGTTACCAGCATTTTCTCCTTCCCCACTATGTTTTTAAAAGACCTTTTCTTCTGGGTTGTTAAATCACAAGATTGTTTTGGGAAAGGTATTATTAGCATAAATGCAGTACTTATAAAATGCGATTGCAGTTAGTGTAGATCATGATCAGACTGCACCGAATAGTATCTGAACTTGGGACTCTATTTTTTATTCAATTAACCAAAATAGCATCTTGCCTTTAAGCAGAATTTAATCTTGAAACATTATGGGAAAGGGAGAAAAAGGCTTTTCACCAGTTTTTTTCCGGGGGGGGGGGGTGACAGAACATTTTGCAAATCGCAACTAAAGTCCTTGAGTATCAACGCTTTTCATGAAATGCTAAAATTTCATTTGATAGTTTTTCCCCCCCTTCCTCCATTCTTTATCTATGATGTGTTAGGCTACAAACAAATATCTCCTACGAATATTACCACCAAAAAGAAATTAAGTTACCTTGTTCGAGGGTGTTATGTCATTTGCTCCGATTTCGCACTGCACATAACAAACTCGAAAATACATAACTTACCTGATAAATCTATCGATAAAACTTCCGGAGAACGAATGAAAATATATCCATGAATAATCGATCCTGTGAAATATACTATCTCCCTCGCCATTAACAGTATTTTTGAATAAACATAGCCTAAATAACATGCGTTATATGCCAAGGTAAGCAGATTTTTTTCCCGCCAAAACTACGGTTTTCGTCACGCGCTGCAGCCTTGTTTTTCAACTAAAATTAATGTCTTACAACACGTGATGTTTTTTATTTTTCTTTACATTTTATAAAGTTGACAAAAAAACCTTGTTTTAATTTTCTTTAAATCTGTAATAAATTTCGTTACAGATATAAGTAACGTTATAACTATCAACTGCGCAGACTGGTCTGATGTATTTATTCCTTATGATCTAATATTAGGTATAGGCCTACTGTCTAGATTGCAAATCTGAGTCGGAGAAACCCATTAACCTGAACTGTATTATTCTATACTTTATATATAACAAGAGGGCCGTTATGACCCTGGAGTCGCTCACCTGAGCCTTTTGACCATACATGATCTATTTCCAATCCCTTCCGAGATATTATGACAAACAGTCTAACAAGCTTTTATAAGTATTAAACTGAAAATTTGGCCTCTAGCGTGCATACAAGCTTTTTTTTTTAGAAGTTGTCTCATTGACCTACTTTTAATCCAAACATAGCCCAGTTTACAATGTGTTAAAAATATTATCAAAACGAAGATTCTGACCACCTTTAATGAATATTGGACAGAAAATGTGGCCTCTAGAATGTAGATGAGATTTTTCCCAAGATTTTGATATGGCGACCTACTTTTTGACCAAATGTGGCCCATTTTCAATCTTATCATATAATTAATCATTTAAAAAATTCTTACTAATTTTGATAAGAGTTGGGCAGAAAATGTGACCTCAAGAACGTATACAAGATTAAAAAAAAAAAATGACATGGTGTCCTACTTTTGGACCCGACATAACCTATTTTCGATCTCATTCGAGATTTCATCTAGCCAAACACTCTGTCCAAGTTTAATGAGTATTGAACTGAAAATGTGGCCTCTAAAGCATATACAGAAATTTTCAAAATTTTGACCCAGTGACCCAATTTTTGACCAGAAGTGACCAATTTTCAAATTCATCCGAGATATCATCAAGACAAACATTCTGACCGACTTTTAAGAGTACTGGATTGAAAATGTGGCCTTTAGAGCGTACACAGGGTTTTTCTAAGATTTGATCTAGTGACCTAGTTTTTGACCCGACGTGACCCATTTTCAAACTCGTCCAAGATGTCATCTAGGCAAACATTCTGACCACCTTTCAAAAGTTTCGGACTGAAATTGTGGCCTCTATAGTGTACACAAGGTATATTTAAGATTTGACCTAGTGACCTAGTTTTTGACCTGACGTGACCCATTTTCTAACTCGTCCAAGATATCACCAAGACAAACATTCTGACCACCTTTCAAAGGTTTCCGACTGAAAATGTGGCATCTAGAGCGTACACAAGACGGACAACACACAACGGACGCCGGTGTAACGTTGTAAACTTACCCCGATAAAATAATGACCCCCCCCCGGTCATTATCTTATAGAGATAGTGACCCCCCGGTCATAATATTATGACCGGAGGGTCATAATATTTTGACTGCCCAACACGTAGAAAAATGACCCACACATATAATAGTGACCCCCTATAAAATAACGACCCCCCTAACCCAGACCCTAACCCTAACCCATCTAAGGTACACTCACAACACAATTATCCCCACCAATAGGCATCGGAGGAGAATATAGTAATGGCACCCGTCCGTACGTGTGCCCGTACCTGGAACATTTTTTTTTTCTTTTGAGACCGAAACTCTTCATTCATTGGACGGAATTGATTCAAACTTTCAGGGATTACTACTACCGATGCCTAGTTGTTAAAAAAAAAAAAAAAATTACTCCCCCTGTTCGGGAGTCATGGACCTTTGTTACCTTTTTAAAACACACCCACTCACACACCCACCTACCAACCCACTCACTACCCCATATATATATATATATGTGTGTGTGTGTGTGTGTGCGCGCACGCGCATGAATGCGAGCGTGTGAAACTTATTTTGCAAAAAAAAACAAACTGGGAATACCCTTTCGCTGTAATTTTTCAAGGCTTCTAGATCTAGTTTGGTTTGGGGGTTTGGGGTTGGAATAGCGAAAATTGCAATAGGTTGTCTTACTCTTTGAGTTTGAGTCACAGGACATGTATTTCATAGAGGCAACTAATAAAGCTCTGGGTTTGCCAATAAGTGTATCGGAAGGTCAAAGTTACGGATTTTCACTCAATTTTCTATGTAAAACAAACAAACAAACAAACAAACAAACAAACAAACAAAGACGCAGCTGTAGTGTGACACAAGTATCAATAGAGCTAGCCTCCCTCTTAAAATTTGATATTGACCATACCAGTTAAAATGTGACTTCTAGCTTTTCTAAAACTGCTCTACTGTTTTCTCTGATGAGATCAAAACACAGGTCTCAGATTTGCTCTCCATGTTAATGTAAGTGATTGCATTTTGCTCTTTCTGGTGACACTGACCACGTAGGGCTAAAGAAACTTGTTCGACAACTGGTGGAAGCCTCTTTTTTTACACCGTTATTCTCAGAGATAAGTGTCTTCATAGAAATTCAATGTAAATATATACATGTAGCAAAGATGCTCATTACTCAAGATGTTCACTAGACCATTCCTTCGGTTAGCATACATTTCAAAAGAAGGAATAAGCTTCCGTCAGTTCTTGGGCACATGTAAACAGTTCGCTTCGAATTGGCCATGGTCAAAATTAGAAATAATTGAGAACGGTAGGTTTTCAATGCAATTTTGATAAGAAGAGTAGTATTACACCTATGAATTGTGTTAGATTAAGGAAAAGAAGCATTTGGTTTGTCTATGAAAGAGGAGGTCATGACCTTTCCTTCTTTGTTCTATAAATTTGACCCCAAATGCGAAATGGAGAGGTCATGGAGCCAGAAGCTGTTTTTAACTGCAAAAATAAGGGTAAGGCAAAGGCATGAAAGATTGCGAAAAAACGGCAAGGTAATGTGCTATTTTGGATTTTATCCCCAGATTATGTGTTGGTTTGAGTTTCAACTAAGCTTGACATTTTCAGGCTAGCTTCCGGGGTTTGCATTTTGTGAATTTTGGAATATAGGCTAAAATGGCATATTTTGTCAGTTTTTTTCCGACCATACCACTTGCCATTATTGATCAATAATTTCACTATTTCACAAGTTGAACATTATTTATTGATAACATTTAAAGAATTAGGATTGTGCTGTTACATTTAAGTGCTCATTATAATTTCAAGCTGGTCAGATAGACCTTTGAGGAGGTTCTGTTTGCTGTGCTGTCCACAGAGATCAGTGTATCTGAAAACCGTGATCTGCCACCTTAGTGTAACACGAGAAAGAATTGCTTCCGGGACGTAGTAGTTCAAAAGTAGTTCCATTTGAAAGTTTGATATCAAGCGCATTTGTCACTCTGTTTTATCAGAAAAAATGAAGCACATTTGTCACTCTGTTTTATCAGAAAAAATGAAAGGCCAGGTTTAAAATGTGTTTTTGGTGTTGGTTTGATCGCATCATGAAAAAATGAGCGTGGCGGTGTTAATTCTTTAGGAACTATTTTGTTTATTTGTGACCTAATTACGCATAATGGTCCACTACGAGTCAAAAATTTGTTTTATTATGATTTTTCAAGTGTATTTGAAGGCTTATATGTAGTTCTTTGGAGAATGGCTGGCATGCACAGTCGACATGCATGCCAAATGACAGCAACACTGGGCAATTCTTTGAATAAAATGGGTGACAGAAGGTCGGGTTCTGAACCGACCCCCCACCCACCTGAGTTACTTATTTCGATATGAACTGCATATCTGTTGTTCAGATCAGCTTCCGTGTCTCACACTGAAACTTTGGATATGTTGAGACCATCAATTCTCTAAGTAAACATCATGAAGAATCATAGCCAAATTGATTAAACCAGAGAGACTACTTTTTCAGAAGCAACTTGCAGCTGTTGCCCAAAAACAAGCAAAGCAAACAAAATTTCAAGAGCCCCTTTCTCTACTTGAAGTTGTTGAGAACAGCAAGAAAGTAGTTTGGGTTTTTACTGATGGTATGTTTTGACAGGAAAGATGAGGGAGAAAGAAAATAAATAAAAAATGAATCATGAAAAAAGCAGGGTTAGTTTTCTTCAGTGCTGTCAGGGGGAAATTTGCTCAGTGTTGCTTTTGGAATAGCCTGATAGGTTTAAAGGGCTTATCAATTAATGTCGCATGGTAATGCTGAAAGACCAAAAAGGGTTTGTCAGGTTTCACTTTGGCAGGCTGAAGCGGGCAAAAAGTTTGCAAATTACACATGTATATGTCTTTTCATGCCCGCAATGACATATCGTCAGAATGCGAACAACAGCTAGAAGTAGAGTAGAAAATGAAATCGGTTTCAAAGATGACCCTGCGATGTATGGCACTTACACGGACGTGAAAACATGAACTGGACAAAAGGCACTAATAATGCTGTTTTTCTTAATTACTTGTTGGGAAGAAAAATATTGGAAAACACACACTTTTCTGATTGAATTGTCCCCAATCAGAATGACAAAATTACTGTCACTGTTAGCATGTGCACAAACGACCGATGCGACGAAGTGAACGCGAACCCAGATTTACGTTTTATTGCATGTGCCAAAATGCCATATATCATTGGGTCCTCATCACAATCGATTTCCAAGCTGGATCACACTATCATTGTTTCCCTGATTTAGCGGTTGAAGCATGTCATCACGATCACAAGCAATATCATGTCGCTTCGGGACATCTTCCCAGCTAATGCCTAGCAAGCCATATGTGTTGGGGAAAAAACAACCCTATGGAAATAAATGAAAGTAGATAAATAGTGATAATGTGCTATGATATATGGGAAATAACCCTTGCCACTCTGATTGCAGACTACACTTTCCCTGTAAGAGTTACTGTTCCTGACCCCTTTTTTTACCGCAGGAATTCTCTTTGATAGCAGTCTGTAACTGCCTAGCACAGATTAAACATCTAATAGCAAACCACTACTCATGTTCATTTACCCTGCTATCAGACCACCAAAACAGTGTAACAGAGTGAAAATTTCCACTCATTCGTATTAATGATTTGAATTTGAAATTTGTGTTAAATGTCTAAGAATTGGGGAGAGTGAATGAAAACCAAAAAAAGGGGGAAAATGGGGAAATAAACAGGTAGCGTTGCTCAGGTTCAAACCGTCTGGCCCACTGAGCCAGCCAAGCAGTTGAATTCGACCCAGAAAATTGACCTGCTTATATATATAGTCCCCCCCTTTCTTCCAAAACATTCCAACAGAAGTCAAAAGTAGTTCCATTTGAAAGTTTGATATCAAGCGCATTTGTCACTCTGTTTTATCAGAAAAAATGAAGCACATTTGTCACTCTGTTTTATCAGAAAAAATGAAAGGCCAGGTTTAAAATGTGTTTTTGGTGTTGGTTTGATCGCATCATGAAAAAATGAGCGTGGCGGTGTTAATTCTTTAGGAACTATTTTGTTTATTTGTGACCTAATTACGCATAATGGTCCACTACGAGTCAAAAATTTGTTTTATTATGATTTTTCAAGTGTATTTGAAGGCTTATATGTAGTTCTTTGGAGAATGGCTGGCATGCACAGTCGACATGCATGCCAAATGACAGCAACACTGGGCAATTCTTTGAATAAAATGGGTGACAGAAGGTCGGGTTCTGAACCGACCCCCCACCCACCTGAGTTACTTATTTCGATATGAACTGCATATCTGTTGTTCAGATCAGCTTCCGTGTCTCACACTGAAACTTTGGATATGTTGAGACCATCAATTCTCTAAGTAAACATCATGAAGAATCATAGCCAAATTGATTAAACCAGAGAGACTACTTTTTCAGAAGCAACTTGCAGCTGTTGCCCAAAAACAAGCAAAGCAAACAAAATTTCAAGAGCCCCTTTCTCTACTTGAAGTTGTTGAGAACAGCAAGAAAGTAGTTTGGGTTTTTACTGATGGTATGTTTTGACAGGAAAGATGAGGGAGAAAGAAAATAAATAAAAAATGAATCATGAAAAAAGCAGGGTTAGTTTTCTTCAGTGCTGTCAGGGGGAAATTTGCTCAGTGTTGCTTTTGGAATAGCCTGATAGGTTTAAAGGGCTTATCAATTAATGTCGCATGGTAATGCTGAAAGACCAAAAAGGGTTTGTCAGGTTTCACTTTGGCAGGCTGAAGCGGGCAAAAAGTTTGCAAATTACACATGTATATGTCTTTTCATGCCCGCAATGACATATCGTCAGAATGCGAACAACAGCTAGAAGTAGAGTAGAAAATGAAATCGGTTTCAAAGATGACCCTGCGATGTATGGCACTTACACGGACGTGAAAACATGAACTGGACAAAAGGCACTAATAATGCTGTTTTTCTTAATTACTTGTTGGGAAGAAAAATATTGGAAAACACACACTTTTCTGATTGAATTGTCCCCAATCAGAATGACAAAATTACTGTCACTGTTAGCATGTGCACAAACGACCGATGCGACGAAGTGAACGCGAACCCAGATTTACGTTTTATTGCATGTGCCAAAATGCCATATATCATTGGGTCCTCATCACAATCGATTTCCAAGCTGGATCACACTATCATTGTTTCCCTGATTTAGCGGTTGAAGCATGTCATCACGATCACAAGCAATATCATGTCGCTTCGGGACATCTTCCCAGCTAATGCCTAGCAAGCCATATGTGTTGGGGAAAAAACAACCCTATGGAAATAAATGAAAGTAGATAAATAGTGATAATGTGCTATGATATATGGGAAATAACCCTTGCCACTCTGATTGCAGACTACACTTTCCCTGTAAGAGTTACTGTTCCTGACCCCTTTTTTTACCGCAGGAATTCTCTTTGATAGCAGTCTGTAATGAATGAATGTTGTTTTATGGCGCATCGACAGCTTTGGTCATTTAGCGCGCACATCTGTGTTAAAAGATAGTAAAAGTGGGATTTTAAACTGAAAAAGGTTTGAATACATTTATAATAGTAAAAGAGTTGAATTAAGAAGAATTATGTGTGATCTTAATAAGTATAAAGGACATTATTGAGTGACAGGGCAATCCCTATCAACTCAAAAGTTTTAATGTTCATAAAATATGATACTGAGTGGCTGGGCATCCCTGCCTACTCCTAAATTTTAGATTAAAAAGGTAATACTGTGAATATTATTTTTCTTTGGAAATGAGTGTTAAAACTGGTTAAGTGTGGAGCCTCCAATGGGATCAGTATACTCCCATTAAAGAGGTCCTGTCTCCAATGAGATAAGATGCCCCCAAGAGGGCTAATCCTCCCATTAAGGAGATGCAAACTGAATATTAAAGGAATAAAGAATGTTGTAAAAAGATGGGTAAGAAAGGCAAGAGTAAATATCACAGTTTATTGTAAATGCCAATCTCTTTTATGAAAGCGATAATAGATTCAACGCTGACAGAATCAAAAAGATTCTTTAAACTATCGACGTTGAAATATTTTGAACGAACTGGCTGAAAGTCAATGCAATCTAGTAGGATATGTTTTAAAGAAAAGGATGCATTGCATGGAATACATTCAGGGGCATCGTCTCTGGTCAAGAGCCAGGAATGTGTGATGCGTGAATGGCCAATTCGAAGTCGTGCAATTATCACTTCTTCTCGACGAACAGACCTGTAAACGGGGTACCATTCGCCAAGGGACGGTTTAACTGAATGCAGTTTATTGAAAACATCAGCATCCCACTGGGATTGCCAAGAAGATTGGATATGTGTTAAAACGGAGGATTTAAAATCAGTGTGTGGAACTTTAAAATCTGAAATGGGAAGGTTAAGTGCAGATTTGGCAGACCTATCGGCATTTTCATTGCCTTTGATGCCTACATGACTTGGAAGCCAGCAGAACACCAATCTATTCATAGAAGAAATTTGTGAGATCCTTTCGAGTAAACTACAGATTAAGGGATTCTCAAGGCATTGATTTGAAAGGGCTTGTAATGTTGACAAAGAGTCCGAGAAGATAATGAAATGGTTGCAATTAGAACGTTCAGCTAGATTAAGGGCAAGATCAATTGCTTTAATTTCAGCAGAGAAGATAGAGGAGTTGTTTGGAAGGCGACACTTTAGGCTCCTTTTTCCATAAACAGCGGCAGCTGCTACAGAATTTCCTTCTTTGGATCCATCTGTATAGATTGGTTTGAAGGAAAAATAATGCTCCTTTATCTCGTTGTATCTAGCATGAAACACAGTTCTATCCGTGACAGACTTTTTGTCAGATGCAAGGTCAAATCTGAATTCTGCACTATTTAGTGTCCATGGAGGGATTTCAGAGATTTTATAGTCGGCAATAGACTCAGTGTCTATGCCAAGGTTATCTACAATGGGCTCCATGCGGATACCAAATGGAGGAATATCATTTGGTTTCCTTTCAAAAAGATGTTTATATTGAGGTTTAAAAACAATGTTATGAGTTGGATTAAAACGATTGGACTTCAGTTTTAAAAGATATTGAAGCGAGAGTTTTTCCCTCCTGTAAGAAAGAGAAGGTTCATTAGCCTCAACATAGAGACTATTGACGGGAGAAGTTCTGAAAGCTCCAAGTACAAGACGAAGACCTTCGTGGTGTATAGAATCGAGAATTTTCAGGTAAGATTTACGGGCAGATCCGTATACAATAGATCCATAGTCTAATTTGGAGCGAACTAAAGACCGATAAAGCCGCAAGAGGACTTTACGGTCTGCTCCCCATTCAGAATGGGCCACAACCTTAAGAAGATTAAGAGCCTTCTTGCACTTCTTTTTAAGTGCAGTGATGTGAGGAAGGAAGGAAAGCTTTCTGTCAAAGATGACTCCAAGAAATTTAAACTCAGAAACGACTTTAATTTTAGTTTTGTCCAAATACAGTTCAGGGTCTGGATGAACACCTCGTAGATTACAGAGGTGCATGCACTTAGTTTTGGACTTTGAGAATTTGAAGCCATTTTCATCAGACCACGTTTGGAGCTTGTTGAGACACTGTTGAAGTTGTCTCTCAATAATATTCATATTTCGAGATCTGAAGCATATAACGAAGTCATCAACATAAAGGGAACAGTCTACACCAGGACAGATAGCTTTAACTATACTGTTTATTTTCACACTGAAAAGTGTAACAGACAGAATACATCCTTGGGGTACACCCATCTCCTGTTCACGGGCTCCCGAGACAGTATTACCAACTCGGACACGGAAAAGACGTTCATCCAAGAAGGCTGAAATAAAAAGAGGAAGACGGCCTCGAAGACCAAAGTCATGCAAGTCTTTAAGAATTCCGTATTTCCAAGTCGTATCGTAAGCACTTTCAAGGTCGAAAAAGACAGATACTACATGCTGTCTATTAATAAAGGCTTCTCTGACAAAGGTTTCAAAGCGGACAAGATGATCTATGGTGCCACGTTGGCGTCGAAATCCACTCTGTACATCAACGATGAGGTTGTTTTTCTCTAAAAACCAAACAAGCCTGTCGTTGACCATACGTTCTAAGGTCTTGCAGAGACAACTTGTAAGAGCTATTGGCCGATAGTTAGCCGGGTCACTAGTATCCTTGCCAGGTTTTGGGATAGGAATGACTAATGCTTCCCGCCAGGATGAAGGAAAAACACCTGACTGCCAGATATCATTGAAAATATCAAGTAAAACTGAGAGAGAAGTAAAAGGTAAGTGTTTTAAAAACTGGTAATGAACTTTATCTGGGCCAGGAGAAGAATCGTGAGCTTTATTCAGAGCAGATTTTAATTCTTTAAAGGTGAAGAGTTTATTATAATGCTCTGAATTAGAAGAATTGAAATTAAGTTTTTTCTTTTCTTCTTTGGCTTTATTCCTCTGAAACTTTTCAGAATAGTTTGCAGAGGAAGACTTTTTGCAAAAGTTGTCGGCAAGAGCATCAGCTATATCCTGGGGCAATTCCAACGAAGTATTGTTAACTTCAAGGTGACTAAGAGGGGGCTGGCCTTTGCCATTGATCTTTCTGATCATGTCCCAGGTTTTTTTAGCAGTAGTCCTACTGTTTAATTTAGAGACATATTGTCTCCAAGCCTTGCGCTTACTTTCTCTAATGGTACGACGGGTCTTTGCCCTGGAAATACGGAATAGGTTATGATTTTCTTTGGTAGGCCTGAGGTTAAACTTTCTAAGGGCTTGTTTTCTGTCTCTGACAGCCTGTTTACAATCATCATTGTACCAAGGCTTGTCAGGACGTTTTGGATTTGTCGAGGTCTGAGGGACGGACTGTTTAGCTGCATCAATTAATAGGGAAGTAAAAAGTTTTGCAGGATCATCGCAATCTCCAAATTTGTCATGTGTAATGGTCTGTGCACAGAGGGTTTCAAATCTGTTCCAATTGGCTTTGGAAAGCTTCCATTTCTGCGGTCGTACACTGCTGGATGGTTGTGTAGATGAAAAGATAATGGGGAAGTGATCACTTCCACACAAATCCTCAGTCACTTTCCAGGTGAAATTGGGAAGTAAGACTGGGCTGCATAAGGTTAAATCAATGGAAGAATAAGATCCAGTTGCTGGATGCAAGTAGGTTTTGGACTTGTTATCATTCATGAAAGACAAAGAGTTGTTTGAAATGAAGCTCTCCAACTGTAAACCTCTCTGGTTAGTGTCATCGCAACCCCACATAACATTGTGACCATTAAAGTCCCCAGCAAGAATATAGGGGGATGGCAATTGGGAAATGAGATCATTCAGATTGGTCTCATTGATAGGTGTGCTCGGGGGGAGATATAAAGAACACAGTGTAACAGCACTGTGTAAAGATAACCTGATGGCAACAGCTTGCAAGTTTGTATTAAGAGAGATAACTTTATGAGGAATGTTGTTGTTAACAATAATAGAAACACCACCTCTGGCTTTTTCGCCTTCGGTAAAAATCTTATTGTAAATGGAATGATATTTGATAGTGATATCATCCTCCCGTTTAAGGAAGGTTTCTTGCAGACAAACAGCAACTGGTTTGTGATCATTGATTAAAAGGGAAAGTTCGTCAAAGTTTGACTTCAGACCTCGACAATTCCACTGGATTATGGTATCCATAGTGCATGAGGAAAGTATAAAAGCTAAAGTACAAAAATAGGCCGTAAACCAATGCATTTTAAAATAGGTTGGTTAAGATTTCATAACAGTTGTCTCGGGTTTGGACGAGTGCCAAGTGTCAGCATCCTTGTTCCAAGGATCTTTGGAAATGGACCAAATAGAGGCTTCTGAATCTGAAGCCTCACCTTCCAGATTTTCAGCATCTGCATCCATGTCCTCTAGCTCCGAAAATCTGTTGGAGGTAGGGACAGGATCATTTACTTTGACAGTGATTTCACAAGATCCTTGGGTATCTCTGGGTTGTGGTCTAGATTTGGAAGAAGACCTTTTAGGAGATCGGGGTGCATGATTAGATTTGTTGTCTTTAGATGGGACGTTAGATTTAGTGGTAGACTGTGAAGGTTGAGGTTGGGATTTCTTTGGAGGTTGTTGTGAAGGGGGAGATGGCTTTGAAGCTTTTTGTGAGGAGATATTTTGCAAAGAGGTAGATGGCTTTGAAGTTGTTTTTGAAGAAATACTTTGAGAAGAGGTAGATGGTGTTTTTAGGGCAGTGGATGGAGTGGTGGGTTTGGATGTAGGTTGTGTCTGTTTAGGAGGCTTTGGAGGTTCGGAAGGTTGAATGTCAGGGACCAAGCTCTTCAACTCATTGGCCATTTCTGGAAACTTTTCAAGAAGTTTCTTTGCCAAGAGTTCACAAGTAGAGCAATGTTCCTTTCCAGATGTTGCAGATGACACTTTTGCATAGGATGTTGAACAATTCAACAATGTTTGGTCATTTCTGCGCTTTTCAACTATCTTCCGTGCTTCCACAAAAGTAATATTTTCTTTATATTTGATAGATAGGATTTCTTTTTCATCCTTCCAGACTGAACAGTCTTTAGAAAAGACTGGATGATGGCACTTGCAATTAACACAGAGCACAGGGTTATTGCAAGTATTAGGGTCATGATCAGAGCCCTCAAAAGCACATTTTGGACACACAGGTGTGCTTTTGCAATTACTTTCGTGATGGCCATACCTCTGGCATTTATAGCAGTCTGTAACTGCCTAGCACAGATTAAACATCTAATAGCAAACCACTACTCATGTTCATTTACCCTGCTATCAGACCACCAAAACAGTGTAACAGAGTGAAAATTTCCACTCATTCGTATTAATGATTTGAATTTGAAATTTGTGTTAAATGTCTAAGAATTGGGGAGAGTGAATGAAAACCAAAAAAAGGGGGAAAATGGGGAAATAAACAGGTAGCGTTGCTCAGGTTCAAACCGTCTGGCCCACTGAGCCAGCCAAGCAGTTGAATTCGACCCAGAAAATTGACCTGCTTATATATATAGTCCCCCCCTTTCTTCCAAAACATTCCAACAGAAGTCAAAAGTAGTTCCATTTGAAAGTTTGATATCAAGCGCATTTGTCACTCTGTTTTATCAGAAAAAATGAAGCACATTTGTCACTCTGTTTTATCAGAAAAAATGAAAGGCCAGGTTTAAAATGTGTTTTTGGTGTTGGTTTGATCGCATCATGAAAAAATGAGCGTGGCGGTGTTAATTCTTTAGGAACTATTTTGTTTATTTGTGACCTAATTACGCATAATGGTCCACTACGAGTCAAAAATTTGTTTTATTATGATTTTTCAAGTGTATTTGAAGGCTTATATGTAGTTCTTTGGAGAATGGCTGGCATGCACAGTCGACATGCATGCCAAATGACAGCAACACTGGGCAATTCTTTGAATAAAATGGGTGACAGAAGGTCGGGTTCTGAACCGACCCCCCACCCACCTGAGTTACTTATTTCGATATGAACTGCATATCTGTTGTTCAGATCAGCTTCCGTGTCTCACACTGAAACTTTGGATATGTTGAGACCATCAATTCTCTAAGTAAACATCATGAAGAATCATAGCCAAATTGATTAAACCAGAGAGACTACTTTTTCAGAAGCAACTTGCAGCTGTTGCCCAAAAACAAGCAAAGCAAACAAAATTTCAAGAGCCCCTTTCTCTACTTGAAGTTGTTGAGAACAGCAAGAAAGTAGTTTGGGTTTTTACTGATGGTATGTTTTGACAGGAAAGATGAGGGAGAAAGAAAATAAATAAAAAATGAATCATGAAAAAAGCAGGGTTAGTTTTCTTCAGTGCTGTCAGGGGGAAATTTGCTCAGTGTTGCTTTTGGAATAGCCTGATAGGTTTAAAGGGCTTATCAATTAATGTCGCATGGTAATGCTGAAAGACCAAAAAGGGTTTGTCAGGTTTCACTTTGGCAGGCTGAAGCGGGCAAAAAGTTTGCAAATTACACATGTATATGTCTTTTCATGCCCGCAATGACATATCGTCAGAATGCGAACAACAGCTAGAAGTAGAGTAGAAAATGAAATCGGTTTCAAAGATGACCCTGCGATGTATGGCACTTACACGGACGTGAAAACATGAACTGGACAAAAGGCACTAATAATGCTGTTTTTCTTAATTACTTGTTGGGAAGAAAAATATTGGAAAACACACACTTTTCTGATTGAATTGTCCCCAATCAGAATGACAAAATTACTGTCACTGTTAGCATGTGCACAAACGACCGATGCGACGAAGTGAACGCGAACCCAGATTTACGTTTTATTGCATGTGCCAAAATGCCATATATCATTGGGTCCTCATCACAATCGATTTCCAAGCTGGATCACACTATCATTGTTTCCCTGATTTAGCGGTTGAAGCATGTCATCACGATCACAAGCAATATCATGTCGCTTCGGGACATCTTCCCAGCTAATGCCTAGCAAGCCATATGTGTTGGGGAAAAAACAACCCTATGGAAATAAATGAAAGTAGATAAATAGTGATAATGTGCTATGATATATGGGAAATAACCCTTGCCACTCTGATTGCAGACTACACTTTCCCTGTAAGAGTTACTGTTCCTGACCCCTTTTTTTACCGCAGGAATTCTCTTTGATAGCAGTCTGTAATGAATGAATGTTGTTTTATGGCGCATCGACAGCTTTGGTCATTTAGCGCGCACATCTGTGTTAAAAGATAGTAAAAGTGGGATTTTAAACTGAAAAAGGTTTGAATACATTTATAATAGTAAAAGAGTTGAATTAAGAAGAATTATGTGTGATCTTAATAAGTATAAAGGACATTATTGAGTGACAGGGCAATCCCTATCAACTCAAAAGTTTTAATGTTCATAAAATATGATACTGAGTGGCTGGGCATCCCTGCCTACTCCTAAATTTTAGATTAAAAAGGTAATACTGTGAATATTATTTTTCTTTGGAAATGAGTGTTAAAACTGGTTAAGTGTGGAGCCTCCAATGGGATCAGTATACTCCCATTAAAGAGGTCCTGTCTCCAATGAGATAAGATGCCCCCAAGAGGGCTAATCCTCCCATTAAGGAGATGCAAACTGAATATTAAAGGAATAAAGAATGTTGTAAAAAGATGGGTAAGAAAGGCAAGAGTAAATATCACAGTTTATTGTAAATGCCAATCTCTTTTATGAAAGCGATAATAGATTCAACGCTGACAGAATCAAAAAGATTCTTTAAACTATCGACGTTGAAATATTTTGAACGAACTGGCTGAAAGTCAATGCAATCTAGTAGGATATGTTTTAAAGAAAAGGATGCATTGCATGGAATACATTCAGGGGCATCGTCTCTGGTCAAGAGCCAGGAATGTGTGATGCGTGAATGGCCAATTCGAAGTCGTGCAATTATCACTTCTTCTCGACGAACAGACCTGTAAACGGGGTACCATTCGCCAAGGGACGGTTTAACTGAATGCAGTTTATTGAAAACATCAGCATCCCACTGGGATTGCCAAGAAGATTGGATATGTGTTAAAACGGAGGATTTAAAATCAGTGTGTGGAACTTTAAAATCTGAAATGGGAAGGTTAAGTGCAGATTTGGCAGACCTATCGGCATTTTCATTGCCTTTGATGCCTACATGACTTGGAAGCCAGCAGAACACCAATCTATTCATAGAAGAAATTTGTGAGATCCTTTCGAGTAAACTACAGATTAAGGGATTCTCAAGGCATTGATTTGAAAGGGCTTGTAATGTTGACAAAGAGTCCGAGAAGATAATGAAATGGTTGCAATTAGAACGTTCAGCTAGATTAAGGGCAAGATCAATTGCTTTAATTTCAGCAGAGAAGATAGAGGAGTTGTTTGGAAGGCGACACTTTAGGCTCCTTTTTCCATAAACAGCGGCAGCTGCTACAGAATTTCCTTCTTTGGATCCATCTGTATAGATTGGTTTGAAGGAAAAATAATGCTCCTTTATCTCGTTGTATCTAGCATGAAACACAGTTCTATCCGTGACAGACTTTTTGTCAGATGCAAGGTCAAATCTGAATTCTGCACTATTTAGTGTCCATGGAGGGATTTCAGAGATTTTATAGTCGGCAATAGACTCAGTGTCTATGCCAAGGTTATCTACAATGGGCTCCATGCGGATACCAAATGGAGGAATATCATTTGGTTTCCTTTCAAAAAGATGTTTATATTGAGGTTTAAAAACAATGTTATGAGTTGGATTAAAACGATTGGACTTCAGTTTTAAAAGATATTGAAGCGAGAGTTTTTCCCTCCTGTAAGAAAGAGAAGGTTCATTAGCCTCAACATAGAGACTATTGACGGGAGAAGTTCTGAAAGCTCCAAGTACAAGACGAAGACCTTCGTGGTGTATAGAATCGAGAATTTTCAGGTAAGATTTACGGGCAGATCCGTATACAATAGATCCATAGTCTAATTTGGAGCGAACTAAAGACCGATAAAGCCGCAAGAGGACTTTACGGTCTGCTCCCCATTCAGAATGGGCCACAACCTTAAGAAGATTAAGAGCCTTCTTGCACTTCTTTTTAAGTGCAGTGATGTGAGGAAGGAAGGAAAGCTTTCTGTCAAAGATGACTCCAAGAAATTTAAACTCAGAAACGACTTTAATTTTAGTTTTGTCCAAATACAGTTCAGGGTCTGGATGAACACCTCGTAGATTACAGAGGTGCATGCACTTAGTTTTGGACTTTGAGAATTTGAAGCCATTTTCATCAGACCACGTTTGGAGCTTGTTGAGACACTGTTGAAGTTGTCTCTCAATAATATTCATATTTCGAGATCTGAAGCATATAACGAAGTCATCAACATAAAGGGAACAGTCTACACCAGGACAGATAGCTTTAACTATACTGTTTATTTTCACACTGAAAAGTGTAACAGACAGAATACATCCTTGGGGTACACCCATCTCCTGTTCACGGGCTCCCGAGACAGTATTACCAACTCGGACACGGAAAAGACGTTCATCCAAGAAGGCTGAAATAAAAAGAGGAAGACGGCCTCGAAGACCAAAGTCATGCAAGTCTTTAAGAATTCCGTATTTCCAAGTCGTATCGTAAGCACTTTCAAGGTCGAAAAAGACAGATACTACATGCTGTCTATTAATAAAGGCTTCTCTGACAAAGGTTTCAAAGCGGACAAGATGATCTATGGTGCCACGTTGGCGTCGAAATCCACTCTGTACATCAACGATGAGGTTGTTTTTCTCTAAAAACCAAACAAGCCTGTCGTTGACCATACGTTCTAAGGTCTTGCAGAGACAACTTGTAAGAGCTATTGGCCGATAGTTAGCCGGGTCACTAGTATCCTTGCCAGGTTTTGGGATAGGAATGACTAATGCTTCCCGCCAGGATGAAGGAAAAACACCTGACTGCCAGATATCATTGAAAATATCAAGTAAAACTGAGAGAGAAGTAAAAGGTAAGTGTTTTAAAAACTGGTAATGAACTTTATCTGGGCCAGGAGAAGAATCGTGAGCTTTATTCAGAGCAGATTTTAATTCTTTAAAGGTGAAGAGTTTATTATAATGCTCTGAATTAGAAGAATTGAAATTAAGTTTTTTCTTTTCTTCTTTGGCTTTATTCCTCTGAAACTTTTCAGAATAGTTTGCAGAGGAAGACTTTTTGCAAAAGTTGTCGGCAAGAGCATCAGCTATATCCTGGGGCAATTCCAACGAAGTATTGTTAACTTCAAGGTGACTAAGAGGGGGCTGGCCTTTGCCATTGATCTTTCTGATCATGTCCCAGGTTTTTTTAGCAGTAGTCCTACTGTTTAATTTAGAGACATATTGTCTCCAAGCCTTGCGCTTACTTTCTCTAATGGTACGACGGGTCTTTGCCCTGGAAATACGGAATAGGTTATGATTTTCTTTGGTAGGCCTGAGGTTAAACTTTCTAAGGGCTTGTTTTCTGTCTCTGACAGCCTGTTTACAATCATCATTGTACCAAGGCTTGTCAGGACGTTTTGGATTTGTCGAGGTCTGAGGGACGGACTGTTTAGCTGCATCAATTAATAGGGAAGTAAAAAGTTTTGCAGGATCATCGCAATCTCCAAATTTGTCATGTGTAATGGTCTGTGCACAGAGGGTTTCAAATCTGTTCCAATTGGCTTTGGAAAGCTTCCATTTCTGCGGTCGTACACTGCTGGATGGTTGTGTAGATGAAAAGATAATGGGGAAGTGATCACTTCCACACAAATCCTCAGTCACTTTCCAGGTGAAATTGGGAAGTAAGACTGGGCTGCATAAGGTTAAATCAATGGAAGAATAAGATCCAGTTGCTGGATGCAAGTAGGTTTTGGACTTGTTATCATTCATGAAAGACAAAGAGTTGTTTGAAATGAAGCTCTCCAACTGTAAACCTCTCTGGTTAGTGTCATCGCAACCCCACATAACATTGTGACCATTAAAGTCCCCAGCAAGAATATAGGGGGATGGCAATTGGGAAATGAGATCATTCAGATTGGTCTCATTGATAGGTGTGCTCGGGGGGAGATATAAAGAACACAGTGTAACAGCACTGTGTAAAGATAACCTGATGGCAACAGCTTGCAAGTTTGTATTAAGAGAGATAACTTTATGAGGAATGTTGTTGTTAACAATAATAGAAACACCACCTCTGGCTTTTTCGCCTTCGGTAAAAATCTTATTGTAAATGGAATGATATTTGATAGTGATATCATCCTCCCGTTTAAGGAAGGTTTCTTGCAGACAAACAGCAACTGGTTTGTGATCATTGATTAAAAGGGAAAGTTCGTCAAAGTTTGACTTCAGACCTCGACAATTCCACTGGATTATGGTATCCATAGTGCATGAGGAAAGTATAAAAGCTAAAGTACAAAAATAGGCCGTAAACCAATGCATTTTAAAATAGGTTGGTTAAGATTTCATAACAGTTGTCTCGGGTTTGGACGAGTGCCAAGTGTCAGCATCCTTGTTCCAAGGATCTTTGGAAATGGACCAAATAGAGGCTTCTGAATCTGAAGCCTCACCTTCCAGATTTTCAGCATCTGCATCCATGTCCTCTAGCTCCGAAAATCTGTTGGAGGTAGGGACAGGATCATTTACTTTGACAGTGATTTCACAAGATCCTTGGGTATCTCTGGGTTGTGGTCTAGATTTGGAAGAAGACCTTTTAGGAGATCGGGGTGCATGATTAGATTTGTTGTCTTTAGATGGGACGTTAGATTTAGTGGTAGACTGTGAAGGTTGAGGTTGGGATTTCTTTGGAGGTTGTTGTGAAGGGGGAGATGGCTTTGAAGCTTTTTGTGAGGAGATATTTTGCAAAGAGGTAGATGGCTTTGAAGTTGTTTTTGAAGAAATACTTTGAGAAGAGGTAGATGGTGTTTTTAGGGCAGTGGATGGAGTGGTGGGTTTGGATGTAGGTTGTGTCTGTTTAGGAGGCTTTGGAGGTTCGGAAGGTTGAATGTCAGGGACCAAGCTCTTCAACTCATTGGCCATTTCTGGAAACTTTTCAAGAAGTTTCTTTGCCAAGAGTTCACAAGTAGAGCAATGTTCCTTTCCAGATGTTGCAGATGACACTTTTGCATAGGATGTTGAACAATTCAACAATGTTTGGTCATTTCTGCGCTTTTCAACTATCTTCCGTGCTTCCACAAAAGTAATATTTTCTTTATATTTGATAGATAGGATTTCTTTTTCATCCTTCCAGACTGAACAGTCTTTAGAAAAGACTGGATGATGGCACTTGCAATTAACACAGAGCACAGGGTTATTGCAAGTATTAGGGTCATGATCAGAGCCCTCAAAAGCACATTTTGGACACACAGGTGTGCTTTTGCAATTACTTTCGTGATGGCCATACCTCTGGCATTTATAGCAGTCTGTAACTGCCTAGCACAGATTAAACATCTAATAGCAAACCACTACTCATGTTCATTTACCCTGCTATCAGACCACCAAAACAGTGTAACAGAGTGAAAATTTCCACTCATTCGTATTAATGATTTGAATTTGAAATTTGTGTTAAATGTCTAAGAATTGGGGAGAGTGAATGAAAACCAAAAAAAGGGGGAAAATGGGGAAATAAACAGGTAGCGTTGCTCAGGTTCAAACCGTCTGGCCCACTGAGCCAGCCAAGCAGTTGAATTCGACCCAGAAAATTGACCTGCTTATATATATAGTCCCCCCCTTTCTTCCAAAACATTCCAACAGAAGTCAAAAGTAGTTCCATTTGAAAGTTTGATATCAAGCGCATTTGTCACTCTGTTTTATCAGAAAAAATGAAGCACATTTGTCACTCTGTTTTATCAGAAAAAATGAAAGGCCAGGTTTAAAATGTGTTTTTGGTGTTGGTTTGATCGCATCATGAAAAAATGAGCGTGGCGGTGTTAATTCTTTAGGAACTATTTTGTTTATTTGTGACCTAATTACGCATAATGGTCCACTACGAGTCAAAAATTTGTTTTATTATGATTTTTCAAGTGTATTTGAAGGCTTATATGTAGTTCTTTGGAGAATGGCTGGCATGCACAGTCGACATGCATGCCAAATGACAGCAACACTGGGCAATTCTTTGAATAAAATGGGTGACAGAAGGTCGGGTTCTGAACCGACCCCCCACCCACCTGAGTTACTTATTTCGATATGAACTGCATATCTGTTGTTCAGATCAGCTTCCGTGTCTCACACTGAAACTTTGGATATGTTGAGACCATCAATTCTCTAAGTAAACATCATGAAGAATCATAGCCAAATTGATTAAACCAGAGAGACTACTTTTTCAGAAGCAACTTGCAGCTGTTGCCCAAAAACAAGCAAAGCAAACAAAATTTCAAGAGCCCCTTTCTCTACTTGAAGTTGTTGAGAACAGCAAGAAAGTAGTTTGGGTTTTTACTGATGGTATGTTTTGACAGGAAAGATGAGGGAGAAAGAAAATAAATAAAAAATGAATCATGAAAAAAGCAGGGTTAGTTTTCTTCAGTGCTGTCAGGGGGAAATTTGCTCAGTGTTGCTTTTGGAATAGCCTGATAGGTTTAAAGGGCTTATCAATTAATGTCGCATGGTAATGCTGAAAGACCAAAAAGGGTTTGTCAGGTTTCACTTTGGCAGGCTGAAGCGGGCAAAAAGTTTGCAAATTACACATGTATATGTCTTTTCATGCCCGCAATGACATATCGTCAGAATGCGAACAACAGCTAGAAGTAGAGTAGAAAATGAAATCGGTTTCAAAGATGACCCTGCGATGTATGGCACTTACACGGACGTGAAAACATGAACTGGACAAAAGGCACTAATAATGCTGTTTTTCTTAATTACTTGTTGGGAAGAAAAATATTGGAAAACACACACTTTTCTGATTGAATTGTCCCCAATCAGAATGACAAAATTACTGTCACTGTTAGCATGTGCACAAACGACCGATGCGACGAAGTGAACGCGAACCCAGATTTACGTTTTATTGCATGTGCCAAAATGCCATATATCATTGGGTCCTCATCACAATCGATTTCCAAGCTGGATCACACTATCATTGTTTCCCTGATTTAGCGGTTGAAGCATGTCATCACGATCACAAGCAATATCATGTCGCTTCGGGACATCTTCCCAGCTAATGCCTAGCAAGCCATATGTGTTGGGGAAAAAACAACCCTATGGAAATAAATGAAAGTAGATAAATAGTGATAATGTGCTATGATATATGGGAAATAACCCTTGCCACTCTGATTGCAGACTACACTCTCCCTGTAAGAGTTACTGTTCCTGACCCCTTTTTTTACCGCAGGAATTCTCTTTGATAGCAGTCTGTAACTGCCTAGCACAGATTAAACATGTAATAGCAAACCACTACTCATGTTCATTTACCCTGCTATCAGACCACCAAAACAGTGTAACAGAGTGAAAATTTCCACTCATTCGTATTAATGATTTGAATTTGAAATTTGTGTTAAATGTCTAAGAATTGGGGAGAGTGAATGAAAACCAAAAAAAGGGGGAAAATGGGGAAATAAACAGGTAGCGTTGCTCAGGTTCAAACCGTCTGGCCCACTGAGCCAGCCAAGCAGTTGAATTCGACCCAGAAAATTGACCTGCTTATATATATAGTCCCCCCCTTTCTTCCAAAACATTCCAACAGAAGTCAAAAGTAGTTCCATTTGAAAGTTTGATATCAAGCGCATTTGTCACTCTGTTTTATCAGAAAAAATGAAGCACATTTGTCACTCTGTTTTATCAGAAAAAATGAAAGGCCAGGTTTAAAATGTGTTTTTGGTGTTGGTTTGATCGCATCATGAAAAAATGAGCGTGGCGGTGTTAATTCTTTAGGAACTATTTTGTTTATTTGTGACCTAATTACGCATAATGGTCCACTACGAGTCAAAAATTTGTTTTATTATGATTTTTCAAGTGTATTTGAAGGCTTATATGTAGTTCTTTGGAGAATGGCTGGCATGCACAGTCGACATGCATGCCAAATGACAGCAACACTGGGCAATTCTTTGAATAAAATGGGTGACAGAAGGTCGGGTTCTGAACCGACCCCCCACCCACCTGAGTTACTTATTTCGATATGAACTGCATATCTGTTGTTCAGATCAGCTTCCGTGTCTCACACTGAAACTTTGGATATGTTGAGACCATCAATTCTCTAAGTAAACATCATGAAGAATCATAGCCAAATTGATTAAACCAGAGAGACTACTTTTTCAGAAGCAACTTGCAGCTGTTGCCCAAAAACAAGCAAAGCAAACAAAATTTCAAGAGCCCCTTTCTCTACTTGAAGTTGTTGAGAACAGCAAGAAAGTAGTTTGGGTTTTTACTGATGGTATGTTTTGACAGGAAAGATGAGGGAGAAAGAAAATAAATAAAAAATGAATCATGAAAAAAGCAGGGTTAGTTTTCTTCAGTGCTGTCAGGGGGAAATTTGCTCAGTGTTGCTTTTGGAATAGCCTGATAGGTTTAAAGGGCTTATCAATTAATGTCGCATGGTAATGCTGAAAGACCAAAAAGGGTTTGTCAGGTTTCACTTTGGCAGGCTGAAGCGGGCAAAAAGTTTGCAAATTACACATGTATATGTCTTTTCATGCCCGCAATGACATATCGTCAGAATGCGAACAACAGCTAGAAGTAGAGTAGAAAATGAAATCGGTTTCAAAGATGACCCTGCGATGTATGGCACTTACACGGACGTGAAAACATGAACTGGACAAAAGGCACTAATAATGCTGTTTTTCTTAATTACTTGTTGGGAAGAAAAATATTGGAAAACACACACTTTTCTGATTGAATTGTCCCCAATCAGAATGACAAAATTACTGTCACTGTTAGCATGTGCACAAACGACCGATGCGACGAAGTGAACGCGAACCCAGATTTACGTTTTATTGCATGTGCCAAAATGCCATATATCATTGGGTCCTCATCACAATCGATTTCCAAGCTGGATCACACTATCATTGTTTCCCTGATTTAGCGGTTGAAGCATGTCATCACGATCACAAGCAATATCATGTCGCTTCGGGACATCTTCCCAGCTAATGCCTAGCAAGCCATATGTGTTGGGGAAAAAATAACCCTATGGAAATAAATGAAAGTAGATAAATAGTGATAATGTGCTATGATATATGGGAAATAACCCTTGCCACTCTGATTGCAGACTACACTTTCCCTGTAAGAGTTACTGTTCCTGACCCCTTTTTTTACCGCAGGAATTCTCTTTGATAGCAGTCTGTAACTGCCTAGCACAGATTAAACATCTAATAGCAAACCACTACTCATGTTCATTTACCCTGCTATCAGACCACCAAAACAGTGTAACAGAGTGAAAATTTCCACTCATTCGTATTAATGATTTGAATTTGAAATTTGTGTTAAATGTCTAAGAATTGGGGAGAGTGAATGAAAACCAAAAAAAGGGGGAAAATGGGGAAATAAACAGGTAGCGTTGCTCAGGTTCAAACCGTCTGGCCCACTGAGCCAGCCAAGCAGTTGAATTCGACCCAGAAAATTGACCTGCTTATATATATAGTCCCCCCCTTTCTTCCAAAACATTCCAACAGAAGTCAAAAGTAGTTCCATTTGAAAGTTTGATATCAAGCGCATTTGTCACTCTGTTTTATCAGAAAAAATGAAGCACATTTGTCACTCTGTTTTATCAGAAAAAATGAAAGGCCAGGTTTAAAATGTGTTTTTGGTGTTGGTTTGATCGCATCATGAAAAAATGAGCGTGGCGGTGTTAATTCTTTAGGAACTATTTTGTTTATTTGTGACCTAATTACGCATAATGGTCCACTACGAGTCAAAAATTTGTTTTATTATGATTTTTCAAGTGTATTTGAAGGCTTATATGTAGTTCTTTGGAGAATGGCTGGCATGCACAGTCGACATGCATGCCAAATGACAGCAACACTGGGCAATTCTTTGAATAAAATGGGTGACAGAAGGTCGGGTTCTGAACCGACCCCCCACCCACCTGAGTTACTTATTTCGATATGAACTGCATATCTGTTGTTCAGATCAGCTTCCGTGTCTCACACTGAAACTTTGGATATGTTGAGACCATCAATTCTCTAAGTAAACATCATGAAGAATCATAGCCAAATTGATTAAACCAGAGAGACTACTTTTTCAGAAGCAACTTGCAGCTGTTGCCCAAAAACAAGCAAAGCAAACAAAATTTCAAGAGCCCCTTTCTCTACTTGAAGTTGTTGAGAACAGCAAGAAAGTAGTTTGGGTTTTTACTGATGGTATGTTTTGACAGGAAAGATGAGGGAGAAAGAAAATAAATAAAAAATGAATCATGAAAAAAGCAGGGTTAGTTTTCTTCAGTGCTGTCAGGGGGAAATTTGCTCAGTGTTGCTTTTGGAATAGCCTGATAGGTTTAAAGGGCTTATCAATTAATGTCGCATGGTAATGCTGAAAGACCAAAAAGGGTTTGTCAGGTTTCACTTTGGCAGGCTGAAGCGGGCAAAAAGTTTGCAAATTACACATGTATATGTCTTTTCATGCCCGCAATGACATATCGTCAGAATGCGAACAACAGCTAGAAGTAGAGTAGAAAATGAAATCGGTTTCAAAGATGACCCTGCGATGTATGGCACTTACACGGACGTGAAAACATGAACTGGACAAAAGGCACTAATAATGCTGTTTTTCTTAATTACTTGTTGGGAAGAAAAATATTGGAAAACACACACTTTTCTGATTGAATTGTCCCCAATCAGAATGACAAAATTACTGTCACTGTTAGCATGTGCACAAACGACCGATGCGACGAAGTGAACGCGAACCCAGATTTACGTTTTATTGCATGTGCCAAAATGCCATATATCATTGGGTCCTCATCACAATCGATTTCCAAGCTGGATCACACTATCATTGTTTCCCTGATTTAGCGGTTGAAGCATGTCATCACGATCACAAGCAATATCATGTCGCTTCGGGACATCTTCCCAGCTAATGCCTAGCAAGCCATATGTGTTGGGGAAAAAACAACCCTATGGAAATAAATGAAAGTAGATAAATAGTGATAATGTGCTATGATATATGGGAAATAACCCTTGCCACTCTGATTGCAGACTACACTCTCCCTGTAAGAGTTACTGTTCCTGACCCCTTTTTTTACCGCAGGAATTCTCTTTGATAGCAGTCTGTAACTGCCTAGCACAGATTAAACATCTAATAGCAAACCACTACTCATGTTCATTTACCCTGCTATCAGACCACCAAAACAGTGTAACAGAGTGAAAATTTCCACTCATTCGTATTAATGATTTGAATTTGAAATTTGTGTTAAATGTCTAAGAATTGGGGAGAGTGAATGAAAACCAAAAAAAGGGGGAAAATGGGGAAATAAACAGGTAGCGTTGCTCAGGTTCAAACCGTCTGGCCCACTGAGCCAGCCAAGCAGTTGAATTCGACCCAGAAAATTGACCTGCTTATATATATAGTCCCCCCCTTTCTTCCAAAACATTCCAACAGAAGTCAAAAGTAGTTCCATTTGAAAGTTTGATATCAAGCGCATTTGTCACTCTGTTTTATCAGAAAAAATGAAGCACATTTGTCACTCTGTTTTATCAGAAAAAATGAAAGGCCAGGTTTAAAATGTGTTTTTGGTGTTGGTTTGATCGCATCATGAAAAAATGAGCGTGGCGGTGTTAATTCTTTAGGAACTATTTTGTTTATTTGTGACCTAATTACGCATAATGGTCCACTACGAGTCAAAAATTTGTTTTATTATGATTTTTCAAGTGTATTTGAAGGCTTATATGTAGTTCTTTGGAGAATGGCTGGCATGCACAGTCGACATGCATGCCAAATGACAGCAACACTGGGCAATTCTTTGAATAAAATGGGTGACAGAAGGTCGGGTTCTGAACCGACCCCCCACCCACCTGAGTTACTTATTTCGATATGAACTGCATATCTGTTGTTCAGATCAGCTTCCGTGTCTCACACTGAAACTTTGGATATGTTGAGACCATCAATTCTCTAAGTAAACATCATGAAGAATCATAGCCAAATTGATTAAACCAGAGAGACTACTTTTTCAGAAGCAACTTGCAGCTGTTGCCCAAAAACAAGCAAAGCAAACAAAATTTCAAGAGCCCCTTTCTCTACTTGAAGTTGTTGAGAACAGCAAGAAAGTAGTTTGGGTTTTTACTGATGGTATGTTTTGACAGGAAAGATGAGGGAGAAAGAAAATAAATAAAAAATGAATCATGAAAAAAGCAGGGTTAGTTTTCTTCAGTGCTGTCAGGGGGAAATTTGCTCAGTGTTGCTTTTGGAATAGCCTGATAGGTTTAAAGGGCTTATCAATTAATGTCGCATGGTAATGCTGAAAGACCAAAAAGGGTTTGTCAGGTTTCACTTTGGCAGGCTGAAGCGGGCAAAAAGTTTGCAAATTACACATGTATATGTCTTTTCATGCCCGCAATGACATATCGTCAGAATGCGAACAACAGCTAGAAGTAGAGTAGAAAATGAAATCGGTTTCAAAGATGACCCTGCGATGTATGGCACTTACACGGACGTGAAAACATGAACTGGACAAAAGGCACTAATAATGCTGTTTTTCTTAATTACTTGTTGGGAAGAAAAATATTGGAAAACACACACTTTTCTGATTGAATTGTCCCCAATCAGAATGACAAAATTACTGTCACTGTTAGCATGTGCACAAACGACCGATGCGACGAAGTGAACGCGAACCCAGATTTACGTTTTATTGCATGTGCCAAAATGCCATATATCATTGGGTCCTCATCACAATCGATTTCCAAGCTGGATCACACTATCATTGTTTCCCTGATTTAGCGGTTGAAGCATGTCATCACGATCACAAGCAATATCATGTCGCTTCGGGACATCTTCCCAGCTAATGCCTAGCAAGCCATATGTGTTGGGGAAAAAACAACCCTATGGAAATAAATGAAAGTAGATAAATAGTGATAATGTGCTATGATATATGGGAAATAACCCTTGCCACTCTGATTGCAGACTACACTTTCCCTGTAAGAGTTACTGTTCCTGACCCCTTTTTTTACCGCAGGAATTCTCTTTGATAGCAGTCTGTAACTGCCTAGCACAGATTAAACATCTAATAGCAAACCACTACTCATGTTCATTTACCCTGCTATCAGACCACCAAAACAGTGTAACAGAGTGAAAATTTCCACTCATTCGTATTAATGATTTGAATTTGAAATTTGTGTTAAATGTCTAAGAATTGGGGAGAGTGAATGAAAACCAAAAAAAGGGGGAAAATGGGGAAATAAACAGGTAGCGTTGCTCAGGTTCAAACCGTCTGGCCCACTGAGCCAGCCAAGCAGTTGAATTCGACCCAGAAAATTGACCTGCTTATATATATAGTCCCCCCCTTTCTTCCAAAACATTCCAACAGAAGTCAAAAGTAGTTCCATTTGAAAGTTTGATATCAAGTGCATTTGTCACTCTGTTTTATCAGAAAAAATGAAGCACATTTGTCACTCTGTTTTATCAGAAAAAATGAAAGGCCAGGTTTAAAATGTGTTTTTGGTGTTGGTTTGATCGCATCATGAAAAAATGAGCGTGGCGGTGTTAATTCTTTAGGAACTATTTTGTTTATTTGTGACCTAATTACGCATAATGGTCCACTACGAGTCAAAAATTTGTTTTATTATGATTTTTCAAGTGTATTTGAAGGCTTATATGTAGTTCTTTGGAGAATGGCTGGCATGCACAGTCGACATGCATGCCAAATGACAGCAACACTGGGCAATTCTTTGAATAAAATGGGTGACAGAAGGTCGGGTTCTGAACCGACCCCCCACCCACCTGAGTTACTTATTTCGATATGAACTGCATATCTGTTGTTCAGATCAGCTTCCGTGTCTCACACTGAAACTTTGGATATGTTGAGACCATCAATTCTCTAAGTAAACATCATGAAGAATCATAGCCAAATTGATTAAACCAGAGAGACTACTTTTTCAGAAGCAACTTGCAGCTGTTGCCCAAAAACAAGCAAAGCAAACAAAATTTCAAGAGCCCCTTTCTCTACTTGAAGTTGTTGAGAACAGCAAGAAAGTAGTTTGGGTTTTTACTGATGGTATGTTTTGACAGGAAAGATGAGGGAGAAAGAAAATAAATAAAAAATGAATCATGAAAAAAGCAGGGTTAGTTTTCTTCAGTGCTGTCAGGGGGAAATTTGCTCAGTGTTGCTTTTGGAATAGCCTGATAGGTTTAAAGGGCTTATCAATTAATGTCGCATGGTAATGCTGAAAGACCAAAAAGGGTTTGTCAGGTTTCACTTTGGCAGGCTGAAGCGGGCAAAAAGTTTGCAAATTACACATGTATATGTCTTTTCATGCCCGCAATGACATATCGTCAGAATGCGAACAACAGCTAGAAGTAGAGTAGAAAATGAAATCGGTTTCAAAGATGACCCTGCGATGTATGGCACTTACACGGACGTGAAAACATGAACTGGACAAAAGGCACTAATAATGCTGTTTTTCTTAATTACTTGTTGGGAAGAAAAATATTGGAAAACACACACTTTTCTGATTGAATTGTCCCCAATCAGAATGACAAAATTACTGTCACTGTTAGCATGTGCACAAACGACCGATGCGACGAAGTGAACGCGAACCCAGATTTACGTTTTATTGCATGTGCCAAAATGCCATATATCATTGGGTCCTCATCACAATCGATTTCCAAGCTGGATCACACTATCATTGTTTCCCTGATTTAGCGGTTGAAGCATGTCATCACGATCACAAGCAATATCATGTCGCTTCGGGACATCTTCCCAGCTAATGCCTAGCAAGCCATATGTGTTGGGGAAAAAACAACCCTATGGAAATAAATGAAAGTAGATAAATAGTGATAATGTGCTATGATATATGGGAAATAACCCTTGCCACTCTGATTGCAGACTACACTTTCCCTGTAAGAGTTACTGTTCCTGACCCCTTTTTTTACCGCAGGAATTCTCTTTGATAGCAGTCTGTAACTGCCTAGCACAGATTAAACATCTAATAGCAAACCACTACTCATGTTCATTTACCCTGCTATCAGACCACCAAAACAGTGTAACAGAGTGAAAATTTCCACTCATTCGTATTAATGATTTGAATTTGAAATTTGTGTTAAATGTCTAAGAATTGGGGAGAGTGAATGAAAACCAAAAAAAGGGGGAAAATGGGGAAATAAACAGGTAGCGTTGCTCAGGTTCAAACCGTCTGGCCCACTGAGCCAGCCAAGCAGTTGAATTCGACCCAGAAAATTGACCTGCTTATATATATAGTCCCCCCCTTTCTTCCAAAACATTCCAACAGAAGTCAAAAGTAGTTCCATTTGAAAGTTTGATATCAAGTGCATTTGTCACTCTGTTTTATCAGAAAAAATGAAGCACATTTGTCACTCTGTTTTATCAGAAAAAATGAAAGGCCAGGTTTAAAATGTGTTTTTGGTGTTGGTTTGATCGCATCATGAAAAAATGAGCGTGGCGGTGTTAATTCTTTAGGAACTATTTTGTTTATTTGTGACCTAATTACGCATAATGGTCCACTACGAGTCAAAAATTTGTTTTATTATGATTTTTCAAGTGTATTTGAAGGCTTATATGTAGTTCTTTGGAGAATGGCTGGCATGCACAGTCGACATGCATGCCAAATGACAGCAACACTGGGCAATTCTTTGAATAAAATGGGTGACAGAAGGTCGGGTTCTGAACCGACCCCCCACCCACCTGAGTTACTTATTTCGATATGAACTGCATATCTGTTGTTCAGATCAGCTTCCGTGTCTCACACTGAAACTTTGGATATGTTGAGACCATCAATTCTCTAAGTAAACATCATGAAGAATCATAGCCAAATTGATTAAACCAGAGAGACTACTTTTTCAGAAGCAACTTGCAGCTGTTGCCCAAAAACAAGCAAAGCAAACAAAATTTCAAGAGCCCCTTTCTCTACTTGAAGTTGTTGAGAACAGCAAGAAAGTAGTTTGGGTTTTTACTGATGGTATGTTTTGACAGGAAAGATGAGGGAGAAAGAAAATAAATAAAAAATGAATCATGAAAAAAGCAGGGTTAGTTTTCTTCAGTGCTGTCAGGGGGAAATTTGCTCAGTGTTGCTTTTGGAATAGCCTGATAGGTTTAAAGGGCTTATCAATTAATGTCGCATGGTAATGCTGAAAGACCAAAAAGGGTTTGTCAGGTTTCACTTTGGCAGGCTGAAGCGGGCAAAAAGTTTGCAAATTACACATGTATATGTCTTTTCATGCCCGCAATGACATATCGTCAGAATGCGAACAACAGCTAGAAGTAGAGTAGAAAATGAAATCGGTTTCAAAGATGACCCTGCGATGTATGGCACTTACACGGACGTGAAAACATGAACTGGACAAAAGGCACTAATAATGCTGTTTTTCTTAATTACTTGTTGGGAAGAAAAATATTGGAAAACACACACTTTTCTGATTGAATTGTCCCCAATCAGAATGACAAAATTACTGTCACTGTTAGCATGTGCACAAACGACTGATGCGACGAAGTGAACGCGAACCCAGATTTACGTTTTATTGCATGTGCCAAAATGCCATATATCATTGGGTCCTCATCACAATCGATTTCCAAGCTGGATCACACTATCATTGTTTCCCTGATTTAGCGGTTGAAGCATGTCATCACGATCACAAGCAATATCATGTCGCTTCGGGACATCTTCCCAGCTAATGCCTAGCAAGCCATATGTGTTGGGGAAAAAACAACCCTATGGAAATAAATGAAAGTAGATAAATAGTGATAATGTGCTATGATATATGGGAAATAACCCTTGCCACTCTGATTGCAGACTACACTTTCCCTGTAAGAGTTACTGTTCCTGACCCCTTTTTTTACCGCAGGAATTCTCTTTGATAGCAGTCTGTAACTGCCTAGCACAGATTAAACATCTAATAGCAAACCACTACTCATGTTCATTTACCCTGCTATCAGACCACCAAAACAGTGTAACAGAGTGAAAATTTCCACTCATTCGTATTAATGATTTGAATTTGAAATTTGTGTTAAATGTCTAAGAATTGGGGAGAGTGAATGAAAACCAAAAAAAGGGGGAAAATGGGGAAATAAACAGGTAGCGTTGCTCAGGTTCAAACCGTCTGGCCCACTGAGCCAGCCAAGCAGTTGAATTCGACCCAGAAAATTGACCTGCTTATATATATAGTCCCCCCCTTTCTTCCAAAACATTCCAACAGAAGTCAAAAGTAGTTCCATTTGAAAGTTTGATATCAAGCGCATTTGTCACTCTGTTTTATCAGAAAAAATGAAGCACATTTGTCACTCTGTTTTATCAGAAAAAATGAAAGGCCAGGTTTAAAATGTGTTTTTGGTGTTGGTTTGATCGCATCATGAAAAAATGAGCGTGGCGGTGTTAATTCTTTAGGAACTATTTTGTTTATTTGTGACCTAATTACGCATAATGGTCCACTACGAGTCAAAAATTTGTTTTATTATGATTTTTCAAGTGTATTTGAAGGCTTATATGTAGTTCTTTGGAGAATGGCTGGCATGCACAGTCGACATGCATGCCAAATGACAGCAACACTGGGCAATTCTTTGAATAAAATGGGTGACAGAAGGTCGGGTTCTGAACCGACCCCCCACCCACCTGAGTTACTTATTTCGATATGAACTGCATATCTGTTGTTCAGATCAGCTTCCGTGTCTCACACTGAAACTTTGGACATGTTGAGACCATCAATTCTCTAAGTAAACATCATGAAGAATCATAGCCAAATTGATTAAACCAGAGAGACTACTTTTTCAGAAGCAACTTGCAGCTGTTGCCCAAAAACAAGCAAAGCAAACAAAATTTCAAGAGCCCCTTTCTCTACTTGAAGTTGTTGAGAACAGCAAGAAAGTAGTTTGGGTTTTTACTGATGGTATGTTTTGACAGGAAAGATGTGGGAGAAAGAAAATAAATAAAAAATGAATCATGAAAAAAGCAGGGTTAGTTTTCTTCAGTGCTGTCAGGGGGAAATTTGCTCAGTGTTGCTTTTGGAATAGCCTGATAGGTTTAAAGGGCTTATCAATTAATGTCGCATGGTAATGCTGAAAGACCAAAAAGGGTTTGTCAGGTTTCACTTTGGCAGGCTGAAGCGGGCAAAAATTTTGCAAATTACACATGTATATGTCTTTTCATGCCCGCAATGACATATCGTCAGAATGCGAACAACAGCTAGAAGTAGAGTAGAAAATGAAATCGGTTTCAAAGATGACCCTGCGATGTATGGCACTTACACGGACGTGAAAACATGAACTGGACAAAAGGCACTAATAATGCTGTTTTTCTTAATTACTTGTTGGGAAGAAAAATATTGGAAAACACACACTTTTCTGATTGAATTGTCCCCAATCAGAATGACAAAATTACTGTCACTGTTAGCATGTGCACAAACGACCGATGCGACGAAGTGAACGCGAACCCAGATTTACGTTTTATTGCATGTGCCAAAATGCCATATATCATTGGGTCCTCATCACAATCGATTTCCAAGCTGGATCACACTATCATTGTTTCCCTGATTTAGCGGTTGAAGCATGTCATCACGATCACAAGCAATATCATGTCGCTTCGGGACATCTTCCCAGCTAATGCCTAGCAAGCCATATGTGTTGGGGAAAAAACAACCCTATGGAAATAAATGAAAGTAGATAAATAGTGATAATGTGCTATGATATATGGGAAATATCCCTTGCCACTCTGATTGCAGACTACACTTTCCCTGTAAGAGTTACTGTTCCTGACCCCTTTTTTTACCGCAGGAATTCTCTTTGATAGCAGTCTGTAACTGCCTAGCACAGATTAAACATCTAATAGCAAACCACTACTCATGTTCATTTACCCTGCTATCAGACCACCAAAACAGTGTAACAGAGTGAAAATTTCCACTCATTCGTATTAATGATTTGAATTTGAAATTTGTGTTAAATGTCTAAGAATTGGGGAGAGTGAATGAAAACCAAAAAAAGGGGGAAAATGGGGAAATAAACAGGTAGCGTTGCTCAGGTTCAAACCGTCTGGCCCACTGAGCCAGCCAAGCAGTTGAATTCGACCCAGAAAATTGACCTGCTTATATATATAGTCCCCCCCTTTCTTCCAAAACATTCCAACAGAAGTCAAAAGTAGTTCCATTTGAAAGTTTGATATCAAGCGCATTTGTCACTCTGTTTTATCAGAAAAAATGAAGCACATTTGTCACTCTGTTTTATCAGAAAAAATGAAAGGCCAGGTTTAAAATGTGTTTTTGGTGTTGGTTTGATCGCATCATGAAAAAATGAGCGTGGCGGTGTTAATTCTTTAGGAACTATTTTGTTTATTTGTGACCTAATTACGCATAATGGTCCACTACGAGTCAAAAATTTGTTTTATTATGATTTTTCAAGTGTATTTGAAGGCTTATATGTAGTTCTTTGGAGAATGGCTGGCATGCACAGTCGACATGCATGCCAAATGACAGCAACACTGGGCAATTCTTTGAATAAAATGGGTGACAGAAGGTCGGGTTCTGAACCGACCCCCCACCCACCTGAGTTACTTATTTCGATATGAACTGCATATCTGTTGTTCAGATCAGCTTCCGTGTCTCACACTGAAACTTTGGATATGTTGAGACCATCAATTCTCTAAGTAAACATCATGAAGAATCATAGCCAAATTGATTAAACCAGAGAGACTACTTTTTCAGAAGCAACTTGCAGCTGTTGCCCAAAAACAAGCAAAGCAAACAAAATTTCAAGAGCCCCTTTCTCTACTTGAAGTTGTTGAGAACAGCAAGAAAGTAGTTTGGGTTTTTACTGATGGTATGTTTTGACAGGAAAGATGTGGGAGAAAGAAAATAAATAAAAAATGAATCATGAAAAAAGCAGGGTTAGTTTTCTTCAGTGCTGTCAGGGGGAAATTTGCTCAGTGTTGCTTTTGGAATAGCCTGATAGGTTTAAAGGGCTTATCAATTAATGTCGCATGGTAATGCTGAAAGACCAAAAAGGGTTTGTCAGGTTTCACTTTGGCAGGCTGAAGCGGGCAAAAATTTTGCAAATTACACATGTATATGTCTTTTCATGCCCGCAATGACATATCGTCAGAATGCGAACAACAGCTAGAAGTAGAGTAGAAAATGAAATCGGTTTCAAAGATGACCCTGCGATGTATGGCACTTACACGGACGTGAAAACATGAACTGGACAAAAGGCACTAATAATGCTGTTTTTCTTAATTACTTGTTGGGAAGAAAAATATTGGAAAACACACACTTTTCTGATTGAATTGTCCCCAATCAGAATGACAAAATTACTGTCACTGTTAGCATGTGCACAAACGACCGATGCGACGAAGTGAACGCGAACCCAGATTTACGTTTTATTGCATGTGCCAAAATGCCATATATCATTGGGTCCTCATCACAATCGATTTCCAAGCTGGATCACACTATCATTGTTTCCCTGATTTAGCGGTTGAAGCATGTCATCACGATCACAAGCAATATCATGTCGCTTCGGGACATCTTCCCAGCTAATGCCTAGCAAGCCATATGTGTTGGGGAAAAAACAACCCTATGGAAATAAATGAAAGTAGATAAATAGTGATAATGTGCTATGATATATGGGAAATAACCCTTGCCACTCTGATTGCAGACTACACTTTCCCTGTAAGAGTTACTGTTCCTGACCCCTTTTTTTACCGCAGGAATTCTCTTTGATAGCAGTCTGTAACTGCCTAGCACAGATTAAACATCTAATAGCAAACCACTACTCATGTTCATTTACCCTGCTATCAGACCACCAAAACAGTGTAACAGAGTGAAAATTTCCACTCATTCGTATTAATGATTTGAATTTGAAATTTGTGTTAAATGTCTAAGAATTGGGGAGAGTGAATGAAAACCAAAAAAAGGGGGAAAATGGGGAAATAAACAGGTAGCGTTGCTCAGGTTCAAACCGTCTGGCCCACTGAGCCAGCCAAGCAGTTGAATTCGACCCAGAAAATTGACCTGCTTATATATATATAGTCCCCCCCTTTCTTCCAAAACATTCCAACAGAAGTCAAAAGTAGTTCCATTTGAAAGTTTGATATCAAGCGCATTTGTCACTCTGTTTTATCAGAAAAAATGAAGCACATTTGTCACTCTGTTTTATCAGAAAAAATGAAAGGCCTGGTTTAAAATGTGTTTTTGGTGTTGGTTTGATCGCATCATGAAAAAATGAGCGTGGCGGTGTTAATTCTTTAGGAACTATTTTGTTTATTTGTGACCTAATTACGCATAATGGTCCACTACGAGTCAAAAATTTGTTTTATTATGATTTTTCAAGTGTATTTGAAGGCTTATATGTAGTTCTTTGGAGAATGGCTGGCATGCACAGTCGACATGCAAGCCAAATGACAGCAACACTGGGCAATTCTTTGAATAAAATGGGTGACAGAAGGTCGGGTTCTGAACCGACCCCCCACCCACCTGAGTTACTTATTTCGATATGAACTGCATATCTGTTGTTCAGATCAGCTTCCGTGTCTCACACTGAAACTTTGGATATGTTGAGACCATCAATTCTCTAAGTAAACATCATGAAGAATCATAGCCAAATTGATTAAACCAGAGAGACTACTTTTTCAGAAGCAACTTGCAGCTGTTGCCCAAAAACAAGCAAAGCAAACAAAATTTCAAGAGCCCCTTTCTCTACTTGAAGTTGTTGAGAACAGCAAGAAAGTAGTTTGGGTTTTTACTGATGGTATGTTTTGACAGGAAAGATGAGGGAGAAAGAAAATAAATAAAAAATGAATCATGAAAAAAGCAGGGTTAGTTTTCTTCAGTGCTGTCAGGGGGAAATTTGCTCAGTGTTGCTTTTGGAATAGCCTGATAGGTTTAAAGGGCTTATCAATTAATGTCGCATGGTAATGCTGAAAGACCAAAAAGGGTTTGTCAGGTTTCACTTTGGCAGGCTGAAGCGGGCAAAAATTTTGCAAATTACACATGTATATGTCTTTTCATGCCCGCAATGACATATCGTCAGAATGCGAACAACAGCTAGAAGTAGAGTAGAAAATGAAATCGGTTTCAAAGATGACCCTGCGATGTATGGCACTTACACGGACGTGAAAACATGAACTGGACAAAAGGCACTAATAATGCTGTTTTTCTTAATTACTTGTTGGGAAGAAAAATATTGGAAAACACACACTTTTCTGATTGAATTGTCCCCAATCAGAATGACAAAATTACTGTCACTGTTAGCATGTGCACAAACGACCGATGCGACGAAGTGAACGCGAACCCAGATTTACGTTTTATTGCATGTGCCAAAATGCCATATATCATTGGGTCCTCATCACAATCGATTTCCAAGCTGGATCACACTATCATTGTTTCCCTGATTTAGCGGTTGAAGCATGTCATCACGATCACAAGCAATATCATGTCGCTTCGGGACATCTTCCCAGCTAATGCCTAGCAAGCCATATGTGTTGGGGAAAAAACAACCCTATGGAAATAAATGAAAGTAGATAAATAGTGATAATGTGCTATGATATATGGGAAATAACCCTTGCCACTCTGATTGCAGACTACACTTTCCCTGTAAGAGTTACTGTTCCTGACCCCTTTTTTTACCGCAGGAATTCTCTTTGATAGCAGTCTGTAACTGCCTAGCACAGATTAAACATCTAATAGCAAACCACTACTCATGTTCATTTACCCTGCTATCAGACCACCAAAACAGTGTAACAGAGTGAAAATTTCCACTCATTCGTATTAATGATTTGAATTTGAAATTTGTGTTAAATGTCTAAGAATTGGGGAGAGTGAATGAAAACCAAAAAAAGGGGGAAAATGGGGAAATAAACAGGTAGCGTTGCTCAGGTTCAAACCGTCTGGCCCACTGAGCCAGCCAAGCAGTTGAATTCGACCCAGAAAATTGACCTGCTTATATATATAGTCCCCCCCTTTCTTCCAAAACATTCCAACAGAAGTCAAAAGTAGTTCCATTTGAAAGTTTGATATCAAGCGCATTTGTCACTCTGTTTTATCAGAAAAAATGAAGCACATTTGTCACTCTGTTTTATCAGAAAAAATGAAAGGCCAGGTTTAAAATGTGTTTTTGGTGTTGGTTTGATCGCATCATGAAAAAATGAGCGTGGCGGTGTTAATTCTTTAGGAACTATTTTGTTTATTTGTGACCTAATTACGCATAATGGTCCACTACGAGTCAAAAATTTGTTTTATTATGATTTTTCAAGTGTATTTGAAGGCTTATATGTAGTTCTTTGGAGAATGGCTGGCATGCACAGTCGACATGCATGCCAAATGACAGCAACACTGGGCAATTCTTTGAATAAAATGGGTGACAGAAGGTCGGGTTCTGAACCGACCCCCCACCCACCTGAGTTACTTATTTCGATATGAACTGCATATCTGTTGTTCAGATCAGCTTCCGTGTCTCACACTGAAACTTTGGATATGTTGAGACCATCAATTCTCTAAGTAAACATCATGAAGAATCATAGCCAAATTGATTAAACCAGAGAGACTACTTTTTCAGAAGCAACTTGCAGCTGTTGCCCAAAAACAAGCAAAGCAAACAAAATTTCAAGAGCCCCTTTCTCTACTTGAAGTTGTTGAGAACAGCAAGAAAGTAGTTTGGGTTTTTACTGATGGTATGTTTTGACAGGAAAGATGAGGGAGAAAGAAAATAAATAAAAAATGAATCATGAAAAAAGCAGGGTTAGTTTTCTTCAGTGCTGTCAGGGGGAAATTTGCTCAGTGTTGCTTTTGGAATAGCCTGATAGGTTTAAAGGGCTTATCAATTAATGTCGCATGGTAATGCTGAAAGACCAAAAAGGGTTTGTCAGGTTTCACTTTGGCAGGCTGAAGCGGGCAAAAATTTTGCAAATTACACATGTATATGTCTTTTCATGCCCGCAATGACATATCGTCAGAATGCGAACAACAGCTAGAAGTAGAGTAGAAAATGAAATCGGTTTCAAAGATGACCCTGCGATGTATGGCACTTACACGGACGTGAAAACATGAACTGGACAAAAGGCACTAATAATGCTGTTTTTCTTAATTACTTGTTGGGAAGAAAAATATTGGAAAACACACACTTTTCTGATTGAATTGTCCCCAATCAGAATGACAAAATTACTGTCACTGTTAGCATGTGCACAAACGACCGATGCGACGAAGTGAACGCGAACCCAGATTTACGTTTTATTGCATGTGCCAAAATGCCATATATCATTGGGTCCTCATCACAATCGATTTCCAAGCTGGATCACACTATCATTGTTTCCCTGATTTAGCGGTTGAAGCATGTCATCACGATCACAAGCAATATCATGTCGCTTCGGGACATCTTCCCAGCTAATGCCTAGCAAGCCATATGTGTTGGGGAAAAAACAACCCTATGGAAATAAATGAAAGTAGATAAATAGTGATAATGTGCTATGATATATGGGAAATAACCCTTGCCACTCTGATTGCAGACTACACTTTCCCTGTAAGAGTTACTGTTCCTGACCCCTTTTTTTACCGCAGGAATTCTCTTTGATAGCAGTCTGTAACTGCCTAGCACAGATTAAACATCTAATAGCAAACCACTACTCATGTTCATTTACCCTGCTATCAGACCACCAAAACAGTGTAACAGAGTGAAAATTTCCACTCATTCGTATTAATGATTTGAATTTGAAATTTGTGTTAAATGTCTAAGAATTGGGGAGAGTGAATGAAAACCAAAAAAAGGGGGAAAATGGGGAAATAAACAGGTAGCGTTGCTCAGGTTCAAACCGTCTGGCCCACTGAGCCAGCCAAGCAGTTGAATTCGACCCAGAAAATTGACCTGCTTATATATATAGTCCCCCCCTTTCTTCCAAAACATTCCAACAGAAGTCAAAAGTAGTTCCATTTGAAAGTTTGATATCAAGCGCATTTGTCACTCTGTTTTATCAGAAAAAATGAAGCACATTTGTCACTCTGTTTTATCAGAAAAAATGAAAGGCCTGGTTTAAAATGTGTTTTTGGTGTTGGTTTGATCGCATCATGAAAAAATGAGCGTGGCGGTGTTAATTCTTTAGGAACTATTTTGTTTATTTGTGACCTAATTACGCATAATGGTCCACTACGAGTCAAAAATTTGTTTTATTATGATTTTTCAAGTGTATTTGAAGGCTTATATGTAGTTCTTTGGAGAATGGCTGGCATGCACAGTCGACATGCATGCCAAATGACAGCAACACTGGGCAATTCTTTGAATAAAATGGGTGACAGAAGGTCGGGTTCTGAACCGACCCCCCACCCACCTGAGTTACTTATTTCGATATGAACTGCATATCTGTTGTTCAGATCAGCTTCCGTGTCTCACACTGAAACTTTGGATATGTTGAGACCATCAATTCTCTAAGTAAACATCATGAAGAATCATAGCCAAATTGATTAAACCAGAGAGACTACTTTTTCAGAAGCAACTTGCAGCTGTTGCCCAAAAACAAGCAAAGCAAACAAAATTTCAAGAGCCCCTTTCTCTACTTGAAGTTGTTGAGAACAGCAAGAAAGTAGTTTGGGTTTTTACTGATGGTATGTTTTGACAGGAAAGATGAGGGAGAAAGAAAATAAATAAAAAATGAATCATGAAAAAAGCAGGGTTAGTTTTCTTCAGTGCTGTCAGGGGGAAATTTGCTCAGTGTTGCTTTTGGAATAGCCTGATAGGTTTAAAGGGCTTATCAATTAATGTCGCATGGTAATGCTGAAAGACCAAAAAGGGTTTGTCAGGTTTCACTTTGGCAGGCTGAAGCGGGCAAAAATTTTGCAAATTACACATGTATATGTCTTTTCATGCCCGCAATGACATATCGTCAGAATGCGAACAACAGCTAGAAGTAGAGTAGAAAATGAAATCGGTTTCAAAGATGACCCTGCGATGTATGGCACTTACACGGACGTGAAAACATGAACTGGACAAAAGGCACTAATAATGCTGTTTTTCTTAATTACTTGTTGGGAAGAAAAATATTGGAAAACACACACTTTTCTGATTGAATTGTCCCCAATCAGAATGACAAAATTACTGTCACTGTTAGCATGTGCACAAACGACCGATGCGACGAAGTGAACGCGAACCCAGATTTACGTTTTATTGCATGTGCCAAAATGCCATATATTATTGGGTCCTCATCACAATCGATTTCCAAGCTGGATCACACTATCATTGTTTCCCTGATTTAGCGGTTGAAGCATGTCATCACGATCACAAGCAATATCATGTCGCTTCGGGACATCTTCCCAGCTAATGCCTAGCAAGCCATATGTGTTGGGGAAAAAACAACCCTATGGAAATAAATGAAAGTAGATAAATAGTGATAATGTGCTATGATATATGGGAAATAACCCTTGCCACTCTGATTGCAGACTACACTTTCCCTGTAAGAGTTACTGTTCCTGACCCCTTTTTTTACCGCAGGAATTCTCTTTGATAGCAGTCTGTAACTGCCTAGCACAGATTAAACATCTAATAGCAAACCACTACTCATGTTCATTTACCCTGCTATCAGACCACCAAAACAGTGTAACAGAGTGAAAATTTCCACTCATTCGTATTAATGATTTGAATTTGAAATTTGTGTTAAATGTCTAAGAATTGGGGAGAGTGAATGAAAACCAAAAAAAGGGGGAAAATGGGGAAATAAACAGGTAGCGTTGCTCAGGTTCAAACCGTCTGGCCCACTGAGCCAGCCAAGCAGTTGAATTCGACCCAGAAAATTGACCTGCTTATATATATAGTCCCCCCTTTCTTCCAAAACATTCCAACAGAAGTCAAAAGTAGTTCCATTTGAAAGTTTGATATCAAGCGCATTTGTCACTCTGTTTTATCAGAAAAAATGAAGCACATTTGTCACTCTGTTTTATCAGAAAAAATGAAAGGCCAGGTTTAAAATGTGTTTTTGGTGTTGGTTTGATCGCATCATGAAAAAATGAGCGTGGCGGTGTTAATTCTTTAGGAACTATTTTGTTTATTTGTGACCTAATTACGCATAATGGTCCACTACGAGTCAAAAATTTGTTTTATTATGATTTTTCAAGTGTATTTGAAGGCATATATGTAGTTCTTTGGAGAATGGCTGGCATGCACAGTCGACATGCATGCCAAATGACAGCAACACTGGGCAATTCTTTGAATAAAATGGGTGACAGAAGGTCGGGTTCTGAACCGACCCCCCACCCACCTGAGTTACTTATTTCGATATGAACTGCATATCTGTTGTTCAGATCAGCTTCCGTGTCTCACACTGAAACTTTGGATATGTTGAGACCATCAATTCTCTAAGTAAACATCATGAAGAATCATAGCCAAATTGATTAAACCAGAGAGACTACTTTTTCAGAAGCAACTTGCAGCTGTTGCCCAAAAACAAGCAAAGCAAACAAAATTTCAAGAGCCCCTTTCTCTACTTGAAGTTGTTGAGAACAGCAAGAAAGTAGTTTGGGTTTTTACTGATGGTATGTTTTGACAGGAAAGATGAGGGAGAAAGAAAATAAATAAAAAATGAATCATGAAAAAAGCAGGGTTAGTTTTCTTCAGTGCTGTCAGGGGGAAATTTGCTCAGTGTTGCTTTTGGAATAGCCTGATAGGTTTAAAGGGCTTATCAATTAATGTCGCATGGTAATGCTGAAAGACCAAAAAGGGTTTGTCAGGTTTCACTTTGGCAGGCTGAAGCGGGCAAAAATTTTGCAAATTACACATGTATATGTCTTTTCATGCCCGCAATGACATATCGTCAGAATGCGAACAACAGCTAGAAGTAGAGTAGAAAATGAAATCGGTTTCAAAGATGACCCTGCGATGTATGGCACTTACACGGACGTGAAAACATGAACTGGACAAAAGGCACTAATAATGCTGTTTTTCTTAATTACTTGTTGGGAAGAAAAATATTGGAAAACACACACTTTTCTGATTGAATTGTCCCCAATCAGAATGACAAAATTACTGTCACTGTTAGCATGTGCACAAACGACCGATGCGACGAAGTGAACGCGAACCCAGATTTACGTTTTATTGCATGTGCCAAAATGCCATATATCATTGGGTCCTCATCACAATCGATTTCCAAGCTGGATCACACTATCATTGTTTCCCTGATTTAGCGGTTGAAGCATGTCATCATGATCACAAGCAATATCATGTCGCTTCGGGACATCTTCCCAGATAATGCCTAGCAAGCCATATGTGTTGGGGAAAAAACAACCCTATGGAAATAAATGAAAGTAGATAAATAGTGATAATGTGCTATGATATATGGGAAATAACCCTTGCCACTCTGATTGCAGACTACACTTTCCCTGTAAGAGTTACTGTTCCTGACCCCTTTTTTTACCGCAGGAATTCTCTTTGATAGCAGTCTGTAACTGCCTAGCACAGATTAAACATCTAATAGCAAACCACTACTCATGTTCATTTACCCTGCTATCAGACCACCAAAACAGTGTAACAGAGTGAAAATTTCCACTCATTCGTATTAATGATTTGAATTTGAAATTTGTGTTAAATGTCTAAGAATTGGGGAGAGTGAATGAAAACCAAAAAAAGGGGGAAAATGGGGAAATAAACAGGTAGCGTTGCTCAGGTTCAAACCGTCTGGCCCACTGAGCCAGCCAAGCAGTTGAATTCGACCCAGAAAATTGACCTGCTTATATATATAGTCCCCCCCTTTCTTCCAAAACATTCCAACAGAAGTCAAAAGTAGTTCCATTTGAAAGTTTGATATCAAGCGCATTTGTCACTCTGTTTTATCAGAAAAAATGAAGCACATTTGTCACTCTGTTTTATCAGAAAAAATGAAAGGCCAGGTTTAAAATGTGTTTTTGGTGTTGGTTTGATCGCATCATGAAAAAATGAGCGTGGCGGTGTTAATTCTTTAGGAACTATTTTGTTTATTTGTGACCTAATTACGCATAATGGTCCACTACGAGTCAAAAATTTGTTTTATTATGATTTTTCAAGTGTATTTGAAGGCTTATATGTAGTTCTTTGGAGAATGGCTGGCATGCACAGTCGACATGCATGCCAAATGACAGCAACACTGGGCAATTCTTTGAATAAAATGGGTGACAGAAGGTCGGGTTCTGAACCGACCCCCCACCCACCTGAGTTACTTATTTCGATATGAACTGCATATCTGTTGTTCAGATCAGCTTCCGTGTCTCACACTGAAACTTTGGATATGTTGAGACCATCAATTCTCTAAGTAAACATCATGAAGAATCATAGCCAAATTGATTAAACCAGAGAGACTACTTTTTCAGAAGCAACTTGCAGCTGTTGCCCAAAAACAAGCAAAGCAAACAAAATTTCAAGAGCCCCTTTCTCTACTTGAAGTTGTTGAGAACAGCAAGAAAGTAGTTTGGGTTTTTACTGATGGTATGTTTTGACAGGAAAGATGAGGGAGAAAGAAAATAAATAAAAAATGAATCATGAAAAAAGCAGGGTTAGTTTTCTTCAGTGCTGTCAGGGGGAAATTTGCTCAGTGTTGCTTTTGGAATAGCCTGATAGGTTTAAAGGGCTTATCAATTAATGTCGCATGGTAATGCTGAAAGACCAAAAAGGGTTTGTCAGGTTTCACTTTGGCAGGCTGAAGCGGGCAAAAATTTTGCAAATTACACATGTATATGTCTTTTCATGCCCGCAATGACATATCGTCAGAATGCGAACAACAGCTAGAAGTAGAGTAGAAAATGAAATCGGTTTCAAAGATGACCCTGCGATGTATGGCACTTACACGGACGTGAAAACATGAACTGGACAAAAGGCACTAATAATGCTGTTTTTCTTAATTACTTGTTGGGAAGAAAAATATTGGAAAACACACACTTTTCTGATTGAATTGTCCCCAATCAGAATGACAAAATTACTGTCACTGTTAGCATGTGCACAAACGACCGATGCGACGAAGTGAACGCGAACCCAGATTTACGTTTTATTGCATGTGCCAAAATGCCATATATCATTGGGTCCTCATCACAATCGATTTCCAAGCTGGATCACACTATCATTGTTTCCCTGATTTAGCGGTTGAAGCATGTCATCACGATCACAAGCAATATCATGTCGCTTCGGGACATCTTCCCAGCTAATGCCTAGCAAGCCATATGTGTTGGGGAAAAAACAACCCTATGGAAATAAATGAAAGTAGATAAATAGTGATAATGTGCTATGATATATGGGAAATAACCCTTGCCACTCTGATTGCAGACTACACTTTCCCTGTAAGAGTTACTGTTCCTGACCCCTTTTTTTACCGCAGGAATTCTCTTTGATAGCAGTCTGTAACTGCCTAGCACAGATTAAACATCTAATAGCAAACCACTACTCATGTTCATTTACCCTGCTATCAGACCACCAAAACAGTGTAACAGAGTGAAAATTTCCACTCATTCGTATTAATGATTTGAATTTGAAATTTGTGTTAAATGTCTAAGAATTGGGGAGAGTGAATGAAAACCAAAAAAAGGGGGAAAATGGGGAAATAAACAGGTAGCGTTGCTCAGGTTCAAACCGTCTGGCCCACTGAGCCAGCCAAGCAGTTGAATTCGACCCAGAAAATTGACCTGCTTATATATATAGTCCCCCCCTTTCTTCCAAAACATTCCAACAGAAGTCAAAAGTAGTTCCATTTGAAAGTTTGATATCAAGCGCATTTGTCACTCTGTTTTATCAGAAAAAATGAAGCACATTTGTCACTCTGTTTTATCAGAAAAAATGAAAGGCCTGGTTTAAAATGTGTTTTTGGTGTTGGTTTGATCGCATCATGAAAAAATGAGCGTGGCGGTGTTAATTCTTTAGGAACTATTTTGTTTATTTGTGACCTAATTACGCATAATGGTCCACTACGAGTCAAAAATTTGTTTTATTATGATTTTTCAAGTGTATTTGAAGGCTTATATGTAGTTCTTTGGAGAATGGCTGGCATGCACAGTCGACATGCATGCCAAATGACAGCAACACTGGGCAATTCTTTGAATAAAATGGGTGACAGAAGGTCGGGTTCTGAACCGACCCCCCACCCACCTGAGTTACTTATTTCGATATGAACTGCATATCTGTTGTTCAGATCAGCTTCCGTGTCTCACACTGAAACTTTGGATATGTTGAGACCATCAATTCTCTAAGTAAACATCATGAAGAATCATAGCCAAATTGATTAAACCAGAGAGACTACTTTTTCAGAAGCAACTTGCAGCTGTTGCCCAAAAACAAGCAAAGCAAACAAAATTTCAAGAGCCCCTTTCTCTACTTGAAGTTGTTGAGAACAGCAAGAAAGTAGTTTGGGTTTTTACTGATGGTATGTTTTGACAGGAAAGATGAGGGAGAAAGAAAATAAATAAAAAATGAATCATGAAAAAAGCAGGGTTAGTTTTCTTCAGTGCTGTCAGGGGGAAATTTGCTCAGTGTTGCTTTTGGAATAGCCTGATAGGTTTAAAGGGCTTATCAATTAATGTCGCATGGTAATGCTGAAAGACCAAAAAGGGTTTGTCAGGTTTCACTTTGGCAGGCTGAAGCGGGCAAAAATTTTGCAAATTACACATGTATATGTCTTTTCATGCCCGCAATGACATATCGTCAGAATGCGAACAACAGCTAGAAGTAGAGTAGAAAATGAAATCGGTTTCAAAGATGACCCTGCGATGTATGGCACTTACACGGACGTGAAAACATGAACTGGACAAAAGGCACTAATAATGCTGTTTTTCTTAATTACTTGTTGGGAAGAAAAATATTGGAAAACACACACTTTTCTGATTGAATTGTCCCCAATCAGAATGACAAAATTACTGTCACTGTTAGCATGTGCACAAACGACCGATGCGACGAAGTGAACGCGAACCCAGATTTACGTTTTATTGCATGTGCCAAAATGCCATATATTATTGGGTCCTCATCACAATCGATTTCCAAGCTGGATCACACTATCATTGTTTCCCTGATTTAGCGGTTGAAGCATGTCATCACGATCACAAGCAATATCATGTCGCTTCGGGACATCTTCCCAGCTAATGCCTAGCAAGCCATATGTGTTGGGGAAAAAACAACCCTATGGAAATAAATGAAAGTAGATAAATAGTGATAATGTGCTATGATATATGGGAAATAACCCTTGCCACTCTGATTGCAGACTACACTTTCCCTGTAAGAGTTACTGTTCCTGACCCCTTTTTTTACCGCAGGAATTCTCTTTGATAGCAGTCTGTAACTGCCTAGCACAGATTAAACATCTAATAGCAAACCACTACTCATGTTCATTTACCCTGCTATCAGACCACCAAAACAGTGTAACAGAGTGAAAATTTCCACTCATTCGTATTAATGATTTGAATTTGAAATTTGTGTTAAATGTCTAAGAATTGGGGAGAGTGAATGAAAACCAAAAAAAGGGGGAAAATGGGGAAATAAACAGGTAGCGTTGCTCAGGTTCAAACCGTCTGGCCCACTGAGCCAGCCAAGCAGTTGAATTCGACCCAGAAAATTGACCTGCTTATATATATAGTCCCCCCTTTCTTCCAAAACATTCCAACAGAAGTCAAAAGTAGTTCCATTTGAAAGTTTGATATCAAGCGCATTTGTCACTCTGTTTTATCAGAAAAAATGAAGCACATTTGTCACTCTGTTTTATCAGAAAAAATGAAAGGCCAGGTTTAAAATGTGTTTTTGGTGTTGGTTTGATCGCATCATGAAAAAATGAGCGTGGCGGTGTTAATTCTTTAGGAACTATTTTGTTTATTTGTGACCTAATTACGCATAATGGTCCACTACGAGTCAAAAATTTGTTTTATTATGATTTTTCAAGTGTATTTGAAGGCATATATGTAGTTCTTTGGAGAATGGCTGGCATGCACAGTCGACATGCATGCCAAATGACAGCAACACTGGGCAATTCTTTGAATAAAATGGGTGACAGAAGGTCGGGTTCTGAACCGACCCCCCACCCACCTGAGTTACTTATTTCGATATGAACTGCATATCTGTTGTTCAGATCAGCTTCCGTGTCTCACACTGAAACTTTGGATATGTTGAGACCATCAATTCTCTAAGTAAACATCATGAAGAATCATAGCCAAATTGATTAAACCAGAGAGACTACTTTTTCAGAAGCAACTTGCAGCTGTTGCCCAAAAACAAGCAAAGCAAACAAAATTTCAAGAGCCCCTTTCTCTACTTGAAGTTGTTGAGAACAGCAAGAAAGTAGTTTGGGTTTTTACTGATGGTATGTTTTGACAGGAAAGATGAGGGAGAAAGAAAATAAATAAAAAATGAATCATGAAAAAAGCAGGGTTAGTTTTCTTCAGTGCTGTCAGGGGGAAATTTGCTCAGTGTTGCTTTTGGAATAGCCTGATAGGTTTAAAGGGCTTATCAATTAATGTCGCATGGTAATGCTGAAAGACCAAAAAGGGTTTGTCAGGTTTCACTTTGGCAGGCTGAAGCGGGCAAAAATTTTGCAAATTACACATGTATATGTCTTTTCATGCCCGCAATGACATATCGTCAGAATGCGAACAACAGCTAGAAGTAGAGTAGAAAATGAAATCGGTTTCAAAGATGACCCTGCGATGTATGGCACTTACACGGACGTGAAAACATGAACTGGACAAAAGGCACTAATAATGCTGTTTTTCTTAATTACTTGTTGGGAAGAAAAATATTGGAAAACACACACTTTTCTGATTGAATTGTCCCCAATCAGAATGACAAAATTACTGTCACTGTTAGCATGTGCACAAACGACCGATGCGACGAAGTGAACGCGAACCCAGATTTACGTTTTATTGCATGTGCCAAAATGCCATATATCATTGGGTCCTCATCACAATCGATTTCCAAGCTGGATCACACTATCATTGTTTCCCTGATTTAGCGGTTGAAGCATGTCATCATGATCACAAGCAATATCATGTCGCTTCGGGACATCTTCCCAGATAATGCCTAGCAAGCCATATGTGTTGGGGAAAAAACAACCCTATGGAAATAAATGAAAGTAGATAAATAGTGATAATGTGCTATGATATATGGGAAATAACCCTTGCCACTCTGATTGCAGACTACACTTTCCCTGTAAGAGTTACTGTTCCTGACCCCTTTTTTTACCGCAGGAATTCTCTTTGATAGCAGTCTGTAACTGCCTAGCACAGATTAAACATCTAATAGCAAACCACTACTCATGTTCATTTACCCTGCTATCAGACCACCAAAACAGTGTAACAGAGTGAAAATTTCCACTCATTCGTATTAATGATTTGAATTTGAAATTTGTGTTAAATGTCTAAGAATTGGGGAGAGTGAATGAAAACCAAAAAAAGGGGGAAAATGGGGAAATAAACAGGTAGCGTTGCTCAGGTTCAAACCGTCTGGCCCACTGAGCCAGCCAAGCAGTTGAATTCGACCCAGAAAATTGACCTGCTTATATATATAGTCCCCCCCTTTCTTCCAAAACATTCCAACAGAAGTCAAAAGTAGTTCCATTTGAAAGTTTGATATCAAGCGCATTTGTCACTCTGTTTTATCAGAAAAAATGAAGCACATTTGTCACTCTGTTTTATCAGAAAAAATGAAAGGCCAGGTTTAAAATGTGTTTTTGGTGTTGGTTTGATCGCATCATGAAAAAATGAGCGTGGCGGTGTTAATTCTTTAGGAACTATTTTGTTTATTTGTGACCTAATTACGCATAATGGTCCACTACGAGTCAAAAATTTGTTTTATTATGATTTTTCAAGTGTATTTGAAGGCTTATATGTAGTTCTTTGGAGAATGGCTGGCATGCACAGTCGACATGCATGCCAAATGACAGCAACACTGGGCAATTCTTTGAATAAAATGGGTGACAGAAGGTCGGGTTCTGAACCGACCCTCCACCCACCTGAGTTACTTATTTCGATATGAACTGCATATCTGTTGTTCAGATCAGCTTCCGTGTCTCACACTGAAACTTTGGATATGTTGAGACCATCAATTCTCTAAGTAAACATCATGAAGAATCATAGCCAAATTGATTAAACCAGAGAGACTACTTTTTCAGAAGCAACTTGCAGCTGTTGCCCAAAAACAAGCAAAGCAAACAAAATTTCAAGAGCCCCTTTCTCTACTTGAAGTTGTTGAGAACAGCAAGAAAGTAGTTTGGGTTTTTACTGATGGTATGTTTTGACAGGAAAGATGAGGGAGAAAGAAAATAAATAAAAAATGAATCATGAAAAAAGCAGGGTTAGTTTTCTTCAGTGCTGTCAGGGGGAAATTTGCTCAGTGTTGCTTTTGGAATAGCCTGATAGGTTTAAAGGGCTTATCAATTAATGTCGCATGGTAATGCTGAAAGACCAAAAAGGGTTTGTCAGGTTTCACTTTGGCAGGCTGAAGCGGGCAAAAATTTTGCAAATTACACATGTATATGTCTTTTCATGCCCGCAATGACATATCGTCAGAATGCGAACAACAGCTAGAAGTAGAGTAGAAAATGAAATCGGTTTCAAAGATGACCCTGCGATGTATGGCACTTACACGGACGTGAAAACATGAACTGGACAAAAGGCACTAATAATGCTGTTTTTCTTAATTACTTGTTGGGAAGAAAAATATTGGAAAACACACACTTTTCTGATTGAATTGTCCCCAATCAGAATGACAAAATTACTGTCACTGTTAGCATGTGCACAAACGACCGATGCGACGAAGTGAACGCGAACCCAGATTTACGTTTTATTGCATGTGCCAAAATGCCATATATCATTGGGTCCTCATCACAATCGATTTCCAAGCTGGATCACACTATCATTGTTTCCCTGATTTAGCGGTTGAAGCATGTCATCATGATCACAAGCAATATCATGTCGCTTCGGGACATCTTCCCAGATAATGCCTAGCAAGCCATATGTGTTGGGGAAAAAACAACCCTATGGAAATAAATGAAAGTAGATAAATAGTGATAATGTGCTATGATATATGGGAAATAACCCTTGCCACTCTGATTGCAGACTACACTTTCCCTGTAAGAGTTACTGTTCCTGACCCCTTTTTTTACCGCAGGAATTCTCTTTGATAGCAGTCTGTAACTGCCTAGCACAGATTAAACATCTAATAGCAAACCACTACTCATGTTCATTTACCCTGCTATCAGACCACCAAAACAGTGTAACAGAGTGAAAATTTCCACTCATTCGTATTAATGATTTGAATTTGAAATTTGTGTTAAATGTCTAAGAATTGGGGAGAGTGAATGAAAACCAAAAAAAGGGGGAAAATGGGGAAATAAACAGGTAGCGTTGCTCAGGTTCAAACCGTCTGGCCCACTGAGCCAGCCAAGCAGTTGAATTCGACCCAGAAAATTGACCTGCTTATATATATAGTCCCCCCCTTTCTTCCAAAACATTCCAACAGAAGTCAAAAGTAGTTCCATTTGAAAGTTTGATATCAAGCGCATTTGTCACTCTGTTTTATCAGAAAAAATGAAGCACATTTGTCACTCTGTTTTATCAGAAAAAATGAAAGGCCAGGTTTAAAATGTGTTTTTGGTGTTGGTTTGATCGCATCATGAAAAAATGAGCGTGGCGGTGTTAATTCTTTAGGAACTATTTTGTTTATTTGTGACCTAATTACGCATAATGGTCCACTACGAGTCAAAAATTTGTTTTATTATGATTTTTCAAGTGTATTTGAAGGCTTATATGTAGTTCTTTGGAGAATGGCTGGCATGCACAGTCGACATGCATGCCAAATGACAGCAACACTGGGCAATTCTTTGAATAAAATGGGTGACAGAAGGTCGGGTTCTGAACCGACCCTCCACCCACCTGAGTTACTTATTTCGATATGAACTGCATATCTGTTGTTCAGATCAGCTTCCGTGTCTCACACTGAAACTTTGGATATGTTGAGACCATCAATTCTCTAAGTAAACATCATGAAGAATCATAGCCAAATTGATTAAACCAGAGAGACTACTTTTTCAGAAGCAACTTGCAGCTGTTGCCCAAAAACAAGCAAAGCAAACAAAATTTCAAGAGCCCCTTTCTCTACTTGAAGTTGTTGAGAACAGCAAGAAAGTAGTTTGGGTTTTTACTGATGGTATGTTTTGACAGGAAAGATGAGGGAGAAAGAAAATAAATAAAAAATGAATCATGAAAAAAGCAGGGTTAGTTTTCTTCAGTGCTGTCAGGGGGAAATTTGCTCAGTGTTGCTTTTGGAATAGCCTGATAGGTTTAAAGGGCTTATCAATTAATGTCGCATGGTAATGCTGAAAGACCAAAAAGGGTTTGTCAGGTTTCACTTTGGCAGGCTGAAGCGGGCAAAAATTTTGCAAATTACACATGTATATGTCTTTTCATGCCCGCAATGACATATCGTCAGAATGCGAACAACAGCTAGAAGTAGAGTAGAAAATGAAATCGGTTTCAAAGATGACCCTGCGATGTATGGCACTTACACGGACGTGAAAACATGAACTGGACAAAAGGCACTAATAATGCTGTTTTTCTTAATTACTTGTTGGGAAGAAAAATATTGGAAAACACACACTTTTCTGATTGAATTGTCCCCAATCAGAATGACAAAATTACTGTCACTGTTAGCATGTGCACAAACGACCGATGCGACGAAGTGAACGCGAACCCAGATTTACGTTTTATTGCATGTGCCAAAATGCCATATATCATTGGGTCCTCATCACAATCGATTTCCAAGCTGGATCACACTATCATTGTTTCCCTGATTTAGCGGTTGAAGCATGTCATCACGATCACAAGCAATATCATGTCGCTTCGGGACATCTTCCCAGCTAATGCCTAGCAAGCCATATGTGTTGGGGAAAAAACAACCCTATGGAAATAAATGAAAGTAGATAAATAGTGATAATGTGCTATGATATATGGGAAATAACCCTTGCCACTCTGATTGCAGACTACACTTTCCCTGTAAGAGTTACTGTTCCTGACCCCTTTTTTTACCGCAGGAATTCTCTTTGATAGCAGTCTGTAACTGCCTAGCACAGATTAAACATCTAATAGCAAACCACTACTCATGTTCATTTACCCTGCTATCAGACCACCAAAACAGTGTAACAGAGTGAAAATTTCCACTCATTCGCATTAATGATTTGAATTTGAAATTTGTGTTAAATGTCTAAGAATTGGGGAGAGTGAATGAAAACCAAAAAAAGGGGGAAAATGGGGAAATAAACAGGTAGCGTTGCTCAGGTTCAAACCGTCTGGCCCACTGAGCCAGCCAAGCAGTTGAATTCGACCCAGAAAATTGACCTGCTTATATATATAGTCCCCCCTTTCTTCCAAAACATTCCAACAGAAGTCAAATGAATGAATGAATGTTGTTTTATGGCGCATCGACAACTTCGGTCATTTAGCGCGCATATCTGTGTTAAAAGATAGGAAAGGTGGGATTTTAAACTGAAAAAGGTTTGAATACATTTATCATAGTAAAAGAGTTGAATTAAGAAGAATTATGTGTGATCTTAATATGTATAAAGGACATTACTGAGTGACAGGGCAATCCCTATCAACTCAAAAGGTTTGAATGACAGAGCTAAGTATGCGATTAAAAGGTTTGAACTAAATGTTGGATTGATAGTGAGAAGTTTTTAAATGAAGAAGAAATATGTATCATTTATAATGTGCATAAAATATGATATTGAGTGGCTGGGTATTCCCTGCCTACTCGATAGTTTTAGATTAGAGGGTAAGACTGAGAAAATTTCTTTTCCTTGGAAATGAGTGTTAAAACTCAAAAGTTTTAGATTAAAAAAGGTAAGACTATGAATCAGCTGACAAGATATCCAATATAAAGGCGTATAAAGAATGTAAAAAGATGGGTAAGAAACTCAAGAGTAAATATCACAGTTTATTGTAAATGCCAATCTCTTTTATGAAAGCGATAATAGATTCAACGCTGACAGAATCAAAAAGATTCTTTAAACTATCGACGTTGAAATATTTTGAACGAACTGGCTGAAAGTCAATGCAATCTAGTAGGATATGTTTTATAGAAAAGGATGCATTGCATGGAATACATTCAGGGGCATCGTCTCTGCTCAAGAGCCAGGAATGTGTGATGCGTGAATGGCCAATTCGAAGTCGTGCAATTATCACTTCTTCTCGACGAACAGACCTGTAAACGGGGTACCATTCACCAAGGGACGGTTTAACTGAATGCAGTTTATTGAAAACATCAGCATCCCACTGGGATTGCCAAGAAGATTGGATATGTGTTAAAACGGAGGATTTAAAATCAGTGTGTGGAACTTTAAAATCTGAAATGGGAAGGTTAAGTGCAGATTTGGCAGACCTATCGGCATTTTCATTGCCTTTGATGCCTACATGACTTGGAAGCCAGCAGAACACCAATCTATTCATAGAAGAAATTTGTGAGATCCTTTCGAGTAAACTACAGATTAAGGGATTCTCAAGGCATTGATGTGAAAGGGCTTGTAATGTTGACAAAGAATCCGAAAAGATAATGAAACGGTTGCAATTAGAACGTTCAGCTAGATTAAGGGCAAGATCAATTGCTTTAATTTCAGCAGAGAAGATAGAGGAGTTGTTTGGAAGGCGACACTTTAGGCTCCTTTTTCCATAAACAGCGGCAGCTGCTACAGAATTTCCTTCTTTGGATCCATCTGTATAGATTGGTTTGAAGGAAAAATAATGCTCCTTTATCTCGTTGTATCTAGCATGAAACACAGTTCTATCCGTGACAGACTTTTTGTCAGACGCAAGGTCAAATCTGAATTCTGCACTATTTAGTGTCCATGGAGGGATTTCAGAGATTTTATAGTCGGCAATAGACTCCGTGTCTATGCCAAGGTTATCTACAATGGGCTCCATGCGGATACCAAATGGAGGAATATCATTTGGTTTCCTTTCAAAAAGATGTTTATATTGAGGTTTAAAAACAATGTTATGAGTTGGATTAAAACGATTGGACTTCAGTTTTAAAAGATATTGAAGCGAGAGTTTTTCCCTCCTGTAAGAAAGAGAAGGTTCATTAGCCTCAACATAGAGACTATTGACGGGAGAAGTTCTGAAAGCTCCAAGTACAAGACGTAGACCTTCGTGGTGTATAGAATCGAGAATTTTCAGGTAAGATTTACGGGCAGATCCGTATACAATAGATCCATAGTCTAATTTGGAGCGAACTAAAGACCGATAAAGCCGCAAGAGGACTTTACGGTCTGCTCCCCATTCAGAATGGGCCACAACCTTAAGAAGATTAAGAGCCTTCTTGCACTTCTTTTTAAGTGCAGTGATGTGAGGAAGGAAGGAAAGCTTTCTGTCAAAGATGACTCCAAGAAATTTAAACTCAGAAACGACTTCAATTTTAGTTTTGTCCAAATACAGTTCAGGGTCTGGATGAACACCTCGTAGATTACAGAGGTGCATGCACTTAGTTTTGGACTTTGAGAATTTGAAGCCATTTTCATCAGACCACGTTTGGAGCTTGTTGAGACACTGTTGAAGTTGTCTCTCAATAATATTCATATTTCGAGATCTGAAGCATATAACGAAGTCATCAACATAAAGGGAACAGTCTACACCAGGACAGATAGCTTTAACTATACTGTTTATTTTCACACTGAAAAGTGTAACAGAGAGAATACATCCTTGGGGTACACCCATCTCCTGTTCACGGGCTCCCGAGACAGTATTACCAACTCGGACGCGGAAAAGACGTTCATCCAAGAAGGCTGAAATAAAAAGAGGAAGACGGCCTCGAAGACCAAAGTCATGCAAGTCTTTAAGAATTCCGTATTTCCAAGTCGTATCGTAAGCACTTTCAAGGTCGAAAAAGACAGATACTACATGCTGTCTATTAATAAAGGCTTCTCTGACAAAGGTTTCAAAGCGGACAAGATGATCTATGGTGCCACGTTGGCGTCGAAATCCACTCTGTACATCAACGATGAGGTTGTTTTTCTCTAAAAACCAAACAAGCCTGTCATTGACCATACGTTCTAAGGTCTTGCAGAGACAACTTGTAAGAGCTATTGGCCGATAGTTAGCCGGGTCACTAGTATCCTTGCCAGGTTTTGGGATAGGAATGACTAGTGCTTCCCGCCAGGATGAAGGAAAAACACCTGACTGCCAGATATCATTGAAAATATCAAGTAAAACGGAGAGAGAAGTAAAAGGTAAGTGTTTTAAAAACTGGTAATGAACTTTATCTGGGCCAGGAGAAGAATCCTGAGCTTTATTCAGAGCAGATCTTAATTCTTTAAAGGTGAAGAGTTTATTATAATGCTCTGAATTAGAAGAATTGAAATTAAGTTTTTTCTTTTCTTCTCTGGCTTTATTCCTCTGAAACTTTTCAGAATAGTTTGCAGAGGAAGACTTTTTGCAAAAGGTGTCGGCGAGAGCATCAGCTATATTTTGGGGTGATTCCAACGAAGTATTGTTAACTTTAAGGTGACTAAGAGGGGGCTGGCCTTTGCCATTGATCTTTCTGATCATGTCCCAGGTTTTTTTAGTAGTAGTTCTACTATTTAATTTAGAGACATATTGTCTCCAAGCCTTGCGCTTACTTTCTCTAATGGTTCGTCGAGCCTTTGCTCTGGAAATACGGAATAAGTTATGATTTTCTTTGGTAGGCCTGAGGTTAAACTTTCTAAGGGCTTGTTTTCTGTCTCTGACAGCCTGTTTACAATCATCATTGTACCAAGGCTTGTCAGGACGTTTTGGATTTGTCGAGGTCTGAGGGATGGACTGTTTAGCTGCATCAATTAATAGGGAAGTAAAAAGTTTTGCAGGATCATCGCAATCTCCAAATTTGTCATGTGTAATGGTCTGTTCACAGAGAGTTTCAAATTTATTCCAATTGGCTTTGGAAAGCTTCCATTTCTGCGGTCGTACATTGCTGGATGGTTGTGTAGATGAAAAGATAATGGGGAAGTGATCACTTCCACACAAATCCTCAGTCACTTTCCAGGTGAAATTGGGAAGTAAGACTGGGCTGCATAAGGTTAAATCAATGGAAGAGTAAGATCCAGTTGCTGGATGCAAGTAGGTTTTGGACTTGTTATCATTCATGAAAGACAAAGAGTTGTTCGAAATGAAGCTCTCCAACTGTAAACCTCTCTGGTTAGTGTCATCGCAACCCCACATAACATTGTGACCATTAAAGTCCCCAGCAAGAATATAGGGGGATGGCAATTGGGAAATGAGATCATTCAGATTGGTCTCATTGATAGGTGTGCTCGGGGGGAGATATAAAGAACACAGTGTAACAGCACTGTGTAAAGATAACCTGATGGCAACAGCTTGCAAGTTTGTATTAAGAGAGATAACTTTATGAGGAATGTTGTTGTTAACAATAATAGAAACACCACCTCTGGCTTTTTCGCCTTCGGTAAAGATTTTATTGTAAATGGAATGATATTTGATAGAGATATCATCCTCCCGTTTAAGGAAGGTTTCTTGCAGACAAACAGCAACTGGTTTGTGATCATTGATTAAAAGGAAAAGTTCATCAAAGTTTGACTTCAGACCTCGACAATTCCATTGGATAATGGTATCCATTGTGCATGAAGAAAGTATAAAAGCTAACGTAAAAAAAGAGGCCGTAAACCAATGCATTTTAAAATAGATTGATTAAGATTTCATTACACTTGTCTCGGGTATGGACGAGTGCCAAGTGTCAGTGTCCTTGTTCCAAGGATCCTTAGAAATCGACCAGATAGAGACTTCCGAATCTGAAGCCTCACCTTCCAGATTCTCAGCATCTGCATCCATGTCCTCTAGCTCCGAAAATCTATTGGAGGTAGGGACAGGATCATTTACTCTGATTGTGATTTCACAAGATTCATGGGTATCTCTGGGTTGTGGTTTCGATTTCGAAGAAGATCTTTTAGGAGATCGGGGTGCATGATTAGATTTGCTCTCTTTAGATGAGGCGTTAGATTTAGTTGTAGACTGTGAAGATGGAGGTTGGGGTTTCTTTGGAGGCTGTTGTGAAGGGGGAGATGGCTTTGAAGCTTTTTTCGAAGAGATATTTTGTGAGGAGGTAGATGGTTTTGAATTTTTTTGTGAAGAGATACTTTGAGAGTCTGTGGATTTTGAGGGTGTAGAAGTTTTGTTTGTTTCAGACGCAGGCTGAGTCTGAGTAGAAGGTGTTGGAATTTGGACATTGGGAATGAGAGCTTTCAGTTCATCAGTCATTTCAGGAAACTTTTGGAGAAGTTTTTTAGCCAACAGTTCGCAGGTTGGACAATGTCCATTTGCAGGCAAAGGAGAAGCAACATTTGCATATGTTGTGCTTTTGCTCAACAAAGCCTGATCAGACCTGCGTTTTTCAACTGTTTTCCTGGCTTCCAAGAAGGTAACATTCTCCTTAAACTTGATTGACAGGATTTCTTTCTCCTCTTTCCAAACTGGACATTCTTTGGAATAGGTAGGATGAGAAGACTTGCAATTGACACAGAGAAGGGGGTTATTGCAAGTCTTTTGGTCATGGTCTTCCCCTTCAAAAGCACATTTGGGACAAACAGGTGTGCTTCTGCAGTTACTTTCATGATGGCCGTACCGTTGGCATCTGTAACAGCGCAACGGATTAGGCACATAAACATCGACCTTGACCGATTGAAATCCAACTTTAACTGAAGTAGGGAGAGTTGGCGTAGAGAATGTTAAGATATAGGTATGTGTATCTCTACGAATGCCATTTCTGAGAACTGAAATTCTTTTCACATCAGACACAGCCTGGCTTTTGAGGTTTGTTTTGATTTCCTCCAAAGAGTCGCAGAAGCTTAATTCTTTGCATCTAATGACCCCCTTGGAGGTATTAAGGGTCTTGTGAGGAAAGATTTTGACATCAAGATTGAAAAGTTTCTTGTGTCCAAGCAGGTTTCTAACTTGTTGTTGCGAGAAGCACTCAACAAGCAAGGTTTCATTTTTAAGTTTTTTAACAGATTTTGGTGTGCCTAAGATTGATGAGATAGATTTTTCAATGATAAAAGGTGAGAGTTTTGTTACTGGTTTAGAAGAGTCAACTGATTCAATAACTAAAAAGCGGGCAAAAGTTGTTGAAGGTCTTGAGTATTCTGATTCAGAATCTGAGTCAGAGAGTACACGCTTGGCCTTTTTTTGAGAAGCCATAGTTGTTGTTGAATATTCATCACCGATGCTCCCCACCCGCCTCGGAGCCCAACAAGGGGACATGATCCGGGGAAACCTAACTCAGATCATGACAAGGATACATCGGTGATATACTCGAAGTGAAAGGGCTAGACCGGACAAATGTAGGCCCGCAGAATGTCATACCAAGCATAGACTGTCTTTGGGCATTTACAAGTGTCAATCAAACACCAGACTTTCACCCGATTAGCCCATGAGCCACCGCCTTCTAGGGTATTGACATACAGCAACTGATGACAGAGAAATAATGTATCTGTGTATGTATGTGTAAAAGAAAACAGTCAGAGAAACACCCTAGGGCTCGGCATGACCAGCCGATTGATCAGGACGGGCCTTCCTGACCCCTCGTTTAGTTCAGTTCAAGGCCAAAGTGGTGTGTTGCAAAAACAGAGCTATCAAAGGGCCATACTCTGAATCCACTCAACCACCAGGATCCCGTCATCGAACGACACGAGTTGCAGCCCACGGCAAACAGGCAGGCACAGTGGGGGGGTCTTACCCCTGCTGTAGTGCGACAGCTGAGCTATTTCTATCCCCCCGCCCAGCTGGGGGTACAGAAGTCAAAAGTAGTTCCATTTGAAAGTTTGATATCAAGCGCATTTGTCACTCTGTTTTATCAGAAAAAATGAAGCACATTTGTCACTCTGTTTTATCAGAAAAAATGAAAGGCCAGGTTTAAAATGTGTTTTTGGTGTTGGTTTGATCGCATCATGAAAAAATGAGCGTGGCGGTGTTAATTCTTTAGGAACTATTTTGTTTATTTGTGACCTAATTACGCATAATGGTCCACTACGAGTCAAAAATTTGTTTTATTATGATTTTTCAAGTGTATTTGAAGGCTTATATGTAGTTCTTTGGAGAATGGCTGGCATGCACAGTCGACATGCATGCCAAATGACAGCAACACTGGGCAATTCTTTGAATAAAATGGGTGACAGAAGGTCGGGTTCTGAACCGACCCCCCACCCACCTGAGTTACTTATTTCGATATGAACTGCATATCTGTTGTTTAGATCAGCTTCCGTGTCTCACACTGAAACTTTGGATATGTTGAGACCATCAATTCTCTAAGTAAACATCATGAAGAATCATAGCCAAATTGATTAAACCAGAGAGACTACTTTTTCAGAAGCAACTTGCAGCTGTTGCCCAAAAACAAGCAAAGCAAACAAAATTTCAAGAGCCCCTTTCTCTACTTGAAGTTGTTGAGAACAGCAAGAAAGTAGTTTGGGTTTTTACTGATGGTATGTTTTGACAGGAAAGATGTGGGAGAAAGAAAATAAATAAAAAATGAATCATGATAAAAGCAGGGTTAGTTTTCTTCAGTGCTGTCAGGGGGAAATTTGCTCAGTGTTGCTTTTGGAATAGCCTGATAGGTTTAAAGGGCTTATCAATTAATGTCGCATGGTAATGCTGAAAGACCAAAAAGGGTTTGTCAGGTTTCACTTTGGCAGGCTGAAGCGGGCAAAAATTTTGCAAATTACACATGTATATGTCTTTTCATGCCCGCAATGACATATCGTCAGAATGCGAACAACAGCTAGAAGTAGAGTAGAAAATGAAATCGGTTTCAAAGATGACCCTGCGATGTATGGCACTTACACGGACGTGAAAACATGAACTGGACAAAAGGCACTAATAATGCTGTTTTTCTTAATTACTTGTTGGGAAGAAAAATATTGGAAAACACACACTTTTCTGATTGAATTGTCCCCAATCAGAATGACAAAATTACTGTCACTGTTAGCATGTGCACAAACGACCGATGCGACGAAGTGAACGCGAACCCAGATTTACGTTTTATTGCATGTGCCAAAATGCCATATATCATTGGGTCCTCATCACAATCGATTTCCAAGCTGGATCACACTATCATTGTTTCCCTGATTTAGCGGTTGAAGCATGTCATCACGATCACAAGCAATATCATGTCGCTTCGGGACATCTTCCCAGCTAATGCCTAGCAAGCCATATGTGTTGGGGAAAAAACAACCCTATGGAAATAAATGAAAGTAGATAAATAGTGATAATGTGCTATGATATATGGGAAATAACCCTTGCCACTCTGATTGCAGACTACACTTTCCCTGTAAGAGTTACTGTTCCTGACCCCTTTTTTTACCGCAGGAATTCTCTTTGATAGCAGTCTGTAACTGCCTAGCACAGATTAAACATCTAATAGCAAACCACTACTCATGTTCATTTACCCTGCTATCAGACCACCAAAACAGTGTAACAGAGTGAAAATTTCCACTCATTCGTATTAATGATTTGAATTTGAAATTTGTGTTAAATGTCTAAGAATTGGGGAGAGTGAATGAAAACCAAAAAAAGGGGGAAAATGGGGAAATAAACAGGTAGCGTTGCTCAGGTTCAAACCGTCTGGCCCACTGAGCCAGCCAAGCAGTTGAATTCGACCCAGAAAATTGACCTGCTTATATATATAGTCCCCCCCTTTCTTCCAAAACATTCCAACAGAAGTCAAAAGTAGTTCCATTTGAAAGTTTGATATCAAGCGCATTTGTCACTCTGTTTTATCAGAAAAAATGAAGCACATTTGTCACTCTGTTTTATCAGAAAAAATGAAAGGCCAGGTTTAAAATGTGTTTTTGGTGTTGGTTTGATCGCATCATGAAAAAATGAGCGTGGCGGTGTTAATTCTTTAGGAACTATTTTGTTTATTTGTGACCTAATTACGCATAATGGTCCACTACGAGTCAAAAATTTGTTTTATTATGATTTTTCAAGTGTATTTGAAGGCTTATATGTAGTTCTTTGGAGAATGGCTGGCATGCACAGTCGACATGCATGCCAAATGACAGCAACACTGGGCAATTCTTTGAATAAAATGGGTGACAGAAGGTCGGGTTCTGAACCGACCCCCCACCCACCTGAGTTACTTATTTCGATATGAACTGCATATCTGTTGTTTAGATCAGCTTCCGTGTCTCACACTGAAACTTTGGATATGTTGAGACCATCAATTCTCTAAGTAAACATCATGAAGAATCATAGCCAAATTGATTAAACCAGAGAGACTACTTTTTCAGAAGCAACTTGCAGCTGTTGCCCAAAAACAAGCAAAGCAAACAAAATTTCAAGAGCCCCTTTCTCTACTTGAAGTTGTTGAGAACAGCAAGAAAGTAGTTTGGGTTTTTACTGATGGTATGTTTTGACAGGAAAGATGAGGGAGAAAGAAAATAAATAAAAAATGAATCATGAAAAAAGCAGGGTTAGTTTTCTTCAGTGCTGTCAGGGGGAAATTTGCTCAGTGTTGCTTTTGGAATAGCCTGATAGCTTTAAAGGGCTTATCAATTAATGTCGCATGGTAATGCTGAAAGACCAAAAAGGGTTTGTCAGGTTTCACTTTGGCAGGCTGAAGCGGGCAAAAATTTTGCAAATTACACATGTATATGTCTTTTCATGCCCGCAATGACATATCGTCAGAATGCAAACAACAGCTAGAAGTAGAGTAGAAAATGAAATCGGTTTCAAAGATGACCCTGCGATGTATGGCACTTACACGGACGTGAAAACATGAACTGGACAAAAGGCACTAATAATGCTGTTTTTCTTAATTACTTGTTGGGAAGAAAAATATTGGAAAACACACACTTTTCTGATTGAATTGTCCCCAATCAGAATGACAAAATTACTGTCACTGTTAGCATGTGCACAAACGACCGATGCGACGAAGTGAACGCGAACCCAGATTTACGTTTTATTGCATGTGCCAAAATGCCATATATCATTGGGTCCTCATCACAATCGATTTCCAAGCTGGATCACACTATCATTGTTTCCCTGATTTAGCGGTTGAAGCATGTCATCACGATCACAAGCAATATCATGTCGCTTCGGGACATCTTCCCAGCTAATGCCTAGCAAGCCATATGTGTTGGGGAAAAAACAACCCTATGGAAATAAATGAAAGTAGATAAATAGTGATAATGTGCTATGATATATGGGAAATAACCCTTGCCACTCTGATTGCAGACTACACTTTCCCTGTAAGAGTTACTGTTCCTGACCCCTTTTTTTACCGCAGGAATTCTCTTTGATAGCAGTCTGTAACTGCCTAGCACAGATTAAACATCTAATAGCAAACCACTACTCATGTTCATTTACCCTGCTATCAGACCACCAAAACAGTGTAACAGAGTGAAAATTTCCACTCATTCGTATTAATGATTTGAATTTGAAATTTGTGTTAAATGTCTAAGAATTGGGGAGAGTGAATGAAAACCAAAAAAAGGGGGAAAATGGGGAAATAAACAGGTAGCGTTGCTCAGGTTCAAACCGTCTGGCCCACTGAGCCAGCCAAGCAGTTGAATTCGACCCAGAAAATTGACCTGCTTATATATATAGTCCCACCCTTTCTTCCAAAACATTCCAACAGAAGTCAAAAGTAGTTCCATTTGAAAGTTTGATATCAAGCGCATTTGTCACTCTGTTTTATCAGAAAAAATGAAGCACATTTGTCACTCTGTTTTATCAGAAAAAATGAAAGGCCAGGTTTAAAATGTGTTTTTGGTGTTGGTTTGATCGCATCATGAAAAAATGAGCGTGGCGGTGTTAATTCTTTAGGAACTATTTTGTTTATTTGTGACCTAATTACGCATAATGGTCCACTACGAGTCAAAAATTTGTTTTATTATGATTTTTCAAGTGTATTTGAAGGCTTATATGTAGTTCTTTGGAGAATGGCTGGCATGCACAGTCGACATGCATGCCAAATGACAGCAACACTGGGCAATTCTTTGAATAAAATGGGTGACAGAAGGTCGGGTTCTGAACCGACCCCCCACCCACCTGAGTTACTTATTTCGATATGAACTGCATATCTGTTGTTCAGATCAGCTTCCGTGTCTCACACTGAAACTTTGGATATGTTGAGACCATCAATTCTCTAAGTAAACATCATGAAGAATCATAGCCAAATTGATTAAACCAGAGAGACTACTTTTTCAGAAGCAACTTGCAGCTGTTGCCCAAAAACAAGCAAAGCAAACAAAATTTCAAGAGCCCCTTTCTCTACTTGAAGTTGTTGAGAACAGCAAGAAAGTAGTTTGGGTTTTTACTGATGGTATGTTTTGACAGGAAAGATGAGGGAGAAAGAAAATAAATAAAAAATGAATCATGAAAAAAGCAGGGTTAGTTTTCTTCAGTGCTGTCAGGGGGAAATTTGCTCAGTGTTGCTTTTGGAATAGCCTGATAGGTTTAAAGGGCTTATCAATTAATGTCGCATGGTAATGCTGAAAGACCAAAAAGGGTTTGTCAGGTTTCACTTTGGCAGGCTGAAGCGGGCAAAAATTTTGCAAATTACACATGTATATGTCTTTTCATGCCCGCAATGACATATCGTCAGAATGCGAACAACAGCTAGAAGTAGAGTAGAAAATGAAATCGGTTTCAAAGATGACCCTGCGATGTATGGCACTTACACGGACGTGAAAACATGAACTGGACAAAAGGCACTAATAATGCTGTTTTTCTTAATTACTTGTTGGGAAGAAAAATATTGGAAAACACACACTTTTCTGATTGAATTGTCCCCAATCAGAATGACAAAATTACTGTCACTGTTAGCATGTGCACAAACGACCGATGCGACGAAGTGAACGCGAACCCAGATTTACGTTTTATTGCATGTGCCAAAATGCCATATATCATTGGGTCCTCATCACAATCGATTTCCAAGCTGGATCACACTATCATTGTTTCCCTGATTTAGCGGTTGAAGCATGTCATCACGATCACAAGCAATATCATGTCGCTTCGGGACATCTTCCCAGCTAATGCCTAGCAAGCCATATGTGTTGGCGAAAAAACAACCCTATGGAAATAAATGAAAGTAGATAAATAGTGATAATGTGCTATGATATATGGGAAATAACCCTTGCCACTCTGATTGCAGACTACACTTTCCCTGTAAGAGTTACTGTTCCTGACCCCTTTTTTTACCGCAGGAATTCTCTTTGATAGCAGTCTGTAACTGCCTAGCACAGATTAAACATCTAATAGCAAACCACTACTCATGTTCATTTACCCTGCTATCAGACCACCAAAACAGTGTAACAGAGTGAAAATTTCCACTCATTCGTATTAATGATTTGAATTTGAAATTTGTGTTAAATGTCTAAGAATTGGGGAGAGTGAATGAAAACCAAAAAAAGGGGGAAAATGGGGAAATAAACAGGTAGCGTTGCTCAGGTTCAAACCGTCTGGCCCACTGAGCCAGCCAAGCAGTTGAATTCGACCCAGAAAATTGACCTGCTTATATATATAGTCCCCCCCTTTCTTCCAAAACATTCCAACAGAAGTCAAAAGTAGTTCCATTTGAAAGTTTGATATCAAGCGCATTTGTCACTCTGTTTTATCAGAAAAAATGAAGCACATTTGTCACTCTGTTTTATCAGAAAAAATGAAAGGCCAGGTTTAAAATGTGTTTTTGGTGTTGGTTTGATCGCATCATGAAAAAATGAGCGTGGCGGTGTTAATTCTTTAGGAACTATTTTGTTTATTTGTGACCTAATTACGCATAATGGTCCACTACGAGTCAAAAATTTGTTTTATTATGATTTTTCAAGTGTATTTGAAGGCTTATATGTAGTTCTTTGGAGAATGGCTGGCATGCACAGTCGACATGCATGCCAAATGACAGCAACACTGGGCAATTCTTTGAATAAAATGGGTGACAGAAGGTCGGGTTCTGAACCGACCCCCCACCCACCTGAGTTACTTATTTCGATATGAACTGCATATCTGTTGTTCAGATCAGCTTCCGTGTCTCACACTGAAACTTTGGATATGTTGAGACCATCAATTCTCTAAGTAAACATCATGAAGAATCATAGCCAAATTGATTAAACCAGAGAGACTACTTTTTCAGAAGCAACTTGCAGCTGTTGCCCAAAAACAAGCAAAGCAAACAAAATTTCAAGAGCCCCTTTCTCTACTTGAAGTTGTTGAGAACAGCAAGAAAGTAGTTTGGGTTTTTACTGATGGTATGTTTTGACAGGAAAGATGAGGGAGAAAGAAAATAAATAAAAAATGAATCATGAAAAAAGCAGGGTTAGTTTTCTTCAGTGCTGTCAGGGGGAAATTTGCTCAGTGTTGCTTTTGGAATAGCCTGATAGGTTTAAAGGGCTTATCAATTAATGTCGCATGGTAATGCTGAAAGACCAAAAAGGGTTTGTCAGGTTTCACTTTGGCAGGCTGAAGCGGGCAAAAATTTTGCAAATTACACATGTATATGTCTTTTCATGCCCGCAATGACATATCGTCAGAATGCGAACAACAGCTAGAAGTAGAGTAGAAAATGAAATCGGTTTCAAAGATGACCCTGCGATGTATGGCACTTACACGGACGTGAAAACATGAACTGGACAAAAGGCACTAATAATGCTGTTTTTCTTAATTACTTGTTGGGAAGAAAAATATTGGAAAACACACACTTTTCTGATTGAATTGTCCCCAATCAGAATGACAAAATTACTGTCACTGTTAGCATGTGCACAAACGACCGATGCGACGAAGTGAACGCGAACCCAGATTTACGTTTTATTGCATGTGCCAAAATGCCATATATCATTGGGTCCTCATCACAATCGATTTCCAAGCTGGATCACACTATCATTGTTTCCCTGATTTAGCGGTTGAAGCATGTCATCACGATCACAAGCAATATCATGTCGCTTCGGGACATCTTCCCAGCTAATGCCTAGCAAGCCATATGTGTTGGGGAAAAAACAACCCTATGGAAATAAATGAAAGTAGATAAATAGTGATAATGTGCTATGATATATGGGAAATAACCCTTGCCACTCTGATTGCAGACTACACTTTCCCTGTAAGAGTTACTGTTCCTGACCCCTTTTTTTACCGCAGGAATTCTCTTTGATAGCAGTCTGTAACTGCCTAGCACAGATTAAACATCTAATAGCAAACCACTACTCATGTTCATTTACCCTGCTATCAGACCACCAAAACAGTGTAACAGAGTGAAAATTTCCACTCATTCGTATTAATGATTTGAATTTGAAATTTGTGTTAAATGTCTAAGAATTGGGGAGAGTGAATGAAAACCAAAAAAAGGGGGAAAACGGGGAAATAAACAGGTAGCGTTGCTCAGGTTCAAACCGTCTGGCCCACTGAGCCAGCCAAGCAGTTGAATTCGACCCAGAAAATTGACCTGCTTATATATATAGTCCCCCCCTTTCTTCCAAAACATTCCAACAGAAGTCAAAAGTAGTTCCATTTGAAAGTTTGATATCAAGCGCATTTGTCACTCTGTTTTATCAGAAAAAATGAAGCACATTTGTCACTCTGTTTTATCAGAAAAAATGAAAGGCCAGGTTTAAAATGTGTTTTTGGTGTTGGTTTGATCGCATCATGAAAAAATGAGCGTGGCGGTGTTAATTCTTTAGGAACTATTTTGTTTATTTGTGACCTAATTACGCATAATGGTCCACTACGAGTCAAAAATTTGTTTTATTATGATTTTTCAAGTGTATTTGAAGGCTTATATGTAGTTCTTTGGAGAATGGCTGGCATGCACAGTCGACATGCATGCCAAATGACAGCAACACTGGGCAATTCTTTGAATAAAATGGGTGACAGAAGGTCGGGTTCTGAACCGACCCCCCACCCACCTGAGTTACTTATTTCGATATGAACTGCATATCTGTTGTTCAGATCAGCTTCCGTGTCTCACACTGAAACTTTGGATATGTTGAGACCATCAATTCTCTAAGTAAACATCATGAAGAATCATAGCCAAATTGATTAAACCAGAGAGACTACTTTTTCAGAAGCAACTTGCAGCTGTTGCCCAAAAACAAGCAAAGCAAACAAAATTTCAAGAGCCCCTTTCTCTACTTGAAGTTGTTGAGAACAGCAAGAAAGTAGTTTGGGTTTTTACTGATGGTATGTTTTGACAGGAAAGATGAGGGAGAAAGAAAATAAATAAAAAATGAATCATGAAAAAAGCAGGGTTAGTTTTCTTCAGTGCTGTCAGGGGGAAATTTGCTCAGTGTTGCTTTTGGAATAGCCTGATAGGTTTAAAGGGCTTATCAATTAATGTCGCATGGTAATGCTGAAAGACCAAAAAGGGTTTGTCAGGTTTCACTTTGGCAGGCTGAAGCGGGCAAAAATTTTGCAAATTACACATGTATATGTCTTTTCATGCCCGCAATGACATATCGTCAGAATGCGAACAACAGCTAGAAGTAGAGTAGAAAATGAAATCGGTTTCAAAGATGACCCTGCGATGTATGGCACTTACACGGACGTGAAAACATGAACTGGACAAAAGGCACTAATAATGCTGTTTTTCTTAATTACTTGTTGGGAAGAAAAATATTGGAAAACACACACTTTTCTGATTGAATTGTCCCCAATCAGAATGACAAAATTACTGTCACTGTTAGCATGTGCACAAACGACCGATGCGACGAAGTGAACGCGAACCCAGATTTACGTTTTATTGCATGTGCCAAAATGCCATATATCATTGGGTCCTCATCACAATCGATTTCCAAGCTGGATCACACTATCATTGTTTCCCTGATTTAGCGGTTGAAGCATGTCATCACGATCACAAGCAATATCATGTCGCTTCGGGACATCTTCCCAGCTAATGCCTAGCAAGCCATATGTGTTGGGGAAAAAACAACCCTATGGAAATAAATGAAAGTAGATAAATAGTGATAATGTGCTATGATATATGGGAAATAACCCTTGCCACTCTGATTGCAGACTACACTTTCCCTGTAAGAGTTACTGTTCCTGACCCCTTTTTTTACCGCAGGAATTCTCTTTGATAGCAGTCTGTAACTGCCTAGCACAGATTAAACATCTAATAGCAAACCACTACTCATGTTCATTTACCCTGCTATCAGACCACCAAAACAGTGTAACAGAGTGAAAATTTCCACTCATTCGTATTAATGATTTGAATTTGAAATTTGTGTTAAATGTCTAAGAATTGGGGAGAGTGAATGAAAACCAAAAAAAGGGGGAAAATGGGGAAATAAACAGGTAGCGTTGCTCAGGTTCAAACCGTCTGGCCCACTGAGCCAGCCAAGCAGTTGAATTCGACCCAGAAAATTGACCTGCTTATATATATAGTCCCCCCCTTTCTTCCAAAACATTCCAACAGAAGTCAAAAGTAGTTCCATTTGAAAGTTTGATATCAAGCGCATTTGTCACTCTGTTTTATCAGAAAAAATGAAGCACATTTGTCACTCTGTTTTATCAGAAAAAATGAAAGGCCAGGTTTAAAATGTGTTTTTGGTGTTGGTTTGATCGCATCATGAAAAAATGAGCGTGGCGGTGTTAATTCTTTAGGAACTATTTTGTTTATTTGTGACCTAATTACGCATAATGGTCCACTACGAGTCAAAAATTTGTTTTATTATGATTTTTCAAGTGTATTTGAAGGCTTATATGTAGTTCTTTGGAGAATGGCTGGCATGCACAGTCGACATGCATGCCAAATGACAGCAACACTGGGCAATTCTTTGAATAAAATGGGTGACAGAAGGTCGGGTTCTGAACCGACCCCCCACCCACCTGAGTTACTTATTTCGATATGAACTGCATATCTGTTGTTCAGATCAGCTTCCGTGTCTCACACTGAAACTTTGGATATGTTGAGACCATCAATTCTCTAAGTAAACATCATGAAGAATCATAGCCAAATTGATTAAACCAGAGAGACTACTTTTTCAGAAGCAACTTGCAGCTGTTGCCCAAAAACAAGCAAAGCAAACAAAATTTCAAGAGCCCCTTTCTCTACTTGAAGTTGTTGAGAACAGCAAGAAAGTAGTTTGGGTTTTTACTGATGGTATGTTTTGACAGGAAAGATGAGGGAGAAAGAAAATAAATAAAAAATGAATCATGAAAAAAGCAGGGTTAGTTTTCTTCAGTGCTGTCAGGGGGAAATTTGCTCAGTGTTGCTTTTGGAATAGCCTGATAGGTTTAAAGGGCTTATCAATTAATGTCGCATGGTAATGCTGAAAGACCAAAAAGGGTTTGTCAGGTTTCACTTTGGCAGGCTGAAGCGGGCAAAAATTTTGCAAATTACACATGTATATGTCTTTTCATGCCCGCAATGACATATCGTCGGAATGCGAACAACAGCTAGAAGTAGAGTAGAAAATGAAATCGGTTTCAAAGATGACCCTGCGATGTATGGCACTTATACAGACGTGAAAACATGAACTGGACAAAAGGCACTAATAATGCTGTTTTTCTTAATTACTTGTTGGGAAGAAAAATATTGGAAAACACACACTTTTCTGATTGAATTGTCCCCAATCAGAATGACAAAATTACTGTCACTGTTAGCATGTGCACAAACGACCGATGCGACGAAGTGAACGCGAACCCAGATTTACGTTTTATTGCTTGTGCCAAAATGCCATATATCATTGGGTCCTCATCACAATCGATTTCCAAGCTGGATCACACTATCATTGTTTCCCTGATTTAGCGGTTGAAGCATGTCATCACGATCACAAGCAATATCATGTCGCTTCGGGACATCTTCCCAGCTAATGCCTAGCAAGCCATATGTGTTGGGGAAAAAACAACCCTATGGAAATAAATGAAAGTAGATAAATAGTGATAATGTGCTATGATATATGGGAAATAACCCTTGCCACTCTGATTGCAGACTACACTTTCCCTGTAAGAGTTACTGTTCCTGACCCCTTTTTTTACCGCAGGAATTCTCTTTGATAGCAGTCTGTAACTGCCTAGCACAGATTAAACATCTAATAGCAAACCACTACTCATGTTCATTTACCCTGCTATCAGACCACCAAAACAGTGTAACAGAGTGAAAATTTCCACTCATTCGTATTAATGATTTGAATTTGAAATTTGTGTTAAATGTCTAAGAATTGGGGAGAGTGAATGAAAACCAAAAAAAGGGGGAAAATGGGGAAATAAACAGGTAGCGTTGCTCAGGTTCAAACCGTCTGGCCCACTGAGCCAGCCAAGCAGTTGAATTCGACCCAGAAAATTGACCTGCTTATATATATAGTCCCCCCCTTTCTTCCAAAACATTCCAACAGAAGTCAAAAGTAGTTCCATTTGAAAGTTTGATATCAAGCGCATTTGTCACTCTGTTTTATCAGAAAAAATGAAGCACATTTGTCACTCTGTTTTATCAGAAAAAATGAAAGGCCAGGTTTAAAATGTGTTTTTGGTGTTGGTTTGATCGCATCATGAAAAAATGAGCGTGGCGGTGTTAATTCTTTAGGAACTATTTTGTTTATTTGTGACCTAATTACGCATAATGGTCCACTACGAGTCAAAAATTTGTTTTATTATGATTTTTCAAGTGTATTTGAAGGCTTATATGTAGTTCTTTGGAGAATGGCTGGCATGCACAGTCGACATGCATGCCAAATGACAGCAACACTGGGCAATTCTTTGAATAAAATGGGTGACAGAAGGTCGGGTTCTGAACCGACCCCCCACCCACCTGAGTTACTTATTTCGATATGAACTGCATATCTGTTGTTCAGATCAGCTTCCGTGTCTCACACTGAAACTTTGGATATGTTGAGACCATCAATTCTCTAAGTAAACATCATGAAGAATCATAGCCAAATTGATTAAACCAGAGAGACTACTTTTTCAGAAGCAACTTGCAGCTGTTGCCCAAAAACAAGCAAAGCAAACAAAATTTCAAGAGCCCCTTTCTCTACTTGAAGTTGTTGAGAACAGCAAGAAAGTAGTTTGGGTTTTTACTGATGGTATGTTTTGACAGGAAAGATGAGGGAGAAAGAAAATAAATAAAAAATGAATCATGAAAAAAGCAGGGTTAGTTTTCTTCAGTGCTGTCAGGGGGAAATTTGCTCAGTGTTGCTTTTGGAATAGCCTGATAGGTTTAAAGGGCTTATCAATTAATGTCGCATGGTAATGCTGAAAGACCAAAAAGGGTTTGTCAGGTTTCACTTTGGCAGGCTGAAGCGGGCAAAAATTTTGCAAATTACACATGTATATGTCTTTTCATGCCCGCAATGACATATCGTCGGAATGCGAACAACAGCTAGAAGTAGAGTAGAAAATGAAATCGGTTTCAAAGATGACCCTGCGATGTATGGCACTTACACAGACATGAAAACATGAACTGGACAAAAGGCACTAATAATGCTGTTTTTCTTAATTACTTGTTGGGAAGAAAAATATTGGAAAACACACACTTTTCTGATTGAATTGTCCCCAATCAGAATGACAAAATTACTGTCACTGTTAGCATGTGCACAAACGACCGATGCGACGAAGTGAACGCGAACCCAGATTTACGTTTTATTGCATGTGCCAAAATGCCATATATCATTGGGTCCTCATCACAATCGATTTCCAAGCTGGATCACACTATCATTGTTTCCCTGATTTAGCGGTTGAAGCATGTCATCACGATCACAAGCAATATCATGTCGCTTCGGGACATCTTCCCAGCTAATGCCTAGCAAGCCATATGTGTTGGGGAAAAAACAACCCTATGGAAATAAATGAAAGTAGATAAATAGTGATAATGTGCTATGATATATGGGAAATAACCCTTGCCACTCTGATTGCAGACTACACTTTCCCTGTAAGAGTTACTGTTCCTGACCCCTTTTTTTACCGCAGGAATTCTCTTTGATAGCAGTCTGTAACTGCCTAGCACAGATTAAACATCTAATAGCAAACCACTACTCATGTTCATTTACCCTGCTATCAGACCACCAAAACAGTGTAACAGAGTGAAAATTTCCACTCATTCGTATTAATGATTTGAATTTGAAATTTGTGTTAAATGTCTAAGAATTGGGGAGAGTGAATGAAAACCAAAAAAAGGGGGAAAATGGGGAAATAAACAGGTAGCGTTGCTCAGGTTCAAACCGTCTGGCCCACTGAGCCAGCCAAGCAGTTGAATTCGACCCAGAAAATTGACCTGCTTATATATATAGTCCCCCCCTTTCTTCCAAAACATTCCAACAGAAGTCAAAAGTAGTTCCATTTGAAAGTTTGATATCAAGCGCATTTGTCACTCTGTTTTATCAGAAAAAATGAAGCACATTTGTCACTCTGTTTTATCAGAAAAAATGAAAGGCCAGGTTTAAAATGTGTTTTTGGTGTTGGTTTGATCGCATCATGAAAAAATGAGCGTGGCGGTGTTAATTCTTTAGGAACTATTTTGTTTATTTGTGACCTAATTACGCATAATGGTCCACTACGAGTCAAAAATTTGTTTTATTATGATTTTTCAAGTGTATTTGAAGGCTTATATGTAGTTCTTTGGAGAATGGCTGGCATGCACAGTCGACATGCATGCCAAATGACAGCAACACTGGGCAATTCTTTGAATAAAATGGGTGACAGAAGGTCGGGTTCTGAACCGACCCCCCACCCACCTGAGTTACTTATTTCGATATGAACTGCATATCTGTTGTTCAGATCAGCTTCCGTGTCTCACACTGAAACTTTGGATATGTTGAGACCATCAATTCTCTAAGTAAACATCATGAAGAATCATAGCCAAATTGATTAAACCAGAGAGACTACTTTTTCAGAAGCAACTTGCAGCTGTTGCCCAAAAACAAGCAAAGCAAACAAAATTTCAAGAGTCCCTTTCTCTACTTGAAGTTGTTGAGAACAGCAAGAAAGTAGTTTGGGTTTTTACTGATGGTATGTTTTGACAGGAAAGATGAGGGAGAAAGAAAATAAATAAAAAATGAATCATGAAAAAAGCAGGGTTAGTTTTCTTCAGTGCTGTCAGGGGGAAATTTGCTCAGTGTTGCTTTTGGAATAGCCTGATAGGTTTAAAGGGCTTATCAATTAATGTCGCATGGTAATGCTGAAAGACCAAAAAGGGTTTGTCAGGTTTCACTTTGGCAGGCTGAAGCGGGCAAAAATTTTGCAAATTACACATGTATATGTCTTTTCATGCCCGCAATGACATATCGTCAGAATGCGAACAACAGCTAGAAGTAGAGTAGAAAATGAAATCGGTTTCAAAGATGACCCTGCGATGTATGGCACTTACACAGACGTGAAAACATGAACTGGACAAAAGGCACTAATAATGCTGTTTTTCTTAATTACTTGTTGGGAAAAAAAATATTGGAAAACACACACTTTTCTGATTGAATTGTCCCCAATCAGAATGACAAAATTACTGTCACTGTTAGCATGTGCACAAACGACCGATGCGACGAAGTGAACGCAAACCCAGATTTACGTTTTATTGCATGTGCCAAAATGCCATATATCATTGGGTCCTCATCACAATCGATTTCCAAGCTGGATCACACTATCATTGTTTCCCTGATTTAGCGGTTGAAGCATGTCATCACGATCACAAGCAATATCATGTCGTTTCGGGACATCTTCCCAGCTAATGCCTAGCAAGCCATATGTGTTGGGGAAAAAACAACCCTATGGAAATAAATGAAAGTAGATAAATAGTGATAATGTGCTATGATATATGGGAAATAACCCTTGCCACTCTGATTGCAGACTACACTTTCCATGTAAGAGTTACTGTTCCTGACCCCTTTTTTTACCGCAGGAATTCTCTTTGATAGCAGTCTGTAACTGCCTAGCACAGATTAAACATCTAATAGCAAACCACTACTCATGTTCATTTACCCTGCTATCAGACCACCAAAACAGTGTAACAGAGTGAAAATTTCCACTCATTCGTATTAATGATTTGAATTTGAAATTTGTGTTAAATGTCTAAGAATTGGGGAGAGTGAATGAAAACCAAAAAAAAGGGGGAAAATGGGGAAATAAACAGGTAGCGTTGCTCAGGTTCAAACCGTCTGGCCCACTGAGCCAGCCAAGCAGTTGAATTCGACCCAGAAAATTGACCTGCTTATATATATAGTCCCCCCCTTTCTTCCAAAACATTCCAACAGAAGTCAAAAGTAGTTCCATTTGAAAGTTTGATATCAAGCGCATTTGTCACTCTGTTTTATCAGAAAAAATGAAGCACATTTGTCACTCTGTTTTATCAGAAAAAATGAAAGGCCAGGTTTAAAATGTGTTTTTGGTGTTGGTTTGATCGCATCATGAAAAAATGAGCGTGGCGGTGTTAATTCTTTAGGAACTATTTTGTTTATTTGTGACCTAATTACGCATAATGGTCCACTACGAGTCAAAAATTTGTTTTATTATGATTTTTCAAGTGTATTTGAAGGCTTATATGTAGTTCTTTGGAGAATGGCTGGCATGCACAGTCGACATGCATGCCAAATGACAGCAACACTGGGCAATTCTTTGAATAAAATGGGTGACAGAAGGTCGGGTTCTGAACCGACCCCCCACCCACCTGAGTTACTTATTTCGATATGAACTGCATATCTGTTGTTCAGATCAGCTTCCGTGTCTCACACTGAAACTTTGGATATGTTGAGACCATCAATTCTCTAAGTAAACATCATGAAGAATCATAGCCAAATTGATTAAACCAGAGAGACTACTTTTTCAGAAGCAACTTGCAGCTGTTGCCCAAAAACAAGCAAAGCAAACAAAATTTCAAGAGCCCCTTTCTCTACTTGAAGTTGTTGAGAACAGCAAGAAAGTAGTTTGGGTTTTTACTGATGGTATGTTTTGACAGGAAAGATGAGGGAGAAAGAAAATAAATAAAAAATGAATCATGAAAAAAGCAGGGTTAGTTTTCTTCAGTGCTGTCAGGGGGAAATTTGCTCAGTGTTGCTTTTGAAATAGCCTGATAGGTTTAAAGGGCTTATCAATTAATGTCGCATGGTAATGCTGAAAGACCAAAAAGGGTTTGTCAGGTTTCACTTTGGCAGGCTGAAGCGGGCAAAAATTTTGCAAATTACACATGTATATGTCTTTTCATGCCCGCAATGACATATCGTCAGAATGCGAACAACAGCTAGAAGTAGAGTAGAAAATGAAATCGGTTTCAAAGATGACCCTGCGATGTATGGCACTTACACGGACGTGAAAACATGAACTGGACAAAAGGCACTAATAATGCTGTTTTTCTTAATTACTTGTTGGGAAGAAAAATATTGGAAAACACACACTTTTCTGATTGAATTGTCCCCAATCAGAATGACAAAATTACTGTCACTGTTAGCATGTGCACAAACGACCGATGCGACGAAGTGAACGCGAACCCAGATTTACGTTTTATTGCATGTGCCAAAATGCCATATATCATTGGGTCCTCATCACAATCGATTTCCAAGCTGGATCACACTATCATTGTTTCCCTGATTTAGCGGTTGAAGCATGTCATCACGATCACAAGCAATATCATGTCGCTTCGGGACATCTTCCCAGCTAATGCCTAGCAAGCCATATGTGTTGGGGAAAAAACAACCCTATGGAAATAAATGAAAGTAGATAAATAGTGATAATGTGCTATGATATATGGGAAATAACCCTTGCCACTCTGATTGCAGACTACACTTTCCCTGTAAGAGTTACTGTTCCTGACCCCTTTTTTTACCGCAGGAATTCTCTTTGATAGCAGTGTGTAACTGCCTAGCACAGATTAAACATCTAATAGCAAACCACTACTCATGTTCATTTACCCTGCTATCAGACCACCAAAACAGTGTAACAGAGTGAAAATTTCCACTCATTCGTATTAATGATTTGAATTTGAAATTTGTGTTAAATGTCTAAGAATTGGGGAGAGTGAATGAAAACCAAAAAAAGGGGGAAAATGGGGAAATAAACAGGTAGCGTTGCTCAGGTTCAAACCGTCTGGCCCACTGAGCCAGCCAAGCAGTTGAATTCGACCCAGAAAATTGACCTGCTTATATATATAGTCCCCCCCTTTCTTCCAAAACATTCCAACAGAAGTCAAAAGTAGTTCCATTTGAAAGTTTGATATCAAGCGCATTTGTCACTCTGTTTTATCAGAAAAAATGAAGCACATTTGTCACTCTGTTTTATCAGAAAAAATGAAAGGCCAGGTTTAAAATGTGTTTTTGGTGTTGGTTTGATCGCATCATGAAAAAATGAGCGTGGCGGTGTTAATTCTTTAGGAACTATTTTGTTTATTTGTGACCTAATTACGCATAATGGTCCACTACGAGTCAAAAATTTGTTTTATTATGATTTTTCAAGTGTATTTGAAGGCTTATATGTAGTTCTTTGGAGAATGGCTGGCATGCACAGTCGACATGCATGCCAAATGACAGCAACACTGGGCAATTCTTTGAATAAAATGGGTGACAGAAGGTCGGGTTCTGAACCGACCCCCCACCCACCTGAGTTACTTATTTCGATATGAACTGCATATCTGTTGTTCAGATCAGCTTCCGTGTCTCACACTGAAACTTTGGATATGTTGAGACCATCAATTCTCTAAGTAAACATCATGAAGAATCATAGCCAAATTGATTAAACCAGAGAGACTACTTTTTCAGAAGCAACTTGCAGCTGTTGCCCAAAAACAAGCAAAGCAAACAAAATTTCAAGAGCCCCTTTCTCTACTTGAAGTTGTTGAGAACAGCAAGAAAGTAGTTTGGGTTTTTACTGATGGTATGTTTTGACAGGAAAGATGAGGGAGAAAGAAAATAAATAAAAAATGAATCATGAAAAAAGCAGGGTTAGTTTTCTTCAGTGCTGTCAGGGGAAATTTGCTCAGTGTTGCTTTTGGAATAGCCTGATAGGTTTAAAGGGCTTATCAATTAATGTCGCATGGTAATGCTGAAAGACCAAAAAGGGTTTGTCAGGTTTCACTTTGGCAGGCTGAAGCGGGCAAAAATTTTGCAAATTACACATGTATATGTCTTTTCATGCCCGCAATGACATATCGTCAGAATGCGAACAACAGCTAGAAGTAGAGTAGAAAATGAAATCGGTTTCAAAGATGACCCTGCGATGTATGGCACTTACACGGACGTGAAAACATGAACTGGACAAAAGGCACTAATAATGCTGTTTTTCTTAATTACTTGTTGGGAAGAAAAATATTGGAAAACACACACTTTTCTGATTGAATTGTCCCCAATCAGAATGACAAAATTACTGTCACTGTTAGCATGTGCACAAACGACCGATGCGACGAAGTGAACGCGAACCCAGATTTACGTTTTATTGCATGTGCCAAAATGCCATATATCATTGGGTCCTCATCACAATCGATTTCCAAGCTGGATCACACTATCATTGTTTCCCTGATTTAGCGGTTGAAGCATGTCATCACGATCACAAGCAATATCATGTCGCTTCGGGACATCTTCCCAGCTAATGCCTAGCAAGCCATATGTGTTGGGGAAAAAACAACCCTATGGAAATAAATGAAAGTAGATAAATAGTGATAATGTGCTATGATATATGGGAAATAACCCTTGCCACTCTGATTGCAGACTACACTTTCCCTGTAAGAGTTACTGTTCCTGACCCCTTTTTTTACCGCAGGAATTCTCTTTGATAGCAGTCTGTAACTGCCTAGCACAGATTAAACATCTAATAGCAAACCACTACTCATGTTCATTTACCCTGCTATCAGACCACCAAAACAGTGTAACAGAGTGAAAATTTCCACTCATTCGTATTAATGATTTGAATTTGAAATTTGTGTTAAATGTCTAAGAATTGGGGAGAGTGAATGAAAACCAAAAAAAGGGGGAAAATGGGGAAATAAACAGGTAGCGTTGCTCAGGTTCAAACCGTCTGGCCCACTGAGCCAGCCAAGCAGTTGAATTCGACCCAGAAAATTGACCTGCTTATATATATAGTCCCCCCCTTTCTTCCAAAACATTCCAACAGAAGTCAAAAGTAGTTCCATTTGAAAGTTTGATATCAAGCGCATTTGTCACTCTGTTTTATCAGAAAAAATGAAGCACATTTGTCACTCTGTTTTATCAGAAAAAATGAAAGGCCAGGTTTAAAATGTGTTTTTGGTGTTGGTTTGATCGCATCATGAAAAAATGAGCGTGGCGGTGTTAATTCTTTAGGAACTATTTTGTTTATTTGTGACCTAATTACGCATAATGGTCCACTACGAGTCAAAAATTTGTTTTATTATGATTTTTCAAGTGTATTTGAAGGCTTATATGTAGTTCTTTGGAGAATGGCTGGCATGCACAGTCGACATGCATGCCAAATGACAGCAACACTGGGCAATTCTTTGAATAAAATGGGTGACAGAAGGTCGGGTTCTGAACCGACCCCCCACCCACCTGAGTTACTTATTTCGATATGAACTGCATATCTGTTGTTCAGATCAGCTTCCGTGTCTCACACTGAAACTTTGGATATGTTGAGACCATCAATTCTCTAAGTAAACATCATGAAGAATCATAGCCAAATTGATTAAACCAGAGAGACTACTTTTTCAGAAGCAACTTGCAGCTGTTGCCCAAAAACAAGCAAAGCAAACAAAATTTCAAGAGCCCCTTTCTCTACTTGAAGTTGTTGAGAACAGCAAGAAAGTAGTTTGGGTTTTTACTGATGGTATGTTTTGACAGGAAAGATGAGGGAGAAAGAAAATAAATAAAAAATGAATCATGAAAAAAGCAGGGTTAGTTTTCTTCAGTGCTGTCAGGGGGAAATTTGCTCAGTGTTGCTTTTGGAATAGCCTGATAGGTTTAAAGGGCTTATCAATTAATGTCGCATGGTAATGCTGAAAGACCAAAAAGGGTTTGTCAGGTTTCACTTTGGCAGGCTGAAGCGGGCAAAAATTTTGCAAATTACACATGTATATGTCTTTTCATGCCCGCAATGACATATCGTCAGAATGCGAACAACAGCTAGAAGTAGAGTAGAAAATGAAATCGGTTTCAAAGATGACCCTGCGATGTATGGCACTTACACAGACGTGAAAACATGAACTGGACAAAAGGCACTAATAATGCTGTTTTTCTTAATTACTTGTTGGGAAAAAAAATATTGGAAAACACACACTTTTCTGATTGAATTGTCCCCAATCAGAATGACAAAATTACTGTCACTGTTAGCATGTGCACAAACGACCGATGCGACGAAGTGAACGCAAACCCAGATTTACGTTTTATTGCATGTGCCAAAATGCCATATATCATTGGGTCCTCATCACAATCGATTTCCAAGCTGGATCACACTATCATTGTTTCCCTGATTTAGCGGTTGAAGCATGTCATCACGATCACAAGCAATATCATGTCGTTTCGGGACATCTTCCCAGCTAATGCCTAGCAAGCCATATGTGTTGGGGAAAAAACAACCCTATGGAAATAAATGAAAGTAGATAAATAGTGATAATGTGCTATGATATATGGGAAATAACCCTTGCCACTCTGATTGCAGACTACACTTTCCATGTAAGAGTTACTGTTCCTGACCCCTTTTTTTACCGCAGGAATTCTCTTTGATAGCAGTCTGTAACTGCCTAGCACAGATTAAACATCTAATAGCAAACCACTACTCATGTTCATTTACCCTGCTATCAGACCACCAAAACAGTGTAACAGAGTGAAAATTTCCACTCATTCGTATTAATGATTTGAATTTGAAATTTGTGTTAAATGTCTAAGAATTGGGGAGAGTGAATGAAAACCAAAAAAAAGGGGGAAAATGGGGAAATAAACAGGTAGCGTTGCTCAGGTTCAAACCGTCTGGCCCACTGAGCCAGCCAAGCAGTTGAATTCGACCCAGAAAATTGACCTGCTTATATATATAGTCCCCCCCTTTCTTCCAAAACATTCCAACAGAAGTCAAAAGTAGTTCCATTTGAAAGTTTGATATCAAGCGCATTTGTCACTCTGTTTTATCAGAAAAAATGAAGCACATTTGTCACTCTGTTTTATCAGAAAAAATGAAAGGCCAGGTTTAAAATGTGTTTTTGGTGTTGGTTTGATCGCATCATGAAAAAATGAGCGTGGCGGTGTTAATTCTTTAGGAACTATTTTGTTTATTTGTGACCTAATTACGCATAATGGTCCACTACGAGTCAAAAATTTGTTTTATTATGATTTTTCAAGTGTATTTGAAGGCTTATATGTAGTTCTTTGGAGAATGGCTGGCATGCACAGTCGACATGCATGCCAAATGACAGCAACACTGGGCAATTCTTTGAATAAAATGGGTGACAGAAGGTCGGGTTCTGAACCGACCCCCCACCCACCTGAGTTACTTATTTCGATATGAACTGCATATCTGTTGTTCAGATCAGCTTCCGTGTCTCACACTGAAACTTTGGATATGTTGAGACCATCAATTCTCTAAGTAAACATCATGAAGAATCATAGCCAAATTGATTAAACCAGAGAGACTACTTTTTCAGAAGCAACTTGCAGCTGTTGCCCAAAAACAAGCAAAGCAAACAAAATTTCAAGAGCCCCTTTCTCTACTTGAAGTTGTTGAGAACAGCAAGAAAGTAGTTTGGGTTTTTACTGATGGTATGTTTTGACAGGAAAGATGAGGGAGAAAGAAAATAAATAAAAAATGAATCATGAAAAAAGCAGGGTTAGTTTTCTTCAGTGCTGTCAGGGGGAAATTTGCTCAGTGTTGCTTTTGAAATAGCCTGATAGGTTTAAAGGGCTTATCAATTAATGTCGCATGGTAATGCTGAAAGACCAAAAAGGGTTTGTCAGGTTTCACTTTGGCAGGCTGAAGCGGGCAAAAATTTTGCAAATTACACATGTATATGTCTTTTCATGCCCGCAATGACATATCGTCAGAATGCGAACAACAGCTAGAAGTAGAGTAGAAAATGAAATCGGTTTCAAAGATGACCCTGCGATGTATGGCACTTACACGGACGTGAAAACATGAACTGGACAAAAGGCACTAATAATGCTGTTTTTCTTAATTACTTGTTGGGAAGAAAAATATTGGAAAACACACACTTTTCTGATTGAATTGTCCCCAATCAGAATGACAAAATTACTGTCACTGTTAGCATGTGCACAAACGACCGATGCGACGAAGTGAACGCGAACCCAGATTTACGTTTTATTGCATGTGCCAAAATGCCATATATCATTGGGTCCTCATCACAATCGATTTCCAAGCTGGATCACACTATCATTGTTTCCCTGATTTAGCGGTTGAAGCATGTCATCACGATCACAAGCAATATCATGTCGCTTCGGGACATCTTCCCAGCTAATGCCTAGCAAGCCATATGTGTTGGGGAAAAAACAACCCTATGGAAATAAATGAAAGTAGATAAATAGTGATAATGTGCTATGATATATGGGAAATAACCCTTGCCACTCTGATTGCAGACTACACTTTCCCTGTAAGAGTTACTGTTCCTGACCCCTTTTTTTACCGCAGGAATTCTCTTTGATAGCAGTGTGTAACTGCCTAGCACAGATTAAACATCTAATAGCAAACCACTACTCATGTTCATTTACCCTGCTATCAGACCACCAAAACAGTGTAACAGAGTGAAAATTTCCACTCATTCGTATTAATGATTTGAATTTGAAATTTGTGTTAAATGTCTAAGAATTGGGGAGAGTGAATGAAAACCAAAAAAAGGGGGAAAATGGGGAAATAAACAGGTAGCGTTGCTCAGGTTCAAACCGTCTGGCCCACTGAGCCAGCCAAGCAGTTGAATTCGACCCAGAAAATTGACCTGCTTATATATATAGTCCCCCCCTTTCTTCCAAAACATTCCAACAGAAGTCAAAAGTAGTTCCATTTGAAAGTTTGATATCAAGCGCATTTGTCACTCTGTTTTATCAGAAAAAATGAAGCACATTTGTCACTCTGTTTTATCAGAAAAAATGAAAGGCCAGGTTTAAAATGTGTTTTTGGTGTTGGTTTGATCGCATCATGAAAAAATGAGCGTGGCGGTGTTAATTCTTTAGGAACTATTTTGTTTATTTGTGACCTAATTACGCATAATGGTCCACTACGAGTCAAAAATTTGTTTTATTATGATTTTTCAAGTGTATTTGAAGGCTTATATGTAGTTCTTTGGAGAATGGCTGGCATGCACAGTCGACATGCATGCCAAATGACAGCAACACTGGGCAATTCTTTGAATAAAATGGGTGACAGAAGGTCGGGTTCTGAACCGACCCCCCACCCACCTGAGTTACTTATTTCGATATGAACTGCATATCTGTTGTTCAGATCAGCTTCCGTGTCTCACACTGAAACTTTGGATATGTTGAGACCATCAATTCTCTAAGTAAACATCATGAAGAATCATAGCCAAATTGATTAAACCAGAGAGACTACTTTTTCAGAAGCAACTTGCAGCTGTTGCCCAAAAACAAGCAAAGCAAACAAAATTTCAAGAGCCCCTTTCTCTACTTGAAGTTGTTGAGAACAGCAAGAAAGTAGTTTGGGTTTTTACTGATGGTATGTTTTGACAGGAAAGATGAGGGAGAAAGAAAATAAATAAAAAATGAATCATGAAAAAAGCAGGGTTAGTTTTCTTCAGTGCTGTCAGGGGAAATTTGCTCAGTGTTGCTTTTGGAATAGCCTGATAGGTTTAAAGGGCTTATCAATTAATGTCGCATGGTAATGCTGAAAGACCAAAAAGGGTTTGTCAGGTTTCACTTTGGCAGGCTGAAGCGGGCAAAAATTTTGCAAATTACACATGTATATGTCTTTTCATGCCCGCAATGACATATCGTCAGAATGCGAACAACAGCTAGAAGTAGAGTAGAAAATGAAATCGGTTTCAAAGATGACCCTGCGATGTATGGCACTTACACGGACGTGAAAACATGAACTGGACAAAAGGCACTAATAATGCTGTTTTTCTTAATTACTTGTTGGGAAGAAAAATATTGGAAAACACACACTTTTCTGATTGAATTGTCCCCAATCAGAATGACAAAATTACTGTCACTGTTAGCATGTGCACAAACGACCGATGCGACGAAGTGAACGCGAACCCAGATTTACGTTTTATTGCATGTGCCAAAATGCCATATATCATTGGGTCCTCATCACAATCGATTTCCAAGCTGGATCACACTATCATTGTTTCCCTGATTTAGCGGTTGAAGCATGTCATCACGATCACAAGCAATATCATGTCGCTTCGGGACATCTTCCCAGCTAATGCCTAGCAAGCCATATGTGTTGGGGAAAAAACAACCCTATGGAAATAAATGAAAGTAGATAAATAGTGATAATGTGCTATGATATATGGGAAATAACCCTTGCCACTCTGATTGCAGACTACACTTTCCCTGTAAGAGTTACTGTTCCTGACCCCTTTTTTTACCGCAGGAATTCTCTTTGATAGCAGTCTGTAACTGCCTAGCACAGATTAAACATCTAATAGCAAACCACTACTCATGTTCATTTACCCTGCTATCAGACCACCAAAACAGTGTAACAGAGTGAAAATTTCCACTCATTCGTATTAATGATTTGAATTTGAAATTTGTGTTAAATGTCTAAGAATTGGGGAGAGTGAATGAAAACCAAAAAAAGGGGGAAAATGGGGAAATAAACAGGTAGCGTTGCTCAGGTTCAAACCGTCTGGCCCACTGAGCCAGCCAAGCAGTTGAATTCGACCCAGAAAATTGACCTGCTTATATATATAGTCCCCCCCTTTCTTCCAAAACATTCCAACAGAAGTCAAAAGTAGTTCCATTTGAAAGTTTGATATCAAGCGCATTTGTCACTCTGTTTTATCAGAAAAAATGAAGCACATTTGTCACTCTGTTTTATCAGAAAAAATGAAAGGCCAGGTTTAAAATGTGTTTTTGGTGTTGGTTTGATCGCATCATGAAAAAATGAGCGTGGCGGTGTTAATTCTTTAGGAACTATTTTGTTTATTTGTGACCTAATTACGCATAATGGTCCACTACGAGTCAAAAATTTGTTTTATTATGATTTTTCAAGTGTATTTGAAGGCTTATATGTAGTTCTTTGGAGAATGGCTGGCATGCACAGTCGACATGCATGCCAAATGACAGCAACACTGGGCAATTCTTTGAATAAAATGGGTGACAGAAGGTCGGGTTCTGAACCGACCCCCCACCCACCTGAGTTACTTATTTCGATATGAACTGCATATCTGTTGTTCAGATCAGCTTCCGTGTCTCACACTGAAACTTTGGATATGTTGAGACCATCAATTCTCTAAGTAAACATCATGAAGAATCATAGCCAAATTGATTAAACCAGAGAGACTACTTTTTCAGAAGCAACTTGCAGCTGTTGCCCAAAAACAAGCAAAGCAAACAAAATTTCAAGAGCCCCTTTCTCTACTTGAAGTTGTTGAGAACAGCAAGAAAGTAGTTTGGGTTTTTACTGATGGTATGTTTTGACAGGAAAGATGTGGGAGAAAGAAAATAAATCAAAAATGAATCATGAAAAAAGCAGGGTTAGTTTTCTTCAGTGCTGTCAGGGGGAAATTTGCTCAGTGTTGCTTTTGGAATAGCCTGATAGGTTTAAAGGGCTTATCAATTAATGTCGCATGGTAATGCTGAAAGACCAAAAAGGGTTTGTCAGGTTTCACTTTGGCAGGCTGAAGCGGGCAAAAAGTTTGCAAATTACACATGTATATGTCTTTTCATGCCCGCAATGACATATCGTCAGAATGCGAACAACAGCTAGAAGTAGAGTAGAAAATGAAATCGGTTTCAAAGATGACCCTGCGATGTATGGCACTTACACGGACGTGAAAACATGAACTGGACAAAAGGCACTAATAATGCTGTTTTTCTTAATTACTTGTTGGGAAGAAAAATATTGGAAAACACACACTTTTCTGATTGAATTGTCCCCAATCAGAATGACAAAATTACTGTCACTGTTAGCATGTGCACAAACGACCGATGCGACGAAGTGAACGCGAACCCAGATTTACGTTTTATTGCATGTGCCAAAATGCCATATATCATTGGGTCCTCATCACAATCGATTTCCAAGCTGGATCACACTATCATTGTTTCCCTGATTTAGCGGTTGAAGCATGTCATCACGATCACAAGCAATATCATGTCGCTTCGGGACATCTTCCCAGCTAATGCCTAGCAAGCCATATGTGTTGGGGAAAAAACAACCCTATGAAAATAAATGAAAGTAGATAAATAGTGATAATGTGCTATGATATATGGGAAATAACCCTTGCCACTCTGATTGCAGACTACACTTTCCCTGTAAGAGTTACTGTTCCTGACCCCTTTTTTTACCGCAGGAATTCTCTTTGATAGCAGTCTGTAACTGCCTAGCACAGATTAAACATCTAATAGCAAACCACTACTCATGTTCATTTACCCTGCTATCAGACCACCAAAACAGTGTAACAGAGTGAAAATTTCCACTCATTCGTATTAATGATTTGAATTTGAAATTTGTGTTAAATGTCTAAGAATTGGGGAGAGTGAATGAAAACCAAAAAAAGGGGGAAAATGGGGAAATAAACAGGTAGCGTTGCTCAGGTTCAAACCGTCTGGCCCACTGAGCCAGCCAAGCAGTTGAATTCGACCCAGAAAATTGACCTGCTTATATATATAGTCCCCCCCTTTCTTCCAAAACATTCCAACAGAAGTCAAAAGTAGTTCCATTTGAAAGTTTGATATCAAGCGCATTTGTCACTCTGTTTTATCAGAAAAAATGAAGCACATTTGTCACTCTGTTTTATCAGAAAAAATGAAAGGCCAGGTTTAAAATGTGTTTTTGGTGTTGGTTTGATCGCATCATGAAAAAATGAGCGTGGCGGTGTTAATTCTTTAGGAACTATTTTGTTTATTTGTGACCTAATTACGCATAATGGTCCACTACGAGTCAAAAATTTGTTTTATTATGATTTTTCAAGTGTATTTGAAGGCTTATATGTAGTTCTTTGGAGAATGGCTGGCATGCACAGTCGACATGCATGCCAAATGACAGCAACACTGGGCAATTCTTTGAATAAAATGGGTGACAGAAGGTCGGGTTCTGAACCGACCCCCCACCCACCTGAGTTACTTATTTCGATATGAACTGCATATCTGTTGTTCAGATCAGCTTCCGTGTCTCACACTGAAACTTTGGATATGTTGAGACCATCAATTCTCTAAGTAAACATCATGAAGAATCATAGCCAAATTGATTAAACCAGAGAGACTACTTTTTCAGAAGCAACTTGCAGCTGTTGCCCAAAAACAAGCAAAGCAAACAAAATTTCAAGAGCCCCTTTCTCTACTTGAAGTTGTTGAGAACAGCAAGAAAGTAGTTTGGGTTTTTACTGATGGTATGTTTTGACAGGAAAGATGTGGGAGAAAGAAAATAAATAAAAAATGAATCATGAAAAAAGCAGGGTTAGTTTTCTTCAGTGCTGTCAGGGGGAAATTTGCTCAGTGTTGCTTTTGGAATAGCCTGATAGGTTTAAAGGGCTTATCAATTAATGTCGCATGGTAATGCTGAAAGACCAAAAAGGGTTTGTCAGGTTTCACTTTGGCAGGCTGAAGCGGGCAAAAATTTTGCAAATTACACATGTATATGTCTTTTCATGCCCGCAATGACATATCGTCAGAATGCGAACAACAGCTAGAAGTAGAGTAGAAAATGAAATCGGTTTCAAAGATGACCCTGCGATGTATGGCACTTACACGGACGTGAAAACATGAACTGGACAAAAGGCACTAATAATGCTGTTTTTCTTAATTACTTGTTGGGAAGAAAAATATTGGAAAACACACACTTTTCTGATTGAATTGTCCCCAATCAGAATGACAAAATTACTGTCACTGTTAGCATGTGCACAAACGACCGATGCGACGAAGTGAACGCGAACCCAGATTTACGTTTTATTGCATGTGCCAAAATGCCATATATCATTGGGTCCTCATCACAATCGATTTCCAAGCTGGATCACACTATCATTGTTTCCCTGATTTAGCGGTTGAAGCATGTCATCACGATCACAAGCAATATCATGTCGCTTCGGGACATCTTCCCAGCTAATGCCTAGCAAGCCATATGTGTTGGGGAAAAAACAACCCTATGGAAATAAATGAAAGTAGATAAATAGTGATAATGTGCTATGATATATGGGAAATAACCCTTGCCACTCTGATTGCAGACTACACTTTCCCTGTAAGAGTTACTGTTCCTGACCCCTTTTTTTACCGCAGGAATTCTCTTTGATAGCAGTCTGTAACTGCCTAGCACAGATTAAACATCTAATAGCAAACCACTACTCATGTTCATTTACCCTGCTATCAGACCACCAAAACAGTGTAACAGAGTGAAAATTTCCACTCATTCGTATTAATGATTTGAATTTGAAATTTGTGTTAAATGTCTAAGAATTGGGGAGAGTGAATGAAAACCAAAAAAAGGGGGAAAATGGGGAAATAAACAGGTAGCGTTGCTCAGGTTCAAACCGTCTGGCCCACTGAGCCAGCCAAGCAGTTGAATTCGACCCAGAAAATTGACCTGCTTATATATATAGTCCCCCCCTTTCTTCCAAAACATTCCAACAGAAGTCAAAAGTAGTTCCATTTGAAAGTTTGATATCAAGCGCATTTGTCACTCTGTTTTATCAGAAAAAATGAAGCACATTTGTCACTCTGTTTTATCAGAAAAAATGAAAGGCCAGGTTTAAAATGTGTTTTTGGTGTTGGTTTGATCGCATCATGAAAAAATGAGCGTGGCGGTGTTAATTCTTTAGGAACTATTTTGTTTATTTGTGACCTAATTACGCATAATGGTCCACTACGAGTCAAAAATTTGTTTTATTATGATTTTTCAAGTGTATTTGAAGGCTTATATGTAGTTCTTTGGAGAATGGCTGGCATGCACAGTCGACATGCATGCCAAATGACAGCAACACTGGGCAATTCTTTGAATAAAATGGGTGACAGAAGGTCGGGTTCTGAACCGACCCCCCACCCACCTGAGTTACTTATTTCGATATGAACTGCCTATCTGTTGTTCAGATCAGCTTCCGTGTCTCACACTGAAACTTTGGATATGTTGAGACCATCAATTCTCTAAGTAAACATCATGAAGAATCATAGCCAAATTGATTAAACCAGAGAGACTACTTTTTCAGAAGCAACTTGCAGCTGTTGCCCAAAAACAAGCAAAGCAAACAAAATTTCAAGAGCCCCTTTCTCTACTTGAAGTTGTTGAGAACAGCAAGAAAGTAGTTTGGGTTTTTACTGATGGTATGTTTTGACAGGAAAGATGTGGGAGAAAGAAAATAAATAAAAAATGAATCATGAAAAAAGCAGGGTTAGTTTTCTTCAGTGCTGTCAGGGGGAAATTTGCTCAGTGTTGCTTTTGGAATAGCCTGATAGGTTTAAAGGGCTTATCAATTAATGTCGCATGGTAATGCTGAAAGACCAAAAAGGGTTTGTCAGGTTTCACTTTGGCAGGCTGAAGCGGGCAAAAATTTTGCAAATTACACATGTATATGTCTTTTCATGCCCGCAATGACATATCGTCAGAATGCGAACAACAGCTAGAAGTAGAGTAGAAAATGAAATCGGTTTCAAAGATGACCCTGCGATGTATGGCACTTACACGGACGTGAAAACATGAACTGGACAAAAGGCACTAATAATGCTGTTTTTCTTAATTACTTGTTGGGAAGAAAAATATTGGAAAACACACACTTTTCTGATTGAATTGTCCCCAATCAGAATGACAAAATTACTGTCACTGTTAGCATGTGCACAAACGACCGATGCGACGAAGTGAACGCGAACCCAGATTTACGTTTTATTGCATGTGCCAAAATGCCATATATCATTGGGTCCTCATCACAATCGATTTCCAAGCTGGATCACACTATCATTGTTTCCCTGATTTAGCGGTTGAAGCATGTCATCACGATCACAAGCAATATCATGTCGCTTCGGGACATCTTCCCAGCTAATGCCTAGCAAGCCATATGTGTTGGGGAAAAAACAACCCTATGGAAATAAATGAAAGTAGATAAATAGTGATAATGTGCTATGATATATGGGAAATAACCCTTGCCACTCTGATTGCAGACTACACTTTCCCTGTAAGAGTTACTGTTCCTGACCCCTTTTTTTACCGCAGGAATTCTCTTTGATAGCAGTCTGTAACTGCCTAGCACAGATTAAACATCTAATAGCAAACCACTACTCATGTTCATTTACCCTGCTATCAGACCACCAAAACAGTGTAACAGAGTGAAAATTTCCACTCATTCGTATTAATGATTTGAATTTGAAATTTGTGTTAAATGTCTAAGAATTGGGGAGAGTGAATGAAAACCAAAAAAAGGGGGAAAATGGGGAAATAAACAGGTAGCGTTGCTCAGGTTCAAACCGTCTGGCCCACTGAGCCAGCCAAGCAGTTGAATTCGACCCAGAAAATTGACCTGCTTATATATATAGTCCCCCCCTTTCTTCCAAAACATTCCAACAGAAGTCAAAAGTAGTTCCATTTGAAAGTTTGATATCAAGCGCATTTGTCACTCTGTTTTATCAGAAAAAATGAAGCACATTTGTCACTCTGTTTTATCAGAAAAAATGAAAGGCCAGGTTTAAAATGTGTTTTTGGTGTTGGTTTGATCGCATCATGAAAAAATGAGCGTGGCGGTGTTAATTCTTTAGGAACTATTTTGTTTATTTGTGACCTAATTACGCATAATGGTCCACTACGAGTCAAAAATTTGTTTTATTATGATTTTTCAAGTGTATTTGAAGGCTTATATGTAGTTCTTTGGAGAATGGCTGGCATGCACAGTCGACATGCATGCCAAATGACAGCAACACTGGGCAATTCTTTGAATAAAATGGGTGACAGAAGGTCGGGTTCTGAACCGACCCCCCACCCACCTGAGTTACTTATTTCGATATGAACTGCATATCTGTTGTTCAGATCAGCTTCCATGTCTCACACTGAAACTTTGGATATGTTGAGACCATCAATTCTCTAAGTAAACATCATGAAGAATCATAGCCAAATTGATTAAACCAGAGAGACTACTTTTTCAGAAGCAACTTGCAGCTGTTGCCCAAAAACAAGCAAAGCAAACAAAATTTCAAGAGCCCCTTTCTCTACTTGAAGTTGTTGAGAACAGCAAGAAAGTAGTTTGGGTTTTTACTGATGGTATGTTTTGACAGGAAAGATGTGGGAGAAAGAAAATAAATAAAAAATGAATCATGAAAAAAGCAGGGTTAGTTTTCTTCAGTGCTGTCAGGGGGAAATTTGCTCAGTGTTGCTTTTGGAATAGCCTGATAGGTTTAAAGGGCTTATCAATTAATGTCGCATGGTAATGCTGAAAGACCAAAAAGGGTTTGTCAGGTTTCACTTTGGCAGGCTGAAGCGGGCAAAAATTTTGCAAATTACACATGTATATGTCTTTTCATGCCCGCAATGACATATCGTCGGAATGCGAACAACAGCTAGAAGTAGAGTAGAAAATGAAATCGGTTTCAAAGATGACCCTGCGATGTATGGCACTTACACGGACATGAAAACATGAACTGGACAAAAGGCACTAATAATGCTGTTTTTCTTAATTACTTGTTGGGAAGAAAAATATTGGAAAACACACACTTTTCTGATTGAATTGTCCCCAATCAGAATGACAAAATTACTGTCACTGTTAGCATGTGCACAAACGACCGATGCGACGAAGTGAACGCGAACCCAGATTTACGTTTTATTGCATGTGCCAAAATGCCATATATCATTGGGTCCTCATCACAATCGATTTCCAAGCTGGATCACACTATCATTGTTTCCCTGATTTAGCGGTTGAAGCATGTCATCACGATCACAAGCAATATCATGTCGCTTCGGGACATCTTCCCAGCTAATGCCTAGCAAGCCATATGTGTTGGGGAAAAAACAACCCTATGGAAATAAATGAAAGTAGATAAATAGTGATAATGTGCTATGATATATGGGAAATAACCCTTGCCACTCTGATTGCAGACTACACTTTCCCTGTAAGAGTTACTGTTCCTGACCCCTTTTTTTACCGCAGGAATTCTCTTTGATAGCAGTCTGTAACTGCCTAGCACAGATTAAACATCTAATAGCAAACCACTACTCATGTTCATTTACCCTGCTATCAGACCACCAAAACAGTGTAACAGAGTGAAAATTTCCACTCATTCGTATTAATGATTTGAATTTGAAATTTGTGTTAAATGTCTAAGAATTGGGGAGAGTGAATGAAAACCAAAAAAAGGGGGAAAATGGGGAAATAAACAGGTAGCGTTGCTCAGGTTCAAACCGTCTGGCCCACTGAGCCAGCCAAGCAGTTGAATTCGACCCAGAAAATTGACCTGCTTATATATATAGTCCCCCCCTTTCTTCCAAAACATTCCAACAGAAGTCAAAAGTAGTTCCATTTGAAAGTTTGATATCAAGCGCATTTGTCACTCTGTTTTATCAGAAAAAATGAAGCACATTTGTCACTCTGTTTTATCAGAAAAAATGAAAGGCCAGGTTTAAAATGTGTTTTTGGTGTTGGTTTGATCGCATCATGAAAAAATGAGCGTGGCGGTGTTAATTCTTTAGGAACTATTTTGTTTATTTGTGACCTAATTACGCATAATGGTCCACTACGAGTCAAAAATTTGTTTTATTATGATTTTTCAAGTGTATTTGAAGGCTTATATGTAGTTCTTTGGAGAATGGCTGGCATGCACAGTCGACATGCATGCCAAATGACAGCAACACTGGGCAATTCTTTGAATAAAATGGGTGACAGAAGGTCGGGTTCTGAACCGACCCCCCACCCACCTGAGTTACTTATTTCGATATGAACTGCATATCTGTTGTTCAGATCAGCTTCCGTGTCTCACACTGAAACTTTGGATATGTTGAGACCATCAATTCTCTAAGTAAACATCATGAAGAATCATAGCCAAATTGATTAAACCAGAGAGACTACTTTTTCAGAAGCAACTTGCAGCTGTTGCCCAAAAACAAGCAAAGCAAACAAAATTTCAAGAGCCCCTTTCTCTACTTGAAGTTGTTGAGAACAGCAAGAAAGTAGTTTGGGTTTTTACTGATGGTATGTTTTGACAGGAAAGATGAGGGAGAAAGAAAATAAATAAAAAATGAATCATGAAAAAAGCAGGGTTAGTTTTCTTCAGTGCTGTCAGGGGGAAATTTGCTCAGTGTTGCTTTTGGAATAGCCTGATAGGTTTAAAGGGCTTATCAATTAATGTCGCATGGTAATGCTGAAAGACCAAAAAGGGTTTGTCAGGTTTCACTTTGGCAGGCTGAAGCGGGCAAAAATTTTGCAAATTACACATGTATATGTCTTTTCATGCCCGCAATGACATATCGTCAGAATGCGAACAACAGCTAGAAGTAGAGTAGAAAATGAAATCGGTTTCAAAGATGACCCTGCGATGTATGGCACTTACACAGACGTGAAAACATGAACTGGACAAAAGGCACTAATAATGCTGTTTTTCTTAATTACTTGTTGGGAAAAAAAATATTGGAAAACACACACTTTTCTGATTGAATTGTCCCCAATCAGAATGACAAAATTACTGTCACTGTTAGCATGTGCACAAACGACCGATGCGACGAAGTGAACGCAAACCCAGATTTACGTTTTATTGCATGTGCCAAAATGCCATATATCATTGGGTCCTCATCACAATCGATTTCCAAGCTGGATCACACTATCATTGTTTCCCTGATTTAGCGGTTGAAGCATGTCATCACGATCACAAGCAATATCATGTCGTTTCGGGACATCTTCCCAGCTAATGCCTAGCAAGCCATATGTGTTGGGGAAAAAACAACCCTATGGAAATAAATGAAAGTAGATAAATAGTGATAATGTGCTATGATATATGGGAAATAACCCTTGCCACTCTGATTGCAGACTACACTTTCCCTGTAAGAGTTACTGTTCCTGACCCCTTTTTTTACCGCAGGAATTCTCTTTGATAGCAGTCTGTAACTGCCTAGCACAGATTAAACATCTAATAGCAAACCACTACTCATGTTCATTTACCCTGCTATCAGACCACCAAAACAGTGTAACAGAGTGAAAATTTCCACTCATTCGTATTAATGATTTGAATTTGAAATTTGTGTTAAATGTCTAAGAATTGGGGAGAGTGAATGAAAACCAAAAAAAAGGGGGAAAATGGGGAAATAAACAGGTAGCGTTGCTCAGGTTCAAACCGTCTGGCCCACTGAGCCAGCCAAGCAGTTGAATTCGACCCAGAAAATTGACCTGCTTATATATATAGTCCCCCCCTTTCTTCCAAAACATTCCAACAGAAGTCAAAAGTAGTTCCATTTGAAAGTTTGATATCAAGCGCATTTGTCACTCTGTTTTATCAGAAAAAATGAAGCACATTTGTCACTCTGTTTTATCAGAAAAAATGAAAGGCCAGGTTTAAAATGTGTTTTTGGTGTTGGTTTGATCGCATCATGAAAAAATGAGCGTGGCGGTGTTAATTCTTTAGGAACTATTTTGTTTATTTGTGACCTAATTACGCATAATGGTCCACTACGAGTCAAAAATTTGTTTTATTATGATTTTTCAAGTGTATTTGAAGGCTTATATGTAGTTCTTTGGAGAATGGCTGGCATGCACAGTCGACATGCATGCCAAATGACAGCAACACTGGGCAATTCTTTGAATAAAATGGGTGACAGAAGGTCGGGTTCTGAACCGACCCCCCACCCACCTGAGTTACTTATTTCGATATGAACTGCATATCTGTTGTTCAGATCAGCTTCCGTGTCTCACACTGAAACTTTGGATATGTTGAGACCATCAATTCTCTAAGTAAACATCATGAAGAATCATAGCCAAATTGATTAAACCAGAGAGACTACTTTTTCAGAAGCAACTTGCAGCTGTTGCCCAAAAACAAGCAAAGCAAACAAAATTTCAAGAGCCCCTTTCTCTACTTGAAGTTGTTGAGAACAGCAAGAAAGTAGTTTGGGTTTTTACTGATGGTATGTTTTGACAGGAAAGATGAGGGAGAAAGAAAATAAATAAAAAATGAATCATGAAAAAAGCAGGGTTAGTTTTCTTCAGTGCTGTCAGGGGGAAATTTGCTCAGTGTTGCTTTTGGAATAGCCTGATAGGTTTAAAGGGCTTATCAATTAATGTCGCATGGTAATGCTGAAAGACCAAAAAGGGTTTGTCAGGTTTCACTTTGGCAGGCTGAAGCGGGCAAAAATTTTGCAAATTACACATGTATATGTCTTTTCATGCCCGCAATGACATATCGTCGGAATGCGAACAACAGCTAGAAGTAGAGTAGAAAATGAAATCGGTTTCAAAGATGACCCTGCGATGTATGGCACTTACACAGACGTGAAAACATGAACTGGACAAAAGGCACTAATAATGCTGTTTTTCTTAATTACTTGTTGGGAAGAAAAATATTGGAAAACACACACTTTTCTGATTGAATTGTCCCCAATCAGAATGACAAAATTACTGTCACTGTTAGCATGTGCACAAACGACCGATGCGACGAAGTGAACGCGAACCCAGATTTACGTTTTATTGCATGTGCCAAAATGCCATATATCATTGGGTCCTCATCACAATCGATTTCCAAGCTGGATCACACTATCATTGTTTCCCTGATTTAGCGGTTGAAGCATGTCATCACGATCACAAGCAATATCATGTCGCTTCGGGACATCTTCCCAGCTAATGCCTAGCAAGCCATATGTGTTGGGGAAAAAACAACCCTATGGAAATAAATGAAAGTAGATAAATAGTGATAATGTGCTATGATATATGGGAAATAACCCTTGCCACTCTGATTGCAGACTACACTTTCCCTGTAAGAGTTACTGTTCCTGACCCCTTTTTTTACCGCAGGAATTCTCTTTGATAGCAGTCTGTAACTGCCTAGCACAGATTAAACATCTAATAGCAAACCACTACTCATGTTCATTTACCCTGCTATCAGACCACCAAAACAGTGTAACAGAGTGAAAATTTCCACTCATTCGTATTAATGATTTGAATTTGAAATTTGTGTTAAATGTCTAAGAATTGGGGAGAGTGAATGAAAACCAAAAAAAGGGGGAAAATGGGGAAATAAACAGGTAGCGTTGCTCAGGTTCAAACCGTCTGGCCCACTGAGCCAGCCAAGCAGTTGAATTCGACCCAGAAAATTGACCTGCTTATATATATATAGTCCCCCCCTTTCTTCCAAAACATTCCAACAGAAGTCAAAAGTAGTTCCATTTGAAAGTTTGATATCAAGCGCATTTGTCACTCTGTTTTATCAGAAAAAATGAAGCACATTTGTCACTCTGTTTTATCAGAAAAAATGAAAGGCCAGGTTTAAAATGTGTTTTTGGTGTTGGTTTGATCGCATCATGAAAAAATGAGCGTGGCGGTGTTAATTCTTTAGGAACTATTTTGTTTATTTGTGACCTAATTACGCATAATGGTCCACTACGAGTCAAAAATTTGTTTTATTATGATTTTTCAAGTGTATTTGAAGGCTTATATGTAGTTCTTTGGAGAATGGCTGGCATGCACAGTCGACATGCATGCCAAATGACAGCAACACTGGGCAATTCTTTGAATAAAATGGGTGACAGAAGGTCGGGTTCTGAACCGACCCCCCACCCACCTGAGTTACTTATTTCGATATGAACTGCATATCTGTTGTTCAGATCAGCTTCCGTGTCTCACACTGAAACTTTGGATATGTTGAGACCATCAATTCTCTAAGTAAACATCATGAAGAATCATAGCCAAATTGATTAAACCAGAGAGACTACTTTTTCAGAAGCAACTTGCAGCTGTTGCCCAAAAACAAGCAAAGCAAACAAAATTTCAAGAGCCCCTTTCTCTACTTGAAGTTGTTGAGAACAGCAAGAAAGTAGTTTGGGTTTTTACTGATGGTATGTTTTGACAGGAAAGATGTGGGAGAAAGAAAATAAATAAAAAATGAATCATGAAAAAAGCAGGGTTAGTTTTCTTCAGTGCTGTCAGGGGGAAATTTGCTCAGTGTTGCTTTTGGAATAGCCTGATAGGTTTAAAGGGCTTATCAATTAATGTCGCATGGTAATGCTGAAAGACCAAAAAGGGTTTGTCAGGTTTCACTTTGGCAGGCTGAAGCGGGCAAAAATTTTGCAAATTACACATGTATATGTCTTTTCATGCCCGCAATGACATATCGTCAGAATGCGAACAACAGCTAGAAGTAGAGTAGAAAATGAAATCGGTTTCAAAGATGACCCTGCGATGTATGGCACTTACACGGACGTGAAAACATGAACTGGACAAAAGGCACTAATAATGCTGTTTTTCTTAATTACTTGTTGGGAAGAAAAATATTGGAAAACACACACTTTTCTGATTGAATTGTCCCCAATCAGAATGACAAAATTACTGTCACTGTTAGCATGTGCACAAACGACCGATGCGACGAAGTGAACGCGAACCCAGATTTACGTTTTATTGCATGTGCCAAAATGCCATATATCATTGGGTCCTCATCACAATCGATTTCCAAGCTGGATCACACTATCATTGTTTCCCTGATTTAGCGGTTGAAGCATGTCATCACGATCACAAGCAATATCATGTCGCTTCGGGACATCTTCCCAGCTAATGCCTAGCAAGCCATATGTGTTGGGGAAAAAACAACCCTATGGAAATAAATGAAAGTAGATAAATAGTGATAATGTGCTATGATATATGGGAAATAACCCTTGCCACTCTGATTGCAGACTACACTTTCCCTGTAAGAGTTACTGTTCCTGACCCCTTTTTTTACCGCAGGAATTCTCTTTGATAGCAGTCTGTAACTGCCTAGCACAGATTAAACATCTAATAGCAAACCACTACTCATGTTCATTTACCCTGCTATCAGACCACCAAAACAGTGTAACAGAGTGAAAATTTCCACTCATTCGTATTAATGATTTGAATTTGAAATTTGTGTTAAATGTCTAAGAATTGGGGAGAGTGAATGAAAACCAAAAAAAGGGGGAAAATGGGGAAATAAACAGGTAGCGTTGCTCAGGTTCAAACCGTCTGGCCCACTGAGCCAGCCAAGCAGTTGAATTCGACCCAGAAAATTGACCTGCTTATATATATAGTCCCCCCCTTTCTTCCAAAACATTCCAACAGAAGTCAAAAGTAGTTCCATTTGAAAGTTTGATATCAAGCGCATTTGTCACTCTGTTTTATCAGAAAAAATGAAGCACATTTGTCACTCTGTTTTATCAGAAAAAATGAAAGGCCAGGTTTAAAATGTGTTTTTGGTGTTGGTTTGATCGCATCATGAAAAAATGAGCGTGGCGGTGTTAATTCTTTAGGAACTATTTTGTTTATTTGTGACCTAATTACGCATAATGGTCCACTACGAGTCAAAAATTTGTTTTATTATGATTTTTCAAGTGTATTTGAAGGCTTATATGTAGTTCTTTGGAGAATGGCTGGCATGCACAGTCGACATGCATGCCAAATGACAGCAACACTGGGCAATTCTTTGAATAAAATGGGTGACAGAAGGTCGGGTTCTGAACCGACCCCCCACCCACCTGAGTTACTTATTTCGATATGAACTGCATATCTGTTGTTCAGATCAGCTTCCGTGTCTCACACTGAAACTTTGGATATGTTGAGACCATCAATTCTCTAAGTAAACATCATGAAGAATCATAGCCAAATTGATTAAACCAGAGAGACTACTTTTTCAGAAGCAACTTGCAGCTGTTGCCCAAAAACAAGCAAAGCAAACAAAATTTCAAGAGCCCCTTTCTCTACTTGAAGTTGTTGAGAACAGCAAGAAAGTAGTTTGGGTTTTTACTGATGGTATGTTTTGACAGGAAAGATGAGGGAGAAAGAAAATAAATAAAAAATGAATCATGAAAAAAGCAGGGTTAGTTTTCTTCAGTGCTGTCAGGGGGAAATTTGCTCAGTGTTGCTTTTGGAATAGCCTGATAGGTTTAAAGGGCTTATCAATTAATGTCGCATGGTAATGCTGAAAGACCAAAAAGGGTTTGTCAGGTTTCACTTTGGCAGGCTGAAGCGGGCAAAAATTTTGCAAATTACACATGTATATGTCTTTTCATGCCCGCAATGACATATCGTCAGAATGCGAACAACAGCTAGAAGTAGAGTAGAAAATGAAATCGGTTTCAAAGATGACCCTGCGATGTATGGCACTTACACGGACGTGAAAACATGAACTGGACAAAAGGCACTAATAATGCTGTTTTTCTTAATTACTTGTTGGGAAGAAAAATATTGGAAAACACACACTTTTCTGATTGAATTGTCCCCAATCAGAATGACAAAATTACTGTCACTGTTAGCATGTGCACAAACGACCGATGCGACGAAGTGAACGCGAACCCAGATTTACGTTTTATTGCATGTGCCAAAATGCCATATATCATTGGGTCCTCATCACAATCGATTTCCAAGCTGGATCACACTATCATTGTTTCCCTGATTTAGCGGTTGAAGCATGTCATCACGATCACAAGCAATATCATGTCGCTTCGGGACATCTTCCCAGCTAATGCCTAGCAAGCCATATGTGTTGGGGAAAAAACAACCCTATGGAAATAAATGAAAGTAGATAAATAGTGATAATGTGCTATGATATATGGGAAATAACCCTTGCCACTCTGATTGCAGACTACACTTTCCCTGTAAGAGTTACTGTTCCTGACCCCTTTTTTTACCGCAGGAATTCTCTTTGATAGCAGTCTGTAACTGCCTAGCACAGATTAAACATCTAATAGCAAACCACTACTCATGTTCATTTACCCTGCTATCAGACCACCAAAACAGTGTAACAGAGTGAAAATTTCCACTCATTCGTATTAATGATTTGAATTTGAAATTTGTGTTAAATGTCTAAGAATTGGGGAGAGTGAATGAAAACCAAAAAAAGGGGGAAAATGGGGAAATAAACAGGTAGCGTTGCTCAGGTTCAAACCGTCTGGCCCACTGAGCCAGCCAAGCAGTTGAATTCGACCCAGAAAATTGACCTGCTTATATATATAGTCCCCCCCTTTCTTCCAAAACATTCCAACAGAAGTCAAAAGTAGTTCCATTTGAAAGTTTGATATCAAGCGCATTTGTCACTCTGTTTTATCAGAAAAAATGAAGCACATTTGTCACTCTGTTTTATCAGAAAAAATGAAAGGCCAGGTTTAAAATGTGTTTTTGGTGTTGGTTTGATCGCATCATGAAAAAATGAGCGTGGCGGTGTTAATTCTTTAGGAACTATTTTGTTTATTTGTGACCTAATTACGCATAATGGTCCACTACGAGTCAAAAATTTGTTTTATTATGATTTTTCAAGTGTATTTGAAGGCTTATATGTAGTTCTTTGGAGAATGGCTGGCATGCACAGTCGACATGCATGCCAAATGACAGCAACACTGGGCAATTCTTTGAATAAAATGGGTGACAGAAGGTCGGGTTCTGAACCGACCCCCCACCCACCTGAGTTACTTATTTCGATATGAACTGCATATCTGTTGTTCAGATCAGCTTCCGTGTCTCACACTGAAACTTTGGATATGTTGAGACCATCAATTCTCTAAGTAAACATCATGAAGAATCATAGCCAAATTGATTAAACCAGAGAGACTACTTTTTCAGAAGCAACTTGCAGCTGTTGCCCAAAAACAAGCAAAGCAAACAAAATTTCAAGAGCCCCTTTCTCTACTTGAAGTTGTTGAGAACAGCAAGAAAGTAGTTTGGGTTTTTACTGATGGTATGTTTTGACAGGAAAGATGAGGGAGAAAGAAAATAAATAAAAAATGAATCATGAAAAAAGCAGGGTTAGTTTTCTTCAGTGCTGTCAGGGGGAAATTTGCTCAGTGTTGCTTTTGGAATAGCCTGATAGGTTTAAAGGGCTTATCAATTAATGTCGCATGGTAATGCTGAAAGACCAAAAAGGGTTTGTCAGGTTTCACTTTGGCAGGCTGAAGCGGGCAAAAATTTTGCAAATTACACATGTATATGTCTTTTCATGCCCGCAATGACATATCGTCAGAATGCGAACAACAGCTAGAAGTAGAGTAGAAAATGAAATCGGTTTCAAAGATGACCCTGCGATGTATGGCACTTACACGGACGTGAAAACATGAACTGGACAAAAGGCACTAATAATGCTGTTTTTCTTAATTACTTGTTGGGAAGAAAAATATTGGAAAACACACACTTTTCTGATTGAATTGTCCCCAATCAGAATGACAAAATTACTGTCACTGTTAGCATGTGCACAAACGACCGATGCGACGAAGTGAACGCGAACCCAGATTTACGTTTTATTGCATGTGCCAAAATGCCATATATCATTGGGTCCTCATCACAATCGATTTCCAAGCTGGATCACACTATCATTGTTTCCCTGATTTAGCGGTTGAAGCATGTCATCACGATCACAAGCAATATCATGTCGCTTCGGGACATCTTCCCAGCTAATGCCTAGCAAGCCATATGTGTTGGGGAAAAAACAACCCTATGGAAATAAATGAAAGTAGATAAATAGTGATAATGTGCTATGATATATGGGAAATAACCCTTGCCACTCTGATTGCAGACTACACTTTCCCTGTAAGAGTTACTGTTCCTGACCCCTTTTTTTACCGCAGGAATTCTCTTTGATAGCAGTCTGTAACTGCCTAGCACAGATTAAACATCTAATAGCAAACCACTACTCATGTTCATTTACCCTGCTATCAGACCACCAAAACAGTGTAACAGAGTGAAAATTTCCACTCATTCGTATTAATGATTTGAATTTGAAATTTGTGTTAAATGTCTAAGAATTGGGGAGAGTGAATGAAAACCAAAAAAAGGGGGAAAATGGGGAAATAAACAGGTAGCGTTGCTCAGGTTCAAACCGTCTGGCCCACTGAGCCAGCCAAGCAGTTGAATTCGACCCAGAAAATTGACCTGCTTATATATATAGTCCCCCCCTTTCTTCCAAAACATTCCAACAGAAGTCAAAAGTAGTTCCATTTGAAAGTTTGATATCAAGCGCATTTGTCACTCTGTTTTATCAGAAAAAATGAAGCACATTTGTCACTCTGTTTTATCAGAAAAAATGAAAGGCCAGGTTTAAAATGTGTTTTTGGTGTTGGTTTGATCGCATCATGAAAAAATGAGCGTGGCGGTGTTAATTCTTTAGGAACTATTTTGTTTATTTGTGACCTAATTACGCATAATGGTCCACTACGAGTCAAAAATTTGTTTTATTATGATTTTTCAAGTGTATTTGAAGGCTTATATGTAGTTCTTTGGAGAATGGCTGGCATGCACAGTCGACATGCATGCCAAATGACAGCAACACTGGGCAATTCTTTGAATAAAATGGGTGACAGAAGGTCGGGTTCTGAACCGACCCCCCACCCACCTGAGTTACTTATTTCGATATGAACTGCATATCTGTTGTTCAGATCAGCTTCCGTGTCTCACACTGAAACTTTGGATATGTTGAGACCATCAATTCTCTAAGTAAACATCATGAAGAATCATAGCCAAATTGATTAAACCAGAGAGACTACTTTTTCAGAAGCAACTTGCAGCTGTTGCCCAAAAACAAGCAAAGCAAACAAAATTTCAAGAGCCCCTTTCTCTACTTGAAGTTGTTGAGAACAGCAAGAAAGTAGTTTGGGTTTTTACTGATGGTATGTTTTGACAGGAAAGATGAGGGAGAAAGAAAATAAATAAAAAATGAATCATGAAAAAAGCAGGGTTAGTTTTCTTCAGTGCTGTCAGGGGGAAATTTGCTCAGTGTTGCTTTTGGAATAGCCTGATAGGTTTAAAGGGCTTATCAATTAATGTCGCATGGTAATGCTGAAAGACCAAAAAGGGTTTGTCAGGTTTCACTTTGGCAGGCTGAAGCGGGCAAAAATTTTGCAAATTACACATGTATATGTCTTTTCATGCCCGCAATGACATATCGTCAGAATGCGAACAACAGCTAGAAGTAGAGTAGAAAATGAAATCGGTTTCAAAGATGACCCTGCGATGTATGGCACTTACACGGACGTGAAAACATGAACTGGACAAAAGGCACTAATAATGCTGTTTTTCTTAATTACTTGTTGGGAAGAAAAATATTGGAAAACACACACTTTTCTGATTGAATTGTCCCCAATCAGAATGACAAAATTACTGTCACTGTTAGCATGTGCACAAACGACCGATGCGACGAAGTGAACGCGAACCCAGATTTACGTTTTATTGCATGTGCCAAAATGCCATATATCATTGGGTCCTCATCACAATCGATTTCCAAGCTGGATCACACTATCATTGTTTCCCTGATTTAGCGGTTGAAGCATGTCATCACGATCACAAGCAATATCATGTCGCTTCGGGACATCTTCCCAGCTAATGCCTAGCAAGCCATATGTGTTGGGGAAAAAACAACCCTATGGAAATAAATGAAAGTAGATAAATAGTGATAATGTGCTATGATATATGGGAAATAACCCTTGCCACTCTGATTGCAGACTACACTTTCCCTGTAAGAGTTACTGTTCCTGACCCCTTTTTTTACCGCAGGAATTCTCTTTGATAGCAGTCTGTAACTGCCTAGCACAGATTAAACATCTAATAGCAAACCACTACTCATGTTCATTTACCCTGCTATCAGACCACCAAAACAGTGTAACAGAGTGAAAATTTCCACTCATTCGTATTAATGATTTGAATTTGAAATTTGTGTTAAATGTCTAAGAATTGGGGAGAGTGAATGAAAACCAAAAAAAGGGGGAAAATGGGGAAATAAACAGGTAGCGTTGCTCAGGTTCAAACCGTCTGGCCCACTGAGCCAGCCAAGCAGTTGAATTCGACCCAGAAAATTGACCTGCTTATATATATAGTCCCCCCCTTTCTTCCAAAACATTCCAACAGAAGTCAAAAGTAGTTCCATTTGAAAGTTTGATATCAAGCGCATTTGTCACTCTGTTTTATCAGAAAAAATGAAGCACATTTGTCACTCTGTTTTATCAGAAAAAATGAAAGGCCAGGTTTAAAATGTGTTTTTGGTGTTGGTTTGATCGCATCATGAAAAAATGAGCGTGGCGGTGTTAATTCTTTAGGAACTATTTTGTTTATTTGTGACCTAATTACGCATAATGGTCCACTACGAGTCAAAAATTTGTTTTATTATGATTTTTCAAGTGTATTTGAAGGCTTATATGTAGTTCTTTGGAGAATGGCTGGCATGCACAGTCGACATGCATGCCAAATGACAGCAACACTGGGCAATTCTTTGAATAAAATGGGTGACAGAAGGTCGGGTTCTGAACCGACCCCCCACCCACCTGAGTTACTTATTTCGATATGAACTGCATATCTGTTGTTCAGATCAGCTTCCGTGTCTCACACTGAAACTTTGGATATGTTGAGACCATCAATTCTCTAAGTAAACATCATGAAGAATCATAGCCAAATTGATTAAACCAGAGAGACTACTTTTTCAGAAGCAACTTGCAGCTGTTGCCCAAAAACAAGCAAAGCAAACAAAATTTCAAGAGCCCCTTTCTCTACTTGAAGTTGTTGAGAACAGCAAGAAAGTAGTTTGGGTTTTTACTGATGGTATGTTTTGACAGGAAAGATGTGGGAGAAAGAAAATAAATCAAAAATGAATCATGAAAAAAGCAGGGTTAGTTTTCTTCAGTGCTGTCAGGGGGAAATTTGCTCAGTGTTGCTTTTGGAATAGCCTGATAGGTTTAAAGGGCTTATCAATTAATGTCGCATGGTAATGCTGAAAGACCAAAAAGGGTTTGTCAGGTTTCACTTTGGCAGGCTGAAGCGGGCAAAAAGTTTGCAAATTACACATGTATATGTCTTTTCATGCCCGCAATGACATATCGTCAGAATGCGAACAACAGCTAGAAGTAGAGTAGAAAATGAAATCGGTTTCAAAGATGACCCTGCGATGTATGGCACTTACACGGACGTGAAAACATGAACTGGACAAAAGGCACTAATAATGCTGTTTTTCTTAATTACTTGTTGGGAAGAAAAATATTGGAAAACACACACTTTTCTGATTGAATTGTCCCCAATCAGAATGACAAAATTACTGTCACTGTTAGCATGTGCACAAACGACCGATGCGACGAAGTGAACGCGAACCCAGATTTACGTTTTATTGCATGTGCCAAAATGCCATATATCATTGGGTCCTCATCACAATCGATTTCCAAGCTGGATCACACTATCATTGTTTCCCTGATTTAGCGGTTGAAGCATGTCATCACGATCACAAGCAATATCATGTCGCTTCGGGACATCTTCCCAGCTAATGCCTAGCAAGCCATATGTGTTGGGGAAAAAACAACCCTATGGAAATAAATGAAAGTAGATAAATAGTGATAATGTGCTATGATATATGGGAAATAACCCTTGCCACTCTGATTGCAGACTACACTTTCCCTGTAAGAGTTACTGTTCCTGACCCCTTTTTTTACCGCAGGAATTCTCTTTGATAGCAGTCTGTAACTGCCTAGCACAGATTAAACATCTAATAGCAAACCACTACTCATGTTCATTTACCCTGCTATCAGACCACCAAAACAGTGTAACAGAGTGAAAATTTCCACTCATTCGTATTAATGATTTGAATTTGAAATTTGTGTTAAATGTCTAAGAATTGGGGAGAGTGAATGAAAACCAAAAAAAGGGGGAAAATGGGGAAATAAACAGGTAGCGTTGCTCAGGTTCAAACCGTCTGGCCCACTGAGCCAGCCAAGCAGTTGAATTCGACCCAGAAAATTGACCTGCTTATATATATAGTCCCCCCCTTTCTTCCAAAACATTCCAACAGAAGTCAAAAGTAGTTCCATTTGAAAGTTTGATATCAAGCGCATTTGTCACTCTGTTTTATCAGAAAAAATGAAGCACATTTGTCACTCTGTTTTATCAGAAAAAATGAAAGGCCAGGTTTAAAATGTGTTTTTGGTGTTGGTTTGATCGCATCATGAAAAAATGAGCGTGGCGGTGTTAATTCTTTAGGAACTATTTTGTTTATTTGTGACCTAATTACGCATAATGGTCCACTACGAGTCAAAAATTTGTTTTATTATGATTTTTCAAGTGTATTTGAAGGCTTATATGTAGTTCTTTGGAGAATGGCTGGCATGCACAGTCGACATGCATGCCAAATGACAGCAACACTGGGCAATTCTTTGAATAAAATGGGTGACAGAAGGTCGGGTTCTGAACCGACCCCCCACCCACCTGAGTTACTTATTTCGATATGAACTGCATATCTGTTGTTCAGATCAGCTTCCATGTCTCACACTGAAACTTTGGATATGTTGAGACCATCAATTCTCTAAGTAAACATCATGAAGAATCATAGCCAAATTGATTAAACCAGAGAGACTACTTTTTCAGAAGCAACTTGCAGCTGTTGCCCAAAAACAAGCAAAGCAAACAAAATTTCAAGAGCCCCTTTCTCTACTTGAAGTTGTTGAGAACAGCAAGAAAGTAGTTTGGGTTTTTACTGATGGTATGTTTTGACAGGAAAGATGTGGGAGAAAGAAAATAAATAAAAAATGAATCATGAAAAAAGCAGGGTTAGTTTTCTTCAGTGCTGTCAGGGGGAAATTTGCTCAGTGTTGCTTTTGGAATAGCCTGATAGGTTTAAAGGGCTTATCAATTAATGTCGCATGGTAATGCTGAAAGACCAAAAAGGGTTTGTCAGGTTTCACTTTGGCAGGCTGAAGCGGGCAAAAATTTTGCAAATTACACATGTATATGTCTTTTCATGCCCGCAATGACATATCGTCAGAATGCGAACAACAGCTAGAAGTAGAGTAGAAAATGAAATCGGTTTCAAAGATGACCCTGCGATGTATGGCACTTACACGGACATGAAAACATGAACTGGACAAAAGGCACTAATAATGCTGTTTTTCTTAATTACTTGTTGGGAAGAAAAATATTGGAAAACACACACTTTTCTGATTGAATTGTCCCCAATCAGAATGACAACATTACTGTCACTGTTAGCATGTGCACAAACGACCGATGCGACGAAGTGAACGCGAACCCAGATTTACGTTTTATTGCATGTGCCAAAATGCCATATATCATTGGGTCCTCATCACAATCGATTTCCAAGCTGGATCACACTATCATTGTTTCCCTGATTTAGCGGTTGAAGCATGTCATCACGATCACAAGCAATATCATGTCGCTTCCGGACATCTTCCCAGCTAATGCCTAGCAAGCCATATGTGTTGGGGAAAAAACAACCCTATGGAAATAAATGAAAGTAGATAAATAGTGATAATGTGCTATGATATATGGGAAATAACCCTTGCCACTCTGATTGCAGACTACACTTTCCCTGTAAGAGTTACTGTTCCTGACCCCTTTTTTTACCGCAGGAATTCTCTTTGATAGCAGTCTGTAACTGCCTAGCACAGATTAAACATCTAATAGCAAACCACTACTCATGTTCATTTACCCTGCTATCAGACCACCAAAACAGTGTAACAGAGTGAAAATTTCCACTCATTCGTATTAATGATTTGAATTTGAAATTTGTGTTAAATGTCTAAGAATTGGGGAGAGTGAATGAAAACCAAAAAAAGGGGGAAAATGGGGAAATAAACTGGTAGCGTTGCTCAGGTTCAAACCGTCTGGCCCACTGAGCCAGCCAAGCAGTTGAATTCGACCCAGAAAATTGACCTGCTTATATATATAGTCCCCCCCTTTCTTCCAAAACATTCCAACAGAAGTCAAAAGTAGTTCCATTTGAAAGTTTGATATCAAGCGCATTTGTCACTCTGTTTTATCAGAAAAAATGAAGCACATTTGTCACTCTGTTTTATCAGAAAAAATGAAAGGCCAGGTTTAAAATGTGTTTTTGGTGTTGGTTTGATCGCATCATGAAAAAATGAGCGTGGCGGTGTTAATTCTTTAGGAACTATTTTGTTTATTTGTGACCTAATTACGCATAATGGTCCACTACGAGTCAAAAATTTGTTTTATTATGATTTTTCAAGTGTATTTGAAGGCTTATATGTAGTTCTTTGGAGAATGGCTGGCATGCACAGTCGACATGCATGCCAAATGACAGCAACACTGGGCAATTCTTTGAATAAAATGGGTGACAGAAGGTCGGGTTCTGAACCGACCCCCCACCCACCTGAGTTACTTATTTCGATATGAACTGCATATCTGTTGTTCAGATCAGCTTCCGTGTCTCACACTGAAACTTTGGATATGTTGAGACCATCAATTTTCTAAGTAAACATCATGAAGAATCATAGCCAAATTGATTAAACCAGAGAGACTACTTTTTCAGAAGCAACTTGCAGCTGTTGCCCAAAAACAAGCAAAGCAAACAAAATTTCAAGAGCCCCTTTCTCTACTTGAAGTTGTTGAGAACAGCAAGAAAGTAGTTTGGGTTTTTACTGATGGTATGTTTTGACAGGAAAGATGTGGGAGAAAGAAAATAAATAAAAAATGAATCATGAAAAAAGCAGGGTTAGTTTTCTTCAGTGCTGTCAGGGGGAAATTTGCTCAGTGTTGCTTTTGGAATAGCCTGATAGGTTTAAAGGGCTTATCAATTAATGTCGCATGGTAATGCTGAAAGACCAAAAAGGGTTTGTCAGGTTTCACTTTGGCAGGCTGAAGCGGGCAAAAATTTTGCAAATTACACATGTATATGTCTTTTCATGCCCGCAATGACATATCGTCAGAATGCGAACAACAGCTAGAAGTAGAGTAGAAAATGAAATCGGTTTCAAAGATGACCCTGCGATGTATGGCACTTACACGGACGTGAAAACATGAACTGGACAAAAGGCACTAATAATGCTGTTTTTCTTAATTACTTGTTGGGAAGAAAAATATTGGAAAACACACACTTTTCTGATTGAATTGTCCCCAATCAGAATGACAAAATTACTGTCACTGTTAGCATGTGCACAAACGACCGATGCGACGAAGTGAACGCGAACCCAGATTTACGTTTTATTGCATGTGCCAAAATGCCATATATCATTGGGTCCTCATCACAATCGATTTCCAAGCTGGATCACACTATCATTGTTTCCCTGATTTAGCGGTTGAAGCATGTCATCACGATCACAAGCAATATCATGTCGCTTCGGGACATCTTCCCAGCTAATGCCTAGCAAGCCATATGTGTTGGGGAAAAAACAACCCTATGGAAATAAATGAAAGTAGATAAATAGTGATAATGTGCTATGATATATGGGAAATAACCCTTGCCACTCTGATTGCAGACTACACTTTCCCTGTAAGAGTTACTGTTCCTGACCCCTTTTTTTACCGCAGGAATTCTCTTTGATAGCAGTCTGTAACTGCCTAGCACAGATTAAACATCTAATAGCAAACCACTACTCATGTTCATTTACCCTGCTATCAGACCACCAAAACAGTGTAACAGAGTGAAAATTTCCACTCATTCGTATTAATGATTTGAATTTGAAATTTGTGTTAAATGTCTAAGAATTGGGGAGAGTGAATGAAAACCAAAAAAAGGGGGAAAATGGGGAAATAAACAGGTAGCGTTGCTCAGGTTCAAACCGTCTGGCCCACTGAGCCAGCCAAGCAGTTGAATTCGACCCAGAAAATTGACCTGCTTATATATATAGTCCCCCCCTTTCTTCCAAAACATTCCAACAGAAGTCAAAAGTAGTTCCATTTGAAAGTTTGATATCAAGCGCATTTGTCACTCTGTTTTATCAGAAAAAATGAAGCACATTTGTCACTCTGTTTTATCAGAAAAAATGAAAGGCCAGGTTTAAAATGTGTTTTTGGTGTTGGTTTGATCGCATCATGAAAAAATGAGCGTGGCGGTGTTAATTCTTTAGGAACTATTTTGTTTATTTGTGACCTAATTACGCATAATGGTCCACTACGAGTCAAAAATTTGTTTTATTATGATTTTTCAAGTGTATTTGAAGGCTTATATGTAGTTCTTTGGAGAATGGCTGGCATGCACAGTCGACATGCATGCCAAATGACAGCAACACTGGGCAATTCTTTGAATAAAATGGGTGACAGAAGGTCGGGTTCTGAACCGACCCCCCACCCACCTGAGTTACTTATTTCGATATGAACTGCATATCTGTTGTTCAGATCAGCTTCCGTGTCTCACACTGAAACTTTGGATATGTTGAGACCATCAATTCTCTAAGTAAACATCATGAAGAATCATAGCCAAATTGATTAAACCAGAGAGACTACTTTTTCAGAAGCAACTTGCAGCTGTTGCCCAAAAACAAGCAAAGCAAACAAAATTTCAAGAGCCCCTTTCTCTACTTGAAGTTGTTGAGAACAGCAAGAAAGTAGTTTGGGTTTTTACTGATGGTATGTTTTGACAGGAAAGATGTGGGAGAAAGAAAATAAATAAAAAATGAATCATGAAAAAAGCAGGGTTAGTTTTCTTCAGTGCTGTCAGGGGGAAATTTGCTCAGTGTTGCTTTTGGAATAGCCTGATAGGTTTAAAGGGCTTATCAATTAATGTCGCATGGTAATGCTGAAAGACCAAAAAGGGTTTGTCAGGTTTCACTTTGGCAGGCTGAAGCGGGCAAAAATTTTGCAAATTACACATGTATATGTCTTTTCATGCCCGCAATGACATATCGTCAGAATGCGAACAACAGCTAGAAGTAGAGTAGAAAATGAAATCGGTTTCAAAGATGACCCTGCGATGTATGGCACTTACACGGACGTGAAAACATGAACTGGACAAAAGGCACTAATAATGCTGTTTTTCTTAATTACTTGTTGGGAAGAAAAATATTGGAAAACACACACTTTTCTGATTGAATTGTCCCCAATCAGAATGACAAATGAATGAATGAATGTTGTTTTATGGCGCATCGACAGCTTTGGTCATTTAGCGCGCACATCTGTGTTAAAAGATAGTAAAAGTGGGATTTTAAACTGAAAAAGGTTCGAATACATTTATAATAGTAAAAGAGTTGAATTAAGAAGAATTATGTGTGATCTTAATAAGTATAAAGGACATTATTGAGTGACAGGGCAATCCCTATCAACTCAAAAGTTTTAATGTTCATAAAATATGATACTGAGTGGCTGGGCATCCCTGCCTACTCCTAAATTTTAGATTAAAAAGGTAATACTGTGAATATTATTTTTCTTTGGAAATGAGTGTTAAAACTGGTTAAGTGTGGAGCCTCCAATGGGATCAGTATACTCCCATTAAAGAGGTCCTGTCTCCAATGAGATAAGATGCCCCCAAGAGGGCTAATCCTCCCATTAAGGAGATGCAAACTGAATATTAAAGGAATAAAGAATGTTGTAAAAAGATGGGTAAGAAAGGCAAGAGTAAATATCACAGTTTATTGTAAATGCCAATCTCTTTTATGAAAGCGATAATAGATTCAACGCTGACAGAATCAAAAAGATTCTTTAAACTATCGACGTTGAAATATTTTGAACGAACTGGCTGAAAGTCAATGCAATCTAGTAGGATATGTTTTATAGAAAAGGATGCATTGCATGGAATACATTCAGGGGCATCGTCTCTGGTCAAGAGCCAGGAATGTGTGATGCGTGAATGGCCAATTCGAAGTCGTGCAATTATCACTTCTTCTCGACGAACAGACCTGTAAACGGGGTACCATTCGCCAAGGGACGGTTTAACTGAATGCAGTTTATTGAAAACATCAGCATCCCACTGGGATTGCCAAGAAGATTGGATATGTGTTAAAACGGAGGATTTAAAATCAGTGTGTGGAACTTTAAAATCTGAAATGGGAAGGTTAAGTGCAGATTTGGCAGACCTATCGGCATTTTCATTGCCTTTGATGTCTACATGACTTGGAAGCCAGCAGAACACCAATCTATTCATAGAAGAAATTTGTGAGATTAAGGGATTAAACTACAGATTAAGGGATTCTCAAGGCATTGATTTGAAAGGGCTTGTAATGTTGACAAAGAGTCCGAGAAGATAATGAAACGGTTGCAATTAGAACGTTCAGCTAGATTAAGGGCAAGATCAATTGCTTTAATTTCAGCAGAGAAGATAGAGGAGTTGTTTGGAAGGCGACACTTTAGGCTCCTTTTTCCATAAACAGCGGCAGCTGCTACAGAATTTCCTTCTTTGGATCCATCTGTATAGATTGGTTTGAAGGAAAAATAATGCTCCTTTATCTCGTTGTATCTAGCATGAAACACAGTTCTATCCGTGACAGACTTTTTGTCAGATGCAAGGTCAAATCTGAATTCTGCACTATTTAGTGTCCATGGAGGGATTTCAGAGATTTTATAGTCGGCAATAGACTCAGTGTCTATGCCAAGGTTATCTACAATGGGCTCCATGCGGATACCAAATGGAGGAATATCATTTGGTTTCCTTTCAAAAAGATGTTTATATTGAGGTTTAAAAACAATGTTATGAGTTGGAATAAAACGATTGGACTTCAGTTTTAAAAGATATTGAAGCGAGAGTTTTTCCCTCCTGTAAGAAAGAGAAGGTTCATTAGCCTCAACATAGAGACTATTGACGGGAGAAGTTCTGAAAGCTCCAAGTACAAGACGAAGACCTTCGTGGTGTATAGAATCGAGAATTTTCAGGTAAGATTTACGGGCAGATCCGTATACAATAGATCCATAGTCTAATTTGGAGCGAACTAAAGACCGATAAAGCCGCAAGAGGACTTTACGGTCTGCTCCCCATTCAGAATGGGCCACAACCTTAAGAAGATTAAGAGCCTTCTTGCACTTCTTTTTAAGTGCAGTGATGTGAGGAAGGAAGGAAAGCTTTCTGTCAAAGATGACTCCAAGAAATTTAAACTCAGAAACGACTTTAATTTTAGTTTTGTCCAAATACAGTTCAGGGTCTGGATGAACACCTCGTAGATTACAGAGGTGCATGCACTTAGTTTTGGACTTTGAGAATTTGAAGCCATTTTCATCAGACCACGTTTGGAGCTTGTTGAGACACTGTTGAAGTTGTCTCTCAATAATATTCATATTTCGAGATCTGAAGCATATAACGAAGTCATCAACATAAAGGGAACAGTCTACACCAGGACAGATAGCTTTAACTATACTGTTTATTTTCACACTGAAAAGTGTAACAGACAGAATACATCCTTGGGGTACACCCATCTCCTGTTCACGGGCTCCCGAGACAGTATTACCAACTCGGACACGGAAAAGACGTTCATCCAAGAAGGCTGAAATAAAAAGAGGAAGACGGCCTCGAAGACCAAAGTCATGCAAGTCTTTAAGAATTCCGTATTTCCAAGTCGTATCGTAAGCACTTTCAAGGTCGAAAAAGACAGATACTACATGCTGTCTATTAATAAAGGCTTCTCTGACAAAGGTTTCAAAGCGGACAAGATGATCTATGGTGCCACGTTGGCGTCGAAATCCACTCTGTACATCAACGATGAGGTTGTTTTTCTCTAAAAACCAAACAAGCCTGTCGTTGACCATACGTTCTAAGGTCTTGCAGAGACAACTTGTAAGAGCTATTGGCCGATAGTTAGCCGGGTCACTAGTATCCTTGCCAGGTTTTGGGATAGGAATGACTAATGCTTCCCGCCAGGATGAAGGAAAAACACCTGACTGCCAGATATCATTGAAAATATCAAGTAAAACTGAGAGAGAAGTAAAAGGTAAGTGTTTTAAAAACTGGTAATGAACTTTATCTGGGCCAGGAGAAGAATCGTGAGCTTTATTCAGAGCAGATTTTAATTCTTTAAAGGTGAAGAGTTTATTATAATGCTCTGAATTAGAAGAATTGAAATTAAGTTTTTTCTTTTCTTCTTTGGCTTTATTCCTCTGAAACTTTTCAGAATAGTTTGCAGAGGAAGACTTTTTGCAAAAGTTGTCGGCAAGAGCATCAGCTATATCCTGGGGCAATTCCAACGAAGTATTGTTAACTTCAAGGTGACTAAGAGGGGGCTGGCCTTTGCCATTGATCTTTCTGATCATGTCCCAGGTTTTTTTAGCAGTAGTTCTACTGTTTAATTTAGAGACATATTGTCTCCAAGCCTTGCGCTTACTTTCTCTAATGGTACGACGGGCCTTTGCCCTGGAAATACGGAATAGGTTATGATTTTCTTTGGTAGGCCTGAGGTTAAACTTTCTAAGGGCTTGTTTTCTGTCTCTGACAGCCTGTTTACAATCATCATTGTACCAAGGCTTGTCAGGACGTTTTGGATTTGTCGAGGTCTGAGGGACGGACTGTTTAGCTGCATCAATTAATAGGGAAGTAAAAAGTTTTGCAGGATCATCGCAATCTCCAAATTTGTCATGTGTAATGGTCTGTGCACAGAGGGTTTCAAATCTGTTCCAATTGGCTTTGGAAAGCTTCCATTTCTGCGGTCGTACACTGCTGGATGGTTGTGTAGATGAAAAGATAATGGGGAAGTGATCACTTCCACACAAATCCTCAGTCACTTTCCAGGTGAAATTGGGAAGTAAGACTGGGCTGCATAAGGTTAAATCAATGGAAGAATAAGATCCAGTTGCTGGATGCAAGTAGGTTTTGGACTTGTTATCATTCATGAAAGACAAAGAGTTGTTTGAAATGAAGCTCTCCAACTGTAAACCTCTCTGGTTAGTGTCATCGCAACCCCACATAACATTGTGACCATTAAAGTCCCCAGCAAGAATATAGGGGGATGGCAATTGGGAAATGAGATCATTCAGATTGGTCTCATTGATAGGTGTGCTCGGGGGGAGATATAAAGAACACAGTGTAACAGCACTGTGTAAAGATAACCTGATGGCAACAGCTTGCAAGTTTGTATTAAGAGAGATAACTTTATGAGGAATGTTGTTGTTAACAATAATAGAAACACCACCTCTGGCTTTTTCGCCTTCGGTAAAAATCTTATTGTAAATGGAATGATATTTGATAGTGATATCATCCTCCCGTTTAAGGAAGGTTTCTTGCAGACAAACAGCAACTGGTTTGTGATCATTGATTAAAAGGGAAAGTTCGTCAAAGTTTGACTTCAGACCTCGACAATTCCACTGGATTATGGTATCCATAGTGCATGAGGAAAGTATAAAAGCTAAAGTACAAAAATAGGCCGTAAACCAATGCATTTTAAAATAGGTTGGTTAAGATTTCATAACAGTTGTCTCGGGTTTGGACGAGTGCCAAGTGTCAGCATCCTTGTTCCAAGGATCTTTGGAAATGGACCAAATAGAGGCTTCTGAATCTGAAGCCTCACCTTCCAGATTTTCAGCATCTGCATCCATGTCCTCTAGCTCCGAAAATCTGTTGGAGGTAGGGACAGGATCATTTACTTTGACAGTGATTTCACAAGATCCTTGGGTATCTCTGGGTTGTGGTCTAGATTTGGAAGAAGACCTTTTAGGAGATCGGGGTGCATGATTAGATTTGTTATCTTTAGATGGGACGTTAGATTTAGTGGTAGACTGTGAAGGTTGAGGTTGGGATTTCTTTGGAGGTTGTTGTGAAGGGGGAGATGGCTTTGAAGCTTTTTGTGAGGAGATATTTTGCAAAGAGGTAGATGGCTTTGAAGTTGTTTTTGAAGAAATACTTTGAGAAGAGGTAGATGGTGTTTTTAGGGCAGTGGATGGAGTGGTGGGTTTGGATGTAGGTTGTGTCTGTTTAGGAGGCTTTGGAGGTTCGGAAGGTTGAATGTCAGGGACCAAGCTCTTCAACTCATTGGCCATTTCTGGAAACTTTTCAAGAAGTTTCTTTGCCAAGAGTTCACAAGTAGAGCAATGTTCCTTTCCAGATGTTGCAGATGACACTTTTGCATAGGATGTTGAACAATTCAACAATGTTTGGTCATTTCTGCGCTTTTCAACTATCTTCCGTGCTTCCACAAAAGTAATATTTTCTTTATATTTGATAGATAGGATTTCTTTTTCATCCTTCCAGACTGAACAGTCTTTAGAAAAGACTGGATGATGGCACTTGCAATTAACACAGAGCACAGGGTTATTGCAAGTATTAGGGTCATGATCAGAGCCCTCAAAAGCACATTTTGGACACACAGGTGTGCTTTTGCAATTACTTTCGTGATGGCCATACCTCTGGCATTTATAACAGCGCAGAGGGTTAGGCACATACACATCGACCTTCACAGATTGAAATCCTATTTTGATAGAAGCAGGAAGAATCGGAGTACAAAAGGTAAGGATATAGGTATTTGTATCTCTACGCATACCATTTCTGAAAACAGAGATCCGTTTGACCTCAGACACAGCCTGAGATTTGAGGTTACTTTTAATCTCTTCCACCGAGTCACAGTAGGATAGCTCCTTACACCTGATGACTCCTTTGCTGGTGTTAAGAGTTTTATGTGGGTACACTTTTACGTCCAAATTGTAAAATCTTTTATGTCCCAGGAGATTTTTGGCCTGCTGTTGAGAATGACATTCAATAAGCAGAGTGTCATTTTTCAGTTTTTTGACAGATTTTGGTGTGCCCAAAATGGAAGAGACTGTCTTCTCTATTACAAACGGAGAAAGTTTTGAGATGGGTTTTGATGGGTCAACTGCTTCTATTACAATAAAACGAGCAAATGTTGTGTTTGTGTTGAATGATACTTCTGACTCTGAATCAGAGTCAGAAAGAACACGCTTGGCTTTCTTTTGTGTTGCCATGTTTGTTTAATAGGGTTCATCACCGATGTTCCCCACCCGCCCCGGAGCCCAACAAGGGGACATGATCTGGGGAAACCCAACTCAGATCATGACAAGGATACATCGGTGATATACTCGAAGTGAAAGGGCTAGACTGGACAAATGTAGGCCCGCAGAATGTCGCACCAAGCATAGACTGTCTTTGGGCATTTACAAGTGTCAACCAAACACCATTCTTTCACCCGATTAGCCCATGAGCCACCGCCTTCTAGGGTTTTGACATACTGCAACTGATGATAGAGAAGAGAAATGACTTTTACTATGTATTTGTGTATGTACGGGTTTAGGAAAACAAAGTCAGAGAAACACCCTAGGGCTCGGCATGACCAGCCGATTGATCAGGACGGGCCTTCCTGACCCCTCGTTTAGTTCAGTTCAAGGCCAAAGTGGTGTGTTGCAAAAACAGAGCTATCAAAGGGCCATACTCTGAATCCACTCAACCACCAGGATCCCGTCATCGAACGACACGAGTTGCAGCCCACGGCAAACAGGCAGGCACAGTGGGGGGGTCTTACCCCTGCTGTAGTGCGACAGCTGAGCTATTTCTATCCCCCCGCCCAGCTGGGGGTCAGAATGACAAAATTACTGTCACTGTTAGCATGTGCACAAACGACCGATGCGACGAAGTGAACGCGAACCCAGATTTACGTTTTATTGCATGTGCCAAAATGCCATATATCATTGGGTCCTCATCACAATCGATTTCCAAGCTGGATCACACTATCATTGTTTCCCTGATTTAGCGGTTGAAGCATGTCATCACGATCACAAGCAATATCATGTCGCTTCGGGACATCTTCCCAGCTAATGCCTAGCAAGCCATATGTGTTGGGGAAAAAACAACCCTATGGAAATAAATGAAAGTAGATAAATAGTGATAATGTGCTATGATATATGGGAAATAACCCTTGCCACTCTGATTGCAGACTACACTTTCCCTGTAAGAGTTACTGTTCCTGACCCCTTTTTTTACCGCAGGAATTCTCTTTGATAGCAGTCTGTAACTGCCTAGCACAGATTAAACATCTAATAGCAAACCACTACTCATGTTCATTTACCCTGCTATCAGACCACCAAAACAGTGTAACAGAGTGAAAATTTCCACTCATTCGTATTAATGATTTGAATTTGAAATTTGTGTTAAATGTCTAAGAATTGGGGAGAGTGAATGAAAACCAAAAAAAGGGGGAAAATGGGGAAATAAACAGGTAGCGTTGCTCAGGTTCAAACCGTCTGGCCCACTGAGCCAGCCAAGCAGTTGAATTCGACCCAGAAAATTGACCTGCTTATATATATAGTCCCCCCCTTTCTTCCAAAACATTCCAACAGAAGTCAAAAGTAGTTCCATTTGAAAGTTTGATATCAAGCGCATTTGTCACTCTGTTTTATCAGAAAAAATGAAGCACATTTGTCACTCTGTTTTATCAGAAAAAATGAAAGGCCAGGTTTAAAATGTGTTTTTGGTGTTGGTTTGATCGCATCATGAAAAAATGAGCGTGGCGGTGTTAATTCTTTAGGAACTATTTTGTTTATTTGTGACCTAATTACGCATAATGGTCCACTACGAGTCAAAAATTTGTTTTATTGTGATTTTTCAAGTGTATTTGAAGGCTTATATGTAGTTCTTTGGAGAATGGCTGGCATGCACAGTCGACATGCATGCCAAATGACAGCAACACTGGGCAATTCTTTGAATAAAATGGGTGACAGAAGGTCGGGTTCTGAACCGACCCCCCACCCACCTGAGTTACTTATTTCGATATGAACTGCATATCTGTTGTTCAGATCAGCTTCCGTGTCTCACACTGAAACTTTGGATATGTTGAGACCATCAATTCTCTAAGTAAACATCATGAAGAATCATAGCCAAATTGATTAAACCAGAGAGACTACTTTTTCAGAAGCAACTTGCAGCTGTTGCCCAAAAACAAGCAAAGCAAACAAAATTTCAAGAGCCCCTTTCTCTACTTGAAGTTGTTGAGAACAGCAAGAAAGTAGTTTGGGTTTTTACTGATGGTATGTTTTGACAGGAAAGATGAGGGAGAAAGAAAATAAATAAAAAATGAATCATGAAAAAAGCAGGGTTAGTTTTCTTCAGTGCTGTCAGGGGGAAATTTGCTCAGTGTTGCTTTTGGAATAGCCTGATAGGTTTAAAGGGCTTATCAATTAATGTCGCATGGTAATGCTGAAAGACCAAAAAGGGTTTGTCAGGTTTCACTTTGGCAGGCTGAAGCGGGCAAAAATTTTGCAAATTACACATGTATATGTCTTTTCATGCCCGCAATGACATATCGTCAGAATGCGAACAACAGCTAGAAGTAGAGTAGAAAATGAAATCGGTTTCAAAGATGACCCTGCGATGTATGGCACTTACACGGACGTGAAAACATGAACTGGACAAAAGGCACTAATAATGCTGTTTTTCTTAATTACTTGTTGGGAAGAAAAATATTGGAAAACACACACTTTTCTGATTGAATTGTCCCCAATCAGAATGACAAAATTACTGTCACTGTTAGCATGTGCACAAACGACCGATGCGACGAAGTGAACGCGAACCCAGATTTACGTTTTATTGCATGTGCCAAAATGCCATATATCATTGGGTCCTCATCACAATCGATTTCCAAGCTGGATCACACTATCATTGTTTCCCTGATTTAGCGGTTGAAGCATGTCATCACGATCACAAGCAATATCATGTCGCTTCGGGACATCTTCCCAGCTAATGCCTAGCAAGCCATATGTGTTGGGGAAAAAACAACCCTATGGAAATAAATGAAAGTAGATAAATAGTGATAATGTGCTATGATATATGGGAAATAACCCTTGCCACTCTGATTGCAGACTACACTTTCCCTGTAAGAGTTACTGTTCCTGACCCCTTTTTTTACCGCAGGAATTCTCTTTGATAGCAGTCTGTAACTGCCTAGCACAGATTAAACATCTAATAGCAAACCACTACTCATGTTCATTTACCCTGCTATCAGACCACCAAAACAGTGTAACAGAGTGAAAATTTCCACTCATTCGTATTAATGATTTGAATTTGAAATTTGTGTTAAATGTCTAAGAATTGGGGAGAGTGAATGAAAACCAAAAAAAGGGGGAAAATGGGGAAATAAACAGGTAGCGTTGCTCAGGTTCAAACCGTCTGGCCCACTGAGCCAGCCAAGCAGTTGAATTCGACCCAGAAAATTGACCTGCTTATATATATAGTCCCCCCCTTTCTTCCAAAACATTCCAACAGAAGTCAAAAGTAGTTCCATTTGAAAGTTTGATATCAAGCGCATTTGTCACTCTGTTTTATCAGAAAAAATGAAGCACATTTGTCACTCTGTTTTATCAGAAAAAATGAAAGGCCAGGTTTAAAATGTGTTTTTGGTGTTGGTTTGATCGCATCATGAAAAAATGAGCGTGGCGGTGTTAATTCTTTAGGAACTATTTTGTTTATTTGTGACCTAATTACGCATAATGGTCCACTACGAGTCAAAAATTTGTTTTATTATGATTTTTCAAGTGTATTTGAAGGCTTATATGTAGTTCTTTGGAGAATGGCTGGCATGCACAGTCGACATGCATGCCAAATGACAGCAACACTGGGCAATTCTTTGAATAAAATGGGTGACAGAAGGTCGGGTTCTGAACCGACCCCCCACCCACCTGAGTTACTTATTTCGATATGAACTGCATATCTGTTGTTCAGATCAGCTTCCGTGTCTCACACTGAAACTTTGGATATGTTGAGACCATCAATTCTCTAAGTAAACATCATGAAGAATCATAGCCAAATTGATTAAACCAGAGAGACTACTTTTTCAGAAGCAACTTGCAGCTGTTGCCCAAAAACAAGCAAAGCAAACAAAATTTCAAGAGCCCCTTTCTCTACTTGAAGTTGTTGAGAACAGCAAGAAAGTAGTTTGGGTTTTTACTGATGGTATGTTTTGACAGGAAAGATGTGGGAGAAAGAAAATAAATCAAAAATGAATCATGAAAAAAGCAGGGTTAGTTTTCTTCAGTGCTGTCAGGGGGAAATTTGCTCAGTGTTGCTTTTGGAATAGCCTGATAGGTTTAAAGGGCTTATCAATTAATGTCGCATGGTAATGCTGAAAGACCAAAAAGGGTTTGTCAGGTTTCACTTTGGCAGGCTGAAGCGGGCAAAAATTTTGCAAATTACACATGTATATGTCTTTTCATGCCCGCAATGACATATCGTCAGAATGCGAACAACAGCTAGAAGTAGAGTAGAAAATGAAATCGGTTTCAAAGATGACCCTGCGATGTATGGCACTTACACGGACGTGAAAACATGAACTGGACAAAAGGCACTAATAATGCTGTTTTTCTTAATTACTTGTTGGGAAGAAAAATATTGGAAAACACACACTTTTCTGATTGAATTGTCCCCAATCAGAATGACAAAATTACTGTCACTGTTAGCATGTGCACAAACGACCGATGCGACGAAGTGAACGCGAACCCAGATTTACGTTTTATTGCATGTGCCAAAATGCCATATATCATTGGGTCCTCATCACAATCGATTTCCAAGCTGGATCACACTATCATTGTTTCCCTGATTTAGCGGTTGAAGCATGTCATCACGATCACAAGCAATATCATGTCGCTTCGGGACATCTTCCCAGCTAATGCCTAGCAAGCCATATGTGTTGGGGAAAAAACAACCCTATGGAAATAAATGAAAGTAGATAAATAGTGATAATGTGCTATGATATATGGGAAATAACCCTTGCCACTCTGATTGCAGACTACACTTTCCCTGTAAGAGTTACTGTTCCTGACCCCTTTTTTTACCGCAGGAATTCTCTTTGATAGCAGTCTGTAACTGCCTAGCACAGATTAAACATCTAATGAATGAATGAATGTTGTTTTATGGCGCATCGACAGCTTTGGTCATTTAGCGCGCACATCTGTGTTAAAAGATAGTAAAAGTGGGATTTTAAACTGAAAAAGGTTCGAATACATTTATAATAGTAAAAGAGTTGAATTAAGAAGAATTATGTGTGATCTTAATAAGTATAAAGGACATTATTGAGTGACAGGGCAATCCCTATCAACTCAAAAGTTTTAATGTTCATAAAATATGATACTGAGTGGCTGGGCATCCCTGCCTACTCCTAAATTTTAGATTAAAAAGGTAATACTGTGAATATTATTTTTCTTTGGAAATGAGTGTTAAAACTGGTTAAGTGTGGAGCCTCCAATGGGATCAGTATACTCCCATTAAAGAGGTCCTGTCTCCAATGAGATAAGATGCCCCCAAGAGGGCTAATCCTCCCATTAAGGAGATGCAAACTGAATATTAAAGGAATAAAGAATGTTGTAAAAAGATGGGTAAGAAAGGCAAGAGTAAATATCACAGTTTATTGTAAATGCCAATCTCTTTTATGAAAGCGATAATAGATTCAACGCTGACAGAATCAAAAAGATTCTTTAAACTATCGACGTTGAAATATTTTGAACGAACTGGCTGAAAGTCAATGCAATCTAGTAGGATATGTTTTAAAGAAAAGGATGCATTGCATGGAATACATTCAGGGGCATCGTCTCTGGTCAAGAGCCAGGAATGTGTGATGCGTGAATGGCCAATTCGAAGTCGTGCAATTATCACTTCTTCTCGACGAACAGACCTGTAAACGGGGTACCATTCGCCAAGGGACGGTTTAACTGAATGCAGTTTATTGAAAACATCAGCATCCCACTGGGATTGCCAAGAAGATTGGATATGTGTTAAAACGGAGGATTTAAAATCAGTGTGTGGAACTTTAAAATCTGAAATGGGAAGGTTAAGTGCAGATTTGGCAGACCTATCGGCATTTTCATTGCCTTTGATGCCTACATGACTTGGAAGCCAGCAGAACACCAATCTATTCATAGAAGAAATTTGTGAGATCCTTTCGAGTAAACTACAGATTAAGGGATTCTCAAGGCATTGATTTGAAAGGGCTTGTAATGTTGACAAAGAGTCCGAGAAGATAATGAAACGGTTGCAATTAGAACGTTCAGCTAGATTAAGGGCAAGATCAATTGCTTTAATTTCAGCAGAGAAGATAGAGGAGTTGTTTGGAAGGCGACACTTTAGGCTCCTTTTTCCATAAACAGCGGCAGCTGCTACAGAATTTCCTTCTTTGGATCCATCTGTATAGATTGGTTTGAAGGAAAAATAATGCTCCTTTATCTCGTTGTATCTAGCATGAAACACAGTTCTATCCGTGACAGACTTTTTGTCAGATGCAAGGTCAAATCTGAATTCTGCACTATTTAGTGTCCATGGAGGGATTTCAGAGATTTTATAGTCGGCAATAGACTCAGTGTCTATGCCAAGGTTATCTACAATGGGCTCCATGCGGATACCAAATGGAGGAATATCATTTGGTTTCCTTTCAAAAAGATGTTTATATTGAGGTTTAAAAACAATGTTATGAGTTGGATTAAAACGATTGGACTTCAGTTTTAAAAGATATTGAAGCGAGAGTTTTTCCCTCCTGTAAGAAAGAGAAGGTTCATTAGCCTCAACATAGAGACTATTGACGGGAGAAGTTCTGAAAGCTCCAAGTACAAGACGAAGACCTTCGTGGTGTATAGAATCGAGAATTTTCAGGTAAGATTTACGGGCAGATCCGTATACAATAGATCCATAGTCTAATTTGGAGCGAACTAAAGACCGATAAAGCCGCAAGAGGACTTTACGGTCTGCTCCCCATTCAGAATGGGCCACAACCTTAAGAAGATTAAGAGCCTTCTTGCACTTCTTTTTAAGTGCAGTGATGTGAGGAAGGAAGGAAAGCTTTCTATCAAAGATGACTCCAAGAAATTTAAACTCAGAAACGACTTTAATTTTAGTTTTGTCCAAATACAGTTCAGGGTCTGGATGAACACCTCGTAGATTACAGAGGTGCATGCACTTAGTTTTGGACTTTGAGAATTTGAAGCCATTTTCATCAGACCACGTTTGGAGCTTGTTGAGACACTGTTGAAGTTGTCTCTCAATAATATTCATATTTCGAGATCTGAAGCATATAACGAAGTCATCAACATAAAGGGAACAGTCTACACCAGGACAGATAGCTTTAACTATACTGTTTATTTTCACACTGAAAAGTGTAACAGACAGAATACATCCTTGGGGTACACCCATCTCCTGTTCACGGGCTCCCGAGACAGTATTACCAACTCGGACACGGAAAAGACGTTCATCCAAGAAGGCTGAAATAAAAAGAGGAAGACGGCCTCGAAGACCAAAGTCATGCAAGTCTTTAAGAATTCCGTATTTCCAAGTCGTATCGTAAGCACTTTCAAGGTCGAAAAAGACAGATACTACATGCTGTCTATTAATAAAGGCTTCTCTGACAAAGGTTTCAAAGCGGACAAGATGATCTATGGTGCCACGTTGGCGTCGAAATCCACTCTGTACATCAACGATGAGGTTGTTTTTCTCTAAAAACCAAACAAGCCTGTCGTTGACCATACGTTCTAAGGTCTTGCAGAGACAACTTGTAAGAGCTATTGGCCGATAGTTAGCCGGGTCACTAGTATCCTTGCCAGGTTTTGGGATAGGAATGACTAATGCTTCCCGCCAGGATGAAGGAAAAACACCTGACTGCCAGATATCATTGAAAATATCAAGTAAATGAATGAATGAATGTTGTTTTATGGCGCATCGACAGCTTTGGTCATTTAGCGCGCACATCTGTGTTAAAAGATAGTAAAAGTGAGATTTTAAAGTAAAAAAAGTTTGAATATATTTATAATAGTAAAAGAGTTGAGTTAAGCAGAATTATGTGTGATCTTAGTAAGTATAAAGGACATTAATGAGTGACAGGGCAATCCCTATCAACTCAGAAGGTTTAAATGACAGAGTTAAGAATGTGATAGCCTCCAATGGGATCAGTATACTCCCATTAAGGAGGTCCGTGTCCAATGAGATAAGATGTCCCCAAGAGGGCTAATCCTCCCATTAAGGAGATGCAAACTAAATATTAAAGGAATAAAGAATGTTGTAAAAAGATGAGTAAGAAACTCAAGTGTAAATATCACAGTTTATTGTAAATGCCAATCTCCTTTATGAAAGCGATAATAGATTCAACACTGACAGAATCAAAAAGATTCTTTAAACTATCGACGTTGAAATATTTTGAACGAACTGGCTGAAAGTCAATGCAATCTAGTAGGATATGTTTTATAGAAAAGGATGCATTGCATGGAATACATTCAGGGGCATCGTCTCTGGTCAAGAGCCAGGAATGTGTGATGCGTGAATGGCCAATTCGAAGTCGTGCAATTATCACTTCTTCTCGACGAACGGACCTGTATACGGGGTACCATTCACCAAGGGACGGTTTAACTGAATGCAGTTTATTGAAAACATCAGCATCCCACTGGGATTGCCAAGAAGATTGGATATGTGTTAAAACGGAGGATTTAAAATCAGTGTGTGGAACTTTAAAATCTGAAATGGGAAGGTTAAGTGCAGATTTAGCAGACCTATCGGCATTTTCATTGCCTTTGATGCCTACATGACTTGGAAGCCAGCAGAACACCAATTTATTCAAAGAAGAAATTTGTGAGATCCTTTCGAGTAAATTACAGATTAAGGGATTCTCAAGGCGTTGATTTGAAAGGGCTTGTAATGTTGACAAAGAGTCCGAAAAGATAATGAAACGGTTGGAATTAGAACTTTCAGCTAGATTAAGGGCAAGATCAATTGCTTTAATTTCAGCTGAGAAAATAGAGGAGTTGTTTGGAAGGCGGCACTTTAAGCTCCTTTTTCCATAAACAGCGGCAGCTGCTACAGAATTTCCTTCTTTGGATCCATCTGTATAGATTGGTTTGAAGGAAAAATAATGCTCCTTTATCTCGTTGTATCTAGCATGAAACACAGTTCTATCCGTGACAGACTTTTTGTCAGATGCAAGGTCAAATCTGAATTCTGCACTATTTAGTGTCCATGGAGGGATTTCAGAGATTTTATAGTCGGCAATAGACTCAGTGTCTATGCTAAGGTTATCTACAATGGGCTCCATGCGGATACCAAATGGAGGAATATCATTTGGTTTCCTTTCAAAAAGATGTTTATATTGAGGTTTAAAAACAATGTTATGAGTTGGATTAAAACGATTGGACTTCAGTTTTAAAAGATATTGAAGGGAGAGTTTTTCCCTTCTGTAGGAAAGAGAAGGTTCATTAGCCTCAACATAGAGACTATTGACGGGAGAAGTTCTGAAAGCTCCAAGTACAAGACGCAGACCTTCGTGGTGTATAGAATCGAGAATTTTCAGGTAAGATTTACGGGCAGATCCGTATACAATAGATCCATAGTCTAATTTGGAGCGAACTAAAGACCGATAAAGCCGCAAGAGGACTTTACGGTCTGCTCCCCATTCAGAATGGGCCACAACCTTAAGAAGATTAAGAGCCTTCTTGCACTTCTTTTTAAGTGCAGTGATGTGAGGAAGGAAGGAAAGCTTTCTGTCAAAGATGACTCCAAGAAATTTAAACTCAGAAACGACTTCAATTTTAGTTTTGTCCAAATACAGTTCAGGGTCTGGATGAACACCTCGTAGATTACAGAGGTGCATGCACTTAGTTTTGGACTTTGAGAATTTGAAGCCATTTTCATCAGACCACGTTTGGAGCTTGTTGAGACACTGTTGAAGTTGTCTCTCAATAATATTCATATTTCGAGATCTGAAGCATATAACGAAGTCATCAACATAAAGGGAACAGTCTACACCAGGACAGATAGCTTTAACTATACTGTTTATTTTCACACTGAAAAGTGTAACAGAGAGAATACATCCTTGGGGTACACCCATCTCCTGTTCACGGGCTCCCGAGACAGTATTACCAACTCGGACGCGGAAAAGACGTTCATCCAAGAAGGCTGAAATAAAAAGAGGAAGACGGCCTCGAAGACCAAAGTCATGCAAGTCTTTAAGAATTCCGTATTTCCAAGTCGTATCGTAAGCACTTTCAAGGTCGAAAAAGACAGATACTACATGCTGTCTATTAATAAAGGCTTCTCTGACAAAGGTTTCAAAGCGGACAAGATGATCTATGGTGCCACGTTGGCGTCGAAATCCACTCTGTACATCAACGATGAGGTTGTTTTTCTCTAAAAACCAAACAAGCCTGTCATTGACCATACGTTCTAAGGTCTTGCAGAGACAACTTGTAAGAGCTATTGGCCGATAGTTAGCCGGGTCACTAGTATCCTTGCCAGGTTTTGGGATAGGAATGACTAGTGCTTCCCGCCAGGATGAAGGAAAAACACCTGACTGCCAGATATCATTGAAAATATCAAGTAAAACTGAGAGAGAAGTAAAAGGTAAGTGTTTTAAAAACTGGTAATGAACTTTATCTGGGCCAGGAGAAGAATCGTGAGCTTTATTCAGAGCAGATCTTAATTCTTTAAAGGTGAAGAGTTTATTATAATGCTCTGAATTAGAAGAATTGAAATTAAGTTTTTTCTTTTCTTCTCTGGCTTTATTCCTCTGAAACTTTTCAGAATAGTTTGCAGAGGAAGACTTTTTGCAAAAGGTGTCGGCGAGAGCATCAGCTATATTTTGGGGTGATTCCAACGAAGTATTGTTAACTTTAAGGTGACTAAGAGGGGGCTGGCCTTTGCCATTGATCTTTCTGATCATGTCCCAGGTTTTTTTAGTAGTAGTTCTACTATTTAATTTAGAGACATATTGTCTCCAAGCCTTGCGCTTACTTTCTCTAATGGTTCGTCGAGCCTTTGCTCTGGAAATACGGAATAAGTTATGATTTTCTTTGGTAGGCCTGAGGTTAAACTTTCTAAGGGCTTGTTTTCTGTCTCTGACAGCCTGTTTACAATCATCATTGTACCAAGGCTTGTCAGGACGTTTTGGATTTGTTGAGGTCTGAGGGACGGACTGTTTAGCTGCATCAATTAATAGGGAAGTAAAAAGTTTTGCAGGATCATCGCAATCTCCAAATTTGTCATGTGTAATGGTCTGTTCACAGAGGGTTTCAAATCTGTTCCAATTGGCTTTGGAAAGCTTCCATTTCTGCGGTCGTACATTGCTGGATGGTTGTGTAGATGAAAAGATAATGGGGAAGTGATCACTTCCACACAAGTCCTCAGTCACTTTCCAGGTGAAATTGGGAATTAAGACTGGGCTGCATAAGGTTAAATCAATGGAAGAGTAAGATCCAGTTGCTGGATGCAAGTAGGTTTTGGACTTGTTATCATTCATGAAAGACAAAGAGTTGTTCGAAATGAAGCTCTCCAACTGTAAACCTCTCTGGTTAGTGTCATCGCAACCCCACATAACATTGTGACCATTAAAGTCCCCAGCAAGAATATAGGGGGATGGCAATTGGGAAATGAGATCATTCAGATTGGTCTCATTGATAGGTGTGCTCGGGGGGAGATATAAAGAACACAGTGTAACAGCACTGTGTAAAGATAACCTGATGGCAACAGCTTGCAAGTTTGTATTAAGAGAGATAACTTTATGAGGAATGTTGTTGTTAACAATAATAGAAACACCACCTCTGGCTTTTTCGCCTTCGGTAAAAATCTTATTGTAAATGGAATGATATTTGATAGTGATATCATCCTCCCGTTTAAGGAAGGTTTCTTGCAGACAAACAGCAACTGGTTTGTGATCATTGATTAAAAGGGAAAGTTCGTCAAAGTTTGACTTCAGACCTCGACAATTCCACTGGATTATGGTATCCATAGTGCATGAGGAAAGTATAAAAGCTAAAGTACAAAAATAGGCCGTAAACCAATGCATTTTAAAATAGGTTGGTTAAGATTTCATAACAGTTGTCTCGGGTTTGGACGAGTGCCAAGTGTCAGCATCCTTGTTCCAAGGATCTTTGGAAATGGACCAAATAGAGGCTTCTGAATCTGAAGCCTCACCTTCCAGATTTTCAGCATCTGCATCCATGTCCTCTAGCTCCGAAAATCTGTTGGAGGTAGGGACAGGATCATTTACTTTGACAGTGATTTCACAAGATCCTTGGGTATCTCTGGGTTGTGGTCTAGATTTGGAAGAAGATCTTTTAGGAGATCGGGGTGCATGATTAGATTTGTTATCTTTAGATGGGACGTTAGATTTAGTGGTAGACTGTGAAGGTTGAGGTTGGGATTTCTTTGGAGGTTGTTGTGAAGGGGGAGATGGCTTTGAAGCTTTTTGTGAGGAGATATTTTGCAAAGAGGTAGATGGCTTTGAAGTTGTTTTTGAAGAAATACTTTGAGAAGAGGTAGATGGTGTTTTTAGGGCAGTGGATGGAGTGGTGGGTTTGGATGTAGGTTGTGTCTGTTTAGGAGGCTTTGGAGGTTCGGAAGGTTGAATGTCAGGGACCAAGCTCTTCAACTCATTGGCCATTTCTGGAAACTTTTCAAGAAGTTTCTTTGCCAAGAGTTCACAAGTAGAGCAATGTTCCTTTCCAGATGTTGCAGATGACACTTTTGCATAGGATGTTGAACAATTCAACAATGTTTGGTCATTTCTGCGCTTTTCAACTATCTTCCGTGCTTCCACAAAAGTAATATTTTCTTTATATTTGATAGATAGGATTTCTTTTTCATCCTTCCAGACTGAACAGTCTTTAGAAAAGACTGGATGATGGCACTTGCAATTAACACAGAGCACAGGGTTATTGCAAGTATTAGGGTCATGATCAGAGCCCTCAAAAGCACATTTTGGACACACAGGTGTGCTTTTGCAATTACTTTCGTGATGGCCATACCTCTGGCATTTATAACAGCGCAGAGGGTTAGGCACATACACATCGACCTTCACAGATTGAAATCCTATTTTGATAGAAGCAGGAAGAATCGGAGTACAAAAGGTAAGGATATAGGTATTTGTATCTCTACGCATACCATTTCTGAAAACAGAGATCCGTTTGACCTCAGACACAGCCTGAGATTTGAGGTTACTTTTAATCTCTTCCACCGAGTCACAGTAGGATAGCTCCTTACACCTGATGACTCCTTTGCTGGTGTTAAGAGTTTTATGTGGGTACACTTTTACGTCCAAATTGTAAAATCTTTTATGTCCCAGGAGATTTTTGGCCTGCTGTTGAGAATGACATTCAATAAGCAGAGTGTCATTTTTCAGTTTTTTGACAGATTTTGGTGTGCCCAAAATGGAAGAGACTGTCTTCTCTATTACAAACGGAGAAAGTTTTGAGATGGGTTTTGATGGGTCAACTGCTTCTATTACAATAAAACGAGCAAATGTTGTGTTTGTGTTGAATGATACTTCTGACTCTGAATCAGAGTCAGAAAGAACACGCTTGGCTTTCTTTTGTGTTGCCATGTTTGTTTAATAGGGTTCATCACCGATGTTCCCCACCCGCCCCGGAGCCCAACAAGGGGACATGATCTGGGGAAACCCAACTCAGATCATGACAAGGATACATCGGTGATATACTCGAAGTGAAAGGGCTAGACTGGACAAATGTAGGCCCGCAGAATGTCGCACCAAGCATAGACTGTCTTTGGGCATTTACAAGTGTCAACCAAACACCATTCTTTCACCCGATTAGCCCATGAGCCACCGCCTTCTAGGGTTTTGACATACTGCAACTGATGATAGAGAAGAGAAATGACTTTTACTATGTATTTGTGTATGTACGGGTTTAGGAAAACAAAGTCAGAGAAACACCCTAGGGCTCGGCATGACCAGCCGATTGATCAGGACGGGCCTTCCTGACCCCTCGTTTAGTTCAGTTCAAGGCCAAAGTGGTGTGTTGCAAAAACAGAGCTATCAATAAACATCTAATAGCAAACCACTACTCATGTTCATTTACCCTGCTATCAGACCACCAAAACAGTGTAACAGAGTGAAAATTTCCACTCATTCGTATTAATGATTTGAATTTGAAATTTGTGTTAAATGTCTAAGAATTGGGGAGAGTGAATGAAAACCAAAAAAAGGGGGAAAATGGGGAAATAAACAGGTAGCGTTGCTCAGGTTCAAACCGTCTGGCCCACTGAGCCAGCCAAGCAGTTGAATTCGACCCAGAAAATTGACCTGCTTATATATATAGTCCCCCCCTTTCTTCCAAAACATTCCAACAGAAGTCAAAAGTAGTTCCATCTGAAAGTTTGATATCAAGCGCATTTGTCACTCTGTTTTATCAGAAAAAATGAAGCACATTTGTCACTCTGTTTTATCAGAAAAAATGAAAGGCCAGGTTTAAAATGTGTTTTTGGTGTTGGTTTGATCGCATCATGAAAAAATGAGCGTGGCGGTGTTAATTCTTTAGGAACTATTTTGTTTATTTGTGACCTAATTACGCATAATGATCCACTACGAGTCAAAAATTTGTTTTATTATGATTTTTCAAGTGTATTTGAAGGCTTATATGTAGTTCTTTGGAGAATGGCTGGCATGCACAGTCGACATGCATGCCAAATGACAGCAACACTGGGCAATTCTTTGAATTAAATGGGTGACAGAAGGTCGGGTTCTGAACCGACCCCCCACCCACCTGAGTTACTTATTTCGATATGAACTGCATATCTGTTGTTCAGATCAGCTTCCGTGTCTCACACTGAAACTTTGGATATGTTGAGACCATCAATTCTCTAAGTAAACATCATGAAGAATCATAGCCAAATTGATTAAACCAGAGAGACTACTTTTTCAGAAGCAACTTGCAGCTGTTGCCCAAAAACAAGCAAAGCAAACAAAATTTCAAGAGCCCCTTTCTCTACTTGAAGTTGTTGAGAACAGCAAGAAAGTAGTTTGGGTTTTTACTGATGGTATGTTTTGACAGGAAAGATGAGGGAGAAAGAAAATAAATAAAAAATGAATCATGAAAAAAGCAGGGTTAGTTTTCTTCAGTGCTGTCAGGGGGAAATTTGCTCAGTGTTGCTTTTGGAATAGCCTGATAGGTTTAAAGGGCTTATCAATTAATGTCGCATGGTAATGCTGAAAGACCAAAAAGGGTTTGTCAGGTTTCACTTTGGCAGGCTGAAGCGGGCAAAAATTTTGCAAATTACACATGTATATGTCTTTTCATGCCCGCAATGACATATCGTCAGAATGCGAACAACAGCTAGAAGTAGAGTAGAAAATGAAATCGGTTTCAAAGATGACCCTGCGATGTATGGCACTTACACGGACGTGAAAACATGAACTGGACAAAAGGCACTAATAATGCTGTTTTTCTTAATTACTTGTTGGGAAGAAAAATATTGGAAAACACACACTTTTCTGATTGAATTGTCCCCAATCAGAATGACAAAATTACTGTCACTGTTAGCATGTGCACAAACGACCGATGCGACGAAGTGAACGCGAACCCAGATTTACGTTTTATTGCATGTGCCAAAATGCCATATATCATTGGGTCCTCATCACAATCGATTTCCAAGCTGGATCACACTATCATTGTTTCCCTGATTTAGCGGTTGAAGCATGTCATCACGATCACAAGCAATATCATGTCGCTTCGGGACATCTTCCCAGCTAATGCCTAGCAAGCCATATGTGTTGGGGAAAAAACAACCCTATGGAAATAAATGAAAGTAGATAAATAGTGATAATGTGCTATGATATATGGGAAATAACCCTTGCCACTCTGATTGCAGACTACACTTTCCCTGTAAGAGTTACTGTTCCTGACCCCTTTTTTTACCGCAGGAATTCTCTTTGATAGCAGTCTGTAACTGCCTAGCACAGATTAAACATCTAATAGCAAACCACTACTCATGTTCATTTACCCTGCTATCAGACCACCAAAACAGTGTAACAGAGTGAAAATTTCCACTCATTCGTATTAATGATTTGAATTTGAAATTTGTGTTAAATGTCTAAGAATTGGGGAGAGTGAATGAAAACCAAAAAAAGGGGGAAAATGGGGAAATAAACAGGTAGCGTTGCTCAGGTTCAAACCGTCTGGCCCACTGAGCCAGCCAAGCAGTTGAATTCGACCCAGAAAATTGACCTGCTTATATATATAGTCCCCCCCTTTCTTCCAAAACATTCCAACAGAAGTCAAAAGTAGTTCCATTTGAAAGTTTGATATCAAGCGCATTTGTCACTCTGTTTTATCAGAAAAAATGAAGCACATTTGTCACTCTGTTTTATCAGAAAAAATGAAAGGCCAGGTTTAAAATGTGTTTTTGGTGTTGGTTTGATCGCATCATGAAAAAATGAGCGTGGCGGTGTTAATTCTTTAGGAACTATTTTGTTTATTTGTGACCTAATTACGCATAATGGTCCACTACGAGTCAAAAATTTGTTTTATTATGATTTTTCAAGTGTATTTGAAGGCTTATATGTAGTTCTTTGGAGAATGGCTGGCATGCACAGTCGACATGCATGCCAAATGACAGCAACACTGGGCAATTCTTTGAATAAAATGGGTGACAGAAGGTCGGGTTCTGAACCGACCCCCCACCCACCTGAGTTACTTATTTCGATATGAACTGCATATCTGTTGTTCAGATCAGCTTCCGTGTCTCACACTGAAACTTTGGATATGTTGAGACCATCAATTCTCTAAGTAAACATCATGAAGAATCATAGCCAAATTGATTAAACCAGAGAGACTACTTTTTCTGAAGCAACTTGCAGCTGTTGCCCAAAAACAAGCAAAGCAAACAAAATTTCAAGAGCCCCTTTCTCTACTTGAAGTTGTTGAGAACAGCAAGAAAGTAGTTTGGGTTTTTACTGATGGTATGTTTTGACAGGAAAGATGAGGGAGAAAGAAAATAAATAAAAAATGAATCATGAAAAAAGCAGGGTTAGTTTTCTTCAGTGCTGTCAGGGGGAAATTTGCTCAGTGTTGCTTTTGGAATAGCCTGATAGGTTTAAAGGGCTTATCAATTAATGTCGCATGGTAATGCTGAAAGACCAAAAAGGGTTTGTCAGGTTTCACTTTGGCAGGCTGAAGCGGGCAAAAATTTTGCAAATTACACATGTATATGTCTTTTCATGCCCGCAATGACATATCGTCAGAATGCGAACAACAGCTAGAAGTAGAGTAGAAAATGAAATCGGTTTCAAAGATGACCCTGCGATGTATGGCACTTACACGGACGTGAAAACATGAACTGGACAAAAGGCACTAATAATGCTGTTTTTCTTAATTACTTGTTGGGAAGAAAAATATTGGAAAACACACACTTTTCTGATTGAATTGTCCCCAATCAGAATGACAAAATTACTGTCACTGTTAGCATGTGCACAAACGACCGATGCGACGAAGTGAACGCGAACCCAGATTTACGTTTTATTGCATGTGCCAAAATGCCATATATCATTGGGTCCTCATCACAATCGATTTCCAAGCTGGATCACACTATCATTGTTTCCCTGATTTAGCGGTTGAAGCATGTCATCACGATCACAAGCAATATCATGTCGCTTCGGGACATCTTCCCAGCTAATGCCTAGCAAGCCATATGTGTTGGGGAAAAAACAACCCTATGGAAATAAATGAAAGTAGATAAATAGTGATAATGTGCTATGATATATGGGAAATAACCCTTGCCACTCTGATTGCAGACTACACTTTCCCTGTAAGAGTTACTGTTCCTGACCCCTTTTTTTACCGCAGGAATTCTCTTTGATAGCAGTCTGTAACTGCCTAGCACAGATTAAACATCTAATAGAAAACCACTACTCATTTTCATTTACCCTGCTATCAGACCACCAAAACAGTGTAACAGAGTGAAAATTTCCACTCATTCGTATTAATGATTTGAATTTGAAATTTGTGTTAAATGTCTAAGAATTGGGGAGAGTGAATGAAAACCAAAAAAAGGGGGAAAATGGGGAAATAAACAGGTAGCGTTGCTCAGGTTCAAACCGTCTGGCCCACTGAGCCAGCCAAGCAGTTGAATTCGACCCAGAAAATTGACCTGCTTATATATATAGTCCCCCCCTTTCTTCCAAAACATTCCAACAGAAGTCAAAAGTAGTTCCATTTGAAAGTTTGATATCAAGCGCATTTGTCACTCTGTTTTATCAGAAAAAATGAAGCACATTTGTCACTCTGTTTTATCAGAAAAAATGAAAGGCCAGGTTTAAAATGTGTTTTTGGTGTTGGTTTGATCGTATCTTGAAAAAATGAGCGTGGCGGTGTTAATTCTTTAGGAACTATTTTGTTTATTTGTGACCTAATTACGCATAATGGTCCACTACGAGTCAAAAATTTGTTTTATTATGATTTTTCAAGTGTATTTGAAGGCTTATATGTAGTTCTTTGGAGAATGGCTGGCATGCACAGTCGACATGGATGCCAAATGACAGCAACACTGGGCAATTCTTTGAATAAAATGGGTGACAGAAGGTCGGGTTCTGAACCGACCCCCCACCCACCTGAGTTACTTATTTCGATATGAACTGCATATCTGTTGTTCAGATCAGCTTCCGTGTCTCACACTGAAACTTTGGATATGTTGAGACCATCAATTCTCTAAGTAAACATCATGAAGAATCATAGCCAAATTGATTAAACCAGAGAGACTACTTTTTCAGAAGCAACTTGCAGCTGTTGCCCAAAAACAAGCAAAGCAAACAAAATTTCAAGAGCCCCTTTCTCTACTTGAAGTTGTTGAGAACAGCAAGAAAGTAGTTTGGGTTTTTACTGATGGTATGTTTTGACAGGAAAGATGTGGGAGAAAGAAAATAAATAAAAAATGAATCATGAAAAAAGCAGGGTTAGTTTTCTTCAGTGCTGTCAGGGGGAAATTTGCTCAGTGTTGCTTTTGGAATAGCCTGATAGGTTTAAAGGGCTTATCAATTAATGTCGCATGGTAATGCTGAAAGACCAAAAAGGGTTTGTCAGGTTTCACTTTGGCAGGCTGAAGCGGGCAAAAATTTTGCAAATTACACATGTATATGTCTTTTCATGCCCGCAATGACATATCGTCAGAATGCGAACAACAGCTAGAAGTAGAAAATGAAATCGGTTTCAAAGATGACCCTGCGATGTATGGCACTTACACGGACGTGAAAACATGAACTGGACAAAAGGCACTAATAATGCTGTTTTTCTTAATTACTTGTTGGGAAGAAAAATATTGGAAAACACACACTTTTCTGATTGAATTGTCCCCAATCAGAATGACAAAATTACTGTCACTGTTAGCATGTGCACAAACGACCGATGCGACGAAGTGAACGCGAACCCAGATTTACGTTTTATTGCATGTGCCAAAATGCCATATATCATTGGGTCCTCATCACAATCGATTTCCAAGCTGGATCACACTATCATTGTTTCCCTGATTTAGCGGTTGAAGCATGTCATCACGATCACAAGCAATATCATGTCGCTTCGGGACATCTTCCCAGCTAATGCCTAGCAAGCCATATGTGTTGGGGAAAAAACAACCCTATGGAAATAAATGAAAGTAGATAAATAGTGATAATGTGCTATGATATATGGGAAATAACCCTTGCCACTCTGATTGCAGACTACACTTTCCCTGTAAGAGTTACTGTTCCTGACCCCTTTTTTTACCGCAGGAATTCTCTTTGATAGCAGTCTGTACTGCCTAGCACAGATTAAACATCTAATAGCAAACCACTACTCATGTTCATTTACCCTGCTATCAGACCACCAAAACAGTGTAACAGAGTGAAAATTTCCACTCATTCGTATTAATGATTTGAATTTGAAATTTGTGTTAAATGTCTAAGAATTGGGGAGAGTGAATGAAAACCAAAAAAAGGGGGAAAATGGGGAAATAAACAGGTAGCGTTGCTCAGGTTCAAACCGTCTGGCCCACTGAGCCAGCCAAGCAGTTGAATTCGACCCAGAAAATTGACCTGCTTATATATATAGTCCCCCCCTTTCTTCCAAAACATTCCAACAGAAGTCAAAAGTAGTTCCATTTGAAAGTTTGATATCAAGCGCATTTGTCACTCTGTTTTATCAGAAAAAATGAAGCACATTTGTCACTCTGTTTTATCAGAAAAAATGAAAGGCCAGGTTTAAAATGTGTTTTTGGTGTTGGTTTGATCGTATCTTGAAAAAATGAGCGTGGCGGTGTTAATTCTTTAGGAACTATTTTGTTTATTTGTGACCTAATTACGCATAATGGTCCACTACGAGTCAAAAATTTGTTTTATTATGATTTTTCAAGTGTATTTGAAGGCTTATATGTAGTTCTCTGGAGAATGGCTGGCATGCACAGTCGACATGCATGCCAAATGACAGCAACACTGGGCAATTCTTTGAATAAAATGGGTGACAGAAGGTCGGGTTCTGAACCGAGCCCCCACCCACCTGAGTTACTTATTTCGATATGAACTGCCTATCTATTGTTCAGATCAGCTTCCGTGTCTCACACTGAAACTTTGGATATGTTGAGACCATCAATTCTCTAAGTAAACATCATGAAGAATCATAGCCAAATTGATTAAACCAGAGAGACTACTTTTTCAGAAGCAACTTGCAGCTGTTGCCCAAAAACAAGCAAAGCAAACAAAATTTCAAGAGCCCCTTTCTCTACTTGAAGTTGTTGAGAACAGCAAGAAAGTAGTTTGGGTTTTTACTGATGGTATGTTTTGACAGGAAAGATGAGGGAGAAAGAAAATAAATAAAAAATGAATCATGAAAAAAGCAGGGTTAGTTTTCTTCAGTGCTGTCAGGGGGAAATTTGCTCAGTGTTGCTTTTGGAATAGCCTGATAGGTTTAAAGGGCTTATCAATTAATGTCGCATGGTAATGCTGAAAGACCAAAAAGGGTTTGTCAGGTTTCACTTTGGCAGGCTGAAGCGGGCAAAAATTTTGCAAATTACACATGTATATGTCTTTTCATGCCCGCAATGACATATCGTCAGAATGCGAACAACAGCTAGAAGTAGAGTAGAAAATGAAATCGGTTTCAAAGATGACCCTGCGATGTATGGCACTTACACGGACGTGAAAACATGAACTGGACAAAAGGCACTAATAATGCTGTTTTTCTTAATTACTTGTTGGGAAGAAAAATATTGGAAAACACACACTTTTCTGATTGAATTGTCCCCAATCAGAATGACAAAATTACTGTCACTGTTAGCATGTGCACAAACGACCGATGCGACGAAGTGAACGCGAACCCAGATTTACGTTTTATTGCATGTGCCAAAATGCCATATATCATTGGGTCCTCATCACAATCGATTTCCAAGCTGGATCACACTATCATTGTTTCCCTGATTTAGCGGTTGAAGCATGTCATCACGATCACAAGCAATATCATGTCGCTTCGGGACATCTTCCCAGCTAATGCCTAGCAAGCCATATGTGTTGGGGAAAAAACAACCCTATGGAAATAAATGAAAGTAGATAAATAGTGATAATGTGCTATGATATATGGGAAATAACCCTTGCCACTCTGATTGCAGACTACACTTTCCCTGTAAGAGTTACTGTTCCTGACCCCTTTTTTTACCACAGGAATTCTCTTTGATAGCAGTCTGTAACTGCCTAGCACAGATTAAACATCTAATAGCAAACCACTACTCATGTTCATTTACCCTGCTATCAGACCACCAAAACAGTGTAACAGAGTGAAAATTTCCACTCATTCGTATTAATGATTTGAATTTGAAATTTGTGTTAAATGTCTAAGAATTGGGGAGAGTGAATGAAAACCAAAAAAAGGGGGAAAATGGGGAAATAAACAGGTAGCGTTGCTCAGGTTCAAACCGTCTGGCCCACTGAGCCAGCCAAGCAGTTGAATTCGACCCAGAAAATTGACCTGCTTATATATATAGTCCCCCCCTTTCTTCCAAAACATTCCAACAGAAGTCAAAAGTAGTTCCATTTGAAAGTTTGATATCAAGCGCATTTGTCACTCTGTTTTATCAGAAAAAATGAAGCACATTTGTCACTCTGTTTTATCAGAAAAAATGAAAGGCCAGGTTTAAAATGTGTTTTTGGTGTTGGTTTGATCGTATCTTGAAAAAATGAGCGTGGCGGTGTTAATTCTTTAGGAACTATTTTGTTTATTTGTGACCTAATTACGCATAATGGTCCACTACGAGTCAAAAATTTGTTTTATTATGATTTTTCAAGTGTATTTGAAGGCTTATATGTAGTTCTTTGGAGAATGGCTGGCATGCACAGTCGACATGCATGCCAAATGACAGCAACACTGGGCAATTCTTTGAATAAAATGGGTGACAGAAGGTCGGGTTCTGAACCGACCCCCCACCCACCTGAGTTACTTATTTCGATATGAACTGTCTATCTATTGTTCAGATCAGCTTCCGTGTCTCACACTGAAACTTTGGATATGTTGAGACCATCAATTCTCTAAGTAAACATCATGAAGAATCATAGCCAAATTGATTAAACCAGAGAGACTACTTTTTCAGAAGCAACTTGCAGCTGTTGCCCAAAAACAAGCAAAGCAAACAAAATTTCAAGAGCCCCTTTCTCTACTTGAAGTTGTTGAGAACAGCAAGAAAGTAGTTTGGGTTTTTACTGATGGTATGTTTTGACAGGAAAGATGTGGGAGAAAGAAAATAAATAAAAAATGAATCATGAAAAAAGCAGGGTTAGTTTTCTTCAGTGCTGTCAGGGGGAAATTTGCTCAGTGTTGCTTTTGGAATAGCCTGATAGGTTTAAAGGGCTTATCAATTAATGTCGCATGGTAATGCTGAAAGACCAAAAAGGGTTTGTCAGGTTTCACTTTGGCAGGCTGAAGCGGGCAAAAATTTTGCAAATTACACATGTATATGTCTTTTCATGCCCGCAATGACATATCGTCAGAATGCGAACAACAGCTAGAAGTAGAGTAGAAAATGAAATCGGTTTCAAAGATGACCCTGCGATGTATGGCACTTACACGGACGTGAAAACATGAACTGGACAAAAGGCACTAATAATGCTGTTTTTCTTAATTACTTGTTGGGAAGAAAAATATTGGAAAACACACACTTTTCTGATTGAATTGTCCCCAATCAGAATGACAAAATTACTGTCACTGTTAGCATGTGCACAAACGACCGATGCGACGAAGTGAACGCGAACCCAGATTTACGTTTTATTGCATGTGCCAAAATGCCATATATCATTGGGTCCTCATCACAATCGATTTCCAAGCTGGATCACACTATCATTGTTTCCCTGATTTAGCGGTTGAAGCATGTCATCACGATCACAAGCAATATCATGTCGCTTCGGGACATCTTCCCAGCTAATGCCTAGCAAGCCATATGTGTTGGGGAAAAAACAACCCTATGGAAATAAATGAAAGTAGATAAATAGTGATAATGTGCTATGATATATGGGAAATAACCCTTGCCACTCTGATTGCAGACTACACTTTCCCTGTAAGAGTTACTGTTCCTGACCCCTTTTTTTACCGCAGGAATTCTCTTTGATAGCAGTCTGTAACTGCCTAGCACAGATTAAACATCTAATAGCAAACCACTACTCATGTTCATTTACCCTGCTATCAGACCACCAAAACAGTGTAACAGAGTGAAAATTTCCACTCATTCGTATTAATGATTTGAATTTGAAATTTGTGTTAAATGTCTAAGAATTGGGGAGAGTGAATGAAAACCAAAAAAAGGGGGAAAATGGGGAAATAAACAGGTAGCGTTGCTCAGGTTCAAACCGTCTGGCCCACTGAGCCAGCCAAGCAGTTGAATTCGACCCAGAAAATTGACCTGCTTATATATATAGTCCCCCCCTTTCTTCCAAAACATTCCAACAGAAGTCAAAAGTAGTTCCATTTGAAAGTTTGATATCAAGCGCATTTGTCACTCTGTTTTATCAGAAAAAATGAAGCACATTTGTCACTCTGTTTTATCAGAAAAAATGAAAGGCCAGGTTTAAAATGTGTTTTTGGTGTTGGTTTGATCGCATCATGAAAAAATGAGCGTGGCGGTGTTAATTCTTTAGGAACTATTTTGTTTATTTGTGACCTAATTACGCATAATGGTCCACTACGAGTCAAAAATTTGTTTTATTATGATTTTTCAAGTGTATTTGAAGGCTTATATGTAGTTCTTTGGAGAATGGCTGGCATGCACAGTCGACATGCATGCCAAATGACAGCAACACTGGGCAATTCTTTGAATAAAATGGGTGACAGAAGGTCGGGTTCTGAACCGACCCCCCACCCACCTGAGTTACTTATTTCGATATGAACTGCATATCTGTTGTTCAGATCAGCTTCCGTGTCTCACACTGAAACTTTGGATATGTTGAGACCATCAATTCTCTAAGTAAACATCATGAAGAATCATAGCCAAATTGATTAAACCAGAGAGACTACTTTTTCAGAAGCAACTTGCAGCTGTTGCCCAAAAACAAGCAAAGCAAACAAAATTTCAAGAGCCCCTTTCTCTACTTGAAGTTGTTGAGAACAGCAAGAAAGTAGTTTGGGTTTTTACTGATGGTATGTTTTGACAGGAAAGATGAGGGAGAAAGAAAATAAATAAAAAATGAATCATGAAAAAAGCAGGGTTAGTTTTCTTCAGTGCTGTCAGGGGGAAATTTGCTCAGTGTTGCTTTTGGAATAGCCTGATAGGTTTAAAGGGCTTATCAATTAATGTCGCATGGTAATGCTGAAAGACCAAAAAGGGTTTGTCAGGTTTCACTTTGGCAGGCTGAAGCGGGCAAAAATTTTGCAAATTACACATGTATATGTCTTTTCATGCCCGCAATGACATATCGTCAGAATGCGAACAACAGCTAGAAGTAGAGTAGAAAATGAAATCGGTTTCAAAGATGACCCTGCGATGTATGGCACTTACACGGACGTGAAAACATGAACTGGACAAAAGGCACTAATAATGCTGTTTTTCTTAATTACTTGTTGGGAAGAAAAATATTGGAAAACACACACTTTTCTGATTGAATTGTCCCCAATCAGAATGACAAAATTACTGTCACTGTTAGCATGTGCACAAACGACCGATGCGACGAAGTGAACGCGAACCCAGATTTACGTTTTATTGCATGTGCCAAAATGCCATATATCATTGGGTCCTCATCACAATCGATTTCCAAGCTGGATCACACTATCATTGTTTCCCTGATTTAGCGGTTGAAGCATGTCATCACGATCACAAGCAATATCATGTCGCTTCGGGACATCTTCCCAGCTAATGCCTAGCAAGCCATATGTGTTGGGGAAAAAACAACCCTATGGAAATAAATGAAAGTAGATAAATAGTGATAATGTGCTATGATATATGGGAAATAACCCTTGCCACTCTGATTGCAGACTACACTTTCCCTGTAAGAGTTACTGTTCCTGACCCCTTTTTTTACCGCAGGAATTCTCTTTGATAGCAGTCTGTAACTGCCTAGCACAGATTAAACATCTAATAGCAAACCACTACTCATGTTCATTTACCCTGCTATCAGACCACCAAAACAGTGTAACAGAGTGAAAATTTCCACTCATTCGTATTAATGATTTGAATTTGAAATTTGTGTTAAATGTCTAAGAATTGGGGAGAGTGAATGAAAACCAAAAAAAGGGGGAAAATGGGGAAATAAACAGGTAGCGTTGCTCAGGTTCAAACCGTCTGGCCCACTGAGCCAGCCAAGCAGTTGAATTCGACCCAGAAAATTGACCTGCTTATATATATAGTCCCCCCCTTTCTTCCAAAACATTCCAACAGAAGTCAAAAGTAGTTCCATTTGAAAGTTTGATATCAAGCGCATTTGTCACTCTGTTTTATCAGAAAAAATGAAGCACATTTGTCACTCTGTTTTATCAGAAAAAATGAAAGGCCAGGTTTAAAATGTGTTTTTGGTGTTGGTTTGATCGTATCTTGAAAAAATGAGCGTGGCGGTGTTAATTCTTTAGGAACTATTTTGTTTATTTGTGACCTAATTACGCATAATGGTCCACTACGAGTCAAAAATTTGTTTTATTATGATTTTTCAAGTGAATTTGAAGGCTTATATGTAGTTCTTTGGAGAATGGCTGGCATGCACAGTCGACATGCATGCCAAATGACAGCAACACTGGGCAATTCTTTGAATAAAATGGGTGACAGAAGGTCGGGTTCTGAACCGACCCCCCACCCACCTGAGTTACTTATTTCGATATGAACTGCCTATCTATTGTTCAGATCAGCTTCCGTGTCTCACACTGAAACTTTGGATATGTTGAGACCATCAATTCTCTAAGTAAACATCATGAAGAATCATAGCCAAATTGATTAAACCAGAGAGACTACTTTTTCAGAAGCAACTTGCAGCTGTTGCCCAAAAACAAGCAAAGCAAACAAAATTTCAAGAGCCCCTTTCTCTACTTGAAGTTGTTGAGAACAGCAAGAAAGTAGTTTGGGTTTTTACTGATGGTATGTTTTGACAGGAAAGATGTGGGAGAAAGAAAATAAATAAAAAATGAATCATGAAAAAAGCAGGGTTAGTTTTCTTCAGTGCTGTCAGGGGGAAATTTGCTCAGTGTTGCTTTTGGAATAGCCTGATAGGTTTAAAGGGCTTATCAATTAATGTCGCATGGTAATGCTGAAAGACCAAAAAGGGTTTGTCAGGTTTCACTTTGGCAGGCTGAAGCGGGCAAAAATTTTGCAAATTACACATGTATATGTCTTTTCATGCCCGCAATGACATATCGTCAGAATGCGAACAACAGCTAGAAGTAGAGTAGAAAATGAAATCGGTTTCAAAGATGACCCTGCGATGTATGGCACTTACACGGACGTGAAAACATGAACTGGACAAAAGGCACTAATAATGCTGTTTTTCTTAATTACTTGTTGGGAAGAAAAATATTGGAAAACACACACTTTTCTGATTGAATTGTCCCCAATCAGAATGACAAAATTACTGTCACTGTTAGCATGTGCACAAACGACCGATGCGACGAAGTGAACGCGAACCCAGATTTACGTTTTATTGCATGTGCCAAAATGCCATATATCATTGGGTCCTCATCACAATCGATTTCCAAGCTGGATCACACTATCATTGTTTCCCTGATTTAGCGGTTGAAGCATGTCATCACGATCACAAGCAATATCATGTCGCTTCGGGACATCTTCCCAGCTAATGCCTAGCAAGCCATATGTGTTGGGGAAAAAACAACCCTATGGAAATAAATGAAAGTAGATAAATAGTGATAATGTGCTATGATATATGGGAAATAACCCTTTCCACTCTGATTGCAGACTACACTTTCCCTGTAAGAGTTACTGTTCCTGACCCCTTTTTTTACCGCAGGAATTCTCTTTGATAGCAGTCTGTAACTGCCTAGCACAGATTAAACATCTAATAGCAAACCACTACTCATGTTCATTTACCCTGCTATCAGACCACCAAAACAGTGTAACAGAGTGAAAATTTCCACTCATTCGTATTAATGATTTGAATTTGAAATTTGTGTTAAATGTCTAAGAATTGGGGAGAGTGAATGAAAACCAAAAAAAGGGGGAAAATGGGGAAATAAACAGGTAGCGTTGCTCAGGTTCAAACCGTCTGGCCCACTGAGCCAGCCAAGCAGTTGAATTCGACCCAGAAAATTGACCTGCTTATATATATAGTCCCCCACTTTCTTCCAAAACATTCCAACAGAAGTCAAAAGTAGTTCCATTTGAAAGTTTGATATCAAGCGCATTTGTCACTCTGTTTTATCAGAAAAAATGAAGCACATTTGTCACTCTGTTTTATCAGAAAAAATGAAAGGCCAGGTTTAAAATGTGTTTTTGGTGTTGGTTTGATCGTATCTTGAAAAAATGAGCGTGGCGGTGTTAATTCTTTAGGAACTATTTTGTTTATTTGTGACCTAATTACGCATAATGGTCCACTACGAGTCAAAAATTTGTTTTATTATGATTTTTCAAGTGTATTTGAAGGCTTATATGTAGTTCTTTGGAGAATGGCTGGCATGCACAGTCGACATGCATGCCAAATGACAGCAACACTGGGCAATTCTTTGAATAAAATGGGTGACAGAAGGTCGGGTTCTGAACCGACCCCCCACCCACCTGAGTTACTTATTTCGATATGAACTTCCTATCTATTGTTCAGATCAGCTTCCGTGTCTCACACTGAAACTTTGGATATGTTGAGACCATCAATTCTCTAAGTAAACATCATGAAGAATCATAGCCAAATTGATTAAACCAGAGAGACTACTTTTTCAGAAGCAACTTGCAGCTGTTGCCCAAAAACAAGCAAAGCAAACAAAATTTCAAGAGCCCCTTTCTCTACTTGAAGTTGTTGAGAACAGCAAGAAAGTAGTTTGGGTTTTTACTGATGGTATGTTTTGACAGGAAAGATGTGGGAGAAAGAAAATAAATAAAAAATGAATCATGAAAAAAGCAGGGTTAGTTTTCTTCAGTGCTGTCAGGGGGAAATTTGCTCAGTGTTGCTTTTGGAATAGCCTGATAGGTTTAAAGGGCTTATCAATTAATGTCGCATGGTAATGCTGAAAGACCAAAAAGGGTTTGTCAGGTTTCACTTTGGCAGGCTGAAGCGGGCAAAAATTTTGCAAATTACACATGTATATGTCTTTTCATGCCCGCAATGACATATCGTCAGAATGCGAACAACAGCTAGAAGTAGAGTAGAAAATGAAATCGGTTTCAAAGATGACCCTGCGATGTATGGCACTTACACGGACGTGAAAACATGAACTGGACAAAAGGCACTAATAATGCTGTTTTTCTTAATTACTTGTTGGGAAGAAAAATATTGGAAAACACACACTTTTCTGATTGAATTGTCCCCAATCAGAATGACAAAATTACTGTCACTGTTAGCATGTGCACAAACGACCGATGCGACGAAGTGAACGCGAACCCAGATTTACGTTTTATTGCATGTGCCAAAATGCCATATATCATTGGGTCCTCATCACAATCGATTTCCAAGCTGGATCACACTATCATTGTTTCCCTGATTTAGCGGTTGAAGCATGTCATCACGATCACAAGCAATATCATGTCGCTTCGGGACATCTTCCCAGCTAATGCCTAGCAAGCCATATGTGTTGGGGAAAAAACAACCCTATGGAAATAAATGAAAGTAGATAAATAGTGATAATGTGCTATGATATATGGGAAATAACCCTTTCCACTCTGATTGCAGACTACACTTTCCCTGTAAGAGTTACTGTTCCTGACCCCTTTTTTTACCGCAGGAATTCTCTTTGATAGCAGTCTGTAACTGCCTAGCACAGATTAAACATCTAATAGCAAACCACTACTCATGTTCATTTACCCTGCTATCAGATCACCAAAACAGTGTAACAGAGTGAAAATTTCCACTCATTCGTATTAATGATTTGAATTTGAAATTTGTGTTAAATGTCTAAGAATTGGGGAGAGTGAATGAAAACCAAAAAAAGGGGGAAAATGGGGAAATAAACAGGTAGCGTTGCTCAGGTTCAAACCGTCTGGCCCACTGAGCCAGCCAAGCAGTTGAATTCGACCCAGAAAATTGACCTGCTTATATATATAGTCCCCCCCTTTCTTCCAAAACATTCCAACAGAAGTCAAAAGTAGTTCCATTTGAAAGTTTGATATCAAGCGCATTTGTCACTCTGTTTTATCAGAAAAAATGAAGCACATTTGTCACTCTGTTTTATCAGAAAAAATGAAAGGCCAGGTTTAAAATGTGTTTTTGGTGTTGGTTTGATCGTATCTTGAAAAAATGAGCGTGGCGGTGTTAATTCTTTAGGAACTATTTTGTTTATTTGTGACCTAATTACGCATAATGGTCCACTACGAGTCAAAAATTTGTTTTATTATGATTTTTCAAGTGTATTTGAAGGCTTATATGTAGTTCTTTGGAGAATGGCTGGCATGCACAGTCGACATGCATGCCAAATGACAGCAACACTGGGCAATTCTTTGAATAAAATGGGTGACAGAAGGTCGGGTTCTGAACCGACCCCCCACCCACCTGAGTTACTTATTTCGATATGAACTGCCTATCTATTGTTCAGATCAGCTTCCGTGTCTCACACTGAAACTTTGGATATGTTGAGACCATCAATTCTCTAAGTAAACATCATGAAGAATCATAGCCAAATTGATTAAACCAGAGAGACTACTTTTTCAGAAGCAACTTGCAGCTGTTGCCCAAAAACAAGCAAAGCAAACAAAATTTCAAGAGCCCCTTTCTCTACTTGAAGTTGTTGAGAACAGCAAGAAAGTAGTTTGGGTTTTTACTGATGGTATGTTTTGACAGGAAAGATGTGGGAGAAAGAAAATAAATAAAAAATGAATCATGAAAAAAGCAGGGTTAGTTTTCTTCAGTGCTGTCAGGGGGAAATTTGCTCAGTGTTGCTTTTGGAATAGCCTGATAGGTTTAAAGGGCTTATCAATTAATGTCGCATGGTAATGCTGAAAGACCAAAAAGGGTTTGTCAGGTTTCACTTTGGCAGGCTGAAGCGGGCAAAAATTTTGCAAATTACACATGTATATGTCTTTTCATGCCCGCAATGACATATCGTCAGAATGCGAACAACAGCTAGAAGTAGAGTAGAAAATGAAATCGGTTTCAAAGATGACCCTGCGATGTATGGCACTTACACGGACGTGAAAACATGAACTGGACAAAAGGCACTAATAATGCTGTTTTTCTTAATTACTTGTTGGGAAGAAAAATATTGGAAAACACACACTTTTCTGATTGAATTGTCCCCAATCAGAATGACAAAATTACTGTCACTGTTAGCATGTGCACAAACGACCGATGCGACAAAGTGAACGCGAACCCAGATTTACGTTTTATTGCATGTGCCAAAATGCCATATATCATTGGGTCCTCATCACAATCGACTTCCAAGCTGGATCACACTATCATTGTTTCCCTGATTTAGCGGTTGAAGCATGTCATCACGATCACAAGCAATATCATGTCGCTTCGGGACATCTTCCCAGCTAATGCCTAGCAAGCCATATGTGTTGGGGAAAAAACAACCCTATGGAAATAAATGAAAGTAGATAAATAGTGATAATGTGCTATGATATATGGGAAATAACCCTTGCCACTCTGATTGCAGACTACACTTTCCCTGTAAGAGTTACTGTTCCTGACCCCTTTTTTTACCGCAGGAATTCTCTTTGATAGCAGTCTGTAACTGCCTAGCACAGATTAAACATCTAATAGCAAACCACTACTCATGTTCATTTACCCTGCTATCAGACCACCAAAACAGTGTAACAGAGTGAAAATTTCCACTCATTCGTATTAATGATTTGAATTTGAAATTTGTGTTAAATGTCTAAGAATTGGGGAGAGTGAATGAAAACCAAAAAAAGGGGGAAAATGGGGAAATAAACAGGTAGCGTTGCTCAGGTTCAAACCGTCTGGCCCACTGAGCCAGCCAAGCAGTTGAATTCGACCCAGAAAATTGACCTGCTTATATATATAGTCCCCCCCTTTCTTCCAAAACATTCCAACAGAAGTCAAAAGTAGTTCCATTTGAAAGTTTGATATCAAGCGCATTTGTCACTCTGTTTTATCAGAAAAAATGAAGCACATTTGTCACTCTGTTTTATCAGAAAAAATGAAAGGCCAGGTTTAAAATGTGTTTTTGGTGTTGGTTTGATCGTATCTTGAAAAAATGAGCGTGGCGGTGTTAATTCTTTAGGAACTATTTTGTTTATTTGTGACCTAATTACGCATAATGGTCCACTACGAGTCAAAAATTTGTTTTATTATGATTTTTCAAGTGTATTTGAAGGCTTATATGTAGTTCTTTGGAGAATGGCTGGCATGCACAGTCGACATGCATGCCAAATGACAGCAACACTGGGCAATTCTTTGAATAAAATGGGTGACAGAAGGTCGGGTTCTGAACCGACCCCCCACCCACCTGAGTTACTTATTTCGATATGAACTGCCTATCTATTGTTCAGATCAGCTTCCGTGTCTCACACTGAAACTTTGGATATGTTGAGACCATCAATTCTCTAAGTAAACATCATGAAGAATCATAGCCAAATTGATTAAACCAGAGAGACTACTTTTTCAGAAGCAACTTGCAGCTGTTGCCCAAAAACAAGCAAAGCAAACAAAATTTCAAGAGCCCCTTTCTCTACTTGAAGTTGTTGAGAACAGCAAGAAAGTAGTTTGGGTTTTTACTGATGGTATGTTTTGACAGGAAAGATGTGGGAGAAAGAAAATAAATAAAAAATGAATCATGAAAAAAGCAGGGTTAGTTTTCTTCAGTGCTGTCAGGGGGAAATTTGCTCAGTGTTGCTTTTGGAATAGCCTGATAGGTTTAAAGGGCTTATCAATTAATGTCGCATGGTAATGCTGAAAGACCAAAAAGGGTTTGTCAGGTTTCACTTTGGCAGGCTGAAGCGGGCAAAAATTTTGCAAATTACACATGTATATGTCTTTTCATGCCCGCAATGACATATCGTCAGAATGCGAACAACAGCTAGAAGTAGAGTAGAAAATGAAATCGGTTTCAAAGATGACCCTGCGATGTATGGCACTTACACGGACGTGAAAACATGAACTGGACAAAAGGCACTAATAATGCTGTTTTTCTTAATTACTTGTTGGGAAGAAAAATATTGGAAAACACACACTTTTCTGATTGAATTGTCCCCAATCAGAATGACAAAATTACTGTCACTGTTAGCATGTGCACAAACGACCGATGCGACGAAGTGAACGCGAACCCAGATTTACGTTTTATTGCATGTGCCAAAATGCCATATATCATTGGGTCCTCATCTTAATCGATTTCCAAGCTGGATCACACTATCATTGTTTCCCTGATTTAGCGGTTGAAGCATGTCATCACGATCACAAGCAATATCATGTCGCTTCGGGACATCTTCCCAGCTAATGCCTAGCAAGCCATATGTGTTGGGGAAAAAACAACCCTATGGAAATAAATGAAAGTAGATAAATAGTGATAATGTGCTATGATATATGGGAAATAACCCTTTCCACTCTGATTGCAGACTACACTTTCCCTGTAAGAGTTACTGTTCCTGACCCCTTTTTTTACCGCAGGAATTCTCTTTGATAGCAGTCTGTAACTGCCTAGCACAGATTAAACATCTAATAGCAAACCACTACTCATGTTCATTTACCCTGCTATCAGATCACCAAAACAGTGTAACAGAGTGAAAATTTCCACTCATTCGTATTAATGATTTGAATTTGAAATTTGTGTTAAATGTCTAAGAATTGGGGAGAGTGAATGAAAACCAAAAAAAGGGGGAAAATGGGGAAATAAACAGGTAGCGTTGCTCAGGTTCAAACCGTCTGGCCCACTGAGCCAGCCAAGCAGTTGAATTCGACCCAGAAAATTGACCTGCTTATATATATAGTCCCCCCCTTTCTTCCAAAACATTCCAACAGAAGTCAAAAGTAGTTCCATTTGAAAGTTTGATATCAAGCGCATTTGTCACTCTGTTTTATCAGAAAAAATGAAGCACATTTGTCACTCTGTTTTATCAGAAAAAATGAAAGGCCAGGTTTAAAATGTGTTTTTGGTGTTGGTTTGATCGTATCTTGAAAAAATGAGCGTGGCGGTGTTAATTCTTTAGGAACTATTTTGTTTATTTGTGACCTAATTACGCATAATGGTCCACTACGAGTCAAAAATTTGTTTTATTATGATTTTTCAAGTGTATTTGAAGGCTTATATGTAGTTCTTTGGAGAATGGCTGGCATGCACAGTCGACATGCATGCCAAATGACAGCAACACTGGGCAATTCTTTGAATAAAATGGGTGACAGAAGGTCGGGTTCTGAACCGACCCCCCACCCACCTGAGTTACTTATTTCGATATGAACTGCCTATCTATTGTTCAGATCAGCTTCCGTGTCTCACACTGAAACTTTGGATATGTTGAGACCATCAATTCTCTAAGTAAACATCATGAAGAATCATAGCCAAATTGATTAAACCAGAGAGACTACTTTTTCAGAAGCAACTTGCAGCTGTTGCCCAAAAACAAGCAAAGCAAACAAAATTTCAAGAGCCCCTTTCTCTACTTGAAGTTGTTGAGAACAGCAAGAAAGTAGTTTGGGTTTTTACTGATGGTATGTTTTGACAGGAAAGATGTGGGAGAAAGAAAATAAATAAAAAATGAATCATGAAAAAAGCAGGGTTAGTTTTCTTCAGTGCTGTCAGGGGGAAATTTGCTCAGTGTTGCTTTTGGAATAGCCTGATAGGTTTAAAGGGCTTATCAATTAATGTCGCATGGTAATGCTGAAAGACCAAAAAGGGTTTGTCAGGTTTCACTTTGGCAGGCTGAAGCGGGCAAAAATTTTGCAAATTACACATGTATATGTCTTTTCATGCCCGCAATGACATATCGTCAGAATGCGAACAACAGCTAGAAGTAGAGTAGAAAATGAAATCGGTTTCAAAGATGACCCTGCGATGTATGGCACTTACACGGACGTGAAAACATGAACTGGACAAAAGGCACTAATAATGCTGTTTTTCTTAATTACTTGTTGGGAAGAAAAATATTGGAAAACACACACTTTTCTGATTGAATTGTCCCCAATCAGAATGACAAAATTACTGTCACTGTTAGCATGTGCACAAACGACCGATGCGACAAAGTGAACGCGAACCCAGATTTACGTTTTATTGCATGTGCCAAAATGCCATATATCATTGGGTCCTCATCACAATCGACTTCCAAGCTGGATCACACTATCATTGTTTCCCTGATTTAGCGGTTGAAGCATGTCATCACGATCACAAGCAATATCATGTCGCTTCGGGACATCTTCCCAGCTAATGCCTAGCAAGCCATATGTGTTGGGGAAAAAACAACCCTATGGAAATAAATGAAAGTAGATAAATAGTGATAATGTGCTATGATATATGGGAAATAACCCTTGCCACTCTGATTGCAGACTACACTTTCCCTGTAAGAGTTACTGTTCCTGACCCCTTTTTTTACCGCAGGAATTCTCTTTGATAGCAGTCTGTAACTGCCTAGCACAGATTAAACATCTAATAGCAAACCACTACTCATGTTCATTTACCCTGCTATCAGACCACCAAAACAGTGTAACAGAGTGAAAATTTCCACTCATTCGTATTAATGATTTGAATTTGAAATTTGTGTTAAATGTCTAAGAATTGGGGAGAGTGAATGAAAACCAAAAAAAGGGGGAAAATGGGGAAATAAACAGGTAGCGTTGCTCAGGTTCAAACCGTCTGGCCCACTGAGCCAGCCAAGCAGTTGAATTCGACCCAGAAAATTGACCTGCTTATATATATAGTCCCCCCCTTTCTTCCAAAACATTCCAACAGAAGTCAAAAGTAGTTCCATTTGAAAGTTTGATATCAAGCGCATTTGTCACTCTGTTTTATCAGAAAAAATGAAGCACATTTGTCACTCTGTTTTATCAGAAAAAATGAAAGGCCAGGTTTAAAATGTGTTTTTGGTGTTGGTTTGATCGTATCTTGAAAAAATGAGCGTGGCGGTGTTAATTCTTTAGGAACTATTTTGTTTATTTGTGACCTAATTACGCATAATGGTCCACTACGAGTCAAAAATTTGTTTTATTATGATTTTTCAAGTGTATTTGAAGGCTTATATGTAGTTCTTTGGAGAATGGCTGGCATGCACAGTCGACATGCATGCCAAATGACAGCAACACTGGGCAATTCTTTGAATAAAATGGGTGACAGAAGGTCGGGTTCTGAACCGACCCCCCACCCACCTGAGTTACTTATTTCGATATGAACTGCCTATCTATTGTTCAGATCAGCTTCCGTGTCTCACACTGAAACTTTGGATATGTTGAGACCATCAATTCTCTAAGTAAACATCATGAAGAATCATAGCCAAATTGATTAAACCAGAGAGACTACTTTTTCAGAAGCAACTTGCAGCTGTTGCCCAAAAACAAGCAAAGCAAACAAAATTTCAAGAGCCCCTTTCTCTACTTGAAGTTGTTGAGAACAGCAAGAAAGTAGTTTGGGTTTTTACTGATGGTATGTTTTGACAGGAAAGATGTGGGAGAAAGAAAATAAATAAAAAATGAATCATGAAAAAAGCAGGGTTAGTTTTCTTCAGTGCTGTCAGGGGGAAATTTGCTCAGTGTTGCTTTTGGAATAGCCTGATAGGTTTAAAGGGCTTATCAATTAATGTCGCATGGTAATGCTGAAAGACCAAAAAGGGTTTGTCAGGTTTCACTTTGGCAGGCTGAAGCGGGCAAAAATTTTGCAAATTACACATGTATATGTCTTTTCATGCCCGCAATGACATATCGTCAGAATGCGAACAACAGCTAGAAGTAGAGTAGAAAATGAAATCGGTTTCAAAGATGACCCTGCGATGTATGGCACTTACACGGACGTGAAAACATGAACTGGACAAAAGGCACTAATAATGCTGTTTTTCTTAATTACTTGTTGGGAAGAAAAATATTGGAAAACACACACTTTTCTGATTGAATTGTCCCCAATCAGAATGACAAAATTACTGTCACTGTTAGCATGTGCACAAACGACCGATGCGACGAAGTGAACGCGAACCCAGATTTACGTTTTATTGCATGTGCCAAAATGCCATATATCATTGGGTCCTCATCTTAATCGATTTCCAAGCTGGATCACACTATCATTGTTTCCCTGATTTAGCGGTTGAAGCATGTCATCACGATCACAAGCAATATCATGTCGCTTCGGGACATCTTCCCAGCTAATGCCTAGCAAGCCATATGTGTTGGGGAAAAAACAACCCTATGGAAATAAATGAAAGTAGATAAATAGTGATAATGTGCTATGATATATGGGAAATAACCCTTTCCACTCTGATTGCAGACTACACTTTCCCTGTAAGAGTTACTGTTCCTGACCCCTTTTTTTACCGCAGGAATTCTCTTTGATAGCAGTCTGTAACTGCCTAGCACAGATTAAACATCTAATAGCAAACCACTACTCATGTTCATTTACCCTGCTATCAGATCACCAAAACAGTGTAACAGAGTGAAAATTTCCACTCATTCGTATTAATGATTTGAATTTGAAATTTGTGTTAAATGTCTAAGAATTGGGGAGAGTGAATGAAAACCAAAAAAAGGGGGAAAATGGGGAAATAAACAGGTAGCGTTGCTCAGGTTCAAACCGTCTGGCCCACTGAGCCAGCCAAGCAGTTGAATTCGACCCAGAAAATTGACCTGCTTATATATATAGTCCCCCCCTTTCTTCCAAAACATTCCAACAGAAGTCAAAAGTAGTTCCATTTGAAAGTTTGATATCAAGCGCATTTGTCACTCTGTTTTATCAGAAAAAATGAAGCACATTTGTCACTCTGTTTTATCAGAAAAAATGAAAGGCCAGGTTTAAAATGTGTTTTTGGTGTTGGTTTGATCGTATCTTGAAAAAATGAGCGTGGCGGTGTTAATTCTTTAGGAACTATTTTGTTTATTTGTGACCTAATTACGCATAATGGTCCACTACGAGTCAAAAATTTGTTTTATTATGATTTTTCAAGTGTATTTGAAGGCTTATATGTAGTTCTTTGGAGAATGGCTGGCATGCACAGTCGACATGCATGCCAAATGACAGCAACACTGGGCAATTCTTTGAATAAAATGGGTGACAGAAGGTCGGGTTCTGAACCGACCCCCCACCCACCTGAGTTACTTATTTCGATATGAACTGCCTATCTATTGTTCAGATCAGCTTCCGTGTCTCACACTGAAACTTTGGATATGTTGAGACCATCAATTCTCTAAGTAAACATCATGAAGAATCATAGCCAAATTGATTAAACCAGAGAGACTACTTTTTCAGAAGCAACTTGCAGCTGTTGCCCAAAAACAAGCAAAGCAAACAAAATTTCAAGAGCCCCTTTCTCTACTTGAAGTTGTTGAGAACAGCAAGAAAGTAGTTTGGGTTTTTACTGATGGTATGTTTTGACAGGAAAGATGTGGGAGAAAGAAAATAAATAAAAAATGAATCATGAAAAAAGCAGGGTTAGTTTTCTTCAGTGCTGTCAGGGGGAAATTTGCTCAGTGTTGCTTTTGGAATAGCCTGATAGGTTTAAAGGGCTTATCAATTAATGTCGCATGGTAATGCTGAAAGACCAAAAAGGGTTTGTCAGGTTTCACTTTGGCAGGCTGAAGCGGGCAAAAATTTTGCAAATTACACATGTATATGTCTTTTCATGCCCGCAATGACATATCGTCAGAATGCGAACAACAGCTAGAAGTAGAGTAGAAAATGAAATCGGTTTCAAAGATGACCCTGCGATGTATGGCACTTACACGGACGTGAAAACATGAACTGGACAAAAGGCACTAATAATGCTGTTTTTCTTAATTACTTGTTGGGAAGAAAAATATTGGAAAACACACACTTTTCTGATTGAATTGTCCCCAATCAGAATGACAAAATTACTGTCACTGTTAGCATGTGCACAAACGACCGATGCGACGAAGTGAACGCGAACCCAGATTTACATTTTATTGCATGTGCCAAAATGCCATATATCATTGGGTCCTCATCACAATCGATTTCCAAGCTGGATCACACTATCATTGTTTCCCTGATTTAGCGGTTGAAGCATGTCATCACGATCACAAGCAATATCATGTCGCTTCGGGACATCTTCCCAGCTAATGCCTAGCAAGCCATATGTGTTGGGGGAAAAAACAACCCTGTGGAAATAAATGAAAGTAGATAAATAGTGATAATGTGCTATGATATATGGGAAATAACCCTTGCCACTCTGATTGCAGACTACACTTTCCCTGTAAGAGTTACTGTTCCTGACCCCTTTTTTTACCGCAGGAATTCTCTTTGATAGCAGTCTGTAACTGCCTAGCACAGATTAAACATCTAATAGCAAACCACTACTCATGTTCATTTACCCTGCTATCAGACCACCAAAACAGTGTAACAGAGTGAAAATTTCCACTCATTCGTATTAATGATTTGAATTTGAAATTTGTGTTAAATGTCTAAGAATTGGGGAGAGTGAATGAAAACCAAAAAAAGGGGGAAAATGGGGAAATAAACAGGTAGCGTTGCTCAGGTTCAAACCGTCTGGCCCACTGAGCCAGCCAAGCAGTTGAATTCGACCCAGAAAATTGACCTGCTTATATATATAGTCCCCCCCTTTCTTCCAAAACATTCCAACAGAAGTCAAAAGTAGTTCCATTTGAAAGTTTGATATCAAGCGCATTTGTCACTCTGTTTTATCAGAAAAAATGAAGCACATTTGTCACTCTGTTTTATCAGAAAAAATGAAAGGCCAGGTTTAAAATGTGTTTTTGGTGTTGGTTTGATCGCATCATGAAAAAATGAGCGTGGCGGTGTTAATTCTTTAGGAACTATTTTGTTTATTTGTGACCTAATTACGCATAATGGTCCACTACGAGTCAAAAATTTGTTTTATTATGATTTTTCAAGTGTATTTGAAGGCTTATATGTAGTTCTTTGGAGAATGGCTGGCATGCACAGTCGACATGCATGCCAAATGACAGCAACACTGGGCAATTCTTTGAATAAAATGGGTGACAGAAGGTCGGGTTCTGAACCGACCCCCCACCCACCTGAGTTACTTATTTCGATATGAACTGCATATCTGTTGTTCAGATCAGCTTCCGTGTCTCACACTGAAACTTTAGATATGTTGAGACCATCAATTCTCTAAGTAAACATCATGAAGAATCATAGCCAAATTGATTAAACCAGAGAGACTACTTTTTCAGAAGCAACTTGCAGCTGTTGCCCAAAAACAAGCAAAGCAAACAAAATTTCAAAAGCCCCTTTCTCTACTTGAAGTTGTTGAGAACAGCAAGAAAGTAGTTTGGGTTTTTACTGATGGTATGTTTTGACAGGAAAGATGTGGGAGAAAGAAAATAAATAAAAAATGAATCATGAAAAAAGCAGGGTTAGTTTTCTTCAGTGCTGTCAGGGGGAAATTTGCTCAGTGTTGCTTTTGGAATAGCCTGATAGGTTTAAAGGGCTTATCAATTAATGTCGCATGGTAATGCTGAAAGACCAAAAAGGGTTTGTCAGGTTTCACTTTGGCAGGCTGAAGCGGGCAAAAATTTTGCAAATTACACATGTATATGTCTTTTCATGCCCGCAATGACATATCGTCAGAATGCGAACAACAGCTAGAAGTAGAGTAGAAAATGAAATCGGTTTCAAAGATGACCCTGCGATGTATGGCACTTACACGGACGTGAAAACATGAACTGGACAAAAGGCACTAATAATGCTGTTTTTCTTAATTACTTGTTGGGAAGAAAAATATTGGAAAACACACACTTTTCTGATTGAATTGTCCCCAATCAGAATGACAAAATTACTGTCACTGTTAGCATGTGCACAAACGACCGATGCGACGAAGTGAACGCGAACCCAGATTTACGTTTTATTGCATGTGCCAAAATGCCATATATCATTGGGTCCTCATCACAATCGATTTCCAAGCTGGATCACACTATCATTGTTTCCCTGATTTAGCGGTTGAAGCATGTCATCACGATCACAAGCAATATCATGTCGCTTCGGGACATCTTCCCAGCTAATGCCTAGCAAGCCATATGTGTTGGGGAAAAAACAACCCTATGGAAATAAATGAAAGTAGATAAATAGTGATAATGTGCTATGATATATGGGAAATAACCCTTGCCACTCTGATTGCAGACTACACTTTCCCTGTAAGAGTTACTGTTCCTGACCCCTTTTTTTACCGCAGGAATTCTCTTTGATAGCAGTCTGTAACTGCCTAGCACAGATTAAACATCTAATAGCAAACCACTACTCATGTTCATTTACCCTGCTATCAGACCACCAAAACAGTGTAACAGAGTGAAAATTTCCACTCATTCGTATTAATGATTTGAATTTGAAATTTGTGTTAAATGTCTAAGAATTGGGGAGAGTGAATGAAAACCAAAAAAAGGGGGAAAATGGGGAAATAAACAGGTAGCGTTGCTCAGGTTCAAACCGTCTGGCCCACTGAGCCAGCCAAGCAGTTGAATTCGACCCAGAAAATTGACCTGCTTATATATATAGTCCCCCCCTTTCTTCCAAAACATTCCAACAGAAGTCAAAAGTAGTTCCATTTGAAAGTTTGATATCAAGCGCATTTGTCACTCTGTTTTATCAGAAAAAATGAAGCACATTTGTCACTCTGTTTTATCAGAAAAAATGAAAGGCCAGGTTTAAAATGTGTTTTTGGTGTTGGTTTGATCGTATCTTGAAAAAATGAGCGTGGCGGTGTTAATTCTTTAGGAACTATTTTGTTTATTTGTGACCTAATTACGCATAATGGTCCACTACGAGTCAAAAATTTGTTTTATTATGATTTTTCAAGTGTATTTGAAGGCTTATATGTAGTTCTTTGGAGAATGGCTGGCATGCACAGTCGACATGCATGCCAAATGACAGCAACACTGGGCAATTCTTTGAATAAAATGGGTGACAGAAGGTCGGGTTCTGAACCGACCCCCCACCCACCTGAGTTACTTATTTCGATATGAACTGCCTATCTATTGTTCAGATCAGCTTCCGTGTCTCACACTGAAACTTTGGATATGTTGAGACCATCAATTCTCTAAGTAAACATCATGAAGAATCATAGCCAAATTGATTAAACCAGAGAGACTACTTTTTCAGAAGCAACTTGCAGCTGTTGCCCAAAAACAAGCAAAGCAAACAAAATTTCAAGAGCCCCTTTTTCTACTTGAAGTTGTTGAGAACAGCAAGAAAGTAGTTTGGGTTTTTACTGATGGTATGTTTTGACAGGAAAGATGTGGGAGAAAGAAAATAAATAAAAAATGAATCATGAAAAAAGCAGGGTTAGTTTTCTTCAGTGCTGTCAGGGGGAAATTTGCTCAGTGTTGCTTTTGGAATAGCCTGATAGGTTTAAAGGGCTTATCAATTAATGTCGCATGGTAATGCTGAAAGACCAAAAAGGGTTTGTCAGGTTTCACTTTGGCAGGCTGAAGCGGGCAAAAATTTTGCAAATTACACATGTATATGTCTTTTCATGCCCGCAATGACATATCGTCAGAATGCGAACAACAGCTAGAAGTAGAGTAGAAAATGAAATCGGTTTCAAAGATGACCCTGCGATGTATGGCACTTACACGGACGTGAAAACATGAACTGGACAAAAGGCACTAATAATGCTGTTTTTCTTAATTACTTGTTGGGAAGAAAAATATTGGAAAACACACACTTTTCTGATTGAATTGTCCCCAATCAGAATGACAAAATTACTGTCACTGTTAGCATGTGCACAAACGACCGATGCGACGAAGTGAACGCGAACCCAGATTTACGTTTTATTGCATGTGCCAAAATGCCATATATCATTGGGTCCTCATCACAATCGATTTCCAAGCTGGATCACACTATCATTGTTTCCCTGATTTAGCGGTTGAAGCATGTCATCACGATCACAAGCAATATCATGTCGCTTCGGGACATCTTCCCAGCTAATGCCTAGCAAGCCATATGTGTTGGGGAAAAAACAACCCTATGGAAATAAATGAAAGTAGATAAATAGTGATAATGTGCTATGATATATGGGAAATAACCCTTGCCACTCTGATTGCAGACTACACTTTCCCTGTAAGAGTTACTGTTCCTGACCCCTTCTTTTACCGCAGGAATTCTCTTTGATAGCAGTCTGTAACTGCCTAGCACAGATTAAACATCTAATAGCAAACCACTACTCATGTTCATTTACCCTGCTATCAGACCACCAAAACAGTGTAACAGAGTGAAAATTTCCACTCATTCGTATTAATGATTTGAATTTGAAATTTGTGTTAAATGTCTAAGAATTGGGGAGAGTGAATGAAAACCAAAAAAAGGGGGAAAATGGGGAAATAAACAGGTAGCGTTGCTCAGGTTCAAACCGTCTGGCCCACTGAGCCAGCCAAGCAGTTGAATTCGACCCAGAAAATTGACCTGCTTATATATATAGTCCCCCCCTTTCTTCCAAAACATTCCAACAGAAGTCAAAAGTAGTTCCATTTGAAAGTTTGATATCAAGCGCATTTGTCACTCTGTTTTATCAGAAAAAATGAAGCACATTTGTCACTCTGTTTTATCAGAAAAAATGAAAGGCCAGGTTTAAAATGTGTTTTTGGTGTTGGTTTGATCGCATCATAAAAAAATGAGCGTGGCGGTGTTAATTCTTTAGGAACTATTTTGTTTATTTGTGACCTAATTACGCATAATGGTCCACTACGAGTCAAAAATTTGTTTTATTATGATTTTTCAAGTGTATTTGAAGGCTTATATGTAGTTCTTTGGAGAATGGCTGGCATGCACAGTCGACATGCATGCCAAATGACAGCAACACTGGGCAATTCTTTGAATAAAATGGGTGACAGAAGGTCGGGTTCTGAACCGACCCCCCACCCACCTGAGTTACTTATTTCGATATGAACTGCATATCTGTTGTTCAGATCAGCTTCCGTGTCTCACACTGAAACTTTGGATATGTTGAGACCATCAATTCTCTAAGTAAACATCATTAAGAATCATAGCCAAATTGATTAAACCAGAGAGACTACTTTTTCAGAAGCAACTTGCAGCTGTTGCCCAAAAACAAGCAAAGCAAACAAAATTTCAAGAGCCCCTTTCTCTACTTGAAGTTGTTGAGAACAGCAAGAAAGTAGTTTGGGTTTTTACTGATGGTATGTTTTGACAGGAAAGATGTGGGAGAAAGAAAATAAATAAAAAATGAATCATGAAAAAAGCAGGGTTAGTTTTCTTCAGTGCTGTCAGGGGGAAATTTGCTCAGTGTTGCTTTTGGAATAGCCTGATAGGTTTAAAGGGCTTATCAATTAATGTCGCATGGTAATGCTGAAAGACCAAAAAGGGTTTGTCAGGTTTCACTTTGGCAGGCTGAAGCGGGCAAAAATTTTGCAAATTACACATGTATATGTCTTTTCATGCCCGCAATGACATATCGTCAGAATGCGAACAACAGCTAGAAGTAGAGTAGAAAATGAAATCGGTTTCAAAGATGACCCTGCGATGTATGGCACTTACACGGACGTGAAAACATGAACTGGACAAAAAGCACTAATAATGCTGTTTTTCTTAATTACTTGTTGGGAAGAAAAATATTGGAAAACACACACTTTTCTGATTGAATTGTCCCCAATCAGAATGACAAAATTACTGTCACTGTTAGCATGTGCACAAACGACCGATGCGACGAAGTGAACGCGAACCCAGATTTACGTTTTATTGCATGTGCCAAAATGCCATATATCATTGGGTCCTCATCACAATCGATTTCCAAGCTGGATCACACTATCATTGTTTCCCTGATTTAGCGGTTGAAGCATGTCATCACGATCACAAGCAATATCATGTCGCTTCGGGACATCTTCCCAGCTAATGCCTAGCAAGCCATATGTGTTGGGGATAAAAAAACAACCCTATGGAAATAAATGAAAGTAGATAAATAGTGATAATGTGCTATGATATATGGGAAATAACCCTTGCCACTCTGATTGCAGACTACACTTTCCCTGTAAGAGTTACTGTTCCTGACCCCTTTTTTTACCGCAGGAATTCTCTTTGATAGCAGTCTGTAACTGCCTAGCACAGATTAAACATCTAATAGCAAACCACTACTCATGTTCATTTACCCTGCTATCAGACCACCAAAACAGTGTAACAGAGTGAAAATTTCCACTCATTCGTATTAATGATTTGAATTTGAAATTTGTGTTAAATGTCTAAGAATTGGGGAGAGTGAATGAAAACCAAAAAAAGGGGGAAAATGGGGAAATAAACAGGTAGCGTTGCTCAGGTTCAAACCGTCTGGCCCACTGAGCCAGCCAAGCAGTTGAATTCGACCCAGAAAATTGACCTGCTTATATATATAGTCCCCCCCTTTCTTCCAAAACATTCCAACAGAAGTCAAAAGTAGTTCCATTTGAAAGTTTGATATCAAGCGCATTTGTCACTCTGTTTTATCAGAAAAAATGAAGCACATTTGTCACTCTGTTTTATCAGAAAAAATGAAAGGCCAGGTTTAAAATGTGTTTTTGGTGTTGGTTTGATCGTATCTTGAAAAAATGAGCGTGGCGGTGTTAATTCTTTAGGAACTATTTTGTTTATTTGTGACCTAATTACGCATAATGGTCCACTACGAGTCAAAAATTTGTTTTATTATGATTTTTCAAGTGTATTTGAAGGCTTATATGTAGTTCTTTGGAGAATGGCTGGCATGCACAGTCGACATGCATGCCAAATGACAGCAACACTGGGCAATTCTTTGAATAAAATGGGTGACAGAAGGTCGGGTTCTGAACCGACCCCCCACCCACCTGAGTTACTTATTTCGATATGAACTGCCTATCTATTGTTCAGATCAGCTTCCGTGTCTCACACTGAAACTTTGGATATGTTGAGACCATCAATTCTCTAAGTAAACATCATGAAGAATCATAGCCAAATTGATTAAACCAGAGAGACTACTTTTTCAGAAGCAACTTGCAGCTGTTGCCCAAAAACAAGCAAAGCAAACAAAATTTCAAGAGCCCCCTTCTCTACTTGAAGTTGTTGAGAACAGCAAGAAAGTAGTTTGGGTTTTTACTGATGGTATGTTTTGACAGGAAAGATGTGGAAGAAAGAAAATAAATAAAAAATGAATCATGAAAAAAGCAGGGTTAGTTTTCTTCAGTGCTGTCAGGGGGAAATTTGCTCAGTGTTGCTTTTGGAATAGCCTGATAGGTTTAAAGGGCTTATCAATTAATGTCGCATGGTAATGCTGAAAGACCAAAAAGGGTTTGTCAGGTTTCACTTTGGCAGGCTGAAGCGGGCAAAAATTTTGCAAATTACACATGTATATGTCTTTTCATGCCCGCAATGACATATCGTCAGAATGCGAACAACAGCTAGAAGTAGAGTAGAAAATGAAATCGGTTTCAAAGATGACCCTGCGATGTATGGCACTTACACGGACGTGAAAACATGAACTGGACAAAAGGCACTAATAATGCTGTTTTTCTTAATTACTTGTTGGGAAGAAAAATATTGGAAAACACACACTTTTCTGATTGAATTGTCCCCAATCAGAATGACAAAATTACTGTCACTGTTAGCATGTGCACAAACGACCGATGCGACGAAGTGAACGCGAACCCAGATTTACGTTTTATTGCATGTGCCAAAATGCCATATATCATTGGGTCCTCATCACAATCGATTTCCAAGCTGGATCACACTATCATTGTTTCCCTGATTTAGCGGTTGAAGCATGTCATCACGATCACAAGCAATATCATGTCGCTTCGGGACATCTTCCCAGCTAATGCCTAGCAAGCCATATGTGTTGGGGAAAAAACAACCCTATGGAAATAAATGAAAGTAGATAAATAGTGATAATGTGCTATGATATATGGGAAATAACCCTTGCCACTCTGATTGCAGACTACACTTTCCCTGTAAGAGTTACTGTTCCTGACCCCTTTTTTTACCGCAGGAATTCTCTTTGATAGCAGTCTGTAACTGCCTAGCACAGATTAAACATCTAATAGCAAACCACTACTCATGTTCATTTACCCTGCTATCAGACCACCAAAACAGTGTAACAGAGTGAAAATTTCCACTCATTCGTATTAATGATTTGAATTTGAAATTTGTGTTAAATGTCTAAGAATTGGGGAGAGTGAATGAAAACCAAAAAAAGGGGGAAAATGGGGAAATAAACAGGTAGCGTTGCTCAGGTTCAAACCGTCTGGCCCACTGAGCCAGCCAAGCAGTTGAATTCGACCCAGAAAATTGACCTGCTTATATATATAGTCCCCCCCTTTCTTCCAAAACATTCCAACAGAAGTCAAAAGTAGTTTCATTTGAAAGTTTGATATCAAGCGCATTTGTCACTCTGTTTTATCAGAAAAAATGAAGCACATTTGTCACTCTGTTTTATCAGAAAAAATGAAAGGCCAGGTTTAAAATGTGTTTTTGGTGTTGGTTTGATCGTATCTTGAAAAAATGAGCGTGGCGGTGTTAATTCTTTAGGAACTATTTTGTTTATTTGTGACCTAATTACGCATAATGGTCCACTACGAGTCAAAAATTTGTTTTATTATGATTTTTCAAGTGTATTTGAAGGCTTATATGTAGTTCTTTGGAGAATGGCTGGCATGCACAGTCGACATGCATGCCAAAAGACAGCAACACTGGGCAATTCTTTGAATAAAATGGGTGACAGAAGGTCGGGTTCTGAACCGACCCCCCACCCACCTGAGTTACTTATTTCGATATGAACTGCCTATCTATTGTTCAGATCAGCTTCCGTGTCTCACACTGAAACTTTGGATATGTTGAGACCATCAATTCTCTAAGTAAACATCATGAAGAATCATAGCCAAATTGATTAAACCAGAGAGACTACTTTTTCAGAAGCAACTTGCAGCTGTTGCCCAAAAACAAGCAAAGCAAACAAAATTTCAAGAGCCCCTTTCTCTACTTGAAGTTGTTGAGAACAGCAAGAAAGTAGTTTGGGTCTTTACTGATGGTATGTTTTGACAGGAAAGATGTGGGAGAAAGAAAATAAATAAAAAATGAATCATGAAAAAAGCAGGGTTAGTTTTCTTCAGTGCTGTCAGGGGGAAATTTGCTCAGTGTTGCTTTTGGAATAGCCTGATAGGTTTAAAGGGCTTATCAATTAATGTCGCATGGTAATGCTGAAAGACCAAAAAGGGTTTGTCAGGTTTCACTTTGGCAGGCTGAAGCGGGCAAAAATTTTGCAAATTACACATGTATATGTCTTTTCATGCCCGCAATGACATATCGTCAGAATGCGAACAACAGCTAGAAGTAGAGTAGAAAATGAAATCGGTTTCAAAGATGACCCTGCGATGTATGGCACTTACACGGACGTGAAAACATGAACTGGACAAAAGGCACTAATAATGCTGTTTTTCTTAATTACTTGTTGGGAAGAAAAATATTGGAAAACACACACTTTTCTGATTGAATTGTCCCCAATCAGAATGACAAAATTACTGTCACTGTTAGCATGTGCACAAACGACCGATGCGACGAAGTGAGCGCGAACCCAGATTTACGTTTTATTGCATGTGCCAAAATGCCATATATCATTGGGTCCTCATCACAATCGATTTCCAAGCTGGATCACACTATCATTGTTTCCCTGATTTAGCGGTTGAAGCATGTCATCACGATCACAAGCAATATCATGTCGCTTCGGGACATCTTCCCAGCTAATGCCTAGCAAGCCATATGTGTTGGGGAAAAAACAACCCTATGGAAATAAATGAAAGTAGATAAATAGTGATAATGTGCTATGATATATGGGAAATAACCCTTGCCACTCTGATTGCAGACTACACTTTCCCTGTAAGAGTTACTGTTCCTGATCCCTTTTTTTACCGCAGGAATTCTCTTTGATAGCAGTCTGTAACTGCCTAGCACAGATTAAACATCTAATAGCAAACCACTACTCATGTTCATTTACCCTGCTATCAGACCACCAAAACAGTGTAACAGAGTGAAAATTTCCACTCATTCGTATTAATGATTTGAATTTGAAATTTGTGTTAAATGTCTAAGAATTGGGGAGAGTGAATGAAAACCAAAAAAAGGGGGAAAATGGGGAAATAAACAGGTAGCGTTGCTCAGGTTCAAACCGTCTGGCCCACTGAGCCAGCCAAGCAGTTGAATTCGACCCAGAAAATTGACCTGCTTATATATATAGTCCCCCCCTTTCTTCCAAAACATTCCAACAGAAGTCAAAAGTAGTTCCATTTGAAAGTTTGATATCAAGCGCATTTGTCACTCTGTTTTATCAGAAAAAATGAAGCACATTTGTCACTCTGTTTTATCAGAAAAAATGAAAGGCCAGGTTTAAAATGTGTTTTTGGTGTTGGTTTGATCGTATCTTGAAAAAATGAGCGTGGCGGTGTTAATTTTTTAGGAACTATTTTGTTTATTTGTGACCTAATTACGCATAATGGTCCACTACGAGTCAAAAATTTGTTTTATTATGATTTTTCAAGTGTATTTGAAGGCTTATATGTAGTTCTTTGGAGAATGGCTGGCATGCACAGTCGACATGCATGCCAAATGACAGCAACACTGGGCAATTCTTTGAATAAAATGGGTGACAGAAGGTCGGGTTCTGAACCGACCCCCCACCCACCTGAGTTACTTATTTCGATATGAACTGCCTATCTATTGTTCAGATCAGCTTCCGTGTCTCACACTGAAACTTTGGATATGTTGAGACCATCAATTCTCTAAGTAAACATCATGAAGAATCATAGCCAAATTGATTAAACCAGAGAGACTACTTTTTCAGAAGCAACTTGCAGCTGTTGCCCAAAAACAAGCAAAGCAAACAAAATTTCAAGAGCCCCTTTCTCTACTTGAAGTTGTTGAGAACAGCAAGAAAGTAGTTTGGGTTTTTACTGATGGTATGTTTTGACAGGAAAGATGTGGAAGAAAGAAAATAAATAAAAAATGAATCATGAAAAAAGCAGGGTTAGTTTTCTTCAGTGCTGTCAGGGGGAAATTTGCTCAGTGTTGCTTTTGGAATAGCCTGATAGGTTTAAAGGGCTTATCAATTAATGTCGCATGGTAATGCTGAAAGACCAAAAAGGGTTTGTCAGGTTTCACTTTGGCAGGCTGAAGCGGGCAAAAATTTTGCAAATTACACATGTATATGTCTTTTCATGCCCGCAATGACATATCGTCAGAATGCGAACAACAGCTAGAAGTAGAGTAGAAAATGAAATCGGTTTCAAAGATGACCCTGCGATGTATGGCACTTACACGGATGTGAAAACATGAACTGGACAAAAGGCACTAATAATGCTGTTTTTCTTAATTACTTGTTGGGAAGAAAAATATTGGAAAACACACACTTTTCTGATTGAATTGTCCCCAATCAGAATGACAAAATTACTGTCACTGTTAGCATGTGCACAAACGACCGATGCGACGAAGTGAACGCGAACCCAGATTTACGTTTTATTGCATGTGCCAAAATGCCATATATCATTGGGTCCTCATCACAATCGATTTCCAAGCTGGATCACACTATCATTGTTTCCCTGATTTAGCGGTTGAAGCATGTCATCACGATCACAAGCAATATCATGTCGCTTCGGGAAATCTTCCCAGCTAATGCCTAGCAAGCCATATGTGTTGGGGAAAAAACAACCCTATGGAAATAAATGAAAGTAGATAAATAGTGATAATGTGCTATGATATATGGGCTATAACCCTTGCCACTCTGATTGCAGACTACACTTTCCCTGTAAGAGTTACTGTTCCTGACCCCTTTTTTTACCGCAGGAATTCTCTTTGATAGCAGTCTGTAACTGCCTAGCACAGATTAAACATCTAATAGCAAACCACTACTCATGTTCATTTACCCTGCTATCAGACCACCAAAACAGTGTAACAGAGTGAAAATTTCCACTCATTCGTATTAATGATTTGAATTTGAAATTTGTGTTAAATGTCTAAGAATTGGGGAGAGTGAATGAAAACCAAAAAAAGGGGGAAAATGGGGAAATAAACAGGTAGCGTTGCTCAGGTTCAAACCGTCTGGCCCACTGAGCCAGCCAAGCAGTTGAATTCGACCCAGAAAATTGACCTGCTTATATATATAGTCCCCCCCTTTCTTCCAAAACATTCCAACAGAAGTCAAAAGTAGTTCCATTTGAAAGTTTGATATCAAGCGCATTTGTCACTCTGTTTTATCAGAAAAAATGAAGCACATTTGTCACTCTGTTTTATCAGAAAAAATGAAAGGCCAGGTTTAAAATGTGTTTTTGGTGTTGGTTTGATCGTATCTTGAAAAAATGAGCGTGGCGGTGTTAATTCTTTAGGAACTATTTTGTTTATTTGTGACCTAATTACGCATAATGGTCCACTACGAGTCAAAAATTTGTTTTATTATGATTTTTCAAGTGTATTTGAAGGCTTATATGTAGTTCTTTGGAGAATGGCTGGCATGCACAGTCGACATGCATGCCAAATGACAGCAACACTGGGCAATTCTTTGAATAAAATGGGTGACAGAAGGTCGGGTTCTGAACCGACCCCCCACCCACCTGAGTTACTTATTTCGATATGAACTGCCTATCTATTGTTCAGATCAGCTTCCGTGTCTCACACTGAAACTTTGGATATGTTGAGACCATCAATTCTCTAAGTAAACATCATGAAGAATCATAGCCAAATTGATTAAACCAGAGAGACTACTTTTTCAGAAGCAACTTGCAGCTGTTGCCCAAAAACAAGCAAAGCAAACAAAATTTCAAGAGCCCCTTTCTCTACTTGAAGTTGTTGAGAACAGCAAGAAAGTAGTTTGGGTTTTTACTAATGGTATGTTTTGACAGGAAAGATGTGGGAGAAAGAAAATAAATAAAAAATGAATCATGAAAAAAGCAGGGTTAGTTTTCTTCAGTGCTGTCAGGGGGAAATTTGCTCAGTGTTGCTTTTGGAATAGCCTGATAGGTTTAAAGGGTTTATCAATTAATGTCGCATGGTAATGCTGAAAGACCAAAAAGGGTTTGTCAGGTTTCACTTTGGCAGGCTGAAGCGGGCAAAAATTTTGCAAATTACACATGTATATGTCTTTTCATGCCCGCAATGACATATCGTCAGAATGCGAACAACAGCTAGAAGTAGAGTAGAAAATGAAATCGGTTTCAAAGATGACCCTGCGATGTATGGCACTTACACGGACGTGAAAACATGAACTGGACAAAAGGCACTAATAATGCTGTTTTTCTTAATTACTTGTTGGGAAGAAAAATATTGGAAAACACACACTTTTCTGATTGGATTGTCCCCAATCAGAATGACAAAATTACTGTCACTGTTAGCATGTGCACAAACGACCGATGCGACGAAGTGAACGCGAACCCAGATTTACGTTTTATTGCATGTGCCAAAATGCCATATATCATTGGGTCCTCATCACAATCGATTTCCAAGCTGGATCACACTATCATTGTTTCCCTGATTTAGCGGTTGAAGCATGTCATCACGATCACAAGCAACATCATGTCGCTTCGGGACATCTTCCCAGCTAATGCCTAGCAAGCCATATGTGTTGGGGAAAAAACAACCCTATGGAAATAAATGAAAGTAGATAAATAGTGATAATGTGCTATGATATATGGGAAATAACCCTTGCCACTCTGATTGCAGACTACACTTTCCCTGTAAGAGTTACTGTTCCTGACCCCTTTTTTTACCGCAGGAATTCTCTTTGATAGCAGTCTGTAACTGCCTAGCACAGATTAAACATCTAATAGCAAACCACTACTCATGTTCATTTACCCTGCTATCAGACCACCAAAACAGTGTAACAGAGTGAAAATTTCCACTCATTCGTATTAATGATTTGAATTTGAAATTTGTGTTAAATGTCTAAGAATTGGGGAGAGTGAATGAAAACCAAAAAAAGGGGGAAAATGGGGAAATAAACAGGTAGCGTTGCTCAGGTTCAAACCGTCTGGCCCACTGAGCCAGCCAAGCAGTTGAATTCGACCCAGAAAATTGACCTGCTTATATATATAGTCCCCCCCTTTCTTCCAAAACATTCCAACAGAAGTCAAAAGTAGTTCCATTTGAAAGTTTGATATCAAGCGCATTTGTCACTCTGTTTTATCAGAAAAAATGAAGCACATTTGTCACTCTGTTTTATCAGAAAAAATGAAAGGCCAGGTTTAAAATGTGTTTTTGGTGTTGGTTTGATCGTATCTTGAAAAAATGAGCGTGGCGGTGTTAATTCTTTAGGAACTATTTTGTTTATTTGTGACCTAATTACGCATAATGGTCCACTACGAGTCAAAAATTTGTTTTATTATGATTTTTCAAGTGTATTTGAAGGCTTATATGTAGTTCTTTGGAGAATGGCTGGCATGCACAGTCGACATGCATGCCAAATGACAGCAACACTGGGCAATTCTTTGAATAAAATGGGTGACAGAAGGTCGGGTTCTGAACCGACCCCCCACCCACCTGAGTTACTTATTTCGATATGAACTGCCTATCTATTGTTCAGATCAGCTTCCGTGTCTCACACTGAAACTTTGGATATGTTGAGACCATCAATTCTCTAAGTAAACATCATGAAGAATCATAGCCAAATTGATTAAACCAGAGAGACTACTTTTTCAGAAGCAACTTGCAGCTGTTGCCCAAAAACAAGCAAAGCAAACAAAATTTCAAGAGCCCCTTTCTCTACTTGAAGTTGTTGAGAACAGCAAGAAAGTAGTTTGGGTTTTTACTGATGGTATGTTTTGACAGGAAAGATGTGGGAGAAAGAAAATAAATAAAAAATGAATCATGAAAAAAGCAGGGTTAGTTTTCTTCAGTGCTGTCAGGGGGAAATTTGCTCAGTGTTGCTTTTGGAATAGCCTGATAGGTTTAAAGGGCTTATCAATTAATGTCGCATGGTAATGCTGAAAGACCAAAAAGGGTTTGTCAGGTTTCACTTTGGCAGGCTGAAGCGGGCAAAAATTTTGCAAATTACACATGTATATGTCTTTTCATGCCCGCAATGACATATCGTCAGAATGCGAACAACAGCTAGAAGTAGAGTAGAAAATGAAATCGGTTTCAAAGATGACCCTGCGATGTATGGCACTTACACGGACGTGAAAACATGAACTGGACAAAAGGCACTAATAATGCTGTTTTTCTTAATTACTTGTTGGGAAGAAAAATATTGGAAAACACACACTTTTCTGATTGAATTGTCCCCAATCAGAATGACAAAATTACTGTCACTGTTAGCATGTGCACAAACGACCGATGCGACGAAGTGAACGCGAACCCAGATTTACGTTTTATTGCATGTGCCAAAATGCCATATATCATTGGGTCCTCATCACAATCGATTTCCAAGCTGGATCACACTATCATTGTTTCCCTGATTTAGCGGTTGAAGCATGTCATCACGATCACAAGCAATATCATGTCGCTTCGGGACATCTTCCCAGCTAATGCCTAGCAAGCCATATGTGTTGGGGAAAAAACAACCCTATGGAAATAAATGAAAGTAGATAAATAGTGATAATGTGCTATGATATATGGGAAATAACCCTTGCCACTCTGATTGCAGACTACACTTTCCCTGTAAGAGTTACTGTTCCTGACCCCTTTTTTTACCGCAGGAATTCTCTTTGATAGCAGTCTGTAACTGCCTAGCACAGATTAAACATCTAATAGCAAACCACTACTCATGTTCATTTACCCTGCTATCAGACCACCAAAACAGTGTAACAGAGTGAAAATTTCCACTCATTCGTATTAATGATTTGAATTTGAAATTTGTGTTAAATGTCTAAGAATTGGGGAGAGTGAATGAAAACCAAAAAAAGGGGGAGAATGGGGAAATAAACAGGTAGCGTTGCTCAGGTTCAAACCGTCTGGCCCACTGAGCCAGCCAAGCAGTTGAATTCGACCCAGAAAATTGACCTGCTTATATATATAGTCCCCCCCTTTCTTCCAAAACATTCCAACAGAAGTCAAAAGTAGTTCCATTTGAAAGTTTGATATCAAGCGCATTTGTCACTCTGTTTTATCAGAAAAAATGAAGCACATTTGTCACTCTGTTTTATCAGAAAAAATGAAAGGCCAGGTTTAAAATGTGTTTTTGGTGTTGGTTTGATCGTATCTTGAAAAAATGAGCGTGGCGGTGTTAATTCTTTAGGAACTATTTTGTTTATTTGTGACCTAATTACGCATAATGGTCCACTACGAGTCAAAAATTTGTTTTATTATGATTTTTCAAGTGTATTTGAAGGCTTATATGTAGTTCTTTGGAGAATGGCTGGCATGCACAGTCGACATGCATGCCAAATGACAGCAACACTGGGCAATTCTTTGAATAAAATGGGTGACAGAAGGTCGGGTTCTGAACCGACCCCCCACCCACCTGAGTTACTTATTTCGATATGAACTGCCTATCTATTGTTCAGATCAGCTTCCGTGTCTCACACTGAAACTTTGGATATGTTGAGACCATCAATTCTCTAAGTAAACATCATGAAGAATCATAGCCAAATTGATTAAACCAGAGAGACTACTTTTTCAGAAGCAACTTGCAGCTGTTGCCCAAAAACAAGCAAAGCAAACAAAATTTCAAGAGCCCCTTTCTCTACTTGAAGTTGTTGAGAACAGCAAGAAAGTAGTTTGGGTTTTTACTGATGGTATGTTTTGACAGGAAAGATGTGGAAGAAAGAAAATAAATAAAAAATGAATCATGAAAAAAGCAGGGTTAGTTTTCTTCAGTGCTGTCAGGGGGAAATTTGCTCAGTGTTGCTTTTGGAATAGCCTGATAGGTTTAAAGGGCTTATCAATTAATGTCGCATGGTAATGCTGAAAGACCAAAAAGGGTTTGTCAGGTTTCACTTTGGCAGGCTGAAGCGGGCAAAAATTTTGCAAATTACACATGTATATGTCTTTTCATGCCCGCAATGACATATCGTCAGAATGCGAACAACAGCTAGAAGTAGAGTAGAAAATGAAATCGGTTTCAAAGATGACCCTGCGATGTATGGCACTTACACGGATGTGAAAACATGAACTGGACAAAAGGCACTAATAATGCTGTTTTTCTTAATTACTTGTTGGGAAGAAAAATATTGGAAAACACACACTTTTCTGATTGAATTGTCCCCAATCAGAATGACAAAATTACTGTCACTGTTAGCATGTGCACAAACGACCGATGCGACGAAGTGAACGCGAACCCAGATTTACGTTTTATTGCATGTGCCAAAATGCCATATATCATTGGGTCCTCATCACAATCGATTTCCAAGCTGGATCACACTATCATTGTTTCCCTGATTTAGCGCTTGAAGCATGTCATCACGATCACAAGCAATATCATGTCGCTTCGGGAAATCTTCCCAGCTAATGCCTAGCAAGCCATATGTGTTGGGGAAAAAACAACCCTATGGAAATAAATGAAAGTAGATAAATAGTGATAATGTGCTATGATATATGGGCTATAACCCTTGCCACTCTGATTGCAGACTACACTTTCCCTGTAAGAGTTACTGTTCCTGACCCCTTTTTTTACCGCAGGAATTCTCTTTGATAGCAGTCTGTAACTGCCTAGCACAGATTAAACATCTAATAGCAAACCACTACTCATGTTCATTTACCCTGCTATCAGACCACCAAAACAGTGTAACAGAGTGAAAATTTCCACTCATTCGTATTAATGATTTGAATTTGAAATTTGTGTTAAATGTCTAAGAATTGGGGAGAGTGAATGAAAACCAAAAAAAGGGGGAAAATGGGGAAATAAACAGGTAGCGTTGCTCAGGTTCAAACCGTCTGGCCCACTGAGCCAGCCAAGCAGTTGAATTCGACCCAGAAAATTGACCTGCTTATATATATAGTCCCCCCCTTTCTTCCAAAACATTCCAACAGAAGTCAAAAGTAGTTCCATTTGAAAGTTTGATATCAAGCGCATTTGTCACTCTGTTTTATCAGAAAAAATGAAGCACATTTGTCACTCTGTTTTATCAGAAAAAATGAAAGGCCAGGTTTAAAATGTGTTTTTGGTGTTGGTTTGATCGTATCTTGAAAAAATGAGCGTGGCGGTGTTAATTCTTTAGGAACTATTTTGTTTATTTGTGACCTAATTACGCATAATGGTCCACTACGAGTCAAAAATTTGTTTTATTATGATTTTTCAAGTGTATTTGAAGGCTTATATGTAGTTCTTTGGAGAATGGCTGGCATGCACAGTCGACATGCATGCCAAATGACAGCAACACTGGGCAATTCTTTGAATAAAATGGGTGACAGAAGGTCGGGTTCTGAACCGACCCCCCACCCACCTGAGTTACTTATTTCGATATGAACTGCCTATCTATTGTTCAGATCAGCTTCCGTGTCTCACACTGAAACTTTGGATATGTTGAGACCATCAATTCTCTAAGTAAACATCATGAAGAATCATAGCCAAATTGATTAAACCAGAGAGACTACTTTTTCAGAAGCAACTTGCAGCTGTTGCCCAAAAACAAGCAAAGCAAACAAAATTTCAAGAGCCCCTTTCTCTACTTGAAGTTGTTGAGAACAGCAAAAAAGTAGTTTGGGTCTTTATTGATGGTATGTTTTGACAGGAAAGATGTGGGAGAAAGAAAATAAATAAAAAATGAATCATGAAAAAAGCAGGGTTAGTTTTCTTCAGTGCTGTCAGGGGGAAATTTGCTCAGTGTTGCTTTTGGAATAGCCTGATAGGTTTAAAGGGCTTATCAATTAATGTCGCATGGTAATGCTGAAAGACCAAAAAGGGTTTGTCAGGTTTCACTTTGGCAGGCTGAAGCGGGCAAAAATTTTGCAAATTACACATGTATATGTCTTTTCATGCCCGCAATGACATATCATCAGAATGCGAACAACAGCTAGAAGTAGAGTAGAAAATGAAATCGGTTTCAAAGATGACCCTGCGATGTATGGCACTTACACGGACATGAAAACATGAACTGGACAAAAGGCACTAATAATGCTGTTTTTCTTAATTACTTGTTGGGAAGAAAAATATTGGAAAACACACACTTTTCTGATTGAATTGTCCCCAATCAGAATGACAAAATTACTGTCACTGTTAGCATGTGCACAAACGACCGATGCGACGAAGTGAACGCGAACCCAGATTTACGTTTTATTGCATGTGCCAAAATGCCATATATCATTGGGTCCTCATCACAATCGATTTCCAAGCTGGATCACACTATCATTGTTTCCCTGATTTAGCGCTTGAAGCATGTCATCACGATCACAAGCAATATCATGTCGCTTCGGGACATCTTCCCAGCTAATGCCTAGCAAGCCATATGTGTTGGGGAAAAAACAACCCTATGGAAATAAATGAAAGTAGATAAATAGTGATAATGTGCTATGATATATGGGAAATAACCCTTGCCACTCTGATTGCAGACTACACTTTCCCTGTAAGAGTTACTGTTCCTGACCCCTTTTTTTACCGCAGGAATTCTCTTTGATAGCAGTCTGTAACTGCCTAGCACAGATTAAACATCTAATAGCAAACCACTACTCATGTTCATTTACCCTGCTATCAGACCACCAAAACAGTGTAACAGAGTGAAAATTTCCACTCATTCGTATTAATGATTTGAATTTGAAATTTGTGTTAAATGTCTAAGAATTGGGGAGAGTGAATGAAAACCAAAAAAAGGGGGAAAATGGGGAAATAAACAGGTAGCGTTGCTCAGGTTCAAACCGTCTGGCCCACTGAGCCAGCCAAGCAGTTGAATTCGACCCAGAAAATTGACCTGCTTATATATATAGTCCCCCCCTTTCTTCCAAAACATTCCAACAGAAGTCAAAAGTAGTTCCATTTGAAAGTTTGATATCAAGCGCATTTGTCACTCTGTTTTATCAGAAAAAATGAAGCACATTTGTCACTCTGTTTTATCAGAAAAAATGAAAGGCCAGGTTTAAAATGTGTTTTTGGTGTTGGTTTGATCGTATCTTGAAAAAATGAGCGTGGCGGTGTTAATTCTTTAGGAACTATTTTGTTTATTTGTGACCTAATTACGCATAATGGTCCACTACGAGTCAAAAATTTGTTTTATTATGATTTTTCAAGTGTATTTGAAGGCTTATATGTAGTTCTTTGGAGAATGGCTGGCATGCACAGTCGACATGCATGCCAAATGACAGCAACACTGGGCAATTCTTTGAATAAAATGGGTGACAGAAGGTCGGGTTCTGAACCGACCCCCCACCCACCTGAGTTACTTATTTCGATATGAACTGCCTATCTATTGTTCAGATCAGCTTCCGTGTCTCACACTGAAACTTTGGATATGTTGAGACCATCAATTCTCTAAGTAAACATCATGAAGAATCATAGCCAAATTGATTAAACCAGAGAGACTACTTTTTCAGAAGCAACTTGCAGCTGTTGCCCAAAAACAAGCAAAGCAAACAAAATTTCAAGAGCCCCTTTCTCTACTTGAAGTTGTTGAGAACAGCAAGAAAGTAGTTTGGGTTTTTACTAATGGTATGTTTTGACAGGAAAGATGTGGGAGAAAGAAAATAAATAAAAAATGAATCATGAAAAAAGCAGGGTTAGTTTTCTTCAGTGCTGTCAGGGGGAAATTTGCTCAGTGTTGCTTTTGGAATAGCCTGATAGGTTTAAAGGGTTTATCAATTAATGTCGCATGGTAATGCTGAAAGACCAAAAAGGGTTTGTCAGGTTTCACTTTGGCAGGCTGAAGCGGGCAAAAATTTTGCAAATTACACATGTATATGTCTTTTCATGCCCGCAATGACATATCGTCAGAATGCGAACAACAGCTAGAAGTAGAGTAGAAAATGAAATCGGTTTCAAAGATGACCCTGCGATGTATGGCACTTACACGGACGTGAAAACATGAACTGGACAAAAGGCACTAATAATGCTGTTTTTCTTAATTACTTGTTGGGAAGAAAAATATTGGAAACACACACTTTTCTGATTGGATTGTCCCCAATCAGAATGACAAAATTACTGTCACTGTTAGCATGTGCACAAACGACCGATGCGACGAAGTGAACGCGAACCCAGATTTACGTTTTATTGCATGTGCCAAAATGCCATATATCATTGGGTCCTCATCACAATCGATTTCCAAGCTGGATCACACTATCATTGTTTCCCTGATTTAGCGGTTGAAGCATGTCATCACGATCACAAGCAACATCATGTCGCTTCGGGACATCTTCCCAGCTAATGCCTAGCAAGCCATATGTGTTGGGGAAAAAACAACCCTATGGAAATAAATGAAAGTAGATAAATAGTGATAATGTGCTATGATATATGGGAAATAACCCTTGCCACTCTGATTGCAGACTACACTTTCCCTGTAAGAGTTACTGTTCCTGACCCCTTTTTTTACCGCAGGAATTCTCTTTGATAGCAGTCTGTAACTGCCTAGCACAGATTAAACATCTAATAGCAAACCACTACTCATGTTCATTTACCCTGCTATCAGACCACCAAAACAGTGTAACAGAGTGAAAATTTCCACTCATTCGTATTAATGATTTGAATTTGAAATTTGTGTTAAATGTCTAAGAATTGGGGAGAGTGAATGAAAACCAAAAAAAGGGGGAAAATGGGGAAATAAACAGGTAGCGTTGCTCAGGTTCAAACCGTCTGGCCCACTGAGCCAGCCAAGCAGTTGAATTCGACCCAGAAAATTGACCTGCTTATATATATAGTCCCCCCCTTTCTTCCAAAACATTCCAACAGAAGTCAAAAGTAGTTCCATTTGAAAGTTTGATATCAAGCGCATTTGTCACTCTGTTTTATCAGAAAAAATGAAGCACATTTGTCACTCTGTTTTATCAGAAAAAATGAAAGGCCAGGTTTAAAATGTGTTTTTGGTGTTGGTTTGATCGTATCTTGAAAAAATGAGCGTGGCGGTGTTAATTCTTTAGGAACTATTTTGTTTATTTGTGACCTAATTACGCATAATGGTCCACTACGAGTCAAAAATTTGTTTTATTATGATTTTTCAAGTGTATTTGAAGGCTTATATGTAGTTCTTTGGAGAATGGCTGGCATGCACAGTCGACATGCATGCCAAATGACAGCAACACTGGGCAATTCTTTGAATAAAATGGGTGACAGAAGGTCGGGTTCTGAACCGACCCCCCACCCACCTGAGTTACTTATTTCGATATGAACTGCCTATCTATTGTTCAGATCAGCTTCCGTGTCTCACACTGAAACTTTGGATATGTTGAGACCATCAATTCTCTAAGTAAACATCATGAAGAATCATAGCCAAATTGATTAAACCAGAGAGACTACTTTTTCAGAAGCAACTTGCAGCTGTTGCCCAAAAACAAGCAAAGCAAACAAAATTTCAAGAGCCCCTTTCTCTACTTGAAGTTGTTGAGAACAGCAAGAAAGTAGTTTGGGTTTTTACTGATGGTATGTTTTGACAGGAAAGATGTGGGAGAAAGAAAATAAATAAAAAATGAATCATGAAAAAAGCAGGGTTAGTTTTCTTCAGTGCTGTCAGGGGGAAATTTGCTCAGTGTTGCTTTTAGAATAGCCTGATAGGTTTAAAGGGCTTATCAATTAATGTCGCATGGTAATGCTGAAAGACCAAAAAGGGTTTGTCAGGTTTCACTTTGGCAGGCTGAAGCGGGCAAAAATTTTGCAAATTACACATGTATATGTCTTTTCATGCCCGCAATGACATATCGTCAGAATGCGAACAACAGCTAGAAGTAGAGTAGAAAATGAAATCGGTTTCAAAGATGACCCTGCGATGTATGGCACTTACACGGACGTGAAAACATGAACTGGACAAAAGGCACTAATAATGCTGTTTTTCTTAATTACTTGTTGGGAAGAAAAATATTGGAAAACACACACTTTTCTGATTGAATTGTCCCCAATCAGAATGACAAAATTACTGTCACTGTTAGCATGTGCACAAACGACCGATGCGACGAAGTGAACGCGAACCCAGATTTACGTTTTATTGCATGTGCCAAAATGCCATATATCATTGGGTCCTCATCACAATCGATTTCCAAGCTGGATCACACTATCATTGTTTCCCTGATTTAGCGGTTGAAGCATGTCATCACGATCACAAGCAATATCATGTCGCTTCGGGACATCTTCCCAGCTAATGCCTAGCAAGCCATATGTGTTGGGGAAAAAACAACCCTATGGAAATAAATGAAAGTAGATAAATAGTGATAATGTGCTATGATATATGGGAAATAACCCTTGCCACTCTGATTGCAGACTACACTTTCCCTGTAAGAGTTACTGTTCCTGACCCCTTTTTTTACCGCAGGAATTCTCTTTGATAGCAGTCTGTAACTGCCTAGCACAGATTAAACATCTAATAGCAAACCACTACTCATGTTCATTTACCCTGCTATCAGACCACCAAAACAGTGTAACAGAGTGAAAATTTCCACTCATTCGTATTAATGATTTGAATTTGAAATTTGTGTTAAATGTCTAAGAATTGGGGAGAGTGAATGAAAACCAAAAAAAGGGGGAGAATGGGGAAATAAACAGGTAGCGTTGCTCAGGTTCAAACCGTCTGGCCCACTGAGCCAGCCAAGCAGTTGAATTCGACCCAGAAAATTGACCTGCTTATATATATAGTCCCCCCCTTTCTTCCAAAACATTCCAACAGAAGTCAAAAGTAGTTCCATTTGAAAGTTTGATATCAAGCGCATTTGTCACTCTGTTTTATCAGAAAAAATGAAGCACATTTGTCACTCTGTTTTATCAGAAAAAATGAAAGGCCAGGTTTAAAATGTGTTTTTGGTGTTGGTTTGATCGTATCTTGAAAAAATGAGCGTGGCGGTGTTAATTCTTTAGGAACTATTTTGTTTATTTGTGACCTAATTACGCATAATGGTCCACTACGAGTCAAAAATTTGTTTTATTATGATTTTTCAAGTGTATTTGAAGGCTTATATGTAGTTCTTTGGAGAATGGCTGGCATGCACAGTCGACATGCATGCCAAATGACAGCAACACTGGGCAATTCTTTGAATAAAATGGGTGACAGAAGGTCGGGTTCTGAACCGACCCCCCACCCACCTGAGTTACTTATTTCGATATGAACTGCCTATCTATTGTTCAGATCAGCTTCCGTGTCTCACACTGAAACTTTGGATATGTTGAGACCATCAATTCTCTAAGTAAACATCATGAAGAATCATAGCCAAATTGATTAAACCAGAGAGACTACTTTTTCAGAAGCAACTTGCAGCTGTTGCCCAAAAACAAGCAAAGCAAACAAAATTTCAAGAGCCCCTTTCTCTACTTGAAGTTGTTGAGAACAGCAAGAAAGTAGTTTGGGTTTTTACTGATGGTATGTTTTGACAGGAAAGATGTGGAAGAAAGAAAATAAATAAAAAATGAATCATGAAAAAAGCAGGGTTAGTTTTCTTCAGTGCTGTCAGGGGGAAATTTGCTCAGTGTTGCTTTTGGAATAGCCTGATAGGTTTAAAGGGCTTATCAATTAATGTCGCATGGTAATGCTGAAAGACCAAAAAGGGTTTGTCAGGTTTCACTTTGGCAGGCTGAAGCGGGCAAAAATTTTGCAAATTACACATGTATATGTCTTTTCATGCCCGCAATGACATATCGTCAGAATGCGAACAACAGCTAGAAGTAGAGTAGAAAATGAAATCGGTTTCAAAGATGACCCTGCGATGTATGGCACTTACACGGATGTGAAAACATGAACTGGACAAAAGGCACTAATAATGCTGTTTTTCTTAATTACTTGTTGGGAAGAAAAATATTGGAAAACACACACTTTTCTGATTGAATTGTCCCCAATCAGAATGACAAAATTACTGTCACTGTTAGCATGTGCACAAACGACCGATGCGACGAAGTGAACGCGAACCCAGATTTACGTTTTATTGCATGTGCCAAAATGCCATATATCATTGGGTCCTCATCACAATCGATTTCCAAGCTGGATCACACTATCATTGTTTCCCTGATTTAGCGCTTGAAGCATGTCATCACGATCACAAGCAATATCATGTCGCTTCGGGAAATCTTCCCAGCTAATGCCTAGCAAGCCATATGTGTTGGGGAAAAAACAACCCTATGGAAATAAATGAAAGTAGATAAATAGTGATAATGTGCTATGATATATGGGCTATAACCCTTGCCACTCTGATTGCAGACTACACTTTCCCTGTAAGAGTTACTGTTCCTGACCCCTTTTTTTACCGCAGGAATTCTCTTTGATAGCAGTCTGTAACTGCCTAGCACAGATTAAACATCTAATAGCAAACCACTACTCATGTTCATTTACCCTGCTATCAGACCACCAAAACAGTGTAACAGAGTGAAAATTTCCACTCATTCGTATTAATGATTTGAATTTGAAATTTGTGTTAAATGTCTAAGAATTGGGGAGAGTGAATGAAAACCAAAAAAAGGGGGAAAATGGGGAAATAAACAGGTAGCGTTGCTCAGGTTCAAACCGTCTGGCCCACTGAGCCAGCCAAGCAGTTGAATTCGACCCAGAAAATTGACCTGCTTATATATATAGTCCCCCCCTTTCTTCCAAAACATTCCAACAGAAGTCAAAAGTAGTTCCATTTGAAAGTTTGATATCAAGCGCATTTGTCACTCTGTTTTATCAGAAAAAATGAAGCACATTTGTCACTCTGTTTTATCAGAAAAAATGAAAGGCCAGGTTTAAAATGTGTTTTTGGTGTTGGTTTGATCGTATCTTGAAAAAATGAGCGTGGCGGTGTTAATTCTTTAGGAACTATTTTGTTTATTTGTGACCTAATTACGCATAATGGTCCACTACGAGTCAAAAATTTGTTTTATTATGATTTTTCAAGTGTATTTGAAGGCTTATATGTAGTTCTTTGGAGAATGGCTGGCATGCACAGTCGACATGCATGCCAAATGACAGCAACACTGGGCAATTCTTTGAATAAAATGGGTGACAGAAGGTCGGGTTCTGAACCGACCCCCCACCCACCTGAGTTACTTATTTCGATATGAACTGCCTATCTATTGTTCAGATCAGCTTCCGTGTCTCACACTGAAACTTTGGATATGTTGAGACCATCAATTCTCTAAGTAAACATCATGAAGAATCATAGCCAAATTGATTAAACCAGAGAGACTACTTTTTCAGAAGCAACTTGCAGCTGTTGCCCAAAAACAAGCAAAGCAAACAAAATTTCAAGAGCCCCTTTCTCTACTTGAAGTTGTTGAGAACAGCAAAAAAGTAGTTTGGGTCTTTATTGATGGTATGTTTTGACAGGAAAGATGTGGGAGAAAGAAAATAAATAAAAAATGAATCATGAAAAAAGCAGGGTTAGTTTTCTTCAGTGCTGTCAGGGGGAAATTTGCTCAGTGTTGCTTTTGGAATAGCCTGATAGGTTTAAAGGGCTTATCAATTAATGTCGCATGGTAATGCTGAAAGACCAAAAAGGGTTTGTCAGGTTTCACTTTGGCAGGCTGAAGCGGGCAAAAATTTTGCAAATTACACATGTATATGTCTTTTCATGCCCGCAATGACATATCATCAGAATGCGAACAACAGCTAGAAGTAGAGTAGAAAATGAAATCGGTTTCAAAGATGACCCTGCGATGTATGGCACTTACACGGACGTGAAAACATGAACTGGACAAAAGGCACTAATAATGCTGTTTTTCTTAATTACTTGTTGGGAAGAAAAATATTGGAAAACACACACTTTTCTGATTGAATTGTCCCCAATCAGAATGACAAAATTACTGTCACTGTTAGCATGTGCACAAACGACCGATGCGACGAAGTGAACGCGAACCCAGATTTACGTTTTATTGCATGTGCCAAAATGCCATATATCATTGGGTCCTCATCACAATCGATTTCCAAGCTGGATCACACTATCATTGTTTCCCTGATTTAGCGCTTGAAGCATGTCATCACGATCACAAGCAATATCATGTCGCTTCGGGACATCTTCCCAGCTAATGCCTAGCAAGCCATATGTGTTGGGGAAAAAACAACCCTATGGAAATAAATGAAAGTAGATAAATAGTGATAATGTGCTATGATATATGGGAAATAACCCTTGCCACTCTGATTGCAGACTACACTTTCCCTGTAAGAGTTACTGTTCCTGACCCCATTTTTTACCGCAGGAATTCTCTTTGATAGCAGTCTGTAACTGCCTAGCACAGATTAAACATCTAATAGCAAACCACTACTCATGTTCATTTACCCTGCTATCAGACCACCAAAACAGTGTAACAGAGTGAAAATTTCCACTCATTCGTATTAATGATTTGAATTTGAAATTTGTGTTAAATGTCTAAGAATTGGGGAGAGTGAATGAAAACCAAAAAAAGGGGGAAAATGGGGAAATAAACAGGTAGCGTTGCTCAGGTTCAAACCGTCTGGCCCACTGAGCCAGCCAAGCAGTTGAATTCGACCCAGAAAATTGACCTGCTTATATATATAGTCCCCCCCTTTCTTCCAAAACATTCCAACAGAAGTCAAAAGTAGTTCCATTTGAAAGTTTGATATCAAGCGCATTTGTCACTCTGTTTTATCAGAAAAAATGAAGCACATTTGTCACTCTGTTTTATCAGAAAAAATGAAAGGCCAGGTTTAAAATGTGTTTTTGGTGTTGGTTTGATCGTATCTTGAAAAAATGAGCGTGGCGGTGTTAATTCTTTAGGAACTATTTTGTTTATTTGTGACCTAATTACGCATAATGGTCCACTACGAGTCAAAAATTTGTTTTATTATGATTTTTCAAGTGTATTTGAAGGCTTATATGTAGTTCTTTGGAGAATGGCTGGCATGCACAGTCGACATGCATGCCAAATGACAGCAACACTGGGCAATTCTTTGAATAAAATGGGTGACAGAAGGTCGGGTTCTGAACCGACCCCCCACCCACCTGAGTTACTTATTTCGATATGAACTGCCTATCTATTGTTCAGATCAGCTTCCGTGTCTCACACTGAAACTTTGGATATGTTGAGACCATCAATTCTCTAAGTAAACATCATGAAGAATCATAGCCAAATTGATTAAACCAGAGAGACTACTTTTTCAGAAGCAACTTGCAGCTGTTGCCCAAAAACAAGCAAAGCAAACAAAATTTCAAGAGCCCCTTTCTCTACTTGAAGTTGTTGAGAACAGCAAGAAAGTAGTTTGGGTTTTTACTAATGGTATGTTTTGACAGGAAAGATGTGGGAGAAAGAAAATAAATAAAAAATGAATCATGAAAAAAGCAGGGTTAGTTTTCTTCAGTGCTGTCAGGGGGAAATTTGCTCAGTGTTGCTTTTGGAATAGCCTGATAGGTTTAAAGGGTTTATCAATTAATGTCGCATGGTAATGCTGAAAGACCAAAAAGGGTTTGTCAGGTTTCACTTTGGCAGGCTGAAGCGGGCAAAAATTTTGCAAATTACACATGTATATGTCTTTTCATGCCCGCAATGACATATCGTCAGAATGCGAACAACAGCTAGAAGTAGAGTAGAAAATGAAATCGGTTTCAAAGATGACCCTGCGATGTATGGCACTTACACGGACGTGAAAACATGAACTGGACAAAAGGCACTAATAATGCTGTTTTTCTTAATTACTTGTTGGGAAGAAAAATATTGGAAAACACACACTTTTCTGATTGGATTGTCCCCAATCAGAATGACAAAATTACTGTCACTGTTAGCATGTGCACAAACGACCGATGCGACGAAGTGAACGCGAACCCAGATTTACGTTTTATTGCATGTGCCAAAATGCCATATATCATTGGGTCCTCATCACAATCGATTTCCAAGCTGGATCACACTATCATTGTTTCCCTGATTTAGCGGTTGAAGCATGTCATCACGATCACAAGCAACATCATGTCGCTTCGGGACATCTTCCCAGCTAATGCCTAGCAAGCCATATGTGTTGGGGAAAAAACAACCCTATGGAAATAAATGAAAGTAGATAAATAGTGATAATGTGCTATGATATATGGGAAATAACCCTTGCCACTCTGATTGCAGACTACACTTTCCCTGTAAGAGTTACTGTTCCTGACCCCTTTTTTTACCGCAGGAATTCTCTTTGATAGCAGTCTGTAACTGCCTAGCACAGATTAAACATCTATTAGCAAACCACTACTCATGTTCATTTACCCTGCTATCAGACCACCAAAACAGTGTAACAGAGTGAAAATTTCCACTCATTCGTATTAATGATTTGAATTTGAAATTTGTGTTAAATGTCTAAGAATTGGGGAGAGTGAATGAAAACCAAAAAAAGGGGGAAAATGGGGAAATAAACAGGTAGCGTTGCTCAGGTTCAAACCGTCTGGCCCACTGAGCCAGCCAAGCAGTTGAATTCGACCCAGAAAATTGACCTGCTTATATATATAGTCCCCCCCTTTCTTCCAAAACATTCCAACAGAAGTCAAAAGTAGTTCCATTTGAAAGTTTGATATCAAGCGCATTTGTCACTCTGTTTTATCAGAAAAAATGAAGCACATTTGTCACTCTGTTTTATCAGAAAAAATGAAAGGCCAGGTTTAAAATGTGTTTTTGGTGTTGGTTTGATCGTATCTTGAAAAAATGAGCGTGGCGGTGTTAATTCTTTAGGAACTATTTTGTTTATTTGTGACCTAATTACGCATAATGGTCCACTACGAGTCAAAAATTTGTTTTATTATGATTTTTCAAGTGTATTTGAAGGCTTATATGTAGTTCTTTGGAGAATGGCTGGCATGCACAGTCGACATGCATGCCAAATGACAGCAACACTGGGCAATTCTTTGAATAAAATGGGTGACAGAAGGTCGGGTTCTGAACCGACCCCCCACCCACCTGAGTTACTTATTTCGATATGAACTGCCTATCTATTGTTCAGATCAGCTTCCGTGTCTCACACTGAAACTTTGGATATGTTGAGACCATCAATTCTCTAAGTAAACATCATGAAGAATCATAGCCAAATTGATTAAACCAGAGAGACTACTTTTTCAGAAGCAACTTGCAGCTGTTGCCCAAAAACAAGCAAAGCAAACAAAATTTCAAGAGCCCCTTTCTCTACTTGAAGTTGTTGAGAACAGCAAGAAAGTAGTTTGGGTTTTTACTGATGGTATGTTTTGACAGGAAAGATGTGGGAGAAAGAAAATAAATAAAAAATGAATCATGAAAAAAGCAGGGTTAGTTTTCTTCAGTGCTGTCAGGGGGAAATTTGCTCAGTGTTGCTTTTGGAATAGCCTGATAGGTTTAAAGGGCTTATCAATTAATGTCGCATGGTAATGCTGAAAGACCAAAAAGGGTTTGTCAGGTTTCACTTTGGCAGGCTGAAGCGGGCAAAAATTTTGCAAATTACACATGTATATGTCTTTTCATGCCCGCAATGACATATCGTCAGAATGCGAACAACAGCTAGAAGTAGAGTAGAAAATGAAATCGGTTTCAAAGATGACCCTGCGATGTATGGCACTTACACGGACGTGAAAACATGAACTGGACAAAAGGCACTAATAATGCTGTTTTTCTTAATTACTTGTTGGGAAGAAAAATATTGGAAAACACACACTTTTCTGATTGAATTGTCCCCAATCAGAATGACAAAATTACTGTCACTGTTAGCATGTGCACAAACGACCGATGCGACGAAGTGAACGCGAACCCAGATTTACGTTTTATTGCATGTGCCAAAATGCCATATATCATTGGGTCCTCATCACAATCGATTTCCAAGCTGGATCACACTATCATTGTTTCCCTGATTTAGCGCTTGAAGCATGTCATCACGATCACAAGCAATATCATGTCGCTTCGGGACATCTTCCCAGCTAATGCCTAGCAAGCCATATGTGTTGGGGAAAAAACAACCCTATGGAAATAAATGAAAGTAGATAAATAGTGATAATGTGCTATGATATATGGGAAATAACCCTTGCCACTCTGATTGCAGACTACACTTTCCCTGTAAGAGTTACTGTTCCTGACCCCTTTTTTTACCGCAGGAATTCTCTTTGATAGCAGTCTGTAACTGCCTAGCACAGATTAAACATCTAATAGCAAACCACTACTCATGTTCATTTACCCTGCTATCAGACCACCAAAACAGTGTAACAGAGTGAAAATTTCCACTCATTCGTATTAATGATTTGAATTTGAAATTTGTGTTAAATGTCTAAGAATTGGGGAGAGTGAATGAAAACCAAAAAAAGGGGGAGAATGGGGAAATAAACAGGTAGCGTTGCTCAGGTTCAAACCGTCTGGCCCACTGAGCCAGCCAAGCAGTTGAATTCGACCCAGAAAATTGACCTGCTTATATATATAGTCCCCCCCTTTCTTCCAAAACATTCCAACAGAAGTCAAAAGTAGTTCCATTTGAAAGTTTGATATCAAGCGCATTTGTCACTCTGTTTTATCAGAAAAAATGAAGCACATTTGTCACTCTGTTTTATCAGAAAAAATGAAAGGCCAGGTTTAAAATGTGTTTTTGGTGTTGGTTTGATCGTATCTTGAAAAAATGAGCGTGGCGGTGTTAATTCTTTAGGAACTATTTTGTTTATTTGTGACCTAATTACGCATAATGGTCCACTACGAGTCAAAAATTTGTTTTATTATGATTTTTCAAGTGTATTTGAAGGCTTATATGTAGTTCTTTGGAGAATGGCTGGCATGCACAGTCGACATGCATGCCAAATGACAGCAACACTGGGCAATTCTTTGAATAAAATGGGTGACAGAAGGTCGGGTTCTGAACCGACCCCCCACCCACCTGAGTTACTTATTTCGATATGAACTGCCTATCTATTGTTCAGATCAGCTTCCGTGTCTCACACTGAAACTTTGGATATGTTGAGACCATCAATTCTCTAAGTAAACATCATGAAGAATCATAGCCAAATTGATTAAACCAGAGAGACTACTTTTTCAGAAGCAACTTGCAGCTGTTGCCCAAAAACAAGCAAAGCAAACAAAATTTCAAGAGCCCCTTTCTCTACTTGAAGTTGTTGAGAACAGCAAGAAAGTAGTTTGGGTTTTTACTGATGGTATGTTTTGACAGGAAAGATGTGGGAGAAAGAAAATAAATAAAAAATGAATCATGAAAAAAGCAGGGTTAGTTTTCTTCAGTGCTGTCAGGGGGAAATTTGCTCAGTGTTGCTTTTAGAATAGCCTGATAGGTTTAAAGGGCTTATCAATTAATGTCGCATGGTAATGCTGAAAGACCAAAAAGGGTTTGTCAGGTTTCACTTTGGCAGGCTGAAGCGGGCAAAAATTTTGCAAATTACACATGTATATGTCTTTTCATGCCCGCAATGACATATCGTCAGAATGCGAACAACAGCTAGAAGTAGAGTAGAAAATGAAATCGGTTTCAAAGATGACCCTGCGATGTATGGCACTTACACGGACGTGAAAACATGAACTGGACAAAAGGCACTAATAATGCTGTTTTTCTTAATTACTTGTTGGGAAGAAAAATATTGGAAAACACACACTTTTCTGATTGAATTGTCCCCAATCAGAATGACAAAATTACTGTCACTGTTAGCATGTGCACAAACGACCGATGCGACGAAGTGAACGCGAACCCAGATTTACGTTTTATTGCATGTGCCAAAATGCCATATATCATTGGGTCCTCATCACAATCGATTTCCAAGCTGGATCACACTATCATTGTTTCCCTGATTTAGCGGTTGAAGCATGTCATCACGATCACAAGCAATATCATGTCGCTTCGGGACATCTTCCCAGCTAATGCCTAGCAAGCCATATGTGTTGGGGAAAAAACAACCCTATGGAAATAAATGAAAGTAGATAAATAGTGATAATGTGCTATGATATATGGGAAATAACCCTTGCCACTCTGATTGCAGACTACACTTTCCCTGTAAGAGTTACTGTTCCTGACCCCTTTTTTTACCGCAGGAATTCTCTTTGATAGCAGTCTGTAACTGCCTAGCACAGATTAAACATCTAATAGCAAACCACTACTCATGTTCATTTACCCTGCTATCAGACCACCAAAACAGTGTAACAGAGTGAAAATTTCCACTCATTCGTATTAATGATTTGAATTTGAAATTTGTGTTAAATGTCTAAGAATTGGGGAGAGTGAATGAAAACCAAAAAAAGGGGGAAAATGGGGAAATAAACAGGTAGCGTTGCTCAGGTTCAAACCGTCTGGCCCACTGAGCCAGCCAAGCAGTTGAATTCGACCCAGAAAATTGACCTGCTTATATATATAGTCCCCCCCTTTCTTCCAAAACATTCCAACAGAAGTCAAAAGTAGTTCCATTTGAAAGTTTGATATCAAGCGCATTTGTCACTCTGTTTTATCAGAAAAAATGAAGCACATTTGTCACTCTGTTTTATCAGAAAAAATGAAAGGCCAGGTTTAAAATGTGTTTTTGGTGTTGGTTTGATCGCATCATGAAAAAATGAGCGTGGCGGTGTTAATTCTTTAGGAACTATTTTGTTTATTTGTGACCTAATTACGCATAATGGTCCACTACGAGTCAAAAATTTGTTTTATTATGATTTTTCAAGTGTATTTGAAGGCTTATATGTAGTTCTTTGGAGAATGGCTGGCATGCACAGTCGACATGCATGCCAAATGACAGCAACACTGGGCAATTCTTTGAATAAAATGGGTGACAGAAGGTCGGGTTCTGAACCGACCCCCCACCCACCTGAGTTACTTATTTCGATATGAACTGCCTATCTATTGTTCAGATCAGCTTCCGTGTCTCACACTGAAACTTTGGATATGTTGAGACCATCAATTCTCTAAGTAAACATCATGAAGAATCATAGCCAAATTGATTAAACCAGAGAGACTACTTTTTCAGAAGCAACTTGCAGCTGTTGCCCAAAAACAAGCAAAGCAAACAAAATTTCAAGAGCCCCTTTCTCTACTTGAAGTTGTTGAGAACAGCAAGAAAGTAGTTTGGGTTTTTACTGATGGTATGTTTTGACAGGAAAGATGTGGGAGAAAGAAAATAAATAAAAAATGAATCATGAAAAAAGCAGGGTTAGTTTTCTTCAGTGCTGTCAGGGGGAAATTTGCTCAGTGTTGCTTTTAGAATAGCCTGATAGGTTTAAAGGGCTTATCAATTAATGTCGCATGGTAATGCTGAAAGACCAAAAAGGGTTTGTCAGGTTTCACTTTGGCAGGCTGAAGCGGGCAAAAATTTTGCAAATTACACATGTATATGTCTTTTCATGCCCGCAATGACATATCGTCAGAATGCGAACAACAGCTAGAAGTAGAGTAGAAAATGAAATCGGTTTCAAAGATGACCCTGCGATGTATGGCACTTACACGGACGTGAAAACATGAACTGGACAAAAGGCACTAATAATGCTGTTTTTCTTAATTACTTGTTGGGAAGAAAAATATTGGAAACACACACTTTTCTGATTGAATTGTCCCCAATCAGAATGACAAAATTACTGTCACTGTTAGCATGTGCACAAACGACCGATGCGACGAAGTGAACGCGAACCCAGATTTACGTTTTATTGCATGTGCCAAAATGCCATATATCATTGGGTCCTCATCACAATCGATTTCCAAGCTGGATCACACTATCATTGTTTCCCTGATTTAGCGGTTGAAGCATGTCATCACGATCACAAGCAATATCATGTCGCTTCGGGACATCTTCCCAGCTAATGCCTAGCAAGCCATATGTGTTGGGGAAAAAACAACCCTATGGAAATAAATGAAAGTAGATAAATAGTGATAATGTGCTATGATATATGGGAAATAACCCTTGCCACTCTGATTGCAGACTACACTTTCCCTGTAAGAGTTACTGTTCCTGACCCCTTTTTTTACCGCAGGAATTCTCTTTGATAGCAGTCTGTAACTGCCTAGCACAGATTAAACATCTAATAGCAAACCACTACTCATGTTCATTTACCCTGCTATCAGACCACCAAAACAGTGTAACAGAGTGAAAATTTCCACTCATTCGTATTAATGATTTGAATTTGAAATTTGTGTTAAATGTCTAAGAATTGGGGAGAGTGAATGAAAACCAAAAAAAGGGGGAAAATGGGGAAATAAACAGGTAGCGTTGCTCAGGTTCAAACCGTCTGGCCCACTGAGCCAGCCAAGCAGTTGAATTCGACCCAGAAAATTGACCTGCTTATATATATAGTCCCCCCCTTTCTTCCAAAACATTCCAACAGAAGTCAAAAGTAGTTCCATTTGAAAGTTTGATATCAAGCGCATTTGTCACTCTGTTTTATCAGAAAAAATGAAGCACATTTGTCACTCTGTTTTATCAGAAAAAATGAAAGGCCAGGTTTAAAATGTGTTTTTGGTGTTGGTTTGATCGTATCTTGAAAAAATGAGCGTGGCGGTGTTAATTCTTTAGGAACTATTTTGTTTATTTGTGACCTAATTACGCATAATGGTCCACTACGAGTCAAAAATTTGTTTTATTATGATTTTTCAAGTGTATTTGAAGGCTTATATGTAGTTCTTTGGAGAATGGCTGGCATGCACAGTCGACATGCATGCCAAATGACAGCAACACTGGGCAATTCTTTGAATAAAATGGGTGAAAGAAGGTCGGGTTCTGAACCGACCCCCCACCCACCTGAGTTACTTATTTCGATATGAACTGCCTATCTGTTGTTCAGATCAGCTTCCGTGTCTCACACTGAAACTTTGGATATGTTGAGACCATCAATTCTCTAAGTAAACATCATGAAGAATCATAGCCAAATTGATTAAACCAGAGAGACTACTTTTTCAGAAGCAACTTGCAGCTGTTGCCCAAAAACAAGCAAAGCAAACAAAATTTCAAGAGCCCCTTTCTCTACTTGAAGTTGTTGAGAACAGCAAGAAAGTAGTTTGGGTTTTTACTGATGGTATGTTTTGACAGGAAAGATGTGGGAGAAAGAAAATAAATAAAAAATGAATCATGAAAAAAGCAGGGTTAGTTTTCTTCAGTGCTGTCGGGGGGAAATTTGCTCAGTGTTGCTTTTGGAATAGCCTGATAGGTTTAAAGGGCTTATCAATTAATGTCGCATGGTAATGCTGAAAGACCAAAAAGGGTTTGTCAGGTTTCACTTTGGCAGGCTGAAGCGGGCAAAAATTTTGCAAATTACACATGTATATGTCTTTTCATGCCCGCAATGACATATCGTCAGAATGCGAACAACAGCTAGAAGTAGAGTAGAAAATGAAATCGGTTTCAAAGATGACCCTGCGATGTATGGCACTTACACGGACGTGAAAACATGAACTGGACAAAAGGCACTAATAATGCTGTTTTTCTTAATTACTTGTTGGGAAGAAAAATATTGGAAAACACACACTTTTCTGATTGAATTGTCCCCAATCAGAATGACAAAATTACTGTCACTGTTAGCATGTGCACAAACGACCGATGCGACGAAGTGAACGCGAACCCAGATTTACGTTTTATTGCATGTGCCAAAATGCCATATATCATTGGGTCCTCATCACAATCGATTTCCAAGCTGGATCACACTATCATTGTTTCCCTGATTTAGCGGTTGAAGCATGTCATCACGATCACAAGCAATATCATGTCGCTTCGGGACATCTTCCCAGCTAATGCCTAGCAAGCCATATGTGTTGGGGAAAAAACAACCCTATGGAAATAAATGAAAGTAGATAAATAGTGATAATGTGCTATGATATATGGGAAATAACCCTTGCCACTCTGATTGCAGACTACACTTTCCCTGTAAGAGTTACTGTTCCTGACCCCTTTTTTTACCGCAGGAATTCTCTTTGATAGCAGTCTGTAACTGCCTAGCACAGATTAAACATCTAATAGCAAACCACTACTCATGTTCATTTACCCTGCTATCAGACCACCAAAACAGTGTAACAGAGTGAAAATTTCCACTCATTCGTATTAATGATTTGAATTTGAAATTTGTGTTAAATGTCTAAGAATTGGGGAGAGTGAATGAAAACCAAAAAAAGGGGGAAAATGGGGAAATAAACAGGTAGCGTTGCTCAGGTTCAAACCGTCTGGCCCACTGAGCCAGCCAAGCAGTTGAATTCGACCCAGAAAATTGACCTGCTTATATATATAGTCCCCCCCTTTCTTCCAAAACATTCCAACAGAAGTCAAAAGTAGTTCCATTTGAAAGTTTGATATCAAGCGCATTTGTCACTCTGTTTTATCAGAAAAAATGAAGCACATTTGTCACTCTGTTTTATCAGAAAAAATGAAAGGCCAGGTTTAAAATGTGTTTTTGGTGTTGGTTTGATCGTATCTTGAAAAAATGAGCGTGGCGGTGTTAATTCTTTAGGAACTATTTTGTTTATTTGTGACCTAATTACGCATAATGGTCCACTACGAGTCAAAAATTTGTTTTATTATGATTTTTCAAGTGTATTTGAAGGCTTATATGTAGTTCTTTGGAGAATGGCTGGCATGCACAGTCGACATGCATGCCAAATGACAGCAACACTGGGCAATTCTTTGAATAAAATGGGTGAAAGAAGGTCGGGTTCTGAACCGACCCCCCACCCACCTGAGTTACTTATTTCGATATGAACTGCATATCTATTGTTCAGATCAGCTTCCGTGTCTCACACTGAAACTTTGAATATGTTGAGACCATCAATTCTCTAAGTAAACATCATGAAGAATCATAGCCAAATTGATTAAACCAGAGAGACTACTTTTTCAGAAGCAACTTGCAGCTGTTGCCCAAAAACAAGCAAAGCAAACAAAATTTCAAGAGCCCCTTTCTCTACTTGAAGTTGTTGAGAACAGCAAGAAAGTAGTTTGGGTTTTTACTGATGGTATGTTTTGACAGGAAAGATGTGGGAGAAAGAAAATAAATAAAAAATGAATCATGAAAAAAGCAGGGTTAGTTTTCTTCAGTGCTGTCAGGGGAAAATTTGCTCAGTGTTGCTTTTGGAATAGCCTGATAGGTTTAAAGGGCTTATCAATTAATGTCGCATGGTAATGCTGAAAGACCAAAAAGGGTTTGTCAGGTTTCACTTTGGCAGGCTGAAGCGGGCAAAAATTTTGCAAATTACACATGTATATGTCTTTTCATGCCCGCAATGACATATCGTCAGAATGCGAACAACAGCTAGAAGTAGAGTAGAAAATGAAATCGGTTTCAAAGATGACCCTGCGTTGTATGGCACTTACACGGACGTGAAAACATGAACTGGACAAAAGGCACTAATAATGCTGTTTTTCTTAATTACTTGTTGGGAAGAAAAATATTGGAAAACACACACTTTCCTGATTGAATTGTCCCCAATCAGAATGACAAAATTACTGTCACTGTTAGCATGTGCACAAACGACCGATGCGACGAAGTGAACGCGAACCCAGATTTACGTTTTATTGCATGTGCCAAAATGCCATATATCATTGGGTCCTCATCACAATCGATTTCCAAGCTGGATCACACTATCATTGTTTCCCTGATTTAGCGGTTGAAGCATGTCATCACGATCACAAGCAATATCATGTCGCTTCGGGACATCTTCCCAGCTAATGCCTAGCAAGCCATATGTTTTGGGGAAAAAACAACCCTATGGAAATAAATGAAAGTAGATAAATAGTGATAATGTGCTATGATATATGGGAAATAACCCTTGCCACTCTGATTGCAGACTACACTTTCCCTGTAAGAGTTACTGTTCCTGACCCCTTTTTTTACCGCAGGAATTCTCTTTGATAGCAGTCTGTAACTGCCTAGCACAGATTAAACATCTAATAGCAAACCACTACTCATGTTCATTTACCCTGCTATCAGACCACCAAAACAGTGTAACAGAGTGAAAATTTCCACTCATTCGTATTAATGATTTGAATTTGAAATTTGTGTTAAATGTCTAAGAATTGGGGAGAGTGAATGAAAACCAAAAAAAGGGGGAAAATGGGGAAATAAACAGGTAGCGTTGCTCAGGTTCAAACCGTCTGGCCCACTGAGCCAGCCAAGCAGTTGAATTCGACCCAGAAAATTGACCTGCTTATATATATAGTCCCCCCCTTTCTTCCAAAACATTCCAACAGAAGTCAAAAGTAGTTCCATTTGAAAGTTTGATATCAAGCGCATTTGTCACTCTGTTTTATCAGAAAAAATGAAGCACATTTGTCACTCTGTTTTATCAGAAAAAATGAAAGGCCAGGTTTAAAATGTGTTTTTGGTGTTGGTTTGATCGCATCATGAAAAAATGAGCGTGGCGGTGTTAATTCTTTAGGAACTATTTTGTTTATTTGTGACCTAATTACGCATAATGGTCCACTACGAGTCAAAAATTTGTTTTATTATGATTTTTCAAGTGTATTTGAAGGCTGATATGTAGTTCTTTGGAGAATGGCTGGCATGCACAGTCGACATGCATGCCAAATGACAGCAACACTGGGCAATTCTTTGAATAAAATGGGTGACAGAAGGTCGGGTTCTGAACCGACCCCCCACCCACCTGAGTTACTTATTTCGATATGAACTGCATATCTGTTGTTCAGATCAGCTTCCGTGTCTCACACTGAAACTTTGGATATGTTGAGACCATCAATTCTCTAAGTAAACATCATGAAGAATCATAGCCAAATTGATTAAACCAGAGAGACTACTTTTTCAGAAGCAACTTGCAGCTGTTGCCCAAAAACAAGCAAAGCAAACAAAATTTCAAGAGCCCCTTTCTCTACTTGAAGTTGTTGAGAACAGCAAGAAAGTAGTTTGGGTTTTTACTGATGGTATGTTTTGACAGGAAAGATGTGGGAGAAAGAAAATAAATAAAAAATGAATCATGAAAAAAGCAGGGTTAGTTTTCTTCAGTGCTGTCAGGGGGAAATTTGCTCAGTGTTGCTTTTGGAATAGCCTGATAGGTTTAAAGGGCTTATCAATTAATGTCGCATGGTAATGCTGAAAGACCAAAAAGGGTTTGTCAGGTTTCACTTTGGCAGGCTGAAGCGGGCAAAAATTTTGCAAATTACACATGTATATGTCTTTTCATGCCCGCAATGACATATCGTCAGAATGCGAACAACAGCTAGAAGTAGAGTAGAAAATGAAATCGGTTTCAAAGATGACCCTGCGATGTATGGCACTTACACGGACGTGAAAACATGAACTGGACAAAAGGCACTAATAATGCTGTTTTTCTTAATTACTTGTTGGGAAGAAAAATATTGGAAAACACACACTTTTCTGATTGAATTGTCCCCAATCAGAATGACAAAATTACTGTCACTGTTAGCATGTGCACAAACGACCGATGCGACGAAGTGAACGCGAACCCAGATTTACGTTTTATTGCATGTGCCAAAATGCCATATATCATTGGGTCCTCATCACAATCGATTTCCAAGCTGGATCACACTATCATTGTTTCCCTGATTTAGCGGTTGAAGCATGTCATCACGATCACAAGCAATATCATGTCGCTTCGGGACATCTTCCCAGCTAATGCCTAGCAAGCCATATGTGTTGGGGAAAAAACAACCCTATGGAAATAAATGAAAGTAGATAAATAGTGATAATGTGCTATGATATATGGGAAATAACCCTTGCCACTCTGATTGCAGACTACACTTTCCCTGTAAGAGTTACTGTTCCTGACCCCTTTTTTTACCGCAGGAATTCTCTTTGATAGCAGTCTGTAACTGCCTAGCACAGATTAAACATCTAATAGCAAACCACTACTCATGTTCATTTACCCTGCTATCAGACCACCAAAACAGTGTAACAGAGTGAAAATTTCCACTCATTCGTATTAATGATTTGAATTTGAAATTTGTGTTAAATGTCTAAGAATTGGGGAGAGTGAATGAAAACCAAAAAAAGGGGGAAAATGGGGAAATAAACAGGTAGCGTTGCTCAGGTTCAAACCGTCTGGCCCACTGAGCCAGCCAAGCAGTTGAATTCGACCCAGAAAATTGACCTGCTTATATATATAGTCCCCCCCTTTCTTCCAAAACATTCCAACAGAAGTCAAAAGTAGTTCCATTTGAAAGTTTGATATCAAGCGCATTTGTCACTCTGTTTTATCAGAAAAAATGAAGCACATTTGTCACTCTGTTTTATCAGAAAAAATGAAAGGCCAGGTTTAAAATGTGTTTTTGGTGTTGGTTTGATCGCATCATGAAAAAATGAGCGTGGCGGTGTTAATTCTTTAGGAACTATTTTGTTTATTTGTGACCTAATTACGCATAATGGTCCACTACGAGTCAAAAGTTTGTTTTATTATGATTTTTCAAGTGTATTTGAAGGCTTATATGTAGTTCTTTGGAGAATGGCTGGCATGCACAGTCGACATGCATGCCAAATGACAGCAACACTGGGCAATTCTTTGAATAAAATGGGTGACAGAAGGTCGGGTTCTGAACCGACCCCCCACCCACCTGAGTTACTTATTTCGATATGAACTGCCTATCTATTGTTCAGATCAGCTTCCGTGTCTCACACTGAAACTTTGGATATGTTGAGACCATCAATTCTCTAAGTAAACATCATGAAGAATCATAGCCAAATTGATTAAACCAGAGAGACTACTTTTTCAGAAGCAACTTGCAGCTGTTGCCCAAAAACAAGCAAAGCAAACAAAATTTCAAGAGCCCCTTTCTCTACTTGAAGTTGTTGAGAACAGCAAGAAAGTAGTTTGGGTTTTTACTGATTGTATGTTTTGACAGGAAAGATGTGGGAGAAAGAAAATAAATAAAAAATGAATCATGAAAAAAGCAGGGTTAGTTTTCTTCAGTGCTGTCAGGGGGAAATTTGCTCAGTGTTGCTTTTGGAATAGCCTGATAGGTTTAAAGGGCTTATCAATTAATGTCGCATGGTAATGCTGAAAGACCAAAAAGGGTTTGTCAGGTTTCACTTTGGCAGGCTGAAGCGGGCAAAAATTTTGCAAATTACACATGTATATGTCTTTTCATGCCCGCAATGACATATCGTCAGAATGCGAACAACAGCTAGAAGTAGAGTAGAAAATGAAATCGGTTTCAAAGATGACCCTGCGATGTATGGCACTTACACGGACGTGAAAACATGAACTGGACAAAAGGCACTAATAATGCTGTTTTTCTTAATTACTTGTTGGGAAGAAAAATATTGGAAAACACACACTTTTCTGATTGAATTGTCCCCAATCAGAATGACAAAATTACTGTCACTGTTAGCATGTGCACAAACGACCGATGCGACGAAGTGAACGCGAACCCAGATTTACGTTTTATTGCATGTGCCAAAATGCCATATATCATTGGGTCCTCATCACAATCGATTTCCAAGCTGGATCACACTATCATTGTTTCCCTGATTTAGCGGTTGAAGCATGTCATCACGATCACAAGCAATATCATGTCGCTTCGGGACATCTTCCCAGCTAATGCCTAGCAAGCCATATGTGTTGGGGAAAAAACAACCCTATGGAAATAAATGAAAGTAGATAAATAGTGATAATGTGCTATGATATATGGGAAATAACCCTTGCCACTCTGATTGCAGACTACACTTTCCCTGTAAGAGTTACTGTTCCTGACCCCTTTTTTTACCGCAGGAATTCTCTTTGATAGCAGTCTGTAACTGCCTAGCACAGATTAAACATCTAATAGCAAACCACTACTCATGTTCATTTACCCTGCTATCAGACCACCAAAACAGTGTAACAGAGTGAAAATTTCCACTCATTCGTATTAATGATTTGAATTTGAAATTTGTGTTAAATGTCTAAGAATTGGGGAGAGTGAATGAAAACCAAAAAAAGGGGGAAAATGGGGAAATAAACAGGTAGCGTTGCTCAGGTTCAAACCGTCTGGCCCACTGAGCCAGCCAAGCAGTTGAATTCGACCCAGAAAATTGACCTGCTTATATATATAGTCCCCCCCTTTCTTCCAAAACATTCCAACAGAAGTCAAAAGTAGTTCCATTTGAAAGTTTGATATCAAGCGCATTTGTCACTCTGTTTTATCAGAAAAAATGAAGCACATTTGTCACTCTGTTTTATCAGAAAAAATGAAAGGCCAGGTTTAAAATGTGTTTTTGGTGTTGGTTTGATCGTATCTTGAAAAAATGAGCGTGGCGGTGTTAATTCTTTAGGAACTATTTTGTTTATTTGTGACCTAATTACGCATAATGGTCCACTACGAGTCAAAAATTTGTTTTATTATGATTTTTCAAGTGTATTTGAAGGCTTATATGTAGTTCTTTGGAGAATGGCTGGCATGCACAGTCGACATGCATGCCAAATGACAGCAACACTGGGCAATTCTTTGAATAAAATGGGTGACAGAAGGTCGGGTTCTGAACCGACCCCCCACCCACCTGAGTTACTTATTTCGATATGAACTGCCTATCTATTGTTCAGATCAGCTTCCTTGTCTCACACTGAAACTTTGGATATGTTGAGACCATCAATTCTCTAAGTAAACATCATGAAGAATCATAGCCAAATTGATTAAACCAGAGAGACTACTTTTTCAGAAGCAACTTGCAGCTGTTGCCCAAAAACAAGCGAAGCAAACAAAATTTCAAGAGCCCCTTTCTCTACTTGAAGTTGTTGAGAACAGCAAGAAAGTAGTTTGGGTTTTTACTGATGGTATGTTTTGACAGGAAAGATGTGGGAGAAAGAAAATAAATAAAAAATGAATCATGAAAAAAGCAGGGTTAGTTTTCTTCAGTGCTGTCAGGGGGAAATTTGCTCAGTGTTGCTTTTGGAATAGCCTGATAGGTTTAAAGGGCTTATCAATTAATGTCGCATGGTAATGCTGAAAGACCAAAAAGGGTTTGTCAGGTTTCACTTTGGCAGGCTGAAGCGGGCAAAAATTTTGCAAATTACACATGTATATGTCTTTTCATGCCCGCAATGACATATCGTCAGAATGCGAACAACAGCTAGAAGTAGAGTAGAAAATGAAATCGGTTTCAAAGATGACCCTGCGATGTATGGCACTTACACGGACGTGAAAACATGAACTGGACAAAAGGCACTAATAATGCTGTTTTTCTTAATTACTTGTTGGGAAGAAAAATATTGGAAAACACACACTTTTCTGATTGAATTGTCCCCAATCAGAATGACAAAATTACTGTCACTGTTAGCATGTGCACAAACGACCGATGCGACGAAGTGAACGCGAACCCAGATTTACGTTTTATTGCATGTGCCAAAATGCCATATATCATTGGGTCCTCATCACAATCGATTTCCAAGCTGGATCACACTATCATTGTTTCCCTGATTTAGCGGTTGAAGCATGTCATCACGATCACAAGCAATATCATGTCGCTTCGGGACATCTTCCCAGCTAATGCCTAGCAAGCCATATGTGTTGGGGAAAAAACAACCCTATGGAAATAAATGAAAGTAGATAAATAGTGATAATGTGCTATGATATATGGGAAATAACCCTTGCCACTCTGATTGCAGACTACACTTTCCCTGTAAGAGTTACTGTTCCTGACCCCTTTTTTTACCGCAGGAATTCTCTTTGATAGCAGTCTGTAACTGCCTAGCACAGATTAAACATCTAATAGCAAATCACTACTCATGTTCATTTACCCTGCTATCAGACCACCAAAACAGTGTAACAGAGTGAAAATTTCCACTCATTCGTATTAATGATTTGAATTTGAAATTTGTGTTAAATGTCTAAGAATTGGGGAGAGTGAATGAAAACCAAAAAAAGGGGGAAAATGGGGAAATAAACAGGTAGCGTTGCTCAGGTTCAAACCGTCTGGCCCACTGAGCCAGCCAAGCAGTTGAATTCGACCCAGAAAATTGACCTGCTTATATATATAGTCCCCCCCTTTCTTCCAAAACATTCCAACAGAAGTCAAAAGTAGTTCCATTTGAAAGTTTGATATCAAGCGCATTTGTCACTCTGTTTTATCAGAAAAAATGAAGCACATTTGTCACTCTGTTTTATCAGAAAAAATGAAAGGCCAGGTTTAAAATGTGTTTTTGGTGTTGGTTTGATCGCATCATGAAAAAATGAGCGTGGCGGTGTTAATTCTTTAGGAACTATTTTGTTTATTTGTGACCTAATTACGCATAATGGTCCACTACGAGTCAAAAATTTGTTTTATTATGATTTTTCAAGTGTATTTGAAGGCTTATATGTAGTTCTTTGGAGAATGGCTGGCATGCACAGTCGACATGCATGCCAAATGACAGCAACACTGGGCAATTCTTTGAATAAAATGGGTGACAGAAGGTCGGGTTCTGAACCGACCCCCCACCCACCTGAGTTACTTATTTCGATATGAACTGCCTATCTATTGTTCAGATCAGCTTCCGTGTCTCACACTGAAACTTTGGATATGTTGAGACCATCAATTCTCTAAGTAAACATCATGAAGAATCATAGCCAAATTGATTAAACCAGAGAGACTACTTTTTCAGAAGCAACTTGCAGCTGTTGCCCAAAAACAAGCAAAGCAAACAAAATTTCAAGAGCCCCTTTCTCTACTTGAAGTTGTTGAGAACAGCAAGAAAGTAGTTTGGGTTTTTACTGATGGTATGTTTTGACAGGAAAGATGTGGGAGAAAGAAAATAAATAAAAAATGAATCATGAAAAAAGCAGGGTTAGTTTTCTTCAGTGCTGTCAGGGGGAAATTTGCTCAGTGTTGCTTTTGGAATAGCCTGATAGGTTTAAAGGGCTTATCAATTAATGTCGCATGGTAATGCTGAAAGACCAAAAAGGGTTTGTCAGGTTTCACTTTGGCAGGCTGAAGCGGGCAAAAATTTTGCAAATTACACATGTATATGTCTTTTCATGCCCGCAATGACATATCGTCAGAATGCGAACAACAGCTAGAAGTAGAGTAGAAAATGAAATCGGTTTCAAAGATGACCCTGCGATGTATGGCACTTACACGGACGTGAAAACATGAACTAATGAATGAATGTTGCTTTATGGCGCATCGACAGCTTTGGTCATTTAGCGCGCACATCTGTGTTAAAAGATAGTAAAAGTGGGATTTAAAACTGAAAAAGGTTTGAATACATTTATAATAGTAAAAGAGTTGAATTAAGAAGAATTATGTGTGATCTTAATAAGTATAAAGGACATTATTGAGTGACAGGGCAATCCCTATCAACTCAAAAGGTTTAAATGACAGAGTTAAGAATGTGATAAAAACGTTTGAACTAAATGTTGGATTAATAGTGAGAAGTTTTTAATTGAAGAAGAAATTTGTGTCATTTATAATGTGCATAAAATATGATAAAATATGATATTGAGTGGCTGGGTATTCCCTGCCTACTCAAAAGTTTTAGATTAAAGGGTAAGACTGAGAAAATTTCTTTTCCTTGGAAATGAGTGTTAAAATTAGTAAAGATTGGAGCCTCCAATGGGATCAGTATACTCCCATTAAAGAGGTCCGTCTCCAATGAGATAAGATGCCCCCAAGAGGGCTAATCCTCCCATTAAGGAGATGCAAACTAAATATTAAAGGAATAAAGAATGTTGTAAAAAGATGGGTAAGAAACGCAAGAGTAAATATCACAGTTTATTGTAAATGCCAATCTCTTTTATGAAAGCGATAATAGATTCAACGCTGACAGAATCAAAAAGATTCTTTAAACTATCGACGTTGAAATATTTTGAACGAACTGGCTGAAAATCAATGCAATCTAGTAGGATATGTTTTATAGAAAAGGATGCATTGCATGGAATACATTCAGGGGCATCGTCTCTGGTCAAGAGCCAGGAATGTGTGATGCGTGAATGGCCAATTCGAAGTCGTGCAATTATCACTTCTTCTCGACGAACAGACCTGTAAACGGGGTACCATTCACCAAGGGACGGTTTAACTGAATGCAGTTTATTGAAAACATCAGCATCCCACTGGGATTGCCAAGAAGATTGGATATGTGTTAAAACGGAGGATTTAAAATCAGTGTGTGGAACTTTAAAATCTGAAATGGGAAGGTTAAGTGCAGATTTGGCAGACCTATCGGCATTTTCATTGCCTTTGATGCCTACATGACTTGGAAGCCAGCAGAACACCAATCTATTCATAGAAGAAATTTGTGAGATCCTTTCGAGTAAACTACAGATTAAGGGATTCTCAAGGCATTGATGTGAAAGGGCTTGTAATGTTGACAAAGAATCCGAAAAGATAATGAAACGGTTGGAATTAGAACGTTCAGCTAGATTAAGGGCAAGATCAATTGCTTTAATTTCAGCAGAGAAGATAGAGGAGTTGTTTGGAAGGCGACACTTTAGGCTCCTTTTTCCATAAACAGCGGCAGCTGCTACAGAATTTCCTTCTTTGGATCCATCTGTATAGATTGGTTTGAAGGAAAAATAATGCTCCTTTATCTCGTTGTATCTAGCATGAAACACAGTTCTATCCGTGACAGACTTTTTGTCAGACGCAAGGTCAAATCTGAATTCTGCACTATTTAGTGTCCATGGAGGGATTTCAGAGATTTTATAGTCGGCAATAGACTCAGTGTCTATGCCAAGGTTATCTACAATGGGCTCCATGCGGATACCAAATGGAGGAATATCATTTGGTTTCCTTTCGAAAAGATGTTTATATTGAGGTTTAAAAACAATGTTATGAGTTGGATTAAAACGATTGGACTTCAGTTTTAAAAGATATTGAAGCGAGAGTTTTTCCCTCCTGTAAGAAAGAGAAGGTTCATTAGCCTCAACATAGAGACTATTGACGGGAGAAGTTCTGAAAGCTCCAAGTACAAGACGTAGACCTTCGTGGTGTATAGAATCGAGAATTTTCAGGTAAGATTTACGGGCAGATCCGTATACAATAGATCCATAGTCTAATTTGGAGCGAACTAAAGACCGATAAAGCCGCAAGAGGACTTTACGGTCTGCTCCCCATTCAGAATGGGCCACAACCTTAAGAAGATTAAGAGCCTTCTTGCACTTCTTTTTAAGTGCAGTGATGTGAGGAAGGAAGGAAAGCTTTCTGTCAAAGATGACTCCAAGAAATTTAAACTCAGAAACGACTTCAATTTTAGTTTTGTCCAAATACAGTTCAGGGTCTGGATGAACACCTCGTAGATTACAGAGGTGCATGCACTTAGTTTTGGACTTTGAGAATTTGAAGCCATTTTCATCAGACCACGTTTGGAGCTTGTTGAGACACTGTTGAAGTTGTCTCTCAATAATATTCATATTTCGAGATCTGAAGCATATAACGAAGTCATCAACATAAAGGGAACAGTCTACACCAGGACAGATAGCTTTAACTATACTGTTTATTTTCACACTGAAAAGTGTAACAGAGAGAATACATCCTTGGGGTACACCCATCTCCTGTTCACGGGCTCCCGAGACAGTATTACCAACTCGGACGCGGAAAAGACGTTCATCCAAGAAGGCTGAAATAAAAAGAGGAAGACGGCCTCGAAGACCAAAGTCATGCAAGTCTTTAAGAATTCCGTATTTCCAAGTCGTATCGTAAGCACTTTCAAGGTCGAAAAAGACAGATACTACATGCTGTCTATTAATAAAGGCTTCTCTGACAAAGGTTTCAAAGCGGACAAGATGATCTATGGTGCCACGTTGGCGTCGAAATCCACTCTGTACATCAACGATGAGGTTGTTTTTCTCTAAAAACCAAACAAGCCTGTCATTGACCATACGTTCTAAGGTCTTGCAGAGACAACTTGTAAGAGCTATTGGCCGATAGTTAGCCGGGTCACTAGTATCCTTGCCAGGTTTTGGGATAGGAATGACTAGTGCTTCCCGCCAGGATGAAGGAAAAACACCTGACTGCCAGATATCATTGAAAATATCAAGTAAAACTGAGAGAGAAGTAAAAGGTAAGTGTTTTAAAAACTGGTAATGAACTTTATCTGGGCCAGGAGAAGAATCGTGAGCTTTATTCAGAGCAGATCTTAATTCTTTAAAGGTGAAGAGTTTATTATAATGCTCTGAATTAGAAGAATTGAAATTAAGTTTTTTCTTTTCTTCTCTGGCTTTATTCCTCTGAAACTTTTCAGAATAGTTTGCAGAGGAAGACTTTTTGCAAAAGGTGTCGGCGAGAGCATCAGCTATATTTTGGGGTGATTCCAACGAAGTATTGTTAACTTTAAGGTGACTAAGAGGGGGCTGGCCTTTGCCATTGATCTTTCTGATCATGTCCCAGGTTTTTTTAGTAGTAGTTCTACTATTTAATTTAGAGACATATTGTCTCCAAGCCTTGCGCTTACTTTCTCTAATGGTTCGTCGAGCCTTTGCTCTGGAAATACGGAATAAGTTATGATTTTCTTTGGTAGGCCTGAGGTTAAACTTTCTAAGGGCTTGTTTTCTGTCTCTGACAGCCTGTTTACAATCATCATTGTACCAAGGCTTGTCAGGACGTTTTGGATTTGTCGAGGTCTGAGGGACGGACTGTTTAGCTGCATCAATTAATAGGGAAGTAAAAAGTTTTGCAGGATCATCGCAATCTCCAAATTTGTCATGTGTAATGGTCTGTTCACAGAGGGTTTCAAATTTATTCCAATTGGCTTTGGAAAGCTTCCATTTCTGCGGTCGTACATTGCTGGATGGTTGTGTAGATGAAAAGATAATGGGGAAGTGATCACTTCCACACAAATCCTCAGTCACTTTCCAGGTGAAATTGGGAAGTAAGACTGGGCTGCATAAGGTTAAATCAATGGAAGAGTAAGATCCAGTTGCTGGATGCAAGTAGGTTTTGGACTTGTTATCATTCATGAAAGACAAAGAGTTGTTCGAAATGAAGCTCTCCAACTGTAAACCTCTCTGGTTAGTGTCATCACAACCCCACACAACATTGTGACCATTAAAGTCACCAGCAAGAATATAGGGGGATGGCAATTGGGAAATGAGATCATTCAGATTGGTCTCATTGATAGGTGTGCTCGGGGGGAGATATAAAGAACACAGTGTAACAGCACTGTGTAAAGATAACCTGATGGCAACAGCTTGCAAGTTTGTATTAAGAGAGATAACTTTATGAGGAATGTTGTTGTTAACAATAATAGAAACACCACCTCTGGCTTTTTCGCCTTCGGTAAAGATTTTATTGTAAATGGAATGATATTTGATAGAGATATCATCCTCCCGTTTAAGGAAGGTTTCTTGCAGACAAACAGCAACTGGTTTGTGATCATTGATTAAAAGGGAAAGTTCATCAAAGTTTGACTTCAGACCTCGACAATTCCATTGGATAATGGTATCCATTGTGCATGAAGAAAGTATAAAAGCTAACGTAAAAAAAGAGGCCGTAAACCAATGCATTTTAAAATAGATTGATTAAGATTTCATTACACTTGTCTCGGGTATGGACGAGTGCCAAGTGTCAGTGTCCTTGTTCCAAGGATCCTTAGAAATCGACCAGATAGAGACTTCCGAATCTGAAGCCTCACCTTCCAGATTCTCAGCATCTGCATCCATGTCCTCTAGCTCCGAAAATCTATTGGAGGTAGGGACAGGATCATTTACTCTGATTGTGATTTCACAAGATTCATGGGTATCTCTGGGTTGTGGTTTCGATTTCGAAGAAGATCTTTTAGGAGATCGGGGTGCATGATTAGATTTGCTCTCTTTAGATGAGACGTTAGATTTAGTTGTAGACTGTGAAGATGGAGGTTGGGGTTTCTTTGGAGGCTGTTGTGAAGGGGGAGATGGCTTTGAAGCTTTTTTCGAAGAGATATTTTGTGAGGAGGTAGATGGTTTTGAAGTTTTTTGTGAAGAGATACTTTGAGAGTCTGTGGATTTTGAGGGTGTAGAAGTTTTGTTTGTTTCAGACGCAGGCTGAGTCTGAGTAGAAGGTGTTGGAATTTGGACATTGGGAATGAGAGCTTTCAGTTCATCAGTCATTTCAGGAAACTTTCGGAGAAGTTTTTTAGCCAACAGTTCGCAGGTTGGACAATGTCCATTTGCAGGCAAAGGAGAAGCAACATTTGCATATGTTGTGCTTTTGCTCAACAAAGCCTGATCAGACCTGCGTTTTTCAACTGTTTTCCTGGCTTCCAAGAAGGTAACATTCTCCTTAAACTTGATTGACAGGATTTCTTTCTCCTCTTTCCAAACTGGACATTCTTTGGAATAGGTAGGATGAGAAGACTTGCAATTGACACAGAGAAGGGGGTTATTGCAAGTCTTTTGGTCATGGTCTTCCCCTTCAAAAGCACATTTGGGACAAACAGGTGTGCTTCTGCAGTTACTTTCATGATGGCCGTACCGTTGGCATCTGTAACAGCGCAACGGATTAGGCACATAAACATCGACCTTGACCGATTGAAATCCAACTTTAACTGAAGTAGGGAGAGTTGGCGTAGAGAATGTTAAGATATAGGTATGTGTATCTCTACGAATGCCATTTCTGAGAACTGAAATTCTTTTCACATCAGACACAGCCTGGCTTTTGAGGTTTGTTTTGATTTCCTCCAAAGAGTCACAGAAGCTTAATTCTTTGCATCTAATGACCCCCTTGGAGGTATTAAGGGTCTTGTGAGGAAAGATTTTGACATCAAGATTGAAAAGTTTCTTGTGTCCAAGCAGGTTTCTAACTTGTTGTTGCGAGAAGCACTCAACAAGCAAGGTTTCATTTTTAAGTTTTTTAACAGATTTTGGTGTGCCTAAGATTGATGAGATAGATTTTTCAATGATAAAAGGTGAGAGTTTTGTTACTGGTTCAGAAGAGTCAACTGATTCAATAACTAAAAAGCGAGCAAAAGTTGTTGAAGGTCTTGAGTATTCTGATTCAGAATCTGAGTCAGAGAGTACACGCTTGGCCTTTTTTTGAGAAGCCATAGTTGTTGTTGAATATTCATCACCGATGCTCCCCACCCGCCTCGGAGCCCAACAAGGGGACATGATCCGGGGAAACCTAACTCAGATCATGACAAGGATACATCGGTGATATACTCGAAGTGAAAGGGCTAGACCGGACAAATGTAGGCCCGCAGAATGTCATACCAAGCATAGACTGTCTTTGGGCATTTACAAGTGTCAATCAAACACCAGACTTTCACCCGATTAGCCCATGAGCCACCGCCTTCTAGGGTATTGACATACAGCAACTCATGACAGAGAAATAATGTATCTGTGTATGTATGTGTAAAAGAAAACAGTCAGAGAAACACCCTAGGGCTCGGCATGACCAGCCGATTGATCAGGACGGGCCTTCCTGACCCCTCGTTTAGTTCAGTTCAAGGCCAAAGTGGTGTGTTGCAAAAACAGAGCTATCAAAGGGCCATACTCTGAATCCACTCAACCACCAGGATCCCGTCATCGAACGACACGAGTTGCAGCCCACGGCAAACAGGCAGGCACAGTGGGGGGGTCTTACCCCTGCTGTAGTGCGACAGCTGAGCTATTTCTATCCCCCCGCCCAGCTGGGGGTAAGGTTTGAACTAAATGTTGGATTGATAATGAGAAGTTTTTAAATGAAGAAGAAATATGTGTCATTTATAATGTGCATAAAATATGATATTGAGTGGCTGGGTATTCCCTGCCTACTCAAAAGTTCTATATTAATGGGTAAGACTGAGAAAATTTCTTTTCCTTGGAAATGAGTGTTAAAACTAGTAAAGATTGGAGCCTCCAATGGGATCAGTATACTCCCATTAAAGAGGTCCGTCTCCAATGAGATAAGATGCCCCCAAGAGGGCTAATCCTCCCATTAAGGAGATGCAAACTGAATATTAAAGGAATAAAGAATGTTGTAAAAAGATGGGTAAGAAACGCAAGAGTAAATATCACAGTTTATTGTAAATGCCAATCTCCTTTATGAAAGCGATAATAGATTCAACGCTGACAGAATCAAAAAGATTCTTTAAACTATCGACGTTGAAATATTTTGAACGAACTGGCTGAAAGTCAATGCAATCTAGTAGGATATGTTTTATAGAAAAGGATGCATTGCATGGAATACATTCAGGGGCATCGTCTCTGGTCAAGAGCCAGGAATGTGTGATGCGTGAATGGCCAATTCGAAGTCGTGCAATTATCACTTCTTCTCGACGAACGGACCTGTAAACGGGGTACCATTCGCCAAGGGACGGTTTAACTGAATGCAGTTTATTGAAAACATCAGCATCCCACTGGGATTGCCAAGAAGATTGGATATGTGTTAAAACGGAGGATTTAAAATCAGTGTGTGGAACTTTAAAATCTGAAATGGGAAGGTTAAGTGCAGATTTGGCAGACCTATCGGCATTTTCATTGCCTTTGATGCCTACATGACTTGGAAGCCAGCAGAACACCAATCTATTCATAGAAGAAATTTGTGAGATCCTTTCGAGTAAACTACAGATTAAGGGATTCTCAAGGCATTGATTTGAAAGGGCATGTAATGTTGACAAAGAGTCCGAGAAGATAATGAAACGGTTGCAATTAGAACGTTCAGCTAGATTAAGGGCAAGATCAATTGCTTTAATTTCAGCAGAGAAGATAGAGGAGTTGTTTGGAAGGCGACACTTTAGGCTCCTTTGTCCATAAACAGCGGCAGCTGCTACAGAATTTCCCTCTTTAGATCCATCTGTATAGATGGGTTTGAAGGAAAAATAATGCTCCTTTATCTCGTTGTATTTAGCATGAAACAGAGTTCTATCCGTGACAGACTTTTTGTCAGATGCAAGGTCAAATCTGAATTCTGCACTGTTTAGTGTCCATGGAGGGATTTCAGAGATTTTATAGTCGGCAATAGACTCAGTGTCTATGCCAAGGTTATCTACAATGGGCTCCATGCGGATACCAAATGGAGGAATATCATTTGGTTTCCTTTCAAAAAGATGTTTATATTGAGGTTTAAAAACAATGTTATGAGTTGGATTAAAACGATTGGACTTCAGTTTTAAAAGATATTGAAGCGAGAGTTTTTCCCTCCTGTAAGAAAGAGAAGGTTCATTAGCCTCAACATAGAGACTATTCACGGGAGAAGTTTTGAAAGCTCCAAGTACAAGACGAAGACCTTCGTGGTGTATAGAATCGAGAATTTTCAGGTAAGATTTACGGGCAGATCCGTATACAATAGATCCATAGTCTAATTTGGAGCGAACTAAAGACCGATAAAGCCGCAAGAGGACTTTACGGTCTGCTCCCCATTCAGAATGGGCCACAACCTTAAGAAGATTAAGAGCCTTCTTGCACTTCTTTTTAAGTGCAGTGATGTGAGGAAGGAAGGAAAGCTTTCTGTCAAAGATGACTCCAAGAAATTTAAACTCAGAAACGACTTCAATTTTAGTTTTGTCCAAATACAGTTCAGGGTCTGGATGAACACCTCGTAGATTACAGAGGTGCATGCACTTAGTTTTGGACTTTGAGAATTTGAAGCCATTTTCATCAGACCACGTTTGGAGCTTGTTGAGACACTGTTGAAGTTGTCTCTCAATAATATTCATATTTCGAGATCTGAAGCATATAACGAAGTCATCAACATAAAGGGAACAGTCTACACCAGGACAGATAGCTTTAACTATACTGTTTATTTTCACACTGAAAAGTGTAACAGAGAGAATACATCCTTGGGGTACACCCATCTCCTGTTCACGGGCTCCCGAGACAGTATTACCAACTCGGACGCGGAAAAGACGTTCATCCAAGAAGGCTGAAATAAAAAGAGGAAGACGGCCTCGAAGACCAAAGTCATGCAAGTCTTTAAGAATTCCGTATTTCCAAGTCGTATCGTAAGCACTTTCAAGGTCGAAAAAGACAGATACTACATGCTGTCTATTAATAAAGGCTTCTCTGACAAAGGTTTCAAAGCGGACAAGATGATCTATGGTGCCACGTTGGTGTCGAAATCCACTCTGTACATCAACGATGAGGTTGTTTTTCTCTAAAAACCAAACAAGCCTGTCATTGACCATACGTTCTAAGGTCTTGCAGAGACAACTTGTAAGAGCTATTGGCCGATAGTTAGCCGGGTCACTAGTATCCTTGCCAGGTTTTGGGATAGGAATGACTAGTGCTTCCCGCCAGGATGAAGGAAAAACACCTGACTGCCAGATATCATTGAAAATATCAAGTAAAATTGAGAGAGAAGTAAAAGGTAAGTGCTTTAAAAACTGGTAATGAACTTTATCTTGGCCAGGAGAAGAATCGTGAGCTTTATTCAGAGCAGATTTTAATTCTTTAAAGGTGAAGAGTTTATTATAATGCTCTGAATTAGAAGAATTGAAATTAAGTTTTTTCTTTTCTTCTCTGGCTTTATTCCTCTGAAACTTTTCAGAATAGTTTGCAGAGGAAGACTTTTTGCAAAAGGTGTCGGCGAGAGCATCAGCTATATTTTGGGGTGATTCCAACGAAGTATTGTTAACTTTAAGGTGACTAAGAGGGGGCTGGCCTTTGCCATTGATCTTTCTGATCATGTCCCAGGTTTTTTTAGTAGTAGTTCTACTATTTAATTTAGAGACATATTGTCTCCAAGCCTTGCGCTTACTTTCTCTAATGGTTCGTCGAGCCTTTGCTCTGGAAATACGGAATAAGTTATGATTTTCTTTGGTAGGCCTGAGGTTAAACTTTCTAAGGGCTTGTTTTCTGTCTCTGACAGCCTGTTTACAATCATCATTGTACCAAGGCTTGTCAGGACGTTTTGGATTTGTCGAGGTCTGAGGGACGGACTGTTTAGCTGCATCAATTAATAGGGAAGTAAAAAGTTTTGCAGGATCATAGCAATCTCCAAATTTGTCATGTGTAATGGTCTGTTCACAGAGGGTTTCAAATTTATTCCAATTGGCTTTGGAAAGCTTCCATTTCTGCGGTCGTACATTGCTGGATGGTTGTGTAGATGAAAAGATAATGGGGAAGTGATCACTTCCACACAAATCCTCAGTCACTTTCCAGGTGAAATTGGGAAGTAAGACTGGGCTGCATAAGGTTAAATCAATGGAAGAGTAAGATCCAGTTGCTGGATGCAAGTAGGTTTTGGACTTGTTATCATTCATGAAAGACAACGAGTTGTTCGAAATGAAGCTCTCCAACTGTAAACCTCTCTGGTTAGTGTCATCGCAACCCCACATAACATTGTGACCATTAAAGTCACCAGCAAGAATATAGGGGGATGGCAATTGGGAAATGAGATCATTCAGATTGGTCTCATTGATAGGTGTGCTCGGGGGGAGATATAAAGAACACAGTGTAACAGCACTGTGTAAAGATAACCTGATGGCAACAGCTTGCAAGTTTGTATTAAGAGAGATAACTTTATGAGGAATGTTGTTGTTAACAATAATAGAAACACCACCTCTGGCTTTTTCGCCTTCGGTAAAAATCTTATTGTAAATGGAATGATATTTGATAGTGATATCATCCTCCCGTTTAAGGAAGGTTTCTTGCAGACAAACAGCAACTGGTTTGTGATCATTGATTAAAAGGGAAAGTTCGTCAAAGTTTGACTTCAGACCCCGACAATTCCACTGGATTATGGTATCCATAGTGCATGAGGAAAGTATAAAAGCTAAAGTAAAAAAATAGGCCATAAACCAATGCATTTTAAAATAGGTTGGTTAAGATTTCATTACAGTTGTCTCGGGTTTGGACGAGTGCCAAGTGTCAGCGTCCTTGTTCCAAGGATCTCTGGAAATGGACCAAATAGAGGCTTCTGAATCTGAAGCCTCACCTTCCAGATTTTCAGCATCTGCATCCATGTCCTCTAGCTCCGAAAATCTGTTGGAGGTAGGGACAGGATCATTTATTTTGACAGTGATTTCACAAGATCCTTGGGTATCTCTGGGTTGTGGTCTAGATTTGGAAGAAGACCTTTTAGGAGATCGGGGTACATTATTAGATTTGTTATCTTTAGATGAAATGTTAGATTTAGTTGTAGACTGTGAAGATGGAGGTTGGGGTTTCTTTGGAGGATGTTGTGAAGGGGGAGATGGTTTTGAAGTTTTTTTCAAAGAGATATTTTGCGAAGAGGTAGATGGCTTTGAGGTTTTTTGTAAAGGGATACTTTGAGAGTTTGTGGGTTTTGAGGGTGCAGAAGAGGTTGTGTTTGTTTTAGACGGAGATGGAGAGTCAGGAATTAGTTTGGACAGGGTGGATGGAGGGAGAAGTTCTTTCAGCTCAGAAGCTACATCAGGAAATTTTTGAAGGAGAATTTTCGCAAGAATTTTACAAGTGCTGCAGTCATCCTTTTCAGTTGACGAGCCAACAACACCTGCATAGCTAACACTAGAAGAGGTTTTCTTGCGTTGTTCAAATAGTTTCCTTGCTTCTGGAAAGCTAACATTATTGTTGTATTTAATGGAAAGGATTTCTTTTTCTTCCCTCCATACAGGACACTCTCTTGAAAAAGTAGAGTGTGGAGACTTACAATTAATGCAAAGAGGAGGATTTGAACAAGTAGTACTGTCATGGTCAGGTCCTTGATGAGCACATTTAGAGCATGTTTCTTGGTTTGGACATTTACTGATGTGATGGCCGTACCGCTGGCATTTAAAACATCGCAAGGGGTTTGGCACATACACATCTACTTTTACAATTTGGAAGCCTATTTTGATAGATGTTGGAAGAACAGGTGAAGAAAATGTTAAAATGTATGTGTTTGTAAGTCTCTGTTCTCCATCTCTGCGTACGGAGATCCTCTGAACATCAGATACACCTTGCTGTTTCAGATTGTCTTTGATTTCTTGTAAGGAATTGCAGTAGGTAAGTTCTTTACATCTAATTACTCCTTTACAAGAATTTAGAGAAGGATGAGGGAAAATTTTAACATCAGTGTCAAAGAATTTTGTATGTTTTAAAAGATTCAGAGCTTGCTGATTTGTCAGACATTCAACTAGAAGGGTCTGGTCTTTAAGTTTTTTCACAGATTTTGGAGTTCCAAGGATACTCGAGATTTGTTTTTCTATAATGAAAGGAGAGAGTTTTGTTATAGGTTTTGAAGGATCTTGAGATTTGATAACAATGAAACGTGGAGAGTGAAAGGAAGAAGGAAGTGAAGTTTCCGTTTCAGATTCGCTATCTGAAAGAGGGCGCTTGCTTTCATTGAGCTTGGCCTTTTTTTGGGACGCCATGTTTGTGTTAAAAGTTTCACCACCGATGCTCCCCACCCGCCACGGAGCCCAACAAGGGGACATGGTCCGGGGAAAACCCATTCGCAGACCATGACAGGGATACATCAGTGGTATACTCGGTATGAAAGGGCTAGACTGGACAGATGCATTCTCGCAGAAAGTCCTACCAAGCTTAGACAATCATTGAAAGGTTACAAATGTCAGCCAAATACCAAAAAACTTTCACCCGATTGACCCATGAGCCACCGCCTTCTAGAGCTGAACAAGAAATATAACATCTGAAAAAGCTGTGATATGTGGATTACATATGGAGAAGATGGTAAATTCAATTGAGAGAAGGATGTAAAAATAAGAATATTAGATGCCCTAGGGCAAGGCATGACCAGCCGATTGATCAGGACGGGCCTTCCTGACCTCTCGTTTAGTTCAGTTCAGGGCCAAAGTGGTGTGTTGCGAAAACAGAGCTATCAAAGGGCCGAGCTCTGAATCCACTCAACCACCAGGATCCCGTCATCGAACGACACGAGTAGCAGCCCACGGCAAACAGGCAGGCACAGTGGGGGGGTCTTACCCCTACTGTAGTGCGACAGCTGAACTATTTCTATCCCCCCGCCCAGCTGGGGGTATGAATTTGAAATTTGTGTTAAATGTCTAAGAATTGGGGAGAGTGAATGAAAACCAAAAAAAGGGGGAAAATGAGGAAATAAACAGGTAGCGTTGCTCAGGTTCAAACCGTCTGGCCCACTGAGCCAGCCAAGCAGTTGAATTCGACCCAGAAAATTGACCTGCTTATATATATAGTCCCCCCCTTTCTTCCAAAACATTCCAACAGAAGTCAAAAGTAGTTCCATTTGAAAGTTTGATATCAAGCGCATTTGTCACTCTGTTTTATCAGAAAAAATGAAGCACATTTGTCACTCTGTTTTATCAGAAAAAATGAAAGGCCAGGTTTAAAATGTGTTTTTGGTGTTGGTTTGATCGCATCATGAAAAAATGAGCGTGGCGGTGTTAATTCTTTAGGAACTATTTTGTTTATTTGTGACCTAATTACGCATAATGGTCCACTACGAGTCAAAAATTTGTTTTATTATGATTTTTCAAGTGTATTTGAAGGCTTATATGTAGTTCTTTGGAGAATGGCTGGCATGCACAGTCGACATGCATGCCAAATGACAGCAACACTGGGCAATTCTTTGAATAAAATGGGTGACAGAAGGTCGGGTTCTGAACCGACCCCCCACCCACCTGAGTTACTTATTTCGATATGAACTGCCTATCTATTGTTCAGATCAGCTTCCGTGTCTCACACTGAAACTTTGGATATGTTGAGACCATCAATTCTCTAAGTAAACATCATGAAGAATCATAGCCAAATTGATTAAACCAGAGAGACTACTTTTTCAGAAGCAACTTGCAGCTGTTGCCCAAAAACAAGCAAAGCAAACAAAATTTCAAGAGCCCCTTTCTCTACTTGAAGTTGTTGAGAACAGCAAGAAAGTAGTTTGGGTTTTTACTGATGGTATGTTTTGACAGGAAAGATGTGGGAGAAAGAAAATAAATAAAAAATGAATCATGAAAAAAGCAGGGTTAGTTTTCTTCAGTGCTGTCAGGGGGAAATTTGCTCAGTGTTGCTTTTGGAATAGCCTGATAGGTTTAAAGGGCTTATCAATTAATGTCGCATGGTAATGCTGAAACACCAAAAAGGGTTTGTCAGGTTTCACTTTGGCAGGCTGAAGCGGGCAAAAATTTTGCAAATTACACGTGTATATGTCTTTTCATGCCCGCAATGACATATCGTCAGAATGCGAACAACAGCTAGAAGTAGAGTAGAAAATGAAATCGGTTTCAAAGATGACCCTGCGATGTATGGCACTTACACGGACGTGAAAACATGAACTGGACAAAAGGCACTAATAATGCTGTTTTTCTTAATTACTTGTTGGGAAGAAAAATATTGGAAAACACACACTTTCCTGATTGAATTGTCCCCAATCAGAATGACAAAATTACTGTCACTGTTAGCATGTGCACAAACGACCGATGCGACGAAGTGAACGCGAACCCAGATTTACGTTTTATTGCATGTGCCAAAATGCCATATATCATTGGGTCCTCATCACAATCGATTTCCAAGCTGGATCACACTATCATTGTTTCCCTGATTTAGCGGTTGAAGCATGTCATCACGATCACAAGCAATATCATGTCGCTTCGGGACATCTTCCCAGCTAATGCCTAGCAAGCCATATGTGTTGGGGAAAAAACAACCCTATGGAAATAAATGAAAGTAGATAAATAGTGATAATGTGCTATGATATATGGGAAATAACCCTTGCCACTCTGATTGCAGACTACACTTTCCCTGTAAGAGTTACTGTTCCTGACCCCTTTTTTTACCGCAGGAATTCTCTTTGATAGCAGTCTGTAACTGCTTAGCACAGATTAAACATCTAATAGCAAACCACTACTCATGTTCATTTACCCTGCTATCAGACCACCAAAACAGTGTAACAGAGTGAAAATTTCCACTCATTCGTATTAATGATTTGAATTTGAAATTTGTGTTAAATGTCTAAGAACTGGGGAGAGTGAATGAAAACCAAAAAAAGGGGGAAAATGGGGAAATAAACAGGTAGCGTTGCTCAGGTTCAAACCGTCTGGCCCACTGAGCCAGCCAAGCAGTTGAATTCGACCCAGAAAATTGACCTGCTTATATATATAGTCCCCCCTTTTCTTGCAAAACATTCCAACAGAAGTCAAAAGTAGTTCCATTTGAAAGTTTGATATCAAGCGCATTTGTCACTCTGTTTTATCAGAAAAAATGAAGCACATTTGTCACTCTGTTTTATCAGAAAAAATGAAAGGCCAGGTTTAAAATGTGTTTTTGGTGTTGGTTTGATCGCATCATGAAAAAATGAGCGTGGCGGTGTTAATTCTTTAGGAACTATTTTGTTTATTTGTGACCTAATTACGCATAATGGTCCACTACGAGTCAAAAATTTGTTTTATTATGATTTTTCAAGTGTATTTGAAGGCTTATATGTAGTTCTTTGGAGAATGGCTGGCATGCACAGTCGACATGCATGCCAAATGACAGCAACACTGGGCAATTCTTTGAATAAAATGGGTGACAGAAGGTCGGGTTCTGAACCGACCCCCCACCCACCTGAGTTACTTATTTCGATATGAACTGCCTATCTATTGTTCAGATCAGCTTCCGTGTCTCACACTGAAACTTTGGATATGTTGAGACCATCAATTCTCTAAGTAAACATCATGAAGAATCATAGCCAAATTGATTAAACCAGAGAGACTACTTTTTCAGAAGCAACTTGCAGCTGTTGCCCAAAAACAAGCAAAGCAAACAAAATTTCAAGAGCCCCTTTCTCTACTTGAAGTTGTTGAGAACAGCAAGAAAGTAGTTTGGGTTTTTACTGATGGTATGTTTTGACAGGAAAGATGTGGGAGAAAGAAAATAAATAAAAAATGAATCATGAAAAAAGCAGGGTTAGTTTTCTTCAGTGCTGTCAGGGGGAAATTTGCTCAGTGTTGCTTTTGGAATAGCCTGATAGGTTTAAAGGGCTTATCAATTAATGTCGCATGGTAATGCTGAAACACCAAAAAGGGTTTGTCAGGTTTCACTTTGGCAGGCTGAAGCGGGCAAAAATTTTGCAAATTACACATGTATATGTCTTTTCATGCCCGCAATGACATATCGTCAGAATGCGAACAACAGCTAGAAGTAGAGTAGAAAATGAAATCGGTTTCAAAGATGACCCTGCGATGTATGGCACTTACACGGACGTGAAAACATGAACTGGACAAAAGGCACTAATAATGCTGTTTTTCTTAATTACTTGTTGGGAAGAAAAATATTGGAAAACACACACTTTTCTGATTGAATTGTCCCCAATCAGAATGACAAAATTACTGTCACTGTTAGCATGTGCACAAACGACCGATGCGACGAAGTGAACGCGAACCCAGATTTACGTTTTATTGCATGTGCCAAAATGCCATATATCATTGGGTCCTCATCACAATCGATTTCCAAGCTGGATCACACTATCATTGTTTCCCTGATTTAGCGGTTGAAGCATGTCATCATGATCACAAGGAATATCATGTCGCTTCGGGACATCTTCCCAGCTAATGCCTAGCAAGCCATATGTGTTGGGGAAAAAACAACCCTATGGAAATAAATGAAAGTAGATAAATAGTGATAATGTGCTATGATATATGGGAAATAACCCTTGCCACTCTGATTGCAGACTACACTTTCCCTGTAAGAGTTACTGTTCCTGACCCCTTTTTTTACCGCAGGAATTCTCTTTGATAGCAGTCTGTAACTGCCTAGCACAGATTAAACATCTAATAGCAAACCACTACTCATGTTCATTTACCCTGCTATCAGACCACCAAAACAGTGTAACAGAGTGAAAATTTCCACTCATTCGTATTAATGATTTGAATTTGAAATTTGTGTTAAATGTCTAAGAATTGGGGAGAGTGAATGAAAACCAAAAAAAGGGGGAAAATGGGGAAATAAACAGGTAGCGTTGCTCAGGTTCAAACCGTCTGGCCCACTGAGCCAGCCAAGCAGTTGAATTCGACCCAGAAAATTGACCTGCTTATATATATAGTCCCCCCCTTTCTTCCAAAACATTCCAACAGAAGTCAAAAGTAGTTCCATTTGAAAGTTTGATATCAAGCGCATTTGTCACTCTGTTTTATCAGAAAAAATGAAGCACATTTGTCACTCTGTTTTATCAGAAAAAATGAAAGGCCAGGTTTAAAATGTGTTTTTGGTGTTGGTTTGATCGTATCTTGAAAAAATGAGCGTGGCGGTGTTAATTCTTTAGGAACTATTTTGTTTATTTGTGACCTAATTACGCATAATGGTCCACTACGAGTCAAAAATTTGTTTTATTATGATTTTTCAAGTGTATTTGAAGGCTTATATGTAGTTCTTTGGAGAATGGCTGGCATGCACAGTCGACATGCATGCCAAATGACAGCAACACTGTACAATTCTTTGAATAAAATGGGTGACAGAAGGTCGGGTTCTGAACCGACCCCCCACCCACCTGAGTTACTTATTTCGATATGAACTGCCTATCTATTGTTCAGATCAGCTTCCGTGTCTCACACTGAAACTTTGGATATGTTGAGACCATCAATTCTCTAAGTAAACATCATGAAGAATCATAGCCAAATTGATTAAACCAGAGAGACTACTTTTTCAGAAGCAACTTGCAGCTGTTGCCCAAAAACAAGCAAAGCAAACAAAATTTCAAGAGCCCCTTTCTCTACTTGAAGTTGTTGAGAACAGCAAGAAAGTAGTTTGGGTTTTTACTGATGGTATGTTTTGACAGGAAAGATGTGGGAGAAAGAAAATAAATAAAAAATGAATCATGAAAAAAGCAGGGTTAGTTTTCTTCAGTGCTGTCAGGGGGAAATTTGCTCAGTGTTGCTTTTGGAATAGCCTGATAGGTTTAAAGGGCTTATCAATTAATGTCGCATGGTAATGCTGAAACACCAAAAAGGGTTTGTCAGGTTTCACTTTGGCAGGCTGAAGCAGGCAAAAATTTTGCAAATTACACGTGTATATGTCTTTTCATGCCCGCAATGACATATCGTCAGAATGCGAACAACAGCTAGAAGTAAAGTAGAAAATGAAATCGGTTTCAAAGATGACCCTGCGATGTATGGCACTTACACGGACGTGAAAACATGAACTGGACAAAAGGCACTAATAATGCTGTTTTTCTTAATTACTTGTTGGGAAGAAAAATATTGGAAAACACACACTTTCCTGATTGAATTGTCCCCAATCAGAATGACAAAATTACTGTCACTGTTAGCATGTGCACAAACGACCGATGCGACGAAGTGAACGCGAACCCAGATTTACGTTTTATTGCATGTGCCAAAATGCCATATATCATTGGGTCCTCATCACAATCGATTTCCAAGCTGGATCACACTATCATTGTTTCCCTGATTTAGCGGTTGAAGCATGTCATCACGATCACAAGCAATATCATGTCGCTTCGGGACATCTTCCCAGCTAATGCCTAGCAAGCCATATATGTTGGGGAAAAAACAACCCTATGGAAATAAATGAAAGTAGATAAATAGTGATAATGTGCTATGATATATGGGAAATAACCCTTGCCACTCTGATTGCAGACTACACTTTCCCTGTAAGAGTTACTGTTCCTGACCCCTTTTTTTACCGCAGGAATTCTCTTTGATAGCAGTCTGTAACTGCTTAGCACAGATTAAACATCTAATAGCAAACCACTACTCATGTTCATTTACCCTGCTATCAGACCACCAAAACAGTGTAACAGAGTGAAAATTTCCACTCATTCGTATTAATGATTTGAATTTGAAATTTGTGTTAAATGTCTAAGAATTGGGGAGAGTGAATGAAAACCAAAAAAAGGGGGAAAATGGGGAAATAAACAGGTAGCGTTGCTCAGGTTCAAACCGTCTGGCCCACTGAGCCAGCCAAGCAGTTGAATTCGACCCAGAAAATTGACCTGCTTATATATATAGTCCCCCCTTTTCTTGCAAAACATTCCAACAGAAGTCAAAAGTAGTTCCATTTGAAAGTTTGATATCAAGCGCATTTGTCACTCTGTTTTATCAGAAAAAATGAAGCACATTTGTCACTCTGTTTTATCAGAAAAAATGAAAGGCCAGGTTTAAAATGTGTTTTTGGTGTTGGTTTGATCGTATCTTGAAAAAATGAGCGTGGCGGTGTTAATTCTTTAGGAACTATTTTGTTTATTTGTGACCTAATTACGCATAATGGTCCACTACGAGTCAAAAATTTGTTTTATTATGATTTTTCAAGTGTATTTGAAGGCTTATATGTAGTTCTTTGGAGAATGGCTGGCATGCACAGTCGACATGCATGCCAAATGACAGCAACACTGGGCAATTCTTTGAATAAAATGGGTGACAGAAGGTCGGGTTCTGAACCGACCCCCCACCCACCTGAGTTACTTATTTCGATATGAACTGCATATCTGTTGTTCAGATCAGCTTCCGTGTCTCACACTGAAACTTTGGATATGTTGAGACCATCAATTCTCTAAGTAAACATCATGAAGAATCATAGCCAAATTGATTAAACCAGAGAGACTACTTTTTCAGAAGCAACTTGCAGCTGTTGCCCAAAAACAAGCAAAGCAAACAAAATTTCAAGAGCCCCTTTCTCTACTTGAAGTTGTTGAGAACAGCAAGAAAGTAGTTTGGGTTTTTACTGATGGTATGTTTTGACAGGAAAGATGTGGGAGAAAGAAAATAAATAAAAAATGAATCATGAAAAAGGCAGGGTTAGTTTTCTTCAGTGCTGTCAGGGGGAAATTTGCTCAGTGTTGCTTTTGGAATAGCCTGATAGGTTTAAAGGGCTTATCAATTAATGTCGCATGGTAATGCTGAAAGACCAAAAAGGGTTTGTCAGGTTTCACTTTGGCAGGCTGAAGCGGGCAAAAATTTTGCAAATTACACGTGTATATGTCTTTTCATGCCCGCAATGACATATCGTCAGAATGCGAACAACAGCTAGAAGTAGAGTAGAAAATGAAATCGGTTTCAAAGATGACCCTGCGATGTATGGCACTTACACGGACGTGAAAACATGAACTGGACAAAAGGCACTAATAATGCTGTTTTTCTTAATTACTTGTTGGGAAGAAAAATAATGGAAAACACACACTTTTCTGATTGAATTGTCCCCAATCAGAATGACAAAATTACTGTCACTGTTAGCATGTGCACAAACGACCGATGCGACGAAGTGAACGCGAACCCAGATTTACGTTTTATTGCATGTGCCAAAATGCCATATATCATTGGGTCCTCATCACAATCGATTTCCAAGCTGGATCACACTATCATTGTTTCCCTGATTTAGCGGTTGAAGCATGTCATCACGATCACAAGCAATATCATGTCGCTTCGGGACATCTTCCCAGCTAATGCCTAGCAAGCCATATGTGTTGGGGAAAAAACAACCCTATGGAAATAAATGAAAGTAGATAAATAGTGATAATGTGCTATGATATATGGGAAATAACCCTTGCCACTCTGATTGCAGACTACACTTTCCCTGTAAGAGTTACTGTTCCTGACCCCTTTTTTTACCGCAGGAATTCTCTTTGATAGCAGTCTGTAACTGCCTAGCACAGATTAAACATCTAATAGCAAACCACTACTCATGTTCATTTACCCTGCTATCAGACCACCAAAACAGTGTAACAGAGTGAAAATTTCCACTCATTCGTATTAATGATTTGAATTTGAAATTTGTGTTAAATGTCTAAGAATTGGGGAGAGTGAATGAAAACCAAAAAAAGGGGGAAAATGGGGAAATAAACAGGTAGCGTTGCTCAGGTTCAAACCGTCTGGCCCACTGAGCCAGCCAAGCAGTTGAATGAATGAATGAATGAATGTTGCTTTATGGCGCATCGACAGCTTTGGTCATTTAGCGCGCACATCTGTGTTAAAAGATAGTAAAAGTGGGATTTAAAACTGAAAAAGGTTTGAATACATTTATAATAGTAAAAGAGTTGAATTAAGAAGAATTATGTGTGATCTTAATAAGTATAAAGGACATTATTGAGTGACAGGGCAATCCCTATCAACTCAAAAGGTTTAAATGACAGAGTTAAGAATGTGATAAAAACGTTTGAACTAAATGTTGGATTAATAGTGAGAAGTTTTTAATTGAAGAAGAAATTTGTGTCATTTATAATGTGCATAAAATATGATAAAATATGATATTGAGTGGCTGGGTATTCCCTGCCTACTCAAAAGTTTTAGATTAAAGGGTAAGACTGAGAAAATTTCTTTTCCTTGGAAATGAGTGTTAAAATTAGTAAAGATTGGAGCCTCCAATGGGATCAGTATACTCCCATTAAAGAGGTCCGTCTCCAATGAGATAAGATGCCCCCAAGAGGGCTAATCCTCCCATTAAGGAGATGCAAACTAAATATTAAAGGAATAAAGAATGTTGTAAAAAGATGGGTAAGAAACGCAAGAGTAAATATCACAGTTTATTGTAAATGCCAATCTCTTTTATGAAAGCGATAATAGATTCAACGCTGACAGAATCAAAAAGATTCTTTAAACTATCGACGTTGAAATATTTTGAACGAACTGGCTGAAAATCAATGCAATCTAGTAGGATATGTTTTATAGAAAAGGATGCATTGCATGGAATACATTCAGGGGCATCGTCTCTGGTCAAGAGCCAGGAATGTGTGATGCGTGAATGGCCAATTCGAAGTCGTGCAATTATCACTTCTTCTCGACGAACAGACCTGTAAACGGGGTACCATTCACCAAGGGACGGTTTAACTGAATGCAGTTTATTGAAAACATCAGCATCCCACTGGGATTGCCAAGAAGATTGGATATGTGTTAAAACGGAGGATTTAAAATCAGTGTGTGGAACTTTAAAATCTGAAATGGGAAGGTTAAGTGCAGATTTGGCAGACCTATCGGCATTTTCATTGCCTTTGATGCCTACATGACTTGGAAGCCAGCAGAACACCAATCTATTCATAGAAGAAATTTGTGAGATCCTTTCGCGTAAACTACAGATTAAGGGATTCTCAAGGCATTGATGTGAAAGGGCTTGTAATGTTGACAAAGAATCCGAAAAGATAATGAAACGGTTGGAATTAGAACGTTCAACTAGATTAAGGGCAAGATCAATTGCTTTAATTTCAGCAGAGAAGATAGAGGAGTTGTTTGGAAGGCGACACTTTAGGCTCCTTTTTCCATAAACAGCGGCAGCTGCTACAGAATTTCCTTCTTTGGATCCATCTGTATAGATTGGTTTGAAGGAAAAATAATGCTCCTTTATCTCGTTGTATCTAGCATGAAACACAGTTCTATCCGTGACAGACTTTTTGTCAGACGCAAGGTCAAATCTGAATTCTGCACTATTTAGTGTCCATGGAGGGATTTCAGAGATTTTATAGTCGGCAATAGACTCAGTGTCTATGCCAAGGTTATCTACAATGGGCTCCATGCGGATACCAAATGGAGGAATATCATTTGGTTTCCTTTCGAAAAGATGTTTATATTGAGGTTTAAAAACAATGTTATGAGTTGGATTAAAACGATTGGACTTCAGTTTTAAAAGATATTGAAGCGAGAGTTTTTCCCTCCTGTAAGAAAGAGAAGGTTCATTAGCCTCAACATAGAGACTATTGACGGGAGAAGTTCTGAAAGCTCCAAGTACAAGACGTAGACCTTCGTGGTGTATAGAATCGAGAATTTTCAGGTAAGATTTACGGGCAGATCCGTATACAATAGATCCATAGTCTAATTTGGAGCGAACTAAAGACCGATAAAGCCGCAAGAGGACTTTACGGTCTGCTCCCCATTCAGAATGGGCCACAACCTTAAGAAGATTAAGAGCCTTCTTGCACTTCTTTTTAAGTGCAGTGATGTGAGGAAGGAAGGAAAGCTTTCTGTCAAAGATGACTCCAAGAAATTTAAACTCAGAAACGACTTCAATTTTAGTTTTGTCCAAATACAGTTCAGGGTCTGGATGAACACCTCGTAGATTACAGAGGTGCATGCACTTAGTTTTGGACTTTGAGAATTTGAAGCCATTTTCATCAGACCACGTTTGGAGCTTGTTGAGACACTGTTGAAGTTGTCTCTCAATAATATTCATATTTCGAGATCTGAAGCATATAACGAAGTCATCAACATAAAGGGAACAGTCTACACCAGGACAGATAGCTTTAACTATACTGTTTATTTTCACACTGAAAAGTGTAACAGAGAGAATACATCCTTGGGGTACACCCATCTCCTGTTCACGGGCTCCCGAGACAGTATTACCAACTCGGACGCGGAAAAGACGTTCATCCAAGAAGGCTGAAATAAAAAGAGGAAGACGGCCTCGAAGACCAAAGTCATGCAAGTCTTTAAGAATTCCGTATTTCCAAGTCGTATCGTAAGCACTTTCAAGGTCGAAAAAGACAGATACTACATGCTGTCTATTAATAAAGGCTTCTCTGACAAAGGTTTCAAAGCGGACAAGATGATCTATGGTGCCACGTTGGCGTCGAAATCCACTCTGTACATCAACGATGAGGTTGTTTTTCTCTAAAAACCAAACAAGCCTGTCATTGACCATACGTTCTAAGGTCTTGCAGAGACAACTTGTAAGAGCTATTGGCCGATAGTTAGCCGGGTCACTAGTATCCTTGCCAGGTTTTGGGATAGGAATGACTAGTGCTTCCCGCCAGGATGAAGGAAAAACACCTGACTGCCAGATATCATTGAAAATATCAAGTAAAACTGAGAGAGAAGTAAAAGGTAAGTGTTTTAAAAACTGGTAATGAACTTTATCTGGGCCAGGAGAAGAATCGTGAGCTTTATTCAGAGCAGATCTTAATTCTTTAAAGGTGAAGAGTTTATTATAATGCTCTGAATTAGAAGAATTGAAATTAAGTTTTTTCTTTTCTTCTCTGGCTTTATTCCTCTGAAACTTTTCAGAATAGTTTGCAGAGGAAGACTTTTTGCAAAAGGTGTCGGCGAGAGCATCAGCTATATTTTGGGGTGATTCCAACGAAGTATTGTTAACTTTAAGGTGACTAAGAGGGGGCTGGCCTTTGCCATTGATCTTTCTGATCATGTCCCAGGTTTTTTTAGTAGTAGTTCTACTATTTAATTTAGAGACATATTGTCTCCAAGCCTTGCGCTTACTTTCTCTAATGGTTCGTCGAGCCTTTGCTCTGGAAATACGGAATAAGTTATGATTTTCTTTGGTAGGCCTGAGGTTAAACTTTCTAAGGGCTTGTTTTCTGTCTCTGACAGCCTGTTTACAATCATCATTGTACCAAGGCTTGTCAGGACGTTTTGGATTTGTCGAGGTCTGAGGGACGGACTGTTTAGCTGCATCAATTAATAGGGAAGTAAAAAGTTTTGCAGGATCATCGCAATCTCCAAATTTGTCATGTGTAATGGTCTGTTCACAGAGGGTTTCAAATTTATTCCAATTGGCTTTGGAAAGCTTCCATTTCTGCGGTCGTACATTGCTGGATGGTTGTGTAGATGAAAAGATAATGGGGAAGTGATCACTTCCACACAAATCCTCAGTCACTTTCCAGGTGAAATTGGGAAGTAAGACTGGGCTGCATAAGGTTAAATCAATGGAAGAGTAAGATCCAGTTGCTGGATGCAAGTAGGTTTTGGACTTGTTATCATTCATGAAAGACAAAGAGTTGTTCGAAATGAAGCTCTCCAACTGTAAACCTCTCTGGTTAGTGTCATCACAACCCCACATAACATTGTGACCATTAAAGTCACCAGCAAGAATATAGGGGGATGGCAATTGGGAAATGAGATCATTCAGATTGGTCTCATTGATAGGTGTGCTCGGGGGGAGATATAAAGAACACAGTGTAACAGCACTGTGTAAAGATAACCTGATGGCAACAGCTTGCAAGTTTGTATTAAGAGAGATAACTTTATGAGGAATGTTGTTGTTAACAATAATAGAAACACCACCTCTGGCTTTTTCGCCTTCGGTAAAGATTTTATTGTAAATGGAATGATATTTGATAGAGATATCATCCTCCCGTTTAAGGAAGGTTTCTTGCAGACAAACAGCAACTGGTTTGTGATCATTGATTAAAAGGGAAAGTTCATCAAAGTTTGACTTCAGACCTCGACAATTCCATTGGATAATGGTATCCATTGTGCATGAAGAAAGTATAAAAGCTAACGTAAAAAAAGAGGCCGTAAACCAATGCATTTTAAAATAGATTGATTAAGATTTCATTACACTTGTCTCGGGTATGGACGAGTGCCAAGTGTCAGTGTCATTGTTCCAAGGATCCTTAGAAATCGACCAGATAGAGACTTCCGAGTCTGAAGCCTCACCTTCCAGATTCTCAGCATCTGCATCCATGTCCTCTAGCTCCGAAAATCTATTGGAGGTAGGGACAGGATCATTTACTCTGATTGTGATTTCACAAGATTCATGGGTATCTCTGGGTTGTGGTTTCGATTTCGAAGAAGATCTTTTAGGAGATCGGGGTGCATGATTAGATTTGCTCTCTTTAGATGAGGCGTTAGATTTAGTTGTAGACTGTGAAGATGGAGGTTGGGGTTTCTTTGGAGGCTGTTGTGAAGGGGGAGATGGCTTTGAAGCTTTTTTCGAAGAGATATTTTGTGAGGAGGTAGATGGTTTTGAATTTTTTTGTGAAGAGATACTTTGAGAGTCTGTGGATTTTGAGGGTGTAGAAGTTTTGTTTGTTTCAGACGCAGGCTGAGTCTGAGTAGAAGGTGTTGGAATTTGGACATTGGGAATGAGAGCTTTCAGTTCATCAGTCATTTCAGGAAACTTTTGGAGAAGTTTTTTAGCCAACAGTTCGCAGGTTGGACAATGTCCATTTGCAGGCAAAGGAGAAGCAACATTTGCATATGTTGTGCTTTTGCTCAACAAAGCCTGATCAGACCTGCGTTTTTCAACTGTTTTCCTGGCTTCCAAGAAGGTAACATTCTCCTTAAACTTGATTGACAGGATTTCTTTCTCCTCTTTCCAAACTGGACATTCTTTGGAATAGGTAGGATGAGAAGACTTGCAATTGACACAGAGAAGGGGGTTATTGCAAGTCTTTTGGTCATGGTCTTCCCCTTCAAAAGCACATTTGGGACAAACAGGTGTGCTTCTGCAGTTACTTTCATGATGGCCGTACCGTTGGCATCTGTAACAGCGCAACGGATTAGGCACATAAACATCGACCTTGACCGATTGAAATCCAACTTTAACTGAAGTAGGGAGAGTTGGCGTAGAGAATGTTAAGATATAGGTATGTGTATCTCTACGAATGCCATTTCTGAGAACTGAAATTCTTTTCACATCAGACACAGCCTGGCTTTTGAGGTTTGTTTTGATTTCCTCCAAAGAGTCGCAGAAGCTTAATTCTTTGCATCTAATGACCCCCTTGGAGGTATTAAGGGTCTTGTGAGGAAAGATTTTGACATCAAGATTGAAAAGTTTCTTGTGTCCAAGCAGGTTTCTAACTTGTTGTTGCGAGAAGCACTCAACAAGCAAGGTTTCATTTTTAAGTTTTTTAACAGATTTTGGTGTGCCTAAGATTGATGAGATAGATTTTTCAATGATAAAAGGTGAGAGTTTTGTTACTGGTTTAGAAGAGTCAACTGATTCAATAACTAAAAAGCGGGCAAAAGTTGTTGAAGGTCTTGAGTATTCTGATTCAGAATCTGAGTCAGAGAGTACACGCTTGGCCTTTTTTTGAGAAGCCATAGTTGTTGTTGAATATTCATCACCGATGCTCCCCACCCGCCTCGGAGCCCAACAAGGGGACATGATCCGGGGAAACCTAACTCAGATCATGACAAGGATACATCGGTGATATACTCGAAGTGAAAGGGCTAGACCGGACAAATGTAGGCCCGCAGAATGTCATACCAAGCATAGACTGTCTTTGGGCATTTACAAGTGTCAATCAAACACCAGACTTTCACCCGATTAGCCCATGAGCCACCGCCTTCTAGGGTATTGACATACAGCAACTGATGACAGAGAAATAATGTATCTGTGTATGTATGTGTAAAAGAAAACAGTCAGAGAAACACCCTAGGGCTCGGCATGACCAGCCGATTGATCAGGACGGGCCTTCCTGACCCCTCGTTTAGTTCAGTTCAAGGCCAAAGTGGTGTGTTGCAAAAACAGAGCTATCAAAGGGCCATACTCTGAATCCACTCAACCACCAGGATCCCGTCATCGAACGACACGAGTTGCAGCCCACGGCAAACAGGCAGGCACAGTGGGGGGGTCTTACCCCTGCTGTAGTGCGACAGCTGAGCTATTTCTATCCCCCCGCCCAGCTGGGGGTCCAAGCAGTTGAATTCGACCCAGAAAATTGACCTGCTTATATATATATAGTCCCCCCCTTTCTTCCAAAACATTCCAACAGAAGTCAAAAGTAGTTCCATTTGAAAGTTTGATATCAAGCGCATTTGTCACTCTGTTTTATCAGAAAAAATGAAGCACATTTGTCACTCTGTTTTATCAGAAAAAATGAAAGGCCAGGTTTAAAATGTGTTTTTGGTGTTGGTTTGATCGTATCTTGAAAAAATGAGCGTGGCGGTGTTAATTCTTTAGGAACTATTTTGTTTATTTGTGACCTAATTACGCATAATGGTCCACTACGAGTCAAAAATTTGTTTTATTATGATTTTTCAAGTGTATTTGAAGGCTTATATGTAGTTCTTTGGAGAATGGCTGGCATGCACAGTCGACATGCATGCCAAATGACAGCAACACTGGGCAATTCTTTGAATAAAATGGGTGACAGAAGGTCGGGTTCTGAACCGACCCCCCACCCACCTGAGTTACTTATTTCGATATGAACTGCCTATCTATTGTTCAGATCAGCTTCCGTGTCTCACACTGAAACTTTGGATATGTTGAGACCATCAATTCTCTAAGTAAACATCATGAAGAATCATAGCCAAATTGATTAAACCAGAGAGACTACTTTTTCAGAAGCAACTTGCAGCTGTTGCCCAAAAACAAGCAAAGCAAACAAAATTTCAAGAGCCCCTTTTTCTACTTGAAGTTGTTGAGAACAGCAAGAAAGTAGTTTGGGTTTTTACTGATGGTATGTTTTGACAGGAAAGATGTGGGAGAAAGAAAATAAATAAAAAATGAATCATGAAAAAAGCAGGGTTAGTTTTCTTCAGTGCTGTCAGGGGGAAATTTGCTCAGTGTTGCTTTTGGAATAGCCTGATAGGTTTAAAGGGCTTATCAATTAATGTCGCATGGTAATGCTGAAAGACCAAAAAGGGTTTGTCAGGTTTCACTTTGGCAGGCTGAAGCGGGCAAAAATTTTGCAAATTACACATGTATATGTCTTTTCATGCCCGCAATGACATATCGTCAGAATGCGAACAACAGCTAGAAGTAGAGTAGAAAATGAAATCGGTTTCAAAGATGACCCTGCGATGTATGGCACTTACACGGACGTGAAAACATGAACTGGACAAAAGGCACTAATAATGCTGTTTTTCTTAATTACTTGTTGGGAAGAAAAATATTGGAAAACACACACTTTTCTGATTGAATTGTCCCCAATCAGAATGACAAAATTACTGTCACTGTTAGCATGTGCACAAACGACCGATGCGACGAAGTGAACGCGAACCCAGATTTACGTTTTATTGCATGTGCCAAAATGCCATATATCATTGGGTCCTCATCACAATCGATTTCCAAGCTGGATCACACTATCATTGTTTCCCTGATTTAGCGGTTGAAGCATGTCATCACGATCACAAGCAATATCATGTCGCTTCGGGACATCTTCCCAGCTAATGCCTAGCAAGCCATATGTGTTGGGGAAAAAACAACCCTATGGAAATAAATGAAAGTAGATAAATAGTGATAATGTGCTATGATATATGGGAAATAACCCTTGCCACTCTGATTGCAGACTACACTTTCCCTGTAAGAGTTACTGTTCCTGACCCCTTTTTTTACCGCAGGAATTCTCTTTGATAGCAGTCTGTAACTGCCTAGCACAGATTAAACATCTAATAGCAAACCACTACTCATGTTCATTTACCCTGCTATCAGACCACCAAAACAGTGTAACAGAGTGAAAATTTCCACTCATTCGTATTAATGATTTGAATTTGAAATTTGTGTTAAATGTCTAAGAATTGGGGAGAGTGAATGAAAACCAAAAAAAGGGGGAAAATGGGGAAATAAACAGGTAGCGTTGCTCAGGTTCAAACCGTCTGGCCCACTGAGCCAGCCAAGCAGTTGAATTCGACCCAGAAAATTGACCTGCTTATATATATAGTCCCCCCCTTTCTTCCAAAACATTCCAACAGAAGTCAAAAGTAGTTCCATTTGAAAGTTTGATATCAAGCGCATTTGTCACTCTGTTTTATCAGAAAAAATGAAGCACATTTGTCACTCTGTTTTATCAGAAAAAATGAAAGGCCAGGTTTAAAATGTGTTTTTGGTGTTGGTTTGATCGCATCATGAAAAAATGAGCGTGGCGGTGTTAATTCTTTAGGAACTATTTTGTTTATTTGTGACCTAATTACGCATAATGGTCCACTACGAGTCAAAAATTTGTTTTATTATGATTTTTCAAGTGTATTTGAAGGCTTATATGTAGTTCTTTGGAGAATGGCTGGCATGCACAGTCGACATGCATGCCAAATGACAGCAACACTGGGCAATTCTTTGAATAAAATGGGTGACAGAAGATCGGGTTCTGAACCGATCCCCCACCCACCTGAGTTACTTATTTCGATATGAACTGCCTATCTATTGTTCAGATCAGCTTCCGTGTCTCACACTGAAACTTTGGATATGTTGAGACCATCAATTCTCTAAGTAAACATCATGAAGAATCATAGCCAAATTGATTAAACCAGAGAGACTACTTTTTCAGAAGCAACTTGCAGCTGTTGCCCAAAAACAAGCAAAGCAAACAAAATTTCAAGAGCCCCTTTCTCTACTTGAAGTTGTTGAGAACAGCAAGAAAGTAGTTTGGGTTTTTACTGATGGTATGTTTTGACAGGAAAGATGTGGGAGAAAGAAAATAAATAAAAAATGAATCATGAAAAAAGCAGGGTTAGTTTTCTTCAGTGCTGTCAGGGGGAAATTTGCTCAGTGTTGCTTTTGGAATAGCCTGATAGGTTTAAAGGGCTTATCAATTAATGTCGCATGGTAATGCTGAAAGACCAAAAAGGGTTTGTCAGGTTTCACTTTGGCAGGCTGAAGCGGGCAAAAATTTTGCAAATTACACATGTATATGTCTTTTCATGCCCGCAATGACATATCGTCAGAATGCGAACAACAGCTAGAAGTAGAGTAGAAAATGAAATCGGTTTCAAAGATGACCCTGCGATGTATGGCACTTACACGGACGTGAAAACATGAACTGGACAAAAGGCACTAATAATGCTGTTTTTCTTAATTACTTGTTGGGAAGAAAAATATTGGAAAACACACACTTTCCTGATTGAATTGTCCCCAATCAGAATGACAAAATTACTGTCACTGTTAGCATGTGCACAAACGACCGATGCGACGAAGTGAACGCGAACCCAGATTTACGTTTTATTGCATGTGCCAAAATGCCATATATCATTGGGTCCTCATCACAATCGATTTCCAAGCTGGATCACACTATCATTGTTTCCCTGATTTAGCGGTTGAAGCATGTCATCACGATCACAAGCAATATCATGTCGCTTCGGGACATCTTCCCAGCTAATGCCTAGCAAGCCATATGTGTTGGGGAAAAAACAACCCTATGGAAATAAATGAAAGTAGATAAATAGTGATAATGTGCTATGATATATGGGAAATAACCCTTGCCACTCTGATTGCAGACTACACTTTCCCTGTAAGAGTTACTGTTCCTGACCCCTTTTTTTACCGCAGGAATTCTCTTTGATAGCAGTCTGTAACTGCCTAGCACAGATTAAAAATCTAATAGCAAACCACTACTCATGTTCATTTACCCTGCTATCAGACCACCAAAACAGTGTAACAGAGTGAAAATTTCCACTCATTCGTATTAATGATTTGAATTTGAAATTTGTGTTAAATGTCTAAGAATTGGGGAGAGTGAATGAAAACCAAAAAAAGGGGGAAAATGGGGAAATAAACAGGTAGCGTTGCTCAGGTTCAAACCGTCTGGCCCACTGAGCCAGCCAAGCAGTTGAATTCGACCCAGAAAATTGACCTGCTTATATATATAGTCCCCCCCTTTCTTCCAAAACATTCCAACAGAAGTCAAAAGTAGTTCCATTTGAAAGTTTGATATCAAGCGCATTTGTCACTCTGTTTTATCAGAAAAAATGAAGCACATTTGTCACTCTGTTTTATCAGAAAAAATGAAAGGCCAGGTTTAAAATGTGTTTTTGGTGTTGGTTTGATCGCATCATGAAAAAATGAGCGTGGCGGTGTTAATTCTTTAGGAACTATTTTGTTTATTTGTGACCTAATTACGCATAATGGTCCACTACGAGTCAAAAATCTGTTTTATTATGATTTTTCAAGTGTATTTGAAGGCTTATATGTAGTTCTTTGGAGAATGGCTGGCATGCACAGTCGACATGCATGCCAAATGACAGCAACACTGGGCAATTCTTTGAATAAAATGGGTGACAGAAGGTCGGGTTCTGAACCGACCCCCCACCCACCTGAGTTACTTATTTCGATATGAACTGCATATCTATCGTTCAGATCAGCTTCCGTGTCTCACACTGAAACTTTGGATATGTTGAGACCATCAATTCTCTAAGTAAACATCATGAAGAATCATAGCCAAATTGATTAAACCAGAGAGACTACTTTTTCAGAAGCAACTTGCAGCTGTTGCCCAAAAACAAGCAAAGCAAACAAAATTTCAAGAGCCCCTTTCTCTACTTGAAGTTGTTGAGAACAGCAAGAAAGTAGTTTGGGTTTTTACTGATGGTATGTTTTGACAGGAAAGATGTGGGAGAAAGAAAATAAATAAAAAATGAATCATGAAAAAAGCAGGGTTAGTTTTCTTCAGTGCTGTCAGGGGGAAATTTGCTCAGTGTTGCTTTTGGAATAGCCTGATAGGTTTAAAGGGCTTATCAATTAATGTCGCATGGTAATGCTGAAAGACCAAAAAGGGTTTGTCAGGTTTCACTTTGGCAGGCTGAAGCGGGCAAAAATTTTGCAAATTACACATGTATATGTCTTTTCATGCCCGCAATGACATATCGTCAGAATGCGAACAACAGCTAGAAGTAGAGTAGAAAATGAAATCGGTTTCAAAGATGACCCTGCGATGTATGGCACTTACACGGACGTGAAAACATGAACTGGACAAAAGGCACTAATAATGCTGTTTTTCTTAATTACTTGTTGGGAAGAAAAATATTGGAAAACACACACTTTCCTGATTGAATTGTCCCCAATCAGAATGACAAAATTACTGTCACTGTTAGCATGTGCACAAACGACCGATGCGACGAAGTGAACGCGAACCCAGATTTACGTTTTATTGCATGTGCCAAAATGCCATATATCATTGGGTCCTCATCACAATCGATTTCCAAGCTGGATCACACTATCATTGTTTCCCTGATTTAGCGGTTGAAGCATGTCATCACGATCACAAGCAATATCATGTCGCTTCGGGACATCTTCCCAGCTAATGCCTAGCAAGCCATATGTGTTGGGGAAAAAACAACCCTATGGAAATAAATGAAAGTAGATAAATAGTGATAATGTGCTATGATATATGGGAAATAACCCTTGCCACTCTGATTGCAGACTACACTTTCCCTGTAAGAGTTACTGTTCCTGACCCCTTTTTTTACCGCAGGAATTCTCTTTGATAGCAGTCTGTAACTGCCTAGCACAGATTAAAAATCTAATAGCAAACCACTACTCATGTTCATTTACCCTGCTATCAGACCACCAAAACAGTGTAACAGAGTGAAAATTTCCACTCATTCGTATTAATGATTTGAATTTGAAATTTGTGTTAAATGTCTAAGAATTGGGGAGAGTGAATGAAAACCAAAAAAAGGGGGAAAATGGGGAAATAAACAGGTAGCGTTGCTCAGGTTCAAACCGTCTGGCCCACTGAGCCAGCCAAGCAGTTGAATTCGACCCAGAAAATTGACCTGCTTATATATATAGTCCCCCCCTTTCTTCCAAAACATTCCAACAGAAGTCAAAAGTAGTTCCATTTGAAAGTTTGATATCAAGCGCATTTGTCACTCTGTTTTATCAGAAAAAATGAAGCAAATTTGTCACTCTGTTTTATCAGAAAAAATGAAAGGCCAGGTTTAAAATGTGTTTTTGGTGTTGGTTTGATCGCATCATGAAAAAATGAGCGTGGCGGTGTTAATTCTTTAGGAACTATTTTGTTTATTTGTGACCTAATTACGCATAATGGTCCACTACGAGTCAAAAATCTGTTTTATTATGATTTTTCAAGTGTATTTGAAGGCTTATATGTAGTTCTTTGGAGAATGGCTGGCATGCACAGTCGACATGCATGCCAAATGACAGCAACACTGGGCAATTCTTTGAATAAAATGGGTGACAGAAGGTCGGGTTCTGAACCGACCCCCCACCCACCTGAGTTACTTATTTCGATATGAACTGCCTATCTATTGTTCAGATCAGCTTCCGTGTCTCACACTGAAACTTTGGATATGTTGAGACCATCAATTCTCTAAGTAAACATCATGAAGAATCATAGCCAAATTGATTAAACCAGAGAGACTACTTTTTCAGAAGCAACTTGCAGCTGTTGCCCAAAAACAAGCAAAGCAAACAAAATTTCAAGAGCCCCTTTCTCTACTTGAAGTTGTTGAGAACAGCAAGAAAGTAGTTTGGGTTTTTACTGATGGTATGTTTTGACAGGAAAGATGTGGGAGAAAGAAAATAAATAAAAAATGAATCATGAAAAAAGCAGGGTTAGTTTTCTTCAGTGCTGTCAGGGGGAAATTTGCTCAGTGTTGCTTTTGGAATAGCCTGATAGGTTTAAAGGGCTTATCAATTAATGTCGCATGGTAATGCTGAAAGACCTAAAAGGGTTTGTCAGGTTTCACTTTGGCAGGCTGAAGCGGGCAAAAATTTTGCAAATTACACATGTATATGTCTTTTCATGCCTGCAATGACATATCGTCAGAATGCGAACAACAGCTAGAAGTAGAGTAGAAAATGAAATCGGTTTCAAAGATGACCCTGCGATGTATGGCACTTACACGGACGTGAAAACATGAACTGGACAAAAGGCACTAATAATGCTGTTTTTCTTAATTACTTGTTGGGAAGAAAAATATTGGAAAACACACACTTTCCTGATTGAATTGTCCCCAATCAGAATGACAAAATTACTGTCACTGTTAGCATGTGCACAAACGACCGATGCGACGAAGTGAACGCGAACCCAGATTTACGTTTTATTGCATGTGCCAAAATGCCATATATCATTGGGTCCTCATCACAATCGATTTCCAAGCTGGATCACACTATCATTGTTTCCCTGATTTAGCGGTTGAAGCATGTCATCACGATCACAAGCAATATCATGTCGCTTCGGGACATCTTCCCAGCTAATGCCTAGCAAGCCATATGTGTTGGGGAAAAAACAACCCTATGGAAATAAATGAAAGTAGATAAATAGTGATAATGTGCTATGATATATGGGAAATAACCCTTGCCACTCTGATTGCAGACTACACTTTCCCTGTAAGAGTTACTGTTCCTGACCCCTTTTTTTACCGCAGGAATTCTCTTTGATAGCAGTCTGTAACTGCTTAGCACAGATTAAACATCTAATAGCAAACCACTACTCATGTTCATTTACCCTGCTATCAGACCACCAAAACAGTGTAACAGAGTGAAAATTTCCACTCATTCGTATTAATGATTTGAATTTGAAATTTGTGTTAAATGTCTAAGAATTGGGGAGAGTGAATGAAAACCAAAAAAAGGGGGAAAATGGGGAAATAAACAGGTAGCGTTGCTCAGGTTCAAACCGTCTGGCCCACTGAGCCAGCCAAGCAGTTGAATTCGACCCAGAAAATTGACCTGCTTATATATATAGTCCCCCCCTTTCTTCCAAAACATTCCAACAGAAGTCAAAAGTAGTTCCATTTGAAAGTTTGATATCAAGCGCATTTGTCACTCTGTTTTATCAGAAAAAATGAAGCACATTTGTCACTCTGTTTTATCAGAAAAAATGAAAGGCCAGGTTTAAAATGTGTTTTTGGTGTTGGTTTGATCGCATCATGAAAAAATGAGCGTGGCGGTGTTAATTCTTTAGGAACTATTTTGTTTATTTGTGACCTAATTACGCATAATGGTCCACTACGAGTCAAAAATCTGTTTTATTATGATTTTTCAAGTGTATTTGAAGGCTTATATGTAGTTCTTTGGAGAATGGCTGGCATGCACAGTCGACATGCATGCCAAATGACAGCAACACTGGGCAATTCTTTGAATAAAATGGGTGACAGAAGGTCGGGTTCTGAACCGACCCCCCACCCACCTGAGTTACTTATTTCGATATGAACTGCATATCTATTGTTCAGATCAGCTTCCGTGTCTCACACTGAAACTTTGGATATGTTGAGACCATCAATTCTCTAAGTAAACATCATGAAGAATCATAGCCAAATTGATTAAACCAGAGAGACTACTTTTTCAGAAGCAACTTGCAGCTGTTGCCCAAAAACAAGCAAAGCAAACAAAATTTCAAGAGCCCCTTTCTCTACTTGAAGTTGTTGAGAACAGCAAGAAAGTAGTTTGGGTTTTTACTGATGGTATGTTTTGACAGGAAAGATGTGGGAGAAAGAAAATAAATAAAAAATGAATCATGAAAAAAGCAGGGTTAGTTTTCTTCAGTGCTGTCAGGGGGAAATTTGCTCAGTGTTGCTTTTGGAATAGCCTGATAGGTTTAAAGGGCTTATCAATTAATGTCGCATGGTAATGCTGAAAGACCAAAAAGGGTTTGTCAGGTTTCACTTTGGCAGGCTGAAGCGGGCAAAAATTTTGCAAATTACACATGTATATGTCTTTTCATGCCCGCAATGACATATCGTCAGAATGCGAACAACAGCTAGAAGTAGAGTAGAAAATGAAATCGGTTTCAAAGATGACTCTGCGATGTATGGCACTTACACGGACGTGAAAACATGAACTGGACAAAAGGCACTAATAATGCTGTTTTTCTTAATTACTTGTTGGGAAGAAAAATATTGGAAAACACACACTTTCCTGATTGAATTGTCCCCAATCAGAATGACAAAATTACTGTCACTGTTAGCATGTGCACAAACGACCAATGCGACGAAGTGAACGCGAACCCAGATTTACGTTTTATTGCATGTGCCAAAATGCCATATATCATTGGGTCCTCATCACAATCGATTTCCAAGCTGGATCACACTATCATTGTTTCCCTGATTTAGCGGTTGAAGCATGTCATCACGATCACAAGCAATATCATATCGCTTCGGGACATCTTCCCAGCTAATGCCTAGCAAGCCATATGTGTTGGGGAAAAAACAACCCTATGGAAATAAATGAAAGTAGATAAATAGTGATAATGTGCTATGATATATGGGAAATAACCCTTGCCACTCTGATTGCAGACTACACTTTCCCTGTAAGAGTTACTGTTCCTGACCCCTTTTTTTACCGCAGGAATTCTCTTTGATAGCAGTCTGTAACTGCCTAGCACAGATTAAACATCTAATAGCAAACCACTACTCATGTTCATTTACCCTGCTATCAGACCACCAAAACAGTGTAACAGAGTGAAAATTTCCACTCATTCGTATTAATGATTTGAATTTGAAATTTGTGTTAAATGTCTAAGAATTGGGGAGAGTGAATGAAAACCAAAAAAAGGGGGAAAATGGGGAAATAAACAGGTAGCGTTGCTCAGGTTCAAACCGTCTGGCCCACTGAGCCAGCCAAGCAGTTGAATTCGACCCAGAAAATTGACCTGCTTATATATATAGTCCCCCCCTTTCTTCCAAAACATTCCAACAGAAGTCAAAAGTAGTTCCATTTGAAAGTTTGATATCAAGCGCATTTGTCACTCTGTTTTATCAGAAAAAATGAAGCACATTTGTCACTCTGTTTTATCAGAAAAAATGAAAGGCCAGGTTTAAAATGTGTTTTTGGTGTTGGTTTGATCGTATCTTGAAAAAATGAGCGTGGCGGTGTTAATTCTTTAGGAACTATTTTGTTTATTTGTGACCTAATTACGCATAATGGTCCACTACGAGTCAAAAATTTGTTTTATTATGATTTTTCAAGTGTATTTGAAGGCTTATATGTAGTTCTTTGGAGAATGGCTGGCATGCACAGTCGACATGCATGCCAAATGACAGCAACACTGGGCAATTCTTTGAATAAAATGGGTGACAGAAGGTCGGGTTCTGAACCGACCCCCCACCCACCTGAGTTACTTATTTCGATATGAACTGCATATCTATTGTTCAGATCAGCTTCCGTGTCTCACACTGAAACTTTGGATATGTTGAGACCATCAATTCTCTAAGTAAACATCATGAAGAATCATAGCCAAATTGATTAAACCAGAGAGACTACTTTTTCAGAAGCAACTTGCAGCTGTTGCCCAAAAACAAGCAAAGCAAACAAAATTTCAAGAGCCCCTTTCTCTACTTGAAGTTGTTGAGAACAGCAAGAAAGTAGTTTGGGTTTTTTACTGATGGTATGTTTTGACAGGAAAGATGTGGGAGAAAGAAAATAAATAAAAAATGAATCATGAAAAAAGCAGGGTTAGTTTTCTTCAGTGCTGTCAGGGGGAAATTTGCTCAGTGTTGCTTTTGGAATAGCCTGATAGGTTTAAAGGGCTTATCAATTAATGTCGCATGGTAATGCTGAAAGACCAAAAAGGGTTTGTCAGGTTTCACTTTGGCAGGCTGAAGCGGGCAAAAATTTTGCAAATTACACATGTATATGTCTTTTCATGCCCGCAATGACATATCGTCAGAATGCGAACAACAGCTAGAAGTAGAGTAGAAAATGAAATCGGTTTCAAAGATGACTCTGCGATGTATGGCACTTACACGGACGTGAAAACATGAACTGGACAAAAGGCACTAATAATGCTGTTTTTCTTAATTACTTGTTGGGAAGAAAAATATTGGAAAACACACACTTTTCTGATTGAATTGTCCCCAATCAGAATGACAAAATTACTGTCACTGTTAGCATGTGCACAAACGACCGATGCGACGAAGTGAACGCGAACCCAGATTTACGTTTTATTGCATGTGCCAAAATGCCATATATCATTGGGTCCTCATCACAATCGATTTCCAAGCTGGATCACACTATCATTGTTTCCCTGATTTAGCGGTTGAAGCATGTCATCACGATCACAAGCAATATCATGTCGCTTCGGGACATCTTCCCAGCTAATGCCTAGCAAGCCATATGTGTTGGGGAAAAAACAACCCTATGGAAATAAATGAAAGTAGATAAATAGTGATAATGTGCTATGATATATGGGAAATAACCCTTGCCACTCTGATTGCAGACTACACTTTCCCTGTAAGAGTTACTGTTCATGACCCCTTTTTTTACCGCAGGAATTCTCTTTGATAGCAGTCTGTAACTGCTTAGCACAGATTAAACATCTAATAGCAAACCACTACTCATGTTCATTTACCCTGCTATCAGACCACCAAAACAGTGTAACAGAGTGAAAATTTCCACTCATTCGTATTAATGATTTGAATTTGAAATTTGTGTTAAATGTCTAAGAATTGGGGAGAGTGAATGAAAACCAAAAAAAGGGGGAAAATGGGGAAATAAACAGGTAGCGTTGCTCAGGTTCAAACCGTCTGGCCCACTGAGCCAGCCAAGCAGTTGAATTCGACCCAGAAAATTGACCTGCTTATATATATAGTCCCCCCCTTTCTTCCAAAACATTCCAACAGAAGTCAAAAGTAGTTCCATTTGAAAGTTTGATATCAAGCGCATTTGTCACTCTGTTTTATCAGAAAAAATGAAGCACATTTGTCACTCTGTTTTATCAGAAAAAATGAAAGGCCAGGTTTAAAATGTGTTTTTGGTGTTGGTTTGATCGTATCTTGAAAAAATGAGCGTGGCGGTGTTAATTCTTTAGGAACTATTTTGTTTATTTGTGACCTAATTACGCATAATGGTCCACTACGAGTCAAAAATTTGTTTTATTATGATTTTTCAAGTGTATTTGAAGGCTTATATGTAGTTCTCTGGAGAATGGCTGGCATGCACAGTCGACATGCATGCCAAATGACAGCAACACTGGGCAATTCTTTGAATAAAATGGGTGACAGAAGGTCGGGTTCTGAACCGACCCCCCACCCACCTGAGTTACTTATTTCGATATGAACTGCCTATCTATTGTTCAGATCAGCTTCCGTGTCTCACACTGAAACTTTGGATATGTTGAGACCATCAATTCTCTAAGTAAACATCATGAAGAATCATAGCCAAATTGATTAAACCAGAGAGACTACTTTTTCAGAAGCAACTTGCAGCTGTTGCCCAAAAACAAGCAAAGCAAACAAAATTTCAAGAGCCCCTTTCTCTACTTGAAGTTGTTGAGAACAGCAAGAAAGTAGTTTGGGTTTTTACTGATGGTATGTTTTGACAGGAAAGATGTGGGAGAAAGAAAATAAATAAAAAATGAATCATGAAAAAAGCAGGGTTAGTTTTCTTCAGTGCTGTCAGGGGGAAATTTGCTCAGTGTTGCTTTTGGAATAGCCTGATAGGTTTAAAGGGCTTATCAATTAATGTCGCATGGTAATGCTGAAAGACCAAAAAGGGTTTGTCAGGTTTCACTTTGGCAGGCTGAAGCGGGCAAAAATTTTGCAAATTACACATGTATATGTCTTTTCATGCCCGCAATGACATATCGTCAGAATGCGAACAACAGCTAGAAGTAGAGTAGAAAATGAAATCGGTTTCAAAGATGACCCTGCGATGTATGGCACTTACACGGACGTGAAAACATGAACTGGACAAAAGGCACTAATAATGCTGTTTTTCTTAATTACTTGTTGGGAAGAAAAATATTGGAAAACACACACTTTTCTGATTGAATTGTCCCCAATCAGAATGACAAAATTACTGTCACTGTTAGCATGTGCACAAACGACCGATGCGACGAAGTGAACGCGAACCCAGATTTACGTTTTATTGCATGTGCCAAAATGCCATATATCATTGGGTCCTCATCACAATCGATTTCCAAGCTGGATCACACTATCATTGTTTCCCTGATTTAGCGGTTGAAGCATGTCATCACGATCACAAGCAATATCATGTCGCTTCGGGACATCTTCCCAGCTAATGCCTAGCAAGCCATATGTGTTGGAGAAAAAACAACCCTATGGAAATAAATGAAAGTAGATAAATAGTGATAATGTGCTATGATATATGGGAAATAACCCTTGCCACTCTGATTGCAGACTACACTTTCCCTGTAAGAGTTACTGTTCCTGACCCCTTTTTTTACCGCAGGAATTCTCTTTGATAGCAGTCTGTAACTGCCTAGCACAGATTAAACATCTAATAGCAAACCACTACTCATGTTCATTTACCCTGCTATCAGACCACCAAAACAGTGTAACAGAGTGAAAATTTCCACTCATTCGTATTAATGATTTGAATTTGAAATTTGTGTTAAATGTCTAAGAATTGGGGAGAGTGAATGAAAACCAAAAAAAGGGGGAAAATGGGGAAATAAACAGGTAGCGTTGCTCAGGTTCAAACCGTCTGGCCCACTGAGCCAGCCAAGCAGTTGAATTCGACCCAGAAAATTGACCTGCTTATATATATAGTCCCCCCCTTTCTTCCAAAACATTCCAACAGAAGTCAAAAGTAGTTCCATTTGAAAGTTTGATATCAAGCGCATTTGTCACTCTGTTTTATCAGAAAAAATGAAGCACATTTGTCACTCTGTTTTATCAGAAAAAATGAAAGGCCAGGTTTAAAATGTGTTTTTGGTGTTGGTTTGATCGTATCTTGAAAAAATGAGCGTGGCGGTGTTAATTCTTTAGGAACTATTTTGTTTATTTGTGACCTAATTACGCATAATGGTCCACTACGAGTCAAAAATTTGTTTTATTATGATTTTTCAAGTGTATTTGAAGGCTTATATGTAGTTCTTTGGAGAATGGCTGGCATGCACAGTCGACATGCATGCCAAATGACAGCAACACTGGGCAATTCTTTGAATAAAATGGGTGACAGAAGGTCGGGTTCTGAACCGACCCCCCACCCACCTGAGTTACTTATTTCGATATGAACTGCCTATCTATTGTTCAGATCAGCTTCCGTGTCTCACACTGAAACTTTGGATATGTTGAGACCATCAATTCTCTAAGTAAACATCATGAAGAATCATAGCCAAATTGATTAAACCAGAGAGACTACTTTTTCAGAAGCAACTTGCAGCTGTTGCCCAAAAACAAGCAAAGCAAACAAAATTTCAAGAGCCCCTTTCTCTACTTGAAGTTGTTGAGAACAGCAAGAAAGTAGTTTGGGTTTTTACTGATGGTATGTTTTGACAGGAAAGATGTGGGAGAAAGAAAATAAATAAAAAATGAATCATGAAAAAAGCAGGGTTAGTTTTCTTCAGTGCTGTCAGGGGGAAATTTGCTCAGTGTTGCTTTTGGAATAGCCTGATAGGTTTAAAGGGCTTATCAATTAATGTCGCATGGTAATGCTGAAAGACCAAAAAGGGTTTGTCAGGTTTCACTTTGGCAGGCTGAAGCGGGCAAAAATTTTGCAAATTACACATGTATATGTCTTTTCATGCCCGCAATGACATATCGTCAGAATGCGAACAACAGCTAGAAGTAGAGTAGAAAATGAAATCGGTTTCAAAGATAACCCTGCGATGTATGGCACTTACACGGACGTGAAAACATGAACTGGACAAAAGGCACTAATAATGCTGTTTTTCTTAATTACTTGTTGGGAAGAAAAATATTGGAAAACACACACTTTTCTGATTGAATTGTCCCCAATCAGAATGACAAAATTACTGTCACTGTTAGCATGTGCACAAACGACCGATGCGACGAAGTGAACGCGAACCCAGATTTACGTTTTATTGCATGTGCCAAAATGCCATATATCATTGGGTCCTCATCACAATCGATTTCCAAGCTGGATCACACTATCATTGTTTCCCTGATTTAGCGGTTGAAGCATGTCATCACGATCACAAGCAATATCATGTCGCTTCGGGACATCTTCCCAGCTAATGCCTAGCAAGCCATATGTGTTGGGGAAAAAACAACCCTATGGAAATAAATGAAAGTAGATAAATAGTGATAATGTGCTATGATATATGGGAAATAACCCTTGCCACTCTGATTGCAGACTACACTTTCCCTGTAAGAGTTACTGTTCCTGACCCCTTTTTTTACCGCAGGAATTCTCTTTGATAGCAGTCTGTAACTGCTTAGCACAGATTAAACATCTAATAGCAAACCACTACTCATGTTCATTTACCCTGCTATCAGACCACCAAAACAGTGTAACAGAGTGAAAATTTCCACTCATTCGTATTAATGATTTGAATTTGAAATTTGTGTTAAATGTCTAAGAATTGGGGAGAGTGAATGAAAACCAAAAAAAGGGGGAAAATGGGGAAATAAACAGGTAGCGTTGCTCAGGTTCAAACCGTCTGGCCCACTGAGCCAGCCAAGCAGTTGAATTCGACCCAGAAAATTGACCTGCTTATATATATAGTCCCCCCCTTTCTTCCAAAACATTCCAACAGGAGTCAAAAGTAGTTCCATTTGAAAGTTTGATATCAAGCGCATTTGTCACTCTGTTTTATCAGAAAAAATGAAGCACATTTGTCACTCTGTTTTATCAGAAAAAATGAAAGGCCAGGTTTAAAATGTGTTTTTGGTGTTGGTTTGATCGTATCTTGAAAAAATGAGCGTGGCGGTGTTAATTCTTTAGGAACTATTTTGTTTATTTGTGACCTAATTACGCATAATGGTCCACTACGAGTCAAAAATTTGTTTTATTATGATTTTTCAAGTGTATTTGAAGGCTTATATGTAGTTCTTTGGAGAATGGCTGGCATGCACAGTCGACATGCATGCCAAATGACAGCAACACTGGGCAATTCTTTGAATAAAATGGGTGACAGAAGGTCGGGTTCTGAACCGACCCCCCACCCACCTGAGTTACTTATTTCGATATGAACTGCCTATCTATTGTTCAGATCAGCTTCCGTGTCTCACACTGAAACTTTGGATATGTTGAGACCATCAATTCTCTAAGTAAACATCATGAAGAATCATAGCCAAATTGATTAAACCAGAGAGACTACTTTTTCAGAAGCAACTTGCAGCTGTTGCCCAAAAACAAGCAAAGCAAACAAAATTTCAAGAGCCCCTTTCTCTACTTGAAGTTGTTGAGAACAGCAAGAAAGTAGTTTGGGTTTTTACTGATGGTATGTTTTGACAGGAAAGATGTGGGAGAAAGAAAATAAATAAAAAATGAATCATGAAAAAAGCAGGGTTAGTTTTCTTCAGTGCTGTCAGGGGGAAATTTGCTCAGTGTTGCTTTTGGAATAGCCTGATAGGTTTAAAGGGCTTATCAATTAATGTCGCATGGTAATGCTGAAAGACCAAAAAGGGTTTGTCAGGTTTCACTTTGGCAGGCTGAAGCGGGCAAAAATTTTGCAAATTACACATGTATATGTCTTTTCATGCCCGCAATGACATATCGTCAGAATGCGAACAACAGCTAGAAGTAGAGTAGAAAATGAAATCGGTTTCAAAGATGACCCTGCGATGTATGGCACTTACACGGACGTGAAAACATGAACTGGACAAAAGGCACTAATAATGCTGTTTTTCTTAATTACTTGTTGGGAAGAAAAATATTGGAAAACACACACTTTTCTGATTGAATTGTCCCCAATCAGAATGACAAAATTACTGTCACTGTTAGCATGTGCACAAACGACCGATGCGACGAAGTGAACGCGAACCCAGATTTACGTTTTATTGCATGTGCCAAAATGCCATATATCATTGGGTCCTCATCACAATCGATTTCCAAGCTGGATCACACTATCATTGTTTCCCTGATTTAGCGGTTGAAGCATGTCATCACGATCACAAGCAATATCATGTCGCTTCGGGACATCTTCCCAGCTAATGCCTAGCAAGCCATATGTGTTGGGGAAAAAACAACCCTATGGAAATAAATGAAAGTAGATAAATAGTGATAATGTGCTATGATATATGGGAAATAACCCTTGCCACTCTGATTGCAGACTACACTTTCCCTGTAAGAGTTACTGTTCCTGACCCCTTTTTTTACCGCAGGAATTCTCTTTGATAGCAGTCTGTAACTGCTTAGCACAGATTAAACATCTAATAGCAAACCACTACTCATGTTCATTTACCCTGCTATCAGACCACCAAAACAGTGTAACAGAGTGAAAATTTGCACTCATTCGTATTAATGATTTGAATTTGAAATTTGTGTTAAATGTCTAAGAATTGGGGAGAGTGAATGAAAACCAAAAAAAGGGGGAAAATGGGGAAATAAACAGGTAGCGTTGCTCAGGTTCAAACCGTCTGGCCCACTGAGCCAGCCAAGCAGTTGAATTCGACCCAGAAAATTGACCTGCTTATATATATAGTCCCCCCCTTTCTTCCAAAACATTCCAACAGAAGTCAAAAGTAGTTCCATTTGAAAGTTTGATATCAAGCGCATTTGTCACTGTTTTATCAGAAAAAATGAAGCACATTTGTCACTCTGTTTTATCAGAAAAAATGAAAGGCCAGGTTTAAAATGTGTTTTTGGTGTTGGTTTGATCGTATCTTGAAAAAATGAGCGTGGCGGTGTTAATTCTTTAGGAACTATTTTGTTTATTTGTGACCTAATTACGCATAATGGTCCACTACGAGTCAAAAATTTGTTTTATTATGATTTTTCAAGTGTATTTGAAGGCTTATATGTAGTTCTTTGGAGAATGGCTGGCATGCACAGTCGACATGCATGCCAAATGACAGCAACACTGGGCAATTCTTTGAATAAAATGGGTGACAGAAGGTCGGGTTCTGAACCGACCCCCCACCCACCTGAGTTACTTATTTCGATATGAACTGCATATCTATTGTTCAGATCAGCTTCCGTGTCTCACACTGAAACTTTGGATATGTTGAGACCATCAATTCTCTAAGTAAACATCATGAAGAATCATAGCCAAATTGATTAAACCAGAGAGACTACTTTTTCAGAAGCAACTTGCAGCTGTTGCCCAAAAACAAGCAAAGCAAACAAAATTTCAAGAGCCCCTTTCTCTACTTGAAGTTGTTGAGAACAGCAAGAAAGTAGTTTGGGTTTTTTACTGATGGTATGTTTTGACAGGAAAGATGTGGGAGAAAGAAAATAAATAAAAAATGAATCATGAAAAAAGCAGGGTTAGTTTTCTTCAGTGCTGTCAGGGGGAAATTTGCTCAGTGTTGCTTTTGGAATAGCCTGATAGGTTTAAAGGGCTTATCAATTAATGTCGCATGGTAATGCTGAAAGACCAAAAAGGGTTTGTCAGGTTTCACTTTGGCAGGCTGAAGCGGGCAAAAATTTTGCAAATTACACATGTATATGTCTTTTCATGCCCGCAATGACATATCGTCAGAATGCGAACAACAGCTAGAAGTAGAGTAGAAAATGAAATCGGTTTCAAAGATGACCCTGCGATGTATGGCACTTACACAGACGTGAAAACATGAACTGGACAAAAGGCACTAATAATGCTGTTTTTCTTAATTACTTGTTGGGAAGAAAAATATTGGAAAACACACACTTTTCTGATTGAATTGTCTTCAATCAGAATGACAAAATTACTGTCACTGTTAGCATGTGCACAAACGACCGATGCGACGAAGTGAACGCGAACCCAGATTTACGTTTTATTGCATGTGCCAAAATGCCATATATCATTGGGTCCTCATCACAATCGATTTCCAAGCTGGATCACACTATCATTGTTTCCCTGATTTAGCGGTTGAAGCATGTCATCACGATCACAAGCAATATCATGTCGCTTCGGGACATCTTCCCAGCTAATGCCTAGCAAGCCATATGTGTTGGGGAAAAAACAACCCTATGGAAATAAATGAAAGTAGATAAATAGTGATAATGTGCTATGATATATGGGAAATAACCCTTGCCACTCTGATTGCAGACTACACTTTCCCTGTAAGAGTTACTGTTCCTGACCCCTTTTTTTACCGCAGGAATTCTCTTTGATAGCAGTCTGTAACTGCTTAGCACAGATTAAACATCTAATAGCAAACCACTACTCATGTTCATTTACCCTGCTATCAGACCACCAAAACAGTGTAACAGAGTGAAAATTTCCACTCATTCGTATTAATGATTTGAATTTGAAATTTGTGTTAAATGTCTAAGAATTGGGGAGAGTGAATGAAAACCAAAAAAAGGGGGAAAATGGGGAAATAAACAGGTAGCGTTGCTCAGGTTCAAACCGTCTGGCCCACTGAGCCAGCCAAGCAGTTGAATTCGACCCAGAAAATTGACCTGCTTATATATATAGTCCCCCCCTTTCTTCCAAAACATTCCAACAGAAGTCAAAAGTAGTTCCATTTGAAAGTTTGATATCAAGCGCATTTGTCACTCTGTTTTATCAGAAAAAATGAAGCACATTTGTCACTCTGTTTTATCAGAAAAAATGAAAGGCCAGGTTTAAAATGTGTTTTTGGTGTTGGTTTGATCGTATCTTGAAAAAATGAGCGTGGCGGTGTTAATTCTTTAGGAACTATTTTGTTTATTTGTGACCTAATTACGCATAATGGTCCACTACGAGTCAAAAATTTGTTTTATTATGATTTTTCAAGTGTATTTGAAGGCTTATATGTAGTTCTCTGGAGAATGGCTGGCATGCACAGTCGACATGCATGCCAAATGACAGCAACACTGGGCAATTCTTTGAATAAAATGGGTGACAGAAGGTCGGGTTCTGAACCGACCCCCCACCCACCTGAGTTACTTATTTCGATATGAACTGCCTATCTATTGTTCAGATCAGCTTCCGTGTCTCACACTGAAACTTTGGATATGTTGAGACCATCAATTCTCTAAGTAAACATCATGAAGAATCATAGCCAAATTGATTAAACCAGAGAGACTACTTTTTCAGAAGCAACTTGCAGCTGTTGCCCAAAAACAAGCAAAGCAAACAAAATTTCAAGAGCCCCTTTCTCTACTTGAAGTTGTTGAGAACAGCAAGAAAGTAGTTTGGGTTTTTTACTGATGGTATGTTTTGACAGGAAAGATGTGGGAGAAAGAAAATAAATAAAAAATGAATCATGAAAAAAGCAGGGTTAGTTTTCTTCAGTGCTGTCAGGGGGAAATTTGCTCAGTGTTGCTTTTGGAATAGCCTGATAGGTTTAAAGGGCTTATCAATTAATGTCGCATGGTAATGCTGAAAGACCTAAAAGGGTTTGTCAGGTTTCACTTTGGCAGGCTGAAGCGGGCAAAAATTTTGCAAATTACACATGTATATGTCTTTTCATGCCCGCAATGACATATCGTCAGAATGCGAACAACAGCTAGAAGTAGAGTAGAAAATGAAATCGGTTTCAAAGATGACCCTGCGATGTATGGCACTTACACGGACGTGAAAACATGAACTGGACAAAAGGCACTAATAATGCTGTTTTTCTTAATTACTTGTTGGGAAGAAAAATATTGGAAAACACACACTTTTCTGATTGAATTGTCCCCAATCAGAATGACAAAATTACTGTCACTGTTAGCATGTGCACAAACGACCGATGCGACGAAGTGAACGCGAATCCAGATTTACGTTTTATTGCATGTGCCAAAATGCCATATATCATTGGGTCCTCATCACAATCGATTTCCAAGCTGGATCACACTATCATTGTTTCCCTGATTTAGCGGTTGAAGCATGTCATCACGATCACAAGCAATATCATGTCACTTCGGGACATCTTCCCAGCTAATGCCTAGCAAGCCATATGTGTTGGGGAAAAAACAACCCTATGGAAATAAATGAAAGTAGATAAATAGTGATAATGTGCTATGATATATGGGAAATAACCCTTGCCACTCTGATTGCAGACTACACTTTCCCTGTAAGAGTTACTGTTCCTGACCCCTTTTTTTACCGCAGGAATTCTCTTTGATAGCAGTCTGTAACTGCTTAGCACAGATTAAACATCTAATAGCAAACCACTACTCATGTTCATTTACCCTGCTATCAGACCACCAAAACAGTGTAACAGAGTGAAAATTTCCACTCATTCGTATTAATGATTTGAATTTGAAATTTGTGTTAAATGTCTAAGAATTGGGGAGAGTGAATGAAAACCAAAAAAAGGGGGAAAATGGGGAAATAAACAGGTAGCGTTGCTCAGGTTCAAACCGTCTGGCCCACTGAGCCAGCCAAGCAGTTGAATTCGACCCAGAAAATTGACCTGCTTATATATATAGTCCCCCCCTTTCTTCCAAAACATTCCAACAGAAGTCAAAAGTAGTTCCATTTGAAAGTTTGATATCAAGCGCATTTGTCACTCTGTTTTATCAGAAAAAATGAAGCACATTTGTCACTCTGTTTTATCAGAAAAAATGAAAGGCCAGGTTTAAAATGTGTTTTTGGTGTTGGTTTGATCGTATCTTGAAAAAATGAGCGTGGCGGTGTTAATTCTTTAGGAACTATTTTGTTTATTTGTGACCTAATTACGCATAATGGTCCACTACGAGTCAAAAATTTGTTCTATTATGATTTTTCAAGTGTATTTGAAGGCTTATATGTAGTTCTTTGGAGAATGGCTGGCATGCACAGTCGACATGCATGCCAAATGACAGCAACACTGGGCAATTCTTTGAATAAAATGGGTGACAGAAGGTCGGGTTCTGAACCGACCCCCCACCCACCTGAGTTACTTATTTCGATATGAACTGCATATCTATTGTTCAGATCAGCTTCCGTGTCTCACACTGAAACTTTGGATATGTTGAGACCATCAATTCTCTAAGTAAACATCATGAAGAATCATAGCCAAATTGATTAAACCAGAGAGACTACTTTTTCAGAAGCAACTTGCAGCTGTTGCCCAAAAACAAGCAAAGCAAACAAAATTTCAAGAGCCCCTTTCTCTACTTGAAGTTGTTGAGAACAGCAAGAAAGTAGTTTGGGTTTTTACTGATGGTATGTTTTGACAGGAAAGATGTGGGAGAAAGAAAATAAATAAAAAATGAATCATGAAAAAAGCAGGGTTAGTTTTCTTCAGTGCTGTCAGGGGAAAATTTGCTCAGTGTTGCTTTTGGAATAGCCTGATAGGTTTAAAGGGCTTATCAATTAATGTCGCATGGTAATGCTGAAAGACCAAAAAGGGTTTGTCAGGTTTCACTTTGGCAGGCTGAAGCGGGCAAAAATTTTGCAAATTACACATGTATATGTCTTTTCATGCCCGCAATGACATATCGTCAGAATGCGAACAACAGCTAGAAGTAGAGTAGAAAATGAAATCGGTTTCAAAGATGACCCTGCGATGTATGGCACTTACACGGACGTGAAAACATGAACTGGACAAAAGGCACTAATAATGCTGTTTTTCTTAATTACTTGTTGGGAAGAAAAATATTGGAAAACACACACTTTCCTGATTGAATTGTCCCCAATCAGAATGACAAAATTACTGTCACTGTTAGCATGTGCACAAACGACCGATGCGACGAAGTGAACGCGAACCCAGATTTACGTTTTATTGCATGTGCCAAAATGCCATATATCATTGGGTCCTCATCACAATCGATTTCCAAGCTGGATCACACTATCATTGTTTCCCTGATTTAGCGGTTGAAGCATGTCATCACGATCACAAGCAATATCATGTCACTTCGGGACATCTTCCCAGCTAATGCCTAGCAAGCCATATGTGTTGGGGAAAAAACAACCCTATGGAAATAAATGAAAGTAGATAAATAGTGATAATGTGCTATGATATATGGGAAATAACCCTTGCCACTCTGATTGCAGACTACACTTTCCCTGTAAGAGTTACTGTTCCTGACCCCTTTTTTTACCGCAGGAATTCTCTTTGATAGCAGTCTGTAACTGCTTAGCACAGATTAAACATCTAATAGCAAACCACTACTCATGTTCATTTACCCTGCTATCAGACCACCAAAACAGTGTAACAGAGTGAAAATTTGCACTCATTCGTATTAATGATTTGAATTTGAAATTTGTGTTAAATGTCTAAGAATTGGGGAGAGTGAATGAAAACCAAAAAAAGGGGGAAAATGGGGAAATAAACAGGTAGCGTTGCTCAGGTTCAAACCGTCTGGCCCACTGAGCCAGCCAAGCAGTTGAATTCGACCCAGAAAATTGACCTGCTTATATATATAGTCCCCCCCTTTCTTCCAAAACATTCCAACAGAAGTCAAAAGTAGTTCCATTTGAAAGTTTGATATCAAGCGCATTTGTCACTCTGTTTTATCAGAAAAAATGAAGCACATTTGTCACTCTGTTTTATCAGAAAAAATGAAAGGCCAGGTTTAAAATGTGTTTTTGGTGTTGGTTTGATCGTATCTTGAAAAAATGAGCGTGGCGGTGTTAATTCTTTAGGAACTATTTTGTTTATTTGTGACCTAATTACGCATAATGGTCCACTACGAGTCAAAAATTTGTTTTATTATGATTTTTCAAGTGTATTTGAAGGCTTATATGTAGTTCTTTGGAGAATGGCTGGCATGCACAGTCGACATGCATGCCAAATGACAGCAACACTGGGCAATTCTTTGAATAAAATGGGTGACAGAAGGTCGGGTTCTGAACCGACCCCCCACCCACCTGAGTTACTTATTTCGATATGAACTGCCTATCTATTGTTCAGATCAGCTTCCGTGTCTCACACTGAAACTTTGGATATGTTGAGACCATCAATTCTCTAAGTAAACATCATGAAGAATCATAGCCAAATTGATTAAACCAGAGAGACTACTTTTTCAGAAGCAACTTGCAGCTGTTGCCCAAAAACAAGCAAAGCAAACAAAATTTCAAGAGCCCCTTTCTCTACTTGAAGTTGTTGAGAACAGCAAGAAAGTAGTTTGGGTTTTTACTGATGGTATGTTTTGACAGGAAAGATGTGGGAGAAAGAAAATAAATAAAAAATGAATCATGAAAAAAGCAGGGTTAGTTTTCTTCAGTGCTGTCAGGGGGAAATTTGCTCAGTGTTGCTTTTGGAATAGCCTGATAGGTTTAAAGGGCTTATCAATTAATGTCGCATGGTAATGCTGAAAGACCAAAAAGGGTTTGTCAGGTTTCACTTTGGCAGGCTGAAGCGGGCAAAAATTTTGCAAATTACACATGTATATGTCTTTTCATGCCCGCAATGACATATCGTCAGAATGCGAACAACAGCTAGAAGTAGAGTAGAAAATGAAATCGGTTTCAAAGATGACCCTGCGATGTATGGCACTTACACGGACGTGAAAACATGAACTGGACAAAAGGCACTAATAATGCTGTTTTTCTTAATTACTTGTTGGGAAGAAAAATATTGGAAAACACACACTTTCCTGATTGAATTGTCCCCAATCAGAATGACAAAATTACTGTCACTGTTAGCATGTGCACAAACGACCGATGCGACGAAGTGAACGCGAACCCAGATTTACGTTTTATTGCATGTGCCAAAATGCCATATATCATTGGGTCCTCATCACAATCGATTTCCAAGCTGGATCACACTATCATTGTTTCCCTGATTTAGCGGTTGAAGCATGTCATCACGATCACAAGCAATATCATGTCACTTCGGGACATCTTCCCAGCTAATGCCTAGCAAGCCATATGTGTTGGGGAAAAAACAACCCTATGGAAATAAATGAAAGTAGATAAATAGTGATAATGTGCTATGATATATGGGAAATAACCCTTGCCACTCTGATTGCAGACTACACTTTCCCTGTAAGAGTTACTGTTCCTGACCCCTTTTTTTACCGCAGGAATTCTCTTTGATAGCAGTCTGTAACTGCTTAGCACAGATTAAACATCTAATAGCAAACCACTACTCATGTTCATTTACCCTGCTATCAGACCACCAAAACAGTGTAACAGAGTGAAAATTTCCACTCATTCGTATTAATGATTTGAATTTGAAATTTGTGTTAAATGTCTAAGAATTGGGGAGAGTGAATGAAAACCAAAAAAAGGGGGAAAATGGGGAAATAAACAGGTAGCGTTGCTCAGGTTCAAACCGTCTGGCCCACTGAGCCAGCCAAGCAGTTGAATTCGACCCAGAAAATTGACCTGCTTATATATATAGTCCCCCCCTTTCTTCCAAAACATTCCAACAGAAGTCAAAAGTAGTTCCATTTGAAAGTTTGATATCAAGCGCATTTGTCACTCTGTTTTATCAGAAAAAATGAAGCACATTTGTCACTCTGTTTTATCAGAAAAAATGAAAGGCCAGGTTTAAAATGTGTTTTTGGTGTTGGTTTGATCGTATCTTGAAAAAATGAGCGTGGCGGTGTTAATTCTTTAGGAACTATTTTGTTTATTTGTGACCTAATTACGCATAATGGTCCACTACGAGTCAAAAATTTGTTTTATTATGATTTTTCAAGTGTATTTGAAGGCTTATATGTAGTTCTTTGGAGAATGGCTGGCATGCACAGTCGACATGCATGCCAAATGACAGCAACACTGGGCAATTCTTTGAATAAAATGGGTGACAGAAGGTCGGGTTCTGAACCGACCCCCCACCCACCTGAGTTACTTATTTCGATATGAACTGCATATCTATTGTTCAGATCAGCTTCCGTGTCTCACACTGAAACTTTGGATATGTTGAGACCATCAATTCTCTAAGTAAACATCATGAAGAATCATAGCCAAATTGATTAAACCAGAGAGACTACTTTTTCAGAAGCAACTTGCAGCTGTTGCCCAAAAACAAGCAAAGCAAACAAAATTTCAAGAGCCCCTTTCTCTACTTGAAGTTGTTGAGAACAGCAAGAAAGTAGTTTGGGTTTTTTACTGATGGTATGTTTTGACAGGAAAGATGTGGGAGAAAGAAAATAAATAAAAAATGAATCATGAAAAAAGCAGGGTTAGTTTTCTTCAGTGCTGTCAGGGGGAAATTTGCTCAGTGTTGCTTTTGGAATAGCCTGATAGGTTTAAAGGGCTTATCAATTAATGTCGCATGGTAATGCTGAAAGACCAAAAAGGGTTTGTCAGGTTTCACTTTGGCAGGCTGAAGCGGGCAAAAATTTTGCAAATTACACATGTATATGTCTTTTCATGCCCGCAATGACATATCGTCAGAATGCGAACAACAGCTAGAAGTAGAGTAGAAAATGAAATCGGTTTCAAAGATGACCCTGCGATGTATGGCACTTACACGGACGTGAAAACATGAACTGGACAAAAGGCACTAATAATGCTGTTTTTCTTAATTACTTGTTGGGAAGAAAAATATTGGAAAACACACACTTTTCTGATTGAATTGTGCCCAATCAGAATGACAAAATTACTGTCACTGTTAGCATGTGCACAAACGACCGATGCGACGAAGTGAACGCGAACCCAGATTTACGTTTTATTGCATGTGCCAAAATGCCATATATCATTGGGTCCTCATCACAATCGATTTCCAAGCTGGATCACACTATCATTGTTTCCCTGATTTAGCGGTTGAAGCATGTCATCACGATCACAAGCAATATCATGTCACTTCGGGACATCTTCCCAGCTAATGCCTAGCAAGCCATATGTGTTGGGGAAAAAACAACCCTATGGAAATAAATGAAAGTAGATAAATAGTGATAATGTGCTATGATATATGGGAAATAACCCTTGCCACTCTGATTGCAGACTACACTTTCCCTGTAAGAGTTACTGTTCCTGACCCCTTTTTTTACCGCAGGAATTCTCTTTGATAGCAGTCTGTAACTGCTTAGCACAGATTAAACATCTAATAGCAAACCACTACTCATGTTCATTTACCCTGCTATCAGACCACCAAAACAGTGTAACAGAGTGAAAATTTCCACTCATTAGTATTAATGATTTGAATTTGAAATTTGTGTTAAATGTCTAAGAATTGGGGAGAGTGAATGAAAACCAAAAAAAGGGGGAAAATGGGGAAATAAACAGGTAGCGTTGCTCAGGTTCAAACCGTCTGGCCCACTGAGCCAGCCAAGCAGTTGAATTCGACCCAGAAAATTGACCTGCTTATATATATAGTCCCCCCCCTTTCTTCCAAAACATTCCAACAGAAGTCAAAAGTAGTTCCATTTGAAAGTTTGATATCAAGCGCATTTGTCACTCTGTTTTATCAGAAAAAATGAAGCACATTTGTCACTCTGTTTTATCAGAAAAAATGAAAGGCCAGGTTTAAAATGTGTTTTTGGTGTTGGTTTGATCGCATCATGAAAAAATGAGCGTGGCGGTGTTAATTCTTTAGGAACTATTTTGTTTATTTGTGACCTAATTACGCATAATGGTCCACTACGAGTCAAAAGTTTGTTTTATTATGATTTTTCAAGTGTATTTGAAGGCTTATATGTAGTTCTTTGGAGAATGGCTGGCATGCACAGTCGACATGCATGCCAAATGACAGCAACACTGGGCAATTCTTTGAATAAAATGGGTGACAGAAGGTCGGGTTCTGAACCGACCCCCCACCCACCTGAGTTACTTATTTCGATATGAACTGCATATCTATTGTTCAGATCAGCTTCCGTGTCTCACACTGAAACTTTGGATATGTTGAGACCATCAATTCTCTAAGTAAACATCATGAAGAATCATAGCCAAATTGATTAAACCAGAGAGACTACTTTTTCAGAAGCAACTTGCAGCTGTTGCCCAAAAACAAGCAAAGCAAACAAAATTTCAAGAGCCCCTTTCTCTACTTGAAGTTGTTGAGAACAGCAAGAAAGTAGTTTGGGTTTTTACTGATGGTATGTTTTGACAGGAAAGATGTGGGAGAAAGAAAATAAATAAAAAATGAATCATGAAAAAAGCAGGGTTAGTTTTCTTCAGTGCTGTCAGGGGAAAATTTGCTCATTGTGCTTTTGGAATAGCCTGATAGGTTTAAAGGGCTTATCAATTAATGTCGCATGGTAATGCTGAAAGACCAAAAAGGGTTTGTCAGGTTTCACTTTGGCAGGCTGAAGCGGGCAAAAATTTTGCAAATTACACATGTATATGTCTTTTCATGCCCGCAATGACATATCGTCAGAATGCGAACAACAGCTAGAAGTAGAGTAGAAAATGAAATCGGTTTCAAAGATGACCCTGCGATGTATGGCACTTACACGGACGTGAAAACATGAACTGGACAAAAGGCACTAATAATGCTGTTTTTCTTAATTACTTGTTGGGAAGAAAAATATTGGAAAACACACACTTTTCTGATTGAATTGTCCCCAATCAGAATGACAAAATTACTGTCACTGTTAGCATGTGCACAAACGACCGATGCGACGAAGTGAACGCGAACCCAGATTTACGTTTTATTGCATGTGCCAAAATGCCATATATCATTGGGTCCTCATCACAATCGATTTCCAAGCTGGATCACACTATCATTGTTTCCCTGATTTAGCGGTTGAAGCATGTCATCACGATCACAAGCAATATCATGTCACTTCGGGACATCTTCCCAGCTAATGCCTAGCAAGCCATATGTGTTGGGGAAAAAACAACCCTATGGAAATAAATGAAAGTAGATAAATAGTGATAATGTGCTATGATATATGGGAAATAACCCTTGCCACTCTGATTGCAGACTACACTTTCCCTGTAAGAGTTACTGTTCCTGACCCCTTTTTTTACCGCAGGAATTCTCTTTGATAGCAGTCTGTAACTGCTTAGCACAGATTAAACATCTAATAGCAAACCACTACTCATGTTCATTTACCCTGCTATCAGACCACCAAAACAGTGTAACAGAGTGAAAATTTCCACTCATTAGTATTAATGATTTGAATTTGAAATTTGTGTTAAATGTCTAAGAATTGGGGAGAGTGAATGAAAACCAAAAAAAGGGGGAAAATGGGGAAATAAACAGGTAGCGTTGCTCAGGTTCAAACCGTCTGGCCCACTGAGCCAGCCAAGCAGTTGAATTCGACCCAGAAAATTGACCTGCTTATATATATAGTCCCCCCCCTTTCTTCCAAAACATTCCAACAGAAGTCAAAAGTAGTTCCATTTGAAAGTTTGATATCAAGCGCATTTGTCACTCTGTTTTATCAGAAAAAATGAAGCACATTTGTCACTCTGTTTTATCAGAAAAAATGAAAGGCCAGGTTTAAAATGTGTTTTTGGTGTTGGTTTGATCGCATCATGAAAAAATGAGCGTGGCGGTGTTAATTCTTTAGGAACTATTTTGTTTATTTGTGACCTAATTACGCATAATGGTCCACTACGAGTCAAAAGTTTGTTTTATTATGATTTTTCAAGTGTATTTGAAGGCTTATATGTAGTTCTTTGGAGAATGGCTGGCATGCACAGTCGACATGCATGCCAAATGACAGCAACACTGGGCAATTCTTTGAATAAAATGGGTGACAGAAGGTCGGGTTCTGAACCGACCCCCCACCCACCTGAGTTACTTATTTCGATATGAACTGCATATCTATTGTTCAGATCAGCTTCCGTGTCTCACACTGAAACTTTGGATATGTTGAGACCATCAATTCTCTAAGTAAACATCATGAAGAATCATAGCCAAATTGATTAAACCAGAGAGACTACTTTTTCAGAAGCAACTTGCAGCTGTTGCCCAAAAACAAGCAAAGCAAACAAAATTTCAAGAGCCCCTTTCTCTACTTGAAGTTGTTGAGAACAGCAAGAAAGTAGTTTGGGTTTTTACTGATGGTATGTTTTGACAGGAAAGATGTGGGAGAAAGAAAATAAATAAAAAATGAATCATGAAAAAAGCAGGGTTAGTTTTCTTCAGTGCTGTCAGGGGAAAATTTGCTCATTGTGCTTTTGGAATAGCCTGATAGGTTTAAAGGGCTTATCAATTAATGTCGCATGGTAATGCTGAAAGACCAAAAAGGGTTTGTCAGGTTTCACTTTGGCAGGCTGAAGCGGGCAAAAATTTTGCAAATTACACATGTATATGTCTTTTCATGCCCGCAATGACATATCGTCAGAATGCGAACAACAGCTAGAAGTAGAGTAGAAAATGAAATCGGTTTCAAAGATGACCCTGCGATGTATGGCACTTACACGGACGTGAAAACATGAACTGGACAAAAGGCACTAATAATGCTGTTTTTCTTAATTACTTGTTGGGAAGAAAAATATTGGAAAACACACACTTTCCTGATTGAATTGTCCCCAATCAGAATGACAAAATTACTGTCACTGTTAGCATGTGCACAAACGACCGATGCGACGAAGTGAACGCGAACCCAGATTTACGTTTTATTGCATGTGCCAAAATGCCATATATCATTGGGTCCTCATCACAATCGATTTCCAAGCTGGATCACACTATCATTGTTTCCCTGATTTAGCGGTTGAAGCATGTCATCACGATCACAAGCAATATCATGTCGCTTCGGGACATCTTCCCAGCTAATGCCTAGCAAGCCATATGTGTTGGGGAAAAAACAACCCTATGGAAATAAATGAAAGTAGATAAATAGTGATAATGTGCTATGATATATGGGAAATAACCCTTGCCACTCTGATTGCAGACTACACTTTCCCTGTAAGAGTTACTGTTCCTGACCCCTTTTTTTACCGCAGGAATTCTCTTTGATAGCAGTCTGTAACTGCTTAGCACAGATTAAACATCTAATAGCAAACCACTACTCATGTTCATTTACCCTGCTATCAGACCACCAAAACAGTGTAACAGAGTGAAAATTTCCACTCATTCGTATTAATGATTTGAATTTGAAATTTGTGTTAAATGTCTAAGAATTGGGGAGAGTGAATGAAAACCAAAAAAAGGGGGAAAATGGGGAAATAAACAGGTAGCGTTGCTCAGGTTCAAACCGTCTGGCCCACTGAGCCAGCCAAGCAGTTGAATTCGACCCAGAAAATTGACCTGCTTATATATATAGTCCCCCCCTTTCTTCCAAAACATTCCAACAGAAGTCAAAAGTAGTTCCATTTGAAAGTTTGATATCAAGCGCATTTGTCACTCTGTTTTATCAGAAAAAATGAAGCACATTTGTCACTCTGTTTTATCAGAAAAAATGAAAGGCCAGGTTTAAAATGTGTTTTTGGTGTTGGTTTGATCATATCTTGAAAAAATGAGCGTGGCGGTGTTAATTCTTTAGGAACTATTTTGTTTATTTGTGACCTAATTACGCATAATGGTCCACTACGAGTCAAAAATTTGTTTTATTATGATTTTTCAAGTGTATTTGAAGGCTTATATGTAGTTCTTTGGAGAATGGCTGGCATGCACAGTCGACATGCATGCCAAATGACAGCAACACTGGGCAATTCTTTGAATAAAATGGGTGACAGAAGGTCGGGTTCTGAACCGACCCCCCACCCACCTGAGTTACTTATTTCGATATGAACTGCATATCTATTGTTCAGATCAGCTTCCGTGTCTCACACTGAAACTTTGGATATGTTGAGACCATCAATTCTCTAAGTAAACATCATGAAGAATCATAGCCAAATTGATTAAACCAGAGAGACTACTTTTTCAGAAGCAACTTGCAGCTGTTGCCCAAAAACAAGCAAAGCAAACAAAATTTCAAGAGCCCCTTTCTCTACTTGAAGTTGTTGAGAACAGCAAGAAAGTAGTTTGGGTTTTTACTGATGGTATGTTTTGACAGGAAAGATGTGGGAGAAAGAAAATAAATAAAAAATTAATCATGAAAAAAGCAGGGTTAGTTTTCTTCAGTGCTGTCAGGGGGAAATTTGCTCAGTGTTGCTTTTGGAATAGCCTGATAGGTTTAAAGGGCTTATCAATTAATGTCGCATGGTAATGCTGAAAGACCAAAAAGGGTTTGTCAGGTTTCACTTTGGCAGGCTGAAGCGGGCAAAAATTTTGCAAATTACACATGTATATGTCTTTTCATGCCCGCAATGACATATCGTCAGAATGCGAACAACAGCTAGAAGTAGAGTAGAAAATGAAATCGGTTTCAAAGATGACCCTGCGATGTATGGCACTTACACGGACGTGAAAACATGAACTGGACAAAAGGCACTAATAATGCTGTTTTTCTTAATTACTTGTTGGGAAGAAAAATATTGGAAAACACACACTTTCCTGATTGAATTGTCCCCAATCAGAATGACAAAATTACTGTCACTGTTAGCATGTGCACAAACGACCGATGCGACGAAGTGAACGCGAACCCAGATTTACGTTTTATTGCATGTGCCAAAATGCCATATATCATTGGGTCCTCATCACAATCGATTTCCAAGCTGGATCACACTATCATTGTTTCCCTGATTTAGCGGTTGAAGCATGTCATCACGATCACAAGCAATATCATGTCGCTTCGGGACATCTTCCCAGCTAATGCCTAGCAAGCCATATGTGTTGGGGAAAAAACAACCCTATGGAAATAAATGAAAGTAGATAAATAGTGATAATGTGCTATGATATATGGGAAATAACCCTTGCCACTCTGATTGCAGACTACACTTTCCCTGTAAGAGTTACTGTTCCTGACCCCTTTTTTTACCGCAGGAATTCTCTTTGATAGCAGTCTGTAACTGCTTAGCACAGATTAAACATCTAATAGCAAACCACTACTCATGTTCATTTACCCTGCTATCAGACCACCAAAACAGTGTAACAGAGTGAAAATTTCCACTCATTCGTATTAATGATTTGAATTTGAAATTTGTGTTAAATGTCTAAGAATTGGGGAGAGTGAATGAAAACCAAAAAAAGGGGGAAAATGGGGAAATAAACAGGTAGCGTTGCTCAGGTTCAAACCGTCTGGCCCACTGAGCCAGCCAAGCAGTTGAATTCGACCCAGAAAATTGACCTGCTTATATATATAGTCCCCCCCTTTCTTCCAAAACATTCCAACAGAAGTCAAAAGTAGTTCCATTTGAAAGTTTGATATCAAGCGCATTTGTCACTCTGTTTTATCAGAAAAAATGAAGCACATTTGTCACTCTGTTTTATCAGAAAAAATGAAAGGCCAGGTTTAAAATGTGTTTTTGGTGTTGGTTTGATCGTATCTTGAAAAAATGAGCGTGGCGGTGTTAATTCTTTAGGAACTATTTTGTTTATTTGTGACCTAATTACGCATAATGGTCCACTACGAGTCAAAAATTTGTTTTATTATGATTTTTCAAGTGTATTTGAAGGCTTATATGTAGTTCTTTGGAGAATGGCTGGCATGCACAGTCGACATGCATGCCAAATGACAGCAACACTGGGCAATTCTTTGAATAAAATGGGTGACAGAAGGTCGGGTTCTGAACCGACCCCCCACCCACCTGAGTTACTTATTTCGATATGAACTGCCTATCTATTGTTCAGATCAGCTTCCGTGTCTCACACTGAAACTTTGGATATGTTGAGACCATCAATTCTCTAAGTAAACATCATGAAGAATCATAGCCAAATTGATTAAACCAGAGAGACTACTTTTTCAGAAGCAACTTGCAGCTGTTGCCCAAAAACAAGCAAAGCAAACAAAATTTCAAGAGCCCCTTTCTCTACTTGAAGTTGTTGAGAACAGCAAGAAAGTAGTTTGGGTTTTTTACTGATGGTATGTTTTGACAGGAAAGATGTGGGAGAAAGAAAATAAATAAAAAATGAATCATGAAAAAAGCAGGGTTAGTTTTCTTCAGTGCTGTCAGGGGGAAATTTGCTCAGTGTTGCTTTTGGAATAGCCTGATAGGTTTAAAGGGCTTATCAATTAATGTCGCATGGTAATGCTGAAAGACCAAAAAGGGTTTGTCAGGTTTCACTTTGGCAGGCTGAAGCGGGCAAAAATTTTGCAAATTACACATGTATATGTCTTTTCATGCCCGCAATGACATATCGTCAGAATGCGAACAACAGCTAGAAGTAGAGTAGAAAATGAAATCGGTTTCAAAGATGACCCTGCGATGTATGGCACTTACACGGACGTGAAAACATGAACTGGACAAAAGGCACTAATAATGCTGTTTTTCTTAATTACTTGTTGGGAAGAAAAATATTGGAAAACACACACTTTCCTGATTGAATTGTCCCCAATCAGAATGACAAAATTACTGTCACTGTTAGCATGTGCACAAACGACCGATGCGACGAAGTGAACGCGAACCCAGATTTACGTTTTATTGCATGTGCCAAAATGCCATATATCATTGGGTCCTCATCACAATCGATTTCCAAGCTGGATCACACTATCATTGTTTCCCTGATTTAGCGGTTGAAGCATGTCATCACGATCACAAGCAATATCATGTCGCTTCGGGACATCTTCCCAGCTAATGCCTAGCAAGCCATATGTGTTGGGGAAAAAACAACCCTATGGAAATAAATGAAAGTAGATAAATAGTGATAATGTGCTATGATATATGGGAAATAACCCTTGCCACTCTGATTGCAGACTACACTTTCCCTGTAAGAGTTACTGTTCCTGACCCCTTTTTTTACCGCAGGAATTCTCTTTGATAGCAGTCTGTAACTGCTTAGCACAGATTAAACATCTAATAGCAAACCACTACTCATGTTCATTTACCCTGCTATCAGACCACCAAAACAGTGTAACAGAGTGAAAATTTCCGCTCATTCGTATTAATGATTTGAATTTGAAATTTGTGTTAAATGTCTAAGAATTGGGGAGAGTGAATGAAAACCAAAAAAAGGGGGAAAATGGGGAAATAAACAGGTAGCGTTGCTCAGGTTCAAACCGTCTGGCCCACTGAGCCAGCCAAGCAGTTGAATTCGACCCAGAAAATTGACCTGCTTATATATATAGTCCCCCCCTTTCTTCCAAAACATTCCAACAGAAGTCAAAAGTAGTTCCATTTGAAAGTTTGATATCAAGCGCATTTGTCACTCTGTTTTATCAGAAAAAATGAAGTACATTTGTCACTCTGTTTTATCAGAAAAAATGAAAGGCCAGGTTTAAAATGTGTTTTTGGTGTTGGTTTGATCGTATCTTGAAAAAATGAGCGTGGCGGTGTTAATTCTTTAGGAACTATTTTGTTTATTTGTGACCTAATTACGCATAATGGTCCACTACGAGTCAAAAATTTGTTTTATTATGATTTTTCAAGTGTATTTGAAGGCTTATATGTAGTTCTTTGGAGAATGGCTGGCATGCACAGTCGACATGCATGCCAAATGACAGCAACACTGGGCAATTCTTTGAATAAAATGGGTGACAGAAGGTCGGGTTCTGAACCGACCCCCCACCCACCTGAGTTACTTATTTCGATATGAACTGCCTATCTATTGTTCAGATCAGCTTCCGTGTCTCACACTGAAACTTTGGATATGTTGAGACCATCAATTCTCTAAGTAAACATCATGAAGAATCATAGCCAAATTGATTAAACCAGAGAGACTACTTTTTCAGAAGCAACTTGCAGCTGTTGCCCAAAAACAAGCAAAGCAAACAAAATTTCAAGAGCCCCTTTCTCTACTTGAAGTTGTTGAGAACAGCAAGAAAGTAGTTTGGGTTTTTTACTGATGGTATGTTTTGACAGGAAAGATGTGGGAGAAAGAAAATAAATAAAAAATGAATCATGAAAAAAGCAGGGTTAGTTTTCTTCAGTGCTGTCAGGGGGAAATTTGCTCAGTGTTGCTTTTGGAATAGCCTGATAGGTTTAAAGGGCTTATCAATTAATGTCGCATGGTAATGCTGAAAGACCAAAAAGGGTTTGTCAGGTTTCACTTTGGCAGGCTGAAGCGGGCAAAAATTTTGCAAATTACACATGTATATGTCTTTTCATGCCCGCAATGACATATCGTCAGAATGCGAACAACAGCTAGAAGTAGAGTAGAAAATGAAATCGGTTTCAAAGATGACCCTGCGATGTATGGCACTTACACGGACGTGAAAACATGAACTGGACAAAAGGCACTAATAATGCTGTTTTTCTTAATTACTTGTTGGGAAGAAAAATATTGGAAAACACACACTTTCCTGATTGAATTGTCCCCAATCAGAATGACAAAATTACTGTCACTGTTAGCATGTGCACAAACGACCGATGCGACGAAGTGAACGCGAACCCAGATTTACGTTTTATTGCATGTGCCAAAATGCCATATATCATTGGGTCCTCATCACAATCGATTTCCAAGCTGGATCACACTATCATTGTTTCCCTGATTTAGCGGTTGAAGCATGTCATCACGATCACAAGCAATATCATGTCACTTCGGGACATCTTCCCAGCTAATGCCTAGCAAGCCATATGTGTTGGGGAAAAAACAACCCTATGGAAATAAATGAAAGTAGATAAATAGTGATAATGTGCTATGATATATGGGAAATAACCCTTGCCACTCTGATTGCAGACTACACTTTCCCTGTAAGAGTTACTGTTCCTGACCCCTTTTTTTACCGCAGGAATTCTCTTTGATAGCAGTCTGTAACTGCTTAGCACAGATTAAACATCTAATAGCAAACCACTACTCATGTTCATTTACCCTGCTATCAGACCACCAAAACAGTGTAACAGAGTGAAAATTTGCACTCATTCGTATTAATGATTTGAATTTGAAATTTGTGTTAAATGTCTAAGAATTGGGGAGAGTGAATGAAAACCAAAAAAAGGGGGAAAATGGGGAAATAAACAGGTAGCGTTGCTCAGGTTCAAACCGTCTGGCCCACTGAGCCAGCCAAGCAGTTGAATTCGACCCAGAAAATTGACCTGCTTATATATATAGTCCCCCCCTTTCTTCCAAAACATTCCAACAGAAGTCAAAAGTAGTTCCATTTGAAAGTTTGATATCAAGCGCATTTGTCACTCTGTTTTATCAGAAAAAATGAAGCACATTTGTCACTCTGTTTTATCAGAAAAAATGAAAGGCCAGGTTTAAAATGTGTTTTTGGTGTTGGTTTGATCGTATCTTGAAAAAATGAGCGTGGCGGTGTTAATTCTTTAGGAACTATTTTGTTTATTTGTGACCTAATTACGCATAATGGTCCACTACGAGTCAAAAATTTGTTTTATTATGATTTTTCAAGTGTATTTGAAGGCTTATATGTAGTTCTTTGGAGAATGGCTGGCATGCACAGTCGACATGCATGCCAAATGACAGCAACACTGGGCAATTCTTTGAATAAAATGGGTGACAGAAGGTCGGGTTCTGAACCGACCCCCCACCCACCTGAGTTACTTATTTCGATATGAACTGCCTATCTATTGTTCAGATCAGCTTCCGTGTCTCACACTGAAACTTTGGATATGTTGAGACCATCAATTCTCTAAGTAAACATCATGAAGAATCATAGCCAAATTGATTAAACCAGAGAGACTACTTTTTCAGAAGCAACTTGCAGCTGTTGCCCAAAAACAAGCAAAGCAAACAAAATTTCAAGAGCCCCTTTCTCTACTTGAAGTTGTTGAGAACAGCAAGAAAGTAGTTTGGGTTTTTACTGATGGTATGTTTTGACAGGAAAGATGTGGGAGAAAGAAAATAAATAAAAAATGAATCATGAAAAAAGCAGGGTTAGTTTTCTTCAGTGCTGTCAGGGGGAAATTTGCTCAGTGTTGCTTTTGGAATAGCCTGATAGGTTTAAAGGGCTTATCAATTAATGTCGCATGGTAATGCTGAAAGACCAAAAAGGGTTTGTCAGGTTTCACTTTGGCAGGCTGAAGCGGGCAAAAATTTTGCAAATTACACATGTATATGTCTTTTCATGCCCGCAATGACATATCGTCAGAATGCGAACAACAGCTAGAAGTAGAGTAGAAAATGAAATCGGTTTCAAAGATGACCCTGCGATGTATGGCACTTACACGGACGTGAAAACATGAACTGGACAAAAGGCACTAATAATGCTGTTTTTCTTAATTACTTGTTGGGAAGAAAAATATTGGAAAACACACACTTTTCTGATTGAATTGTGCCCAATCAGAATGACAAAATTACTGTCACTGTTAGCATGTGCACAAACGACCGATGCGACGAAGTGAACGCGAACCCAGATTTACGTTTTATTGCATGTGCCAAAATGCCATATATCATTGGGTCCTCATCACAATCGATTTCCAAGCTGGATCACACTATCATTGTTTCCCTGATTTAGCGGTTGAAGCATGTCATCACGATCACAAGCAATATCATGTCACTTCGGGACATCTTCCCAGCTAATGCCTAGCAAGCCATATGTGTTGGGGAAAAAACAACCCTATGGAAATAAATGAAAGTAGATAAATAGTGATAATGTGCTATGATATATGGGAAATAACCCTTGCCACTCTGATTGCAGACTACACTTTCCCTGTAAGAGTTACTGTTCCTGACCCCTTTTTTTACCGCAGGAATTCTCTTTGATAGCAGTCTGTAACTGCTTAGCACAGATTAAACATCTAATAGCAAACCACTACTCATGTTCATTTACCCTGCTATCAGACCACCAAAACAGTGTAACAGAGTGAAAATTTCCACTCATTAGTATTAATGATTTGAATTTGAAATTTGTGTTAAATGTCTAAGAATTGGGGAGAGTGAATGAAAACCAAAAAAAGGGGGAAAATGGGGAAATAAACAGGTAGCGTTGCTCAGGTTCAAACCGTCTGGCCCACTGAGCCAGCCAAGCAGTTGAATTCGACCCAGAAAATTGACCTGCTTATATATATAGTCCCCCCCCTTTCTTCCAAAACATTCCAACAGAAGTCAAAAGTAGTTCCATTTGAAAGTTTGATATCAAGCGCATTTGTCACTCTGTTTTATCAGAAAAAATGAAGCACATTTGTCACTCTGTTTTATCAGAAAAAATGAAAGGCCAGGTTTAAAATGTGTTTTTGGTGTTGGTTTGATCGCATCATGAAAAAATGAGCGTGGCGGTGTTAATTCTTTAGGAACTATTTTGTTTATTTGTGACCTAATTACGCATAATGGTCCACTACGAGTCAAAAGTTTGTTTTATTATGATTTTTCAAGTGTATTTGAAGGCTTATATGTAGTTCTTTGGAGAATGGCTGGCATGCACAGTCGACATGCATGCCAAATGACAGCAACACTGGGCAATTCTTTGAATAAAATGGGTGACAGAAGGTCGGGTTCTGAACCGACCCCCCACCCACCTGAGTTACTTATTTCGATATGAACTGCATATCTATTGTTCAGATCAGCTTCCGTGTCTCACACTGAAACTTTGGATATGTTGAGACCATCAATTCTCTAAGTAAACATCATGAAGAATCATAGCCAAATTGATTAAACCAGAGAGACTACTTTTTCAGAAGCAACTTGCAGCTGTTGCCCAAAAACAAGCAAAGCAAACAAAATTTCAAGAGCCCCTTTCTCTACTTGAAGTTGTTGAGAACAGCAAGAAAGTAGTTTGGGTTTTTACTGATGGTATGTTTTGACAGGAAAGATGTGGGAGAAAGAAAATAAATAAAAAATGAATCATGAAAAAAGCAGGGTTAGTTTTCTTCAGTGCTGTCAGGGGAAAATTTGCTCATTGTGCTTTTGGAATAGCCTGATAGGTTTAAAGGGCTTATCAATTAATGTCGCATGGTAATGCTGAAAGACCAAAAAGGGTTTGTCAGGTTTCACTTTGGCAGGCTGAAGCGGGCAAAAATTTTGCAAATTACACATGTATATGTCTTTTCATGCCCGCAATGACATATCGTCAGAATGCGAACAACAGCTAGAAGTAGAGTAGAAAATGAAATCGGTTTCAAAGATGACCCTGCGATGTATGGCACTTACACGGACGTGAAAACATGAACTGGACAAAAGGCACTAATAATGCTGTTTTTCTTAATTACTTGTTGGGAAGAAAAATATTGGAAAACACACACTTTCCTGATTGAATTGTCCCCAATCAGAATGACAAAATTACTGTCACTGTTAGCATGTGCACAAACGACCGATGCGACGAAGTGAACGCGAACCCAGATTTACGTTTTATTGCATGTGCCAAAATGCCATATATCATTGGGTCCTCATCACAATCGATTTCCAAGCTGGATCACACTATCATTGTTTCCCTGATTTAGCGGTTGAAGCATGTCATCACGATCACAAGCAATATCATGTCGCTTCGGGACATCTTCCCAGCTAATGCCTAGCAAGCCATATGTGTTGGGGAAAAAACAACCCTATGGAAATAAATGAAAGTAGATAAATAGTGATAATGTGCTATGATATATGGGAAATAACCCTTGCCACTCTGATTGCAGACTACACTTTCCCTGTAAGAGTTACTGTTCCTGACCCCTTTTTTTACCGCAGGAATTCTCTTTGATAGCAGTCTGTAACTGCTTAGCACAGATTAAACATCTAATAGCAAACCACTACTCATGTTCATTTACCCTGCTATCAGACCACCAAAACAGTGTAACAGAGTGAAAATTTCCACTCATTCGTATTAATGATTTGAATTTGAAATTTGTGTTAAATGTCTAAGAATTGGGGAGAGTGAATGAAAACCAAAAAAAGGGGGAAAATGGGGAAATAAACAGGTAGCGTTGCTCAGGTTCAAACCGTCTGGCCCACTGAGCCAGCCAAGCAGTTGAATTCGACCCAGAAAATTGACCTGCTTATATATATAGTCCCCCCCTTTCTTCCAAAACATTCCAACAGAAGTCAAAAGTAGTTCCATTTGAAAGTTTGATATCAAGCGCATTTGTCACTCTGTTTTATCAGAAAAAATGAAGCACATTTGTCACTCTGTTTTATCAGAAAAAATGAAAGGCCAGGTTTAAAATGTGTTTTTGGTGTTGGTTTGATCATATCTTGAAAAAATGAGCGTGGCGGTGTTAATTCTTTAGGAACTATTTTGTTTATTTGTGACCTAATTACGCATAATGGTCCACTACGAGTCAAAAATTTGTTTTATTATGATTTTTCAAGTGTATTTGAAGGCTTATATGTAGTTCTTTGGAGAATGGCTGGCATGCACAGTCGACATGCATGCCAAATGACAGCAACACTGGGCAATTCTTTGAATAAAATGGGTGACAGAAGGTCGGGTTCTGAACCGACCCCCCACCCACCTGAGTTACTTATTTCGATATGAACTGCATATCTATTGTTCAGATCAGCTTCCGTGTCTCACACTGAAACTTTGGATATGTTGAGACCATCAATTCTCTAAGTAAACATCATGAAGAATCATAGCCAAATTGATTAAACCAGAGAGACTACTTTTTCAGAAGCAACTTGCAGCTGTTGCCCAAAAACAAGCAAAGCAAACAAAATTTCAAGAGCCCCTTTCTCTACTTGAAGTTGTTGAGAACAGCAAGAAAGTAGTTTGGGTTTTTACTGATGGTATGTTTTGACAGGAAAGATGTGGGAGAAAGAAAATAAATAAAAAATGAATCATGAAAAAAGCAGGGTTAGTTTTCTTCAGTGCTGTCAGGGGGAAATTTGCTCAGTGTTGCTTTTGGAATAGCCTGATAGGTTTAAAGGGCTTATCAATTAATGTCGCATGGTAATGCTGAAAGACCAAAAAGGGTTTGTCAGGTTTCACTTTGGCAGGCTGAAGCGGGCAAAAATTTTGCAAATTACACATGTATATGTCTTTTCATGCCCGCAATGACATATCGTCAGAATGCGAACAACAGCTAGAAGTAGAGTAGAAAATGAAATCGGTTTCAAAGATGACCCTGCGATGTATGGCACTTACACGGACGTGAAAACATGAACTGGACAAAAGGCACTAATAATGCTGTTTTTCTTAATTACTTGTTGGGAAGAAAAATATTGGAAAACACACACTTTCCTGATTGAATTGTCCCCAATCAGAATGACAAAATTACTGTCACTGTTAGCATGTGCACAAACGACCGATGCGACGAAGTGAACGCGAACCCAGATTTACGTTTTATTGCATGTGCCAAAATGCCATATATCATTGGGTCCTCATCACAATCGATTTCCAAGCTGGATCACACTATCATTGTTTCCCTGATTTAGCGGTTGAAGCATGTCATCACGATCACAAGCAATATCATGTCGCTTCGGGACATCTTCCCAGCTAATGCCTAGCAAGCCATATGTGTTGGGGAAAAAACAACCCTATGGAAATAAATGAAAGTAGATAAATAGTGATAATGTGCTATGATATATGGGAAATAACCCTTGCCACTCTGATTGCAGACTACACTTTCCCTGTAAGAGTTACTGTTCCTGACCCCTTTTTTTACCGCAGGAATTCTCTTTGATAGCAGTCTGTAACTGCTTAGCACAGATTAAACATCTAATAGCAAACCACTACTCATGTTCATTTACCCTGCTATCAGACCACCAAAACAGTGTAACAGAGTGAAAATTTCCGCTCATTCGTATTAATGATTTGAATTTGAAATTTGTGTTAAATGTCTAAGAATTGGGGAGAGTGAATGAAAACCAAAAAAAGGGGGAAAATGGGGAAATAAACAGGTAGCGTTGCTCAGGTTCAAACCGTCTGGCCCACTGAGCCAGCCAAGCAGTTGAATTCGACCCAGAAAATTGACCTGCTTATATATATAGTCCCCCCCTTTCTTCCAAAACATTCCAACAGAAGTCAAAAGTAGTTCCATTTGAAAGTTTGATATCAAGCGCATTTGTCACTCTGTTTTATCAGAAAAAATGAAGTACATTTGTCACTCTGTTTTATCAGAAAAAATGAAAGGCCAGGTTTAAAATGTGTTTTTGGTGTTGGTTTGATCGTATCTTGAAAAAATGAGCGTGGCGGTGTTAATTCTTTAGGAACTATTTTGTTTATTTGTGACCTAATTACGCATAATGGTCCACTACGAGTCAAAAATTTGTTTTATTATGATTTTTCAAGTGTATTTGAAGGCTTATATGTAGTTCTTTGGAGAATGGCTGGCATGCACAGTCGACATGCATGCCAAATGACAGCAACACTGGGCAATTCTTTGAATAAAATGGGTGACAGAAGGTCGGGTTCTGAACCGACCCCCCACCCACCTGAGTTACTTATTTCGATATGAACTGCCTATCTATTGTTCAGATCAGCTTCCGTGTCTCACACTGAAACTTTGGATATGTTGAGACCATCAATTCTCTAAGTAAACATCATGAAGAATCATAGCCAAATTGATTAAACCAGAGAGACTACTTTTTCAGAAGCAACTTGCAGCTGTTGCCCAAAAACAAGCAAAGCAAACAAAATTTCAAGAGCCCCTTTCTCTACTTGAAGTTGTTGAGAACAGCAAGAAAGTAGTTTGGGTTTTTTACTGATGGTATGTTTTGACAGGAAAGATGTGGGAGAAAGAAAATAAATAAAAAATGAATCATGAAAAAAGCAGGGTTAGTTTTCTTCAGTGCTGTCAGGGGGAAATTTGCTCAGTGTTGCTTTTGGAATAGCCTGATAGGTTTAAAGGGCTTATCAATTAATGTCGCATGGTAATGCTGAAAGACCAAAAAGGGTTTGTCAGGTTTCACTTTGGCAGGCTGAAGCGGGCAAAAATTTTGCAAATTACACATGTATATGTCTTTTCATGCCCGCAATGACATATCGTCAGAATGCGAACAACAGCTAGAAGTAGAGTAGAAAATGAAATCGGTTTCAAAGATGACCCTGCGATGTATGGCACTTACACGGACGTGAAAACATGAACTGGACAAAAGGCACTAATAATGCTGTTTTTCTTAATTACTTGTTGGGAAGAAAAATATTGGAAAACACACACTTTCCTGATTGAATTGTCCCCAATCAGAATGACAAAATTACTGTCACTGTTAGCATGTGCACAAACGACCGATGCGACGAAGTGAACGCGAACCCAGATTTACGTTTTATTGCATGTGCCAAAATGCCATATATCATTGGGTCCTCATCACAATCGATTTCCAAGCTGGATCACACTATCATTGTTTCCCTGATTTAGCGGTTGAAGCATGTCATCACGATCACAAGCAATATCATGTCACTTCGGGACATCTTCCCAGCTAATGCCTAGCAAGCCATATGTGTTGGGGAAAAAACAACCCTATGGAAATAAATGAAAGTAGATAAATAGTGATAATGTGCTATGATATATGGGAAATAACCCTTGCCACTCTGATTGCAGACTACACTTTCCCTGTAAGAGTTACTGTTCCTGACCCCTTTTTTTACCGCAGGAATTCTCTTTGATAGCAGTCTGTAACTGCTTAGCACAGATTAAACATCTAATAGCAAACCACTACTCATGTTCATTTACCCTGCTATCAGACCACCAAAACAGTGTAACAGAGTGAAAATTTGCACTCATTCGTATTAATGATTTGAATTTGAAATTTGTGTTAAATGTCTAAGAATTGGGGAGAGTGAATGAAAACCAAAAAAAGGGGGAAAATGGGGAAATAAACAGGTAGCGTTGCTCAGGTTCAAACCGTCTGGCCCACTGAGCCAGCCAAGCAGTTGAATTCGACCCAGAAAATTGACCTGCTTATATATATAGTCCCCCCCTTTCTTCCAAAACATTCCAACAGAAGTCAAAAGTAGTTCCATTTGAAAGTTTGATATCAAGCGCATTTGTCACTCTGTTTTATCAGAAAAAATGAAGCACATTTGTCACTCTGTTTTATCAGAAAAAATGAAAGGCCAGGTTTAAAATGTGTTTTTGGTGTTGGTTTGATCGTATCTTGAAAAAATGAGCGTGGCGGTGTTAATTCTTTAGGAACTATTTTGTTTATTTGTGACCTAATTACGCATAATGGTCCACTACGAGTCAAAAATTTGTTTTATTATGATTTTTCAAGTGTATTTGAAGGCTTATATGTAGTTCTTTGGAGAATGGCTGGCATGCACAGTCGACATGCATGCCAAATGACAGCAACACTGGGCAATTCTTTGAATAAAATGGGTGACAGAAGGTCGGGTTCTGAACCGACCCCCCACCCACCTGAGTTACTTATTTCGATATGAACTGCCTATCTATTGTTCAGATCAGCTTCCGTGTCTCACACTGAAACTTTGGATATGTTGAGACCATCAATTCTCTAAGTAAACATCATGAAGAATCATAGCCAAATTGATTAAACCAGAGAGACTACTTTTTCAGAAGCAACTTGCAGCTGTTGCCCAAAAACAAGCAAAGCAAACAAAATTTCAAGAGCCCCTTTCTCTACTTGAAGTTGTTGAGAACAGCAAGAAAGTAGTTTGGGTTTTTACTGATGGTATGTTTTGACAGGAAAGATGTGGGAGAAAGAAAATAAATAAAAAATGAATCATGAAAAAAGCAGGGTTAGTTTTCTTCAGTGCTGTCAGGGGGAAATTTGCTCAGTGTTGCTTTTGGAATAGCCTGATAGGTTTAAAGGGCTTATCAATTAATGTCGCATGGTAATGCTGAAAGACCAAAAAGGGTTTGTCAGGTTTCACTTTGGCAGGCTGAAGCGGGCAAAAATTTTGCAAATTACACATGTATATGTCTTTTCATGCCCGCAATGACATATCGTCAGAATGCGAACAACAGCTAGAAGTAGAGTAGAAAATGAAATCGGTTTCAAAGATGACCCTGCGATGTATGGCACTTACACGGACGTGAAAACATGAACTGGACAAAAGGCACTAATAATGCTGTTTTTCTTAATTACTTGTTGGGAAGAAAAATATTGGAAAACACACACTTTTCTGATTGAATTGTCCCCAATCAGAATGACAAAATTACTGTCACTGTTAGCATGTGCACAAACGACCGATGCGACGAAGTGAACGCGAACCCAGATTTACGTTTTATTGCATGTGCCAAAATGCCATATATCATTGGGTCCTCATCACAATCGATTTCCAAGCTGGATCACACTATCATTGTTTCCCTGATTTAGCGGTTGAAGCATGTCATCACGATCACAAGCAATATCATGTCACTTCGGGACATCTTCCCAGCTAATGCCTAGCAAGCCATATGTGTTGGGGAAAAAACAACCCTATGGAAATAAATGAAAGTAGATAAATAGTGATAATGTGCTATGATATATGGGAAATAACCCTTGCCACTCTGATTGCAGACTACACTTTCCCTGTAAGAGTTACTGTTCCTGACCCCTTTTTTTACCGCAGGAATTCTCTTTGATAGCAGTCTGTAACTGCTTAGCACAGATTAAACATCTAATAGCAAACCACTACTCATGTTCATTTACCCTGCTATCAGACCACCAAAACAGTGTAACAGAGTGAAAATTTGCACTCATTCGTATTAATGATTTGAATTTGAAATTTGTGTTAAATGTCTAAGAATTGGGGAGAGTGAATGAAAACCAAAAAAAGGGGGAAAATGGGGAAATAAACAGGTAGCGTTGCTCAGGTTCAAACCGTCTGGCCCACTGAGCCAGCCAAGCAGTTGAATTCGACCCAGAAAATTGACCTGCTTATATATATAGTCCCCCCCTTTCTTCCAAAACATTCCAACAGAAGTCAAAAGTAGTTCCATTTGAAAGTTTGATATCAAGCGCATTTGTCACTCTGTTTTATCAGAAAAAATGAAGCACATTTGTCACTCTGTTTTATCAGAAAAAATGAAAGGCCAGGTTTAAAATGTGTTTTTGGTGTTGGTTTGATCGTATCTTGAAAAAATGAGCGTGGCGGTGTTAATTCTTTAGGAACTATTTTGTTTATTTGTGACCTAATTACGCATAATGGTCCACTACGAGTCAAAAATTTGTTTTATTATGATTTTTCAAGTGTATTTGAAGGCTTATATGTAGTTCTTTGGAGAATGGCTGGCATGCACAGTCGACATGCATGCCAAATGACAGCAACACTGGGCAATTCTTTGAATAAAATGGGTGACAGAAGGTCGGGTTCTGAACCGACCCCCCACCCACCTGAGTTACTTATTTCGATATGAACTGCCTATCTATTGTTCAGATCAGCTTCCGTGTCTCACACTGAAACTTTGGATATGTTGAGACCATCAATTCTCTAAGTAAACATCATGAAGAATCATAGCCAAATTGATTAAACCAGAGAGACTACTTTTTCAGAAGCAACTTGCAGCTGTTGCCCAAAAACAAGCAAAGCAAACAAAATTTCAAGAGCCCCTTTCTCTACTTGAAGTTGTTGAGAACAGCAAGAAAGTAGTTTGGGTTTTTACTGATGGTATGTTTTGACAGGAAAGATGTGGGAGAAAGAAAATAAATAAAAAATGAATCATGAAAAAAGCAGGGTTAGTTTTCTTCAGTGCTGTCAGGGGGAAATTTGCTCAGTGTTGCTTTTGGAATAGCCTGATAGGTTTAAAGGGCTTATCAATTAATGTCGCATGGTAATGCTGAAAGACCAAAAAGGGTTTGTCAGGTTTCACTTTGGCAGGCTGAAGCGGGCAAAAATTTTGCAAATTACACATGTATATGTCTTTTCATGCCCGCAATGACATATCGTCAGAATGCGAACAACAGCTAGAAGTAGAGTAGAAAATGAAATCGGTTTCAAAGATGACCCTGCGATGTATGGCACTTACACGGACGTGAAAACATGAACTGGACAAAAGGCACTAATAATGCTGTTTTTCTTAATTACTTGTTGGGAAGAAAAATATTGGAAAACACACACTTTCCTGATTGAATTGTCCCCAATCAGAATGACAAAATTACTGTCACTGTTAGCATGTGCACAAACGACCGATGCGACGAAGTGAACGCGAACCCAGATTTACGTTTTATTGCATGTGCCAAAATGCCATATATCATTGGGTCCTCATCACAATCGATTTCCAAGCTGGATCACACTATCATTGTTTCCCTGATTTAGCGGTTGAAGCATGTCATCACGATCACAAGCAATATCATGTCGCTTCGGGACATCTTCCCAGCTAATGCCTAGCAAGCCATATGTGTTGGGGAAAAAACAACCCTATGGAAATAAATGAAAGTAGATAAATAGTGATAATGTGCTATGATATATGGGAAATAACCCTTGCCACTCTGATTGCAGACTACACTTTCCCTGTAAGAGTTACTGTTCCTGACCCCTTTTTTACCGCAGGAATTCTCTTTGATAGCAGTCTGTAACTGCTTAGCACAGATTAAACATCTAATAGCAAACCACTACTCATGTTCATTTACCCTGCTATCAGACCACCAAAACAGTGTAACAGAGTGAAAATTTCCACTCATTCGTATTAATGATTTGAATTTGAAATTTGTGTTAAATGTCTAAGAATTGGGGAGAGTGAATGAAAACCAAAAAAAGGGGGAAAATGGGGAAATAAACAGGTAGCGTTGCTCAGGTTCAAACCGTCTGGCCCACTGAGCCAGCCAAGCAGTTGAATTCGACCCAGAAAATTGACCTGCTTATATATATAGTCCCCCCCTTTCTTCCAAAACATTCCAACAGAAGTCAAAAGTAGTTCCATTTGAAAGTTTGATATCAAGCGCATTTGTCACTCTGTTTTATCAGAAAAAATGAAGCACATTTGTCACTCTGTTTTATCAGAAAAAATGAAAGGCCAGGTTTAAAATGTGTTTTTGGTGTTGGTTTGATCGTATCTTGAAAAAATGAGCGTGGCGGTGTTAATTCTTTAGGAACTATTTTGTTTATTTGTGACCTAATTACGCATAATGGTCCACTACGAGTCAAAAATTTGTTTTATTATGATTTTTCAAGTGTATTTGAAGGCTTATATGTAGTTCTTTGGAGAATGGCTGGCATGCACAGTCGACATGCATGCCAAATGACAGCAACACTGGGCAATTCTTTGAATAAAATGGGTGACAGAAGGTCGGGTTCTGAACCGACCCCCCACCCACCTGAGTTACTTATTTCGATATGAACTGCCTATCTATTGTTCAGATCAGCTTCCGTGTCTCACACTGAAACTTTGGATATGTTGAGACCATCAATTCTCTAAGTAAACATCATGAAGAATCATAGCCAAATTGATTAAACCAGAGAGACTACTTTTTCAGAAGCAACTTGCAGCTGTTGCCCAAAAACAAGCAAAGCAAACAAAATTTCAAGAGCCCCTTTCTCTACTTGAAGTTGTTGAGAACAGCAAGAAAGTAGTTTGGGTTTTTTACTGATGGTATGTTTTGACAGGAAAGATGTGGGAGAAAGAAAATAAATAAAAAATGAATCATGAAAAAAGCAGGGTTAGTTTTCTTCAGTGCTGTCAGGGGGAAATTTGCTCAGTGTTGCTTTTGGAATAGCCTGATAGGTTTAAAGGGCTTATCAATTAATGTCGCATGGTAATGCTGAAAGACCAAAAAGGGTTTGTCAGGTTTCACTTTGGCAGGCTGAAGCGGGCAAAAATTTTGCAAATTACACATGTATATGTCTTTTCATGCCCGCAATGACATATCGTCAGAATGCGAACAACAGCTAGAAGTAGAGTAGAAAATGAAATCGGTTTCAAAGATGACCCTGCGATGTATGGCACTTACACGGACGTGAAAACATGAACTGGACAAAAGGCACTAATAATGCTGTTTTTCTTAATTACTTGTTGGGAAGAAAAATATTGGAAAACACACACTTTCCTGATTGAATTGTCCCCAATCAGAATGACAAAATTACTGTCACTGTTAGCATGTGCACAAACGACCGATGCGACGAAGTGAACGCGAACCCAGATTTATGTTTTATTGCATGTGCCAAAATGCCATATATCATTGGGTCCTCATCACAATCGATTTCCAAGCTGGATCACACTATCATTGTTTCCCTGATTTAGCGGTTGAAGCATGTCATCACGATCACAAGCAATATCATGTCACTTCGGGACATCTTCCCAGCTAATGCCTAGCAAGCCATATGTGTTGGGGAAAAAACAACCCTATGGAAATAAATGAAAGTAGATAAATAGTGATAATGTGCTATGATATATGGGAAATAACCCTTGCCACTCTGATTGCAGACTACACTTTCCCTGTAAGAGTTACTGTTCCTGACCCCTTTTTTTACCGCAGGAATTCTCTTTGATAGCAGTCTGTAACTGCTTAGCACAGATTAAACATCTAATAGCAAACCACTACTCATGTTCATTTACCCTGGTATCAGACCACCAAAACAGTGTAACAGAGTGAAAATTTCCACTCATTCGTATTAATGATTTGAATTTGAAATTTGTGTTAAATGTCTAAGAATTGGGGAGAGTGAATGAAAACCAAAAAAAGGGGGAAAATGGGGAAATAAACAGGTAGCGTTGCTCAGGTTCAAACCGTCTGGCCCACTGAGCCAGCCAAGCAGTTGAATTCGACCCAGAAAATTGACCTGCTTATATATATAGTCCCCCCCTTTCTTCCAAAACATTCCAACAGAAGTCAAAAGTAGTTCCATTTGAAAGTTTGATATCAAGCGCATTTGTCACTCTGTTTTATCAGAAAAAATGAAGCACATTTGTCACTCTGTTTTATCAGAAAAAATGAAAGGCCAGGTTTAAAATGTGTTTTTGGTGTTGGTTTGATCGTATCTTGAAAAAATGAGCGTGGCGGTGTTAATTCTTTAGGAACTATTTTGTTTATTTGTGACCTAATTACGCATAATGGTCCACTACGAGTCAAAAATTTGTTTTATTATGATTTTTCAAGTGTATTTGAAGGCTTATATGTAGTTCTTTGGAGAATGGCTGGCATGCACAGTCGACATGCATGCCAAATGACAGCAACACTGGGCAATTCTTTGAATAAAATGGGTGACAGAAGGTCGGGTTCTGAACCGACCCCCCACCCACCTGAGTTACTTATTTCGATATGAACTGCCTATCTATTGTTCAGATCAGCTTCCGTGTCTCACACTGAAACTTTGGATATGTTGAGACCATCAATTCTCTAAGTAAACATCATGAAGAATCATAGCCAAATTGATTAAACCAGAGAGACTACTTTTTCAGAAGCAACTTGCAGCTGTTGCCCAAAAACAAGCAAAGCAAACAAAATTTCAAGAGCCCCTTTCTCTACTTGAAGTTGTTGAGAACAGCAAGAAAGTAGTTTGGGTTTTTACTGATGGTATGTTTTGACAGGAAAGATGTGGGAGAAAGAAAATAAATAAAAAATGAATCATGAAAAAAGCAGGGTTAGTTTTCTTCAGTGCTGTCAGGGGGAAATTTGCTCAGTGTTGCTTTTGGAATAGCCTGATAGGTTTAAAGGGCTTATCAATTAATGTCGCATGGTAATGCTGAAAGACCAAAAAGGGTTTGTCAGGTTTCACTTTGGCAGGCTGAAGCGGGCAAAAATTTTGCAAATTACACATGTATATGTCTTTTCATGCCCGCAATGACATATCGTCAGAATGCGAACAACAGCTAGAAGTAGAGTAGAAAATGAAATCGGTTTCGAAGATGACCCTGCGATGTATGGCACTTACACGGACGTGAAAACATGAACTGGACAAAAGGCACTAATAATGCTGTTTTTCTTAATTACTTGTTGGGAAGAAAAATATTGGAAAACACACACTTTTCTGATTGAATTGTCCCCAATCAGAATGACAAAATTACTGTCACTGTTAGCATGTGCACAAACGACCGATGCGACGAAGTGAACGCGAACCCAGATTTACGTTTTATTGCATGTGCCAAAATGCCATATATCATTGGGTCCTCATCACAATCGATTTCCAAGCTGGATCACACTATCATTGTTTCCCTGATTTAGCGGTTGAAGCATGTCATCACGATCACAAGCAATATCATGTCGCTTCGGGACATCTTCCCAGCTAATGCCTAGCAAGCCATATGTGTTGGGGAAAAAACAACCCTATGGAAATAAATGAAAGTAGATAAATAGTGATAATGTGCTATGATATATGGGAAATAACCCTTGCCACTCTGATTGCAGACTACACTTTCCCTGTAAGAGTTACTGTTCCTGACCCCTTTTTTTACCGCAGGAATTCTCTTTGATAGCAGTCTGTAACTGCTTAGCACAGATTAAACATCTAATAGCAAACCACTACTCATGTTCATTTACCCTGCTATCAGACCACCAAAACAGTGTAACAGAGTGAAAATTTCCACTCATTCGTATTAATGATTTGAATTTGAAATTTGTGTTAAATGTCTAAGAATTGGGGAGAGTGAATGAAAACCAAAAAAAGGGGGAAAATGGGGAAATAAACAGGTAGCGTTGCTCAGGTTCAAACCGTCTGGCCCACTGAGCCAGCCAAGCAGTTGAATTCGACCCAGAAAATTGACCTGCTTATATATATAGTCCCCCCCTTTCTTCCAAAACATTCCAACAGAAGTCAAAAGTAGTTCCATTTGAAAGTTTGATATCAAGCGCATTTGTCACTCTGTTTTATCAGAAAAAATGAAGCACATTTGTCACTCTGTTTTATCAGAAAAAATGAAAGGCCAGGTTTAAAATGTGTTTTTGGTGTTGGTTTGATCGTATCTTGAAAAAATGAGCGTGGCGGTGTTAATTCTTTAGGAACTATTTTGTTTATTTGTGACCTAATTACGCATAATGGTCCACTACGAGTCAAAAATTTGTTTTATTATGATTTTTCAAGTGTATTTGAAGGCTTATATGTAGTTCTTTGGAGAATGGCTGGCATGCACAGTCGACATGCATGCCAAATGACAGCAACACTGGGCAATTCTTTGAATAAAATGGGTGACAGAAGGTCGGGTTCTGAACCGACCCCCCACCCACCTGAGTTACTTATTTCGATATGAACTGCCTATCTATTGTTCAGATCAGCTTCCGTGTCTCACACTGAAACTTTGGATATGTTGAGACCATCAATTCTCTAAGTAAACATCATGAAGAATCATAGCCAAATTGATTAAACCAGAGAGACTACTTTTTCAGAAGCAACTTGCAGCTGTTGCCCAAAAACAAGCAAAGCAAACAAAATTTCAAGAGCCCCTTTCTCTACTTGAAGTTGTTGAGAACAGCAAGAAAGTAGTTTGGGTTTTTACTGATGGTATGTTTTGACAGGAAAGATGTGGGAGAAAGAAAATAAATAAAAAATGAATCATGAAAAAAGCAGGGTTAGTTTTCTTCAGTGCTGTCAGGGGGAAATTTGCTCAGTGTTGCTTTTGGAATAGCCTGATAGGTTTAAAGGGCTTATCAATTAATGTCGCATGGTAATGCTGAAAGACCAAAAAGGGTTTGTCAGGTTTCACTTTGGCAGGCTGAAGCGGGCAAAAATTTTGCAAATTACACATGTATATGTCTTTTCATGCCCGCAATGACATATCGTCAGAATGCGAACAACAGCTAGAAGTAGAGTAGAAAATGAAATCGGTTTCGAAGATGACCCTGCGATGTATGGCACTTACACGGACGTGAAAACATGAACTGGACAAAAGGCACTAATAATGCTGTTTTTCTTAATTACTTGTTGGGAAGAAAAATATTGGAAAACACACACTTTTCTGATTGAATTGTCCCCAATCAGAATGACAAAATTACTGTCACTGTTAGCATGTGCACAAACGACCGATGCGACGAAGTGAACGCGAACCCAGATTTACGTTTTATTGCATGTGCCAAAATGCCATATATCATTGGGTCCTCATCACAATCGATTTCCAAGCTGGATCACACTATCATTGTTTCCCTGATTTAGCGGTTGAAGCATGTCATCACGATCACAAGCAATATCATGTCGCTTCGGGACATCTTCCCAGCTAATACCTAGCAAGCCATATGTGTTGGGGAAAAAACAACCCTATGGAAATAAATGAAAGTAGATAAATAGTGATAATGTGCTATGATATATGGGAAATAACCCTTGCCACTCTGATTGCAGACTACACTTTCCCTGTAAGAGTTACTGTTCCTGACCCCTTTTTTTACCGCAGGAATTCTCTTTGATAGCAGTCTGTAACTGCTTAGCACAGATTAAACATCTAATAGCAAACCACTACTCATGTTCATTTACCCTGCTATCAGACCACCAAAACAGTGTAACAGAGTGAAAATTTCCACTCATTCGTATTAATGATTTGAATTTGAAATTTGTGTTAAATGTCTAAGAATTGGGGAGAGTGAATGAAAACCAAAAAAAGGGGGAAAATGGGGAAATAAACAGGTAGCGTTGCTCAGGTTCAAACCGTCTGGCCCACTGAGCCAGCCAAGCAGTTGAATTCGACCCAGAAAATTGACCTGCTTATATATATAGACCCCCCCTTTCTTCCAAAACATTCCAACAGAAGTCAAAAGTAGTTCCATTTGAAAGTTTGATATCAAGCGCATTTGTCACTCTGTTTTATCAGAAAAAATGAAGCACATTTGTCACTCTGTTTTATCAGAAAAAATGAAAGGCCAGGTTTAAAATGTGTTTTTGGTGTTGGTTTGATCATATCTTGAAAAAATGAGCGTGGCGGTGTTAATTCTTTAGGAACTATTTTGTTTATTTGTGACCTAATTACGCATAATGGTCCACTACGAGTCAAAAGTTTGTTTTATTATGATTTTTCAAGTGTATTTGAAGGCTTATATGTAGTTCTTTGGAGAATGGCTGGCATGCACAGTCGACATGCATGCCAAATGACAGCAACACTGGGCAATTCTTTGAATAAAATGGGTGACAGAAGGTCGGGTTCTGAACCGACCCCCCACCCACCTGAGTTACTTATTTCGATATGAACTGCCTATCTATTGTTCAGATCAGCTTCCGTGTCTCACACTGAAACTTTGGATATGTTGAGACCATCAATTCTCTAAGTAAACATCATGAAGAATCATAGCCAAATTGATTAAACCAGAGAGACTACTTTTTCAGAAGCAACTTGCAGCTGTTGCCCAAAAACAAGCAAAGCAAACAAAATTTCAAGAGCCCCTTTCTCTACTTGAAGTTGTTGAGAACAGCAAGAAAGTAGTTTGGGTTTTTACTGATGGTATGTTTTGACAGGAAAGATGTGGGAGAAAGAAAATAAATAAAAAATGAATCATGAAAAAAGCAGGGTTAGTTTTCTTCAGTGCTGTCAGGGGGAAATTTGCTCAGTGTTGCTTTTGGAATAGCCTGATAGGTTTAAAGGGCTTATCAATTAATGTCGCATGGTAATGCTGAAAGACCAAAAAGGGTTTGTCAGGTTTCACTTTGGCAGGCTGAAGCGGGCAAAAATTTTGCAAATTACACATGTATATGTCTTTTCATGCCCGCAATGACATATCGTCAGAATGCGAACAACAGCTAGAAGTAGAGTAGAAAATGAAATCGGTTTCAAAGATGACCCTGCGATGTATGGCACTTACACGGACGTGAAAACATGAACTGGACAAAAGGCACTAATAATGCTGTTTTTCTTAATTACTTGTTGGGAAGAAAAATATTGGAAAACACACACTTTTCTGATTGAATTGTCCCCAATCAGAATGACAAAATTACTGTCACTGTTAGCATGTGCACAAACGACCGATGCGACGAAGTGAACGCGAACCCAGATTTACGTTTTATTGCATGTGCCAAAATGCCATATATCATTGGGTCCTCATCACAATCGATTTCCAAGCTGGATCACACTATCATTGTTTCCCTGATTTAGCGGTTGAAGCATGTCATCACGATCACAAGCAATATCATGTCGCTTCGGGACATCTTCCCAGCTAATGCCTAGCAAGCCATATGTGTTGGGGAAAAAACAACCCTATGGAAATAAATGAAAGTAGATAAATAGTGATAATGTGCTATGATATATGGGAAATAACCCTTGCCACTCTGATTGCAGACTACACTTTCCCTGTAAGAGTTACTGTTCCTGACCCCTTTTTTTACCGCAGGAATTCTCTTTGATAGCAGTCTGTAACTGCTTAGCACAGATTAAACATCTAATAGCAAACCACTACTCATGTTCATTTACCCTGCTATCAGACCACCAAAACAGTGTAACAGAGTGAAAATTTCCACTCATTCGTATTAATGATTTGAATTTGAAATTTGTGTTAAATGTCTAAGAATTGGGGAGAGTGAATGAAAACCAAAAAAAGGGGGAAAATGGGGAAATAAACAGGTAGCGTTGCTCAGGTTCAAACCGTCTGGCCCACTGAGCCAGCCAAGCAGTTGAATTCGACCCAGAAAATTGACCTGCTTATATATATAGTCCCCCCCTTTCTTCCAAAACATTCCAACAGAAGTCAAAAGTAGTTCCATTTGAAAGTTTGATATCAAGCGCATTTGTCACTCTGTTTTATCAGAAAAAATGAAGCACATTTGTCACTCTGTTTTATCAGAAAAAATGAAAGGCCAGGTTTAAAATGTGTTTTTGGTGTTGGTTTGATCGCATCATGAAAAAATGAGCGTGGCGGTGTTAATTCTTTAGGAACTATTTTGTTTATTTGTGACCTAATTACGCATAATGGTCCACTACGAGTCAAAAATTTGTTTTATTATGATTTTTCAAGTGTATTTGAAGGCTTATATGTAGTTCTTTGGAGAATGGCTGGCATGCACAGTCGACATGCATGCCAAATGACAGCAACACTGGGCAATTCTTTGAATAAAATGGGTGACAGAAGGTCGGGTTCTGAACCGACCCCCCACCCACCTGAGTTACTTATTTCGATATGAACTGCCTATCTATTGTTCAGATCAGCTTCCGTGTCTCACACTGAAACTTTGGATATGTTGAGACCATCAATTCTCTAAGTAAACATCATGAAGAATCATAGCCAAATTGATTAAACCAGAGAGACTACTTTTTCAGAAGCAACTTGCAGCTGTTGCCCAAAAACAAGCAAAGCAAACAAAATTTCAAGAGCCCCTTTCTCTACTTGAAGTTGTTGAGAACAGCAAGAAAGTAGTTTGGGTTTTTACTGATGGTATGTTTTGACAGGAAAGATGTGGGAGAAAGAAAATAAATAAAAAATGAATCATGAAAAAAGCAGGGTTAGTTTTCTTCAGTGCTGTCAGGGGGAAATTTGCTCAGTGTTGCTTTTGGAATAGCCTGATAGGTTTAAAGGGCTTATCAATTAATGTCGCATGGTAATGCTGAAAGACCAAAAAGGGTTTGTCAGGTTTCACTTTGGCAGGCTGAAGCGGGCAAAAATTTTGCAAATTACACATGTATATGTCTTTTCATGCCCGCAATGACATATCGTCAGAATGCGAACAACAGCTAGAAGTAGAGTAGAAAATGAAATCGGTTTCAAAGATGACCCTGCGATGTATGGCACTTACACGGACGTGAAAACATGAACTGGACAAAAGGCACTAATAATGCTGTTTTTCTTAATTACTTGTTGGGAAGAAAAATATTGGAAAACACACACTTTCCTGATTGAATTGTCCCCAATCAGAATGACAAAATTACTGTCACTGTTAGCATGTGCACAAACGACCGATGCGACGAAGTGAACGCGAACCCAGATTTACGTTTTATTGCATGTGCCAAAATGCCATATATCATTGGGTCCTCATCACAATCGATTTCCAAGCTGGATCACACTATCATTGTTTCCCTGATTTAGCGGTTGAAGCATGTCATCACGATCACAAGCAATATCATGTCGCTTCGGGACATCTTCCCAGCTAATGCCTAGCAAGCCATATGTGTTGGGGAAAAAACAACCCTATGGAAATAAATGAAAGTAGATAAATAGTGATAATGTGCTATGATATATGGGAAATAACCCTTGCCACTCTGATTGCAGACTACACTTTCCCTGTAAGAGTTACTGTTCCTGACCCCTTTTTTTACCGCAGGAATTGAATGAATGAATGAATGTTGTTTTATGGCGCATCGACAGCTTTGGTCATTTAGCGCGCACATCTGTGTTAAAAGATAGTAAAAGTGGGATTTTAAACTGAAAAAGTTTTGAATACATTTATAATAGTAAAAGAGTTGAATGAAGAAGAATTATGTGTGATCTTAATATGTATAAAGGACATTATTGAGTGACAGGACAATCTCTATCAACTCAAAAGGTTTAAATGACAGAGTTAAGAATGTGCTAAAAACGTTTGAACCAAATGTTGGATTGATAATGAGAAGTTTTTAAATGAAGAAGAAATATGTGTCATGTATAATGTGCATAAAATATGATATTGAGTGGCTGGGTATTCCCTGCCTACTCAAAAGTTTTAGATTAAAGGGTAAGACTGAGAAAATTTCTTTTTCTTGGAAATGAGTGTTAAAACTAGTAAAGATTGGAGCCTCCAATGGGATCAGTATACTCCCATTAAAGAGGTCCGTCTCCAATGAGATAAGATGCCCCCAAGAGGGCTAATCCTCCCATTAAGGAGATGCAAACTGAATATTACAGGAATAAAGAATGTTGTAAAAAGATGGGTTAGAAACGCAAGAGTAAATATCACAGTTTATTGTAAATGCCAATCTCTTTTATGAAAGCGATAATAGATTCAACACTGACAGAATCAAAAAGATTCTTTAAACTATCGACGTTGAAATATTTTGAACGAACTGGCTGAAAGTCAATGCAATCTAGTAGGATATGTTTTATAGAAAAGGATGCATTGCATGGAATACATTCAGGGGCATCGTCTCTGGTCAAGAGCCAGGAATGTGTGATGCGTGAATGGCCAATTCGAAGTCGTGCAATTATCACTTCTTCTCGACGAACGGACCTGTAAACGGGGTACCATTCGCCAAGGGACGGTTTAACTGAATGCAGTTTATTGAAAACATCAGCATCCCACTGGGATTGCCAAGAAGATTGGATATGTGTTAAAACGGAGGATTTAAAATCAGTGTGTGGAACTTTAAAATCTGAAATGGGAAGGTTAAGTGCAGATTTGGCAGACCTATCGGCATTTTCATTGCCTTTGATGCCTACATGACTTGGAAGCCAGCAGAACACCAATCTATTCATAGAAGAAATTTGTGAGATCCTTTCGAGTAAACTACAGATTAAGGGATTCTCAAGGCATTGATTTGAAAGGGCTTGTAATGTTGACAAAGAGTCCGAGAAGATAATGAAACGGTTGCAATTAGAACGTTCAGCTAGATTAAGGGCAAGATCAATTGCTTTAATTTCAGCAGAGAAGATAGAGGAGTTGTTTGGAAGGCGACACTTTAGGCTCCTTTGTCCATAAACAGCGGCAGCTGCTACAGAATTTCCCTCTTTAGATCCATCTGTATAGATGGGTTTGAAGGAAAAATAATGCTCCTTTATCTCGTTGTATTTAGCATGAAACACAGTTCTATCCGTGACAGACTTTTTGTCAGATGCAAGGTCAAATCTGAATTCTGCACTCTTTAGTGTCCATGGAGGGATTTCAGAGATTTTATAGTCGGCAATAGACTCAGTGTCTATGCCAAGGTTATCTACAATGGGCTCCATGCGGATACCAAATGGAGGAATATCATTTGGTTTCCTTTCAAAAAGATGTTTATATTGAGGTTTAAAAACAATGTTATGAGTTGGATTAAAACGATTGGAATGAATGAATGAATGAATGTTGCTTTATGGCGCATCGACAGCTTTGGTCATTTAGCGCGCACATCTGTGTTAAAAGATAGTAAAAGTGGGATTTAAAACTGAAAAAGGTTTGAATACATTTATAATAGTAAAAGAGTTGAATTAAGAAGAATTATGTGTGATCTTAATAAGTATAAAGGACATTATTGAGTGACAGGGCAATCCCTATCAACTCAAAAGGTTTAAATGACAGAGTTAAGAATGTGATAAAAACGTTTGAACTAAATGTTGGATTAATAGTGAGAAGTTTTTAATTGAAGAAGAAATTTGTGTCATTTATAATGTGCATAAAATATGATAAAATATGATATTGAGTGGCTGGGTATTCCCTGCCTACTCAAAAGTTTTAGATTAAAGGGTAAGACTGAGAAAATTTCTTTTCCTTGGAAATGAGTGTTAAAATTAGTAAAGATTGGAGCCTCCAATGGGATCAGTATACTCCCATTAAAGAGGTCCGTCTCCAATGAGATAAGATGCCCCCAAGAGGGCTAATCCTCCCATTAAGGAGATGCAAACTAAATATTAAAGGAATAAAGAATGTTGTAAAAAGATGGGTAAGAAACGCAAGAGTAAATATCACAGTTTATTGTAAATGCCAATCTCTTTTATGAAAGCGATAATAGATTCAACGCTGACAGAATCAAAAAGATTCTTTAAACTATCGACGTTGAAATATTTTGAACGAACTGGCTGAAAATCAATGCAATCTAGTAGGATATGTTTTATAGAAAAGGATGCATTGCATGGAATACATTCAGGGGCATCGTCTCTGGTCAAGAGCCAGGAATGTGTGATGCGTGAATGGCCAATTCGAAGTCGTGCAATTATCACTTCTTCTCGACGAACAGACCTGTAAACGGGGTACCATTCACCAAGGGACGGTTTAACTGAATGCAGTTTATTGAAAACATCAGCATCCCACTGGGATTGCCAAGAAGATTGGATATGTGTTAAAACGGAGGATTTAAAATCAGTGTGTGGAACTTTAAAATCTGAAATGGGAAGGTTAAGTGCAGATTTGGCAGACCTATCGGCATTTTCATTGCCTTTGATGCCTACATGACTTGGAAGCCAGCAGAACACCAATCTATTCATAGAAGAAATTTGTGAGATCCTTTCGAGTAAACTACAGATTAAGGGATTCTCAAGGCATTGATGTGAAAGGGCTTGTAATGTTGACAAAGAATCCGAAAAGATAATGAAACGGTTGGAATTAGAACGTTCAGCTAGATTAAGGGCAAGATCAATTGCTTTAATTTCAGCAGAGAAGATAGAGGAGTTGTTTGGAAGGCGACACTTTAGGCTCCTTTTTCCATAAACAGCGGCAGCTGCTACAGAATTTCCTTCTTTGGATCCATCTGTATAGATTGGTTTGAAGGAAAAATAATGCTCCTTTATCTCGTTGTATCTAGCATGAAACACAGTTCTATCCGTGACAGACTTTTTGTCAGACGCAAGGTCAAATCTGAATTCTGCACTATTTAGTGTCCATGGAGGGATTTCAGAGATTTTATAGTCGGCAATAGACTCAGTGTCTATGCCAAGGTTATCTACAATGGGCTCCATGCGGATACCAAATGGAGGAATATCATTTGGTTTCCTTTCGAAAAGATGTTTATATTGAGGTTTAAAAACAATGTTATGAGTTGGATTAAAACGATTGGACTTCAGTTTTAAAAGATATTGAAGCGAGAGTTTTTCCCTCCTGTAAGAAAGACAAGGTTCATTAGCCTCAACATAGAGACTATTGACGGGAGAAGTTCTGAAAGCTCCAAGTACAAGACGTAGACCTTCGTGGTGTATAGAATCGAGAATTTTCAGGTAAGATTTACGGGCAGATCCGTATACAATAGATCCATAGTCTAATTTGGAGCGAACTAAAGACCGATAAAGCCGCAAGAGGACTTTACGGTCTGCTCCCCATTCAGAATGGGCCACAACCTTAAGAAGATTAAGAGCCTTCTTGCACTTCTTTTTAAGTGCAGTGATGTGAGGAAGGAAGGAAAGCTTTCTGTCAAAGATGACTCCAAGAAATTTAAACTCAGAAACGACTTCAATTTTAGTTTTGTCCAAATACAGTTCAGGGTCTGGATGAACACCTCGTAGATTACAGAGGTGCATGCACTTAGTTTTGGACTTTGAGAATTTGAAGCCATTTTCATCAGACCACGTTTGGAGCTTGTTGAGACACTGTTGAAGTTGTCTCTCAATAATATTCATATTTCGAGATCTGAAGCATATAACGAAGTCATCAACATAAAGGGAACAGTCTACACCAGGACAGATAGCTTTAACTATACTGTTTATTTTCACACTGAAAAGTGTAACAGAGAGAATACATCCTTGGGGTACACCCATCTCCTGTTCACGGGCTCCCGAGACAGTATTACCAACTCGGACGCGGAAAAGACGTTCATCCAAGAAGGCTGAAATAAAAAGAGGAAGACGGCCTCGAAGACCAAAGTCATGCAAGTCTTTAAGAATTCCGTATTTCCAAGTCGTATCGTAAGCACTTTCAAGGTCGAAAAAGACAGATACTACATGCTGTCTATTAATAAAGGCTTCTCTGACAAAGGTTTCAAAGCGGACAAGATGATCTATGGTGCCACGTTGGCGTCGAAATCCACTCTGTACATCAACGATGAGGTTGTTTTTCTCTAAAAACCAAACAAGCCTGTCATTGACCATACGTTCTAAGGTCTTGCAGAGACAACTTGTAAGAGCTATTGGCCGATAGTTAGCCGGGTCACTAGTATCCTTGCCAGGTTTTGGGATAGGAATGACTAGTGCTTCCCGCCAGGATGAAGGAAAAACACCTGACTGCCAGATATCATTGAAAATATCAAGTAAAATTGAGAGAGAAATAAAAGGTAAGTGCTTTAAAAACTGGTAATGAACTTTATCTTGGCCAGGAGAAGAATCGTGAGCTTTATTCAGAGCAGATTTTAATTCTTTAAAGGTGAAGAGTTTATTATAATGCTCTGAATTAGAAGAATTGAAATTAAGTTTTTTCTTTTCTTCTCTGGCTTTATTCCTCTGAAACTTTTCAGAATAGTTTGCAGAGGAAGACTTTTTGCAAAAGGTGTCGGCGAGAGCATCAGCTATATTTTGGGGTGATTCCAACGAAGTATTGTTAACTTTAAGGTGACTAAGAGGGGGCTGGCCTTTGCCATTGATCTTTCTGATCATGTCCCAGGTTTTTTTAGTAGTAGTTCTACTATTTAATTTAGAGACATATTGTCTCCAAGCCTTGCGCTTACTTTCTCTAATGGTTCGTCGAGCCTTTGCTCTGGAAATACGGAATAAGTTATGATTTTCTTTGGTAGGCCTGAGGTTAAACTTTCTAAGGGCTTGTTTTCTGTCTCTGACAGCCTGTTTACAATCATCATTGTACCAAGGCTTGTCAGGACGTTTTGGATTTGTCGAGGTCTGAGGGACGGACTGTTTAGCTGCATCAATTAATAGGGAAGTAAAAAGTTTTGCAGGATCATCGCAATCTCCAAATTTGTCATGTGTAATGGTCTGTTCACAGAGGGTTTCAAATTTATTCCAATTGGCTTTGGAAAGCTTCCATTTCTGCGGTCGTATATTGCTGGATGGTTGTGTAGATGAAAAGATAATGGGGAAGTGATCACTTCCACACAAATCCTCAGTCACTTTCCAGGTGAAATTGGGAAGTAAGACTGGGCTGCATAAGGTTAAATCAATGGAAGAGTAAGATCCAGTTGCTGGATGCAAGTAGGTTTTGGACTTGTTATCATTCATGAAAGACAACGAGTTGTTCGAAATGAAGCTCTCCAACTGTAAACCTCTCTGGTTAGTGTCATCGCAACCCCACATAACATTGTGACCATTAAAGTCACCAGCAAGAATATAGGGGGATGGCAATTGGGAAATGAGATCATTCAGATTGGTCTCATTGATAGGTGTGCTCGGGGGGAGATATAAAGAACACAGTGTAACAGCACTGTGTAAAGATAACCTGATGGCAACAGCTTGCAAGTTTGTATTAAGAGAGATAACTTTATGAGGAATGTTGTTGTTAACAATAATAGAAACACCACCTCTGGCTTTTTCGCCTTCGGTAAAAATCTTATTGTAAATGGAATGATATTTGATAGTGATATCATCCTCCCGTTTAAGGAAGGTTTCTTGCAGACAAACAGCAACTGGTTTGTGATCATTGATTAAAAGGGAAAGTTCGTCAAAGTTTGACTTCAGACCCCGACAATTCCACTGGATTATGGTATCCATAGTGCATGAGGAAAGTATAAAAGCTAAAGTAAAAAAATAGGCCATAAACCAATGCATTTTAAAATAGGTTGGTTAAGATTTCATTACAGTTGTCTCGGGTTTGGACGAGTGCCAAGTGTCAGCGTCCTTGTTCCAAGGATCTCTGGAAATGGACCAAATAGAGGCTTCTGAATCTGAAGCCTCACCTTCCAGATTTTCAGCATCTGCATCCATGTCCTCTAGCTCCGAAAATCTGTTGGAGGTAGGGACAGGATCATTTATTTTGACAGTGATTTCACAAGATCCTTGGGTATCTCTGGGTTGTGGTCTAGATTTGGAAGAAGACCTTTTAGGAGATCGGGGTACATTATTAGATTTGTTATCTTTAGATGAAATGTTAGATTTAGTTGTAGACTGTGAAGATGGAGGTTGGGGTTTCTTTGGAGGATGTTGTGAAGGGGGAGATGGTTTTGAAGTTTTTTTCAAAGAGATATTTTGCGAAGAGGTAGATGGCTTTGAGGTTTTTTGTAAAGGGATACTTTGAGAGTTTGTGGGTTTTGAGGGTGCAGAAGAGGTTGTGTTTGTTTTAGACGGAGATGGAGAGTCAGGAATTAGTTTGGACAGGGTGGATGGAGGGAGAAGTTCTTTCAGCTCAGAAGCTACATCAGGAAATTTTTGAAGGAGAATTTTCGCAAGAATTTTACAAGTGCTGCAGTCATCCTTTTCAGTTGACGAGCCAACAACACCTGCATAGCTAACACTAGAAGAGGTTTTCTTGCGTTGTTCAAATAGTTTCCTTGCTTCTGGAAAGCTAACATTATTGTTGTATTTAATGGAAAGGATTTCTTTTTCTTCCCTCCATACAGGACACTCTCTTGAAAAAGTAGAGTGTGGAGACTTACAATTAATGCAAAGAGGAGGATTTGAACAAGTAGTACTGTCATGGTCAGGTCCTTGATGAGCACATTTAGAGCATGTTTCTTGGTTTGGACATTTACTGATGTGATGGCCGTACCGCTGGCATTTAAAACATCGCAAGGGGTTTGGCACATACACATCTACTTTTACAATTTGGAAGCCTATTTTGATAGATGTTGGAAGAACAGGTGAAGAAAATGTTAAAATGTATGTGTTTGTAAGTCTCTGTTCTCCATCTCTGCGTACGGAAATCCTCTGAACATCAGATACACCTTGCTGTTTCAGATTGTCTTTGATTTCTTGTAAGGAATTGCAGTAGGTAAGTTCTTTACATCTAATTACTCCTTTACAAGAATTTAGAGAAGGATGAGGGAAAATTTTAACATCAGTGTCAAAGAATTTTGTATGTTTTAAAAGATTCAGAGCTTGCTGATTTATCAGACATTCAACTAGAAGGGTCTGGTCTTTAAGTTTTTTCACAGATTTTGGAGTTCCAAGGATACTCGAGATTTGTTTTTCTATAATGAAAGGAGAGAGTTTTGTTATAGGTTTTGAAGGATCTTGAGATTTGATAACAATGAAACGTGGAGAGTGAAAGGAAGAAGGAAGTGAAGTTTCCGTTTCAGATTCGCTATCTGAAAGAGGGCGCTTGCTTTCATTGAGCTTGGCCTTTTTTTGGGACGCCATGTTTGTGTTAAAAGTTTCACCACCGATGCTCCCCACCCGCCACGGAGCCCAACAAGGGGACATGGTCCGGGGAAAACCCATTCGCAGACCATGACAGGGATACATCAGTGGTATACTCGGTATGAAAGGGCTAGACTGGACAGATGCATTCTCGCAGAAAGTCCTACCAAGCTTAGACAATCATTGAAAGGTTACAAATGTCAGCCAAATACCAAAAAACTTTCACCCGATTGACCCATGAGCCACCGCCTTCTAGGAATGAATGTTGAATGAATGTTGTTTTTATGGCGCATCGACAACTTGGGTCATTTAGCGCGCATATCTGTGTTAAAAGATAGGAAAGGTGGGATTTTAAACTGAAAAAGTTTTGAATACATTTATCATAGTAAAAGAGTTGAATTAAGAAGAATTATGTGTGATCTTAATATGTATAAAGGACATTACTGAGTGACAGGGCAATCCCTATCAACTCAAAAGGTTTGAATGACAGAGCTAAGTATGCGATTAAAAGGTTTGAACTAAATGTTGGATTGATAGTGAGAAGTTTTTAAATGAAGAAGAAATATGTATCATTTATAATGTGCATAAAATATGATATTGAGTGGCTGGGCATTCGCTGCCTACTCGATAGTTTTAGATTAGAGGGTAAGACTGAGAAAATTTCTTTTCCTTGGAAATGAGTGTTAAAACTCAAAAGTTTTAGATTAAAAAAAGTAAGACTATGAATCAGCTGACAAGATATCCAATATAAAGGCGTATAAAGAATGTAAAAAGATGGGTAAGAAACTCAAGAGTAAATATCACAGTTTATTGTAAATGCCAATCTCTTTTATGAAAGCGATAATAGATTCAACGCTGACAGAATCAAAAAGATTCTTTAAACTATCGACGTTGAAATATTTTGAACGAACTGGCTGAAAATCAATGCAATCTAGTAGGATATGTTTTATAGAAAAGGATGCATTGCATGGAATACATTCAGGGGCATCGTCTCTGGTCAAGAGCCAGGAATGTGTGATGCGTGAATGGCCAATTCGAAGTCGTGCAATTATCACTTCTTCTCGACGAACAGACCTGTAAACGGGGTACCATTCACCAAGGGACGGTTTAACTGAATGCAGTTTATTGAAAACATCAGCATCCCACTGGGATTGCCAAGAAGATTGGATATGTGTTAAAACGGAGGATTTAAAATCAGTGTGTGGAACTTTAAAATCTGAAATGGGAAGGTTAAGTGCAGATTTGGCAGACCTATCGGCATTTTCATTGCCTTTGATGCCTACATGACTTGGAAGCCAGCAGAACACCAATCTATTCATAGAAGAAATTTGTGAGATCCTTTCGAGTAAACTACAGATTAAGGGATTCTCAAGGCATTGATGTGAAAGGGCTTGTAATGTTGACAAAGAATCCGAAAAGATAATGAAACGGTTGGAATTAGAACGTTCAGCTAGATTAAGGGCAAGATCAATTGCTTTAATTTCAGCAGAGAAGATAGAGGAGTTGTTTGGAAGGCGACACTTTAGGCTCCTTTTTCCATAAACAGCGGCAGCTGCTACAGAATTTCCTTCTTTGGATCCATCTGTATAGATTGGTTTGAAGGAAAAATAATGCTCCTTTATCTCGTTGTATCTAGCATGAAACACAGTTCTATCCGTGACAGACTTTTTGTCAGACGCAAGGTCAAATCTGAATTCTGCACTATTTAGTGTCCATGGAGGGATTTCAGAGATTTTATAGTCGGCAATAGACTCAGTGTCTATGCCAAGGTTATCTACAATGGGCTCCATGCGGATACCAAATGGAGGAATATCATTTGGTTTCCTTTCGAAAAGATGTTTATATTGAGGTTTAAAAACAATGTTATGAGTTGGATTAAAACGATTGGACTTCAGTTTTAAAAGATATTGAAGCGAGAGTTTTTCCCTCCTGTAAGAAAGAGAAGGTTCATTAGCCTCAACATAGAGACTATTGACGGGAGAAGTTCTGAAAGCTCCAAGTACAAGACGTAGACCTTCGTGGTGTATAGAATCGAGAATTTTCAGGTAAGATTTACGGGCAGATCCGTATACAATAGATCCATAGTCTAATTTGGAGCGAACTAAAGACCGATAAAGCCGCAAGAGGACTTTACGGTCTGCTCCCCATTCAGAATGGGCCACAACCTTAAGAAGATTAAGAGCCTTCTTGCACTTCTTTTTAAGTGCAGTGATGTGAGGAAGGAAGGAAAGCTTTCTGTCAAAGATGACTCCAAGAAATTTAAACTCAGAAACGACTTCAATTTTAGTTTTGTCCAAATACAGTTCAGGGTCTGGATGAACACCTCGTAGATTACAGAGGTGCATGCACTTAGTTTTGGACTTTGAGAATTTGAAGCCATTTTCATCAGACCACGTTTGGAGCTTGTTGAGACACTGTTGAAGTTGTCTCTCAATAATATTCATATTTCGAGATCTGAAGCATATAACGAAGTCATCAACATAAAGGGAACAGTCTACACCAGGACAGATAGCTTTAACTATACTGTTTATTTTCACACTGAAAAGTGTAACAGAGAGAATACATCCTTGGGGTACACCCATCTCCTGTTCACGGGCTCCCGAGACAGTATTACCAACTCGGACGCGGAAAAGACGTTCATCCAAGAAGGCTGAAATAAAAAGAGGAAGACGGCCTCGAAGACCAAAGTCATGCAAGTCTTTAAGAATTCCGTATTTCCAAGTCGTATCGTAAGCACTTTCAAGGTCGAAAAAGACAGATACTACATGCTGTCTATTAATAAAGGCTTCTCTGACAAAGGTTTCAAAGCGGACAAGATGATCTATGGTGCCACGTTGGCGTCGAAATCCACTCTGTACATCAACGATGAGGTTGTTTTTCTCTAAAAACCAAACAAGCCTGTCATTGACCATACGTTCTAAGGTCTTGCAGAGACAACTTGTAAGAGCTATTGGCCGATAGTTAGCCGGGTCACTAGTATCCTTGCCAGGTTTTGGGATAGGAATGACTAGTGCTTCCCGCCAGGATGAAGGAAAAACACCTGACTGCCAGATATCATTGAAAATATCAAGTAAAACTGAGAGAGAAGTAAAAGATAAGTGTTTTAAAAACTGGTAATGAACTTTATCTGGGCCAGGAGAAGAATCGTGAGCTTTATTCAGAGCAGATCTTAATTCTTTAAAGGTGAAGAGTTTATTATAATGCTCTGAATTAGAAGAATTGAAATTAAGTTTTTTCTTTTCTTCTCTGGCTTTATTCCTCTGAAACTTTTCAGAATAGTTTGCAGAGGAAGACTTTTTGCAAAAGGTGTCGGCGAGAGCATCAGCTATATTTTGGGGTGATTCCAACGAAGTATTGTTAACTTTAAGGTGACTAAGAGGGGGCTGGCCTTTGCCATTGATCTTTCTGATCATGTCCCAGGTTTTTTTAGTAGTAGTTCTACTATTTAATTTAGAGACATATTGTCTCCAAGCCTTGCGCTTACTTTCTCTAATGGTTCGTCGAGCCTTTGCTCTGGAAATACGGAATAAGTTATGATTTTCTTTGGTAGGCCTGAGGTTAAACTTTCTAAGGGCTTGTTTTCTGTCTCTGACAGCCTGTTTACAATCATCATTGTACCAAGGCTTGTCAGGACGTTTTGGATTTGTCGAGGTCTGAGGGACGGACTGTTTAGCTGCATCAATTAATAGGGAAGTAAAAAGTTTTGCAGGATCATCGCAATCTCCAAATTTGTCATGTGTAATGGTCTGTTCACAGAGGGTTTCAAATTTATTCCAATTGGCTTTGGAAAGCTTCCATTTCTGCGGTCGTACATTGCTGGATGGTTGTGTAGATGAAAAGATAATGGGGAAGTGATCACTTCCACACAAATCCTCAGTCACTTTCCAGGTGAAATTGGGAAGTAAGACTGGGCTGCATAAGGTTAAATCAATGGAAGAGTAAGATCCAGTTGCTGGATGCAAGTAGGTTTTGGACTTGTTATCATTCATGAAAGACAACGAGTTGTTCGAAATGAAGCTCTCCAACTGTAAACCTCTCTGGTTAGTGTCATCACAACCCCACACAACATTGTGACCATTAAAGTCACCAGCAAGAATATAGGGGGATGGCAATTGGGAAATGAGATCATTCAGATTGGTCTCATTGATAGGTGTGCTCGGGGGGAGATATAAAGAACACAGTGTAACAGCACTGTGTAAAGATAACCTGATGGCAACAGCTTGCAAGTTTGTATTAAGAGAGATAACTTTATGAGGAATGTTGTTGTTAACAATAATAGAAACACCACCTCTGGCTTTTTCGCCTTCGGTAAAGATTTTATTGTAAATGGAATGATATTTGATAGAGATATCATCCTCCCGTTTAAGGAAGGTTTCTTGCAGACAAACAGCAACTGGTTTGTGATCATTGATTAAAAGGGAAAGTTCATCAAAGTTTGACTTCAGACCTCGACAATTCCATTGGATAATGGTATCCATTGTGCATGAAGAAAGTATAAAAGCTAACGTAAAAAAAGAGGCCGTAAACCAATGCATTTTAAAATAGATTGATTAAGATTTCATTACACTTGTCTCGGGTATGGACGAGTGCCAAGTGTCAGTGTCCTTGTTCCAAGGATCCTTAGAAATCGACCAGATAGAGACTTCCGAATCTGAAGCCTCACCTTCCAGATTCTCAGCATCTGCATCCATGTCCTCTAGCTCCGAAAATCTATTGGAGGTAGGGACAGGATCATTTACTCTGATTGTGATTTCACAAGATTCATGGGTATCTCTGGGTTGTGGTTTCGATTTCGAAGAAGATCTTTTAGGAGATCGGGGTGCATGATTAGATTTGCTCTCTTTAGATGAGACGTTAGATTTAGTTGTAGACTGTGAAGATGGAGGTTGGGGTTTCTTTGGAGGCTGTTGTGAAGGGGGAGATGGCTTTGAAGCTTTTTTCGAAGAGATATTTTGTGAGGAGGTAGATAGTTTTGAAGTTTTTTGTGAAGAGATACTTTGAGAGTCTGTGGATTTTGAGGGTGTAGAAGTTTTGTTTGTTTCAGACGCAGGCTGAGTCTGAGTAGAAGGTGTTGGAATTTGGACATTGGGAATGAGAGCTTTCAGTTCATCAGTCATTTCAGGAAACTTTTGGAGAAGTTTTTTAGCCAACAGTTCGCAGGTTGGACAATGTCCATTTGCAGGCAAAGGAGAAGCAACATTTGCATATGTTGTGCTTTTGCTCAACAAAGCCTGATCAGACCTGCGTTTTTCAACTGTTTTCCTGGCTTCCAAGAAGGTAACATTCTCCTTAAACTTGATTGACAGGATTTCTTTCTCCTCTTTCCAAACTGGACATTCTTTGGAATAGGTAGGATGAGAAGACTTGCAATTGACACAGAGAAGGGGGTTATTGCAAGTCTTTTGGTCATGGTCTTCCCCTTCAAAAGCACATTTGGGACAAACAGGTGTGCTTCTGCAGTTACTTTCATGATGGCCGTACCGTTGGCATCTGTAACAGCGCAACGGATTAGGCACATAAACATCGACCTTGACCGATTGAAATCCAACTTTAACTGAAGTAGGGAGAGTTGGCGTAGAGAATGTTAAGATATAGGTATGTGTATCTCTACGAATGCCATTTCTGAGAACTGAAATTCTTTTCACATCAGACACAGCCTGGCTTTTGAGGTTTGTTTTGATTTCCTCCAAAGAGTCACAGAAGCTTAATTCTTTGCATCTAATGACCCCCTTGGAGGTATTAAGGGTCTTGTGAGGAAAGATTTTGACATCAAGATTGAAAAGTTTCTTGTGTCCAAGCAGGTTTCTAACTTGTTGTTGCGAGAAGCACTCAACAAGCAAGGTTTCATTTTTAAGTTTTTTAACAGATTTTGGTGTGCCTAAGATTGATGAGATAGATTTTTCAATGATAAAAGGTGAGAGTTTTGTTACTGGTTCAGAAGAGTCAACTGATTCAATAACTAAAAAGCGAGCAAAAGTTGTTGAAGGTCTTGAGTATTCTGATTCAGAATCTGAGTCAGAGAGTACACGCTTGGCCTTTTTTTGAGAAGCCATAGTTGTTGTTGAATATTCATCACCGATGCTCCCCACCCGCCTCGGAGCCCAACAAGGGGACATGATCCGGGGAAACCTAACTCAGATCATGACAAGGATACATCGGTGATATACTCGAAGTGAAAGGGCTAGACCGGACAAATGTAGGCCCGCAGAATGTCATACCAAGCATAGACTGTCTTTGGGCATTTACAAGTGTCAATCAAACACCAGACTTTCACCCGATTAGCCCATGAGCCACCGCCTTCTAGGGTATTGACATACAGCAACTCATGACAGAGAAATAATGTATCTGTGTATGTATGTGTAAAAGAAAACAGTCAGAGAAACACCCTAGGGCTCGGCATGACCAGCCGATTGATCAGGACGGGCCTTCCTGACCCCTCGTTTAGTTCAGTTCAAGGCCAAAGTGGTGTGTTGCAAAAACAGAGCTATCAAAGGGCCATACTCTGAATCCACTCAACCACCAGGATCCCGTCATCGAACGACACGAGTTGCAGCCCACGGCAAACAGGCAGGCACAGTGGGGGGGTCTTACCCCTGCTGTAGTGCGACAGCTGAGCTATTTCTATCCCCCCGCCCAGCTGGGGGTACCGCCTTCTAGGGCTGAACAAGAAATATAACATCTGAAAAAGTTGTGATATGTGGATTACATATGGAGAAGATGGTAAATTCAATTGAGAGAAGGATGTAAAAATAAGAATATTAGATGCCCTAGGGCAAGGCATGACCAGCCGATTGATCAGGACGGGCCTTCCTGACCTCTCCTTTAGTTCAGTTCAGGGCCAAAGTGGTGTGTTGCGAAAACAGAGCTATCAAAGGGCCGAGCTCTGAATCCACTCAACCACCAGGATCCCGTCATCGAACGACACGAGTAGCAGCCCACGGCAAACAGGCAGGCACAGTGGGGGGGTCTTACCCCTACTGTAGTGCGACAGCTGAACTATTTCTATCCCCCCGCCCAGCTGGGGGTACCGCAGGAATTCTTTGATAGCAGTCTGTAACTGCTTAGCACAGATTAAACATCTAATAGCAAACCACTACTCATGTTCATTTACCCTGCTATCAGACCACCAAAACAGTGTAACAGAGTGAAAATTTCCACTCATTCGTATTAATGATTTGAATTTGAAATTTGTGTTAAATGTCTAAGAATTGGGGAGAGTGAATGAAAACCAAAAAAAGGGGGAAAATGGGGAAATAAACAGGTAGCGTTGCTCAGGTTCAAACCGTCTGGCCCACTGAGCCAGCCAAGCAGTTGAATTCGACCCAGAAAATTGACCTGCTTATATATATAGTCCCCCCCTTTCTTCCAAAACATTCCAACAGAAGTCAAAAGTAGTTCCATTTGAAAGTTTGATATCAAGCGCATTTGTCACTCTGTTTTATCAGAAAAAATGAAAGGCCAGGTTTAAAATGTGTTTTTGGTGTTGGTTTGATCGTATCTTGAAAAAATGAGCGTGGCGGTGTTAATTCTTTAGGAACTATTTTGTTTATTTGTGACCTAATTACGCATAATGGTCCACTACGAGTCAAAAATTTGTTTTATTATGATTTTTCAAGTGTATTTGAAGGCTTATATGTAGTTCTTTGGAGAATGGCTGGCATGCACAGTCGACATGCATGCCAAATGACAGCAACACTGGGCAATTCTTTGAATAAAATGGGTGACAGAAGGTCGGGTTCTGAACCGACCCCCCACCCACCTGAGTTACTTATTTCGATATGAACTGCCTATCTATTGTTCAGATTAGCTTCCGTGTCTCACACTGAAACTTTGGATATGTTGAGACCATCAATTCTCTAAGTAAACATCATGAAGAATCATAGCCAAACTGATTAAACCAGAGAGACTACTTTTTCAGAAGCAACTTGCAGCTGTTGCCCAAAAACAAGCAAAGCAAACAAAATTTCGAGAGCCCCTTTCTCTACTTGAAGTTGTTGAGAACAGCAAGAAAGTAGTTTGGGTTTTTACTGATGGTATGTTTTGACAGGAAAGATGTGGGAGAAAGAAAATAAATAAAAAATGAATCATGAAAAAAGCAGGGTTAGTTTTCTTCAGTGCTGTCAGGGGGAAATTTGCTCAGTGTTGCTTTTGGAATAGCCTGATAGGTTTAAAGGGCTTATCAATTAATGTCGCATGGTAATGCTGAAAGACCAAAAAGGGTTTGTCAGGTTTCACTTTGGCAGGCTGAAGCGGACAAAAATTTTGCAAATTACACATGTATATGTCTTTTCATGCCGGCAATGACATATCGTCAGAATGCGAACAACAGCTAGAAGTAGAGTAGAAAATGAAATCGGTTTCAAAGATGACCCTGCGATGTATGGCACTTACACGGACGTGAAAACATGAACTGGACAAAAGGCACTAATAATGCTGTTTTTCTTAATTACTTGTTGGGAAGAAAAATATTGGAAAACACACACTTTTCTGATTGAATTGTCCCCAATCAGAATGACAAAATTACTGTCACTGTTAGCATGTGCACAAACGACCGATGCGACGAAGTGAACGCAAACCCAGATTTACGTTTTATTGCATGTGCCAAAATGCCATATATCATTGGGTCCTCATCACAATCGATTTCCAAGCTGGATCACACTATCATTGTTTCCCTGATTTAGTGGTTGAAGCATGTCATCACGATCACAAGCAATATCATGTCGCTTCGGGACATCTTCCCAGCTAATGCCTAGCAAGCCATATGTGTTGGGGAAAAAACAACCCTATGGAAATAAATGAAAGTAGATAAATAGTGATAATGTGCTATGATATATGGGAAATAACCCTTGCCACTCTGATTGCAGACTACACTTTCCCTGTAAGAGTTACTGTTCCTGACCCCTTTTTTTACCGCAGGAATTCTCTTTGATAGCAGTCTGTAACTGCTTAGCACAGATTAAACATCTAATAGCAAACCACTACTCATGTTCATTTACCCTGCTATCAGACCACCAAAACAGTGTAACAGAGTGAAAATTTCCACTCATTCGTATTAATGATTTGAATTTGAAATTTGTGTTAAATGTCTAAGAATTGGGGAGAGTGAATGAAAACAAAAAAAAGGGGGAAAATGGGGAAATAAACAGGTAGCGTTGCTCAGGTTCAAACCGTCTGGCCCACTGAGCCAGCCAAGCAGTTGAATTCGACCCAGAAAATTGACCTGCTTATATATATAGTCCCCCCCTTTCTTCCAAAACATTCCAACAGAAGTCAAAAGTAGTTCCATTTGAAAGTTTGATATCAAGCGCATTTGTCACTCTGTTTTATCAGAAAAAATGAAGCACATTTGTCACTCTGTTTTATCAGAAAAAATGAAAGGCCAGGTTTAAAATGTGTTTTTGGTGTTGGTTTGATCGCATCATGAAAAAATGAGCGTGGCGGTGTTAATTCTTTAGGAACTATTTTGTTTATTTGTGACCTAATTACGCATAATGGTCCACTACGAGTCAAAAATTTGTTTTATTATGATTTTTCAAGTGTATTTGAAGGCTTATATGTAGTTCTTTGGAGAATGGCTGGCATGCACAGTCGACATGCATGCCAAATGACAGCAACACTGGGCAATTCTTTGAATAAAATGGGTGACAGAAGGTCGGGTTCTGAACCGACCCCCCACCCACCTGAGTTACTTATTTCGATATGAACTGCCTATCTATTGTTCAGATTAGCTTCCGTGTCTCACACTGAAACTTTGGATATGTTGAGACCATCAATTCTCTAAGTAAACATCATGAAGAATCATAGCCAAATTGATTAAACCAGAGAGACTACTTTTTCAGAAGCAACTTGCAGCTGTTGCCCAAAAACAAGCAAAGCAAACAAAATTTCGAGAGCCCCTTTCTCTACTTGAAGTTGTTGAGAACAGCAAGAAAGTAGTTTGGGTTTTTACTGATGGTATGTTTTGACAGGAAAGATGTGGGAGAAAGAAAATAAATAAAAAATGAATCATGAAAAAAGCAGGGTTAGTTTTCTTCAGTGCTGTCAGGGGGAAATTTGCTCAGTGTTGCTTTTGGAATAGCCTGATAGGTTTAAAGGGATTATCAAATAATGTTGCATGGTAATGCTGAAAGACCAAAAAGGGTTTGTCAGGTTTCACTTTGGCAGGCTGAAGCGGATAAAAATTTTGCAAATTACACATGTATATGTCTTTTCATGCCCGCAACGACATATCGTCAGAATGCGAACAACAGCTAGAAGTAGAGTAGAAAATGAAATCGGTTTCAAAGATGACCGTGCGATGTATGGCACTTACACGGACGTGAAAACATGAACTGGACAAAAGGCACTAATAATGCTGTTTTTCTTAATTACTTGTTGGGAAGAAAAATATTGGAAAACACACACTTTTCTGATTGAATTGTCCCCAATCAGAATGACAAAATTACTGTCACTGTTAGCATGTGCACAAACGACCGATGCGACGAAGTGAACGCGAACCCAGATTTACATTTTATTGCATGTGCCAAAATGCCATATATCATTGGGTCCTCATCACAATCGATTTCCAAGCTGGATCACACTATCATTGTTTCCCTGATTTAGCGGTTGAAGCATGTCATCACGATCACAAGCAATATCATGTCGCTTCGGGACATCTTCCCAGCTAATGCCTAGCAAGCCATATGTGTTGGGGGAAAAACAACCCTATGGAAATAAATGAAAGTAGATAAATAGTGATAATGTGCTATGATATATGGGAAATAACCCTTGCCACTCTGATTGCAGACTACACTTTCCCTGTAAGAGTTACTGTTCCTGACCCCTTTTTTTACCGCAGGAATTCTCTTTGATAGCAGTCTATAACTGCTTAGCACAGATTAAACATCTAATAGCAAACCACTACTCATGTTCATTTACCCTGCTATCAGACCACCAAAACAGTGTAACAGAGTGAAAATTTCCACTCATTCGTATTAATGATTTGAATTTGAAATTTGTGTTAAATGTCTAAGAATTGGGGAGAGTGAATGAAAACCAAAAAAAGGGGGAAAATGGGGAAATAAACAGGTAGCGTTGCTCAGGTTCAAACCGTCTGGCCCACTGAGCCAGCCAAGCAGTTGAATTCGACCCAGAAAATTGACCTGCTTATATATATAGTCCCCCCATTTCTTCCAAAACATTCCAACAGAAGTCAAAAGTAGTTCCATTTGAAAGTTTGATATCAAGCGCATTTGTCACTCTGTTTTATCAGAAAAAATGAAGCACATTTGTCACTCTGTTTTATCAGAAAAAATGAAAGGCCAGATTTAAAATGTGTTTTTGGTGTTGGTTTGATCGTATCTTGAAAAAATGAGCGTGGCGGTGTTAATTCTTTAGGAACTATTTTGTTTATTTGTGACCTAATTACGCATAATGGTCCACTACGAGTCAAAAATTTGTTTTATTATGATTTTTCAAGTGTATTTGAAGGCTTATATGTAGTTCTTTGGAGAATGGCTGGCATGCACAGTCGACATGCATGCCAAATGACAGCAACACTGGGCAATTCTTTGAATAAAATGGGTGACAGAAGGTCGGGTTCTGAACCGACCCCCCACCCACCTGAGTTACTTATTTCGATATGAACTGCCTATCTATTGTTCAGATCAGCTTCCGTGTCTCACACTGAAACTTTGGATATGTTGAGACCATCAATTCTCTAAGTAAACATCATGAAGAATCATAGCCAAATTGATTAAACCAGAGAGACTACTTTTTCAGAAGCAACTTGCAGCTGTTGCCCAAAAACAAGCAAAGCAAACAAAATTTCAAGAGCCCCTTTCTCTACTTGAAGTTGTTGAGAACAGCAAGAAAGTAGTTTGGGTTTTTTACTGATGGTATGTTTTGACAGGAAAGATGTGGGAGAAAGAAAATAAATAAAAAATGAATCATGAAAAAAGCAGGGTTAGTTTTCTTCAGTGCTGTCAGGGGGAAATTTGCTCAGTGTTGCTTTTGGAATAGCCTGATAGGTTTAAAGGGCTTATCAATTAATGTCGCATGGTAATGCTGAAAGACCAAAAAGGGTTTGTCAGGTTTCACTTTGGCAGGCTGAAGCGGGCAAAAATTTTGCAAATTACACATGTATATGTCTTTTCATGCCCGCAATGACATATCGTCAGAATGCGAACAACAGCTAGAAGTAGAGTAGAAAATGAAATCGGTTTCAAAGATGACCCTGCGATGTATGGCACTTACACGGACGTGAAAACATGAACTGGACAAAAGGCACTAATAATGCTGTTTTTCTTAATTACTTGTTGGGAAGAAAAATATTGGAAAACACACACTTTCCTGATTGAATTGTCCCCAATCAGAATGACAAAATTACTGTCACTGTTAGCATGTGCACAAACGACCGATGCGACGAAGTGAACGCGAACCCAGATTTACATTTTATTGCATGTGCCAAAATGCCATATATCATTGGGTCCTCATCACAATCGATTTCCAAGCTGAATCACACTATCATTGTTTCCCTGATTTAGCGGTTGAAGCATGTCATCACGATCACAAGCAATATCATGTCGCTTCGGGACATCTTCCCAGCTAATGCCTAGCAAGCCATATGTGTTGGGGAAAAAACAACCCTATGGAAATAAATGAAAGTAGATAAATAGTGATAATGTGCTATGATATATGGGAAATAACCCTTGCCACTCTGATTGCAGACTACACTTTCCCTGTAAGAGTTACTGTTCCTGACCCCTTTTTTTACCGCAGGAATTCTCTTTGATAGCAGTCTATAACTGCTTAGCACAGATTAAACATCTAATAGCAAACCACTACTCATGTTCATTTACCCTGCTATCAGACCACCAAAACAGTGTAACAGAGTGAAAATTTCCACTCATTCGTATTAATGATTTGAATTTGAAATTTGTGTTAAATGTCTAAGAATTGGGGAGAGTGAATGAAAACCAAAAAAAGGGGGAAAATGGGGAAATAAACAGGTAGCGTTGCTCAGGTTCAAACCGTCTGGCCCACTGAGCCAGCCAAGCAGTTGAATTCGACCCAGAAAATTGACCTGCTTATATATATAGTCCCCCCATTTCTTCCAAAACATTCCAACAGAAGTCAAAAGTAGTTCCATTTGAAAGTTTGATATCAAGCGCATTTGTCACTCTGTTTTATCAGAAAAAATGAAGCACATTTGTCACTCTGTTTTATCAGAAAAAATGAAAGGCCAGATTTAAAATGTGTTTTTGGTGTTGGTTTGATCGTATCTTGAAAAAATGAGCGTGGCGGTGTTAATTCTTTAGGAACTATTTTGTTTATTTGTGACCTAATTACGCATAATGGTCCACTACGAGTCAAAAATTTGTTTTATTATGATTTTTCAAGTGTATTTGAAGGCTTATATGTAGTTCTTTGGAGAATGGCTGGCATGCACAGTCGACATGCATGCCAAATGACAGCAACACTGGGCAATTCTTTGAATAAAATGGGTGACAGAAGGTCGGGTTCTGAACCGACCCCCCACCCACCTGAGTTACTTATTTCGATATGAACTGCCTATCTATTGTTCAGATCAGCTTCCGTGTCTCACACTGAAACTTTGGATATGTTGAGACCATCAATTCTCTAAGTAAACATCATGAAGAATCATAGCCAAATTGATTAAACCAGAGAGACTACTTTTTCAGAAGCAACTTGCAGCTGTTGCCCAAAAACAAGCAAAGCAAACAAAATTTCAAGAGCCCCTTTCTCTACTTGAAGTTGTTGAGAACAGCAAGAAAGTAGTTTGGGTTTTTTACTGATGGTATGTTTTGACAGGAAAGATGTGGGAGAAAGAAAATAAATAAAAAATGAATCATGAAAAAAGCAGGGTTAGTTTTCTTCAGTGCTGTCAGGGGGAAATTTGCTCAGTGTTGCTTTTGGAATAGCCTGATAGGTTTAAAGGGCTTATCAATTAATGTCGCATGGTAATGCTGAAAGACCAAAAAGGGTTTGTCAGGTTTCACTTTGGCAGGCTGAAGCGGGCAAAAATTTTGCAAATTACACATGTATATGTCTTTTCATGCCCGCAATGACATATCGTCAGAATGCGAACAACAGCTAGATGTAGAGTAGAAAATGAAATCGGTTTCAAAGATGACCCTGCGATGTATGGCACTTACACGGACGTGAAAACATGAACTGGACAAAAGGCACTAATAATGCTGTTTTTCTTAATTACTTGTTGGGAAGAAAAATATTGGAAAACACACACTTTTCTGATTGAATTGTCCCCAATCAGAATGACAAAATTACTGTCACTGTTAGCATGTGCACAAACGACCGATGCGACGAAGTGAACGCGAACCCAGATTTACATTTTATTGCATGTGCCAAAATGCCATATATCATTGGGTCCTCATCACAATCGATTTCCAAGCTGAATCACACTATCATTGTTTCCCTGATTTAGCGGTTGAAGCATGTCATCACGATCACAAGCAATATCATGTCGCTTCGGGACATCTTCCCAGCTAATGCCTAGCAAGCCATATGTGTTGGGGAAAAAACAACCCTATGGAAATAAATGAAAGTAGATAAATAGTGATAATGTGCTATGATATATGGGAAATAACCCTTGCCACTCTGATTGCAGACTACACTTTCCCTGTAAGAGTTACTGTTCCTGACCCCTTTTTTTACCGCAGGAATTCTCTTTGATAGCAGTCTGTAACTGCTTAGCACAGATTAAACATCTAATAGCAAACCACTACTCATGTTCATTTACCCTGCTATCAGACCACCAAAACAGTGTAACAGAGTGAAAATTTCCACTCATTAATATTAATGATTTGAATTTGAAATTTGTGTTAAATGTCTAAGAATTGGGGAGAGTGAATGAAAACCAAAAAAACGGGGAAAATGGGGAAATAAACAGGTAGCGTTGCTCAGGTTCAAACCGTCTGGCCCACTGAGCCAGCCAAGCAGTTGAATTCGACCCAGAAAATTGACCTGCTTATATATATAGTCCCCCCCTTTCTTCCAAAACATTCCAACAGAAGTCAAAAGTAGTTCCATTTGAAAGTTTGATATCAAGCGCATTTGTCACTCTGTTTTATCAGAAAAAATGAAGCACATTTGTCACTCTGTTTTATCAGAAAAAATGAAAGGCCAGGTTTAAAATGTGTTTTTGGTGTTGGTTTGATCGTATCTTGAAAAAATGAGCGTGGCGGTGTTAATTCTTTAGGAACTATTTTGTTTATTTGTGACCTAATTACGCATAATGGTCCACTACGAGTCAAAAATTTGTTTTATTATGATTTTTCAAATGTATTTGAAGGCTTATATGTAGTTCTTTGGAGAATGGCTGGCATGCACAGTCGACATGCATGCCAAATGACAGCAACACTGGGCAATTCTTTGAATAAAATGGGTGACAGAAGGTCGGGTTCTGAACCGACCCCCCACCCACCTGAGTTACTTATTTCGATATGAACTGCCTATCTATTGTTCAGATCAGCTTCCGTGTCTCACACTGAAACTTTGGATATGTTGAGACCATCAATTCTCTAAGTAAACATCATGAAGAATCATAGCCAAATTGATTAAACCAGAGAGACTACTTTTTCAGAAGCAACTTGCAGCTGTTGCCCAAAAACAAGCAAAGCAAACAAAATTTCAAGAGCCCCTTTCTCTACTTGAAGTTGTTGAGAACAGCAAGAAAGTAGTTTGGGTTTTTACTGATGGTATGTTTTGACAGGAAAGATGTGGGAGAAAGAAAATAAATAAAAAATGAATCATGAAAAAAGCAGGGTTAGTTTTCTTCAGTGCTGTCAGGGGGAAATTTGCTCAGTGTTGCTCTTGGAATAGCCTGATAGGTTTAAAGGGCTTATCAATTAATGTCGCATGGTAATGCTGAAAGACCAAAAAGGGTTTGTCAGGTTTCACTTTGGCAGGCTAAAGCGGGCAAAAATTTTGCAAATTACACATGTATATGTCTTTTCATGCCCGCAACGACATATCGTCAGAATGCGAACAACAGCTAGAAGTAGAGTAGAAAATGAAATCGGTTTCAAAGATGACCCTGCGATGTATGGCACTTACACGGACGTGAAAACATGAACTGGACAAAAGGCACTAATAATGCTGTTTTTCTTAATTACTTGTTGGGAAGAAAAATATTGGAAAACACACACTTTTCTGATTGAATTGTCCCCAATCAGAATGACAAAATTACTGTCACTGTTAGCATGTGCACAAACGACCGATGCGACGAAGTGAACGCGAACCCAGATTTACATTTTATTGCATGTGCCAAAATGCCATATATCATTGGGTCCTCATCACAATCGATTTCCAAGCTGGATCACACTATCATTGTTTCCCTGATTTAGCGGTTGAAGCATGTCATCACGATCACAAGCAATATCATGTCGGTTCGGGACATCTTCCCAGCTAATGCCTAGCAAGCCATATGTGTTGGGGAAAAAACAACCCTATGGAAATAAATGAAAGTAGATAAATAGTGATAATGTGCTATGATATATGGGAAATAACCCTTGCCACTCTGATTGCAGACTACACTTTCCCTGTAAGAGTTACTGTTCCTGACCCCTTTTTTTACCGCAGGAATTCTCTTTGATAGCAGTCTGTAACTGCTTAGCACAGATTAAACATCTAATAGCAAACCACTACTCATGTTCATTTACCCTGCTATCAGACCACCAAAACAGTGTAACAGAGTGAAAATTTCCACTCATTCGTATTAATGATTTGAATTTGAAATTTGTGTTAAATGTCTAAGAACTGGGGAGAGTGAATGAAAACCAAAAAAAGGGGGAAAATGGGGAAATAAACAGGTAGCGTTGCTCAGGTTCAAACCGTCTGGCCCACTGAGCCAGCCAAGCAGTTGAATTCGACCCAGAAAATTGACCTGCTTATATATATAGTCCCCCCCTTTCTTCCAAAACATTCCAACAGAAGTCAAAAGTAGTTCCATTTGAAAGTTTGATATCAAGCGCATTTGTCACTCTGTTTTATCAGAAAAAATGAAGCACATTTGTCACTCTGTTTTATCAGAAAAAATGAAAGGCCAGGTTTAAAATGTGTTTTTGGTGTTGGTTTGATCGTATCTTGAAAAAATGAGCGTGGCGGTGTTAATTCTTTAGGAACTATTTTGTTTATTTGTGACCTAATTACGCATAATGGTCCACTACAAGTCAAAAATTTGTTTTATTATGATTTTTCAAGTGTATTTCAAGGCTTATATGTAGTTCTTTGGAGAATGGCTGGCATGGACAGTCGACATACATGCCAAATGACAGCAACACTGGGCAATTCTTTGAATAAAATGGGTGACAGAAAGTCGGGTTCTGAACCGACCCCCCACCCACCTGAGTTACTTATTTCGATATGAACTGCCTATCTATTGTTCAGATCAGCTTCCGTGTCTCACACTGAAACTTTGGATATGTTGAGACCATCAATTCTCTAAGTAAACATCATGAAGAATCATAGCCAAATTGATTAAACCAGAGAGACTACTTTTTCAGAAGCAACTTGCAGCTGTTGCCCAAAAACAAGCAAAGCAAACAAAATTTCAAGAGCCCCTTTCTCTACTTGAAGTTGTTGAGAACAGCAAGAAAGTAGTTTGGGTTTTTATTGATGGTATGTTTTGACAGGAAAGATGTGGGAGAAAGAAAATAAATAAAAAATGAATCATGAAATAAGCAGGGTTAGTTTTCTTCAGTGCTGTCAGGGGGAAATTTGCTCAGTGTTGCTTTTGGAATAGCCTGATAGGTTTAAAGGGCTTATCAATTAATGTCGCATGGTAATGCTGAAAGACCAAAACGGGTTTGTCAGGTTTCACTTTGGCAGGCTAAAGCGGGCAAAAATTTTGCAAATTACACATGTATATGTCTTTTCATGCCCGCAACGACATATCGTCAGAATGCGAACAACAGCTAGAAGTAGAGTAGAAAATGAAATCGGTTTCAAAGATGACCCTGCGATGTATGGCACTTGCACGGACGTGAAAACATGAACTGGACAAAATGCACTAATAATGCTGTTTTTCTTAATTACTTGTTGGGAAGAAAAATATTGGAAAACACACACTTTTCTGATTGAATTGTCCCCAATCAGAATGACAAAATTACTCTCACTGTTAGCATGTGCACAAACGACCGATGCGACGAAGTGAACGCAAACCCAGATTTACGTTTTATTGCATGTGCCAAAATGCCATATATCATTGGGTCCTCATCACAATCGATTTCCAAGCTGGATCACACTATCATTGTTTCCCTGATTTAGCGGTTGAAGCATGTCATCACGATCACAAGCAATATCATGTCGCTTCGGGACATCTTCCCAGCTAATGCCTAGCAAGCCATATGTGTTGGGGAAAAAACAACCCTATGGAAATAAATGAAAGTAGATAAATAGTGATAATGTGCTATGATGTATGGGAAATAACCCTTGCCACTCTGATTGCAGACTACACTTTCCCTGTAAGAATTACTGTTCCTGACCCCTTTTTTTACCGCAGCAATTGTCTTTGATAGCAGTCTGTAACTGCTTAGCACAGATTAAACATCTAATAGCAAACCACTACTCATGTTCATTTACCCTGCTATCAGACCACCAAAACAGTGTAACAGAGTGAAAATTTCCACTCATTCGTATTAATGATTTGAATTTGAAATTTGTGTTAAATGTCTAAGAATTGGGGAGAGTGAATGAAAACCAAAAAAAGGGGGAAAATGGGGAAATAAACAGGTAGCGTTGCTCAGGTTCAAACCGTCTGGCCCACTGAGCCAGCCAAGCAGTTGAATTCGACCCAGAAAATTGACCTGCTTATATATATAGTCCCCCCCTTTCTTCCAAAACATTCCAACAGAAGTCAAAAGTAGTTCCACTTGAAAGTTTGATATCAAGCGCATTTGTCACTCTGTTTTATCAGAAAAAATGAAGCACATTTGTCACTCTGTTTTATCAGAAAAAATGAAAGGCCAGGTTTAAAATGTGTTTTTGGTGTTGGTTTGATCGTATCTTGAAAAAATGAGCGTGGCGGTGTTAATTCTTTAGGAACTATTTTGTTTATTTGTGACCTAATTACGCATAATGGTCCACTACGAGTCAAAAATTTGTTTTATTATGATTTTTCAAGTGTATTTGAAGGCTTATATGTAGTTCTTTGGAGAATGGCTGGCATGCACAGTCGACATGCATGCCAAATGACAGCAACACTGGGCAATTCTTTGAATAAAATGGGTGACAGAAAGTCGGGTTCTGAACCGACCCCCCACCCACCTGAGTTACTTATTTCGATATGAACTGCCTATCTATTGTTCAGATCAGCTTCCGTGTCTCACACTGAAACTTTGGATATGTTGAGACCATCAATTCTCTAAGTAAACATCATGAAGAATCATAGCCAAATTGATTAAACCAGAGAGACTACTTTTTCAGAAGCAACTTGCAGCTGTTGCCCAAAAACAAAGCAAACAAAATTTCAAGAGCCCCTTTCTCTACTTGAAGTTGTTGAGAACAGCAAGAAAGTAGTTCGGGTTTTTACTGATGGTATGTTTTGACAGGAAAGATGTAGGAGAAAGAAAATAAATAAAAAATGAATCATGAAATAAGCAGGGTTAGTTTTCTTCAGTGCTGTCAGGGGGAAATTTGCTCAGTGTTGCTTTTGGAATAGCCTGATAGGTTTAAAGGGCTTATCAAGTAATGTCGCATGGTAATGCTGAAAGACCAAAAAGGGTTTGTCAGGTTTCACTTTGGCAGGCTAAAGCGGGCAAAAATTTTGCAAATTACACATGTATATGTCTTTTCATGCCCGCAACGACATATCGTCAGAATGCGAACAACAGCTAGAAGTAGAGTAGAAAATGAAATTGGTTTCAAAGATGACCCTGCGATGTATGGCACTTACACGGACGTGAAAACATGAACTGGACAAAAGGCACTAATAATGCTGTTTTTCTTAATTACTTGTTGGGAAGAAAAATATTGGAAAACACACACTTTTCTGATTGAATTGTCCCCAATCAGAATGACAAAATTACTGTCACTGTTAGCATGTGCACAAACGACCGATGCGACGAAGTGAACGCGAACCCAGATTTACGTTTTATTGCATGTGCCAAAATGCCATATATCATTGGATCCTCATCACAATCGATTTCCAAGCTGGATCACACTATCATTGTTTCCCTGATTTAGCGGTTGAAGCATGTCATCACGATCACAAGCAATATCATGTCGCTTCGGGACATCTTCCCAGCTAATGCCTAGCAAGCCATATGTGTTGGGGAAAAAACAACCCTATGGAAATAAATGAATGAATGAATGAATGTTGTTTTATTGCGCATCGACAGCTTTGGTCATTTAGCGCGCACATCTGTGTTAAAAGATAGTAAAAGTGGGATTTTAAACTGAAAAAGTTTTGAATACATTTATAATAGTAAAAGAGTTGAATTAAGAAGAATTATGTGTGATCTTAACATGTATAAAGGACTTTATTGAGTGACAGGGCAATCCCTATCAACTCAAAAGTTTTAAATGACAGAGTTAAGAATGTGATAAAAAGGTTTGAACAAAATGTTGGATTGATAGTAAGAAATCTTTAAATGAAGAAGAAATATGTGTCATTCATAATGTGTATAAAATATGATATTGAGTGGCTGGGCATTCTCTGCCTACACAAAAGTTTTAGATTAAAAAGGTAATACTGTAAATATTACTTTTCCTTGAAAATGAGTGTTAAAAATGGTTAAGTGTGGAGCCTCCAATGGAATCAGTATACTCCCATTAAAGAGGTCCTGTCTCCAATGAGATAAGATGCTCCTAGAGGGCTAATCCTCCCATTAAGGAGATGCAAACTGAAGGTAAAAAGGATGAAATGGTAGAAATACGAGTTTACATAACATGTTAAAAGGTAATTAAGAAAGTATCACAGCTTGTTGTATAGACCAATCTCTTTGATGAAAGGGATAATTGAATCAATGCTGACTGTGTCAAAGAGGTTGTGCATACTGTCAACATTGTAGTATTTCTCACGAATTGGCTGGAAGTCAATGCAATCTAATACAATATGTTTAATTGTAAGGTGTTCATTGCATGGAATACAATCTGGTGCATCTTCTCTGGCTAAAAGCCAGGAGTGTGTTAACCGAGAATGTCCAATTCGAAGCCTTGTGATTATCACCTCTTCTCGACGAACGGACCTGTAAGAGGGGTACCACTCGCCAAGGGTTGGTTTCACAGAATGAAGTTTGTTGAAATCCCACTGGGATTGCCAAAGAGATTGGATGAAAGGTAAAACGCATGCTTTAAAATCTGTGTAAGGTATTTTAAAATGGGATATGGGCAGAGACGATGCCGACTTGGCAACTTCGTCGGCCTTTTCATTGCCTCGAATACCCATGTGACTAGGAAGCCAGCAAAAAACAAACTTGTTTGTATCAGAGAGAGAGGAAATTCTCTCAAGAACAGCACAAATAGATGGATTTTCAATTTTCTGGTTGTAGAGAACCTGGAGGGTAGAAAGAGTCTGAGAACAGAAGAAAGCGATTAAATCTACTCTCTTCTGCCAGGTCCAAAGCAAGATCGATTGCCTTCACTTCAGCAGAAAAGATTGAAGAGTTGTCAGGAAGGCGACATTTCTTACTTTTTTTACCAAATATTGCTGCTGCTGATACAGCACGCCCATCCTTAGATCCATCTGTATATATGGGTTTATATGAGTTGTACTGCTCTTTTATTTCCTGATATTGAGTTTGGAAAATGACTCTGTCTGTGGTTGATTTCTTGTGAGCTAAAAGGTCAAAACGAAATTCAGCAGCTTTAATCAACCATGGAGGGGTATCAGGAATTTTGTTTTCACAAATGGCATCCATGTCAACATGGAGATTGTCTAGATGTGGTTCCATGCGAATACCAAATGGAGGAATTGCATTTGGCTTCCTAGCAAAAAGGTTTTTACATCCAGGGTTAAAAACTATTTTGTGTGTGGGGTTGGATGGGTTTGCTTTCAATTTTAGAAGATACTGGAGAGATAGCTTGAGCCTTCTGTGTGAGAGAGAAGGCTCATTAGCCTCTACGTACAGGCTGTTAACGGGAGAAGTTCGAAAAGCCCCAAGGGCCAAGCGTAAACCCTGATTGTGGATTGTGTCAAGGATCTTCAAGTATGATTTGCGGGCTGAGCCATATACAATGGAGCCATAGTCTAACTTGGAGCGAATGAGGGAACGATAGAGACGTAGAAGGACTTTTCTATCAGCTCCCCATTCTGAATGAGCAATTGTTTTTAGAAGATTGAGGGCCTTGTAGCATTTCTTTTTAAGTGCTTTAATGTGGGGCAAGAAGGACAATTTCCTGTCAAAAATGACACCTAAAAATTTAAATTCTGGTACAACTTCGATTCTTGTGTTGTCAAGATGTAGTTCTGGGTCTGGATGGTGACCACGTAACTGACAAAAGTGAATACATTTTGTTTTGGTCCTTGAAAACTTAAAACCGTTTTCATCAGACCATGTTTGAAGTTTGTTCAAACATTGTTGAAGTTGTCTTTCGATGATAGCCATATGGCTTGATCTAAAACATATGACGAAATCGTCCACATATAAGCAGCAATCCACACCAGGGTTAATAGCTTTTATTATGCTGTTTATTTTAACACTAAAAAGTGTCACAGAAAGGATACATCCTTGTGGCACACCCATTTCCTGTTCCCTTGCATCTGACAAGGTTGTGCCAACCCTCACACGAAATAGTCGATTATTTAAAAAGGAAGATATAAAAAGAGGTAAGCGGCCTCTGAGACCGAAGTCATGCAAGTCCTTTAAAATTCCGTATTTCCAGGTAGTGTCATAAGCACTCTCTAGGTCAAAAAATACTGATACAACATGTTGCTTTTTTATAAAGGCTTCTCGAAGAAAAGTTTCAAAGCGTACAAGATGGTCAACTGTACTGCGTTGACGTCTGAATCCACTTTGAACATTAACAATAAGGTTATTTTTCTCTAAAAACCAAACAAGGCGGGTGTTGACCATTCGCTCTAAAGTTTTGCAAAGGCAGCTTGTGAGAGCTATGGGTCTGTAGCTGTTTGGGTCGGAAGTATCTTTCCCTGGTTTTGGAATTGGGATTACTAAAGCTTCTTTCCATGAGGAAGGCAAATCACCTTTTTGCCAGATATCATTAAAAATATCAAGTAAGATTGATAGAGTGGTATCTGGTAAATGCTTTAGAAATTGATAATGTATTTTGTCTTGACCTGGAGAGGAATCATGGGCTTTATCCAAAGCAGACTTGAGTTCTTTGAATGAGAACAGTTTATTGTAAAACTCAAGGTTGTTGGATTTGAAATTCAGCCTTTTCTTTTCTTCTTTAGCTTTATTCCTCTGGAACTTTTCAGAGTAGTTCTCAGAGGATGATTTTTTTGCAAAAGAACCGGCTAAAGTATCTGCTATTTCTTTGAGGTTTTCAATATTACTATTGTTTACAGAAAGATGCTTAATTGGTGAGGAAACATTACCTTTGATCTTTCTGATCATGTCCCACACTTTTTTTGTAGAAGTTCTTGCATTAAGTCTGGAAACAAAATGCCTCCATGACTTGCGTTTGCTACTTTTTATAGTTTGTCTGGCTTTTGCTCTGGAAATACGAAAAAGATCATGGTTTTCTGGAGTGGGTCTCAGATTGAACTTTCTGAGCGCCTCTTTCCTTTCCTTTATAGCCGATTTACATTCATCAGTGAACCACGGCTTATTTGGGCGTTTTGGCTTTGTCGAGGTCTGTGGTACTGACTGTTTTGCAGCATCAATAAGTAGCCGTGAAAATAGCTTTGCAGGATCAGTACAATCTTCAAATTTATCTCTTATAATAGTCTGTTGACAGAGAATTTGAAATAGGTCCCAGTTTGCTTTAGAGAGTTTCCATCTCTTGGGATGTTCGCATGTAGATGGCTGAGAAGATGTAATAAAAATTGGAAAGTGGTCACTTCCACAAAGGTCATCTCCCACTTTCCAGTTAAAATCCTGAAGCAAAGCTGGGCTACACATAGAAAGGTCAAGGGTGGAGTAAGACCCAGTTGCTGGATGAAGATATGTTTTTGAATTATTCTCGTTCATAATTGACAAAGAGTTGTTAGAAATAAAGTTTTCCAGTTGTAAGCCTCTTTGATTAGTATCACTGCTACCCCAGATAATATTATGACCATTAAAATCTCCTGCCAATATGAAAGGAGATGGTAGCTGTGAAATAAGATCATTCAGCTTGTTTTCATTAATAGGAGAACTTGGGGGAAGGTATATAGAGCAGAGGGTAATGGTTTTATGAAGAGAAAGGCGAACAGCAACAGCTTGTAGAGTAGAGTCTAACTGTATTTGCGTATGGGGGATGTTGTTATTCACGATAACAGACACACCGCCCTGGGCCTTATCACCCTCCTTATATGCTTTATTATATATTGAGTGATATCTGAAAGAGACAATGTCAGATTCTTTAAGAAAAGTTTCCTGTAAACAAATTGCTACAGGGCTGTGGTCATTAATTAAAAGTGAAATCTTATCATAATTTGATTTTAGACCTCGACAGTTCCACTGTATGATATTGTGAGCCATTATGCCCATAAAAAGAATGTAAACGTGGGCTATGAAAGTTTTCTGTTGGTGTTTCATATACCCTATGAATTGACATGGACGATGACTTCAGTCTCAGGTTTTGAGGTGGACCAGGATTTTATGTCCTTGTCCCAATCTGATTGAGACGGTATGAATTCAGAATCGGAGACTTCTCCCTCCAATTCCTCTTCTTCCATGTTTTCTTCCTGGTCCTTCAGAGGCTCGTACCTATTTGAAGTAGGTAATGAATCCTCCTTGACAGGTTTCTTGTTTCTGGAGGAGCTGGAAGCTTTAGGCTTCGGCATTTCAGCTGACTTTTTCTTTGGTGATTTTGGTTGAGTTTGTGGTTTAGGTGTTACTTGTTTTTGCTTCGTAGAGGCTGGTTGTTGTTTCTGTGTGGAACTCTGTTTTTTAGAGTCAGTTACAGATTTGTCATTCTTTTGGACATGTTTCTCTGTAACTTTAACAGAAGAGGTTTGTGTTTTGGGGGCAGACGAGGGTGTATTGGGTTTTGCTGCAGGCTGTGTCTGTATGGGAGATTTAGAAAATTTAAGGTCTGGCACTATGCTTTTCAACTCATTGGCCATTTCAGGAAATTTTTCAAGGAGTTTTTTGGCCAAGAGTTCACATGTGGAACAATGTTCCTGTCCAGACGTTGCAGATGAGACTTTTGCATATGTTGTTGAACTGTTCAACAACGTTTGGTCATTTCTGCGTTTTTCAACCGTCTTCCGTGCTTCCACAAAACTAATATTTTCTTTAAATTTTATTGATAGGATTTCTTTCTCATCCTTCCAGACTGAACAGTCTTTAGAAAAGGTTGGATGAGAAAGCTTGCAATTAAAACAAAGTACAGGGTTATTGCAAGTATTAGGGTCATGGTCTAAACCTTCAAAAGCACATTTTGGACAGATGGGTGTGCTTTTACAATTGCTTTCGTGATGGCCATACCGCTGGCATTTATAACAGCGCAGAGGGTTAGGCACATACACGTCGACCTTCACAGATTGAAATCCTATTTTGATGGAAGCAGGAAGAATCGGTGTAGAAAAGGTAAGGATATAAGTATTTGTATCTCTACGCATACCATTTCTGAAAACAGAGATCCGTTTGACCTCTGACACAGCCTGAGATTTGAGATTACTTTTAATCTCTTCCACCGAGTCACAGTAGGACAGCTCCTTACACCTGATGACTCCTTTGCTGGTGTTAAGAGTTTTATGTGGGTACACTTTTACGTCTAAATTGTAAAATTTTTTATGTCCCAGGAGATTTCTGGCCTGCTGTTGTGAATGACATTCAACAAGCAGGGTGTCATTTTTTAACTTTTTGACAGATTTTGGTGTGCCCAAAATGGAAGAGATTGTCTTCTCTATAACAAATGGAGAAAGTTTTGAAACAGGTTTTGATGAGTCAACCGCCTCTATTACTATAAAACGAGCAAATGTTGTGTTTGCGTTGAAGGATATATCCGATTCTGAATCGGAGTCAGAAAGAACACGCTTGGCTTTCTTTTGTGTTGCCATGTTTGTTTAATAGGGTTCATCACCAATGTTCCCCACCCACCCCGGAGCCCAACAAGGGGACATGATCTGGGGAAACCTAACTCAGATCATGACAAGGATACATCGGTGATATACTCGAAGTGAAAGGGCTAGACTGGACAAATGTAGGCCCACAGAATGTCATACCAAGCATAGACTGTCTTTGGGCATTTACAAGTGTCAATCAAACACCATGCTTTCACCCGATCAGCCCATGAGCCACCGCCTTCTAGGGTTTTGACATACAGCAACCGATGAGAGAGAAGAGAAATGACTTTTATTATGTATTTGTGTATGTACATGTTTAGGAAAACAAAGTCAGAGAAACATCCTAGGGCTCGGCGTGACCAGCCGATTGATCAGGACGGGCCTTCCTGACCCCTCGTTTAGTTCAGTTCAAGGCCAAAGTGGTGTGTTGCGAAAACAGAGCTATTGAAGGGCCATACTCTGAATCCACTCAACCACTAGGATCCCGTCATCGAACGACACGAGTTGCAGCCCACGGCAAACTGGCAGGCACAGTGGGGGGGGGTCTTACCCCTGCTGTAGTGCGACAGCTGAGCTATTTCTATTCCCCCGCCCAGCTGGGGGTGTGGAAATAAATGAAAGTAGATAAATAGTGATAATGTGCTATGATATATGGGAAATAACCCTTGCCACTTGATTGCAGACTACACTTTCCCTGTAAGAGTTACTGTTCCTGACCCCTTTTTTTACCGCAGGAATTCTCTTTGATAGCAGTCTGTAACTGCTTAGCACAGATTAAACATCTAATAGCAAACCACTACTCATGTTCATTTACCCTGCTATCAGACCACCAAAACAGTGTAACAGAGTGAAAATTTCCACTCATTCGTATTAATGATTTGAATTTGAAATTTGTGTTAAATGTCTAAGAATTGGGGAGAGGGAATGAAAACCAAAAAAAGGGGGAAAATGGGGAAATAAACAGGTAGCGTTGCTCAGGTTCAAACCGTCTGGCCCACTGAGCCAGCCAAGCAGTTGAATTCGACCCAGAAAATTGACCTGCTTATATATATAGTCCCCCCCTTTCTTCCAAAACATTCCAACAGAAGTCAAAAGTAGTTCCATTTGAAAGTTTGATATCAAGCGCATTTGTCACTCTGTTTTATCAGAAAAAATGAAGCACATTTGTCACTCTGTTTTATCAGAAAAAATGAAAGGCCAGGTTTAAAATGTGTTTTTGGTGTTGGTTTGATCGTATCTTGAAAAAATGAGCGTGGCGGTGTTAATTCTTTAGGAACTATTTTGTTTATTTGTGACCTAATTACGCATAATGGTCCACTACGAGTCAAAAATTTGTTTTATTATGATTTTTCAAGTGTATTTGAAGGCTTATATGTAGTTCTTTGGAGAATGGCTGGCATGCACAGTCGACATGCATGCCAAATGACAGCAACACTGGGCAATTCTTTGAATAAAATGGGTGACAGAAGGTCGGGTTCTGAACCGACCCCCCACCCACCTGAGTTACTTATTTCGATATGAACTGCCTATCTATTGTTCAGATCAGCTTCCGTGTCTCACACTGAAACTTTGAATATGTTGAGACCATCAATTCTCTAAGTAAACATCATGAAGAATCATAGCCAAATTGATTAAACCAGAGAGACTACTTTTTCAGAAGCAACTTGCAGCTGTTGCCCAAAAACAAGCAAAGCAAACAAAATTTCAAGAGCCCCTTTCTCTACTTGAAGTTGTTGAGAACAGCAAGAAAGTAGTTTGGGTTTTTACTGATGGTATGTTTTGACAGGAAAGATGTGGGAGAAAGAAAATAAATAAAAAATGAATCATGAAAAAAGCAGGGTTAGTTTTCTTCAGTGCTGTCAGGGGGAAATTTGCTCAGTGTTGCTTTTGGAATAGCCTGATAGGTTTAAAGGGCTTATCAATTAATGTCGCATGGTAATGCTGAAAGACCAAAAAGGGTTTGTCAGGTTTCACTTTGGCAGGCTGAAGCGGGCAAAAATTTTGCAAATTACACATGTATATGTCTTTTCATGCCCGCAACGACATATCGTCAGAATGCGAACAACAGCTAGAAGTAGAGTAGAAAATGAAATCGGTTTCAAAGATGACCCTGCGATGTATGGCACTTACACGGACGTGAAAACATGAACTGGACAAAAGGCACTAATAATGCTGTTTTTCTTAATTACTTGTTGGGAAGAAAAATATTGGAAAACACACACTTTTCTGATTGAATTGTCCCCAATCAGAATGACAAAATTACTGTCACTGTTAGCATGTGCACAAACGACCGATGCGACGAAGTGAACGCGAACCCAGATTTACGTTTTATTGCATGTGCCAAAATGCCATATATCATTGGGTCCTCATCACAATCGATTTCCAAGCTGGATCACACTATCATTGTTTCCCTGATTTAGCGCTTGAAGCATGTCATCACGATCACAAGCAATATCATGTCGCTTCGGGACATCTTCCCAGCTAATGCCTAGCAAGCCATATGTGTTGGGGAAAAAACAACCCTATGGAAATAAATGAAAGTAGATAAATAGTGATAATGTGCTATGATATATGGGAAATAACCCTTGCCACTCTGATTGCAGACTACACTTTCCCTGTAAGAGTTACTGTTCCTGACCCCTTTTTTTACCGCAGGAATTCTCTTTGATAGCAGTCTGTAACTGCTTAGCACAGATTAAACATCTAATAGCAAACCACTACTCATGTTCATTTACCCTGCTATCAGACCACCAAAACAGTGTAACAGAGTGAAAATTTCCACTCATTCGTATTAATGATTTGAATTTGAAATTTGTGTTAAATGTCTAAGAATTGGGGAGAGTGAATGAAAACCAAAAAAACGGGGAAAATGGGGAAATAAACAGGTAGCGTTGCTCAGGTTCAAACCGTCTGGCCCACTGAGCCAGCCAAGCAGTTGAATTCGACCCAGAAAATTGACCTGCTTATATATATAGTCCCCCCCTTTCTTCCAAAACATTCCAACAGAAGTCAAAAGTAGTTCCATTTGAAAGTTTGATATCAAGCGCATTTGTCACTCTGTTTTATCAGAAAAAATGAAGCACATTTGTCACTCTGTTTTATCAGAAAAAATGAAAGGCCAGGTTTAAAATGTGTTTTTGGTGTTGGTTTGATCGTATCTTGAAAAAATGAGCGTGGCGGTGTTAATTCTTTAGGAACTATTTTGTTTATTTGTGACCTAATTACGCATAATGGTCCACTACGAGTCAAAAATTTGTTTTATTATGATTTTTCAAGTGTATTTGAAGGCTTATATGTAGTTCTTTGGAGAATGGCTGGCATGCACAGTCGACATGCATGCCAAATGACAGCAACACTGGGCAATTCTTTGAATAAAATGGGTGACAGAAGGTCGGGTTCTGAACCGACCCCCCACCCACCTGAGTTACTTATTTCGATATGAACTGCCTATCTATTGTTCAGATCAGCTTCCGTGTCTCACACTGAAACTTTGAATATGTTGAGACCATCAATTCTCTAAGTAAACATCATGAAGAATCATAGCCAAATTGATTAAACCAGAGAGACTACTTTTTCAGAAGCAACTTGCAGCTGTTGCCCAAAAACAAGCAAAGCAAACAAAATTTCAAGAGCCCCTTTCTCTACTTGAAGTTGTTGAGAACAGCAAGAAAGTAGTTTGGGTTTTTACTGATGGTATGTTTTGACAGGAAAGATGTGGGAGAAAGAAAATAAATAAAAAATGAATCATGAAAAAAGCAGGGTTAGTTTTCTTCAGTGCTGTCAGGGGGAAATTTGCTCAGTGTTGCTTTTGGAATAGCCTGATAGGTTTAAAGGGCTTATCAATTAATGTCGCATGGTAATGCTGAAAGACCAAAAAGGGTTTGTCAGGTTTCACTTTGGCAGGCTGAAGCGGGCAAAAATTTTGCAAATTACACATGTATATGTCTTTTCATGCCCGCAACGACATATCGTCAGAATGCGAACAACAGCTAGAAGTAGAGTAGAAAATGAAATCGGTTTCAAAGATGACCCTGCGATGTATGGCACTTACACGGACGTGAAAACATGAACTGGACAAAAGGCACTAATAATGCTGTTTTTCTTAATTACTTGTTGGGAAGAAAAATATTGGAAAACACACACTTTTCTGATTGAATTGTCCCCAATCAGAATGACAAAATTACTGTCACTGTTAGCATGTGCACAAACGACCGATGCGACGAAGTGAACGCGAACCCAGATTTACGTTTTATTGCATGTGCCAAAATGCCATATATCATTGGGTCCTCATCACAATCGATTTCCAAGCTGGATCACACTATCATTGTTTCCCTGATTTAGCGCTTGAAGCATGTCATCACGATCACAAGCAATATCATGTCGCTTCGGGACATCTTCCCAGCTAATGCCTAGCAAGCCATATGTGTTGGGGAAAAAACAACCCTATGGAAATAAATGAAAGTAGATAAATAGTGATAATGTGCTATGATATATGGGAAATAACCCTTGCCACTCTGATTGCAGACTACACTTTCCCTGTAAGAGTTACTGTTCCTGACCCCTTTTTTTACCGCAGGAATTCTCTTTGATAGCAGTCTGTAACTGCTTAGCACAGATTAAACATCTAATAGCAAACCACTACTCATGTTCATTTACCCTGCTATCAGACCACCAAAACAGTGTAACAGAGTGAAAATTTCCACTCATTCGTATTAATGATTTGAATTTGAAATTTGTGTTAAATGTCTAAGAATTGGGGAGAGTGAATGAAAACCAAAAAAACGGGGAAAATGGGGAAATAAACAGGTAGCGTTGCTCAGGTTCAAACCGTCTGGCCCACTGAGCCAGCCAAGCAGTTGAATTCGACCCAGAAAATTGACCTGCTTATATATATAGTCCCCCCCTTTCTTCCAAAACATTCCAACAGAAGTCAAAAGTAGTTCCATTTGAAAGTTTGATATCAAGCGCATTTGTCACTCTGTTTTATCAGAAAAAATGAAGCACATTTGTCACTCTGTTTTATCAGAAAAAATGAAAGGCCAGGTTTAAAATGTGTTTTTGGTGTTGGTTTGATCGTATCTTGAAAAAATGAGCGTGGCGGTGTTAATTCTTTAGGAACTATTTTGTTTATTTGTGACCTAATTACGCATAATGGTCCACTACGAGTCAAAAATTTGTTTTATTATGATTTTTCAAGTGTATTTGAAGGCTTATATGTAGTTCTTTGGAGAATGGCTGGCATGCACAGTCGACATGCATGCCAAATGACAGCAACACTGGGCAATTCTTTGAATAAAATGGGTGACAGAAGGTCGGGTTCTGAACCGACCCCCCACCCACCTGAGTTACTTATTTCGATATGAACTGCCTATCTATTGTTCAGATCAGCTTCCGTGTCTCACACTGAAACTTTGAATATGTTGAGACCATCAATTCTCTAAGTAAACATCATGAAGAATCATAGCCAAATTGATTAAACCAGAGAGACTACTTTTTCAGAAGCAACTTGCAGCTGTTGCCCAAAAACAAGCAAAGCAAACAAAATTTCAAGAGCCCCTTTCTCTACTTGAAGTTGTTGAGAACAGCAAGAAAGTAGTTTGGGTTTTTACTGATGGTATGTTTTGACAGGAAAGATGTGGGAGAAAGAAAATAAATAAAAAATGAATCATGAAAAAAGCAGGGTTAGTTTTCTTCAGTGCTGTCAGGGGGAAATTTGCTCAGTGTTGCTTTTGGAATAGCCTGATAGGTTTAAAGGGCTTATCAATTAATGTCGCATGGTAATGCTGAAAGACCAAAAAGGGTTTGTCAGGTTTCACTTTGGCAGGCTGAAGCGGGCAAAAATTTTGCAAATTACACATGTATATGTCTTTTCATGCCCGCAACGACATATCGTCAGAATGCGAACAACAGCTAGAAGTAGAGTAGAAAATGAAATCGGTTTCAAAGATGACCCTGCGATGTATGGCACTTACACGGACGTGAAAACATGAACTGGACAAAAGGCACTAATAATGCTGTTTTTCTTAATTACTTGTTGGGAAGAAAAATATTGGAAAACACACACTTTTCTGATTGAATTGTCCCCAATCAGAATGACAAAATTACTGTCACTGTTAGCATGTGCACAAACGACCGATGCGACGAAGTGAACGCGAACCCAGATTTACGTTTTATTGCATGTGCCAAAATGCCATATATCATTGGGTCCTCATCACAATCGATTTCCAAGCTGGATCACACTATCATTGTTTCCCTGATTTAGCGGTTGAAGCATGTCATCACGATCACAAGCAATATCATGTCGCTTCGGGACATCTTCCCAGCTAATGCCTAGCAAGCCATATGTGTTGGGGAAAAAACAACCCTATGGAAATAAATGAAAGTAGATAAATAGTGATAATGTGCTATGATATATGGGAAATAACCCTTGCCACTCTGATTGCAGACTACACTTTCCCTGTAAGAGTTACTGTTCCTGACCCCTTTTTTTACCGCAGGAATTCTCTTTGATAGCAGTCTGTAACTGCTTAGCACAGATTAAACATCTAATAGCAAACCACTACTCATGTTCATTTACCCTGCTATCAGACCACCAAAACAGTGTAACAGAGTGAAAATTTCCACTCATTCGTATTAATGATTTGAATTTGAAATTTGTGTTAAATGTCTAAGAATTGGGGAGAGTGAATGAAAACCAAAAAAACGGGGAAAATGGGGAAATAAACAGGTAGCGTTGCTCAGGTTCAAACCGTCTGGCCCACTGAGCCAGCCAAGCAGTTGAATTCGACCCAGAAAATTGACCTGCTTATATATATAGTCCCCCCCTTTCTTCCAAAACATTCCAACAGAAGTCAAAAGTAGTTCCATTTGAAAGTTTGATATCAAGCGCATTTGTCACTCTGTTTTATCAGAAAAAATGAAGCACATTTGTCACTCTGTTTTATCAGAAAAAATGAAAGGCCAGGTTTAAAATGTGTTTTTGGTGTTGGTTTGATCGTATCTTGAAAAAATGAGCGTGGCGGTGTTAATTCTTTAGGAACTATTTTGTTTATTTGTGACCTAATTACGCATAATGGTCCACTACGAGTCAAAAATTTGTTTTATTATGATTTTTCAAGTGTATTTGAAGGCTTATATGTAGTTCTTTGGAGAATGGCTGGCATGCACAGTCGACATGCATGCCAAATGACAGCAACACTGGGCAATTCTTTGAATAAAATGGGTGACAGAAGGTCGGGTTCTGAACCGACCCCCTACCCACCTGAGTTACTTATTTCGATATGAACTGCCTATCTATTGTTCAGATCAGCTTCCGTGTCTCACACTGAAACTTTGGATATGTTGAGACCATCAATTCTCTAAGTAAACATCATGAAGAATCATAGCCAAATTGATTAAACCAGAGAGACTACTTTTTCAGAAGCAACTTGCAGCTGTTGCCCAAAAACAAGCAAAGCAAACAAAATTTCAAGAGCCCCTTTCTCTACTTGAAGTTGTTGAGAACAGCAAGAAAGTAGTTTGGGTTTTTACTGATGGTATGTTTTGACAGGAAAGATGTGGGAGAAAGAAAATAAATAAAAAATGAATCATGAAAAAAGCAGGGTTAGTTTTCTTCAGTACTGTCAGGGGGAAATTTGCTCAGTGTTGCTTTTGGAATAGCCTGATAGGTTTAAAGGGCTTATCAATTAATGTCGCATGGTAATGCTGAAACACCAAAAAGGGTTTGTTAGGTTCTCTTTGGCAGGCTGAAGCGGGCAAAAATTTTGCAAATTACACATGTATATGTCTTTTCATGCCCGCAACGACATATCGTCAGAATGCGAACAACAGCTAGAAGAAGAGTAGAAAATGAAATCGGTTTCAAAGATGACCCTGCGATGTATGGCACTTACACGGACGTGAAAACATGAACTGGACAAAAGGCACTAATAATGCTGTTTTTCTTAATTACTTGTTGGGAAGAAAAATATTGGAAAACAAACACTTTTCTGATTGAATTGTCTCCAATCAGAATGACAAAATTACTGTCACTGTTAGCATGTGCACAAACGACCGATGCGACGAAGTGAACGCGAACCCAGATTTACGTTTTATTGCATGTGCCAAAATGCCATATATCATTGGGTCCTCATCACAATCGATTTCCAAGCTGGATCACACTATCATTGTTTCCCTGATTTAGCGCTTGAAGCATGTCATCACGATCACAAGCAATATCATGTCGCTTCGGGACATCTTCCCAGCTAATGCCTAGCAAGCCATATGTGTTGGGGAAAAAACAACCCTATGGAAATAAATGAAAGTAGATAAATAGTGATAATGTGCTATGATATATGGGAAATAACCCTTGCCACTCTGATTGCAGACTACACTTTCCCTGTAAGAGTTACTGTTCCTGACCCCTTTTTTTACCGCAGGAATTCTCTTTGATAGCAGTCTGTAACTGCTTAGCACAGATTAAACATCTAATAGCAAACCACTACTCATGTTCATTTACCCTGCTATCAGACCACCAAAACAGTGTAACAGAGTGAAAATTTCCACTCATTCGTATTAATGATTTGAATTTGAAATTTGTGTTAAATGTCTAAGAATTGGGGAGAGTGAATGAAAACCAAAAAAACGGGGAAAATGGGGAAATAAACAGGTAGCGTTGCTCAGGTTCAAACCGTCTGGCCCACTGAGCCAGCCAAGCAGTTGAATTCGACCCAGAAAATTGACCTGCTTATATATATAGTCCCCCCCTTTCTTCCAAAACATTCCAACAGAAGTCAAAAGTAGTTCCATTTGAAAGTTTGATATCAAGCGCATTTGTCACTCTGTTTTATCAGAAAAAATGAAGCACATTTGTCACTCTGTTTTATCAGAAAAAATGAAAGGCCAGGTTTAAAATGTGTTTTTGGTGTTGGTTTGATCGTATCTTGAAAAAATGAGCGTGGCGGTGTTAATTCTTTAGGAACTATTTTGTTTATTTGTGACCTAATTACGCATAATGGTCCACTACGAGTCAAAAATTTGTTTTATTATGATTTTTCAAGTGTATTTGAAGGCTTATATGTAGTTCTTTGGAGAATGGCTGGCATGCACAGTTGACATGCATGCCAAATGACAGCAACACTGGGCAATTCTTTGAATAAAATGGGTGACAGAAGGTCGGGTTCTGAACCGACCCCTCACCCACCTGAGTTACTTATTTCGATATGAACTGCCTATCTATTGTTCAGATCAGCTTCCGTGTCTCACACTGAAACTTTGGATATGTTGAGACCATCAATTCTCTAAGTAAACATCATGAAGAATCATAGCCAAATTGATTAAATCAGAGAGACTACTTTTTCAGAAGCAACTTGCAGCTGTTGCCCAAAAACAAGCAAAGCAAACAAAATTTCAAGAGCCCCTTTCTCTACTTGAAGTTGTTGAGAACAGCAAGAAAGTAGTTTGGGTTTTTACTGATGGTATGTTTTGACAGGAAAGATGTGGGAGAAAGAAAATAAATAAAAAATGAATCATGAAAAAAGCAGGGTTAGTTTTCTTCAGTGCTGTCAGGGGGAAATTTGCTCAGTGTTGCTTTTGGAATAGCCTGATAGGTTTAAAGGGCTTATCAATTAATGTCGCATGGTAATGCTGAAAGACCAAAAAGGGTTTGTCAGGTTTCACTTTGGCAGGCTGAAGCGGGCAAAAATTTTGCAAATTACACATGTATATGTCTTTTCATGCCCGCAACGACATATCGTCAGAATGCGAACAACAGCTAGAAGTAGAGTAGAAAATGAAATCGGTTTCAAAGATGACCCTGCGATGTATGGCACTTACACGGATGTGAAAACATGAACTGGACAAAAGGCACTAATAATGCTGTTTTTCTTAATTACTTGTTGGGAAGAAAAATATTGGAAAACACACACTTTTCTGATTGAATTGTCCCCAATCAGAATGACAAAATTACTGTCACTGTTAGCATGTGCACAAACGACCGATGCGACGAAGTGAATGCGAACCCAGATTTACGTTTTATTGCATGTGCCAAAATGCCATATATCATTGGGTCCTCATCACAATCGATTTCCAAGCTGGATCACACTATCATTGTTTCCCTGATTTAGCGGTTGAAGCATGTCATCACGATCACAAGCAATATCATGTCGCTTCGGGACATCTTCCCAGCTAATGCCTAGCAAGCCATATGTGTTGGGGAAAAAACAACCCTATGGAAATAAATGAAAGTAGATAAATAGTGATAATGTGCTATGATATATGGGAAATAACCCTTGCCACTCTGATTGCAGACTACACTTTCCCTGTAAGAGTTACTGTTCCTGACCCCTTTTTTTACCGCAGGAATTCTCTTTGATAGCAGTCTGTAACTGCTTAGCACAGATTAAACATCTAATAGCAAACCACTACTCATGTTCATTTACCCTGCTATCAGACCACCAAAACAGTGTAACAGAGTGAAAATTTCCACTCATTCGTATTAATGATTTGAATTTGAAATTTGTGTTAAATGTCTAAGAATTGGGGAGAGTGAATGAAAACCAAAAAAACGGGGAAAAAGGGGAAATAAACAGGTAGCGTTGCTCAGGTTCAAACCGTCTGGCCCACAGAGCCAGCCAAGCAGTTGAATTCGACCCAGAAAATTGACCTGCTTATATATATAGTCCCCCCCTTTCTTCCAAAACATTCCAACAGAAGTCAAAAGTAGTTCCATTTGAAAGTTTGATATCAAGCGCATTTGTCACTGTTTTATCAGAAAAAATGAAGCACATTTGTCACTCTGTTTTATCAGAAAAAATGAAAGGCCAGGTTTAAAATGTGTTTTTGGTGTTGGTTTGATCGTATCTTGAAAAAATGAGCGTGGCGGTGTTAATTCTTTAGGAACTATTTTGTTTATTTGTGACCTAATTACGCATAATGGTCCACTACGAGTCAAAAATTTGTTTTATTATGATTTTTCAAGTGTATTTGAAGGCTTATATGTAGTTCTTTGGAGAATGGCTGGCATGCACAGTCGACATGCATGCCAAATGACAGCAACACTGGGCAATTCTTTGAATAAAATGGGTGACAGAAGGTCGGGTTCTGAACCGACCCCCCACCCACCTGAGTTACTTATTTCGATATGAACTGCCTATCTATTGTTCAGATCAGCTTCCGTGTCTCACACTGAAACTTTGGATATGTTGAGACCATCAATTCTCTAAGTAAACATCATGAAGAATCATAGCCAAATTGATTAAACCAGAGAGACTACTTTTTCAGAAGCAACTTGCAGCTGTTGCCCAAAAACAAGCAAAGCAAACAAAATTTCAAGAGCCCCTTTCTCTACTTGAAGTTGTTGAGAACAGCAAGAAAGTAGTTTGGGTTTTTACTGATGGTATGTTTTGACAGGAAAGATGTGGGAGAAAGAAAATAAATAAAAAATGAATCATGAAAAAAGCAGGGTTAGTTTTCTTCAGTGCTGTCAGGGGGAAATTTGCTCAGTGTTGCTTTTGGAATAGCCTGATAGGTTTAAAGGGCTAAAGGGCTTATCAATTAATGTCGCATGGTAATGCTGAAAGACCAAAAAGGGTTTGTCAGGTTTCACTTTGGCAGGCTGAAGCGGGCAAAAATTTTGCAAATTACACATGTATATGTCTTTTCATGCCCGCAACGACATATCGTCAGAATGCGAACAACAGCTAGAAGTAGAGTAGAAAATGAAATCGGTTTCAAAGATGACCCTGCAATGTATGGCACTTACACGGACGTGAAAACATGAACTGGACAAAAGGCACTAATAATGCTGTTTTTCTTAATTACTTGTTGGGAAGAAAAATATTGGAAAACACACACTTTTCTGATTGAATTGTCCCCAATCAGAATGACAAAATTACTGTCACTGTTAGCATGTGCACAAACGACCGATGCGACGAAGTGAACGCGAACCCAGATTTACGTTTTATTGCATGTGCCAAAATGCCATATATCATTGGGTCCTCATCACAATCGATTTCCAAGCTGGATCACACTATCATTGTTTCCTTGATTTAGCGGTTGAAGCATGTCATCACGATCACAAGCAATATCATGTCGCTTCGGGACATCTTCCCAGCTAATGCCTAGCAAGCCATATGTGTTGGGGAAAAAACAACCCTATGGAAATAAATGAAAGTAGATAAATAGTGATAATGTGCTATGATATATGGGAAATAACCCTTGCCACTCTGATTGCAGACTACACTTTCCCTGTAAGAGTTACTGTTCCTGACCCCTTTTTTTACCGCAGGAATTCTCTTTGATAGCAGTCTGTAACTGCTTAGCACAGATTAAACATCTAATAGCAAACCACTACTCATGTTCATTTACCCTGCTATCAGACCACCAAAACAGTGTAACAGAGTGAAAATTTCCACTCATTCGTATTAATGATTTGAATTTGAAATTTGTGTTAAATGTCTAAGAATTGGGGAGAGTGAATGAAAACCAAAAAAACGGGGAAAATGGGGAAATAAACAGGTAGCGTTGCTCAGGTTCAAACCGTCTGGCCCACAGAGCCAGCCAAGCAGTTGAATTCGACCCAGAAAATTGACCTGCTTATATATATAGTCCCCCCCTTTCTTCCAAAACATTCCAACAGAAGTCAAAAGTAGTTCCATTTGAAAGTTTGATATCAAGCGCATTTGTCACTGTTTTATCAGAAAAAATGAAGCACATTTGTCACTCTGTTTTATCAGAAAAAATGAAAGGCCAGGTTTAAAATGTGTTTTTGGTGTTGGTTTGATCGTATCTTGAAAAAATGAGCGTGGCGGTGTTAATTCTTTAGGAACTATTTTGTTTATTTGTGACCTAATTACGCATAATGGTCCACTACGAGTCAAAAATTTGTTTTATTATGATTTTTCAAGTGTATTTGAAGGCTTATATGTAGTTCTTTGGAGAATGGCTGGCATGCACAGTCGACATGCATGCCAAATGACAGCAACACTGGGCAATTCTTTGAATAAAATGGGTGACAGAAGGTCGGGTTCTGAACCGACCCCCCACCCACCTGAGTTACTTATTTCGATATGAACTGCCTATCTATTGTTCAGATCAGCTTCCGTGTCTCACACTGAAACTTTGGATATGTTGAGACCATCAATTCTCTAAGTAAACATCATGAAGAATCATAGCCAAATTGATTAAACCAGAGAGACTACTTTTTCAGAAGCAACTTGCAGCTGTTGCCCAAAAACAAGCAAAGCAAACAAAATTTCAAGAGCCCCTTTCTCTACTTGAAGTTGTTGAGAACAGCAAGAAAGTAGTTTGGGTTTTTACTGATGGTATGTTTTGACAGGAAAGATGTGGGAGAAAGAAAATAAATAAAAAATGAATCATGAAAAAAGCAGGGTTAGTTTTCTTCAGTGCTGTCAGGGGGAAATTTGCTCAGTGTTGCTTTTGGAATAGCCTGATAGGTTTAAAGGGCTTATCAATTAATGTCGCATGGTAATGCTGAAAGACCAAAAAGGGTTTGTCAGGTTTCACTTTGGCAGGCTGAAGCGGGCAAAAATTTTGCAAATTACACATGTATATGTCTTTTCATGCCCGCAACGACATATCGTCAGAATGCGAACAACAGCTAGAAGTAGAGTAGAAAATGAAATCGGTTTCAAAGATGACCCTGCGATGTATGGCACTTACACGGACGTGAAAACATGAACTGGACAAAAGGCACTAATAATGCTGTTTTTCTTAATTACTTGTTGGGAAGAAAAATATTGGAAAACACACACTTTTCTGATTGAATTGTCCCCAATCAGAATGACAAAATTACTGTCACTGTTAGCATGTGCACAAACGACCGATCCGACGAAGTGAACGCGAACCCAGATTTACGTTTTATTGCATGTGCCAAAATGCCATATATCATTGGGTCCTCGTGACAATCGATTTCCAAGCTGGATCACACTATCATTGTTTCCCTGATTTAGCGGTTGAAGCATGTCATCACGATCACAAGCAATATCATGTCGCTTCGGGACATCTTCCCAGCTAATGCCTAGCAAGCCATATGTGTTGGGGAAAAAACAACCCTATGGAAATAAATGAAAGTAGATAAATAGTGATAATGTGCTATGATATATGGGAAATAACCCTTGCCACTCTGATTGCAGACTACACTTTCCCTGTAAGAGTTACTGTTCCTGACCCCTTTTTTTACCGCAGGAATTCTCTTTGATTGCAGTCTGTAACTGCTTAGCACAGATTAAACATCTAATAGCAAACCACTACTCATGTTCATTTACCCTGCTATCAGACCACCAAAACAGTGTAACAGAGTGAAAATTTCCACTCATTCGTATTAATGATTTGAATTTGAAATTTGTGTTAAATGTCTAAGAATTGGGGAGAGTGAATGAAAACCAAAAAAACGGGGAAAATGGGGAAATAAACAGGTAGCGTTGCTCAGGTTCAAACCGTCTGGCCCACAGAGCCAGCCAAGCAGTTGAATTCGACCCAGAAAATTGACCTGCTTATATATATAGTCCCCCCCTTTCTTCCAAAACATTCCAACAGAAGTCAAAAGTAGTTCCATTTGAAAGTTTGATATCAAGCGCATTTGTCACTGTTTTATCAGAAAAAATGAAGCACATTTGTCACTCTGTTTTATCAGAAAAAATGAAAGGCCAGGTTTAAAATGTGTTTTTGGTGTTGGTTTGATCGTATCTTGAAAAAATGAGCGTGGCGGTGTTAATTCTTTAGGAACTATTTTGTTTATTTGTGACCTAATTACGCATAATGGTCCACTACGAGTCAAAAATCTGTTTTATTATGATTTTTCAAGTGTATTTGAAGGCTTATATGTAGTTCTTTGGAGAATGGCTGGCATGCACAGTCGACATGCATGCCAAATGACAGCAACACTGGGCAATTCTTTGAATAAAATGGGTGACAGAAGGTCGGGTTCTGAACCGACCCCCCACCCACCTGAGTTACTTATTTCGATATGAACTGCCTATCTATTGTTCAGATCAGCTTCCGTGTCTCACACTGAAACTTTGGATATGTTGAGACCATCAATTCTCTAAGTAAACATCATGAAGAATCATAGCCAAATTGATTAAACCAGAGAGACTACTTTTTCAGAAGCAACTTGCAGCTGTTGCCCAAAAACAAGCAAAGCAAACAAAATTTCAAGAGCCCCTTTCTCTACTTGAAGTTGTTGAGAACAGCAAGAAAGTAGTTTGGGTTTTTACTGATGGTATGTTTTGACAGGAAAGATGTGGGAGAAAGAAAATAAATAAAAAATGAATCATGAAAAAAGCAGGGTTAGTTTTCTTCAGTGCTGTCAGGGGGAAATTTGCTCAGTGGTGCTTTCGGAATAGCCTGATAGGTTTAAAGGGCTTATCAATTAATGTCGCATGGTAATGCAGAAAGACCAAAAAGGGTTTGTCAGGTTTCACTTTGGCAGGCTGAAGCGGGCAAAAATTTTGCAAATTACACATGTATATGTCTTTTCATGCCCGCAACGACATATCGTCAGAATGCGAACAACAGCTAGAAGTAGAGTAGAAAATGAAATCGGTTTCAAAGATGACCCTGCGATGTATGGCACTTACACGGACGTGAAAACATGAACTGGACAAAAGGCACTTATAATTCTGTTTTTCTTAATTACTTGTTGGGAAGAAAAATATTGGAAAACACACACTTTTCTGATTGAATTGTCCCCAATCAGAATGACAAAATTACTGTCACTGTTAGCATGTGCACAAACGACCGATGCGACAAAGTGAACGCGAACCCAGATTTACGTTTTATTGCATGTGCCAAAATGCCATATATCATTGGGTCCTCATCACAATCGATTTCCAAGCTGGATCACACTATCATTGTTTCCCTGATTTAGCGGTTGAAGCATGTCATCACGATCACAAGCAATATCATGTCGCTTCGGGACATCTTCCCAGCTAATGCCTAGCAAGCCATATGTGTTGGGGAAAAAACAACCCTATGGAAATAAATGAAAGTAGATAAATAGTGATAATGTGCTATGATATATGGGAAATAACCCTTGCCACTCTGATTGCAGACTACACTTTCCCTGTAAGAGTTACTGTTCCTGACCCCTTTTTTTACCGCAGGAATTCTCTTTGATAGCAGTCTGTAACTGCTTAGCACAGATTAAACATCTAATAGCAAACCACTACTCATGTTCATTTACCCTGCTATCAGACCACCAAAACAGTGTAACAGAGTGAAAATTTCCACTCATTCGTATTAATGATTTGAATTTGAAATTTGTGTTAAATGTCTAAGAATTGGGGAGAGTGAATGAAAACCAAAAAAACGGGGAAAATGGGGAAATAAACAGGTAGCGTTGCTCAGGTTCAAACCGTCTGGCCCACTGAGCCAGCCAAGCAGTTGAATTCGACCCAGAAAATTGACCTGCTTATAGATATAGTCCCCCCCTTTCTTCCAAAACATTCCAACAGAAGTCAAAAGTAGTTCCATTTGAAAGTTTGATATCAAGCGCATTTGTCACTCTGTTTTATCAGAAAAAATGAAGCACATTTGTCACTCTGTTTTATCAGAAAAAATGAAAGGCCAGGTTTAAAATGTGTTTTTGGTGTTGGTTTGATCGTATCTTGAAAAAATGAGCGTGGCGGTGTTAATTCTTTAGGAACTATTTTGTTTATTTGTGACCTAATTACGCATAATGGTCCACTACGAGTCAAAAATTTGTTTTATTATGATTTTTCAAGTGTATTTGAAGGCTTATATGTAGTTCTTTGGAGAATGGCTGGCATGCACAGTCGACATGCATGCCAAATGACAGCAACACTGGGCAATTCTTTGAATAAAATGGGTGACAGAAGGTCGGGTTCTGAACCGACCCCCCACCCACCTGAGTTACTTATTTCGATATGAACTGCCTATCTATTGTTCAGATCAGCTTCCGTGTCTCACACTGAAACTTTGGATATGTTGAGACCATCAATTCTCTAAGTAAACATCATGAAGAATCATAGCCAAATTGATTAAACCAGAGAGACTACTTTTTCAGAAGCAACTTGCAGCTGTTGCCCAAAAACAAGCAAAGCAAACAAAATTTCAAGAGCCCCTTTCTCTACTTGAAGTTGTTGAGAACAGCAAGAAAGTAGTTTGGGTTTTTACTGATGGTATGTTTTGACAGGAAAGATGTGGGAGAAAGAAAATAAATAAAAAATGAATCATGAAAAAAACAGGGTTAGTTTTCTTCAGTGCTGTCAGGGGGAAATTTGCTCAGTGTTGCATTTGGAATAGCCTGATAGGTTTAAAGGGCTAAAGGGCTTATCAATTAATGTCGCATGGTAATGCTGAAAGACCAAAAAGGGTTTGTCAGGTTTCACTTTGGCAGGCTGAAGCGGGCAAAAATTTTGCAAATTACACATGTATATGTCTTTTCATGCCCGCAACGACATATCGTCAGAATGCGAACAACAGCTAGAAGTAGAGTAGAAAATGAAATCGGTTTCAAAGATGACCCTGCGATGTATGGCACTTACACGGACGTGAAAACATGAACTGGACAAAAGGCACTAATAATGCTGTTTTTCTTAATTACTTGTTGGGAAGAAAAATATTGGAAAACACACACTTTTCTGATTGAATTGTCCCCAATCAGAATGACAAAATTACTGTCACTGTTAGCATTTTCACAAACGACCGATGCGACGAAGTGAACGCGAACCCAGATTTACGTTTTATTGCATGTGCCAAAATGCCATATATCATTGGGTCCTCATCACAATCGATTTCCAAGCTGGATCACACTATCATTGTTTCCCTGATTTAGCGGTTGAAGCATGTCATCACGATCACAAGCAATATCATGTCGCTTCGGGACATCTTCCCAGCTAATGCCTAGCAAGCCATATGTGTTGGGGAAAAAACAACCCTATGGAAATAAATGAAAGTAGATAAATAGTGATAATGTGCTATGATATATGGGAAATAACCCTTGCCACTCTGATTGCAGACTACACTTTCCCTGTAAGAGTTACTGTTCCTGACCCCTTTTTTTACCGCAGGAATTCTCTTTGATAGCAGTCTGTAACTGCTTAGCACAGATTAAACATCTAATAGCAAACCGCTACTCATGTTCATTTACCCTGCTATCAGACCACCAAAACAGTGTAACAGAGTGAAAATTTCCACTCATTCGTATTAATGATTTGAATTTGAAATTTGTGTTAAATGTCTAAGAATTGGGGAGAGTGAATGAAAACCAAAAAAAGGGGGAAAATGGGGAAATAAACAGGTAGCGTTGCTCAGGTTCAAACCGTCTGGCCCACTGAGCCAGCCAAGCAGTTGAATTCGACCCAGAAAATTGACCTGCTTATAGATATAGTCCCCCCCTTTCTTCCAAAACATTCCAACAGAAGTCAAAAGTAGTTCCATTTGAAAGTTTGATACCAAGCGCATTTGTCACTCTGTTTTATCAGAAAAAATGAAGCACATTTGTCACGCTGTTTTATCAGAAAAAATGAAAGGCCAGGTTTAAAATGTGTTTTTGGTGTTGGTTTGATCGTATCTTGAAAAAATGAGCGTGGCGGTGTTAATTCTTTAGGAACTATTTTGTTTATTTGTGACCTAATTACGCATAATGGTCCACTACGAGTCAAAAATTTGTTTTATTATGATTTTTCAAGTGTATTTGAAGGCTTATATGTAGTTCTTTGGAGAATGGCTGGCATGCACAGTCGACATGCATGCCAAATGACAGCAACACTGGGCAATTCTTTGAATAAAATGGGTGACAGAAGGTCGGGTTCTGAACCGACCCCCCACCCACCTGAGTTACTTATTTCGATATGAACTGCCTATCTATTGTTCAGATCAGCTTCCGTGTCTCACACTGAAACTTTGGATATGTTGAGACCATCAATTCTCTAAGTAAACATCATGAAGAATCATAGCCAAATTGATTAAACCAGAGAGACTACTTTTTCAGAAGCAACTTGCAGCTGTTGCCCAAAAACAAGCAAAGCAAACAAAATTTCAAGAGCCCCTTCCTCTACTTGAAGTTGTTGAGAACAGCAAGAAAGTAGTTTGGGTTTTTACTGATGGTATGTTTTGACAGGAAAGATGTGGGAGAAAGAAAATAAATAAAAAATGAATCATGAAAAAAGCAGGGTTAGTTTTCTTCAGTGCTGTCAGGGGGAAATTTGCTCAGTGTTGCTTTTGGAATAGCCTGATAGGTTTAAAGGGCTTATCAATTAATGTCGCATGGTAATGCTGAAACACCAAAAAGGGTTTGTCAGGTTTCACTTTGGCAGGCTAAAGCGGGCAAAAATTTTGCAAATTACACATGTATATGTCTTTTCATGCCCGCAACGACATATCGTCAGAATGCGAACAACAGCTAGAAGTAGAGTAGAAAATGAAATCGGTTTCAAAGATGACCCTGCGATGTATGGCACTTACACGGACGTGAAAACATGAACTGGACAAAAGGCACTAATAATGCTGTTTTTCTTAATTACTTGTTGGGAAGAAAAATATTGGAAAACACACACTTTTCTGATTGAATTGTCCCCAATCGGAATGACAAAATTACTGTCACTGTTAGCATGTGCACAAACGACCGATGCGACGAAGTGAACGCGAACCCAGATTTACGTTTTATTGCATGTGCCAAAATGCCATATATCATTGGGTCCTCATCACAATCGATTTCCAAGCTGGATCACACTATCATTGTTTCCCTGATTTAGCGGTTGAAGCATGTCATCACGATCACAAGCAATATCATGTCGCTTCGGGACATCTTCCCAGCTAATGCCTAGCAAGCCATATGTGTTGGGGAAAAAACAACCCTATGGAAATAAATGAAAGTAGATAAATAGTGATAATGTGCTATGATATATGGGAAATAACCCTTGCCACTCTGATTGCAGACTACACTTTCCCTGTAAGAGTTACTGTTCCTGACCCCTTTTTTTACCGCAGGAATTCTCTTTGATAGCAGTCTGTAACTGCTTAGCACAGATTAAACATCTAATAGCAAACCACTACTCATGTTCATTTACCCTGCTATCAGACCACCAAAACAGTGTAACAGAGTGAAAATTTCCACTCATTCGTATTAATGATTTGAATTTGAAATTTGTGTTAAATGTCTAAGAATTGGGGAGAGTGAATGAAAACCAAAAAAAGGGGGAAAATGGGGAAATAAACAGGTAGCGTTGCTCAGGTTCAAACCGTCTGGCCCACTGAGCCAGCCAAGCAGTTGAATTTGACCCAGAAAATTGACCTGCTTATAGATATAGTCCCCCCCTTTCTTCCAAAACATTCCAACAGAAGTCAAAAGTAGTTCCATTTGAAAGTTTGATATCAAGCGCATTTGTCACTCTGTTTTATCAGAAAAAATGAAGCACATTTGTCACTCTGTTTTATCAGAAAAAATGAAAGGCCAGGTTTAAAATGTGTTTTTGGTGTTGGTTTGATCGTATCTTGAAAAAATGAGCAAAACAAACAAAATTTCAAGAGCCCCTTTCTCTACTTGAAGTTGTTGAGAACAGCAAGAAAGTAGTTTGGGTTTTTACTGATGGTATGTTTTGACAGGAAAGATGTGGGAGAAAGAAAATAAATAAAAAATGAATCATGAAAAAAGCAGTGTTAGTTTTCTTCAGTGCTGTCAGGGGGAAATTTGCTCAGTGTTGCTTTTGGAATAGCCTGATAGGTTTAAAGGGCTTATCAATTAATGTCGCATGGTAATGCTGAAAGACCAAAAAGGGTTTGTCAGGTTTCACTTTGGCAGGCTGAAGCGGGCAAAAATTTTGCAAATTACACATGTATATGTCTTTTCATGCCCTCAACGACATATCGTCAGAATGCGAACAACAGCTAGAAGTAGAGTAGAAAATGAAATCGGTTTCAAAGATGACCCTGCGATATATGGCACTTACACGGACGTGAAAACATGAACTGGACAAAAGGCACTAATAATGCTGTTTTTCTTAATTACTTGTTGGAAAGAAAAATATTGGAAAACACACACTTTTCTGATTGAATTGTCCCCAATCAGAATGACAAAATTACTGTCACTGTTAGCATGTGCACAAACGACCGATGCGACGAAGTGAACACGAACCCAGATTTACGTTTTATTGCATGTGCCAAAATGCCATATATCATTGGGTCCTCATCACAATCGATTTCCAAGCTGGATCACACTATCATTGTTTCCCTGATTTAGCGGTTGAAGCATGTCATCACGATCACAAGCAATATCATGTCGCTTCGGGACATCTTCCCAGCTAATGCCTAGCAAGCCATATGTGTTGGGGAAAAAACAACCCTATGGAAATAAATGAAAGTAGATAAATAGTGATAATGTGCTATGATATATGGGAAATAACCCTTGCCACTCTGATTGCAGACTACACTTTCCCTGTAAGAGTTACTGTTCCTGACCCCTTTTTTTACCGCAGGAATTCTCTTTGATAGCAGTCTGTAACTGCTTAGCACAGATTAAACATCTAATAGCAAACCACTACTCATGTTCATTTACCCTGCTATCAGACCACCAAAACAGTGTAACAGAGTGAAAATTTCCACTCATTCGTATTAATGATTTGAATTTGAAATTTGTGTTAAATGTCTAAGAATTGGGGAGAGTGAATGAAAACCAAAAAAAGGGGGAAAATGGGGAAATAAACAGGTAGCGTTGCTCAGGTTCAAACCGTCTGGCCCACTGAGCCAGCCAAGCAGTTGAATTCGACCCAGAAAATTGACCTGCTTATAGATATAGTCCCCCCCTTTCTTCCAAAACATTCCAACAGAAGTCAAAAGTAGTTCCATTTGAAAGTTTGATATCAAGCGCATTTGTCACTCTGTTTTATCAGAAAAAATGAAGCACATTTGTCACTCTGTTTTATCAGAAAAAATGAAAGGCCAGGTTTAAAATGTGTTTTTGGTGTTGGTTTGATCGTATCTTGAAAAAATGAGCGTGGCGGTGTTAATTCTTTAGGAACTGTTTTGTTTATTTGTGACCTAATTACGCATAATGGTCCACTACGAGTCAAAAATCTGTTTTATTATGATTTTTCAAGTGTATTTGAAGGCTTATATGTAGTTCTTTGGAGAATGGCTGGCATGCACAGTCGACATGCATGCCAAATGACAGCAACACTGGGCAATTCTTTGAATAAAATGGGTGACAGAAGGTCGGGTTCTGAACCGACCCCCCACCCACCTGAGTTACTTATTTCGATATGAACTGCCTATCTATTGTTCCGATCAGCTTCCGTGTCTCACACTGAAACTTTGGATATGTTGAGACCATCAATTCTCTAAGTAAACATCATGAAGAATCATAGCCAAATTGATTAAACCAGAGAGACTACTTTTTCAGAAGCAACTTGCAGCTGTTGCCCAAAAACAAGCAAAGCAAACAAAATTTCAAGAGCCCCTTTCTCTACTTGAAGTTGTTGAGAACAGCAAGAAAGTAGTTTGGGTTTTTACTGATGGTATGTTTTGACAGGAAAGATGTGGGAGAAAGAAAATAAATAAAAAATGAATCATGAAAAAAGCAGGGTTAGTTTTCTTCAGTGCTGTCAGGGGGAAATTTGCTCAGTGTTGCTTTTGGAATAGCCTGATAGGTTTAAAGAGCTTATCAATTAATGTCGCATGGTAATGCTGAAACACCAAAAAGGGTTTGTCAGGTTTCACTTTGGCAGGCTAAAGCGGGCAAAAATTTTGCAAATTACACATGTATATGTCTTTTCATGCCCGCAACGACATATCGTCAGAATGCGAACAACAGCTAGAAGTAGAGTAGAAAATGAAATCGGTTTCAAAGATGACCCTGCGATGTATGGCACTTACACGGACTTGAAAACATGAACTGGACAAAAGGCACTAATAATGCTGTTTTTCTTAATTACTTGTTGGGAAGAAAAATATTGGGAAGAAAAATATTGGAAAACACACACTTTTCTGATTGAATTGTCCCCAATCGGAATGACAAAATTACTGTCACTGTTAGCATGTGCACAAACGACCGATGCGACGAAGTGAACGCGAACCCAGATTTACGTTTTATTGCATGTGCCAAAATGCCATATATCATTGGGTCCTCATCACAATCGATTTCCAAGCTGGATCACACTATCATTGTTTCCCTGATTTAGCGCTTGAAGCATGTCATCACGATCACAAGCAATATCATGTCGCTTCAGGACATCTTCCCAGCTAATGCCTAGCAAGCCATATGTGTTGGGGAAAAAACAACCCTATGGAAATAAATGAAAGTAGATAAATAGTGATAATGTGCTATGATATATGGGAAATAACCCTTGCCACTCTGATTGCAGACTACACTTTCCCTGTAAGAGTTACTGTTCCTGACCCCTTTTTTTACCGCAGGAATTCTCTTTGATAGCAGTCTGTAACTGCTTAGCACAGATTAAACATCTAATAGCAAACCACTACTCATGTTCATTTACCCTGCTATCAGACCACCAAAACAGTGTAACAGAGTGAAAATTTCCACTCATTCGTATTAATGATTTGAATTTGAAATTTGTGTTAAATGTCTAAGAATTGGGGAGAGTGAATGAAAACCAAAAAAACGGGGAAAATGGGGAAATAAACAGGTAGCGTTGCTCAGGTTCAAACCGTCTGGCCCACTGAGCCAGCCAAGCAGTTGAATTCGACCCAGAAAATTGACCTGCTTATAGATATAGTCCCCCCCTTTCTTCCAAAACATTCCAACAGAAGTCAAAAGTAGTTCCATTTGAAAGTTTGATATCAAGCGCATTTGTCACTCTGTTTTATCAGAAAAAATGAAGCACATTTGTCACTCTGTTTTATCAGAAAAAATGAAAGGCCAGGTTTAAAATGTGTTTTTGGTGTTGGTTTGATCGTATCTTGAAAAAATGAGCGTGGCGGTGTTAATTCTTTAGGAACTATTTTGTTTATTTGTGACCTAATTACGCATAATGGTCCACTACGAGTCAAAAATCTGTTTTATTATGATTTTTCAAGTGTATTTGAAGGCTTATATGTAGTTCTTTGGAGAATGGCTGGCATGCACAGTCGACATGCATGCCAAATGACAGCAACACTGGGCAATACTTTGAATAAAATGGGTGACAGAAGGTCGGGTTCTGAACCGACCCCCCACCCACCTGAGTTACTTATTTCGATATGAACTGCCTATCTATTGTTCAGATCAGCTTCCGTGTCTCACACTGAAACTTTGGATATGTTGAGACCATCAATTCTCTAAGTAAACATCATGAAGAATCATAGCCAAATTGATTAAACCAGAGAGACTACTTTTTCAGAAGCAACTTGCAGCTGTTGCCCAAAAACAAGCAAAGCAAACAAAATTTCAAGAGCCCCTTTCTCTACTTGAAGTTGTTGAGAACAGCAAGAAAGTAGTTTGGGTTTTTACTGATGGTATGTTTTGACAGGAAAGATGTGGGAGAAAGAAAATAAATAAAAAATGAATCATGAAAAAAGCAGGGTTAGTTTTCTTCAGTGCTGTCAGGGGGAAATTTGCTCAGTGTTGCTTTTGGAATAGCCTGATAGGTTTAAAGAGCTTATCAATTAATGTCGCATGGTAATGCTGAAACACCAAAAAGGGTTTGTCAGGTTTCACTTTGGCAGGCTAAAGCGGGCAAAAATTTTGCAAATTACACATGTATATGTCTTTTCATGCCCGCAACGACATATCGTCAGAATGCGAACAACAGCTAGAAGTAGAGTAGAAAATGAAATCGGTTTCAAAGATGACCCTGCGATGTATGGCACTTACACGGACTTGAAAACATGAACTGGACAAAAGGCACTAATAATGCTGTTTTTCTTAATTACTTGTTGGGAAGAAAAATATTGGGAAGAAAAATATTGGAAAACACACACTTTTCTGATTGAATTGTCCCCAATCGGAATGACAAAATTACTGTCACTGTTAGCATGTGCACAAACGACCGATGCGAGGAAGTGAACGCGAACCCAGATTTACGTTTTATTGCATGTGCCAAAATGCCATATATCATTGGGTCCTCATCACAATCGATTTCCAAGCTGGATCACACTATCATTGTTTCCCTGATTTAGCGCTTGAAGCATGTCATCACGATCACAAGCAATATCATGTCGCTTCAGGACATCTTCCCAGCTAATGCCTAGCAAGCCATATGTGTTGGGGAAAAAACAACCCTATGGAAATAAATGAAAGTAGATAAATAGTGATAATGTGCTATGATATATGGGAAATAACCCTTGCCACTCTGATTGCAGACTACACTTTCCCTGTAAGAGTTACTGTTCCTGACCCCTTTTTTTACCGCAGGAATTCTCTTTGATAGCAGTCTGTAACTGCTTAGCACAGATTAAACATCTAATAGCAAACCACTACTCATGTTCATTTACCCTGCTATCAAACCACCAAAACAGTGTAACAGAGTGAAAATTTCCACTCATTCGTATTAATGATTTGAATTTGAAATTTGTGTTAAATGTCTAAGAATTGGGGAGAGTGAATGAAAACCAAAAAAAGGGGGAAAATGGGGAAATAAACAGGTAGCGTTGCTCAGGTTCAAACCGTCTGGCCCACTGAGCCAGCCAAGCAGTTGAATTCGACCCAGAAAATTGACCTGCTTATAGATATAGTCCCCCCCTTTCTTCCAAAACATTCCAACAGAAGTCAAAAGTAGTTCCATTTGAAAGTTTGATATCAAGCGCATTTGTCACTCTGTTTTATCAGAAAAAATGAAGCACATTTGTCACTCTGTTTTATCAGAAAAAATGAAAGGCCAGGTTTAAAATGTGTTTTTGGTGTTGGTTTGATCGTATCTTGAAAAAATGAGCGTGGCGGTGTTAATTCTTTAGGAACTATTTTGTTTATTTGTGACCTAATTACGCATAATGGTCCACTACGAGTCAAAAATCTGTTTTATTATGATTTTTCAAGTGTATTTGAAGGCTTATATGTAGTTCTTTGGAGAATGGCTGGCATGCACAGTCGACATGCATGCCAAATGACAGCAACACTGGGCAATACTTTGAATAAAATGGGTGACAGAAGGTCGGGTTCTGAACCGACCCCCCACCCACCTGAGTTACTTATTTCGATATGAACTGCCTATCTATTGTTCAGATCAGCTTCCGTGTCTCACACTGAAACTTTGGATATGTTGAGACCATCAATTCTCTAAGTAAACATCATGAAGAATCATAGCCAAATTGATTAAACCAGAGAGACTACTTTTTCAGAAGCAACTTGCAGCTGTTGCCCAAAAACAAGCAAAGCAAACAAAATTTCAAGAGCCCCTTTCTCTACTTGAAGTTGTTGAGAACAGCAAGAAAGTAGTTTGGGTTTTTACTGATGGTATGTTTTGACAGGAAAGATGTGGGAGAAAGAATATAAATAAAAAATGAATCATGAAAAAAGCAGGGTTAGTTTTCTTCAGTGCTGTCAGGGGGAAATTTGCTCAGTGTTGCTTTTGGAATAGCCTGATAGGTTTAAAGAGCTTATCAATTAATGTCGCATGGTAATGCTGAAACACCAAAAAGGGTTTGTCAGGTTTCACTTTGGCAGGCTAAAGCGGGCAAAAATTTTGCAAATTACACATGTATATGTCTTTTCATGCCCGCAACGACATATCGTCAGAATGCGAACAACAGCTAGAAGTAGAGTAGAAAATGAAATCGGTTTCAAAGATGACCCTGCGATGTATGGCACTTACACGGACTTGAAAACATGAACTGGACAAAAGCAACTAATAATGCTGTTTTTCTTAATTACTTGTTGGGAAGAAAAATATTGGGAAGAAAAATATTGGAAAACACACACTTTTCTGATTGAATTGTCCCCAATCGGAATGACAAAATTACTGTCACTGTTAGCATGTGCACAAACGACCGATGCGACGAAGTGAACGCGAACCCAGATTTACGTTTTATTGCATGTACCAAAATGCCATATATCATTGGGTCCTCATCACAATCGATTTCCAAGCTGGATCACACTATCATTGTTTCCCTGATTTAGCGCTTGAAGCATGTCATCACGATCACAAGCAATATCATGTCGCTTCGGGACATCTTCCCAGCTAATGCCTAGCAAGCCATATGTGTTGGGGAAAAAACAACCCTATGGAAATAAATGAAAGTAGATAAATAGTGATAATGTGCTATGATATATGGGAAATAACCCTTGCCACTCTGATTGCAGACTACACTTTCCCTGTAAGAGTTACTGTTCCTGACCCCTTTTTTTACCGCAGGAATTCTCTTTGATAGCAGTCTGTAACTGCTTAGCACAGATTAAACATCTAATAGCAAACCACTACTCATGTTCATTTACCCTGCTATCAGACCACCAAAACAGTGTAACAGAGTGAAAATTTCCACTCATTCGTATTAATGATTTGAATTTGAAATTTGTGTTAAATGTCTAAGAATTGGGGAGAGTGAATGAAAACCAAAAAAAGGGGGAAAATGGGGAAATAAACAGGTAGCGTTGCTCAGGTTCAAACCGTCTGGCCCACTGAGCCAGCCAAGCAGTTGAATTCGACCCAGAAAATTGACCTGCTTATAGATATAGTCCCCCCCTTTCTTCCAAAACATTCCAACAGAAGTCAAAAGTAGTTCCATTTGAAAGTTTGATATCAAGCGCATTTGTCACTCTGTTTTATCAGAAAAAATGAAGCACATTTGTCACTCTGTTTTATCAGAAAAAATGAAAGGCCAGGTTTAAAATGTGTTTTTGGTGTTGGTTTGATCGTATCTTGAAAAAATGAGCGTGGCGGTGTTAATTCTTTAGGAACTATTTTGTTTATTTGTGACCTAATTACGCATAATGGTCCACTACGAGTCAAAAATTTGTTTTATTATGATTTTTCAAGTGTATTTGAAGGCTTATATGTAGTTCTTTGGAGAATGGCTGGCATGCACAGTCGACATGCATGCCAAATGACAGCAACACTGGGCAATTCTTTGAATAAAATGGGTGACAGAAGGTTGGGTTCTGAACCGACCCCCCACCCACCTGAGTTACTTATTTCGATATGAACTGCCTATCTATTGTTCAGATCAGCTTCCGTGTCTCACACTGAAACTTTGGATATGTTGAGACCATCAATTCTCTAAGTAAACATCATGAAGAATCATAGCCAAATTGATTAAACCAGAGAGACTACTTTTTCAGAAGCAACTTGCAGCTGTTGCCCAAAAACAAGCAAAGCAAACAAAATTTCAAGAGCCCCTTCCTCTACTTGAAGTTGTTGAGAACAGCAAGAAAGTAGTTTGGGTTTTTACTGATGGTATGTTTTGACAGGAAAGATGTGGGAGAAAGAAAATAAATAAAAAATGAATCATGAAAAAAGCAGGGTTAGTTTTCTTCAGTGCTGTCAGGGGGAAATTTGCTCAGTGTTGCTTTTGGAATAGCCTGATAGGTTTAAAGGGCTTATCAATTAATGTCGCATGGTAATGCTGAAACACGAAAAAGGGTTTGTATTTATTATTATTTGGTGTTTTAAGGCGCATCGACAGCTGTGGTCATTTAGCGTGCATAAAGGTAATATTTAGAAATGGAATAGTAAAATGTTAATTTGATACTTAAAATCTATATTAGAGTCTATATTTTATTATAAAAATCTATCTCTTTTAGGTATTCTAAAATGTTATTCTGTTGTACATATAAAAATAAATTTTGTATGCTATCAACACTAAAATGTTTTGACCGTATACGGTCGAAATTTTTACAGTTAAATAAAATATGTTTTATAGTTAAAGGTTCATTACAGTTCATACATTGTGGTGCTCTCTCATTATTTAAAAGATGCACATGTGAAAACCTTGAGTGTCCAACACGACATCTTGTTAAAATTACATGACTTTTTCGGTTACAATAAAATTCATATTTATCATTAAAATTTGGCTTGATTGCTAAAAGCTTGTTGTTAAAACATTGTTGCCATTTAATTTGACATTCAGACTTGATAAATTCATTTATTTGTTGTTTTTTGTCAGTATAAGGAATTTTTATGTTGGCTATGTTCATATTTACAGCATCCTTTGCTTCTTGATCAGCTATTTCATTACCTTTTATATTAATGTGGCTGGGTATCCAGCAGACTATTATTGTCTTTGATCTACATAAATAAACATATTTTCTGAAAAATTGTTGAATCAGTGGATTTGGGTTATCAGGATGTTTTAAAGATTGTAAAACTGACATTGAATCAGAAAAAACTATGAATTTCTTGTTATTATTGTTTTGTATTGAACAGAGAGCAATGTTTAAAGCTACAGCTTCTGCTGAAAAAATAGAGCTATGATCTGGTAGTCTTATTTTGGCAGTTTCTTGCTTGTGTACTGAAGCGCAACCAACTTTATTGTCTTGTTTCGAACCATCAGTATAAATTGAAATGTAATCTTTATACTGTGATTTGATTTCTAAAAAATTATTTTGATAAAATAATGGATTTGTAACTGATTTCCTATTTACGTTGAGATCAAAAATAATATTCGGTGGATCTATGGTCCACGGCTCTTTTACAGGAAGTTTAAAGGGTTTAATATTCTTTACATTTATGTTTGACTCATTAAGAAGAGGTTCAACTCGAAGACCAAGTGGTTTGATAAAATTAGGTTTATTTTGAAAGAGTATTTTGTTGGGTGGATTGAAAATGTCATTGTAAACCGGATTTTTTGTATTTGAAGCCAGTTTAGTTACGTATTGTAAGGACAGTTTTTTCCTTCTATCATATAAGGATGGCTCCTGGGCCTCTGAATACAAACTTTGAACAGGTGACGTACGGAAAGCTCCCAAAGCTAACCGAAGACCCTGATGATGAATAGTGTCCAACTTTTTTAGGTAGCTTTTTCGTGCAGAGCCATATATAATACATCCATAATCCAGTTTTGAGCGTATTAAAGATCTGTATAGATTTAAAAGAGTTTTTTTATCTCCTCCCCAGTCAGAGTGGGAAAGTATTTTTAAAACATTTAAAGCTTTTTGACATTTCAGTTTCAAAGCACTAATATGTGGTATGAAAGAAAGTTTTTTGTCAAAGATAACTCCTAAAAATTTTGCTTGATCTATTATTGGAATTGGACTATTATATATTTTTAGTGATGGATCCAAGTGCAACCTATGCTCTTGGCAGAAGTGTACACAGTTTGTCTTTGTCTTGGAAAATTTAAAACCATTTTCTATAGTCCATTTCTCAATTTTGTCTAAATTATTTTGAAGCTTAGTTTCAATTGTTTTCATATCTTTGGACCTGTAACATATTAAAAAATCATCCACATATAAGGAACAGTTCACATCGTCATCTAAACATTTTACAATATTGTTAATCTTGATATTGAACAGAGTAGGTGAGAGGATACTTCCTTGAGGAACTCCCTGTTCTTGTTCATAGTCATCAGAAAAAGATGTGCCTACCTTAACTTTGAAACATCTATTTGATAAAAAGTTTGAAATAAACTTGGGTAGATTTCCCCTTAATCCAATTTTACGAATGTCTTTTAAAATGCCATGTTTCCACGTGGTGTCATAAGCTTTTTCTAGATCAAAAAATATGGCAACTACATGTTGTTTCTTTACAAAAGCATTTCTGATAAAAGATTCCAATCGTACTAATTGATCTGTCGTGCTTCTGTTTTTTCGGAACCCTGATTGATGTTCCGATATAATATTATTGGATTCGAGGTAAAAATTAAGTCTATTGTTTATCATTCTCTCCATGGTCTTACATATACAACTAGTTAAAGCTATGGGTCTATAATTTGTTGGATTTGTATGATCTTTATTTGGCTTAGGAATTGGAATGATTGTAGCTTTGGACCAACTTTTCGGGAAGATACCTTGTTCCCATATAATGTTAAAAATGTTTAACAGAGTTTGTAATGAAATACGAGGTAAATGTTTTAAAAGTTGATAGTGTACTTCGTCTGCACCTGCAGCAGAATCGTGAGCATTTTTTAGAGAATCTTCAAGTTCTGATAGTGTGAAAGGTAAGTTCTGATAGTGTGAAAGGTAAGTTGTAGTTTTCATTTGTATCCGTTTCAAAATTAAGTTCTTCCATTTCTGCTTCTTGCTTATGTTTTTTTTAAATTGTGGTTGATAATTTGCAGAAGAAGAGTTTGTTTTGAAAGTTTTACCCAGGATATTAGCGATTTCTTCTTTACTTTCGTAGATTTTGTCACCTACCTTGATATGCGAGTGTTTCATGGTTTGATTCTTTCCATTTATTTTCCTTAACATATTCCAAATGGTTGTCATGGGAGTTCTAGCATTAAGTTTAGAAATGAAATCTTTCCAAGATGATCGTTTTGCTTGTTTAATAGTACGTCGAGCCTTAGCTCTCATAATTTTACAAACATTTAAGTTTGTTTTTGTTGGATATTGTTTGAAACGTTTTAAACTGTCTTTACGTTTTTTAATAGCTTCTTTACAATCATCATTAAACCATGGCTTTTTCTTCTTAAAAGTATTTGTTGAAATCTTCGGGATGCACTGATTTGATATTTCAATTAAAAAAAGGGTTTGTCAGGTTTCACTTTGGCAGGCTAAAGCGGGCAAAAATTTTGCAAATTACACATGTATATGTCTTTTCATGCACGCAACGACATATCGTCAGAATGCGAACAACAGCTAGAAGTAGAGTAGAAAATGAAATCGGTTTCAAAGATGACCCTGCGATGTATGGCACTTACACGGACGTGAAAACATGAACTGGACAAATGGCACTAATAATGCTGTTTTTCTCAATTACTTGTTGGGAAGAAAAATATTGGAAAACACACTTTTCTGATTGAATTGTCCCCAATCAGAATGACAAAATTACTGTCACTGTTAGCATGTGCACAAACGACCGATGCGACGAAGTGAACGCGAACCCAGATTTACGTTTTATTGCATATGCCAAAATGCCATATATCATTGGGTCCTCATCACAATCGATTTCCAAGCTGGATCACACTATCATTGTTTCCCTGATTTAGCGCTTGAAGCATGTCATCACGATCACAAGCAATATCATGTCGCTTCGGGACATCTTCCTAGCTAATGCCTAGCAAGCCATATGTGTTGGGGAAAAAACAACCCTATGGAAATAAATGAAAGTAGATAAATAGTGATAATGTGCTATGATATATGGGAAATAACCCTTGCCACTCTGATTGCAGACTACACTTTCCCTGTAAGAGTTACTGTTCCTGACCCCTTTTTTTACCGCAGGAATTCTCTTTGATAGCAGTCTGTAACTGCTTAGCACAGATTAAACATCTAATAGCAAACCACTACTCATGTTCATTTATCCTGCTATCAGACTACCAAAACAGTGTAACAGTGAAAATTTCCACTCATTCGTATTAATGATTTGAATTTGAAATTTGTGTTAAATGTCTAAGAATTGGGGAGAGTGAATGAAAACCAAAAAAAGGGGAAAAATGGGGAAATAAACAGGTAGCGTTGCTCAGGTTCAAACCGTCTGGCCCACTGAGCCAGCCAAGCAGTTGAATTCGACCCAGAAAATTGACCTGCTTATATATATAGTCCCCCCCTTTCTTCCAAAACATTCCAACAGAAGTCAAAAGTAGTTCCATTTGAAAGTTTGATATCAAGCGCATCTGTCACTCTGTTTTATCAGAAAAAATGAAGCACATTTGTCACTCTGTTTTATCAGAAAAAATGAAAGGCCAGGTTTAAAATGTGTTTTTGGTGTTGGTTTGATCGTATCTTGAAAAAATGAGCGTGGCGGTGTTAATTCTTTAGGAACTGTTTTGTTTATTTGTGACCTAATTACGCATAATGGTCCACTACGAGTCAAAAATTTGTTTTATTATGATTTTTCAAGTGTATTTGAAGGCTTATATGTAGTTCTTTGGAGAATGGCTGGCATGCACAGTCGACATGCATGCCAAATGACAGCAACACTGGGCAATTCTTTGAATAAAATGGGTGACAGAAGGTCGGGTTCTGAACCGACCTCCCACCCACCTGAGTTACTTATTTCGATATGAACTGCCTATCTATTGTTCAGATCAGCTTCCGTGTCTCACACTGAAACTTTGGATATGTTGAGACCATCAATTCTCTAAGTAAACATCATGAAGAATCATAGCCAAATTGATTAAACCAGAGAGACTACTTTTTCAGAAGCAACTTGCAGCTGTTGCCCAAAAACAAGCAAAGCAAACAAAATTTCAAGAGCCCCTTTCTCTACTTGAAGTTGTTGAGAACAGCAAGAAAGTAGTTTGGGTTTTTACTGATGGTATGTTTTGACAGGAAAGATGTGGGAGAAAGAAAATAAATAAAAAATGAATCATGAAAAAAGCAGGGTTAGTTTTCTTCAGTGCTGTCAGGGGGAAATTTGCTCAGTGTTGCTTTTGGAATAGCCTGATAGGTTTAAAGGGCTTATCAATTAATGTCGCATGGTAATGCTGAAACACCAAAAAGGGTTTGTCAGGTTTCACTTTGGCAGGCTAAAGTGGGCAAAAATTTTGCAAATTACAAATGTATATGTCTTTTCATGCACGCAACGACATATCGTCAGAATGCGAACAACAGCTAGAAGTAGAGTAGAAAATGAAATCGCTTTCAAAGATGACCCTGCGATGTATGGCACTTACACGGACGTGAAAACATGAACTGGACAAAAGGCACTAATAATGCTGTTTTTCTTAATTACTTGTTGGGAAGAAAAATATTGGAAAACACACACTTTTCTGATTGAATTGTCCCCAATCAGAATGACAAAATTACTGTCACTGGTTAGCATGTGCACAAACGACCGATGCGACGAAGTGAACGCGAACCCAGATTTACGTTTTATTGCATGTGCCAAAATGCCATATATCATTGGGTCCTCATCACAATCGATTTCCAAGCTGGATCACACTATCATTGTTTCCCTGATTTAGCGCTTGAAGCATGTCATCACGATCACAAGCAATATCATGTCGCTTCGGGACATCTTCCCAGCTAATGCCTAGCAAGCCATATGTGTTGGGGAAAAAAACAACCCTATGGAAATAAATGAAAGTAGATAAATAGTGATAATGTGCTATGATATATGGGAAATAACCCTTGCCACTCTGATTGCAGACTACACTTTCCCTGTAAGAGTTACTGTTCCTGACCCCTTTTTTTACCGCAGGAATTCTCTTTGATAGTCTGTACTTGCTTAGCACAGATTAAACATCTAATAGCAAACCACTACTCATGTTCATTTACCCTGCTATCAGACCACCAAAACACTGTAACAGAGTGAAAATTTCCACTCATTCGTATTAATGATTTGAATTTGAAATTTGTGTTAAATGTCTAAGAATTGGGGAGAGTGAATGAAAACCAAAAAAACGGGGAAAATGGGGAAATAAACAGGTAGCGTTGCTCAGGTTCAAACCGTCTGGCCCACTGAGCCAGCCAAGCAGTTGAATTCGACCCAGAAAATTGACCTGCTTATATATATAGTCTCCCCCTTTCTTCCAAAACATTCCAACAGAAGTCAAAAGTAGTTCCATTTGAAAGTTTGATATCAAGCGCATTTGTCACTCTGTTTTATCAGAAAAAATGAAGCACATTTGTCACTCTGTTTTATCAGAAAAAATGAAAGGCCAGGTTTAAAATGTGTTTTTGGTGTTGGTTTGATCGTATCTTGAAAAAATGAGCGTGGCGGTGTTAATTCTTTAGGAACTATTTTGTTTATTTGTGACCTAATTACGCATAATGGTCCACTACGAGTCAAAAATCTGTTTTATTATGATTTTTCAAGTGTATTTGAAGGCTTATATGTAGTTCTTTAGAGAATGGCTGGCATGCACAGTCGACAAGCATGCCAATTGACAGCAACACTGGGCAATTCTTTGAATAAAATGGGTGACAGAAGGTCGGGTTCTGAACCGACCCCCCACCCACCTGAGTTACTTATTTCGATATGAACTGCCTATCTATTGTTCAGATCAGCTTGCGTGTCTCACACTGAAACTTTGGATATGTTGAGACCATCAATTCTCTAAGTAAACATCATGAAGAATCATAGCCAAATTGATTAAACCAGAGAGACTACTTTTTCAGAAGCAACTTGCAGCTGTTGCCCAAAAACAAGCAAAGCAAACAAAATTTCAAGAGCCCCTTTCTCTACTTGAAGTTGTTGAGAACAGCAAGAAAGTAGTTTGGGTTTTAACTGATGGTATGTTTTGACAGGAAAGATGTGGGAGAAAAAAAATAAATAAAAAATGAATCATGAAAAAAGCAGGGTTAGTTTTCTTCAGTGCTGTCAGGGGGAAATTTGCTCAGTGTTGCTTTTGGAATAGCCTGATAGGTTTAAAGGGCTTATCAATTAATGTCGCATGGTAATGCTGAAACACCAAAAAGGGTTTGTCAGGTTTCACTTTGGCAGGCTAAAGCGGGCAAAAATTTTGCAAATTACACATGTATATGTCTTTTCATGCCCGCAACGACATATCGTCAGAATGCGAACAACAGCTAGAAGTAGAATAGAAAATGAAATCAGTTTCAAAGATGACCCTGCGATGTATGGCACTTACACGGACGTGAAAACATGAACTGGACAAAAGGCACTAATAATGCTGTTTTTCTTAATTACTTGTTGGGAAGAAAAATATTGGAAAACACACACTTTTCTGATTGAATTGTCCCCAGTCAGAATGACAAAATTACTGTCACTGTTAGCATGTGCACAAACGACCGATGCGACGAAGTGAACGCGAACCCAGATTTACGTTTTATTGCATGTGCCAAAATGCCATATATCATTGGGTCCTCATCACAATCGATTTCCAAGCTGGATCACACTATCATTGTTTCCCTGATTTAGCGGTTGAAGCATGTCATCACGATCACAAGCAATATCATGTTGCTTCGGGACATCTTCCCAGCTAATGCCTAGCAAGCCATATGTGTTGGGGAAAAAACAACCCTATGGAAATAAATGAAAGTAGATAAATAGTGATAATGTGCTATGATATATGGGAAATAACCCTTGCCACTCTGATTGCAGACTACACTTTCCCTGTAAGAGTTACTGTTCCTGACCCCTTTTTTTTACCGCAGGAATTCTCTTTGATAGCAGTCTGTAACTGCTTAGCACAGATTAAACATCTAATAGCAAACCACTACTCATGTTCATTTACCCTGGTATCAGACCACCAAAACAGTGTAACAGAGTGAAAATTTCCACTCATTCGTATTAATGATTTGAATTTGAAATTTGTGTTAAATGTCTAAGAATTGGGGAGAGTGAATGAAAACCAAAAAAACGGGGAAAATGGGGAAATAAACAGGTAGCGTTGCTCAGGTTCAAACCGTCTGGCCCACTGAGCCAGCCAAGCAGTTGAATTCGACCCAGAAAATTGACCTGCTTATATATATAGTCCCCCCCTTTCTTCCAAAACATTCCAACAGAAGTCAAAAGTAGTTCCATTTGAAAGTTTGATATCAAGCGCATTTGTCACTCTGTTTTATCAGAAAAAATGAAGCACATTTGTCAAAATTGCATCGGACTTTTCTCAATAAAATAGAATGGTCGATGGGGTGGTCCAGACTAAATATTCACTGGGGCCACAGACTTGTCACCCATTGTTTTTCGTAATTTAAGGGCTCTTTCCATACACAAAGGAGACTTAAGTAATTTCCTGGTCATATTGGTATGTGGGTTTATTTCTGTTGTATCAGAAAGTTTTAAAACACCAGATTTTCATATGACGACGTCTATCGCAAATTTTTCAAAGGGACAGATTTTTTAAAACTTTGCACATACATAGGTCATCATATCTCTATAAGATCACAGTAAAAAAAGGTATTGGTCACCGTGCTCGTTCATGAGAAAATTGCCTTTGATAAAGGTATATACAGTTCCAAAATTCAGCTTATATTGGATTTAACACGCTGTTCATTAAAAGTCAGTTAAACATGAAAATTACCGCAAGAATGTACAAATATACATCATTTTGATGAAAGTTCATTTAGTTTTGCACAAAAAAATATATAAAAAGCTGGTTTTGAGCACGGTAAATGTACAAATATGCATGTTATATATAGACCGTTAAGTTAAAAAAGGAGATAATTTGACCGAATTAAGGGTAATCTTTAATAAATACATACTTTCTAACGGACAGATTTTTCCTTAAATTTCCACAGTTAATAGTATTTATTATTCTAAAAAATAAGAAAAAATAAAAATGGCACCTATCCGTGCTTTTTTCGTCACAAAACAAGGATGAAGGTAAATGTGAAAGTTTTTTTTTTTTTTTCAAGGAAAAAAGGGGATAAAAGCTCAGCAGACATAGTGCGAAAAGGAGAAACTGCTCATTATGAGCGATTTATCCTTTTCCCACGGTAATTTTCAAAGTGAAAACAGCTATACTTCCAAAACTTTAAATTTCCTGCCTTTGTTTGCTTGTTTGGTAACGCCATATCAACAGTATTTTAATTATTTCACGGTGACATTTATTTCTCTTTAGTAATGCTACATGAAGAAAGTGCTACTTGTTTCAGTGCACCAATATTATTATCATAATGTCCAAAAAATACATAGGTGCAATTTTGATTCACTATCCATAACAAAACACATTCGCAGTAATATGCGCACGAACATTTGTGATATACGTCGTTTACACCCTTGTTTCGTGCAAGAAGTTGCAAGAAAATCCTACCCGAAGCAAAACACTTAATTATATCGATATTTTTTATGTTTGGAGTTATCATCCTTTTTTAATTCCTTTTCAAACTTTATTTGCACTCTTATTTGCACCTTTAATTCTATTTTCGGACCAGAAATCAATGACATTGCTAGAGTGACTGCAATTTACTGACAAAAAACGTTTTGTACAAAGCTATTTTACCTTGGGGCGGCATAAGGTCTTCCACTGTATTGCTCTCGGACGACTTCACGCAAACAAAAATTCTGTTTTCAAGGGTCTCAAAATCAGTCTGAAATGACAAACAAGATGGCCATTGGCCCTAAAGCGCTCAATTGAGTAAAGTCATCAAGAATCGATGAACTTGCTAATGATGAAGTTGCTAGAGATCCTAGTGATGATGATGTAAAACACATGAGTGATTAGTATCAGAGGCCTACTTCTTGACCAGGCCTGACCCAATTTTCAACTTGTCCTAGATGTCTTGAAGACGAACATTCGGAACAATTTTGATGAGTATCAATCTGAAATGTGGCCCCTAGAGTGAACACAAGTTTTTTCGTAAGATTTGTCGAATATATCACCATTAACCCTACTTAGCGCGACTCGCTGACCTTTTGCGGACAGTGTAGATCAAGATCAGACTGCACAGAATGTGCAGTCTGATCTTGGATCAACACTGTCCGATAAGAAGATATCATTCCCCAAATCATAACTTTGAAATAGTAATATCTGTGTGTTTACTATCGAAATGACAATTTCATTTTAGTTATTTAGCAGGATAAGGGTTAAACTTGTCAAATATATCATCAGGACATTAATTCTAACTAATTCTTATAAGTATCAGACTGAAAATGTGGCCTCTAAAACGCAAACAAGGTTTTTCTAAGATTTCTCGCAGTGACCTACCTTTTGACCCTACGTACCCCAATTTTGATATTGTTCAAGATGTTTCATCAAGGTAAATAATTTTATCAATTCTAATGAGTACCACACTGAAAGCCAAGCCCCGGTAGTTCAGTCGGTAGCGCACAGGACTTGAGTGCATGGGTTCGCCGGTTCGATCTCCGGCTCAGCCAATTTCTTTCCGAGGATTGATGTTAGTCATTGCGACAGAATCCATTCCTCTCTCACCGCTGACCATTGTTTCGACGATGGTTATGTGGTAAGGCAAACTCGGCTTGAAAAGAATATTGTGCAGAGTACTAGTTAAAGAAACTTGAGGAAAGTATGGATAGGTGCACTGGCCGCCGCGATATAACTGAAACAAGAAATGTGTCACCGACGAGGATGCCCCCGCAACACGGAAAGATCACAGTCATGGTAAAGTACTAAACTCAAACAAGAACGCCTATGATTATTATAAACTCATTTGTCCTCAACCGGTTTCAGGAAATCGTCAGGAGGGTAACAGACTAATGAACTTAATGATCACAGAAACGACGAAATTGATCTGTGTTTGTGTGTGTGGAGGGGGGGGGGGGGTATGTGTGTGTTCGATAAACAGTGATGGTCGTGTCCGACCAATAACTTCCAGGTGCATGGTCCGACTTCGAAATAATTTGGCAAAAATGATCACCATGGATAGACATTGTGTCGCGTGCAAAAACCCTGTCACCGGCTTGGTTGAACTTGGTCAGTATTTGCTACGATTATAATCATGACAGGTTGCGGGGGGGCATCAGTATCGGTGACACATTTCTAGTTTTGAACAAGACGTGTCACTAAGAAGTGACTGATGCCCCTGAAAACAGAACCTTTTCTTGTGATCACTGCACATGAACAATGACTATGGCCACCACATTTACAAACACTTATGACCTTGGTTTTACCTTGACTTTTGACCTACGATTAAGGTTCTTGTGTGTAGCACATCGTTTATACCTAGCTGACAATTCTGCATAGTTATACTGAAATTCACTCAAATGAAAAGAGTAACAGGTCCGACATAAACATTACCACCGAAAAACATATTTGACCTTGCTGTGACATTGACCTTTGATCTATGGACATGACTTGTGCCTGACACATCCCACTGATGGGGTTAACATTCTGCTAAGTTATTTTCATATTAAGTCGTAGGGAAAAAGAGTTACGGCCAGGACACAAAAACAGACATGTGAAGTTGCCACGACCTTTGACCAACGGACATGGTTTTTGCCCGCAACATAACGTCTTTATGTGGTTGACAGTACGGCATTAAAATTCATTCATAACTAAAAGGTCTCTTTCATGCTATTTGAAATTTGATAAACTTGAGTATTTCACTGAAAATGTGGCCTCTAGAGGGTACACAGGGTCTTCCTAAGATTTGACCTACTGACCTCTTTTTTGACCCCTAGTGACCCATTTTCAAACTCGTCTGGGACATCATCATAACAAACATTCTTACCAACTTTAAAGAGTATTGGCTTGAAAATGTGGCTTTTAGAGTATACACAATGTTTTTCTAAAATATGACCTTGTGACCTGGTTTTGACTCGACATGACTCGACATGACCTATTTTCAAATTCGCCCAAGATGTTATCAAGGAAAAACATTCGGACCAAGTTTTATGAGTATTGGACTGAAAATGTGGCCCCCAGAGCTTATGCAAGGTTTTCTCAGATTTGACCTAGTGACCTAGTTTTTTGACCCGACATGACTCATTTTCAAACTATTTTGAGATATCATCAAAACTAACATTCTGACCAAGAGTATTGGACTTGAATTCTAGCCCCTACAGCGTACAAAAGGTTTCTCTAAGATTTGAGCTAAGGATCTAGTTTTTGACCCGACATGACTCATTTTCGAACTCGTCTGAGAAATTATCAAGACAAACATACTGACCAGCTTTCAAGAGTATTGGACTGAAAATGTGGCCTCTAGAGCGTAGACAAGGTTTTTCTAAGATTTGACCAGGTGACCTATTTTTTGACACGACAGAACCCATTTTTCAAACTCATCCGTGATATCATCAAGGCTAACATTCTGACCAAGTTTCATGAGTATCAAAGTGAAAATGTGGCCTCTAGAGAGTATACAATGTATTTCAAAGATTTGACCTAGTGACCTAGTTTTTGAGCTGACATGACCCACTTTCGAACTTGTCCGAGATATGATCGAGGCAAGCATTCTGATCAAGTTTCATTAGTATCAGACTGAAAATGTGGCCTCTAGAGCGTATACAAGGTAAAAATTGACGACGAACGACGCACGACGGACACAGCACGACGGACACAGCACGATCACAAAAGCTCACCTTAAGCACTTCGTGCTCGGGTGAGCTAAAACTGTGGCCTGTAGATCGTACACAAGGTATTGCAAAGATTTGACCTAGAGATCTTGTTTTGGACCCAACGTGACCCTTTTCAAACTTGTCCGAGATGTTATCATGACAAACATTCTGACATTTTTTTCAAGAGAATTGATCAGCAAATGTGGCCTCTACAGTGTACACAAGGTGTTTTTTGTTTGACCCGACATGATCCCCTTTTAAACTCATCTGAGATATTATCCAGACAACCATTCTGACCAAGTTTCACGAGTATCAAATTAAAAAGTGGCCCCTAGAGTGTAAACAAGTTTTTTTTTTTTTTTTTTTCAAAGATTTCACCTTGTGGCCTAGTTCTTCATCCGATATGACCCATTTTCAAACTCATCTGAGATATCAATAAACAAACATTCTGACAACAGTTCAAGAGTATTGGACTGAAAATGTGGCTTCTAGAGTATACCCAAGGTTTTTGTAAGATTTGACCAGGCATGACCCATTTTTGAATTCGGCCGAGATATCATCAAGAAAAACATTCTGATCAAGGTTCATGAGTATTGGACTGAAAGTGTGGCCTCTAGAGCGTACACAAGGTAAAAGTTGACGACGCACGACACACGACGGACACAGCACCATCACAAAAGCTCACCTTGAGCACTTCGTGCTCAGGTGAGCTGAAAATTACAGGCTGGACACAAATACTACCCCCAACACATTTGACCTTGCTGTGACCTTGACCTTTAACCTACGAACATGACTTTTTTGCATGACACATTGTCTCGGTGTTATTAACATTTGTGCCAAGTTATTGTGAAATTGAATTATAGGGAAAAAAGGACGGACGGACTAAACAAAAACAATATACCTCCGAAAATTTTTTCAGGGCCTAAAAATTATGCGAAAAATTACTCAGGCTGATCAATCTTCCTGTAAAGTTTGATAACTCTAGCTAGCTCTAGCACTATCTGATGTCGGCACGATACACAGTGTGCGGTTGACGGGTTGATAGTTGATTGATTGTATGGTGTTAAACGCTGTATCAACATTATTTCAGTTATGTCGCGGCGGCCTAAGCACCTATTCATGCTTTCCTGGGGTTTCTTTTACCAGTACTCCGCACACTACTTTCCCACATAACCATCGTCGAAACAATGATCAGCGCAGACTGATGGACTAGTAGTACCTCTTTCAAAAACAATATCCCTTCTCCCTGTACGAGAGAGACATAATTTCTGCATACTCATTTTTGAGTCTTTATACCGGTATTAAGGGTATATTCCTTTGACAAGGATGTTTGTTGTAAAGTGATAAACTATTCGCTGCAGATTTGTCAATGGGACCATTAGTGAGTTCAGTCGAACGTTCGCTCAAGTTTGCAAACGTTCGCCAAGAGTCATAACTGAACGATTTGTTCTCCACGAACAATTGCAAACACTTCGGGGTGGGGCGCGAATCAAACAAAGATGGCGGACAAGTGATAACTGGTTTTCATCCAAAACTAAACAAATTGAAATTCGAGTATTTCTGGCTTGTTTATGAAACAGGGGTCCTGCGTGGCTCAGTGGTAATGTGTGGGACTCGCAACCTGGAGGCTCAGGGTTCAAGCCCCGATGGATCCACTGGGCTTTTCGTGGGAGTGTCCTTAGGCAAGACACTTCAGAGCCCTAGCCCAGTACTGGCGAAACCCAGGTCATAGATGAATATGTGAGCTGTCGCCGTGATATGACTGCAATGATGTTGAGAGCGGCGTGAAATACCGTTCAATAAATAAATATGTTTATGAAATAGTATGTACATATGCGAGTTGGTATCAATCATTTAGCCCTGGTTATGAAATCTTAAAGGTTTTTTGCCCTTTTCAATTGGTATCAAAAGTAAAAATGGCCAATACGGCGGGTTTAAATCAGAGGACAGTTATCCGGACTGAACTAGTTTACGGTTTATTTCATATTTCTATTCTATGAATATAACAAATTATAAACGCAATCACTTACCTTTCCGGAATTAAAATTGTTAAGTACTTGAGGTGGTATACATTTGATATAATCTATTTTCTCTTATAAATCTCCTGAATAAATTGGTCAAATTCAATAGAAGGTGCAATTAGTGAATTCTACTGTCTTCAAAATTTTAATCAAAAGCTCTTTGGCAAGGATTTTATTATGTATTCTTTACAACCAGCACTTAAAATGAAAAAAATATGCAAAAGTTTTTAAATATTACACTTACAGTTTTTTTCCAGAAATTCTGTTTGCAACCTATGGCATGAAAGGTTCGGAACTGTCCAAAATCCATCGTCTTACCTGCAGAATATTTGCGAAGGAATTACGTGATAAAAAGTTATGAACCGAGCACCCTGCTATTTCAGTTTTCTGTAACAATGTACTCAACTCATTTTACCAATTTTTCAAATGATTTCACATGTCTTCAAAAATTAGAGAAAGGCTAGTCGATCAGCAATATGGTATGCATATACGAGTACAGTGAATAAAATATACAACAGCCTGTTACTCTAGTAGATTACATTTCCCTAAAATGGACCTCAATTCTGAGACTTCCCAGTCATGGCGTAAAAACTTTCAGTGGAAAGGATTGTTACTTAAAATCTCAAAGAAACTCATGTAGTAGTGGCTATTTGGAGACTAAGTTATCTTCTCTAGGAATGAAATACTAGATTACCTGGAGCATTTTCCTATTTTACCTCCTTTTCACATCAATAACAGGTTACATTTTGACCTTTAACTAACAAATCTTGAGTTTTTCAGACCTTCAGGATGAAGACTTTTGAAAATTTGTGGAAAAAGGAGAAAATACTGGTAACCAACGTATCCTATTTTTTCTACAGAAAATTCTTCACTCGCGTAGTTAAACTTTATCAGTAAACCAAATTTATTTTGCCATCAGCAAATGCTTTTAACATGGACAAGTCTAAAATTTCGTCCGGTAAACAGTTAACCCTTTACTTTACATTTTAATATTCTTAATAGGGCAACTTTTGAAAACATTGTTGGAAAAGGATTAAAAGCAGGAAACCAGCTTTTTCTTTTTTTCTAATAATGTTTTTTTATTCCAAGACGTATTCAACAATTTGAACCATATTTGATATGTAGTCTGGAAATTCTTTGCATTCGAACAAGCCCAAAATTGTTCCGTCTGGTAGAGTTCAGGAGTACCAGAGATAATGGTATTTACCATGGAAACTGACAAGTCTTAGTACGATACGGCTTGTTAGAAAATGTGTAAAAACGTAGACATTCCCCTTATTTAGTAATTTCTTTGTTTGCCACAATGTATGTTGAAGTCGTTTGCTGACCTAATGACTCACGAGGTTAAAATGCAAGGAACTTATTCAACATACTTATAACAACTCTTGAAATACGCGAGACGTGAGCCACGCTCTGGCAAAAGAAGTTTAATGCATCTAGGTGATACCAAGCAAGTCTTTTCATAGATATGGATATATCAAAATCCATTTTCTCTTAAAACCAACAAAATCATTAGATAGAATGATCCTTGAGCATGCAGAAAATTGACAAAGAACAAAAAGTTTCGCCCTAGGTCAGCCAGCACGGACTGTGTAGGCTGGCCGGAGCCGAAACTTTTTGCAGATGCATTAAGCTCCCTTTTCACAGAGCATGGCTCAAATACAAGTATAGTAACAGTTATAAATGCATGTTTAAAGGCGTTTCAGCGAGTTAATTCTAGCGCAGAGAATTTCGTGAAATTTGACACAGAAACACTTCAAAGTATTTTCTTTCAATATGCGAGGAGATAATCAGACGTTGCCTGATGAACTAAAAAGTTCTGAGCCCACGAAGAACATAACCTTTTTTTCAAATTACACAAAAACCCAATTATTGCAGCATACGTCAGAATTTTGTGATTAAAATCTGTAATTTAAGTCAAACCATGTTCTCTGTGTTTTAAATTCATAGTGAAAAAATGGATCCTCTGACCTTGATGAGAAATTAACAGAAATTTCAAATTAATGATACGCTTTCTATGTTTCAATTAAACACTTAGCCCACAAAATTGCTTATTTTATCACAGAAAATCAGGACATTATTTGACCCTCAAAAAAAATCTAGAGCAAAGATTTTTCTCATTTTTCTCAAAAATATACATGATTATATCCTTTATCAAAAAAATGCAAAAAAAAAAAGGTAGGTTGCCAGGCTACTTTTCCCAAAATTCGAACTCAATTACCTCCCTTGGAACAAAGAAAGTGACACAAAACACCCAAGATTTCAAATTAATTAGTAAGATGTATTATTTCTAGCACTAAATCATGTTTTTTTCACAATAAAGATTGTACTCTGTCAACCCTTTCCTTGATATAGTCTCGATTTAACATTGGTATGGGACAGCTTTGGAAAGCATTTTGGTAAAAGGGGTAATTGTTCATTACAAGCAATTGTTCCTTTCCCCACAACCTTTTCTGCACAAACGGTTCTTTTAATCTCATTTAAACCTTAAATTTGTCGTCTGCAGCTTCTTTCAATTTTGAAGTTCCAATTTAATTCATTTAGGAAAGGGTTAATACCAAATACATGTGGTATATTTTAATAGATAGGAGAATGGAAGAACAATACAAGTAGAACTGTCCAGAATTACTCAAAGGCATAGATTACTTACGAACCTTATAGCAAAATGAATCAAACGATCCTGATTTCTATCAATACCCAGGAAAGAGGGTTAGAAAACGTTGAAAAGGAGAAAATACTTGTAATTTTCTCATTTTACCACACTAAACTTACTATCCGGATAAGTAATGTCCGACAAATGTACATGTTCCGTTTTCGCTGTTTAGGAATGATTTACACCTTCATAAACTGATCTTTAAAAAAAAAATGTATCTACCACTACTTTCTCCACGTCTTGCAGCAAAAATCAGTAGTCCAATAATAGTACTACAATCAGACAAAGTTACGCGCTAGAAAACAGAGAAGCGAAGAGACATGCGCAAAAATGTTGCGCACTGACAACCCCATGAAATGTCGTTAATATAAATTGCAATCACTTATCCCTGTCACACTTCAAATTTCCTTCACACATTTCCACATTTAATATTTTAAAGGACCACCACTGGCCAAAAGTAAACAAGTGGGGGTCAAGTTGCAGGCAAACTACATTCATGTAATTTAAAAGTATGGTCTGTCAAACTTCCAGCTGCTGGTAGAAAAATGAAGCTTTAAACTGCAGGAAAATTTTGAAATTATAATTCTAGATCTATAATTTATTCAGGTCCCGTGTTTTAACGGCCTTGATGAAAAAGACTTTTGAAAACATTTTTGGGAAAAGGAGAAAAAATTTAGAAACTAGCATTTTCCCCTTTTCCTACATTTTTTTCCAACTTTTTAAGGAAAAATCTTGTCATTTAAACCACATTTGATATGTTGTCTGCAGATGCATTAAAAATGGAAGAACTGAACATTTGTATTGTCTGCTAAATAGTCAAAACCCTGTACCACACAAAAAAAATTTAGACTTGTCCATTTTGAAAACAATTGCAGAAAAGAAAAAAATACGGCTTAAGTGATGGGCTTAATCTTTAAATTGGCAGAAAGCATTGTTTGAAAAGTAGAAAATGCTGGCAACCAGCATTTTCTCTTTTTCCCACATTGTTTTCTGAAGGCTTTACCAGAGTAGTGATTATGAGGCATAAAAAAAAAGTTTAGGAATGAACTGGATAAAATACAATAGAAAAGGAAAGAAAAAGGTTATTTCGTTGATTGACTGATTGTATGTATGGTGTTCAACACCGTTTTCAACATTATTTCAGTTATATTTAGGCGGTCAGTGCACCTGTCCATGCTTTCCTGGATACCCTTTTATCAGTACTTCGCACAATTTTCTTTCCAAGCTACTGGCTGCTTTTCCACAACCATCGTCTAGACAATGGTCAGCGGTGGGAGATGAATGAATCATGTCGCAATGACTATCATCAGTCCTCGGAAAGAAATTGGCCGAGCCAGGGATCGGACTCACGACCTCCTGTTCTCAAGTCCTGCACGCTACCGACTGAGCTACCGGGGCTCGGCTATTTCATTGAAATGATATCCTCCGCCGAAAAAGACCTTTGTTGGTAGAAACAAATGTTTCTATGCATATACATATATTCCATTTACACGTGTATTGCGTAAAATACTTTGCAATATTATATCTGGTAATATACGAGCATGTCTACCACATTAAAAATTCATCTTATATAGTAAGATATTAATTGACTATAAAATAATTTATTATACATGTGTAAATGATATATATATATTCTGTATAAAAATTATTGTGTATAAAAAAACAAGAGGGCCATGATGGCCCTGGATCGCTCACCTGAGTCAATAGGCGAAATTTCACTCCATGTGCATAATTCAATTTCTGACCAATTGTCAGGTCAACTGAGCTTAAAATGGGGCCTCTAGAGCGTCCACAAGGAATTTCCGTAAGTTGACCAAGTGACCTACTTTATCACCATAGCTGACCCAATTTAGAACTCATTAAAAATTTATCAAGACAAACATTCTGAACAGTTTTCGAATTAATTGAGCAATAAATGTGGCCTCTAGAGTGCCCACAAGGTATTTCTTTATTTTGATCTAGTGACCTAGTTTATGACTCCAGGTGGCCCAATTTCAAACTCATCCGATATTTCATACAGACAAACAGGTCTAGAGTGCCCTAAAGGTATTTCTTTAATTTGACATAGTGACCTAGATTATGACCCCAGGTGACCAATTTTGAACTCGTCTTACATTTCATCAAGAGAAACATTTTAACCAATTTTCAAATCAATTGAACAATTAATGTGGCTTATAGAGTGCCCTAGAGATATTTCTTTAATTTGACCCAGTGACCTAGTTTATGACCCCAGTTGACCCAAATTCAGACTCATGTGAGATTTTATCAAGACAAACATTCTGACCAATTTTCAAGTCAATTCCTCTAGAGTGCCCTAGAGATATTTCTTTAATTTGACCTAGTGACCTAGTTTATGACCCCAGTTGACCCAAATTTAGACTCATATGAGATTTTATCAGAACAAACATTCCGACCAATTTTCATGTCAATTGAGCGGGAAATGTGGCCTCTGGAGTGCCCTAAAGGTATAAAGGTATTAATTTGACCTAGTGACCTAGATTATGACCCCACGTGACCCAATTTTGAACTTATCTTACACTTCATCAAGAGAAACATTTCAACCAATTTTCAAATCAGTTGAATCATTAATGTGGCCTCTAGAGTTCCCTAAATGTATTTCTTTGACCTAGTGAACTAGTTTATGACCCCAGATGACCCAAATTCAGACTCATGTGAGATTTTATTAAGACAAAATATTCTGACCAATTTTCAAGTCAATTAAGCAAAAAATGTGGCCTCTAGAGTGGCCATAAGGTATTTCTTTAATTTAACATAGTGACCTAGTTTGTGACCCCAAGTGACCCAATTTTGAACTCAATGAAGATATTGTGCTAAAGCTAGCTAACAAACTTAAAACAGGTTCACTTCATACCAAATATCAAAGCTCTACGCCTTCCAGTTTCAGAGAAGAAGAATTTTTAAGTTTTCCTTCTTTGTTCCTGTGTTCGAATTTGTGGCCTCCGGGGCGGGGCCAGTTTTGACCCAAGTGGCATCATTTGAACAAAAATGGTAGAGGTCCACTAGGAGATGCTACGTACCAAATATCAAAGCTCTACACCTTCCCGTTTTAGAGAAGAAGAATTTTAAAGTTTTCCTTCTGTGTTCCTATGTTCGAACTTGTGACCCCGGGGAGGAGACCAGTTTTGACCCCAGGGGCATCACATGAATAAACTTGGTAGAGGGGTTCTAGGAGATGCTACATACTAAATATCAAAGCTCTACGCCTTCCAGTTTCAGAGAAGAAGAATTTTAAAGTTTTCCTTCTTTGTTCCCATGTTCAAACTTGTGACCCACGGAGTACGGCCACTTCTGGCCCCAGGGACATCATATGAACAAACTTGGTAGAGGTCTTCTAGGAGATGCTACATACCAAATATCAAAGCTCTACGCCTTCTAGTTTCAGAGAAGAAGATTTTCAAAGATTTTGCATTTTTTTCCTTTTTGTTGCCATGGCAACCAGAGTTATAGGTGGAATTCAATTCTTTGAACAACTTTGGTAGAACTTTACCCAAGGAACATCCCTGCCAAGTTTCATCAAGTTTAGTCCAGTGGTTTAGGAGAAGAAGATGTTTAAAGAAATTGATCACGGACGACGGACGCCGGACAAAGGGCGATCACAATAGCTCACCTTGAGCACGTTCTGCTCAGGTGAGCTAGTAAAAAATACATGTCCACTATACACATGAGCTATGCTCTGGCAAAAGAAGGCACAATGCATGTTCATCAAGTGTGACACAAAGCAAGTCACCACATAATTATGGATCCATAAAATCCATTTTGTATAATAATTGACCGAATCATGAGGTACACTGGTCCTTTGAAAACAGAAACTTGGCCAAAAGTTTTCTTTGCAATCAGTACCTTTTGCAGATCCATTAGGCTCCTTTTTCACAAGCATGTCACATGTTGAACTTTTTTTTTCGTGTGTGTTGCTGTTGCAGTTATATGGGAGTTATTCATGAAAACAATTTTTTAAGAACTTTTTTTTAAACAGCACTACCCACACAGCATTCATTCAAAGTTTGACTGCAATCAGCCATGTAATCACATCAATGACTTTCAAGTCACATGGTAACCAGCATTTTATCCTTTTTTTTCACAGAATTTTCAAAAACCTTTTTCCTCAGGTTCATTTAAACACAGAAAAGGGCTAAGTCACTATATGAGAGTCACTTGAAATATGGCCTCTAGACTGTACACAAGCTTATTCAAGAATTTGTCTCTATGACCTAATTTTTAGCTAAACATTGTCTATTTTCAAACCTGAAGAAATTATCAAGACAAACATTCTGACCACCTTTCATGAGTATTTGAGAGAAAATGTTGCCTGTAGAGCGTTCACAAGGTTTTTCCGAGATTTGACCTGGTGACCTAGTTTTTGATCCAACATGAGGTAAATATTCTAAGATATCATCAAGACAAACATTATGATTAAGTTTAAGGATTTTAGGACTGATTATGCGGCCTATAGAGCGTAAACAAGGTTTTTCAAATATTAGACCTGGTGACCTAGTTTTTGACCCGATGTGACAAATTTTCAAACTCGTGCAAGATATTATCAAGACAAACATCCTGATCAATTTTCGAGAGTATTGTAACCAAAATGTGGCTTCTAAAGTGTAAACAAGATAATTTCTAAGATTTGACCTAGTCACCTACTTTTTTACCCGACATGACCAATTTTCGAATTCGTCTGAGAAATCATCGAAATAAATATTCTGATTAACTCTCATGGTATTGGACTCAAAATGAGGCCCCTAGAGCGTACACAACTTTTTTTTTTTTTTTTTTAAGATTTGACCAAGGGCAGTTTTCAAAAAAATGAAGACATTTCTTTTTTTCAAGATAAAATGCAAATCATTTCACACCTGAATCTTATTTTACACTCTAAAGCTGTATTTTGATGTTGTGAAAACTGCTGCAAAGTTTCAGCTTGATTGTGCTTTCCGTTCAAAGGTTATGTCAGAAAAAACCCTCAAAAATGTCCCAAGTGTAACGCTCTTTGCGTGACATTTTTTCTTTTACCATTTTTCCAGCTTGAATATTTTATACAGTTTTTGTGATAGACGGTAATGTTGTTTTATTTCTGTAATAAAAAAAGTGTTGTCTTCAAAATGAGACGTATTTTGTTAGCCTATCTCAATCACAAGGCATTAATTAGAACCTCTTTCTAAGAGCATCTGTAAAAAAATGCTGACAGAAAAATTAAAAATTGAATTTAAAGCTAGTGGTGTTATTAAACAGATGCTTGTACAGTAAATATAATTTTTCAAAAACATTAATATATCTCTACTTCTTGCTAGAATATCAAGACTTGTATTAGTATAGAGTTTTAAAAAAATATACTATCTTAAATACAGCTGATTGGAATTGTCCCGAGTGTAACATTTTGCCTTTTCATATGAATCACTGACACATTCTTTGCATTTACTCTAATTTCTTTATATTTTTATAACAATCACATCAACAGAAATACATAGGAAGCAAAAGTTCAATGTAGTGCAATTAATGTTTTGTCTGCATGGTCAAAAGTATTGTCCCGAGTGTAACGCCCATTTTACTTTTTTGAATATCAAATGTATCTTTTTGAAAACTAGTCCATATTCATTTCCCTTTACAGTTATAGTATGTACTTGAATTGTATAAATACTTCCAAATGTAAAACTGTTGAATGGAGCCTTGTATTTGCTAGTAAAACTCAGAATTTGTTGGGAAAATTAGTTCATCCAAACATTACAATTAAAAATTTTTAGTATGGTTAAAATAACTCATCCACAACAATTTTAATTGATGGAGATACTTTCTCTGAGGAGAATGAGATAGAAAGTGTCAATTTAAGCCACCATTGCTGGAAATAATACTCATACTTCATTTAATGGTGCAGAATGTTACACTCGAGACAAAAAGCCGTATATTTGCAATATGTGTAGAGATTTCATTTATTTTTGAAGGAACTTACTCAGAAGACACAGGGAAATCACTAATATCATTTTAAATTACTAAATTTGTTATTTAGCCCACAACCTTAATCTGTGAGTTTCATTTTTAGCCCTCTTAATGCTGATTTTTGAAAAGTATATTTTTCCATCTTTTCTTATGATGCAACTACCAGCATAGATAGGTTATTTTTTTCCCAAACAGGCTGGGAAAAAGGCTAATTTAAGAAGTGAAAATGTGTATCAAAGATCATACTGCCTGTATGGTTGAACTTCGAACATCGCATTTTCGTTTCCAACTGATAAGTGCTAAGCTTGTAAAATAGCATTATTTCAAGTAAAAGTACTCTGCTCACAAAACAAAGAGGATTTCGTTTGTTTGTTTTTCATTACTTTACAAATGGAAAATAAATGTAAAAGCCTATGCAGTTCATTGAATTGTAAATTGAACCCCATTCTACATAATGACAATGGAAAGCTTAAAGTCCATTGGTAGCCATTGCTCAGCACCTAATGAAGGGTTGCATGTTGTTTTTCACATTGAAATGTTCATCTGTTTAATAGACCAAACCTTAATAGTTTTATGCAGAGACAGTTGTTTCTTCTCTCCACTATCTGCTTTCGAATTAAAGCAGTTCTACTTATTGAAATGTTTTGATAGCCATGCTCCATACCTGTAGAAGAATGATTGATTGATTGTATGGTGTTTAACGCCGTTTTCAACATTATTTCAGTTATATCAAGGCGGCCAGTGCACCTATCAATGCTTTCCTGGAGTTTCTGTTACCAGTACTCCGCACAATATTCTTCCCAAGCCACTGGCTGCTTTCCCACATAACCATCGTCGAAACAACGATCAGCGGTGAGAGAGGAATGAATCCTGTCGCAGTGACTATCATCAATCCTTGGAAAGAAATTGGCCGAGCCGGGGATCGAACTCACGACCCCCTGTTGTCAAGTCCTGTACGCTACCGACTGAGCTACCGGGGTTCGGCTCCATACAGGAAGAATCCAGGCTCTAAGTGCAAATTTTATGGCTGTTTGCAGGTACTGGACATTGGTCAAATTTCAGCAAATCAATTGAACTATTGACAGGATAAGGAATGAATATAAAAAATCTATTCATAGCAAAAGGGCCAGATCATTAACCTATCAATCAAGGGTTTTGTGACAAATCGTTATGGCAAGCAGCCTGCCTTTGTAGACAATCTTCATCGTGTTTAGTGTGTTCAAGTCTCTACACAAATTTTCGAAATCGGCATGGAACAGGAAGCCTTAAATGCTTAAAGTCATCATGTCATGCTGCCCATAAAGCTTAGATACCATAGAATACCCCTATCTTGGTCCAGACTTCACAGACGATGGAACCTTTGAAAGTGCAAGAGGTCTTATTTTATGTGGCATGACTAAGTATGCATTGACATTTTGTGGTAATTGTAAGCAAAAAGTTTTTCTGGTCAGGGAGGGATATAGAAATGTTACTAGGAGAGAAGATGGGTTATTGAAGGTTTAGTGCTACTTTGCTACAGTTGGTGGAACTGGCATGTTTATCTGCACCCAATGAAGGATGAGTAATTTGAACATAATACCGAGGCAGCATGCTTGCCTCCAGTTATGCCATTTGTGGACTTCTACAGTTCTATTTAAGACAAGGGCTTATTGAGCGAAGATTATCATATAGTACCTTCGAAATTTTCTGAAATATTTATCAGCAATAAAATTATCATCGAATTACACAATATCAAATAGCCTACTAACATGTTTGCATTTCATTAGGAAAACAGAATAAACTGTAGAGAAAAACAGTCATTTAATTTTTTTAAGACTGTAAACATAAGGAAATATGCCTCGAGAGTAACAATTTCTACTTCTGTTAATATATATAGAAAAACTGTTTTTGAAAGGAATGAATAGTAAAATACATTTAGCAAAAGTATACTGGTAAGCACATGTACTATAATAAACAAGCCTTGTACTTTGAAAGTACATTTCCAGAATGTATTATGCTGTCTTCTGGTATATCTACTCTAAATTTCTTAAAAAAAAACACATTAAACAGCTAATCTGTTTGATAATTGTATGATAAACAGATAGAAAATTTCGAAACAGTGTTTTAGAGTATTATGTTTAAACAATCATACACTGAGGATCCATGTCGAGAGTGTAACGCAAAACCTGGTTAAATGTACCAGTTATTGATGATTTCTAAATTACCTTAAGTACTGCCAGGCTTACAAAATTTGGCATATAGTTTCTTTAATGCCTCTTTGTTGATAAACAAGTGTCTATTTGCTTGCATATTCAGTGGTAATTACTCAGTAAAAACTTTTTGAGGTATATGTTAAAAAAATGAAGCTCAAAATGTCATAAATATGTATTTTTTTGGTAAACTTTTGATAACATACTTGCTTGTTTGCGTTAGAAAGTCATTTTCACATGTATTTGACAAAATATGGCCAAAAATTCAGTTATTACTTTATTAGTTAAGTTGATTTGACAGTTTGAAATTCTAAGCTTGTTGTTGAAAAATTGGTAGTGTTTTTGAAAAAAATACTTAAAAGTTGAATTGAACTTAAACTATACACTAAAATCCTTACTCATTTTTCAAAATTCAGTATAATACCCACCTGCTTTGAACAAAGTTTTGATCAAATAAGTTATTCTAAATTTGACACCCCCATGTCACGCTTTGTCTTCATTTTTTTGAAAACTGCCCCCAAGTGACCAATTTTTTATGCAACATGACCCATTTTCAAATTCACCCAAGATATTATGTTATAAACATTCTGAACAAGTTTCAAGAGAATTGCGCAGAAAATGTGGGCTCCAGAGCGTACAAAGGGTTTTTCCTATGTTTAATCGAGTGACCTAGTTTATGACCTAATATGACCTATTTTCAGACTTGTCCATGATATCATAAGGAGAAACATCTGACCAACTTTCATGAGTACTGTACTGAAAATGTGGCCTCTAGAGCATACACAGGGTTTTTAAAAGATTTGACGTGGTGACCTAGTTTTCGACCCGAAATATCCAAGATACTTTCAAGGCAAACATTCTGAAGAATTTTTAAAATATCCTAGAGAAATGTGGCCTCCAGAGTGTAACAAGGTATTTCTCAGATTTGACCTAGTGACTTGGTTTTTGACCCGACATGACCCATTTTGGAACTCGTCCGAGATATCATCATCAAGACAAACATTCGAATCAAGTTTCATGAGAATCGGACTAAAAATGTGGCCTCTAGAATGTATAGGAAGGTTTTTCAAAGATTTGACTTCGTGACCTAGTTTCTGACCTGACAGGACGCATTTTCGAACTCGTCCGAGATATTACAAGACATACATTCTGGCCAATTCTTATGAGTATCGGACTGAAAACGATGCTTGTAGAGCGTACACGAGGTAAAAGTTGACGACAGACGACGCACGACGGACGACGGACTACGAACGACGTCTGACGGACGACGCTTGACGGACACAGCACGATCACAAAAGATCACCTTCAAGCACTTCGTGCTCAGGTGAGCTATAAGTGCTGATTTCTAGAAGTTCTTTTTTTCCATTGACAAAAGCATCTACAACAGCTTTCTTCTTAAGGGTCGTAAAAATGCAAGATCCTCAGGTAAAGGTTTAAACTCTTGGGCAGTTCTTTGGTGTAATAAGAGTCCATGTATCTATAACAATTGAACATAACCTTTAACCAAATATTCCTGATCTATTGACTTTGAAGAAGATGGATCTTGAAAACATTGTGGTAAAGGGAAAAATTGCTGATAAGGCCAAAAGAAAATTTGTAAGTGGTTCCGGTTTCAATATTTCTGAGAATTAAGGTCGGTAGGTAGGAAAATTATTTTAACTTTTTAGATTTTTTTTTTTTTTTAAATTTTTTTTTCCGAGCACGCCCAGTGGCAATTAATAGAGGTAAAACAACATAGAATTTTCCGAGGACGACGATAACTTAATAACATATTAAACGGTCAACAGGTGAAAAAAAAAATGTTAAGGGTCGAGCGTAAAAATTAGACACGGACTGGTAAACGGAACCACATATATGTTTCGTTTCGGCCTAACCAGCATTTTCTCCTTTTTCAAAGTTTTGTAGACTTTTATCCTGAACTCAAACCCAATCATTTCAACTAAAACTCATTTTTTGTCTGCAAATGCTTTCAATGTGAACACGTTTAAAACTTTGTCATATAGTGGACAGTTAACAAGCATATGAACCCAAATACATCATTATTGCAAGTGGCTAGGAATCTTAAAACAAGGTACATAACTTTAGAAAATAACATCATATTCAAAATATGACTAGATATTTATCGAAGGGTCAATATGATCGAACTGTACAATAAAAACAGCAAAATCTTATGAAAAAGTACTAAGTAAAACACCGATAGTGTCTGCGTGAAAGAAAAAAATAATCCATAATGCGTTATTTTGGCATTCAGCTCAGCTTTCTCAAGAAAGAGTGCAGAAAACTAATAAAGTAAAACGATTTATATGCTATTTGTAACCAATGCATTTGTGACTGTTGTAATGACGTTAAACTCTGTAATATGGTGATAACAATTGGGTGCTTATGAAGACAGTGGAAAGATAAGGGCCCAAGTTTCACAACTTAACTCAGTTAACTGAGTTCAGTCCACTGTTTTGCTGGGTTCACTCAAGCTGTAAGGTTAGTGAAACACGTCTCAAATAAACAACTCATGTCAGAAAATGAGTCCGTTAGAAGATTTGAACAAAATAAGAGACTTAATTTTTATCGTGAAATCGGGCCCAGACATAAGACAAACACTCTGATCAAATATTGGCCAACAGATATAATGGCCTTTTGAAAAATCTAGTTTTGAACCTAAGCATACAGTACAAAATTTCAGTTGCTATTGTGAAACTGTAGATTGAGATTTGATGATGTTTTCCGGTGCAGGTTGACAATGCAGACAATGACAATACTATGACAGTACCTCAATGTTTTCTTGGAACGGAGATATTATGCTTATTAAGCACAACCCCTTACCACAGGACCCCGAGTTATAACAGCCCTGAAAGTCAAGCCTTTGACCAGCATTTTCTCCTTTCCCCACAATGTTTTCTATCCTTCCAAAGGCAGAATTTTTGAGTCATATCTAATTTGTCATTTACAAATGCTTTCAATTGAACCAGTATAAAATTGTGCAAATGCATGCTACATGTTATCCTTTTCTTTTCCACACTGTTTAACATACAAGAGTATCATTTGAGACATTTTACTTTCCCTTCAATTCTTTTTCATAGATGACCATCTGAGACATTTTACTTCTTTCTCCTACATGTTTCTTCATTGAAATACTTTTACATTGATGTCTCAGTAAACAGGACAGAAAAGATCACAGATCAGATTGCAGTGTTGTGCAGTCTAATCTTGATCTATGCTGGTCACAACCTCAACTGAAAAGTGCTTCAACAATTACACTTTACCAAACAACAAATTTTAGACTTGTCCAACTTTGACGGATTTGCAGAAATGGAATAGATAAGACTCAAAAACTGAAAGTTGCCAGACATGAAGAAAACACTGTGGGCATAGGAGAAAATGCTGGTTACCATTTTTTTCATGTCTCCTTGAGGGTTTTTAAAAGTTGAGATTGTTTGGTAAAGGGTTAAGGTTTATTATACCATACGTATAGAAAACATGAGCACAGTGGATTTCATGAATGACAAGTTCGATAAAGGCTGAACCACCTTCTGGACTACAGGGCTGATAGCTTCAATTTAATTGGGCATTTTGAAGGTGAGGCTTGACTTTAGATCCCTCTGAATGTTCTCTAGCGGCTGAATTGCAGGTTTTATGATAGGCGCAGGTTCTGGTCCCAAAAATTTGAATTCAAATTCTGAAATGCGAAACAAATGAGCTAAACAAAGAGCCCTTGCCAGTTGTTATGAATACACTGACAGGTTTTACACAGCCATGGCTTTGACTGATTGAGTTTGTGGGATTGTAATGTGATTTCTTTTTTATTTTATGGAAATGAATGAGTACATAAACTTGAAAGAATACTTATCAAATACAAGTTTTACCTCTAGTTTTTTTGCGGTTTTAAATGATAATCAGTAAGTAACTATTTGGTCCAATGACTCAAATCCCAAGCTGACAGGTTACAAATACACACTTCAATGTACAAAATCCTTACTCTGTTCTACATTGAGTACATTTAAAAACGCACACCTTAGTTTTAAATTATTATCTCGGACAAAAATGAATACATGACAACGAAAATTCACTATGTCAAACGGTGACATATAATGGCTCAGTGCCCAAAATTTCATAAAAATCAAAAAAATAATTCATCTCAAATCAAAAGCCTGAATTTGTGTGGAATGGAAGATATACAGTCAAGACCAGTCATTTACTACAAGTGAATTGCCGATCCTTACAAAATCATTTACCTGAAATGGCATTCGTTTAAAGATCTTCTCAAGCAATCCCCCATGTTGTTACTGAAGTCTGTCACATCAGGCTTAAGATCTAGCGAATCAAAGTCGCTGTTAAAGAAAAACACGTCCTATCCCACAATGCTAATTTTACCCAACATAATATACATCATTTAAACAAAAAAAATATGCACCTAAATATTTTCGTAATAAAATACATTTCTATATGCACAAAATTTTCATTTTGCAATTAAAAATATTTTTATATCTTTAAGAATTTTTTTTTTTTTTTTTTTTTTTTTCTTTCTTTCTTTCTTATTATTATTTTTTTTTTTAACAAATATATTGTTTCTTGACAATAAATAGTTTTGTTCACAATAAAAATATTTGATAGGCCATAACTATTCTTACACTCAATAGATATATTTTATATACAATATATTTTTACTCAATATACATTTTTATACACAAGAAATATATTTCATATTATATTTTTTCCGTTTCTCAATTTTAGAGAGAGAGAGAGACAATAAATATCTTAATATAGAATATACGAGGGTTGTTCGATATGTAATGTGTATTGTACGATATCTCAAAAGCATACGACTCAAATAGTGAAATGAACATTACATCCCTTCAAAATATTCTCCGCGGTTTGAAATACATAATTTCAATCTCTGAATCCATTTCTGAAATGTGTCACGGTACGCCGATTTAGGTAGACCTCTGAGGCACTGACCGATGGCTGAGCCAAGGGCTTGTCGGGACTTGTAACGACGACCAGATAAGAACTTTTTAAGTTTTGGAAAAAGGAAAAAGTCGCATGGGGCTAGATCTGCAGAGTATGGTGGGTGTGGCAAGACAGTAACCTTCTCCGACTTCAAAAATTGCTTCACAAGCTCAGATGTATGTGATGGAGCATTATCATGAAGTAGACGAACATGCCTAAATCCTGACACAGGGCGTCGTTTAAGATAATATTTCTTGAGCTTTTTTAGTATAACATCTCGGTAATACCGACTTGTAACAATTTTGCCCTTCGGCACCGGAATTTGTACGGCTATACCATCACATGAGAAGAATATGCAATAAAGAACCTTCTTTGTGCTTATGCTTCTTTTGGCAAATACAGGCCTTTTACCGTGTTTAGTTAGCCATATTTTGTTTCCAATTTTTCTTACTGGTTCGAAACAGTGAACCCATGTTTCGTCGCCAGTAACAATGTTTGCAAGTTGTCTTTGATTGAATTTGGGAAACATTTTGAGCAATTGCTTAGCGGTTTGTACTCGTACCCGTTTCTGGTCATCTGTCAATATATGTGATATCCATCTGGCAGAAATCTTTCGTACTTTCAAAAGACGCTTCAAAATGAAATGCACCCGCGATAGCGATATGCCAACAGCGTTGGCAATATCACGAATCGTGTATCTGCCATCACTTTCAATTATTTCCCTGACTTTTGAGACATTTGCCTTGCCTGTTACAGTCACAGGTCGGCCAGATTTTGCTGCATCTTTGACGGACTCTGTGCCAGTCAGAAATTTCTTTCTCCACCTACGAACTGTCTCATAAGATACCTTATCAGACCCATAAACTTCCCCCAATTCAGTAAAAATCTGCATTACCGAACGACCGAGTTTTGTGCAAACTTTTATATAAGCTCCAATTTCTTCAATATTCTTAATCCGTTTCCCAACCGTTTTTACAGCAGTGGTCAACGACTAGCTCTATTGAAATGACTATAAGTTTAAAACTATGTGGAGCTAAAGGTTCGTGTTTATACCGTTGGAAAGGTATTGAATAGAGCTATTCAAGCGTATCATCATCCACGAAGTCGTTGAAAGCGTTATCGCGCTGTGGTACAATACACATTACATATCGAACAGCCCTCGTATAATGTAGAAAACATTGATGGTAAAGAAAAAATGCTTGGTTGCAGCATTTTGTCCTTTTTCCATAATGTTTTTAAAAGCCGTCTTCTTCAGGGTCGTAAAAACTTGGAATAAATATGTGGCGAAGGGGTGGGAAAGTAGTGGCTAGCCGCCATTTGAAGTTGTTGGCAAAAGTGCATACCGCCATCAATCAACAGTAACTATGTAAACATATGTAGAGCAGCCATTTAATCGTTCGCGGCGAACGTGCCATTCAGGTACTAAAGGTGTTTTCTACAGTAAGAGTTTCCATCGTAAGGAAATAGGATGAAATCGTAATGTTCGATTTTATTTAGCTGTACAAGGCTTTTCTGTAAGAGATAAAAGAATGTTTTGCCTGTTCGGAACCACTTTTTCTAGATTACGTACTTGAGTATTGTGCGTTTACGGATGCTACGCCTTTGGAACGTGTGTTATGTTCAATGACGGGAATTTTGAGAAGGGTTCAATCCTTTACCATACAATTCCCAAATGTTCACGACTCTGAGCATGAAGCCCTCTGAAAACATTATAAGAAAAGGAGACAATGATCACCTCTTCCCACAATGAACGATAAGTTCCACCATTCAAGCCACATTTTAATTGTCGTCTGCAAATGCTTTCAATTTGGAAAGTCTATATTTTTTCAGTTTGGTAAAGGGTTAAGAGCTTTCCTTGTTTAAGTCGCCATAAGGTATTTAGGATATTACGTTGTTGTTGAAGTCAAAACGTCTTGTACCGGATAGTGCATAGTGACTTTACTATAATGAATCTGTGACATGGCATTTTTTTTTTTATTTGGCGAATGAAATTTATCATACAGAATTATACTTGTTTGACCTGTACTTGATAGATTTTTCATGAGCATAGCAAGTAAAAAAGGACATGAGTAACTTGTAGACAAACTGTTTTTATGATCCCTTGTCAATGCCTTTGAATATACCTCTCTGCAATAAAAATCTGGTCCGAACCCAGCTGATGTTTTAGGTCCAATTTCAAAACGCAGATAGATTTAATGGTAATTTCAGAGATTCTTTTGTCTAGAAAATTCAAGCAAAGCAGACATTCTAGATCAAAGATAAGGCTGCACGTTTTGTGAAGTCTGATCTTGATTCACAATGGCCGCAAAGACAACTACAGCTGTGAGAGGCGCTTCAAGGGGTAAGAAATCTTGATGCCGTAAATAGTAAGGCATGACAGAACATCCGGAATGCACCGGGTTTTATTATTATTTTTTTTTTTCCTTTAACGGACACCCTTAACCCTCAGGCTGCTAAGCGCGACTCACAGACCATTTGCGGAAAGTGTAGATCAAGTTCAGACTGCACTGAACGTGCAGTCTGATCTTTGATCTACACTGTTCGATAGGGAGATATTATTCCCCAAACATAATTTTGAAATAGCAATATTTGGGTTTTAACTATGGAATTGGACATTTCAATTTAGTTATTTAGCGGGATAAGGGTAAAGCTCGAACATGGATCCACATGTACAGAGCTAGTGAAGCCCTCACAGAGATTGGTGATGCAATATAAATAGTCATTTACCGGTTATTGTTCGATTTATTATTCCCATGTTCAAATCACAAATTATCATACACTGTCGGAGTCCTGCGTGGCTCAGCGGTAAAGTGCACGACTCGTGACTTGGAAGCCCGGGTTCGAGCCTCACTGGATCCACTGGGCCATTCATAGGAATAAACTTGGTCAAGCCACTTCACAGCCCTAGCGTAGTACTAGTGAAACCCAGGAAATACATGAACATTTGAGCTGTCGCTGTGATATAACTAAAATAATGTTGAAAGATGTGTAAAACACCATTCAATCAATTATAATACACTGTCAATACCAGGATTAAAGAGTACCTTATTACATCTTCAATAAAACATTTTCCTCTGTATCAGTCTAATCTCTTACTATTTAACCTGACATGGTTAAACTTCAAAGGAATAATAATTACTTCAAAGAATCATTCACTTCCCAACTACAACAAAAAGCATTCTTCCCTTTTCACATATGGCTTGCAACACGCGAAAAGGGGCATTCGGAAATTTGCGTAAAGTGTCGTCTCGGATCAGCCTGCGCAGTCCGCGCAGGCTAATCCGAGACGGCACTTTACGACTACATTAGATTTTGTGCTACAATAGACTTGCGCAAAACAGAAAATTTCATAAAAAACGGAAAGTGTCGTCTCGGATTAGCCTGTGCGGACTGCGCAGGCTGATCCGAGACGACACTTTACGCAAATGTCCGAATGCCCCTTTTCGCGTGTTGCTGGCCATATTGAAACGCTGTAACTTATGCATCGACACATCATAACCTGATTTCCGGATTTCCGCGGGCTTTATGTTCATTTCCATAAAAAGCTGAAGCGCGTGATGGCAGAAATATATGCACATCGCACGAGGGGGATAAAATATGTATGCGTTGAGTTCGACAAGCACGAGGAAAGCGTCATAATGTTTTTTTGCAATTACGCGAGATCTTCTTGACCAATATACTTTGATATGAGCCATCCTCTGGCAAAAGAGGGCTTAACGCATCCCTGTGATGTTTGCTGCCAATCAAACAATCATATAATCATAGATCCATAATAGCCATTTTTTAACAACCGACTTGAGGTAGACTGATCCTTGGACATACAGAAAATTTATTAATAGCGAAAGTTTTCGACCCTTGTCAGCCTGCGCGGAGTGCGCAGACTGACCTGAGTCGATTCTTTTCGCAAATGTATTAAGCTCATATGCTTTTTAAAGCAGCAATTAGTGATCGACCTAGTTTTCGTCCAATCAGAGGGGAGTATTTGTTGAAATTTTCTACGTCTTAAAACCCTAAAAAATTCTTTCTACCTGTAAAAATAAACGTTTCGCAGGTATGAATTCTTCTGGTTCCTCCTACATCTGTGCAAAAATGATTCAAGTCACCACCATCCCCCCCCCCCCCCCCACACACACACACTGGACGATACACGATTTGAACCTTTTTATATTTGTGTACTCAGCACATTTTTTCTCTGTCTCTCTCTCTTTACCATGCAATCTCGCGTGCCATCGAGGAAAATATGTCCTTGGAGAATAATGAAGAAAAAGGAAAAAGAGATGAAGAGAAATTGAGTTGTGAACAATTTCTCGTTTTCTTTCCACATTTTTCTGACCAAAAAAGGTAAAAACTCCCATCAAATAACATTTTCGCTCCAGATGGCGACCCAAGTAGCTTTTGTGGACTGTAAAGATCAAGATCAGTCGGCAGAGAACGTTCAGTTCTTAGCGTAATGTGTAGATTCGTGGTCAGACTGCACATACTGTGTTCTGTATCATAATCAAAAACGGTATTTGAAAATAAATGGTATTTCAAAAACTCGGAAAAAAAAACAATGACACGAAAAAAGCTTAACCGTGTTTATTTTGTAGGAAAGCACAACTTGCCGTTTTGAAATCGGTTTATTTTCTTACAATACACCCCAAATTGCACGTAGCAAGTAGATTCGAAATATACTTGCAACTCTTTCCAAGACGACCAAATTGTAGACTCTTTCATATTGAAAGCATTTGCAGACGAGAAATTAAATGTGTCTGAAATAATAGTTTTATTAGTTATGGAAAGGATTTGAAAAACTGGTAAAAGGAGAAAAAGCTGGTTTTATGCATTTGCTTCTTTTCCCACAATGATTTCAAAAGTTTTGCTTCTCGGGATGGTTAAAACCCGGGTTTATAAAGGGTTAAGACAATTGCTTGCTGAGTACAAGGGTATTTCAACATAAATATGAAGTTGCTGTCGCTGGGAACTCAATTTAGTCTTGCTTAATCCTCTACCACACAGGGACATTTTAGATTTGTCCATGTTGAAGTGTTGCAGACAACAAATTAGGTGTAGCTTAAATAATAAAATATTTATTTGAAAAGGAGGGAACTGTGTGGAAAAAGGCGGAAATGGTGGTTATCAGCATTTTCTTCCTTTTTTCTCACAGTACGTCCAAAAGTTTCTTCCATAAGGCTGTTATAAGTCGGGATTGTTTGGTAACGGATTAATACAGGTTGCTTGACTAGTAGTCCTATTTATAAGCCCCTATGTACGTTTTCATTTTGACATTCATCGCCCGTCTTTAACATTGGCTTTCTAGGATAATGATCAGCCATAAATTATCACTATTTGTTTTATCAAGTGTAGCTTCACTCTTTTATAGTCCAACTAAATTAACTACATATATTATTCACCTATCTATATTACTGTAGAACTGTCTGAGTCAGTTGAGTCCCTACGTTTTGGTTGGTTGGTTGGTTACAAACTACGAAATCTTCCGGCAGCCTTGTGCCAGATCATATCTTGAAACGTTTGAGCCTCCGTAGGTACCGATATAATAGTCTGGCGCACGGCTGTCGGAACTTTTTTTATGCTGGTACCCACGGCAGGAAATACCGTTTTGTCGTCCACCCGCTAAGAGCTTTGTACCTTCATCTATGTAATCATTTAATTCAGTTCCGGAGACTAACCAACACCTTTCTAAAAAACACAGTTGTCATTTCCTTGTACAATATTTGTTGTACATTATTAATTTTGTCGGAAGATATCGAGACCAATCCCGGTCCGATATCCGATACCCCCAACACCACTGCTAGTTGTATTTCTATTGCCCATCTCAACATACGTAGTATACGTAATAAGATAGAATTCATAGCAGAGGTTGCAACTTGGACCATGTTTTCTCTACAATCAAAATGTTTCATTGTTTTATATAACGATGGCAATGCTATGTCCATTTTTACAATCGTAATCTTTTTGAAACTGTTGGAAAATGATTTGTGACACGGTCTTCTGAATTATTATGAGCTGTCGCCGTTAAATGACCACTGGTATAATGTTGAAAGCGGTGTAAAACACCTATCTATCAATCAATTGATCAATTAAGAAAAACAAATCTGGGCTGAAACATACCTGTTTTTATGAGTTCTTGCGTGGACAGTTGTAACAATTGGGTACATGAGATATCGTCTTTAACCAAATCTTGTAAATAATTTTCCAACAAAAGGTAAAAATCCGGTTTCGTGCCCGCCATTGTGAAGAAAGCAATACCAGGTACACATTCTTTCGCAAAATTTTGGCTTTGAGACACGCGTAACATGAAGGTATAGTGCATGAAGGAATGCACGTGAGAGTTTTGTTGTTTCGTGCAATGGGCGTGTCTATACAGTCAATTATGAACATTCCTCAAAAGTTATGTTTCCGGTCATATGTCATGTGGGCGTGTTTATATGGTCACGTAGTAATGAAACTATGTATTTGCATGAAAATTAGGGCAAACTTTATATCGAAGAAAGTCTATATAAATTCGGTTATATGAAAATTTAGTCGATCACTAAGAAAGTGCCTCTGCTTTTATTTTTTCGAAGATTTCTCTTTTTTTGAGCTCTAACCACTACATACATAGTATACGTCAACTGGAATGTCGATACAGCGCTTTGAAACCCTCACCCACCCCCGCCTTTTTTACCGGCAAGATTCGTAGTCTCGATATTTTTTTTTAATCGTATGTCATCAGGCGTGCCGAACTTTTGTTAACTGATCATACAACTTTGGGTTAGCCAGATTTGATAGGGTTTCATAACTCACTGTATAAAACAATCCCTGCAAATTTAAAAAAAAATGTGACGAAATGTGACGAATAATATCGATTGCGTTGAGTAAAACAAGACTAAATCATCAAATGGCTGCTTTTCCTGAACTGACAGCTGGATTTTCTTCATTTTTGACAGGGTTCAATCCCTAGATGAAACAAATGATCTGTGCAAGTGTAAAAAGAACTGGAAAAAATGGGGACTAAATCGCGTAAACAAAAAACGTATCGATTGCGTTGAGTAAAACAAGACTAAATCATCAAATGGCTGCTTTTACTGAACTGACAGCTGGGTTTTCTTCATTTTTTGAAAGAGTTCAATCCCTAGATGAAACAAATGATCTGTGCAAGTTTAAAAAGAACTGAAAAAATGGGGACTAAATCGCGTAAACAAAAAACGTATATTTTTAGTTTAAAATGGGTACTTTTCCCTTACTAACTGTCGTTTTTTTTTAAATAGGGTTCAAGCTATTGATAGTATAAAGCAACTGTACAAGTTCCACGAAAACCCCACCACAAATGTGGACTTTATTGCGTAAACAACAAATGTAAATTATCAACTTGAAACGGCTACTTTTCTCTTACTGATTGTCAGATATTTTTTCAAAATCAATAGGCTTCATGCTACTGATGATATAACAAACTGTGCAAGTTTTACGATAACCCGACCACAAATGCAGACTTTATCACGTAAACAAGAAAAAGATTAATGGACGGACGGACGGACGGATAACAGAAACCACGTCATGACAAAGCCAGTATACCTAAAACTTGGCATTGGTTCATTTTTCGGTTTTTTTTTTTTTTCATTTATCCCCAACCCATAGGCCAATCAAAAGTGGAGACCAAGGAAAAGGCAAGGGGAAAAAAGTGGGAGAAGTGAATTGGCTCATAATGACAAAGTGACAAAGTGTCAGCGTCCAAAGCACATTTTATCCTGTCACCTTCTACAATTTCGACCCGATAGAGTCTAACAGGGTGCCGTATTTATTTTTTTTTTTGTTATCCGTCAGTTGGTCACGTGACCGCTAAGTGCGCACCTGCTGACTGGGACAATTTTCAACCAAGCGTCTTACTGCCGTAATTAATGAATCAATCGCTAGCGAAATGCTTTTGCTCACTTAATTAATAGTCTGTTATGTTAAAACACATTGTCTTCTTCGCCACAATATTTTTCTGTGGATATACGTCACGTTTAATAATTATGACGTAGCCAATATCATTCATGACGTCATTATTGCAGCTGCATATCCAGAGGGTTTTGTAAACACGGTTCTTCATTTTTTAAAGTTTGTCATAGATTTAGTGAGAAAGATGTCAATATGTGCCTTATTTCGAGCGAAATGTTCAATTTAGTGGGATCTTGGATTATAATTGAAAAAAAGGATAAATAAAATAGACGGTTGGTGTCTTGGATTGGGAAAGTCGATCAGGCTCGGCTCCGGAAATTTATTAAAGGTACGGTCTTTATCAATGTTTCTTTTTTTCGTTTGTTTGTTTCATTTTGTTTCGTTACAGTGAATGACAGTGGCGGCCATTTTTTCAGACCTTTTCTAACCTACAAGTTAATCTTCTTCAAGTTGACAATGCATATTTTACGTGGGCAAACTAGGGTTCAATATTGTTAAATTCATGAGTGGAAATCTGAAATAGACTATAACTGAAACTCGGAACGATGGGGATAACCAGGTCGGTCATTGGACGAACTTACGTTACGAAGAGTACCAGTGGCGGCCACCCGAATTTTGTACACAGAATTACTGTAATATCACAATCGCCAGAAGGTATCGAATGGAAAATCATTTTTTCTTGAAATTATGCAATATTCTAGCAAGTCTAAGGTCTCATGCGATCCCTACAGATGATTAACAAGGAACAACCAACAACTGGGTCCATATTCTATCAACACTTTATACACGCATGCGCGAGCTAAAAATAGATAGCACTGTGGCAGCTGAGGTTGCACAGGGGTGTAGTGTAATTCTGGAAGTTTGTCAATATTTAACTGCATATGATATTCTTCCTTAATCAAAGCGTTGAGAACGCTGAAGTGGTATTTGTCAAGGAAGCCATTGTGTGGAATTAATAATTTAAAAGAGAAAGAGAAATATAATTCAAACATTGGCTTGAAAGTCAACCTACTAAGCAAATGAATACCTTTTTGGTTAAAGGGAGAGTACTCATGACAAAGTTAGGATTATTTGTGTACTGGTGGTCTCCCTTTGATCATTAGGAGGAGTCAGGAGTAACGTCCCTTGACAGTAGGATGCATGATGGATAGAGAGAGAAACTATGTGAATATATCGAATAAAATTAAGTTTGTACCTGAAAACTATGATTTTGAAATATCTTTGGCCGTTAACATTTAATTCCCAACATTACTATCAATTACTTCGATCTATAAATATTCATGCCCAAACAAATGGAGTAGCGCGCAATCATGGGACAAACAAGCCATGGGACGAATTGGTTTTAGAACGAAAAAGCCCAGGACCAAGCGATCAGTAGACAAATTTTGTATATATCATTGCGCCAATAGAAGGCTATGAGCGAGTGAAGGTATTTTCAATCAAAAATTAGTATTTCCACGATCGATGGCCTCACCCAGTGTATTTTAACATGCCATTTCCAATTACATACCTGAGTGCTACCGAAAAACTCATTTGTCTCAGAAAAATTGAGTTTAATTGGGTTTATTTCCTTCGGCTTTGCACAAAATACGATACATGGTCTTCAAAATTCAATATTGAACTCATAGTGGTATTGTCTTCGACAAATACCACAAAAAAGGGGAAAACGCGGAGGAAAAAAACAAAACTTGGGTGAGTATGAGCTCAGTTTCGTTTTCTGATAGCATTTCATTTGTTGATGTACTTAGTTGCGGTGGTAAAATACTGCAAAATTATTTCAGTAAGGATTTTAGAAAAAGCCAATTATTTCATTAACAGGCAGTTTATAAAAAATTCTGATCAATGTTGAAACTGATCCATTGAACAGATTAAAAGTATATTTTGTTATTTCATAATCACAAATTTTATTATTTCACAATCACAAAAGCCTTTTTTAGAGGAAAGGTGTAATGTGACTTCTGTTAGCTGATGGCACCATGTGATTAGGTGCAGAAAATAAAAATGGTGCAAGATGATGAATTATCATATTTCACATAAAGATCTTAATTGTAAAATAGATGTATTTCTTTTACAGCAAAACTCTCTCACTGACAACAATTACTAGAGACAAAATATCTTTTATCCAAAACATGGATAACCCACACTCTTTTGGTGAAACTACAAGTTGTTCACAGTCTGGAAACACAGAATTGTAAACACACTTATCAGACTACATCATCTAAAACAGTGTAAGACAGCTGTTTTTCTGTTTTTGATTTAGTAGCCTTTTAGTGCATTCAGATGTTACACATGTAATGCTTCTTTTCTTTTCTACCCTCCTACTTTCTTTCTGCTCTTATCTCTCCTCTTCAGCATTTGTCTTTTCTTCCAGCCTCTTGTGAACTCATGTTATCACTGTTTCCTACAAATTCAGGAACCCCAAATAGATATAGTGTTAATTTGACATGTACACCTTTGTATGTACATGTTTTTTTTCCCTGGTATAATTTTTTATGGTCTGGTAATTAAAATTTGAAATAGATATTATGAATATTTTAATATGTGAACATGTTTGAATATTGCTTAATACCTGTTTATTATTTCATATTTAGATGAGAGAAGTACAATAGTTTTATAATGAAAGCTTTAAAAATTGTAACAGAGAATTTCATCTTGTATTTTCAGATTTGGCTGAAGCTGGTGAAAATACATGTGACAAGAATTCTGGAATCAGGTCCTTCTTTAGAAGAGGATTGACTGAAAAGTGCAAACTGGCCAACCAAATTGAACCTTTCTTTGCTGCAGTTGTATGTCTAAATATTTCTTCTGCAGTTGGTGCCCTCTGTTCTTCAGATCTGTCTCTACAATTGTATATCAGCCATGATGGAGTTACATGTGATATGTAAATGGAATCTCTGTTGACTAGAAGGATTTCACACTTCTTTAAACTTCTTCACACTTAGATGAGAGCCTTTGACCTTAATAAACACATATTTATAAGTTTGCTTCTTACAATCAACTTTGGAAGCAAAAGTAATTATGTTCAAAACTGTTTGTAATTATTTGGTAATATGTTTGTAATACTTTAAACAGAGTTTTGGTAAATAAATAAATTATCATCATGATAATCAGATTCTTACAGGTTGTGGCACTTGGTGATATTTAAGCTCACACTTTTTCCAATTGGTCCAAATAGTGGAAAAAGTTACAGTCTCAGCCCTCAGGGTCTAATTGTTTATAGATGTACACCTTTATTGTCAGCACTGAGCAGTAGAACACAGATAGTCCATTGTGTGGTTTCAAACTGCAGGAAACTTGGCTTAGTTGATGATAGTATTTTTATCAATAAAACCCAGCCTTGCAGCCATCACTGAAAACTTCAGCTTGAGTATAGCTGAGTTTTGCTTTGAAAGAAAAAAAAAAAAAAAACAGTTTTGTTGCTTGAACTATTTTTTCTTTTCTTTTTTAATTCAGCTCATTAATTTGAAAAAGGTGAAAATTAAGAAAAAAAAAAGAAGAAAATGTATGCTATCAGCGTTGTCATGTTTTCCTACCATGTTTTCTTCACTTTAAACTTTTTTTTAATTGGTAACACATTGTAATGCCATCTGCACATGCTTTTAATATGGACAAGACTAAAATTCAATTGTAGATCTAGCAAAGAATAAGATACAGCAACTGGTTTAAGATGAACTTGGCTTTCTATAAATTTCAATTCTGTGATTGTGTGTACAACACAATCCAGTGTGGCCTCAAGAGGATGTAAGTCGTTGTTCATTACACTAACCATCCTTGATCTTTATCTCTTAAGTTTCCAAAGAACATCCGAGAGCTGTGAGACATTTATGTCTTCAAAAAAAAAAAAAAAATCTTAACCATTTGTTGCATGGCCAACATAACATTATGAATAAGGTTACTGCTTCTTTGCATTAATATAACACCCCCCCCCGCCCATTTCTGATTATTGCTCCTTCAAAAACCTCGTCTAGTCATGTATTCTAGGTAGATCTACTTAGCCGATGCAATTTGCAACTTCTTCACCATAAAGCATTCTGGCTGTGTCAAACTGATGTTACATTTATAACCGCACTCTCCGACATGCTGGGTCAAACTTGAGTGTCATTTATACACACACCCCCCCCCCCATGTTGACTGTTATCCTTGAAATAGAGTAGGCCTATAAAATTTCTTGTCACTTTTCCAACAGTTATGGGCCAGATAAAGCCATTTAAAGTTTTGCCGTTAAATAGGATATTGCAGGCATCTGTTAAAAAATCGAAAAACTTCATTTTATACCTTTTTTCACCAGTCATTCAGGAATACAATTCATGTTGTAGATTTACATAGTAATTTTTTTATTGATAGTCTAGATCTAAATAAGAATATAAAAATAGAACAAACTAAAAGTATATAATAATCTAGAATAGTACTCATTTATATTATTTTTGTCCCACCATCCAAGGGCCAGATAAAGCCATTTAAAGTTTTGCCGTTAAATAGGATATTGCAGGCATCTGTTAAAAAATCGAAAAACTTCATTTTATACCTTTTTTCACCAGTCATTCAGGAATACAATTCATGTTGTAGATTTACATAGTAATTTTTTTATTGATAGTCTAGATCTAAATAAGAATATAAAAATAGAACAAACTAAAAGTATATAATAATCTAGAATAGTACTCATTTATATTATTTTTGTCCCACCATCCAAGGGAACCTGGTAAGCAATACGGAGTTTATGAAAAAGAGTATAATTACTGACTGAACTGGATAGCTATGCCTCTGCATGACGTCATTTAACGCTTGCCTTCTGCAAGCATAGCGTGATTTGTGTCTTTCGTGAATATGTAGGATTTAAATCTTAAATACATAAATAATGGAATAATTAATGAGGTAAGTGAAAAATCACCGTATAAGTGACTTCTTTGATACTGAAACATTGTTCTGTTGGATTATTTAAGGCTTAAATGGGCGATAGAAATGATAGAGGTCAATCCCCCGGAAGTGATTTTTTGACACATGGGGGGTGACAGGGGATACTTGTTTATATTTTTACTTACACTGCGTCAAATTTCAACTTTTATTGGTTATTTGACAAACCATTTCTTCTTCTTTAACATGACCAAGAGCTTTGATATGCTAATGTACGCACAAACGCGATATCACAGGAATGGCCGCCACTGGTACTTGGCCGCCACTGGTAGCGAACCAGTAAATAAAATAGACGGTTGGTGTCTTGGATTGGGAAAGTCGATCAGGCTCGGCTCCGGAAATTTATTAAAGGTACGTTCTTTATCAATGTTTCTTTTTTTCGTTTGTTTGTTTCATTTTGTTTCGTTACAGTGAGTGAGAAGATAAATAGAATAGATGGTTAGTGTCTTGGATGGGTTAAGTTTATCGGGCTCGGCTCCGAAATTTATCCGATTCGCCTTCGGCTCACCAGATAAATTCCTCCGCCTTGCCCGATAAACTTAACCCATCCAAGACACCAACCATCTATTCTCCATCTCTTCCCTCATGTTACCTTAGACAGTGAACAAAACAAACATGCCTGAAAGTCTTGTAAATAATCAAGCGCAAAAAAAAAATTCCGTAAACCCACAGAGCTTTGAAATGTTGGGACAACTACACTTTAGCGGTCACATATATACTGAGACACATAAATACTTACAGATAAGTTCTTGATTACGTGGGGGCTGCCGCCCTATACCCCTGCCTATATTTAGGTGTCAAATCGAATCGGTACCAAATAATGCGAAAATCTTATTGATAAAATGACAAAATGGCAGAAGTGTGTCCACTACAGTGCATTCTAACCCCGAACTTTTTTTTTTCCACAAGAAGACCTTGGATGTGTAAACCCTTGTCCCAAATTAAAAGATCCAAAAAGACTTGCAACAAGCGGAAAGGGGCATTCGGGCATTTGCGTAAAGTGTCGTCACGGATCAGCCTGCGCAGTTCGCGCAGGCTAATCCGAAACGACACTTTCCGTTTTTATGTAATTTTTCTGTTTTGCACAAATCTACTGTAGCACAAAACGACATGCGCAGACAACGCATTTTCGCTTATAAGCGAATGTCTTAACTTGTCAATGGATTACGACAAGATTGGGAAAAAAAAGGTAAGAACTTTTATGTTTCTTTTGAAGAACAAACTTTTACAAAAAAAAAATAGATGGCGTTACATGTAGTGTAATATGATTATTCAAAATCTTTTGTAATTTGAAGAAAAAGAATGAAAAGTAACCTCGCCAGCGATTGTATCTTCTTCATCATTGCTTTGCAAATCGTTGAAAAGTGAAATTTTCAGTTAGATATATTTCCCAAGATTAGATCTAAATCAAAGTCATGGTTGGAAAACGAACAGTTGCTACTAAAGATAATGTGTAATGTGTATAGACACACGGTTATAGGTTAAAGGGTAAGGCTGAAAAATACATTGTATTACATTACCAGTTAACACCAAGAAGAGGATTATTCGCTATTATATTCATTTCCTTCGATGTTAATAATTGTTTGTATGGTGTGTAATGCCCTTTCCAACATTGTTTTAGTCATATCACGGCTACAGCTCACATTTTCATGTATGCACTAGGTTCCACCAGGACAAGGCTAGGCCAGTTTTTTATATTTTTTTTGTGGTGTGAATAAGCGTCCCAGGCTATCCTGCAGTAGCAACCCTTTTATATTGGTGTTGTAACTTTGACCGAAATAGGTCTGCAGGGAATCGTAAAATAAAATGTCCACATTTTTTCAACCAGTCGCATATTACTATTTATTCATTCGAGTATATCAATACCAAAATGTAGGTCAAAGGCAAGCCTATTCAGCTACGCCGAAAAAGTGAAATTAGACCGAAGAGTAATTTATAGTGCATTTTAGGTCAGTGTAAATGATCTAGATCACACGGCGGAGAGCGACGAGCAATAATATGTCTTTCATGATGATGGGATCTTCACAAAACCCAATTACATATAAAGTTCTACATAGATATTGTGTGAGTGTCGGGTTGTTTGAAGTGTATAACAGACCCATTCAGCTTTTTCATTCAGAACCGCCCATCTATGATCATAGTTGGAAAGAGCGAGACTAAAGAAATTGCTTGATTTTTTTTTTTATAAATGAAAGGGCTTGAGTGATATTCAAACTGAACAAAATACTTAACTTTCATTGTTTCATGTCTACTTTTACCACCAGTGATAAAGGGAGTGTAAGAAAAAGGAAGCCAAAACAATGGAGGAAAATCAATTGCCAGACGACGTTACTGAACATCCGACCGGAGCTGACGTCAAAAGTGTACCTTCGTCTTTCACAATATATGGCGGATTCGGAAAAATCTGCGAGTCACAAGTTCCGCTTTTCTATGTCTTTTTACGGCATTCCAGTCTATGCAGAATCTACAGAGTAGTTTGAACAAAGAAAAAGGGATCGGTACGATCAGTCTATCAATTATATATGTATGCGGAATGATGTCTGGACTCTTTCTCCCTCCATTTGTTATCAACCGACTTGGATGTAAATGGACAATGGTTGTCAGTATGTCTGGGGTCTGGGTATCTACTCTTCATGGCAGCAAATTTGTACGCCGTCTAGGGAACTATGATGCCTGCATCACTTGTTTGAACAAATGTTGAAAATATGTGTAACATATATGATATGAACTGGGGCAGGTCAAAAGCTGCTTATGAGGTCTACGAAAATTCGATGCAGTTATTTTTTCAGTTATTTTTGGCATTTAAACAGAGCATTTTTCAAAACTGCATGTAAAAAGACAGGAAAGAAAGGCAGAAATGTTGTCGTTAGAAACCGAAACGTAACCCTTATTAGATTTAATGTAAAATCATACGTTACGAGAATTCAGACTCATCACGAGAACTTTTCGCTTTTTTTTTTCTATTCGTGTTCGACGATACATTACATAGCTATATGCACTTTTCTTTCCTATTTCTAGGTCTTGGGTCTGCACCATTATGGAGTGCAAAATGTACATATCTGACTCAGATAGGAAACTGGTATGGCAAACGTAAGAATACCAAACGCGATGGAGTAATCAGCATTTTCTTTGGAGTATTTTTCATGGTTTTTCAAACTAGTAAGTGCATAAAATCATAACCTTGACCATTATTATTTTGCAGAATACAAAGTCATGTATGCTTACTGTTTCATTAGAAAACGACACTGTTTGGCAGCACGGAGATGGGAAAGAGTAAAACAAACAAACTCGTGACCACGAGTTAGTATCTCGTGACTAAGACCTATTAACTCATGGCCTTTAAATAATCATCCATCAAAAGCGATTTTCATAGAATGTTTCATTTTTGTTTGATGACTATCTCGTGGCCGAGAAATTACTCGTAACATCATGTGGCCACGATATGAAATTTGAGACATGCTCTGGCAAAAGGGGTTCAATGCATGTCCGTGATGCATTATGTCAAACAAGTTCTAATATAATTATGAATCCCTAGAATCAATTTTGTCTAACAACCGACTAGATGACGAGGTAGTATGGACCTTGGACATGCAAAAAAACCCACAAGTAGCAAAAAGGTTAGGCCCATGTCAGCCTGCGCTGATTGCACAGCTTGACATGGGTCGATATCTTTTGCATATTCATTAAGCCTTCCTTTTCACAGAGTATGACTCATATCTTTTTTGACGTGTCCGAACTAGATCTATGCTGCTTTAGATTGGAGCATTACTGTCTTCACTTATAATCCGTATGGAGGGAAATATGTCTGCTCAACTGTCTTCCAATGATTTATTTACATGTAGGCCTATACTATGTCAGATTTATCATGAAACTGAACTTTATCGGACTTTGATTGAAATATGTTTCTGACCATGTTTTTCAAATTACACCAAATACAGAGGCATAGTCTATATATGTAATGTAGCTAGGGTTAAGAATCATTACAAACCTGGAATCGAGACCGATTTGATATTATCATGAAAAAATCATTCTCTTTATAACTGAAAAAAATGTATTTTAAACATCCCCCCTTTTTTTTTTCTTTTTCAACATAACGCAATTATTCGAGAGAAAAAAAATTCTGTAATCCTCACGGCATCTGCACCTGTATTAAGATTTGAGCATTACTCTTATGTACAAAAGTTATTATTTGATTTCTATCATTCTTTATTTTTTCTTCAGGTCAAATTTGGGGCAATTTAATCTCATCTACCGTGTTTAGCCAAAGTATTGACAAAAACCCTATCATTTCTCATGACACTTTTTCTTCTTGTGGCGCTGACTACTGTCCTGGTAGTTATAGAAACAACACCAATCTGGATAGACCTAACATGGCTAAGGTATGTCACTACTACTGCAACATCTAGACAAGCGCACACTTTGCTATCAAATTTTTGGAAGGGGCAAACGGCGCCTAGCCTTAGTAACCACGACGTCCACGTTTCAGACTTTTGCATGAAAGCTGCAACCTCTTTAGTATGAATTTCGAGTATTTCAACTGCAAATGTTCTCAGTTTTGAAGAGTCAGTATTTTTCGTTTGGAAAAGGGTTTTAAGATAAGTCATTATGCCCTTTTCCCATAAATTAGTGGTTTCTTTCAGGAATCGCGATCAAAGAAGTACGCCAAAATATCGTCTTGTAGCGAATCATGCACGCGTCCGAATTCGACTCAAGTTTTTCACGGAGCAAGCCATGGTCAGATTTCTGCAGACAAAAATACGTAGAAAACGGGTAAAAACAGAAAACTTGACGACAATCGGTGAATTTGTACTTACAGTTTATGAAAATATCCCGACAAAACCACTAAAATACTTTCTATGAAAACATTTCTTATCGATGTCAAAACCACATACTGGATACAGATGACGTTTTATGACGTCATAGACAACTGCTATTAAAGAGTTGGAGGGGGCACACAGGGGGTAATATTTCTATGATGGCATGACAAATGTACAAATGGGTTTATCATGGCTCTAACCAATCAGCTTGAGCTACTGAATGAAAGAGAATTATTTATCAAATACCATTCCCCAGATTATATGTCTTATTCAATTCAGCATACATTGATTATTACTAGATGGGAAATACAGAATATTCATGAAAGTGCCTTTTTAAGAATGCTTTTAACTTCAGTTTATTTTATTTCTTTCTCTTTATTTTACCTATAGATCTATTTGTCTTATTTTATTCTTCCAGAAAAATTAAAAAAAAATTGACCAAAAGGTACCGAAATTACAGTAAGGAAGCCTTGCTGAATGCCTAAAAAGCTGTCACAAAAATCAAGTTTCAGTCCTGAGAGCTGCATTGCAGTACAATATCCCAGAGCAAACTCGACGTGACAGAGTTGAGGGTAAAGTTGATGCAAATAATTTGAAGCTTGGTGCAGAGAACCTGTTGAGTGAGGACAAGGAATTGTCTCTTTTGGAACATATAGAAACCATTGCTCAACATGGATATGGCTTCACCAACACAAAAACTGCAGTATCTTGCTGGAGAACTTGCAACAAGCTTAAAGCGTCGTACATCTAATCAGCCTTTGAGTAACTGTTGCCTATACGGCTTTTTGAATCAATGGAAACATCACCTAACATCATTGAAGCCACGAGGTTTTGAAAGCAGTCGCGCAAAAAGTTCTACGCCAGAAACTGTAAAAAAAATATTTTGATAAGCCTCAATTCATATACAACATAGATGAGACAGGCATTCAGCCTGAACACAGACCACCAAATGCCATCGCGCCGGTTGGCAGTAAACCCCAGTCAATTACTTCTCCCAGATCAACTACAACTACTGTCATAGCATATGCTAATGCAGCTTGGCGTCACATTCCACCTTTTTTTGTGTTTAAAGGAAAGCGGTATAGTCTGGAGTTGATGAAAGGTGCCTCTCCTGGATCCCAAGGAGTGATGTCAGATAGTGGCTGATCATATTTTCCAACAATATGAAAAATCATTTTCTACCAAATATAGCGAGAGGAGCTGATTTTAGGCAGCATATTTTTGTCATATTTGATGGTCATGCATCACATGTCTCCAGACAGCTGATTGGTTGGGTAATGTCAAATAATCTGATTTTATTTGTAGTACCAGCCCGTACTTCTCATACTCTGCAGCCCCTAGATGTATCTATTTTTGGGCCTTTCAAGTCTTTATTACAGGGAATGTGCATCCTTTAGGCAGTCATCAATAGGTAAGACTGTCCGCGTTATGACATGTGTCATATTGCATGTAGGGCTTATCTAAAGGCAATGACATCAGTCAACATAATGTCTGGTTTTAGGAAACTGGAATATTTCCTTTTTCAAAAGAGGCTGTAGAAGAAGACAAATTATATCTCAGCGAAAGTTTCAGAGAAGATACTCCAGTACAAAAAGTTACAGCAATGAAATCCGGAAGGGAGGCTGTTCAACAGTTTTTATTAATGAAATCTGAAAAACCACGGTCTATCTGTTGTAAATGTAAACGCAACATGACTAGTGTAGTCAAACCTGTCACTAAGAAACCAAAACCTGGTGGGTCTACCATTACTGAGAATGAGTACACAACTCTTCTTGATAATTACCATAAAAAACAGCATCAGATCACAGCCTCATGTGCACCTTCCTGTCTTATTACAAGTTCGAAACCATCAACCAGTGGCTTGAACATTGTTTCTGACATGGTTGCCAACAATTCTTCTTCAGATGATGATGATACTTTAGATGATACAGATTGCTGCTGTGTATGCAATAAATTTTCGCCACCAGTTCTTAACAAAAAGCCCAATTTAAAAGTTGTTAATATGGCAAAGCGTGATAATTGTGAATACTGGGTCCATCTATCCTTTTGTGTAACAGTCTGTGGTTAGGAGGAATGGCGTTTTTCTCTGTCCACATTGCTTAGTTTAACTGAATATCTTTGAATATGTTTATAGGGAATAACAGCCGGTTGCATGGAAGGAATGTAGTGCGACAAACTGGTACAAGAAACTGCATAGATATATGCAAAGGCCCCCGCATAATGTTAAAACTGCTTTAAAAATGAAACAAACTGTCAGGTTGCCTCTTTGATGACTCTCGAGTGTCAGGAAACGTACGTGGGGTATCACAAAGAAGGCTGATGAGCGCGACTCGACGAGCATTTGCGATAAATGTAGACCAAGAGCACACTGCACTGAAAGTGCAATGTGATCTTAGATCTACGCTGTCTATGTGGTTAAATTTTTAGGGTGAAAAGAGCTGTAAAACCGCAACACGTGTACTTTTGGTTTATATTATTGGTTTGAACCATGGTCTGTGAAAACGGGGTTAAATCTACCAGCAAAAAAGTGTCGACCAGGTCAACCTGCGCAGTCAGCCCAGGCTGACTTTTGTCGAAACTTTTTGCTATTGGTCAATTTTCCATATACCAAAGGAGCAGTTTACCTCATGCTTCAGTCGGTTGTTAGTCTAGATAGATTTTATCTATCATTATATGATGACCTGCTTGGTACGTTGCATCACGGAGATGCATTAAACCTCCTTTTGCCAGAGCATGGATCATTTTTAGTAGTTTAAGGATCACGGTACACTCGAGTTATCAGGCATGACCCTTTGGCTGTATTCAACAGATCAACACACTCTGTGGCATATACCGTGCTTGTGCAGCATTAGCCATGGTAATTGTTGCCGTTTTTCTGGATAATCTTCCGAGCGGACACAAAGAAGCCACGACAAAAACAAAATCGCTTGTATTAGCCATTGTTTAAAATATTTGGAACTCAAGATTTCAGAAACTATTGATACCTTTGACTATATACAGCGGAATACAACAAGCGTTTGTCGCAGGGGAATTCACAAGGGTAAGTGTTTTCATAGTAAATTTACAGTTAACAGGCACCTTAGTACGCTGGTTTAGTGACTCGGATCCTGAAGACCCCTTCTTTAAAAAGAATCGAACATTAGAAAAAACTACATGATCCATACTCTAGCAAAGGGGATTTAATGATATACCAAGAAAGTCGTCACAACAGTATGGATCCATAAGATCCACATTGTCTAACAACCGACAGAATTATGAGGTAGATTGGTCCTTTGACATTCAGAAAATTAAAAAAAAAAAAAGTTTCGACACGTGTCAGCCTGCGCGAACTGCGCAGGCTGACACATTTTTGCGGATGCATTAAACCAATTTTTTTCACATAGCATGGCCTACATGTATATGATTAACGCTAATGTCATCAGATTTGTATCACGTCATTCGCTATACGGTTACTGACGGTAGCGATGGTGTTATGACTGACGCCAACAAACCAAAAATCAACAGGGACCAACTTCTCCCAAAATTTACACTCAGACACTAGCCAGATCTTTAGATCAGACATTTCCGTGGTCATTTACGAAACAGTTGGTTGATAGCAGGTGGCCAAATTTTGCACACAAATGCTAAGCCATAAGTCGCAGTTGTCGTATTTTTATTCCCATACTTCCAGCATGATTAAGATTTTGTCACATGATACAATATGGCTTGCAACACGCGAAAGGGGGCATTCGGACATTTGCGTAAAGTGTCGTCTCGGATCAGCCTGTGCAGTCCGCGCAGGCTAATCCGAGACGGCACTTTACGACTATATTAGATTTTGTGCTACAATAGACTTGCGCAAAACAGAAAATTACATAAAAACGTAAAGTGTCGTTTCGGATTAGCCTGCGCGGACTGCGCAGGCTGATCCGAGACGACACTTTACGCAGATGTCCGAATGCCCTTTTTCGCGTGTTGCAAGCCATATATGAGTCATACTCTGACAAAGGGGGTTTAATACATTTCCGTAATTCATTATACCAAGCAAGTCATCACGTAATTATGGATCTATAAAATCCATTTAGTCCAACAATCGGCTAAATTCTGATGTGTTATATGTGTAAAGATTTGTTAAGCCCTTTTTTCACAGAGCATGACTTATAACCTATGTATTTGCTGCAAAAAACATATACGGGAAACGAGCTATCCATTCACTGGGTCTCCACCGCAAAGGACCGCCAATCAATTTGATCTCAAAGAAAAATGCAGCTATTGTTATCTAACTCCTATTTCTTTAACTCTTTTCATAAAATCTAATCAATATTCCACGTTCTGTAAGGAATAATTAAAAAGTGAAAAAGAAGAATGCTTGAAATTTTTTATTTAAGGAGCAGTTTCTCTCACTCGCATCAGGATGTTTTCAAAAGTGTACTGGTCTTCTACAAGATATATGATGCACGGTAGACAATGTGTTTAAGGTTGCAAGAGCCAACCTTGTTTGACTCTTTCCCACACAATCCCGAGTTTTAATAACCCTGTGGAATTAGCATTATGAAAAAGTTATGAGGAAAAGGAGAAAATGCTGGTAACCAGCATTTATTCCTTTTCCCACAATGTTTTCAACCTTTTCAACGACAAGTTTCATCAGTTGAGTCAGACTTAAATTGTCGCCTGCCGATGCTTTCAATTTTGACAAGTCTACATTTTGTTTTGTCGTGTGGACAGTCGGTGTAGATCGGGATGCTTCGTATTACCTGGAAATTTGTATCTGAAAGGCAAAAAACATTGTGGGAAAAAGAGAAAACGCTGGTTACTAGTGTTTCCTCCGTTTTCCATAATGCTTTCAAAAACCCTTACCTTGGGGACGTTAAAACTTAAGTTTAAGTTTAAAAAAAATATACATTTTTTACATCGATTGAGAAACAAGTTCTTTCAACTTCTACTAACCTCTCTCTTTAAAACTTGGAATTGTATGGTAATGAGTTAAGGTCCATGGCCCCTTACTCTCATAATAAAAGATGAAAGCTGCCGAGATTGACCGTATAGCTGTTACGAAAACGTCGATGTTACGCGATACTTACCGATGAATTAGTAAGTCTACGGCCCCTAACTCTCATATTAAAAGACGGAAGCTGCCGAGATTGGCCGAATAGCCTTTACGAAAACGTCGACGTTAAACGATATTTACTGATGAGTTAGGGGTCGTAATCCTTAAATGGTGTTTCGCGCGGCTTTTAAAATTAGTTCAGTCGTATCACGGCGACAGCTCATTTTATCATGTAGGTCCCCGGATTTCACCAGTATTAGGGTGTTGACAAAGATCCAGATAATATGTATTTGGCACTCACACATTTCATTCATATTATAGGCCTCAGGCCTAAAATACATAAGTATACGATACATATATTGGTCTCTTAACCCCTTACAAATCAATCAAACAAACAAACAATTCCGGATGTTAACCAACCTGTGAAAATAGCCTTCCGTAAGCATGTGTATTAAAAGGAGAAAAACAACTAACCAGCATTTACGCTTTATCACAAAGTTTCTACCTTTAAGAAGGCAACTCATATTATTGAAACAATATAAAACCGGATGTCTCGGAATATTTTCAGAATGGAAAAGCATAAAACACTATTATGAGGTTAAACATTAATTGAGCACTGAAACAGCTAAAAGATCTGCATGCAATAATTACTCAGGCGTTCAATACATTATATACGATAGAAACAGAAAACACGATTCAAGAGGAACTTCAGAAAAATCATGGGTTGGTCTCCGACCTACATTTTGAAACTATGTTTACCCTTGTTCGGGCTGATCAAATTAAGCCGTAGGCTGCTAAGCGCGAGCCAGTGACCTCATGTTTGCGGACAGTGTAGATCAAGATCAGGCTGCAGAGAACGTACAGTCTGATCTTGGATCTACACTGTCCGATAATGAGATATTTTCTCCTAAATACACCTTTAGAGTAGCAATATATGGCTTTTTACTACAGGCTTGAAAGTTTCATTTTGTTTTTTTAGCAGGATAAGAGTTAACTTAAATTTTCAAGCCAGTAGAAAAATCCTACACTTTTCGATTTCAAAAATCTTTCTTTTCGCCATATACGTACTTTCATTGACGGAAAGTTTAGATCCAAGATCAGAATGCACCTTCTGTTTAGCCTGATTTTGGTCTACATTGTCCTAATGAGCGTTTTGAGTCGCGCTGAGCTACTCGTGGGATGAGATAATCCGAGGGTTTTCTATAGTGCCGGTGTAATGCAGAGAAATGACCCTCCCCTACAAAATGACCCATGGGTCATTTCACTACGTAGAGGAATGACCCGGGTCATTATTCTACGTAGTGAAATGACCCATGGGTCATTTTGTAGGGGAGGGTCATTTCTCTGCATTACACCGGAACCAGAACGGATTAAAACCTTTTCAGCACCATAACTGAAATCAGGGTCATTTGCGGACGGCATCGATCAAGATCAAACTGCACAGAACGTGCAGTCTGATCTTTGATCTATGCCCTCCGCTTGTTTTGTCAAGCCTATGAGGTAAATAACTTTCTCAGTTTCAATGGATGGTATTTTAAGACGTCAGAAGAAGTCAACTGTATGAGAAATCAGGGTCATTTGCGGCATCGATCAAGATCAGAGTGCAAAGAACGTGCATTCTGATCTTTAATCCATAGAGTCCGCTCGTTCTGTCAAGCCTATGAGGTAAATATCTTTCTTAGTTTCAATGGATGGTATTTTAAGCCGTCAGAAGAGGTCAACTTTATAATTAAGCCGTGCTCTGGCAGAAGAGGGCCTAATGCATCTCCGTTTTACACGATACTAGCCCAAGTCATCACATAATTACGGATCATAGGAGACACTTTTTTCAATAACTGACTTTATCATGAGGTAGATTGTTCCTTTAACAAACAGAAAATTGACCAATAGCGAAAAGTTTCGGCCCAGGTCAGCCTGCGCGGACTGCGCAGGCTGACCTGAGTCGATACTTTTCGCAGATGCATTAAGCCCCCTTTTCAGAGAGCATGACTGATATATTTGGCGCTGAAAGAGAAAGTACCTGGAAGCTTATCTCCTTACTTAGCCTTTCAGTACGATCATTTTTAGCGGATTTGCTATATAGCAAATCCGCTTACTGTGGTCGTTTTGGCCGGAACCAAATACATCATGCGTAACGACGCATGCGCGCTCACTTTCAGTTTTGCATGGCTGGCGTAGGGACGAACAACACAGATCTTCAAATGATATTCAGCTCTGACTTTGAACAAATCATACAAATTATGTTTGATTTCTTTATCGAAATTTCGTAAAAACTACAAAAATTGTCAGTTTGAAATACTCTAAATACTTAAACAAAGTTTGATCTTTTTTTTTTTTTCATTAAATGTTGCCATATGCGTATGAATATTGTTTACACAGACTGCCCCCATTTTCATACTAGAAAATGTTCATCCACAACTTGTGTCGTGCGCTGTCGAAATAAGCAAGGAGATTTAGCAATAATTCCTAATTGAAATTACATTTTTAAATTCTGTATTATATCAAATATCTTTAACTGTTCTGATAGCTAGCTGGAATTTGGCTGTAAATAATTTAAGACCCTTTCGATATCGAATACACAGAACCCATAAAGTCGATTCGGCACCGTGCTAGGTACCCCCCTTCGTATAGCACTAACGATGAATTTCCGCATTGTTTAAAACATATCTGTGAAACGTTTAAAAAAATTGAAGATCGTGTAGTCTATTACGAAAAAAATATTTGACATTTATGGTGGCATATTTCTGCCGCGAGATACGAGATAGCTATCATGATAATTTAAGAGAATTATCGTGATAAAACAAAAAAATTCACGATAAAAATATCGCAATAATGCTAACTCTTATCATGATTTTTTTTGCTTTCGTGCCCACAACTGACATTCATGATATCTATAATTAGATACGGTTTCGGAATACCTTCGTATACAACCTTATGAATTCTCCTTTTCCCTGTACGGTTTCAAAGTTGTTTGTAGGAGGCATTTCGAGTCGTCTTTGTGATTTTACAGACCTCTGTCATTCGGGCATTGTCAAAATTTACCAATTAAGCTACAATTGTTAATTAATGATTCGAAATTTTACTGACTGCAATCTTATTAAAGGGTAACTCCACACCAAAATTTTCATTTCAAAATCGGATAAAACGACACTAGAGTATGTTAACAAAAATCTTGTTAGCGTTCTGTGATGTTTACTCCACGAGATATAGAGGTTTAAACTTTCGGATTTTCACCTGTGTGAAAGTCGCTAATTGAAAAAACCGTGACTTCCGGTAGTTTGCCGTGATCTCACAAGTGTGAGAAGATAATTATAGTCGCTATATATGAACTAAAACAGAAAATTGAGAAAACTGCATGATATTTATAAAGATATAAATCGCTATTTCACGTTTCAATCACTTGTGTACTGCAGAGTTTCAATCTCTATAGACCCGTCACACCACAAACTAGGTCTTACAACGTCTTAACCCGTCCTGACATAATCGGAAAACGGGTTACGGTCGGGGATGAACGTATAATTTTGGCCTGATAATGGCTGAAGCCCCTATCTCACCAAACCTATTCCCAGAAAGTCTTAACCCGGTCAACAAAATCGAAAAACTGGCTGGGATAGGACATGTAATTTCGGTCGGTAAAATGCAAACGCACTGCAGGTTATTGCCCGACCGCACTGCGTCTCTAATAGGATCGAAGTACAGCAGTTGCGTTCGTAGTACGTCCATCTCGCTTTAAGTACGTTGTTACTCCGTCTAATCACAGGACGGGATGGATGGCAAGAATTTTTTTAGCAGGCTCAAAGTTCTGGAGCACCCTTCGTAAAAGGATACTAATACGCCCACTTCGTCTGAAGACAGTTTCAGTCCGATCAGCAAAAAAATTCGGAACAGAGTGAGAACGAGTTTGGCGTGATGGGGGTATATCGCTCTTACATCTACAATCATAGGAAAGAAATTTCGAATGAATTAGCTTAGTGGAGAAAGTGCTTATAAAAAAGTAAATAGTTATTCTTCTGGTAACGAACATAAATATTTTGAAATTTATTTCTTGATGTTATTTCAATTGTACCACTACCTAATCAACGAGTTGTAATAGATAAATATAAAAAAAGAAATCATAAATCAAGATATTTGAATCATGCCAAAATTCTCTTCTACTAGGTCGTAGAAGGAAGAAGGAACATTGCAATGTGAAAAGGAAATCATTCGAGTTAATTTCTAAGGCTGTTTCTACCAAATATAGGACACCGTCGACCATTTAACGGTCTACAAATCCTGCGCAGTCTGATCTGGATCTACACCATCAGCGTCAGCATTTTACATGTCTCCTTCAGCTTGGAAAGAATTAAAAGCCTTGATATGCCTTAGAAATCTTAGCCTTTCTTTAACATTCACGAACAACATTAAATCCAGCACACATCCTGAATTTGCTGTTAAAGTTAAAAAAAATTTTTTTTCACTCGATCTTCATTTATTTTCCTACGTGCTTTTTTTTTCATAATCTCAAATTTGTTTCCTTCATCAACAACAACGTTAAAAGATTGTCTGAATTGCCTCCAGCCTTCCTGTCCTCCATATCATGCCGTAAACATTTTTGATCGTCTGCAAAATACAGGGTCAGTCCATTTCCTAAATACTGAGACATGTAAGGCGTACAATTTAAAAGGAAATGCCAACGTGGACAAAAACTGTTTAACTGTCTTCTCCCGTGTTTCTCCCTGTAATCATATACGAGATAAGAGATGCTGAGCATGAAAATGCAGCGTAAATTAAAAATTTATAACTGCGTACAAAATTTTAGTGCGCCAACCTTTTATTTTGAGAAAAGAATTGTGTGTTCCATCCATGTACAAGGACAAAGGGTTAATTCGGTGCCTCTTTTGTGATGATATCGCACCGTTGTGGTCTGACATATTTTTTTTTTACCCGGCTTGCAGCTTGATTGGTTGGTTGGTTGGTTGTATTGGGGTTTAACGCCACTTTAACAGCTAAGGTCATATCATGGTGGTCGGTGACGCACATGTGTTTCCTGGCTTTCTCACACCAGTACTAACACAACTTTCTTTCCAAAGCCACCAACTACTTTTCTCACATGGTTCAGCAGAGGTGAGAGGCGAAAATACGCCGGAAAGAAAGTTCGCCTCAACCGGGTATCGAACTCACAACCACCAGGTCATGAGTCCGACACGCTCACCACTGAACCACCCGGGCGGGGCGCTTGCAGCCTGAGGTTAACAAGCACTTGTCATAAACATGTCATGTACAAAGTTACTCTTTTGTTTTCACGACCATATTGAACCCTTTTTCGTAAATAATGTAAATGGAATTTGGAATTTTGAACAGGTTAAATGGGTAAGTCGAACGTCATAACTTTTGTATTTTCCTCATTCATACGATCTTAAATTAAAACAAAAAAAAAAAAACGCATAATCTGCTTGTCGAATTTCTTTTCTAACTACTCTCTCTCTCTCTCTCTCTCTCATGAAAGAGACGGATAATCAACAGTGAATTTACCATTTATTGCTTGCCTCATTTAAATTTCTGTGGGGCCCCAAGGCTGCTGAGCGCGACTCAATGACCTTTTGCGAAGAGTGTATATTAAGATCAGACTGCACAGAACATGCAATCTGATCTTATGTACAGTGTCCAATGCGGAAACATCTATTTTTGTTTCTTCAAAAACTAGCACTATTCAAAATTTTGCAATCGGCATGAAGGTTTATTTAACCTTTTGAGGATTAATGGTAGATCTGATATTAAGCCATGTCATTTAGTTCAGACAGATAGACAGACAGCAGACTGACAAATAAATAGTCATCTCCTGGCTCGAAATAGAGCTTAAACTCGGCACCCGGCATACGATAAGGATTTTTGTGACGAAAAAAGTCGCCTCCTGACATGAGGGAGGATAAGGCTGAGAAAAAAAAAGTACACAGAAGCCGAAATAAGAGTGGCATCACATCCGGCTTATCGAACATTTCGCAAACTCGCACAGGTGTGCAAAACACATTTTCGCTTAAAACTCTCTTTCTACGATAGACATTGAAATGCGGTTTTTCTATTTTAAGATGGTTTTCATTTAAGGATTCATATATCCAAAAAAGAGATTTTGGCTGTAGTTACCCTTTAAGTCAAAACTACCGAGTTCATCCAAATGACGAATTTTCTATTTATAGATATCGAGAAACGGATAAAACTATCACAATAATTTTATCTCGCATGTCAGCTCCGAGCACGGTGGAGAAATTTTGCGATAAAATGTTAAGTTTATCGTGATATTTTTATCGTGAAACTTTTCACGATCTTGATAAGATTTCCAGGAAACTTTTAATTTATCGCGATAATTTACCAAAATTATCATGATAGCTATCTCGTATCTCGTGGCAGAAATATGCCACCATAGACATTTGATTTATGCAAGACTGCTTCCAAAATTTCTCTCCAGTTCTGGATGGGACATAAAGAAATCCTTCGTTCACACAAACGGCCCCGATCAAGTACGAACCAGTGACGTGAATTTATACTGAGGATTTTCGATGTGAAATCGTGTCCTTCTCAGTGAACTCAGGGATCGTATATACACATATATATATAAGATCCCTGGTGAACTGAACATCCACTAACCTAACCTAACATCCTGGACTTTAAGCCTCGGGTAGTCAATTACCTTCAAGGTGTAAAAGTCCATTCATAGTCCTTCTAATATGCTTGAATTTTATTTTGTTACCTTTTATGCAAAAGAATTAAGAATGCAGAATTTTCAGACAGATGTTTGATGTAGGGTCCACAGGAATACATCTTAGTCTAGATCTATATGCCTTACTATTTGGACATGTAGATTTAAATTCTTTGATATGTTTATTATGCTTGAAGATGGAAGTATATATACTTTATTTAATAAAGTACATATAATTTATGATGAACTGCTGCTCAACCCATACTAGAGACGTCAAAGTCTGTGCTTCATGTAAACAGCAAGTAATTCAAACCTCAGAATGAAAAGTATGCCTATAGTTTTTAAAGTTTTATGTAGAGGGACCAATTCCTTTAACCCTTAGGCTGCTAAGTACTACTCAAGAACCTTTAGCAGACAGTGTAGATCAAGATCAGATTGCACTGAACGTGCAGTCTGATCTTTGATCTATACTGTCCGGTAAGGAGGTATTTTCCCCCTAAAGTAACTTTGAAATAGAAATATTTGGATTTGTACTATTGACTTGAAAGTTTCATTTTTACTTTGCATGGCAACTTGTCACAGAGTGTGATCTTGGTCCATTTTGGCTGCTTCATCTGTACCCAGGGCAGGAATTTGCAGATATCAAAAAGCAAATAATAACTGGACTATGTTCTTCCAGGTGATGAGTGATGATTTTAATTCTTTTCTTCAGACCATGAAAATGGATTCACTCAAAACTGCATTGGAAGAATGAATAGCCATTTTATCAGTGTTAATATTGAGTTTCAAGTATCTCATCATGCTACATCATGTTTTTTTTTTTTTTGGCACATGTACGCGCAGTGGTTCAATAATGTAATATGACTCAAATTCACAAATACATGGCTCAAAATTTCAAAAAGGAATCTACATCTATATGTAAATTAATAAAACTAACATAATCACCAACAAAATGTCAAAATCCCATCACACTTTAACAGTAGCTTTCATTATATGTGAGTCTAAATTCCACTTTTTACAGTGTACTTATTCACACCTGCATTTTTTGACTGAATAGAAATGGACCCAAGAATGTGAGTTTGCATATTAAAAGTAGGTCTCTAATGTTTTATGTGATACTCATGATATGAACTTGAAATTATTAAGTATTAGTCCATTTTTTATAGTTAAGTGTAACACCCGTTTTTTTTTTTTGAAACTGAATGATAATCTAACTTCAGAGTGTGTAGAATATGAGGTCTAAGCTTGAACCTATACAGCCTATGTTTTTCTTTTATTTATATTTGGACCAATATAGCGATGAAATGACATAATCCTGTTCATTTATTTAGTCAATAGTGAGGTTCTGTGAGACTGTGGCTGATTGGTGAAGGTGTCAGTTGAGTTATTCCAGATTTTATCCTCACCTACCTGCTAGGATTTTGTAGGAGTGCCTATAGACAAGACACTGTGTAGAATCAGACGGGCCCTAGTAAAACCCAAGCCATACACAAATAAATGGGATGTTGTCACTGTAAGACTGAAATAGTGTTGAAACTAATGTAACCAAAAGAAATCAGTCAGACATCAAATTACTCTTGAAGGCAGTTACAATCAATTTCATGTTTTGTGGCACTGCATGAGTTGACCTTACTTTTCTTTAGTGAAATCATTATTTTCTGGACTTATATCTTTATGAAGATACAAGGTGAATTTTCATTTATGTAACAGAAGAAAGGTATATTCAATACTCATGAATTACACATGGCCTAAATCTTAGAAAATAAGAAACACACCATTTTGTTTTCACCTTTCAGACTATTACATAGCAATTTTTTAGGTCAGGAATAAAAACAAGAATTTTCTTTTTAAAAGAAAGAAGAAATCATTGTATCTGAACAATCAAATTGTTGTGTCTAGTTTGATTTTGTATTTCATTTTGAAATTAATAGTTTCAAGTTTTGTAGTAATAAGAAAGAACCCTTGAAGAGATTCCTAGGCATTAGAGTCATGGAAAGGACAATGTGCTTTCAGTAAGAAATTACATACAAAAAGCCATTGTTTCTATTTTTCTGAGAGGACTCCAGTGTTTTTTTTCAACTCTTTATCACACAACAAAATTTGAGACTTGTCCAAATGGAAAGCATTTGCTGATAACAGAATCAATGTGACTCAAAATATGAATTCTATTTTTGGAAGGTTTGAACACATTGTGGGAAAAGGAAAAGTGCTGGTTACCAGCATTTTCTCATATTTGGAAATTCTTTTTAAAAGCTTTCTTCCTCAGGATCGTTTAAAGTTGGGATTGTTTTGTAAGGGTTTAAAGTAAATCATACCAGTTTCAAAACAATACATGCTTTATACTTCAGAATGAGGACAGTTTGTTTCCTTTGTAGCAAGAGTAGATTAAGATCAGACCACTAACATATTAAAATCCCACTTCTATAGGCACACTACTTTAGATTTGAATTGTTTGCAGTCTATATGATTATACCCACTATATGAAAGTTTAGAAAGTGTTGTGTTTATAGTCTGACTAGATTTGTAAAATGCTGTTTTGAAAATCAAAACCTTGATATCTGAGTACAGAAGTTTCAATATTTCAAAAGTGTCTTGCATTATGATGATTAATAATGGTTTTAGAAATGCTTAAAATGCTATGGTAAAGGAAAATATAGACGCCATGTTTAGTGTATTTATTTATGCTCACATGTTTACAAACTCTAGGGTGAACTGTTGATATTTTCAATCTGACTTAAAGCATAATCTCAGACAAAAGCCACCATCACTAGTCCTGATGAAAACCCTTGATTGTTAAAGCTCAGCCAATTGGAAAAGTTGTTTCAAAAGTTTTTCTGAACATCCTTGAAAATGGGATAATATAGCCACACTTACCTTAGTTTAAACACATTGTATCCTTTATGGTGTTATGGAATGGGGAAAAAATGACTTTTGTAAGAATGAAAAAAAAATCTGTTTGTCTACCTTTGTTTTCAAAAACTTAAAAGCTACATTTTGTGAGGCTGACAGAAATGTCAGATAAAGGTTAACCTTGCAGGAGGTCAATGTTAGATCCACTTTTGATTAATTAAATTGCGTTTAATGTCGCTTTCAACATTTCACTCATATAATTGCTACAACTAGCTTATTTATGTATGTCTGGGTTTCAGCAGTACTAGGCTAGGGCTCTGAAGTGTCTTGCCTAAGGACACTCCCACAGAAAAACATATGGCCATCAGGTAACAAGTCCTAAACTTTACTAGTAAGCCATGCACGACCCCAGATCCACATTTAGACGGGAGTTAATTTTTGTAAGATTGTTTAGATTAGTCTATGTCCACCATCTATGCATAAATTACTTTTTGTTTTTCAATAAAAAATGGTAATTAAATGGATGCTAATATTTTGTTATTCATTCCTTCCCCATATGACAAGGTTTAGGCTCTTTAAATGTATCTGCAGACAACAATTCAGAAACTTATACAAATGAGCTGAAGTTCACTCTTATGATTGAAAACACTGTTGGAATAGGAGAAAATACTGTCTACCAGAATTTTGTCCTTGTCCCATGATGCTTTCAATTGCTTATTTCCTTCAGGGTTATTAACCCTTGTCCTGCTGAATAACTCAAATGATACCTTCAAGTTGATACTAAAATCCAAAAGGCTGCTGTTTCAAGGTAATTTTGAGGACGATAAATATCTTCTTATCAGACAGTGTAGATCAAAGATCTGACTGCACGTTCTATGCAGTCTGATCTTAATCTACACTGTCCGCAAAATGTCAGTGAATTGCACTTAGTAGCCTAAGGGTTAACAGGAGTGTTCAGCAAAGTGTTAAAATAAACCCCAATCAAAATTTTCTCCAGATCCAGTTGTTAGATGCCAAGGAAACCTGACATGGATCCATATGTTGTATACTGGTCTATCCCACAGATTGATATAAATGTATAGCTTGTGTTTGTATAAGGATACACATATCTTATTTGCTATAGAGCTAGCTTTTGTAGCAATGTGGTAGAGCGTTTGCCTACAGAGTTTGGACCTGAAGGTCCTAGGTTCAATCCCAGCCTTTGGGGCTATTTAACAGAACTGTTACAGATACATGTAATCAGTATTCAGAATACCTAATGGTTTGTCCAAACATGGCCTATATTTGACCCTTGTATTTTATGTCAAAAATAAATTGGGAGAATTTTTGAGGATTTTTCTCTTTTTTTTAGCCCTTTAACACACAATAAATCCTATGTTTATGAGTCCTGTGTAATAGGGGTTATGAAGAACAGTGTTGGCAAATAAGACATCAGTATTTCTTTTCTTTTTTTCTTCCAGAATTTTTTCTACCTCTTTACAAATACAAACCACATAATCTGAGGGCTCCATATCTATTGAATTGTTTGTTTATGCTCTAAATAGCAAGCTATTTAGTTTTTATGCCACAAATCAAATTATTTCGTAATAGGCCAATAAATACTACCAGATATATATTTCTTTTCATATAAAGTGCATGGTTAAATTCAGTAAAATGATGCAACTTTGTGCATTTGATAGTAGAATTATAGGCTGGCTACTTTAGCAATAGGTCACTCTGTTTATTTTTATTAAACCAGATATGACGTCTTGATACTGATTTGAATATATAAATCCTTGTTGATGGCGCATGTTAATGATTAAATACCATTCCCTCAAAGCCTTCCAAAACTGTGGCATGAAATCTAATAATACCCAAAGAGGCTGAGTAGTGCATTACGGAAATATCAATTCAGATATTTTTTTTTCAAAATCTTATCTTTCTTCTCTATAACGCAGTAATTCATTTTTCAGTTTGTTGAGGGTATGAAAATCTGAATACATGTAGTTGGTTTTAATCTGGGGGAGTCAAAAATCTTGTCCTCTGGTAAGAAGTTCAACAAGAAGGCACAAAAATGTCATATTGCATACATGTGTAAGTAGCAGTATATTGTACTCTTTTATCAAATTTGCTCATGATTGCTGAAACTGATTGACAGCTGTTAACCTTGACACTGTGTTTTTATAGAAATATCATTATATATCATCATCCTATTTTGTACAGTTTTTTAAGTCTTACTCATCAACAAATCAACAGGTGAAGTGTTCTATATATTTGTCAAATAACTTTCACTTTTAAATCTATCTTGGTTTTTTTCCCAGTCCTATGCGCAACACACTTGGTAGAAAAACTTCGACTCCCATTGCCTTTGCTTACCCTACTAATTGCTTACATATTATACATGTATTACATGTGATAAAAAAGATTAATTTTCATTACATCGAATCATAGCTTAAAATTGTTCAACAAATCCGCTTTTCAGGACTTTCAGTCCTTTGATTTTTCCTTTTTATATATTCGGATGTTACTTTGTTAGAAATAATGGTACTAATTACAGAACAGATTTACTGTCCCCCCCCCCCCCCCCCCCATCTGTAGAGGCCGTGACTTCCTGTGTAGGAGGATCATGATCTACGCTGTCCAGAACCAGGGTTATCAATTCGTGTCAGTGCGTAATCTCCCTTGCTCTCTTTCCTACTCAAACAATTTTTAGACTTGTCCAAATTGAAAACATTCGCAGAAAACAAATTAAATGTGGATGACGTAAAAGTATCTTTCTTCAAACAGGTATATAACATTGTGGGGGGGAAAAAGGAGAATACATGTATGCTGGTGACCGACATTTTCTCTTTTTCCAACAATGTTTTCAACAGCTGTCTTCCTCAGGGTCGTGATAACTCGGAAGTGTTCGTAAAGGGTCAAACAGCATTTTCTCATTTCACACTATTTTTCTTAAATGTTCAGAGACCTATCAATCATTTAAATCAGATTGAATTTGTCGTCTGCAAATGCTGTCAATTTGGACAAGTCTAAAATTTTGTCGTGTGATAAAGAGGTAACACTAAAATGGTACGTTGGAGCCTGCATCATACGTCGTTTTTAATCAACGGGTGGTTGAATATACTAGCTCCAATAGCTTTGCTTAGAACTCTTCGAATTCGGGATGGAAAAAATTAAACGCCAAGTCTATTACTGGTACAAACTTAGGCAAATGCACGATTAAGTATCCTTTGGCTGTGACACTGACTGAAACTTTTGAAATCTCTGTAAAAACGCCATTCGAATCCAAATGTAATTTATACCCGTAGAGACTAAAACTCATGAGAAATAACTCGTGTTAAAATTACCTAATTTTATTAAGGTATTTCCCCCTATAGTTAAGAGGATATGTAAACTTTGCCTCAGACTGCGAAAACATGTATATAGACCCTGTATGTTACTTTTGAAATCATTGTAGCAAAAGAATAAATTAATTATAACGATGATCACTGACCATTTTTTTAACTCGTTTAGGCTACCAAGCGCGAGCCAGTGACCTTTTCGGACAGTATAGATCAAGATCAGACTACACAGAACATGCAGTCTGATCTTTGATCTACACTGTCCGGTAAGGACATACTGTTCCCAGAAAATTACCTTTGAAATAGCAAAATTTGGGTTTTTACTAACGGGTCAAAAATTTCATTTCGCTTATTTAGCGGGACAAGGGTTAAGACTAATTTGACATATACTGAGCAAAACTTACACACAGTGCCATAGCATACTGAGCAAAACTTACACACAGCGCCATAGCATACTGAGCAAAACTTACAAACAGCGCCATAGCATACTGAGCAAAACTTACACACAGCGCCATAGCTCCATTTGGAGAATTATGATAATTCCAATATGCAGACTCAACAAATTATTATTCTTTGACTCGAACAATGGGATTTGTCTGTGAAAGAGTAGAAGACATTGTGGGAAACGGAGAAAATGCTGGTTACCAGCATTTTCTCATTTCCCCACAAGGTTTTAACAAGCTTTCTTTCCCAGGGTCCTTACAACTTGGGATTGTTTGTTAAAGGTGAATCTGCAACTGTTATGCAAGTAGGTTGTGAAATTTAAAAACTAAAGTGAAAAACAAATTTTAAATATTTCATGTTTTATTGCAGGAAAAAATATGAAAACCGGCGTTACAAAATAATAAGTTACTTTGAAAGTGAAAGACTAAGTTTTATAATTGCAAATTAATATCACAAAGACTTTTATCCAATGTGACGTACTAGTATTCTGTTTCAGATAACTTTTTACAAAACGACAAAAACTTAGACTTGTCCAAATTGAAGGCATTTGCAGATGACAAACTCAGTGTTGCTTTAAAAATTATTTTTATCTTTGAAATTGCACAAAACATTGTGGGTAAAGAAGAAAATGCTGGTTACCGTCGCATTTAATCCTTTTCTTACAGAGTTTTCATGTGCTTTCTTTCTCAGGGTCGTTATACATGGCGTCGTGTAAATGACTTTTATTAATCTAGAAAGCGCTCTGCTATGGTAAAACTTGGTTTAACTTATGTACATTACATGAATATTACAGTGTTTTTGGATTATAACAGTCACTATCTTAAAGTTTTAATCAACTTCTTCCACTGTGGGTCCGGATCCACTATCCCCTGTTGACCCCATATTTGGCCCCTGCTGACCCCCATGTAACTTGACCATGATTGGTGAACACTTTTTCTGCACTTCCTCCAACTTATGTTCGAATTCTTCTTTATCTGCCAAACTGTTGTTGTCCAACCATTTCAGACTCTCGTCACAGATAGAATTCACAGTGTCTTTATCGTTAGATTGAAGCTTGTCACCAGAATCGTTGGCTGCTTGTTTTACACTAAATATGTAATTCTCAAGCTTATTTCTCGCTGCTATCTTTTCTCTCTGTCTTTCATCTTCCTCTTTGTATTTCTCAGCATCATTGACCATTCTGTCTATTTCCTCTTTACTTAATCGTCCTTTGTCATTTGTAATGGTAATCTTGTTCACTTTTCCCGTACTTTTATCTTGTGCAGACACATTGAGAATTCCATTGGCGTCAATATCGAAAGTCACTTCAATTTGTGGAACACCTCTTGGTGCTGGTGGTATTCCTGTAAGATCGAACCTTCCCAGTAGATTGTTATCTTTGGTCATTGCTCGTTCTCCTTCATAGACTTGTATAGATACTGCTGGTTGGTTATCTGAGTATGTGGTAAACGTATTGGCAGCTTTGGTTGGTATTTTGGTATTTCTCTCAATCAGTTTCGTCATGACACCTCCCGCTGTCTCAATACCAAGCGACAAGGGAGCCACGTCTACCAGAAGGACATCTTTTAGTGAATCGGTTCTGTCACCAGATAAGATGGCGGCCTGAACGGCAGCCCCGTAAGCTACAGCCTCATCAGGGTTAATGGATTTGTTGAGCTCTTTTCCATTCATAAAGTCTTGCAGCAGTTTCTGAATTTTGGGAATACGAGTGGATCCTCCGACTAGAACAACTTCATGTATTTTACTTTTGTCAAGTTTGGCGTCCCTCAAAGCTTTCTCTACTGGTTCCATTGTAGCTCTGAACAGATCAGCACAAAGCTCTTCGAATCTTGCTCTGGTTATTTTTGTGTAGAAATCGATCCCTTCATACAAGGAATCTATTTCTATACTGGCCTCAGTGCTGCTGGAAAGTGTTCTCTTGGCTCGTTCACATGCTGTTCTAAGTCTTCTGATACTACGTGCGTTTTTCTTAATGTCTTTGTTATATTTACGTTTGAATTCCTGAACGAAATGGTCCACCATCCTGTTGTCAAAGTCCTCCCCTCCCAAATGTGTATCTCCGGCCGTTGATCTCACCTCGAAAATGGACCCCTCGTCAATGGTAAGTATAGACACGTCAAATGTACCTCCACCAAGATCGAAAATGAGGACATTTTTCTCTCCACTCAAGTTTTTATCAAGTCCATAAGCCAATGCTGCAGCTGTTGGTTCATTAATGATACGTTTTACATTCAGACCTGCAATGGCTCCGGCATCTTTGGTGGCTTGTCTCTGGGAATCATTGAAATAAGCCGGCACTGTAATCACTGCATCAGTTACTTTTGTGCCGAGGTATGCCTCGGCTGTCTCTCTCATCTTGGTCAAGACCATAGAACTGATTTCTTCAGGGGCGAAAACTTTTGTTTCTCCTTTGTACTCTGCTTGTATGACAGGTTTACCTCCCCTGTTGATAACTTTGAAGGGCCAATGTTTCATGTCCTTGGTTACTGTGTCATCATCAAATTTTCTTCCTATCAGCCTTTTGGCGTCGAAAACTGTGTTCTGAGGATTCATTGCGGCCTGGAAAATAAAGACAAAATCAATTGTGAGTACCCAAATGACTGTCGCTTACAAAAGAATTTGTTAATCTGGGGCGTTGCCAGAAATAAAGCGAAGATAACTAGTACTGGGGCCTTGGCTGAACTTGCATGTATGCAGGTATTTTGCTCATATCCTCAAAAAGGAGCACTTGCAATAATTGATGTTGAAGCCAAGGCTTCAAGGTTTTAGACTGGATATGCCACTGTTAGTCTAACTATCGAACTGTTTAAATCCGCACTGTGTGCGACATTTCCAAAGTCGTATTTATCTTTGTTTTCGAATAATTTTAACGCCACTCTAGATAAAAGACTATAAGGAGAGAAGACGGTTTTACTTTTCTACAGAAGACGACGTGACAAGTTTGAATCATTAATTTTACAGAGAACCCAAAATCTGGAGAAATAATGCTAGAGCAAATGAGCCATGCTCTGTGAAAAAGGGGCTTTATGCATCTGCAAAAGTATCGACCCATGTCGGTAGACTGACATTAGTCAAAACCGTTTGCTATTGGTCAATTTGTGCATGTCCATGGACCATTCTACCACATGATTCAGTTCGAAAAAATATGGATCCCTAATTATGTGATGACTTGCTTGATATAATGCATGACAGATGCCTTAAATCCCTTTTCTCAGAGTACCGCTCAAGTGTTAGATAAACTCAATTTTCAAATATTTTACAGGCTTTCTTTACTGAAGTGAAATAATCTAATATATGTGAAAATTATGCCCCCCCCCCCCCCCCCCCCCAGCTCTATTTCTAGACAAAAAATGTTTATTGGCTTAATCCTTTACCAGACAAATCTATAAATTTTACGAAATTCTATTTTTCAAAGATGTAATTAGAACTAAAAATCCTACCTGATTTTTGGCCGGATCTCCAATCAATCTCTCTGTATCCGTGAAGGCAACATAACTCGGTGTTGTCCGGTTACCCTGGTCATTAGCGATAATTTCTACTTTTCCGTGCTGGAAAACTCCGACACAGGAATATGTTGTTCCCAAATCTATTCCGATTGCTACCATTTTGTATTGTTCGAAACAATTTCTTCAGGGTAAATAGAATACTTTTACAATCGCTTCTGCTTACGATAGATCTTCTATATGTGCACTCGATCTCGTACTGTATAAGATTGACAATGCTGTCGCTGACCCGCGTATTTATACTGAAGACAACATAAACTAGAAATTTCTAGCAAAACGAATAACGCGTAGGCTAAACAAAATCATACAGTAGAGCTTCTATCAATATCTAGAACAGAATATTCCAGAACATGAGACGCATAACTATAAATAGGAAAGAATATTCCAGAACATGGGAAATAAATCTTTCCGCCTTCAAGATTAAATTCTTTATTAAGTTACTTCCCTTTGCATGGTAAAAAATGTCTATCCGAACGGATTTCGTTGTGGCATCAACCCTCTATACGAGGACGTAACTTAAATTCATAAGGCATCTGGATCGAGACTATTATCCAACCGCTATTAACCCCTTACCAAACGATTTGAAAGCTGTTGCAGACGACAAATTGAATGTGGCTCAAATGATGAAATTAGTCTCTAAAATGTTGGAAAACATTGTTGGAAAAGGATAAAATACTAATAATCAGCATTTTCTCCATTTCCCACAAAGTTTTCAAAGGGATTCTTCCTTGGGGTCGTTCAAACTCGGGATTGTGTGGTAAAGAATTAACCTTTAGAGCGCCGAATTAACCAAAAAGACATTTTCAGTCTAGAAATAAGACCAAAATATTTGCACATTCAAAGTTGGTCATTAATGTTTCAGCTCAGCGGCCGGTATAGATAACAGATCAAACTGCATGTTTTGTGCTGTCTGATCTTGATATACACTTGTAGCAAAGGCAGCCAAAGCTGTGAAAGGCTGAAAGGCGCTTTAAGGGTTTAAGCGTTGAGAGAGGGAGAGAGAGAGAGAGACAGAGATTTTCTAGAAACAGGGGAAAAATGCATTTTATTCAGGGTGTTTTTTACCAGCACATCTAACAAATTAGCAGACGATGAAGATCCAAGACTTAAGTGAACATTCTGTGTAGTCTGATCGTTATGTATACTTGCAACAAATGACAGTCTGATTTTGGTCTACACTTTTGAAGACAGTGACTTCAAAGACTTCTAAGTTTCGACCCAAGTCAGCCTGTGCGGACGGTACAGGCTGATATGGGTCGATCCTGTTTGCAGATTTTTTAAACTCCCTTTCCCAAACGACAAAATTTTGGCCTTGATAAAATTGAAAGCATACTAGTGCAGACGACAATTCAAATATGGCTCAAATGATATATTTGTCTTTTATAGGGTAGAAAACATTGTGGGAAAAGGAGAACATGCTGGTTACCAGCATTTTCTCCTTTTCCCGCAATGTTTTCAGAAGTCCTTTTTTTCTTCAGGGTCATTTAACACGTGAGATTGTGTGGTAAACCTACATACATGTAGTTCATATTGCAGCACTTCAGAACGCACAGAAAGCATCTGGTTGCACCACTGTTTTGGGGCAGGGGAATGCGTTGAGGAAGAAGGCTACACTGTAGAAATCATCGTAGAAAAAAGAAAAAAATGTTGGTGAACAGTATTTCCCCTTTTCCTACATTATCTTATATCATTCCAGCACAAATCCCATCCGATTTTAGCCATATGTACATGGTCGTCTACAAATACTTTGAATTTTGATGAATCAAGGTTTTTGTTGTTTGGTAAAGAGTTGCATTTCGAGTAAGATTTTATTACAGAATTCGTTTATTGTATGGGTTACATTCTTGGCTCGAACTAGGTAGTTGAGATTTTTATGTTGTATGAATATCAACAAAATGTATCTTTAGGAGGGAGGGAGAGAGAGTGAAAAGAGAGGGGATTCACTAACAAATGAAAGGGGAAAAAGAACTTAAATACAATTTAATTAAGCTAAGCTGTACAATATAGACATTTCCCCGTTACTTTTCGAGTTTTTGTAATTTCTGTATTTTTTGCTTTAAAAAGAAAATGAGTATCGATATTTTCAATTGAAATTGGTAAAGAGTGAATTTCTTTAGCAGGGTTAGAAAATCTAAAAATAGATCAGGTTGTATACTGCGTATGATTGACCTCACGTAACCTAGAACATTCCACAACTTGCCATTGGGCTAAATATAGTAACATAAAATCCAGATAGTTCTATTTATATAATTCGAACGAACTAGAATGATAGCCGAGAAGTTTCTTCAGTTGTTTAATAATCGTGCCTTTTACAAAAGGTTCAATTCAACAACAAAGACAGACGGAGGCGAAAGCTAACGAAGAAGCGAACATTTGGATTATCATTCATAGTTGATTATTAGATCTATATACCTACGCTGTAAAGAAAGAAACAAGTTATACAAAATGGTTGCAATTGGAATAGATCTTGGAACAACGTATTCCTGTGTCGGAGTTTTCCAGCACGGAAAAGTAGAAATTATCGCCAATGACCAGGGTAACCGGACAACACCGAGTTACGTTGCCTTCACGGATTCGGAGAGATTGATTGGAGATCCCGCCAAAAATCAGGTACGTGTACATTATGCATTGTTGTCATCATTTCTTAGAAATAGTAGGTCGAGGTTGATCTACTGTGCAGAGCGATTTAAGTTTGAACCTAATTCTTGCAATAGTACGAATTGCAGACAAAGACTTTCTCACGGTTTCATGTACTTTTGGTAATATGTCAGCACAAGGAAATGTAATTCTGCAAGACGAGCTATTTCTCCATTTGAAACGACTTGTTCACGGGTACTCTTGTATTATTCTATTTTAAAGGCATGCATGTATTTGTGCGTTACTAACATGGAGGCTGCTAAGCAATTGTTAACCATTTCCTTAACAATCTCATATTTTAACGACCTTGGGGAAAATAGGATCTGAAGACATTGTGAGAAAAAGAGAAACTTATGCTGGTAACCAGCATTTTCTCCTTTTTGCACAATGTTTTCTGGATTTTTTTCTATCTATCAATGTTCTCTATCCAATTGTGTGAGCTACATTTATATTTGTCAACTGCCAAACGCTTTCAGTTTTGAGAAGTGTTTCAAAAGTTTCGAGTTTTCGCCAATCGTTACTATCAATAGATGTAGTAGGGCCTACAGTACGCTCTTTTTATCTGAATATTTTTGTGTAGATTTTGGTTACAACAACTCTATTCTTTACCAAACAACTCCCGTGTTCAACGACCTTGAGGAAAATGAGTTTTGAAAAAAAAACATTAGAGAACAGGAGAATTTTTTCGTATTTTTTCCTTTTCTCACATTGTTTTCTATCCTTCCAAAAGAAAATTCATACCTCTTGACGCTATTTTCATCCATCGCTTGAAAACGCTTTTAATATGGGAGAGTCTAAAGATCTATGTTCCATTAAATCTAACCCTTTCTCACACAACAAAGTTTAGGCCCTCCAAATTCAAAACATCAGCAGACTACAAATTAAACATTACATATGAATTTAAACGTTCTCTGATCGGATAAAAACATTGTGCATGTAACAGCATTTTCTCCTTTTCCCACATTTTCTAAATGCTTCTTCCTAAGGGTCGTTAAAGCACGGGACTGTGTGGTAAAGGGTAAAGGAAAAGCAACAACATTTCGGTGTCAATGTCATTGTTGTTTTCAGAGGCTTCCAGAGAAATGTAGTTTTGAACAACATACATAATAAGGAGACTGGGTAAAGTAAAATAGAACAATATTTACATAACCATTGTATTAAATACAAATTTATCATATTTTCCAGGCCGCGATGAATCCTCAGAACACAGTTTTCGACGCCAAAAGGCTGATAGGAAGAAAATTTGATGATGACACAGTTACTAAAGACATGAAACATTGGCCCTTCAAAGTTATCAACAGGGAAGGTAAACCTGTCATACAAGCAGAGTACAAAGGAGAAACAAAAGTTTTCGCCCCTGAAGAAATCAGTTCTATGGTCTTGACCAAGATGAGAGAGACAGCCGAAGCTTACCTCGGTACAAAAGTAACTGATGCAGTGATTACAGTGCCGGCTTATTTCAATGATTCCCAGAGACAAGCCACCAAAGATGCCGGAACCATTGCAGGTCTGAATGTAAAACGTATCATTAATGAACCAACAGCTGCAGCATTGGCTTATGGACTTGATAAAAACTTGAGTGGAGAGAAAAATGTCCTCATTTTCGATCTTGGTGGAGGTACATTTGACGTGTCTATACTTACCATTGACGAGGGGTCCATTTTCGAGGTGAGATCAACGGCCGGAGATACACATTTGGGAGGGGAGGACTTTGACAACAGGATGGTGGACCATTTCGTTCAGGAATTCAAACGTAAATATAACAAAGACATTAAGAAAAACGCACGTAGTATCAGAAGACTTAGAACAGCATGTGAACGAGCCAAGAGAACACTTTCCAGCAGCACTGAGGCCAGTATAGAAATAGATTCCTTGTATGAAGGGATCGATTTCTACACAAAAATAACCAGAGCAAGATTCGAAGAGCTTTGTGCTGATCTGTTCAGAGCTACAATGGAACCAGTAGAAAAAGCTTTGAGGGACGCCAAACTTGACAAAAGTAAAATACATGAAGTTGTTCTAGTCGGAGGATCCACTCGTATTCCCAAAATTCAGAAACTGCTGCAAGACTTTATGAATGGAAAAGAGCTCAACAAATCCATTAACCCTGATGAGGCTGTAGCTTACGGGGCTGCCGTTCAGGCCGCCATCCTATCTGGTGACAGAACCGATTCACTAAAAGATGTCCTTCTGGTAGACGTGGCTCCCTTGTCACTTGGTATTGAGACAGCGGGAGGTGTCATGACCAAACTGATTGAGAGAAACACCAAAATACCAACCAAAGCTGCCAATACGTTTACCACATACTCAGATAACCAACCAGCAGTATCTATACAAGTCTATGAAGGAGAACGAGCAATGACCAAAGATAACAATCTACTGGGAAGGTTCGATCTTACAGGAATACCACCAGCACCAAGAGGTGTTCCACAAATTGAAGTGACTTTCGATATTGACGCCAATGGAATTCTCAATGTGTCTGCACAAGATAAAAGTACGGGAAAAGTGAACAAGATTACCATTACAAATGACAAAGGACGATTAAGTAAAGAGGAAATAGACAGAATGGTCAATGATGCTGAGAAATACAAAGAGGAAGATGAAAGACAGAGAGAAAAGATAGCAGCGAGAAATAAGCTTGAGAATTACATATTTAGTGTAAAACAAGCAGCCAACGATTCTGGTGACAAGCTTCAATCTAACGATAAAGACACTGTGAATTCTATCTGTGACGAGAGTCTTAAATGGTTGGACAACAACAGTTTGGCAGATAAAGAAGAATTCGAACATAAGTTGGAGGAAGTCCAGAAAAAGTGTTCACCAATCATGGTTAAGTTACATGGGGGTCAGCAGGGGCCGAATATGGGGTCAACAGGGGATAGTGGATCCGGACCCACAGTGGAAGAAGTTGATTAAAACTATTAGATAGTGACTGTTATAATCCAAAAACACTTTGTAGTATTATCTATAGATCTAATTACAAAGAAATGTATTATTTGACAGAGCTCCTAAATATGTTTACCCTTTAGCCTACCTGGCACATAGACCCGAGTGAGAAGGAAGAAAGCTTGCAAACATGTTGTTGGAAAAGGAGAGAATGCTGGTAACCAGCAGTTTCTCCTTTTTCCACAATGGTTTCTACCGTTTTGCAGTGAAAAACCATTAGCTGTTCCTGATTTTGTCATCTGCAAATGCTTTCAATTTGGACAAGTCTAAAATTGTTTTGTCTGGAAGAGTGTTACGTGATTTTTATTCGGGAATACGTAGTTTCAAAGTAACCCAATTTCTGTTAGGCTAAACCACTTGGTTGAGCCAATCAGAAATTGTGATACTTTCTAGATCTAGATTGAGACTTACAATATTAACAAGTTAAAATGTTCGGTGAATACAGACCATCGTGTCTAGTATAAAACGCTGTCGGAATCGGACTCGTCATTGCTATCACCAATGTCTATCAGTATTATCATTAACAAGATGTAAATAATATTTATTCATTTCTTTTAAGTACCAGTTTTCGTATAGATATACAGTACATGTAAATAACTTTGTTATAATGTTCCAAAGTTGGTTTATCTGTGATTAAACAATGAAAAAATGGAGAAAACTGTCATTGTCATTTTCACCCATTCTAGTAGTCTGTTTGGTGTTAAATAGAGTTTTCAACGTTGCTTCAGTTACATTGCGGCGGCTGGTGTACCTACCAAATGCTTTACTGTAGTTTCTTTTAGCAGTACTTCGCTCAAGATTCTAACCAAACCACTGGCTGCTCTCCCACATAAACATGTACTTATGTCACTATAATAAACTACTTACAATAAACATCGTCCTAAGGGAGCCTGCAACCCCAATGCTGATTAGCTCAACGCCATGCTTTTTTCGACAATCAAGATCGGACTGCACTAAAAATGTAGTCTGGTGTTTGATCTACACAGTCCGATACGGTTAGATATTTAAAAAGAACCTTGAAATGGTAGTACAAATGTATTTGGATTTTTTATTATCGACTGGAATCTCTCATCTTACTCTATACAAGACGACAAAACTGCACTCGTTCAAATTGAAAGCATTTGCAAACGACAAATCAAAAGTGGCTAAATTCAAGGTTATTGTCTTTGATAGGTAGAAAACATTGTGGGAAAAGGAGAAAATGCTGGGTAACAGCATTTTCTTTTTTTCCCAAAACGTTTTCAAAAATCTTTTTCTTCAGGGTCGTTAAAACTCAGTAAAGCCTGGCAATCTTAATTAAAATTGGATCTATATTCCTACTTACAGTATTTCTCATGTCACGCTGACAACACACATTCATTATTTCTCTTATGATTCAATACAACAGCCAGTAAATATGACCTATGAAGCCACTTCTACTTGGTCGGTTGCAGAGAGGATTGAACGCCACACATCACAGGGCCAACCATTCTAAATTACGTTCTTCGTCTTATCGTAGATCTAGAAAGTATTGCGACTTCTCATTGGCTAAACCATTTGAACCATGCTCTGGCAAAAGGGGGTTTAATTGTATCTTCGTTATGCAGGATACCGAGTAAGTCATCACATGGCCTGCAACATGCGAAAAGGGGCATTCGGACATTTGCGTAAGTGTCGTCTCGGATCAGCCTGCGCAGTCCGCGCAGGCTAATCCGAGACGGCACTTTACGACTACATTAGATTTTGTCCAACAGTAGACTTGCGCAAAACAGAAAATTACATAAAAAAGGGAAAGTGTCGTTTCGGATCAGCCTGCGCGGATTGCGCAGGCTGATCCGAGACGACACTTTACACAAATGTCCGAATGCCCCTTTTCGCGTGTTTCAGGCCAGTCATAATAATGGATCCATAAAATCCATTTGGTCTAACAATCGACTGAGTCTGGAGGTAGATTAGTCCTTGGACACGAAGACAATTTACGAATAGATCCACCAAAAAGTTTCTACTCATGTCAGTCTGCGCGAACTGCACAGGCTGACTCGAGTCGATACTTTTTGCAGAGTATGGCTCATTTGTTAGACAACCAGAAATTTCGTTACTTTGATATTTAGAAAAAATCTTGAGGATAAGACTCCGATTGATATTAAAAACGGTTGGCGGATACGGACTCGGTCTTGAAGAGACTTTCTCGTAACCACAACCTTCCCCACCATAACAAAAGACTTCAGGAACAGTTCTTCCGGTGAAATTGACTCTTTAACCCTTTTACTATACAATCCCGAGTTTTAACGACTCTGAGGTAGAGGCCTTTTGAACACATTGTGGGAAAAGCAGAAAATGCTGGTAACCAGCCTTTTCTAGATTCCCCATAATATTTTTAGCCTTTTCATTATGATTCAGTTAGTATGTTCCACTTTAATATTAGTCGTCTGCAGATGCTTTCAACTTGGAAGAATCTAAAATTTGTCGTTTTGTAAAGCTTTAAGGTAGTACACCCCTAATGGAAAACAGCTATTGCCACCATAATATTATGCTACAAAATTTGCTATGATTAAATATGAGTATATTGTACTACTTTAATAACCGAGCCACTTTTTTCCTTTCTTTTTTTTCCTTCTTAGAGTTATTATTTATAAATCTAAAACCACTCTCTCCTAATTACAAAGGGAGATAATAATTACCCCCCTTTTCTGGAAACAAACAAAAGTATCAACAAATAATCTCAAGATAGACATAAAAGGAATTTCTTGTCGGCTAAAAATGTGCAAAAGTATTATACCAGTATAAATCCTTATTTACCAAATAACAAGAATTTTTATTCCATGTTGCACTAGAAGCGTTAGGGGTCTACTACCTTAATCAGATATAGCAAATTTCATCAGGTTTGTCCAATTCCAAAGGATATGCGGACAACAGTTTAAATTTCACTAATATAATGGAATTTGTCTTTGAAGGTTACAAAACATTGTGGGAAAAGGAGATGATGATGACTGCCTTTGGGAAATCTTAACCATTGCTTGTCTCGTGATGTGGGTAGATCCAAAGGTTAATCGACTTCAGAACCTATATTATGAGGGACCCACTTTAGAAGTGGTGAATATAGGTAACGTTAGATAATCATATTTTATTTGCAAATTCATAGATCACAGTTTTCTGGAAAATGGATCAGAACGAAAGCAGAGCTTACAATCTTCTTCTTCAAGCTGATGGCTTAGAACGAGTACAAGTCAATTAAGCTAAAATACTATACAGTGAGAGCTTAATGATAGTAGTAACTGTTTAGTTATAGGCGAAATATATGTTTTAATGAATTAAGTCGATGCGCCTTTTTAAATTTTTAGTAGAGGGAAATATTTTATCAAATTGGATTTAATGCAGGGATCGGATATGAATATATGAAATTAACGATCCATGTCTGATGGCAATTTTAACTCTTTGCGATTGAAAAATACTCTTTTAGGTTTTTACCACATTGAATAAAAGGTCTTATAATTTGAACAAAGGAAGAAATGTGTCACCATGTAACAAACTATTAAAGCTCCTACCTGAAAGGCTTACCCTTAACTCGTACAAATTTGTTTTTATCTATTTGACGTGAATTAAACAAAGATTCTTTGCAAAAAATTGAAAAAGCTTATTTATTAATTGTTCATTCCTCTTATTACTGTTTTTTCAACATGAATTCTTAAACTAGTTAAAAGATCCGTGAAGGACTTTTATTTGGTCTCCCTTTGGAGCTTGGTCATTAGTGTAACTCTGTAGGCCTACTAGACAAAAAAAATTTTACCTTTGTCAATAATGAAAATCTGCAAACGACTAATTAATTGTTACTTAGAACTTGAGATTTGTCTCAGAAAGGATAGAAAAAATTGTGGGAAAAGGAGAAAATGCTGGTTAACCAGCATTTTCTCCTTTTCCCGCAATGTTTTCAAATTTCAAGCTTCTTCCTCAGGGTCTTTAAAACTCGGGATCGTTAGGTAAAGGGTAAAAAATCTACCCGACTCTTAAGAAAGGGGTAAAGGGTATTCTGGGACAGGTATAGACTCATGCCAGCTTAAAATCAAAGCAGCTCAATTAAGTTATTGTTGTACAATATCGGATTTGAATGAAGCTCGGATCGATAGGTAGGCTACCCGAGTTTGCCGAAGCGAAACAAACAGTGCGATATCGATCGACCTACGGTATATGGGTTTGATGTAAAATATCCGTGAGTTATATCCATTTACATTTTACCTGGGATACATTTTGTGTAACGTGGTCGAACATTTGGTGTTAAATTTCCTCTTCTATTGAAATGTTTGTTACATGTTGTGCCTTTTAGTGTTTGTTTAATGGTGAATCATTATAGACATACAACTGTGAAGTGGGATTGTCTTTTCCATGTGGGCCTGGGCCGCCGGAGTTCTCTGCCTTTGTTTACTGTTCAAGGTAGGAAATCATCATCTCCAACATCATTAACAATAATATCATTACAAACTTGGCAGGTAACAGGCATCCAATTGAATTGCTCTATATCGGACGACAAAGTTCTGCACTTGTACGAATTGAAAGTATTTCCAGACTAGTCAAATCCCTACTGATAGGATTTGTATTTATAAGCAAAACATTGTGGGAAATGGCGAAAACGCTGATATTTTACCGATTTCCCACAAAGTTTTGCAAAGCCTTCTTTTGTGAAATTCTTTAAAAACACTGGATTGTTTGGTAAAGAGTTCAGATCTAAGTGGCTTTCTTACAAATTTGTGAAATATGAAGATTTGATCCGGGGTTATAAACCTGCAAAATATATAAAATGGTCCATACTTACTAGTAAAGTAGGAAATTATATGACATTTCTTGTTCCCAAGTAGCCAGAATATGTCAGAAAATGTTATAGATCAAGATCAGACTACCCCAAAATGTGCAGTATGATAATTATTTTTCTATACTGTTTTAAAATACAATTTAAGGTGTGCTAAGATTTCATTGGATAGACTTGAAAATGATATGCCGAGTGAAAAAACAAGAATGACAAATGGAGGAAAAACAATGTTGCATTAGTGAAGATTGCTTATTGCATGCAATTTTGCCATTTGTCACAATATTTTCGAGAGATGTCTGCTGCAAGGCAAAATAGATCATCTGCAATTGGTAAGGTGTAAAGTCCTAAACCAAAATACATGTATCAGGTTTTCAAAACCCTGAAAAAAAATAACGGCTTTTGAAAACATTGTGCAAAAAGGAGAAAATGCTGGTAACCAGCATTTTCTCCTTTTCCTTGCAATGTTTTCTACCCTTTCAAAGACAAATACCATAACATTAGCCACATTTGATTTATTGTCCGCAAATGCCTCTGATATGGTAGAGACCAAAATTTAGTCATCTGGTTGTCAGAGCATTCAGAATGGTAGCCCTTTACCAAACAGTACCGTGGCTTCACAATCTTCATAAAGAATGCTTTTAAAAACATTGCAGGAAAAGGAGAAAATGCAAGTAACCAGCATTTTCTCCTTTTTCTACCTTTTAAAGAATAATTTTCATAACTTCAACCATATATAATTTGTTGTCTCCAAACGCATTCTATTTGGACAAGTACACATGTATTAGATTTTAGTGTTTTGTAAAAAGTTTAAAACATACCTCAACAAATGTTACCTGGCCTGAAATAGGTACAAAGACAATCATGTACCCTATTGATTTTTCCCTTGCTTATATACATAGTTTAATTTCTGTTTTTTTGTTAAATCATGATTTTTATCAACCTGAGGGGAGTTTCTTTTAAAAAAAGAAAAAAAATGGGAAAAAGCATTTTCTCCTTTTCCCACAATCTTTTCTACCCTTTGAAAGAGAATTCCATCCATCACAGAAAGGTTGAATCTTTGTCATTTGCAAATGCTTCGGATTTTGGACAACCAGCATTTCCTCGTTTTCCCACAATCTTTCCTACCCCTTCAAAGACAATATTTCTCCATTTGAGATACATTAAATTTGTCACCTACAAATGATTTGGATTTGGACAAGTTCAGAATTTTGCTTTGCAAAGTATTAACCCTTTACCACACAATGACGACTTTTAACGTCCCTGAAAGAGAAAGCTATTGAAAACATTGTGGGAAAAGGAGAAAATGCTGGTTACCAGCATTTTCTCCTTTTCCCACAATGTTTTCTACCCTATCAAAGAAAAATCATTTCATATGAGCCACATTGAAACTGTCATCTGCAAATGCTTTCAATTTGGACAGGTCTAAAATTTTGTCATGCAATAAAGGGTTAAAAAGATATTTCATGAATCTGCAAAGAAAGGCTTGAATGCAACATTGTTACAAATTTAGGAATTTTCTAGATTTATAATAAAAAATATCTCGAAGAAGTTGGGTATAGATCTATTGCAGTTTGTTTGAATGGTGTTTCAACCTTCTTCCAACAGTAATTTAGTCATACAAATTCTTGTCTTCGTTTGGTTTCATCAAGTGGAAGGCTGGGCCTTTAAAGAGCCTTGCACAAGGGTTACAACTCGTATGTTACTTGTTCCACCAGTTGGGATTGAACCAGCATATCTGGCTTACAAATCTCTTATAATGAAGGCTTATCTGAATGTTATACCCCAAAAAATCCTAATATGTTAAGTAATTTTCCTCTTCTAGCAGTGTTTTTTACTATTCCTGGGTGACAGACAAACTGCATAATTTCAGCCAGATTTGATATGCCGGCTGCAAATGCTTTGAATTTGGACAAGTCTAAAGCTTTGTTGTTTGGTAAAGTTAACAACTGAGCTAAGGTGGACAGCTATTTCTTCAACCCTTTACCACAAAAATCCAGCTTTCTAAACCAACCCTAGGGAGGAGGCTTTTGAAAACATTGTAGGAAAAGGAGAAAATGTTGAAACCAGCATTTTCTCCTTTTCCCTCAATGTTTTCCTTTCTGATACAGGCAGCATTGATCGTTTGATCCACAGTTTCTTTTGGCAGTTAGCAAGTGCTTTTAATTTGGGCTAGTATAAAATTTTGTCTTGTGATAATGGATTGAACAAAGTGGCTAATCTTTAGCATTCTATAAACTTGATAACTGAACTTTTTTCTGTTTCTAAAACTCGTTCATTTGAATTCAATCCAAAAAAAGTTTAAAGGCCAGAGAGTACTGAACGCTGTACCAGACAACAAAATTAGACTTGTCAGAATTGAAAGCATTTGCAGACATTTCAAAAGTAGCCCAAATGCTGGGATTTGTCTCAGAAACAGCACGAAAGATCACCAGAAAAGGAGAAAAAGTGGCTACCACCACCTCTTCCTTCCCTACAGTGTTTTGAAAGCTTTCTTCTTTAGTGTTGTCAGAACTTGGGATTGATCGGTAAAGCTGAACTTTTTACCAAATGACAAAATTTAAGACTTGTCCAAGTTGAAAGAGTGAAAGCATTATCAGACAACAAATTAAATGTCACTCAAAATTTTAAATTTGTCTTTGAAAGGGTAGAAAACATAAGCTATTGGGAGGAAAATGGTGGTTAGCAGCAATTTGGCTGTTCCCACAAGGTTTTCAGCAGTCATGTTCTCAGGGTTGGGATTGTATGGTAAAGAGTTAACAACTCTGAAGAACAAAGTCTTTGAAAACATTGTAGGAAAAGGAAAAATGCATGTAACTCAGCATTTTCTCCTTTTCCCACAACAATTTCTACCCATTCTAAGACAAATGCCATCATTTAAGCCACATAGAAATTAGTCATCTGCAAATGGTAAAGAGTTAACAGACTTTGACGCTGTATTTTAAGGATGTTTGGGTTAATATATTGCATGTTATTTACAAGTTTATATGTAAAATCAGACAGGATCTACAGTATGTGCAGTCTGATCTTTATCTACACCATCATCAAAGACACCAAAAAATTTTGCTAACAAAGCTTAGGATTAAAGTAAGGACTTTAACCCATCTACAAACAATCCCAAGTTTTAACAGCCTTTGAGAAAGAAAGCTGTTTAAAATATTGTTGGTATGCAAATGGTGTATTACCGAGAAAATGCTGGTAACCATTTTTTTTCTCTATTTCCAACAGCATTTTATATCCTTTCAAAGACAAATGCAACCATTTCAACCGTAATTTATGTGTTGTATGTTGAAGTTTTCAATTTGGAAAATTTTAAGATTCTATTATTTGGTAAAACCAGTTAAATCTGTACCACACAACTCCAAGTTTTGATAACCATGATGCAAAGCGCTTTAGAAAACATAATCCTGATACAAAATGCTTTAGAAAACATTGTAGGAAAAGCAGAAAATGCTGGTAATCAGCATTTTCTCTTTTTCTATTATATTTTCAATCCTGTCACAAACAGAATATTTCATCTTAGTAACATTTAATTTGTCGTCTGCATAATTATGCTTTTAACTCTTTACCACACAATCCCTACTTTTAACGACCCTGAGAAAAAAGCCTGTGGAAAACATTGTGGGAAAAGGAGAAAATGCTGGTAACCAGCATTTTCTTCTTTTCCCAAAATTTTTTCTACCCTATCAAAGTCAGAAATCATCATGTTAACAAGATTTAATTTGTTGTCTGCAGATGCTTTGAATTTGGTCCAGTCCAAAAATTTGTTGTTTGGTAAAGAGTTGATTTGGACAAGTCTAACAAGTTGCAGAGTGTTAAAGAATTAAGGGAATATGCAGTCATGTAAAGTGAGGGAAATTTATTATGCAATAAATAATCATGCATGAAAATTAAAATAGTAGAGGAAAAAAAAGTTGAACATGAAAATAAAAAGAAAGTGCCTGTGGCAAAATACCCACTATTTCAATAGTGACGATGTGTTTATGCGTTACAAATAAAATGTAATTATGCAGCAAAATATTTATACAATGTCTTTTTAACAAGTATGGTACAAAGGTTGATATTTAGTACATGTATTCTGAATAGATAAAATCAATAGCTATGTTTTTGGTCAATAGAAAAGACCTTTTGGGGGCAGTTTGGGACTAAGAACAGTAAAGATCAAGATCAGACTGCAGCTGTCATGTTCTGCACATAACCATTTGTCATCTGAGAATGTTTTGCGTTTGGTCCAGTCCAAAATGTCATTTGGTATAGAGTGAAAGGATGTAGAGACATGTCTTAACAATGACCATTATCAATACCCTTCCATAAACCCCAACAGTGATTTTTACCAAAACTCTGCTCGAGCCCCTAGCAGCGTGGGTTCCGTGGTTGTGAGGTAGAGCATTGGCCTCATAACCATAGGGTCCTGAGTTTGATACCTATGAGCGGATGTCAACTTTAGGACAGTTCACTGGCCCACATATTCAGCTTAAGTACTGGTGTAGTTTCCTGGCGGCAGAATTGAGAGAGATAAACCCTAACGCTGCTAAGCGCGACTCTCTGACCTTTTGTGGACAATGTAGATCAAGATCAGACTGGACAGAACATGCGGTCTGATCTTGGATCTACACTGTCCAATAAAGATATTCTTCTCAAAAAAAAAATCAGAAGTAGCATTATTTGGGTTTATGCTATCGGCTTGAAAGTGTCATTTAAGTTATTTAGCAGGATAAAGATTAATTAAAGTTGCATGAACTTGTGTCTCAATCGATTTTAAAATAAATATACGAGGGTTGTTCGATATGTAATGTGTATTGTACGATATCGCAAAAGCATTCAACTCAAATAATGAAATGAAGCTTACATCCCTTCAAAATATTCTCCACGGTTTGAAATACATAATTTCAATCTCTGAATCCATTTCTGAAATGCGTCACAGTACGCTGATTTAGGTAGACCTCTGAGGTACTGACTGATGGCTGAGCCAAGGGCTTGTCGGGACTTGTAACAACGACCAGATAAGAACTTTTTAAGTTTTGGAAAAAGGAAAAAGTAGCATGGGGCTAGATCTGGAGAGTATGGTGGGTGCGGCAAGATGGTAACCTTCTCTGACTTCAAAAATTGCTTCACAAGCTCAGATGTATGTGATGGAGCATTATCATGAAGTAGACGAACATGCCTAAATCCTGACACAGGGCGTCGTTTAAGATAATATTTCTTGAGCTTTTTTAATATAACATCTCGGTAATACCGACCTGTAACACTTTTGCCCTTCGGCACCGGAATTTGTACGGCTATACCATCACGAGAAGAACATGCAATAAAGAACCTTCTTTGTGCTTATGCTTCTTTTGGCAAATACAGGCCTTCTACCGTGTTTAGTTAGCCATATTTTGTTTCCAATTTTTCTTACTGGTTTGAAATAGTGAACCCATGTTTCGTCATCAGTAACAATGTTTGCAAATTGTCTTTGATTGAATTTGGGAAACATTTTGAGCAATTGCTTAGCGGTTTGTACTCGTACCCGTTTTTGGTCATCTGTCAATATATGCGGTATCCATCTGGCAGAAATCTTTCGTACTTTCAAAATACACTTCAAAATGAAATGCACCCGTGATAGCGATATGCCAACAGCGTTGGCAATATCACGAATTGTGTATCTGCCATCACTTTCAATTATTTCCCTGACTTTTGAGACATTTGCCTTGCCTGTTGCAGTCACAGGTCGGCCGGATTTTGCTGCATCTTTAACGGACTCTGTGCCAGTCAGAAATTTCTTTCTCCACCTACGAACTGTCTCATAAGATACCTTATCAGACCCATAAACTTTCCCCAATTCAGTAAAAATCTGCATTACCGAATGACCGAGTTTTGTGCGAACTTTTATATAAGCTCTAATTTCTTTAATATTCTTAATCCGTTTCCCAACCATTTTTATAACAGTGGTCAACGACTAGCTCTATTGCAGTGACTACAAGTTTAAAACTATGTGGAGCTGAAGGCTCGTGTTTATACCGTTGGAAAGGTATTGAATAGAGCTATTCAAGCATATCATCATCCACGAAATCGTGCAAAGCGTTATCGCGCTGTGGTACAATACACATTACATATCGAACAGCTCTCGTAGTTTGAACTAACCCCTAGCAATGACTACTGTGAATACCCTGCCCTAAACTTCTAAAATTGACTACTTGTTATACCCTGACCTAACACAGACAGTAACCACTACTGATGCCCTACCCTAAACTCTTAATGAAAAGTACTGTTACCCTGCCTTCAGCCCTAAGACTGATTACTACCAATACCCTGTCCTAAAGCCACACACTTACCACTACCCTTAATCTAACCTAAAAAACCGTAGCTGAGACCATATCAAAACTTTATCTGAAACCCTGTACAGTGATCACTACAGTTGCCCTATCCTAAACCCAAACAGTGACCACTACCAATGCCCTGCCCTAGACCCTAATACATGTAATAACAAATGTATAAAATGAATAAGAGCCATGCACCATGAAAAGGGGGTAAAATGCATTGGCAAAAAGTATCGACCCAGGTCAGTCGGTGTAGGCCGACCTGGATCAAAACTTTTTGCTATTGGTCAATTTTTCTGGATGTCCGAGGACCATTCTACCTCATGATTTTATTGGTTGTTGGATAAGATGGATTTTATGGATTGATAATAATTATGTGACGATTTGCTTGGTATGATGTATCATGGACATGCATTAAGTCTTTACCCAACAATCCCTGGTTTTTACGGGTCAGGAATAGAAGCCTTTTGAAAACATTGTGGGAAAAGGAGAAAATGCTGGTAACCAGCATTTTCTCCTTTTCCCACAATGTTTTCTACCCTATCATATAGAAAAATCATCTTTTTAGCAACTGTTAATTTGTCATCTGCAAAATGCTTGCAATTTGGTCTGGTCCAAAATTTGCCGTTTGGGAAAGGGTTAAGTCTTTACCCAATAACAAATTTTAGACTTATTCAAACTGAAAGCAATTTTAGATGTCAAATAAAATGTGGCTCAAATGATTAGATTTGTGTTATAAAGGGTAAAAAACATTGTGGGAAAAGGCAAAAATGCTGGTTACCAGTGCTCTTTCCTTTTCCAACAATATTTTTAAAAATTGTTCTAGAAAGGGTCTTTAAAATGTAGAATTTGTGGGAAAGGATTAAATCAACTTCTGGCACAGTACGGCTCATAATATAATGTTTAGTCTGTATAAAGACCGAGATAACTACATACTTTCAACTGCATTTGATAAGATCTGACAAAAATCAGGTACACATGCATTCATTGCTTGCACAAAGCTGTAACTGAAAGATTTGATACAATTACATGCAAACGTGCAAAAGCATTGCAGTAAAAGGAGAAATATGATTTGTTGCAAGCATTTTCCTCCTTTTCCTGAAATGTTTCCTATTTTAAAATGGTGTGAAGCAAGATGACAATTCATCTGGTTGGCCACTGTGTTCCTTTTCAAAAAATGCAAAATTTAATCAGTTTACTCTGAGAAATGTGACTTCTTGTAAGAAATTTCTTCTTGTAATGTTTCCTAAAAGGGTGTCATATAAGATGACTGGTCAGCTTGGAAAAATGAATTGATTTTCTTTTTCCACATAAGTCTTTAACAGATGACAGAACTTCAAACTTGTCCACACATTAAAGCATTTACAGACAACAAAAAAACTGGGGGTCAAGTGAATTGGGATATGTCAAACATTAGAGAACATTGTTGGAAAGGGAGAAAATACTGGATATTGGCTTTTCTTCCATTTGCCACAATGTTTCAAAAAGCCTTTTGTCTAGGAGTTGTTAAAATACAGGTTTGTTATGAATAGGGTTATGGTATGATACAAAAAAGTCAAAGTTAAAGGTTGCCATCTTCTGCTCATTTCTGTTTTAACTCTTTGCCAAACAAAGTTATGGTTAAACAATCCTGAAGAAGATGGATTATGAAAATACTGTGGTGAATAAAAAATTGCTGGTGAGCTTTTGTGATTGTGCTGTGTCGGTCATCTGTCATGTGTTGTCAACTTTTACCTTGTGTACGCTCTAGAGGCCACATTTTCAGTCCAAAACTCTTGAAACTTGGTCAGAATGTTTGTCTTGATGACACTTAGGACGAGTTTAAAAATGGGTCATGTCGGGTCAAAAACTAGGTCACTAGGTCAAATCTTAGAAAAATCTTGTGTACGCTCTAGAGGCCACATTTTCAGTGCAATACTCATGAAACTTTGTCAGAATATTTGTCTTGATAATATCTCACATGAGTTCTAAAATGGGACATGTTGGGTCAAAAAATAAGTCTTTTCTTTTCCCACAGTGTTTTCTATCAATTCAAAGACAGAAATCATCTTTTGTGCTTCAAGTACCGTGAATTTATTACTTGTACATGCAAAATGCTTTCATTGAGTCAAGAGTTGAGTCAAGATAACTCAGGTTGAGTCAAGTAATTTGATAAAGAGTTGAATGCTGTTTTCTCCTTGGTAACTCAGACTTTTAAAATTGTTAAGTTATCAGGTTTACCCAGAAAGCACTTGAAATGATGGCCTTTTTCAGGATTTATGGGATTGTACTCCCATCTAGAGGTTTTCCTACATGTATTAAGGGGTCATTATACATCTTAGAATAAATGTAAAGAAGGCAAACATTTCTGTGTATGGGGGACGTTTGTAAGATTTTGGCTTAGCCCAGTAGAGCAGTCAACAGTGTACAAAACTTGAGACCAGGGAAGGACTGGTTCGAACTCCAAGCCTGGCCAATTTCTTTTCTAGGATTGATGACTGTCATTGCGACAGAATTCATTCCCCTCTTACTGCCTCTGCTCACATCATAACAATGGATATCTTGGAAAGCTGTCAGTTGCTTGGGAGGAATATTGTGCAAAGTACTGATAAAAGAAATTCCAGAAAAGAATGGATAGCTGTACTAGCCAAAATGATATAGCTTAACTCTTTACCAAACAAAGTAATTTTAGACTCATCCAATTTGAAAGTATAGACAAATGACAAATGTAGCTCAAATGATGATTTCTGTCTTTGATAGGGTAGAAAACATTATGGGAAAACATAGCAATGCTGGTCACCAGCATTTTCCTGTGATGTGTGTTTCAAAAGCCCTATCATTCAGGGTTGTTAAAACTCGGGATTGTGTGGTGAAGGGTTGAATAATGTTGAAAACAGTATTAAACACCCTCACAGACTTGCTTACTAGCATTTCCTTCTTTTTCTTTAAAAGCCCCCTAACTCAGGGTCAATGAAACTCGGGATTTTGTGGTAAAGGGTTAAAACTCAAAACAAATCCATCAATACAGGGAAGACAAAATCAAATGGTATAGAAAGAAAATGAGAAGTTGTCCAGTTATTGACTTCATGTATAATTTACAACATTTGTTTATTGCTCTGCTATAAAAGTTTCCAAATCCTCAGAAAGCAACATCTGAAGTTGATTTTGCAAAATGTTGTTGATCAAGATCAGAATGATATCAGAGCATTGATGTGAAAATAACTTGACCTGCTGAATTTGAATAAAGAGATGTAACATTATAAAATGCAAGTTTTCACCAAGTTTTCTTATGCTAAGAGTACCAAATAAAACACAGTGGACACAATTAGTGAGGATAACAAAATATTTTCAATTTTGGCCACTTTTTGTAAGAATATATGAAAGTAGAGGACAGTGTAGATCTATCATCCTACTACATGCTCTGTGCACTCTGATTTCGATCTACACTGGCCACAAAAGCTGCTTGATTTGTAAAAGACGCACCAAGGGTTGCATTCTTATACTGCAGACATAAAACTATATAAGCCATACTCTGGGAAAAGGGGTTTTATGCATCTGCTTGAGGCACTGTACCAAGCTAGTTGTCACATAGGTATATGGGCCAATAAAATGCATTTAGTCTTACAGCTGATTAAATGATGGGGAAGAATGGCCCTTTGACATGCAGAAAATTAATCCAAATAAAAAGTTTCGTCCCAGATCAGCCTGTGCTGACTGCACAGACTAACCTGAGTTGATAATTTTTGTAGATACATTTAACCCTTTACCATACAATGACGAATTTTAACGACCCTGTGAAAGAAGCCTTTTGAAAACATTGAGGGAAAAGAAGAAAATGCTGGTAACCAGCATTTTCTTCTTTTCCCACAATGTTTTCTACCCTATCAAAGACGTATTCCATCTTTTGAGCTACATGGAAACTGTCATCTGCAAATGCTGTCAATTTGGACAAGTCTATATTTTGCTTGTGTGGTAAGAGTTAACCCCTATCAAAGCATGATTCATGTGTAAATGAGGGCAGTTAGGTTCTGAGCAAACGGAAACTGTCATCAACATTTTTACAACCACACAATGTAAATAATAATAAAACTTCACACAGCTATAAACCAAACCAGCCATTTTGACCCTTTCTCTTCAGGGTCATCTGAAGGCTAGCAGTTCAGATCAAGACCATAGTGCACATCTCTCGATATTTTTGCCATTGTATGAAAATAACAAACAAATCATCATTACAAGGGGCATAACATACAACAAAAACTTCGATCGGCCAAATCAGTTACTTGACTTTAATATCTAAATATAGACATTTAAAAGGAGTACATTATCAGGCCTTTTTGTACAATATTTCAGGTTGCTTGCATTCTTAACTCTTTACCACACAATCCCGAGTTTAAACGACCTTGAGGAAGATGCCTTTTGAAAACCTTGTAGGAAAAGGAGAAAATGCTGGTAACCAGCATTTTCTCCTTTTCCCACAATGTTTTCTACCCTTCTAGAGTCAAGTTTCATAAATTAAGCCACAGTTAATTTGTTGTCTGCAACAGATTTGAATTTGGACGAGTGCAAAAATTTGTTGATTGGTAAAGAGTTAAAGCTGTTTTACACCAGCGTGTTATTTTTTTCGGTATGTTGTGTTAGTGTCTTCAGAGTCTCATGGCAGGTTAGAACAGATAACATTCTTTGAATAAGATTTTAGTTTTTGTTGGGTCGTTACAGTGCACAATAAATTGTCTAAAAATGAAAATAAGAATTGGAAGTGTCTCATTATTGATATTTTTGGCAGCTATGCAGTGTCCAAAATTGCCAAAAATGTTGCAAAAAATAAATGGCATGTGGAGAATTAAACCTTCAACATTACCACAACCTTGAAACCTTCAGAATTTGTATTATAATCTTTGGCTGTGGCACAAAACCTACTTAATTTTCTCAGAAAGTTGATCATACAGAGCTGTGTAGCTGCCGTAAGGCTGATGTATGACAAGCTTAAATTAGATTAATTTGGTTGGGTACAGTTTTCCTTTCAAGAAATGGACATTTAAGCCAGATCTTGATTACAATCGCAGCAAAGATAACTACAGTTGTGAAAGGGCTTAATGGTTCACCATAAGTGATAACTGAAAGTAATTGTATGACATCGAGTTGTATTTGAAAACATAGAGAGAAAAGGAGCAGATGCTTACAACAAGTAATCTTTGCTTTCTCATTGTCTTTGTAGACCTTTTGGGCTTTACCCACAACACGTACGTTACTGCTTTGTGCACAATGCACATCAAGATCAGACAATACAAAACAGAACATGCAGTCTAACCTTGATCTACACTGCCAACTTTATTGAAACATTATGGTGCAAAATAATCTTGAAATTGGTTGATTGGTTGCTTGGTGTTCAATGCCATTTTCAACATTATTTCACTCAATACAGTGGCCAGTGCATCTGTCCATACTTTAAGTTTCTTTTACCAGTATGTCACATGAATTTCATTCCAAGCCACTACCTACACATAATCAAAAAAATGTCCACACGAGAATGAATCTTGTCACAACCATTATCAACAATCTCTGGAAATAATTTGCCTAGCAATCAAACCCTGGGTGTATTTTTTTTTTAAGCCCAGTAACTTACTGGGCCCAGTGTCAAGGAAAAAAGTAATTGTCTTATTTAAATTAAATAATATTAACGGTCTCAGGTTCTGACTTGATTTGTTTTGAAGACGCAAATCACTATCATTTACAGTCAGTAGTAATGTTCTAATATCCTGAGTTGACACAACATTTCAGATTTAACTGAGCAGTTTTAAAGTAAACTGACTTATATCAGTTAACATACAGGCCTAAGTCCATTACTTTGCCAAGTTGAATGTTGAACATGAAATGTTGTGTCAGCTCAGGATTTAAGAATGTTACTATCAATGTTTGTGAAATGCATCTCAAATAACAAACCCAACTTAAGTCAGAAATAATAAGTCTGTTGTGGATTTGAGTAAGATAAGAAGCTGAAGTTTTTCGTGAAACTGGGTCATGACTACCAGGTATCTGAAATTGCAATACATATCATATTTGTTTTTTCCCTGTTTGAAAATGTCCATTTGACTTATTTTGCTTCCGACAGAAACCTTTCAATAAGCAGTAAGAAAATTATGAAATAGCCATACTTCATAGAACATGACAACAGAGACTTAAGGATGGGGCACCCTAATGGGATGCGTCTAACATCGCCTTCCATCGCCAAAATATTGTACTGTTTGGCTAAGACTCAGGTAATCAGTAATCGATGCGGGAACCAGCGTCTATCGGCAAATTGATTACGGATCACCCGGGTCTTAGCAAAATCCATGTTTTTTAGGCGATAAAAGGCGATTTTACATGAATCCCATTAGGGTGCGCTATCCTTAAAGGAAACATTATGCAGCATGTATGATGCATTCAGGATGTGACAACGAGACATAAGGGAAACTTTATGCAGCATGTATGAGGCATTCTGGATGTAATTTACCTGTATTATGTGACACACTGCAAAATAAAGCTGCTGATGAAGGTATATTACCATATATGGCAACATATGTCTGTAACATGAAACTATGTGAATGTGGAACATCTGTGCACAATGTCTTATTCTTTTAACTTAACCCTTAACCACACAATACTGACTTTTAATGACACTGAGGAAGAAGTCTTTTGAAAACATTGTGGGAAAAGGAAAAAATGCTGGTAACCAGCATTTTTTTTCTATTCCCACAATGTTTTCTACCTTTTCCAAAATACATGTTTGTTTTTGAGTCACTATTGTCATCTGCAAATGTATCCAATTGAACAGGTCTTAAATTTTGTTGTCTGGTAAAAAGAGTTAATACTCAGTATTCAGCGGAGTGTTTTGGGATAGGAGACTTCAGAATATGAGCCTAGTACTGGTGAAACCCAGGACACGCATGAATAAGTGAACTGCAGCTTTGATATAACTAAAATAATGTTCAAAGTGACATAAAAACGTCCCCATAGAATGTGACCTATATTCTAGTCTAGACTTTACTGCAATTTGGTTTTTTAATAACTGAATGAAATTGTTCATTTCATTTATTTAGCACTTTATTTAACTAAACTCTCCACACATAATTTTAACCTTTACCAGATGACAGAATTTTAGATTTGTCCAGATTGCATTCATTAATTTTGCAGACAACAAATTAACAAAATATTGGCTCAAATGATTGGATTTGTTGTTGAATGGTCAAAAAACAGATGGGAAAAGACCAAATTATCCAACATTTTGTTCATTTCCCCTAATGTTTTCATGAGCCTTCTTTGTCAGGGTCTTAAAACATGCAGAAAAGAATTGAATGTTAATTAACCCTTTAGCAAACAATTCCTGTGTTTAACAACCCTGAAGAAAAAGATTTTTGAAAAAACAGTGCAATTTGGATGCTTCTAAAATTTTGACGTCTGGTAGGGGTTAAACCAAACTCCTCACTTCATCCTAACAGACTACCCATTATAGAGATGAGTATCTTCAAAGGGTTATAAATGATTGCCATGGAAACACAAACAGATTTGTGTGATGAAGACTTTGTTGACATTGTATTATTACCCATAGTCCTTTACCAAACAATCCCACTGTTTACTTTGGCAAAGAAGATGTTTTTGAAAATCCATGTGATAAAAGGAGAAAATGCTGATAATGAGAATCCTTTCCTTTCCCTATATTATTTTCTGCCAATTCAAAGATACAGCACTGGAGCCACATTTAAGTTGTTACCTGACAACAAGACTTTAGACTTGTCCCGATTAAAAACATTGGCAGAGGTTAAACAAAAAATGGCTGAAATTATGGCACTTATCTTGGAAGGAATAGAAAAGTTTGTTCGAAAAGGAAGAAAATGTTGGTAACCTAGATTTCTTCCTTGTCCCACGATGCTTTTAAATGCACTATTCCAGGGTGTCGTTAAAACTCGGGATTGTGTGGTAAAGACTTGAATTGTTGCCTGCAATGCTTTCAAATTGTATGAGTTTTAAAGTTATTGTTTGGTAGTTGTTAATCCTTTTATCGTGCCTTTCTTTTTTAACAAAACAGGAAACATTGAGTGAAAAGGACCAGTTTCAATTGCCCTTTTTTCTCCACAATGTTTAACAGAGCTATCAACTGCAGGAGCATAAAAAGCTGTTTTTGCTGAGTGATTGGGTTAACAATTTTTCCAAACAAAAAAAATTTCGAACTGGTCCTGATTGAAAGCATTTGCAGATGTCAAATTAAATGTGGCTAGAATGCTGAGATTTGTCTGGGAAATCTTTTGAAAACATTGTAGGAACAAGTGCGGCAAATTGTCGCAAGATACGCCCATCCCACCACCAGTTTTCAAGGGGGTATAATAATCGTAAAGGGCAGGTAATGCAACAAACATGTTTACCAAAGTCTCAAGTCAATTTGACTTGAGGCGCCAAAGTTCTATTCCGGACAAGCAAGAAATACTGTAAAAATGAAGATCAAAGTGGTATTACTCAAAATCCGCACTAGGTAGAGTTATTGTTCTTGCACACTGTACTCCGTAATATTGCAACAAACATGCATACCAAGTTTGAAGTCACTCTGACTTGAGATGACAAAATTATATTCCGGACAAGCAGAAAATGCTGTAAAAATGATGATCAAAGGGAAATAACTCAAAGACAGAACAAGGTAGAGTTATGGTTCTTTCGCGCTGCACTCCGTATTGTTGCAACAAACACAATTACCAAGTTTCAAGTCAATCGGACTGGAGATGACAAAGTTATGCTCCAAACAAGCAGAAAATGCTGTAAAAATGATGATCAAAGGGGAATAACTCAAAGACATCACCAGGTAGAGTTATGGTTCTTTCGCACTGCACTCCGTATTATTGCAACAAACACAAATGCCAAGTTTCAAGTCAATCGGACTGGAGATGACAGAGTTATGCTCAGGACAAGCAGAAAATGCTGTAAAAATGATGATCAAAGGGAAATAACTCAAAGACAGCACCAGGTAGAGTTATGGTTCTTTTGTACTGCACTCCGTATTATTGCAACAAACACAAATGCCAAGTTTCAAGTCAATCATACTGGAGATGACAAAGTTATGCTCCAGACAAGCAGAAAATGCTGTAAAAATGATGATCGAAGGGAAATAACTCAAAGACAGCACCAGGTAGAGTTATGGTTCTTTTGCACTGCACTCCGTATAATTGCAACAAACACACATGCCAAGTTTCAAGTCAATCAGACTAGAGATGACAAAGTTATGCTCCAGACAAGCAGAAAATGCTGTAAAAATGATGATCAAAGGGAAATAACTCAAAGACAGCACAAGGTAGAGTTATGGTTCTTTCGCACTGCACTCCGTATTATTGCAACAAACATACATGCCAAGTTTCAAGTCAATCGGACTGGAGATGACAAAGTTATGCTCCGGACAAAGAACTGGACGCCGCCCGCCCGCCCACCCGGACAGACACCCGCCCGCCCGTACGCCATGGGTGATCCCATAATACGTCCCGTCTTCGACATGCGTATAAAAAGGAGAAAATGCTGGTTCCCAGCATTTTCTCCTTTTCCTGCAATGTTTTCAAAAGCCTTCTTTATCAGTGTCTTTTAAACTCTGGATTGTGTAGTAAAGGCCTAAAGGGTTAACCTGTGTCATTGTTTATTTTCAGGCTTACAACGAACGGAAGAGAATGGGCTGTTTTTCTGTGATTTACCTGGTGATTCTAGTCATTGATTTGTTGGTGGGGGGCAGCCTGATTCTGTGGAAATGTGTACTCAGGTAGGTTGATCCTTTGAGACCCTTTGAGTACCATGGATGAAAACAGGGCCTTAGGCAGACGGTATAGATCAAGATCAGAATGCACAGAATGTGGATCTGTATTGTTCTCTCATTATGGGCATACTAGTGGCAAAAAGTTAACAGTTCTATGGTCTAATTGCTGGCAAATTGATTTGATTAATAGACTATTATATAAAAGTATAAATAATATTGCGAGTCTGACATTGTGTTACAGTACAGTCTGTCAAAGTGCTGGTTTTGAAGAAAGATGAATTTTAAAATGAGAATTTAAAGTTGCAAACTTTAATTGTAGTTTTATGATTCATTTTTCAGTCAGGGACTGGACCTTTGACTAACTGTAACAGCACAGCAGGGTAGCTCAATGGTTAGTGTATCTGACTCATGACCTGGAGGTTGCTGGTTCATAACCCGGTTGTGGCAAACTTTCTTTCTGGCGATTTTACGCCTTTCACTTCTGATGCATGTGAGAAAAGTAGTCGGTGGCTTTGGAAAGAAAGTTGCGTCAGTACTGGTGTGAGAAAGCCAAGAAAGACATGGGTATGTCACTGACCACCATGATATGACCTAAGGTGTTAAAATGGCGTTACGGGTATCTAGGACGACCGTGAGTACGATTATCCGCCTGGCCGTTTTCTTAGCGATACCTTTGACCTTGAGCGGAGATGTCGAAACAAATCCAGGCCCCCCACGACCACAAAAACAAAAGACTCTTTCCTTTAATGAAGGGGCTATGTCGCCTAGTTTAAGTCAGTAGGATTTAAGATCGAGTATAAGTAGGGTTAATATGGAGTCAGAAGTCTCTAGCGCAGATATAATGGACTTTTTTAAGAAGATGAAATTCGATATGGACGCATCCTTATCCCAAGTAAACACCAAAATGAATGGCATAGAAAATTCAATTCAAACACTTACATCAGAAAATAAACTATTAAAAAACGAAAATGCAGCCTTGAGAGAAGAGATATCTAAATTATCAGACAAACTGCATAAGGTTGAAGGCCATTCGAGATGAAATAATCTTATTATTCTGGGTATTGAAGGTCAGTCAAGTGAGTCTTGGTCAGACATGGAAGAAAGGGTGTGCATATTTATGAAGGACGATTTAAATCTACCGAGTCATGATGCAATTGAAATAGAAAGGGAACATCGCGTTGGTTCTAGAAAGACAAAAAACTGTCCTATAATTGTTATATTTAATAAATTCAAGGACAGGGAAGCCGTTTTTGCAAGAGCTAACTCGGTTCTTGACAGGAAATCCAAGTATTTCGTCAAAGAGGACTTTACAGAAAGGGTACAGAAACAAAGACGAGAGCTGAGTAAGTGGCTAGTTCGCGTTAGACATAAGGGTGAAAATGCATGCCTAAAATATGATAAACTAATTATAGAAGGAGTGACATACACATTTGATCAGTTGTCCAATAATATCGTGAGAGTAGGGGGGTCAGGAGGTCAGCAACAGCCAATACAAAATAGTCAGAATACGCAGGACAACCTCGTAATGAATACTGACCAATCAACGGCAAGCACGGGTGCGGGGGGCGGTGACGAATAGGACAGCGGTCAAGGCCCAGAAATAAACATAAACATTGCCACGTGGAATATTTGTGGACTTAAAAAATTCACCAACGACTATGATTTGAAAAAATTTTTGAAAGAATTTGATATATTTGGCCTAATAGAGACTTGGAGTGATTACACCGTTGAATTCAAAGACCTTTTAGACAATTATTTAACTTTTGATGTAGTCAGAAAGAAAAAGAAAAATAGTATTAGAAACAATGGGGGAATAATGGTATTTGTCAAGAAAAATCTATTGATCAGTCGATTTGTATCTCGGTTGTATAATGATTTTCAAGATTGTATAATACTGTACTTAAGAACAAGCATTTTCCAGGACATGTCTGATATGATTTTGTATGTAACATATGTGTCACCAGAGGGTTAAAAAATTTACGATAATTTTGACGAGAAAAATGGAATTTTGTCTCTCGAAAATAATATATGTACAATCAGAAGCGGGTATCCAGCATGTTCTATATTTTTGGTAGGCGATCTTAATGCCTGTACAAAGAATTTTATTGATTTCATCCCTGATGACAATTTACAATTTGTTTTCAACACGGATGTAATATATAACGATGACAATTTTAATATGCCAAGGAATAACAAAGATTCAGAAAGGTATAATTTATTTGGCAGTACTTTAGTCGATCTTTGCTGTACACATAATCTACATTTCCTGAATGGAAGACTATTTGACAATGTAGATGGAAATTTTACGTGCTTTACAAGTAATGGTTGTAGTGTGGTAGACTACCATATAGCATCAACATCACTTTTTCCTTTTATTTCATACTTCAATGTAGTCGAGCAGACTGAGTCAGACCATTTACCTCTTCATACCCGATTTAGTTTTAAGCATAGACAGTGGCGTTACACTGTTAATTCTATAGACAAACAGAATAGTCTACGCAACCTTGTAAAATTACAAATGGAATGAGTTACATTTGAATAGTTTTATGATTCTGTTTAGAAAGAATATTGCAAATATGTCCTCAAAATTAACAAATCTTATTACATTTGACATCAACAGGGCTGTGGAATCAATCATAGAGTTGTATCATAGTTCTGCCGAATGTATGAAAATGACAAAAACTAAACGGGGTGAAACCACCAACCAGCTGTGGTTGGACACTCAGTGCGAAAAATCAAAAGTACACAAAGTTTCTTGCATTGAGACGTTTTAGATATACTAATAATCCTGCTGATCTAGCTATCTACCTTCAGACCCAAAAATCATTTAAAACGACATGTAAGCAAAAAAAGTTAGAATTCCAAAATACTGATAAACGTAAATTGGTTGATTCCAGAAACAACCCAAAATTATTTTGGTCAATTTTAAAACAAAGTGGATCTAAACTGCAAATGATCAGTTATGACGATACTGATAAATGGAGAGACTGTTTTCAAAATTTACTGCATAAAGATAACCAACCATTGATAGCAACATTTCCGTTTGAAAACATTTTAGATAATAATCAAAACCAAATTCTGAAAAAACCTATAAGTATTGAAGAAATAACCTTAAGTATCAAATCCCTAAAAAATGGAAAAGCACAAGGTACCGATGGTATAGGGTCCGAATTTTATAAACATACTTGTGAATTAATTACGCCATATCTATGCTCCCTTTTTAATGAAATATTCAATACTGGTATATTTCCAGACAAGTGGCGGGAAAGTATAATAGTACCTGTCCACAAATCAGGGTCAAAGGACGATCCATCAAATTACAGAAGGATCTCCTTAATCAATGTATCATACAAAATTTTTTCAAACATTATACATAAAAGATTATGTACATGGGCTAAAACTTACAATAAATTAGACGAGGCGCAAGCCGGATTTAGGCCAGGCTACTCTACTGTAAACAATATGTTCATTTTGCAATGTCTCATTCAAAAATATATTAGTAAGCCGGGGGGTAGATTTTACATGCTATTTATTGACTTTCAGAAAGCATTTGACTATATTAATCATCTCAATCTATTCACAAGTTTAAAACGAAAGGGTTTAAATGGCAAAATTCTGCAAATTTTAGTATCTATGTATTCCAAAATGAATAGTTATGTCCGCATTAATGATAAATTATCTGATCGGTTCACATGTGCCGTAGGTACCCGACAAGGGGACATAACAAGCAACATAATTTTTAATCTGTACATCAATGATTTATGTACCTTGTTACGAGATAAAGGGCACAGCGGTATTTTTGTATTGGACGATTTTCCAAATATCTTGTTATCTTATTTGCCGATGATGTAGCTAACTGTGCTGAAACCGCAATAAATTTACAACAACAACTCAATTCTATACACGAATTTTGCAATCAAACTGGTATGTCGATCAATCAGAACAAGACTGAAGTAATGTTTTTCAGAAATGTTGGTCCACTAAGATATTATGAAAAATGGAAATTTGGCAAAAATCCAATCAGAGTAACACCATTCTACAAATACATGGGTTTACTTTTTACACCTAAACTGTCATGGTCCAAAGCAAAAAACAAATTAGCTAGTGAAGCAAAAAAGACAATTTTCGCCATAAAGTCATTCAAACATAGATTTGGAAGTTTTTATTACCATGATTATTTCAAACTATTCGACACTATGGTTAAACCTCTTCTTTTATACGGATCGGAGATTTTTGGAACTGAAATTTCGGAACAATTAGAAAAAGTACAAATTTTATATTGTAAAGAATTTTTAGGCATTAATAAGTCAGTAAACGACTGTATGGTTCTCGGCGAATGTGGTAGATTACCTCTATATGTAGAATATCATTATAAAGCCGTAAAATACTGGACAAAACTTATACATATGCCGATACATCGATATCCCGGTAGCTGTTACAAAATGATTAAAAATTTAGATGATATTGGCTGTGAAACTTGGGCATCATCAGTCAATTGCTATATCTATAGGGGTTTGGAATTGTTTGGGTGACACAAGAAATTGGAGATACGGACTTGTTTCTTTCTGTTTTCTCTCAACGTCTCAAAGACTGTGCAACACAAAACTGGAGAGATATGGTAAACAATTCTAATCGCTGTTCCTTCTATAAAAATTTTAAGTCATTACTCACGCCCGAAAAATATTTAACTGTGGGTTTATCATATCAGCTAAGAAAAGCACTTGCTCGTTTTCGATGTAGTAGCCATACATTAAACATAGAAGTAGGTTGGTATTTGGGTATTGATAGAGATGATAGAATTTGTACATTTTGCTTGGATATGTATCATGTTAATTGTATTGAGGACGAATTTCATGTTTTCTTCCAATGTCCACGATACTCTGAGCTCCAGACAAAATATTTATATAACTGGTTTAGTGGAAATCCTACAAGAAATGATCTTTACCATCTATTGTCTAGCACTAATAATTTTGTCATAAGAAAAGTTGCTATTTTTATTCACAAAGTTTTACAAGTGGAGACATCTGAAATTTAGTTGTTGCATTAAACCATCAGTATTTCCTGAGTTAATACCAAAGCACTTTGAGTTTATTATTGTAATCGATATGGTATAATTAGTAGAGATGAGATCGATACTATGGTACACTCTTTTTTTGACAATCCGATTTATTTTTAAGTCAAATTTTGTCACGAAATCGATTAATACAAGCTATCTTTTGAATCTTTACCCAAATGCCGTTTTCCTTACAAAACCTAATAACCGCGGCTTAGTTAGCTGCGGTTGTTGGATTTTTGAAGTGAACCGACGATATGAAACGGTGTAACGTAAAGATGTTCATTACATTCCTACAAAGTTTAATATTTAATAAGCTACTGCTTATAGTTTGGTCTATATTAGATTGATTGCTGTTGTTATTGTGAGAAAGAACTTTATATGCATCTGTACATATTTGTACTCATGAATTCATACATACATATTTTGATTGGCAACTCTGTCAAGATTTATAGATGTATATATGCTTTTGTATGATGGGCCAGTGGCCTGTATGTATCAATAAATAAACTGAAACTGTTAATCTTTTTCTATGAAATTTGGAAGCTGATAAACTGAGTATACAAAAGAATCCTTGACAAAACATTTAAGTGAGGAAAAGATAAGATAAAGACGAAAAAAGATTAGTCAAAATGAAAATGTAACAAATGAATAGTTTGTATATTTGCAGCACTATTTTTCAAAAAAAGTTTGTTTCAATTGCATTTCACATTTTTAGACCTTGACCAAACAATCTGTGATTTTAACAACCCTGGTGAAGAATGCTTTTGAAAACAATGCAGAGAAAGCAGAGTATGTTGCTAACCAGCATTTTTTTTTACCCCACACTGTTTTACACCAATAGAAATCAAATCCCATCATTTGAGCAGCATATTTTTCTCCAAATGCTTTATAAAATGAACCAGTCTAAATTATAATCCTCTGGTAGAGTTTCAGCGCCATGGCCAAAAACAGGGACTTTCGTGAACAGCATCAGATGCACAGAATATGTTGTCGATAGTAGAACTATGCTGTTTGCATTTTTACTTTTTAGTTAAGCGTACATGACTAGAATGTTTCTGAGTTTCAGAGGTTTATATTGTTAGTTATGGACAGAGATCTAGTCTATATTATTTGTGCTGAAAGAGTTACCTTGTTCACTGCTTTATTGGCATTAGACTGAAGGGTCTTGTGGACAATATGAAGCAAGATCAGGCAAAACAAAACATACAGTCTGATCCTGCCAGTGTTTTCTCCTTTTCCCGCTATGATTTCAAAGGCTTTCGTTCTTGGGTTTGTTTAAACTTAAATTGGTTTCATAAAGGTCCAACTCTTTCCATACCATAGACTACACCAGAAGCTTTTGTGGACAGTGTAGATCAAGATCAGACTGCACAGAACGTGCAGTCTGATCTCTGATCTGCACAGTCCTCTGCTGTATTCTAGATTATGACCGAACTGTCTCCTGATCTTGCAGAGGAAATGTATTTTTAACCTTTGAGAAAATGCAATTTATTTATTCAGTAGTGAAAGGTTTTATTGAGCTGTAGAAGTAATATGACCAAGAACACCATACAATCAATCAGTACACCATTTTCTTGAGTTTTGTAAGTTACATAAACATTGTTTCTGTTTTCTCTCCAACAGCTGTTACAAAGTGCTTTTCAATTCAGTTTTCAATTTTTCAGCACAGCAGAACGTGCTGGCTTTTGACCTACTTTTTGGTACTGATAACAAATGATTAAATTTGTGATTGGTAAAACATGCAGATATGTTTATTTTAAGGTCCCTTGCCTACTTGCTGGCAAATTCATGCCAGGTCTATCTTTTTTTAAAGATATTTCTTGCTAACCCTTAGCCAAGCCCGGAAGCGCAATTGGAGACTTGAGACCAGGGGGTAGCTGGTTTGAATCCCCAGCTCGGCAAATTTCTTTCAGAGAATTGATCTTAGTCACTGTGACATGCTTCATTTCTCTCTCAATGCTGATCATTGTTTCAACAATGGTTTTGTGGGAAAGCAGCCAGTGGCTTGGAAAAAATATTGTTCACAGTACTAGTAAAAGACTAGGAATCCATGGATAGGTGCACTGGCTGTGATTATATATCTGAGATTTGGTGTTAAACAGTACAAACAAATCTAACCAATGGAGTGAAACAAAATGAATATACTCATTCTCTGAGAAAAGCTTCATTTTTCCATGTCACAATAGGTTTGCCAAGTCATGAACAGTATTTGACAGATTAAATCCAGGATCAAACTATGTTTTGTAGAGTCTGATCTTGATCTATACTAAAACCCAAAAGCAGCTTTTGGAGAGGACAAATTAAATATGGTTCAAATGAAGGGATTAAAATGTGTTTGAAAAAGGTTAAAAAAACATTGTGGGAAAAGGATGAAATGCTGACTGTCAGCATTTTCTCCTTTTCCAACTATGATTTAAAAAAAAAAAACTCTAGGCCGTTAGTTGGGATTGATAGGCAAAGTGTTGAATTTTCTTACGTGTCTCACAAAAGGGTTACTATTGATTGCAATGAACTACATGTATGTTTCCTTGTCTTTCCGTCAACGCCCTGTAAGTTCAGTGTTGCGTAAAAAAACACATCAGGCTAGGATGAATCAAACTAAGTCGAATCCTTTCTCCTACACTAAAAAAAATCCTAATTTTACCACCTTGAGGAAGGACCCTTTTGAAAAGATTATGGGGGCTTGGCCAAAAGCTCTGTACTTAGCATATAGTGACAGGTGACCAGATGGTTACGGGTTCGATATCCAGTTGCCACAAACTTCCTTCCCAGCCATTTTTTGCCTCTCACCTGTGATGCATGTGAGAACAGCAGTTAGTGGCTTGGAAAGGAAGTTGTGTTAATACTGGTGTGAGAAAGCCAGACAACACATGCGTAGGTGCACTGATGCCTTGATACGACTTAAGCTGTTAAACCACTGTTAGAAAACATTGTGGGAAAAGGAGAAAATGCTGGTAACCAGCATTTTCTCCTTTTTCCACAATGTTTACTACCCGTTTAAGATTAGAAATCATCCACTAAACGACAAATAATTTGTCATCTGCAGCTTTAGAAATATTGGTACCAGTGTTTTTTCAATTTTCCTCACCAAGCCTGTTGCGCAGTCAGTAGCACACAGGACTTGAGAACATGGGGTAGCTTGCTTGAATCCCCAGGTACTCAATCCCTTTCCAAGGATTGATGACAGTCATTGAGAAATTTGTGACAGGATTCATTCCGAGACTTTCACCCCTTGATCACTGTTCCTACAGCTATGTGGGAAAGCAGGTAGCGGCTTGGGAGGAATATTGTGCAAAGTTCTTGTCAAAGAAACCCCAGGAAAGCATAGATAAGTGTACTGGCAGCCACAGTATAACTTAAATAAAGATGAAAATGGCATTAAACACCAAAGAATGAAATCATTTTGCCTCAGTGTTTTCAACTCTTTCATACTAAATTTCTACATCTTTTGAGACACATCTACCGGTAATTTGTTGTCTACCTTTGGTGACAGGTCTAAAATTTCTTCCTGTAAAGAGTTAAAACGTTTCATCGGAGTGATTAACCCTTTATCACAAAATGCCAAATTTAACAACCCTGAGGAAGAAGGCTTTTGAAAACATGGGAAAAGGAAAAAAATCTGGTGACCAGCATTTTCTCCTTTTCCCACAATGTTTTCTACTTTATAAAGGAAAATTTTCATCGTCTGGGCCATCTATAATTAAAATTAGTCTGCAAATGCTTTGAATTTGAACGAGTCTAAAGTTTTTGTAGTTTAGTTAAGAATTAATAAAATAATGTGAAACATCATATGGAAACATTGTTTTTTTCATTATATTTGCCTAATTTGGATGAACTACCGTAAAGTTTTCTTTCTAAATGGAGGGGGAAATATTGAAAAAAAAAGAGTGTTTCTAAAGTTACAATGATTGTGTGTTTTATTGTATTTCAACTCCTTATGGAATTCTTTCTCTGTTTTAAAATGAAATAGTAGACAATTAGACAAATGAACTGTTCCTTCATTGTCATCTTTTTTAGGTGTATGACAGTTTTCTCTTGATTTTTAGTTGCAGAATGTGTCAGCATACAATTTTTTCCATTTTTTGTCTCACAGGGACAATGCTGAAGAATGCAGACTTGTGCAAGGTGGTGCATTAGGAAGTCTCGTCATATGGGTGATAGTGATATCATTATGTCCCCTTTTTATGGTGAGTCTAAGCATTTATATTATCATTCAAAAGGGCCCTTGTGAAATGGGGTTCAACCCTTTACCAAACAATCCCTGTTTTTCACAATTCTGAGAAAGAAGCTTTTTGAAAACATTGTGGAAAAAGGAGAAAATGCTGGTAACCAGCATTTTCTCCTTTTCCCATAGTGTTTTCTACCCTTCCCAATACAAATTTTAATTTTTGAGTCACATTGAATTTGTCGTCTGCAAATGCTTTCAATTTGGATGAGTCTAAAATTTTGTCGTTTGGTAAGAGTTCCTTGTGGAATTATTTGATTGTGATAAAATTTTGTCATCTAGTAAAGAGTAAAAATAAGCATGAAAGCCTCAAATGAATAATTGAGAAGCATTGTTGGAAATGAGTATAGGCTTTGTTTACCCTGGTATCATAGCAACCGGTACACAACAGTTACTTTGATGTGATACCCACACATGTACTTTACTATGCAGGAAGTTGATTGATTTAACAATTAGTGATTCCACCCTCCATTGCCTTTGTTTTTCAGGTGTTGATTATGAACTGTTTATCAAAGGACAAAATTTTAGACTTGTCCAAATTAAATGCATATGCAGAGGACAAAATAAATGCTGCTCAGAAATTGAAGTTTGTTTTTGCAAGGGTAGAGAAGCATTTTGCATAAAAGAGAAAATGCTGGTTAACAGGATTTCCTCCTTTTCCAACATTGTTATCAAAAGCTGTCTTCCTTAGGGTTGTTTAAAGTTGGGATTGTGTGGAAATGGGTTAACACTTTACCACACAATTCTGATTGATTGTATTGATTGTATGGTGTTTAACGCCGTTTTCAACATTATTTCAGTTACATCGCGGCGGCCAGTGTACCTATCTATGCGTTCCTGGAGTCTCTTTTACCAGTATTTCGCACAATTTTCTTTCCAAGCCACTGGCTTCTTTCCCACATAATCATTGTCAAAACAATGGTCAGCGGTGGGAGAGGAATGAATCCTGTCACACTGACTATCATCAATCCTCGGAAAGAAGTTGGCCGAGCCAGGGGTCATGGTCAGGGATCGAACCCAGGACCCCGTGTTCTCAAGTCATGTACGCTACCGACTGAGCTACCGGGGCTCGGCACACAATTCTGAGTGTTAATGACCCTGAGCAGGAATGCTTTTGTTGAAAACATTGGTAAAAAGAGAATTGCTGGTAATCAGCATTTGTCCTATCCCACAGTATTTTCTACCTCATCACAGAGTTTACACTTATTTGTACCAAATTTGAATTTGTCATAATGCAGAGGTTTTGAATTTCGAAGAGTCTGAAATTTGCTGCTTGGTAAAGGGTTAAAGGGGTGTTATTCGTTTTTCTAATTGTATAATTTACCAATTATCATCTAGAGTCTCAGAAATTGATGATTAAAGTATGAATAGATATCTTCATTGCAAGCACTGTTGGCCTTTCAAAAAAAAAAAGAATAAGTTGATTTCTCTCACAATATGATTATACTTATAAAAGAGATTTTGACCCCATTTTTTCTTTTTGCAGTAAAGAATTTCAAGAAAACTTACAAAATAAAATCTGGTTTAGATTCCCTCACATGTGAGAATTGTTTTAATCTCTACTAGAGGACAAAATTTTACATTCTCCCATATTGAGAGCATATAAGCTGACAACAGTCTGGACTCAAATGATTGGTTTTGTCTTTGAAAGGGGTAGAAATAATTGTGGGAAAAGAAGAATATGCTCTGCCATTGAAACTTGTGCATTTGCAATTTTCATTATGCTTGGTAAACTATTACTGGAGTTATTGCCATTTGAATGTTGAATGTCCTGGTCTAGTGACAAGGTGGCTTGCTGGAGATATTCATGGGCCTGCGAGATTTAGTTGATTCAAGTTCGTCTTCAACATTTGAGCCTTGCTGTGTCAAAAGGGGGTTTCATCCTTTATCAAACAACAAAAATTGAGTTTTTGAAAACTGGTTACCAGCATTTTCTCCATTTTCACAATGTTTTCAAACATCCTCTTCTTTTGGGCCATTAAATGTCGGGATCGTTTGATAAAGGGTTAATGCATCATTTATGTGATGTATTATACCAAGCCAGTTATCACATAATTATTGATTCATAAAATTCATTTTGTCTAATTACTAACTGAATTAGAGGGAGAATGGTCCTGAGACATGCAGAAAATTTACTGTAAGCAAGATGTTTCAACACAGGTCAACCTGCATGGACTGTGCAGGCTGACCTGGGTCGATACTCTTTGAAGATGCATTAAAGTCCCATTTGAATTGATTTATCTTATCGTTATTCTATAATTCTTTTCCTTTCTTTCAGACTAGATGGAATATTTGTGAAATTGTACAAAGTTTTAGAGACACTGTTAAATACTACCTGGAACTTATACAACCTCCTAAAAACCATCAGTTTGTGCTGGAAACAGAACTCTTTTTACCTTCAAAACCATCTTTTAAATTTAACAAAGATTATAAAATTATCCTAGATGAGAATAGAAATGGCATACATGTAGGCAATGCTGACATTTCCATCATTCCAAGTGGCAAAGGTAGGTATACCCGCTTTTTTGCACATTGGATTTCTTTTTAGCTCCACTGGCCAAAGGCCAGCGAGCTATTGTCATGGCGTTGTGTCGGTCGTGCGTCCGTCCATCCGTTCGTTCGTCCGTGCGTGCGTCCGTAAACTTTTTCTTTAAAAAACTTCTCCTCAGAAACTATTGACTGGATTTTTACCAAATTTCACAGGAATGTTCCTTTGGTGGTCCTCTTTCAAATTCCTTCAAATAATTGTGTTCCATGAAGAATTCTGGTTGCCATGGCAACCAAAGTAAAAAACCTTTAAAAATCTTCTCCCAAACCGCTATTTGGATAGCATTATTATTTTGCAGGAATGTTCCTTAGATACAGGTTTACAGAATTCCTTAAAAAAAAAAAATGATCTGTCAAAAAACATGGCTTTTATGGGAGACTCATTTTCCTTTTATGGTATAAAGTAAAATCTTTGAAAAATTTCTTCTCTAAAACTATTCATTGGATTTCATTGTTGTTTTGCAGGTAAGTTCCTATGGTGGTTGTCTACCAAATTGTTTCTTCAGTGAGCTAAAATGCAGGATTGAATGATAATTGTTAAAAACTTCCTTTCGCCATTATAGAAATATCAGGCCTGTGGAGCGATACAGGCGCTCAAGCGCCTCTAGTTTGTTTAATTCTTTACCAGAAGACAAAATTTTGGACTTGAACAAATTCAGAGCATATCTCACAATATTTTCAAAACAGGTGTTTCTTAAGGGTAGTTAAAACTTGGTATTGGGTGGTAAAGGCTTTACAAGTTTTCCAAAAAAGGAGGTGTTTTAATGATTCTGATGAAGAAGGCTTTTAAAAATATTGTGGGAAAAGGAGGAAATACTGGTAATCAGCATTTTCTCATTTTCCAAATGTTTTGTTCTCTTTTAGAGCCAAAACACATCATATCTTGCATAACTATATTGAGAGAATATTTTTTCAAAAATAAGCCATGAAACTGCAGAACTAGTATTTTGTTTTCTTTTGGATTTGAGAAAAAACTTGTAGCAGCATAATTTCATTTTTTTTCCACTGTGTTCATATCAAGTTCTTCTTATAATAATAATAATAGCTTCTTGTATTAAAAATACATCTTTACTTGTTTTCAGCCAGTTTTTAACCCATTTCATCCTTACTTTATGAAACTATAATCATTCTTATGTTTTCATGCCAAATTTAGCCCCTGATGGCTGCAAGGTTCCATAATATATTACGATGGATAGAATATGCATTTCATGCTTTGGAAACCTTCTAAGCTATCTCTGTAGTTGTTTCCGTTTTTAAAGAGGACCAATCTCTTGAGTTTCTTTATCCCATATACCATATTCATCGGATATTTACTTAAGTTTACACAGCTGACCAATATCTGAATCATTATAGACACTACATGTATCAAGTTTTAACTGCATTTTTTTCTCTCTGGCTGTAGAGATGTATCTTTAACCCTTTACCACATAAAAAAAATTAAAACCTTTCAAAATTGAAAGCATTTAAAGACAATAATATGAATATGGCTCAAATGATGGGACTTGTGTCTGAAAGGGTAGAAAACATTGTAGGAAAAGGCGAAAATGCTGGTTACCAGCATTTTCTCCTTTTCCCACAGTGTTTTCAAAAGCCTTGTCTTTCAGGGTCGTTAAAAGTCGGGATAATGTGGTAAAGAGTTAAGCTTTATATTCTTTTCATACCAAAACTGATGAACAGTATTGTGATTTTCACACAATAATGAAATAGAAAAATACTATGATTTTGAAGACAATTACCAGATCAGATTAGACAGAAGACTATTTGAAAAGGAGAAAATGCTTGTTATTAGCAATTTATCCTTTTCTCATAATGTTTTCAAAAGCTGTCTCTTTCAGGGTTGGCAAACAGTTAAGGGTTGAGAACAGTCTAAAATTTTGTCATCTAGAAAAGGCTTACACATTATGTTTGACTTGCAGGGACTGTAAGAGGGACCCAAGATATAGTTTTTACATCCCAAAATAGCCAGAGCCAAAATGAGGTCAAGGTCAACTTCACAGAAATTGACGAAACATGAAACACAGACCCATGGATGACAACAAAATAATGAGGGAAAAGCAGACAGCACAAAAGACAGATACAAAAAAAAGAAAAGATTTCAATGCTGGGATAAAAGATTATGATGTTGGAATACACAGAATGATGTGTTCATAAAAATCATTATTGTTATTGTGAAAGAATAAGTGGTCATGCATAACGCTTGAATTCTGAAAGGAATGTGCAGCAGAAGACATCAACATCAAGAAAATCAATGGAAGATATACATAATGGGTATCATTTAACACTTTACGAGATGACAAAGTTTTCGCCTTGTCCAAATCGATAGCATTTGCAGACGACAATTTTAATGTGGCTCAAATGATGCAATCTTTCTTTGGTAGAAGGCTGCTCTCCCAGGGTTGTTAAAAGTCGGCATTGTGCGGTAAAGGGTTTAACAACTGGAAAAGGGCCTTTTGAAAATATTGTGGTAAAAGGAGAAAATGCTGGTTACCAGCATTTTTGCATATCCCACACTGTTCTTTGTCTTTTCAAAGACAAAAATTAATCCCTTCTCCTAATAGGACCCTAAATCAATTTATCATCGGCAATTCTTTTGGTTTGGACCTGTCTAGAATTTGTCGTCTGGTCTGGGAATGGGTGAAGGTCGAATACATGATACGTTTGTGAAAACATTGTGGCTAAAAGAAAAAACTGCTCATAACAAGCATTTTTTCTTTTGCCACAATGTTTTTATAAGTGGTTTGCTGTAGGTTGAAGTAAGTTGTCATCAGCAGGAGGCCTCGAGAAAAATATGGCTAAGGGGCATGATTTTAGGTGAAATACTTAATATGTGTATGAAAAACATTATGGCAAAAGGAGAAAGAGTTTGTAACAAGCAATTTTTCCTTTAGCCACAACATTTTTCAAATAAGCTTTGGTGCAGGTTGAAGTCGGTTGTTGTCAGGTTATAACTTGTAAAGGATTAGGTTGAAGTGACAGAAATTGTATATATGACTTGTAAAGGATTAGGTTGAAGTGACAGAGATTGTATGTATGACTTGACAAGGGTAACCATTCTTGTCATGATCCCGGTTTAACTCTTTACCAGACGACAAAATTTTAGCGTGGTCCAAATTGAACACATTTTGCAGACAACAAATAAAACAGTTACCAAAACATAAAATTTGTCTTTAATGGGGTAGAAAATGTTGTAGGGAAAGAAGAAAATACTAGTTACATTTTCTTCTTTTTCAACATTGTTTTCAAAGGCCCTCTTCCTCAAAATTGTTAAAAGTCATGATTGTGTGGTAAACGATTAAAGAACAAGTCCCTTTTCAGGGGACAGAGAAGGGGACATAAAGGTCTACCCTAGGTTGTTTTCAAACAAATGTGGAACAGATATATTCATTCAGATCCAACCAGACTTCTTTAGCCTGATTATTAAAAAAATATTGGTTAAGGATAGATCAGAGATCAGGAAGCATAATCTTTGCAGTCTGATCTTGATCCATGTTGTCTGGAAATGGGCCTGGTGTTATCCCATGCACCCTGAAGCGAGTCTTATTTTTCAAGTTTAGCATGTTTAAAGCCTTTACCAAATGATCCCACATATTAACAGCTTCAACCCTTTACCACACAATCCTGACTTTTAATGACCCTACAGAAAAGGGCTTTTGAAAACATTTTGGAAAATGAAAAAAATGCTGGTAGCAAGCATTTTTTCCTTTTCCCATAATGTTATATACTATATGAAAGACAAATTCCATGTTTCGAGTAACACTGAATTTGTTGCCTGGAAATGCTTTCAATTTGGACAAGTCTAATATTATATCTTTTGGTAAAGAGTTAAGCAAGAATGCTTTGGAAATATTGTAGGAAAAGGAGAGAATGCTGGTACCTAACATTTTTTTCCTTTTCCCCCCTTATTTTCTCTCCTTTCAACGACATCCCATCATTTGAGCAACACTTAATTTGTCGTCTGCAAAATGCTTTCAAAATGGACTGGTTTCAAATTTTGCTGACTGATACAAAAAGAAATATTTAAGATTCCTTTGCATTTAAAGTAAAATCTTGTCTAGTCTACAATATCATAGATGCCTTCATAATGAAAGCATTTTGCAGACAAAAACATAAATATGGTTTAATGATGAGTTTTGTAAGGCTGTGAGAAAAGGACAGAGAGCTATTTTTTCATAATTTTCTCCTTTCTCATGATGTTTTCAAAAGCCTTCAAAAGCCACAAGCCCATAAAAAACAAGGGAACTGTTTTAAAAAGGTTTAATTATTATATCAAAATTACTTTTAATGTCACTTTATTTTTACATACTATTTATTTTGAATGAAATGAAACAGCATCCTAATATGGGAGCTATGAATACTTGATTGAGAATAGGGATGAAAAACATGGATGATTAATATCTAATGAAAAAAAAATTGGACAATAAAACTCGGTCACAAATGTTGTGAGAAAGGATAAACTACTTATATCAGGCATTCAGTGGGGGTCCTGTGTGGCTTAGTGGTAAAGTGTGGGACTCATAACCTGGAAGCCCCAGGTTTGAGCCACACTATTTCAGAGCCCTAGCCTAGTGCTGGCAAAACCCAGGAAAATATGAATATGTGAGCTGCCGCCTTGATATGACTGAAATAATATTGAAAGCGGCGTAAAACACCATTCAATCAATCAATCAATCAATCAATCAGTCAGGCAATTGGTATTTTCTCCTAAATGTTACTTATCTTATTTGCTTTCGAGACAGAGAACCTTTATAAAGATTTTTTCCATACTGGATCAATTAAAAAGAATGCCATTATTTTTAAACTTACAATATGTAATTCTTATTGTCACAAAAGTTTCATTTTTCAATTAGATTTTTTTCTTAATCTAAGAATCTGTCATAATATTTTGAAATTTTAAGAGGGCAAATACAATTAAAACATTTATATTTGAAAGGTTTGTTTTTGCTTGATTAAGACCCTAAGTGTTACTGCTAAGCATAAATTTAATTGCCTTCACTCTTTACAAAATGACGGAATTTTAGGTTTGCCCAAAGCAAAAGCGCTTGAAGACAACCAATTAGCTGTAGCTGAAAGGATGGAAAATATTGTGGGAAAAGGAAAAAATGCTGGTAACCAGCATTTTCTCCTTTTTCCACAATGTTTTCAAACACCCTCATGTTCAGGGTCATCAAAACATGAGATTGTTAGGTTAAGGGCTAATTATTTCCGTACCTTGATAGTGAAATTAAAAGTTTATCATCTTACCTCACTCTATTTTTATTCATAAGAGCATAATTATCTTTGTCTACTAGATCTTTAAGCAAGAAGAAACAAGAAATATCTTTAAAAAAAAAAGATAGATGGCATAAAAGCACTTGAAGACAACTAATTAGCTGTAGCTGAAAGGATGGAAAACATTGTGGGAAAAGGAGAAAATGCTGGTAGGTATATTTTCAAAAAGGCTTCTTCCCTGGGGTTGCTAAAACACAGGACTGTTTAGTTAGGCTTAACTCTTTACATAATCAGCATTTTTTCCTATTCTCATAATGTTTTAAAAAGCCTGCTTCTGGCGTTTGTGTGGTAAAAGGTAATAGTAATAAGATACAAATTTGTTGAAGAAGATGTATGTGGGTTAAAAGCATTTGGAATGAGTTCTTCTGGTAAATTACAAAGTACAGTATTGTTTCATTGAATGTTTTCTTGTATTCATTAATCCTTCTTCATACAATTCTGTATCCAAATGTCCATGTGGAAGAGGAATTTTGAAAACATTGTGGGAGGAGAAAATGCTGGTTACAATAATTCAATCCTTTTCCCACAATGTTTTCTACCTTTCCAAAGAGAGATTCCATCATATGAGCCATATTTAATGTATTGTCTACAAATGCTTCAAACTTGGAGGAGTCTAAAATTTTGCCATTCTATAAAGAGTTAACCCTTTCTCAAGCAAGGAATTTGAGACTTTTCAAAATTGAAGGCATCTGCAGTTGTCAAATACAAAATTGTGCAGATGAACAGAAATTCTGTAACAGGGCAGAAGACATTGTGGGAAAAGAAGAAAATGCTGGTCACCAGCATTTTTTCCATTTCCCGTGATGTTTTCAAAAGCTGTTTATTTCAGGGTTGTTAAGACCCGTGATTGTTTGGTACAGGGTTAACCGACGGCTTTGTCCCTAGGGTTTTGTACCTCCATTATCAAATCTTTGAGCTTTTCTTTGATTTGCATAAAAGTTAATGGGGGGATATATATATATATATATATATATATATATATATATATATATATATATGTGTGTGTGTGTGTGTGTGTGTGTGTGTGTGTGTGTGTGTGTGTGTGTGTGTGTGTGTGTGTGTGTGTGTGTGTGTGTGTGTGTGTGTGTGTGTGTGTGTGTGTGTGTGTGTGTCAAGTTAAATTAACAAATTGTAAAATGAGTTACAGGGACTTTGAACAGATTTTGTTTTCCAATTTTTTTTATTTGAAAATCCTAACCAAGACTACCTGAAGAATGTACAGGAAAGCATGGACAGGTGCTCTGGCTACCTCAAGATAATTGAAATAATGTTGAAAGCAGTGTTTAACACCATACAAATAAACAATCAAAACCCTGCAAATTGGAAAATTACATACTGTAAAACCCAAAATTTTTGCGCAGTGGAAAACTTAGCGTTTTTTGCATATTTAAGCTAGATTAAGGCATACTTTACCTAGACACCTAGGTCATGGTGGAAGCGATTGACTGGGCCCTTGTCTACATCAATGGGTGTTTTTTACATCAAAGTTGACCAGAATACCAGTCCAGTGGTTGTTAATTCTGTCAATTAAACATGTTTAATGGAAGTAAAAACGGAGATTTATTAAAATGAATAACAAGTTAGTTTTACAATGCACTATTAGAGTAGAAATTTTGGAATTTTAACTCTCAAGGACATTAAAACATGCATAAGGTCAGTACATATATTTGGTAATTTGTAAAATTTTAGACCTGCACTAATATCCATTTTTACAGTATTTTACAAACTTTACTGGCTGTTTAGCTGAACAGGGCTCAGGTAAGTCTGATTACTGTTTCTATTGTCAGCTGGATTTTGCTCACTTGGAGTAACTTTCAATTCTGCTGGCATTTTGACCTGTGATAGTTGAACACCAGAATCAGCATCCTGTAAACTCTGTTGACTTCGATTATGCATCTCCCGATGATAAGTAACCAAGTCTTGTGACCTTGAAAGGACAGCTAATTGACCTTCATCTAATTCTTGTTGATCTGACCTTGACCCCCCACTTCCTGTTTGAGTTTCATTGCTGGCTGATTCATTTCCACTTGTAGACTGGGATCTTGAAGGACTTTGTTGATTTGAAGTTCGTCTGGGTAATGATGGCTGCGATGTGTTGAATTGACCATCAGAGATGTAATTGTAAAGCGTATCTGCTTTTCTCCTTTCTCTCTGATCATAGTGTGGGGTTATGTAGTCTGTTGCCCGTAGTCGCCCATTTTCTTAAAAGAAGGAAAACAAGAAAATATCCTTAAAAAGATACACTGCGTAAGAGCTACTAGAATATGATACATGTAGTTGAATCTCTTATGTGGTTCAATATGACGAAAAATGATGACAAGGAACTTCGCCTTCAATTGCCATTTTTCCTCAATGTTTTGCATTTTTTCAAATAAGAAATATTCCATTAGATATGAGCCATGCTCTGTGAAATGGGGGCTGAAGGCATCTGCAAAAAGTATTGGCCTATTCCGCAGTCTGGGCAGGCTGATCTTGGCCAAAACCTTTTACTCTAGGTCAATTTTTGTACATGTCCAGGAACCATTCTACCTCAACATCCAGCCAGTTGTTAGACAAAGTGGATTTCATAGATCACTATTGATGTGATGTCTTTCCTTCAGGTACAATGCATCACAGACATGCATGAAACCCCTTTTCACAGAGAGTGACTCATATACGAGGGCTGTTCGATATGTAATGTGTATTGTACCACAGCGCGATAACGCTTTCAACGATTTCGTGGATGATGATATGCTTGAATAGCTCTATTCAATACCTTTCCAACGGTATAAACACGAGCCTTTAGCTCCACATAGTTTTAAACTTATAGTCATTTCATCAGAGCTAGTCGTTGACCACTGTTGTAAAAATGGTTGGGAAACAGATTAAGAATATTGAAGAAAATAGAGCTTATATAAAAGTTTGCACAAAACTCGGTCATTCGGTAATGCAGATTTTTACTGAATTGGGGGAAGTTTATGGGTCTGATAAGGTATCTTATGAGACAGTTCGTAGGTGGAGAAAGAAATTTCTGACTGGCACAGAGTCGGTCAAAGATGCAGCAAAATCTGGCCAACCTGTGACTGTAACAGGCAAGGCAAATGTCTCAAAAGTCAGGGAAATAATTGAAAGTGATGGCAGATACACGATTCATGATATTGCCAACGCTGTTGGCATATCGCTATCGCGGGTGCATTTCATTTTGAAGCGTATTTTGAAAGTACGAAAGATTTCTGCCAGATGGATACCGCATATATTTACAGATGACCAAAAACTGGTACGAGTACAAACCGCTAAGCAATTGCTCAAAATGTTTCCCAAATTCAATCAAAGACAATTTGCAAACATTGTTACTGGTGACGAAACATGGGTTCACTATTTCGAACCAGTAAGAAAAATTGGAAACAAAATATGGCTAACTAAACACGTAGAAGGCCTGTATTTGCCAAAAGAAGCATAAGCACAAAGAAGGTTCTTTATTGCATATTCTTCTCATGTGATGGTATAGCCGTACAAATTCCGGTGCCAAAAGGCAAAATTGTTACAGGTGGGTATTACCGCGATGTTATACTAAAAAAGCTCAAGAAATATTATCTTAAACGACGCCCTGTGTCAGGATTTAGGCATGTTCGTCTACTTCATGATAATGCTCCATCACATACATCTGAGCTTGTGAAGCAATTTTTGAAGTCGGAGGTTACTGTCTTGCCACACCCACCATACTCTCCAGATCTAGCCCCATGCGACTTTTTCCTTTTTCCAAAACTTAAAAAGTTCTTATCTGGTCGTCATTACAAGTCCCGACAAGCCCTTGGCTCAGCCATCAGTCAGTGCCTCAGAGGTCTACCTAAACCAGCGTACCGTGACGCATTTCAGAAATGGATTCAGAGATTGAAATTATGTATTTCAAACCGCGGAGAATATTTTGAAGGGATGTAATGTTCATTTCACTATTTGAGTCATTTGCTTTTGAGATATTGTACAATACACATTACATATCGAACAACCCTCATATATTTTAAATGCTGCGATATTGATCCAAATCATCATTGGAAAAGAACAGTAACAGGGAATTAGCGACCTTCTGTTTCAATTAGCAGTAGCAATTCTTGTATATTGGTCCCATAATATTAATGTGGCTGTAAATAATCCAACGTCCCTCATGATAAGCACATAGTTATTTTTAACAAGTCACAAATTACTATCGATTCATTCGGGTATGTCAGTTACCAAGGAGTAGGTCTAAAGTCGGCGTAGTCAGCTACACTGATTTTTTTTTGGTGAAGCTGAATTTCGACCCATTTTTTGGTATTGATAACAAATGAATAAGTAGAAATTTGTGATTGGTAAAAAAATGTAGACATGTTTATTGTAAGGGCCCCTACCTATTTGCTGGCAAATTTACGCCATCTATCCTTTTTTTTAAAAGATATTTCTTGTTTCTTTTTGCTTAAAGATCTAGTAGACAAAGATATGCTCTTATGAATGCATATAGAGTGAGGCAAGATGATAAACTTGTAATTTCACTATCAAGGTATGGTAATAATTAGTCCTTAACCTAACAATCTCATGTTTTGATGACCCTGAACATGAGGGTGTTTGAAAACATTGTGGAAAAAGGAGAAAATGCTGGTTACCAGCATTTTTTCCTTTTCCCACAATATTTTCTACCCTTTCAAATTTGACTCTCACAATTTGAACGACATTTAAACTGTTGTCTGCAAAATTTTACTGCTTTCAATACGGCTAAGTCTAAGATTCAATTGTTTGGTAAAGAATTAATTTTTGTTTATAAAATTAAACCTTAGAGTGCTTCATAAACCCTGCAGAAATTTGCATTCCCATATAATTGCAATCTTAGAAAATTAAACCTTAGAGTGCTTCATAAACCCTGCAGAAATTTTCAATCCCATATAATTGCAATTTAAAGGTTGCTCTTTTCCACAACATCCCTACAAAACAGACAGTATAGATCAAAGGCTGGACTGCAGAATTTTGTCTACACTGGCCACAAAGACAACTGTAATTGTGAAAGATGCTTTATAGATAAAAGTTTAAAACATGAGTTGTAACCTTCAAGGCCCACCAGAGGTCAAAAGAAAACAATTCATGAGTCAAAATGGAGGCAAATTTCAATTCATTCCATTTAAAAACATGGGTATCATAACAAGTTTGACAATGAGTCTTTGCAACTTTTATTCTAGTTTTGAGATTAATATTTCTACCAGCAACTGGCTTTTTTATAGACTATGCTGTAATATATTGTTAGACCCTTGATAACATCCATACTTCTATATGGTATGAATTAAATTTGCCTGCAATTTGACCCCTGAAAGTGTTCATCTTTGTCTGCTACTGGTCTTTAACAAACATTATGAAATGTGGAAAATGAAATAAACCCAAAACTAAACCTGTAGCTAGCTGACACAATACCCTCAACAGATTGCCTGGACAGTTGATCAGGAAAAAGAAGTCAAAAAGCCATAAATCCTTCTGTTAAAGTCAACCTACCATTATGAAAACTCCCCAAATTCCCAAGGTAGGATGGCTTTCAATTAAAATTTCTGCAAAATTTGATGATATTGTCTGAGGAGAAGAGGCCACAAAATTGCTTCTACAAACAGATGTACAAACAGAAAACTCCATTCCAGTATAACCCCCCCCCCCTTTATTTTTTTCTTTTTTCTGTTGTTGGGAGTATATAAAAAAAGATATGTACCATGCTCCAGCAAAAGAAGGCTTAATGCATCCAAGTGATGCATTATATTGAGCAATTCATAATTATGGATCCATAAAAACAACTGACTGAACCATGAGGTAGAATTATTCTTCAGCACGGAGAAAATTTTAAGATTATGGTGAAAAGTTTCGGCCCATATTAGCCTGCCCTGTCTGCGCAGGCTGACATGGGCCGAAACATTTCGCAAATGCATTAAGTCCCCTTTTCACAGAGCATGGCATAGTGTAAGCCTGTAGAAACTTCTTACCTATTTTCAAACAGCATCCTACTTTGTTGCATATGTACAACAAAATGGCTGCCAACGCACAGCATACAACCCCTAAAAGGACCACCACAATAACAAGGCCCAAAGGTAAATCAGACCCTTCCCTGAAACAGAAAGCGGAAAGTTAATCCTTAGAGCTCTAAGTATAACCACTGTTGCTTTTGCGGACAGTGTAGATTAAAATCACATGGCACACAATATGCAGTCTTATCTTGGAACTACATTATCTGCTGTGTTGTGAATATATCGTGGCTGAATTTGGGGTTCTTTTTACCTGACTGAAAAAGTCTTTAATTTATCACTCTAAATTAACTCTAAGTTAATTTAGCACTCTAAAGGTCACAAATAAAATGAAAATAAAATACGGAGATAAGCCACCAACTTTCCATAACCATTCCAATGAAACTAGTCTTTATAGGAAAGCATAAACCTTAGATGGAAAATGAATAAAAATGTAGGAATTTTTAGCTGGTAGGGAAAAAAAAATAAATCTGTTTTGCTAGGAATATCTTACAAATTATCACCCCTTCCCGAGAGGTTTGAGATCAACTGAAGATTCTGTGCATTCTAATCTTGATTTAATTCTTTACCAGACGACAAAATTTTAGACTGTTCCAAATTGAAAGCATTAGCAGACGACAAAATTAAAGTGACTCAAAAATTGAAATTTGTTTTGGGAAGGGTAGAAAACACTGTGGGAAAAGGAGAAAATGCTGGTTACCAGCATTTTCTCCTTTTCCCACAATGTTTTCAAAAGGTTTCTTTCACTGAGTCGTGAAAACCAGGGATTGTTTGGTAAAGAGTTAACTACATGTATCTATAGAAGCAATTAAAGTTTTGCTCCAACCTTGATGTATATTTGAGCAGACATATTATATAGTAAGATAGGGACACAGTGTCACTTTGCAAAGTTTAACCCTTAAACAGATGACCAAAGTTTAAAACACCTCCACACTGAAAGCATTTGCAGACAATAATATAAATGAAGCTAAAATGACTAGATTTCACTTTGAAAAAGTAGAAAACACTCAAAACATTCCAAAAATAATTTCACAAACTTCCCCAATTGTGAGGAGTTAAACCAGTTGAACTTTGAAAAGGGCAGGTATAAAACAATACTTGAACAAATCTTAAAAACCATATGAACCATGCTCCGGCAAAAGGGGGCTTAATGCATCTCCGTAACCCATGATACCAAGCAAACCATCACATACTCATGGATCCATAATATCACTTCTTTTAACAACCAACTTATCAATGAGATAGACTGGTCCTTAGATATACAGAAAATTGACCAATGGCAAAAAGTTTCAGCCCAGGTCAGCCTGTGCAGGCTGACCTGGGTCAAAACTTTTCGCAGATGCATTAAGCCCCCTTTTCACAGGCCATGGCTCATTATACAACATTCCAAAATACTGGTATACAAATATTCTGAATTCCATGATGCCCATTTCTGCTTTATATTGGGCCCTTGTTTATACAACTTACATAATATTGTTGTTTAACCCTTTACCACACGACCAATTTTAGACCTGTCCGAATTGAAAGCATTTGCAGAGGACAGTTTCAATGTGGATCATATGAAATGATTTTTCTTTGATAGGGTAGAAAACATTGTGGGAAAAGGAGAAAATGCTGGTTACCAGCATTTTCTCCTTTTCCCACAATGTTTTCAAAAGCCTTCTCTATCAGGGGTGTCAAAAGTCGTCATTGTGTGGTAAAGGGTTAAATCTTTACCAAACAATGCCAAGTTTTAACAACCCCAAGAGAGAAGGCTTTTGAAAATATTGTAGAAAAAAGAGAAAATGTTGGTAACCAGAATTTTCTCATTTTCTGACAATGTTTTCTACTCTATCAAAGACAGAAATCATCATTTGAGTTACATTTAATTTGTTGTCTGCGACTGCTTTCAATTTAGTTGAGACCAAAATTTTTTTCCTTTAATAAAGAGTTAAGAATACAATTCATACTGGTATTGAAATCTTTCCGTTACAAACACTAAATGCTTTTGAATTGACTTACTCGATTGATGGAGGTACAGGGAAGCACACTAGACATTTCGGTTGTCCGCTGCATTCGTAATTTAAAACTTGGCCCCCACGTTCAAGATATTTTCTGATCTCGAAGAAAATCAATGAGTCTGGGTTGATCTGTCCAATTTGATAATACTGCAAAAAATATTTTACAAAATCTTTCCACCATTTTTTGGAAAGATTTTCTTTTTTGAAGTCTACCATACTCTATAAAAAATTACATTTATATGCATACAGAAAATCATTTAAGACAGAAAAATATTGCTTATGCAACAATATGGAAAAACAAGAGAGCTGTGACAGCTCTGTATCACTCAACTGCATAATAAATGTTGAATAAATATAAATAAATGTCAGACTGTAAAAAATCTGTATTGCAATAGAATTTCATTGAGAAAATAGGCCAAGCCCCAAGGAAAGTTGTATCTTTTTCACATGCCATGATGATGTTAATGAATACATGTAGGTCTGATTGAATATCAATCTATTCCAAATATTCATGAACTCTAATGAAAAGTATTTTGATTTCCAACAAGAGGGCAAGAATGGCCCTCAACTGCTCACCACAGAAAAATTTGTGACACCCACTCCCCAGGACGGACATATTTTCGACACCAGGGCAGTAATTTGAGCAATCTTGGTAGAGTTTCCTTATATCATGCTACATACTAAACATTACAGTTGTTTGCCAAATGGTTTGGAACAAGAAGATTTTTGAAGTTTTCTTTATAGAAGCCTATATGAATGTTGTAAGGGCAGGGCCATTTTCAACCCAGGGACTATAGTTTGTTGAGGAGGTTCAACAGATGAAGCTACATCCCAATATTATTCATCTAGTTATATACTAGTAGAAAAAGTTTCGGTAATATACTTGGTAGAGACCATCTAGATGATGACATGTGCAAAATATTACAGCTCTAGCTCTCATGTTTAGGACCAAGAAGATTTTTAAAGTTTTCCACATGGAAGCCTTTGTAAAATTTGTGCCCCTCGAGGCTAAGCAAATTTTGATTTTAGGGATATGACTTGAACAATCTTGGTAGAGGTCTACTTCAGGGAGCTACATGTACACACACAATTTGGTAGCCCTACACCTAAAGGTTTAGAATTAGGAGGTTTTTAAGGTTTTCACCATTATAAGGCCATGTAACACTTGTGACCAATGAGAGGGGGCTAATTTTGGCCCCAGGGCTACAGTTTACAAATATTGGTAGAGGTCTAGATAAAGCTACAAACCAAGTTTGGTAGCCCTATGCCTTTTGATTAGAAAAGGGAAATTTTTGAAAGTTCTCACCATAAAAGCCCATGTAAAACTTGGTGTTTTGTGATTTTGAGAACCCACTGATTATAAAAAAAACCCACAAAATTTACACAATCCAAGCTTTAAAAAAGTTTTAACACAGGACAACAGTTTAGACTTGTCTAGGTTGAAATCTTTTGTGGGGCTAAAATGTTGGGACTTGTTTGAACAGGGAAGAAAACAATGTGGGTAAAGGAAAAAATGGTGGTTACCAACATTTTCTCCTTTCCATAAAATGTTTTCGAAAGCCTACTTCCTATGGGTTGTTAAAATACCAGATTGTTTGGTAGAAGGTTAAATAACTTTACCTCTTCATTCTCTTTATTGGACACAACATAAATTCGGTACCCAGCACGCCCATCCCCGTTGTCATCAAATATCCGAACAGCATTGCCATTTTCAATGTAAGTTTGGGATTTTATTTCATCAATAAACTGAAATAAAAACAAGACAACCAAATTCATCCTAAAACACTCTTCAAGCCCCAACCTTTTTCATTGCAGTCTGGTGGTGCATGTGGGGTAATTTTTTTTTTAAATGGGTATTTAAATGGAGCTTGTCAGTTATAATTTCACCAAACCAAAAGAAAAAGATTTATCATTGAAATAAGAAAGCCGAAAGCTGGCAAATCATCAGCAAGGAAGAAAGACAAAAGTAAAAAAAAAATTTTTTTTTAGTGGTACTGTCTTAACCCTTTACTGTACAATCCCGGCTTTTAACGACCCTAAGAAAGAAGGCTTTTGAAAACATTGTGGGAAAAGGAGAAAATGCTGGTTACCAGCATTTTCTCCTTTTCCCACAATGTTTTCTACTGTATCAAGTACAAATTCATCAGTTGATCTATCTTTAATTTGTCACTTGCAAATGGTTTCAATTTCGACTAGTCTAGAATTTTGTCGTGTGGTAAAGAGTTAATGGGCTGTATAGGTATTTTCGGATTTCGCACAAGAGTTTTGCAAGATTCATGTTCAAATGAAAATGATGATATCATATCTGATGTAATAAAGATAGATTGAATTTCCAATTGGAAAAAAAAAATCCCTTTATCTTTGCGCCCAAAATTGCACCTTATACTCAGTATAACCATACAATTTATACATTGCAAAGAAAAATATATCTAGTTGTAATTATCCACGTTATACAAGAAATTTTGATATACTGCATAACAACTAAATAGCCCCCTTGTAAGTCGTATGAAGAATTCTGCAGGTAAATTCTTTCAAATTACATAACAGTTTTAGATTTTCCAATACTGAAAGTATTTGCAGACGAGAATTTAGATGTGGCTCAAATGATGAGATTTGTCTTAGAAAGAGTAGATCTAGATATTCTTAATGTCTTCCGTTCCCACAGTGTTTATAAAAGCTTTCTTTTTCAAGGTCATTAAAATGTGGATTGTGTGTCAAAGGGTTATAATATTCCCTGAGTAAAAATGTTTTCTTGAAACTTGGTCAGATAATTATGGATATTTTCACCTACATGTATGGTTGAAAAATATAATAATGCCATTACAGATATAAAACTTCAGTGAGCAAATTTAGTTGAAACCAAGTGTCTGTGTTTCTCAACATATTTTCAGAAAAGTAAGTTGCTAGTGCTTTTACCACAGAATAATCCCGAGTTTTAACAATCCTAAGGATGAAAGCTTTGGAAACATTACGGGAAAAGAAGAAAATGGTGGTAACCACCATTTTCTCCTTTTTCACCATGTTTTCTACCCTATCAAAGACAAAAACCATCACTTTAGCAACACTAAATTTGTCAGGTCTGCAAATGCTTTCAATTTGGCCAAGTCTAAACTTTTGTTGTTTGGTAAAGAGGTAAAAATCTTCTGTACAAAAAGAAAGAATTTTCTTTTGTCTACATACCCCATCTGTATTATTTCTCAAATTATCACAAATAGCCATGGAGTTTCCACAATATTTATCCATGGCTTGTTTGGCTCCGTTCAACAGTGCTAACACGGCTCTCTCACTGAATGCTGTCCATACTTCAATTTGGTAATGTGTAGTGTGTATATCCAATGCCAGTGTATCACTGAAATGAGAAATTTCTCATTCTAAACACAGGAAACCATTTCTTCTGTATCTCTTAACTCTATACTAAATAGCACATTTTTGACTTGGCCATAATGAAAGTATTAGCAGATGACAAATTAAAGGTACCTCAACTAATGAATTTATCCCTGACAGGATAGAAAACATTTTGGAAAAAGGAGAAAATGCTGGTAACCAGCCTTTTCAAACAATGCTTTTGAAAGCTTTCTTTGTCAGGGTTGTTAAAACTTGGAATGGTGTGTAAGAGGGTTAAAATATGAGTAGGTCCAACATAAAACCTCAAATTAGCTTATGATTAGCCAAAATATCCAAGCATGATTTGTTATTAGTTTGGGAAATTTTAGCATCAAAACTGGAGAAAATGACTTGCTTTTGGCCCCAAATTTGGACCAGAAAAATCCCTGGAAACCATCAAGCTTTACTACAAGCGTACAATATTGTGAATGTAATTTCTTACAAATCAAATAAAGAAATTGTTCACAGTGTTGAAATCTATTTGTCAGATTTCTTATCTTTTACCGTCCTGATGCCTAATTTTTACATATTTCTTGTGTTTTTAGTTTCTCAGGAATCCAAAATATGCATATCAGCTAATAATGATTATTTAGGGTAACACATTGAGTTTAAAATTTGTTTTTGACTTATAGTCTCATCACGACCAACACATAAATCTCACCTGCAGGACTGGTTTGCAGTTTTATCAAAGCTCCACTGGGTATAACAATCAAAGAACCATTCCATATATGGTCGAATCCAAAAGTTTTCATTGACACTATGTATTGTTATTTCCTTCATTGCGCTGATGAACAGATCATTTATATCCAGTTCTGAGGTCAGAGTTATAGTTCCAAACAAGTTACTGTAAGTTCCAACACTATACCGTCTTCCCCAGGCTTCAGAAGCAATGAAAAGAAATTCTCCTTGTTCAGTGCCATCATTTAATGCTTTTATTAACCTAGCCACTGCTGTAGAACTTATAAATATAAACACAAGTCTGGCATCCTTCTGTTGCCTTAGGTGTTCAATAATTGCACTAGTGCTGACTGTTTCACCAACACCAATAGTTTGAGAGATACAAATACTCATTTCTGCAGCCTGCTCTATCAAAATATCTCTTCCCCCCTCTCCATATTCACTCTCACTGTACAGAATTTGAACAAAGTTAGTCTTGATCTGTTCTTTCACAAGATCCACCATGAACTTGGCTTGTTGACTGTCGGGGGTTGGAATTCTGAGGAAATATTTGTATAAAGATCGCCTGCTAAGAGAAGAGGCTGTTGAAGCATAACTTATCTGTGGTATATGAAGCCTTGTTGAGATTTCTGCAACAGTTTTACTGATGTCGCTTGTCCATCCACCTATATAACCGATGATCTTATCAGCAACTGGTATATATGAACCATCTTTAAATATACCAAGTCTATGAAGACTCAGCAAGTTTTCTTGGATGATTTGAGGATCTTCACAACTATCGATAATGATAACACCAACAGATGCATCAAGTGTCACCCCTGGAACCGCAAATCGTATAGATTCTACTATATCAAGACCGCCTGTTTTAAACTCACCACATTGTAATGGTGTTGCTCCTTTTTCATGTATTGGTACTATCCCAACAACATACAGATCTCCGGGAATAAACAGTACAGAGCGATCAATGGCCATGTCTTTACATTTTGAACACTTGTAGCCATCAGGACACTGTGCTGTACGAGTTTCCTCGTTGAAATAATCTTGTATTTTTTCCTCCTGTGTGGAGAATTGTCTCAGATTGGACAGATTAGCTACCTGAAATGGTAAAAAAACATGAATTACATCAGATGGTGAAGATGCTATTTGTTTTTAAAAAGCATATCTGTTTAGTTGATAACCTTTTTCCATTTATAACTTTAACCCTGTACTGTATTCTGTGTTTTACCTACCCTGAGGTGAAGTCTTATGAAAGTGTTGTGAGAAAAGGAGAAAATGCTGGTAACCAGCATTTTCTCCTTTTCTCACAATGTTCTTTTCCCCTTTCAAAGAAAAATCTCATCATGTGAGCCATCATGTAAGCCACATCTGGTATGTTGTCTGCAAAATGCTTTTGATATAAAACAGTCTAAAATTCTGTCATCTGAAATAGAGTTTAACAGTTTAAATTCTTACTCTGCCAAGAGCTTACCCTGCCAAGTAGTCATATTGATTGATTAATCAGTGGTTTACCTTACTTTCAACAACATTTCTCTCATAATCATGGTGAGAGCTTACTTATTCATGTGTGTCCTAGGTTTCACCAGCACTAGGCCAGGGTTCTGACGTGTCTTACCCAAGGACACTCCCACAAAATCCCAGCGCCTCAAGTGAGGATCAAATCCAGAGCTTTTGTGTTGCAACTCCCACACCTTTACTACTGAACCACGCAGAACACTTGTTGCAGTCAGTGTATATCAAGACTTATACTCTGCAGAACATGCAGTCAGAGTTTGTTAATCACCAATAATTCTTCTGATCATTCTTGGTCTTCTTCTCAAAAAGTATTGTATACGTGGATATATATGCATGTCGAAAAATTTACGAATTACAAATTACGGACATTTTGTGTCGGAAGAAGTTTGCGAATTCAAGACACTCGTTATTTGTGGTTATACTAATTGTTAAATAAGCGAACAGGAAATTTTGTGAATTTTTAAAATTTGTGAAATCGCAAAAATTTCCACCTCGCAAAAATTTCCACTTATACAGTAACAGAATCAAATGATTTAGCCAATCAGACGGTGCATTACTTTCTAAATCTAGAATTAGACTCAACGAAATAAAGAATGGTTGGTAAATGGGACACGCTTTACCACACAATGGCTGCCGACTTTTAACAAACTTGCGGAAGAAGCCTTTTAAAACATTTAAAACTTTTAAAACTGGTAGCCAGCATTTTCTCCTTTTCCCACAATGTTTTCTATCCCTCTTAAAAAAAAAAAAAGCACATCATTTGAACCACATTTAAATTGTTGTCTTCAAATGCTTTGAATTTGGACAACTCCAAATTTGTGTATTTAGTATAGAGTTAATATTACATTTTCATATGTTTGCCTTTCATATGAAATACTGGTACTTGTGTTTTTCTGATTGACTCAAAATGGTCATCTAATTTAGTAAAAGAATATTTACATTGAATCTACAAAGCCTATACTTTGTTAGATATAATCTTACCAAGACAACCCGGAAATTTCATCATTTTTTTTGTTTTTTTTGTCACACATTGAAAATACTTTTTTCATTTATATTGAACTCAAAGTATCAGTCAAATAGTGTATACATGATACATGTATTGGCAGTACTGTGGGAAAAGGGGCTTTAATGCATCTTTGTGATGCATTAGACCCAGTGAGTCATCAGATAATGATGACTTCATGAAATCCATTATTTGTAACTGCTGACTGAATCTGCAGGTAGGCTAATCCTTAGTCAAGCAGGAAATTTCACGACAGCAAAAAGATTTAAACCAGTTGTGCATCCTCAGACCTTGTAGGCTGACATGGTTTGATACTTTTTGCAGATGCATTTAATCCACTTTTCAAAGAGCACACCTCATATGTGAGTCATGCTCTGTAAGAACGTGTCTGCGAAGTCTGACATGGATCAAAACTTTTTGCTATGTTAAATTTTCTGCAACTCAAAGGAACTGTAAATCATGATTCTGTTGATTTTAGATATAAGGGATCTCTAACATATGCTGACTTTCTTGGTATCATGCATAACAAAGGTGCATCAAACCCCCTTTTATGGCACTCAAAGGATCAAACAGTGTACAGAACATACCTGGACTTGGCAGAGAGACGTATCACATAGCTGGAAATTATACACTTCATATAATGGAAGATTGGACTTCAAAAGTACTTCTGCTGAATTACTGAACTCTATGTCTAAATCAGGATTCTTGAATTCATTAACTTCAAATGCTCCGAAATCATCGTCAAAGCTAACACTGATATCACTGGCTGTCTGAATAAACCTAGCTCTAGGCAGGGATAAAAACTCCTCACAAGCAGGACTGGTACAAACTTGTAGATGTGTTTCTTTCACAACTTTTGCAAAGGTCAAGGCAGTCTGAACTGCATAATGAGTATAAACTGAATCAGGAAAAACAGCTTGAATCTCATCAATTTGTTTAGCTTCACAAATATTACCACCAAAATTGTCTGCAAGTTCACAGCCAAAACCATCCTTGTACATGTCTCTTAGCCACTTATTTGACATTATTTCCTCATACAGTCTAGACAAATTAGCAAGTCTATCTGTCCATTCAAACTGATGAATTATAGCGCGTCGAGGGCTAAGCACAAAGGAACCTTTTATGATGTCCTTAGAGCTGTCAGAAATATACGCACTTGCCTCACTTAGTACAAACACTGGCGGTGTTCTGTTTGTGTTGTTGAAGACGTTTTGTACAGCTTCCAGTATATTGTTTGTAATCTCATGTTGCGGTAAGAATATCAAAACCCCACTGATTGGTGGTGAAGCATCAATTAGCTGAGTTTTTAACAGGTTTTGTAAATAAGTTGCGTCTGTCCAATTGCCTGACAAGGGTATCTCTACAGGTATACAAAAGTCAATAGAACTAATGTTTGACTGTAATTGATCCTTCAGACCCTGTCCATATGCATCATCACTGTATATAACAGCCATATAGGTGTAGTTCATGTCTTTGATAAAATTTACAAGAGTCTGAAAATGAAACACACTTTGAGTATTACAAATAGTTTATCTCAGATTGCCATTTTATTGGTAATCTTTATGCACCTAACATCATCAATTAAAAAGTCATTATAATTTTATATCGTCAGATGAACACTGGGAACTACAATACAAGCTATTTTTGAACCACTACCTAGTAACTTGTGCACTAATAATTGAAAGAACAAAAATATCATTTTATTGAATAATAAGGAAAACATTGAAAAAATATGGTAAAAGGAGAAAGTACTTGCAACAAGCACTTGCTCTTTTTCATACGATGTTTCAGGACCCTTTGAACAGGTGGGGGCTAAACCCTCCCCAATATTATTTGGGAAATGCTTGAAAGCTTATAGGCTAAACTTTTAAGATGCCTGGCCAGCCCATTTTCGGCTTTTAGCCAAAATTCTAAAAGTAAAGAAAAGGCTAAAACTGAACCTTAGAATTGTTTGTAGTCGGTCTCAAGCCTGAGAAAAAGGTGATATTTTTTTTTTATAAAACATAATACAAAATTCATTATATTGGTGCCACAAAATTTTATCCCCCCCCCCCCACCTCCTCCACTCTTTTAACCGACCTGTGTTCCGCCCCGTGTTCCAAAAGGCTCGTAACTGTTGGGACACACAATTGATCAAACTTGCTGAGGCAAGTTTTGTAAGCCATTTAGATGAGCAGTATCAGTGTTCACTTTGGATTTGGGAAAGATTTTGGTAGATTTGGGAATTTTGTGCCACCATGATTGAGGAATTTTGTTGGCATCTATAGGCATTTGAAGTGCTACAATAACAGATCAACAGTCAGTTTTTGATGTGTCACTAACTGTTATCCATGCATGAATAGATCTGTTTGTCTATTTGCAACAAAATGTTTTAAAATCAACCAGTTTGAGGGGGACAAAACTTAAAAAGAATTCATAGCTTGCTGTCAAATGCTGTTCAGTGGTTTTCATATTTACTCGTATGCAGAAAGAAAATAAAAAGAGTTCAAGGAATGTTGTGAGAATAGAGGATATTTTTTTTTTTTTGGTAAAAGATCGAAATTTATTGCGCCACTCGTGAAAATATTACCGATGATGTTCACTCGATGTAATAAATTTCGATCTTTCACCGAATAAAACACATATTCTATTTATTTCATGCTTCTAACACCTCTTTTGTTGGGACGTTTGTCAAAATCCAGCAAAGCTGTTTTTGTAAATTCCCGGTAGCGTACCCCACTTAACATACGAACACATTACAATATTACGCAAAACGAACGAAATGTTGGGTAATTGCGCGTAAACTACGTCACACTTCCTTCTGGTCGAATGGCACACTCTTTTACCTAGATACAACAATGTAACTAGTGCGCGGGAACTACCGTTTCCGCCTTCAATTGAAGGGTGAGCAAATATGAAATCGGTATTTTTCACTGGTCATACATATGAAATATCAAACCATTATCCACCATTATTTGTTGGTAAACTACAGAAAAGTATGAATAAACACTAATTATTTGTAAAATAAGAAAATCAAAGTTCTGGCAGTACTGATAACCAGTCATGCCATATCGCTGGAATGTATACATGTACATTAGTATTGCTTTCCTTATTATATGTACTTCTTGAATATCGGTTGTTAGAATTAAGTTTTTTTGACATTTGCTAAGTTTGTTTTACAGTCCACAAGCTATGTAAACCGTACAGATTTATTTTCACTACGGAACTACATTTTGCTGAAAATGCATCCTGCATTTTGTGCAGAATTTAAGACGGATGGTTTATAATTTGATAAGTTTCTACCGAATAGCTCTAAATTTGCATTATTTTGGTCTGTCTCGGGTCACATAGAGTGTCCATATTATTCAGTTTGCAGCAGATATCGGAGGTATACAGGTATATTTACGGCACGCTCCCTGTTAATCTTTAATTAATACTCTTCTTTCTGTTGTACCTTGACTCTACGGGTGCACCTAGCTGTATTTGCGAGGGGGGAATTAACCATGGATTTAATGGTTAAAAATAGATTGAGACCCATAAAACATAATAACCATGACATTATCAATTTATCATTAAAGCTGCCAACAAGCATCTCTGACATATTTTTGTATATTACGCACTTGTTTATTGTGCTTTATGTCCATGTTTGGGTCCGATTAAAAAATGCCTGTATGTAAATATTTTCAGTGCGACACATTAAGGTAATCAGGCACATACCTGAACTTGCAAATCGTCTGGTGGGATCAGACGGAAGAAGTTGGAATATAACTCTCTATCTCTAAGGGACAACGCAGTAGCACAGTAGCTCATCTGTACTAGTCTGAACTTATCTGGTAGGGCACTTAACAGAGCAGAGATCCTTTCACTGTCCGAACTGAAGTCATGCCCAATGACACCTGAAATAAGATGATGATGCCTGTACATAGGATATTGCGGACAGTGTAGATCAAGATCAGACTACACATGACGTGCAGTCTAATCGTGGATCTACAATGCTAATACTTTGTGAGATATTATTGCCTTCAAATTCTAATTTTAGATGTTTTCTCTTGTGTAAGAATTTGCCTGGAAATGTGTTGAAAGGTAAAGTGGATGTGACTAGTATTCAGTGAGCAAACTAAGATTAAAGTTCTAATTTCAAGTATATTTTGGTTGCAGTGGTCCTAAACAGGGATCGTATTAATACAATCCCTGTCTCAACCTAGCACTGTGCGTAGGAGACAGCGGTGTGGGACACTCGTCATGACTTGGCCTATTCCGTAACTTCATCTAACCCTGTCTGTCTCAAGAAGGTTTCAATTCTAAAGTACTGTGAGCTACACTATCTTGAACATGGCTGCGCCCACGAAAATCGATTAGCAATGACATAAACAACAGCGACATACAGAAACCAAAAAAATCGGGCTTCTTCTTTACTGCATTCCTGGCTACGCACCTAAGATGATGATTTACCCAAGTTTTTGACTGATTTCAAACTTAACACTTCAAACAAATAGTTATTAGCTAAACACATCACTCACAGAGACAAGAACAATATAGGTATACCCACCAACTGTTCTCATGTTTGTTTCATTCCCAGCCAATTCTGCTGATATGTCTAATGTCACTTTCTTCGTTAACTCCATGGAGCCACATGTTTCACTAACTCGCACACCTGATGGTTAAATAAAACACAATAGATCTATCTACACGTATATGAGAGAATCAAATAATACAGGTATATTGAATACTTTTCTCAGTAAGCAATATCACAAATTCAGATTCAAGTTTTATTTTACAACCTTATTTAAAAGTGTGTATCATATAACATTGACACACTAATTTTATTCTATAGCGCATCGACAGCTGTGGTCATTTAGCGCTCATGAAAGCTAATGTATCATTAGAAATTGTAAGAACAAAAAAGTAATTTGAAAGTTCACTCTTATTGTAACTGAACTGTTCGAATGTTATATACGCCACTTTCCACATTATTTCAGTCATATCACGGCGACAGGTCACATATCATGGATGTCCTGAACTTAACTTGAACTAGACAAGGGCTGTCTAGCCGACAGCCACTGAACACGAAATACCAAGTGCTTAAAGCGAGGATCGAGACCGGGGCCTCCACTGAGCCATTACTCATTCTGAATCCAGTGTCTTGCCATAAGCTTTGGTTAGACAATAATTCAACTCTTTGTCAAAAGACAAAATTTAAGACTCATTCATGTTTACAGCATTTGCAGGCGACAAACAAGGTGGGGCTCAAATGATGGAATCTGTCTTTGAAACAGTAGAAAAACACAGAGGGAAAACGAGAAGAGACATGTCTCCTCCAACAATTTTTTTTTCAAAACCTTCATCCTCAGTCTTGTTATAACAAAGAATTGTTTGGAGTTCGGCTTCACGATCATGCTCGGGAGTTCATGTATGGGTGCGGGGGGGGGGGGGGGATTAAGATTTTTCTTACTTAATTCTTTACCAAACAATAGAGCTGTAGACTCTTCCAAATTCAAAACAATTGCAGACGACAAATTCATTGTAGCTCTGAAGACGATTTCTCTCTATTAAACGGTAAGAAAATTATGGGAAAAGGGGAAAATGCTTTCTTCTTTTTTCCTCAAAATTTTCCAAAAGGCTATCTCTTCACCAATCCTTTCTCTTCGCATACGACATATAATTAAATGTATCGGTAGCACTAAAGACAATTTCTCTCTATTAAAAAGTAGAAAACATTGTTGGAAAAAGAAAAAAAAGCTTTCTTCTTTTTGCGCAATATGTTCACGTAGCTTCTTCTTCAGGGTCTTTTGAATACGGGAAAGTTTGGTAAAGGGTCACCTACATGTAAATACCTTCTTTTCCTGTAAAAGGAAGTAAAATCAGCCGTAATTTACTAAAAAATTCTGGACTCGTGTTTCAGTTTGAAAAAGAATGGATATTAACCATCAAGGCGCCTTTCACAAATATAGCTGCTTTTGCGGCTAGTGTAGATCAAGATCAGACTACACAAAACGCACAGACTAGTCTTTGATCTTTATACACTATCCGCTTTGCCAAAACATTATCGACAAAGGAAATATTATCAGACTGAATCTGTCTACCTGGTTCATTCGTTGCTCTAAGGTTTAAACCCTTTCAGCAGCATAGGCAAAAACGAGGCTTTTGTGGACGGTAAAAATGAAGATCAGACTGCACTTCAATGTACATTCTGATCTTAGATTTATAACATCTGCTTGTTTAATCAAAGAAAATATTTTAAATGACTGGATGGGCTTTCAATATCATTTTAGTCATAATTATCGCGGCGACAGCTCGCATATTCATGTATTTCCTGGGTTCTACCAGTACAAGGCTAGGGCTTTGAAGTTACTTGCTCAAAAACACAAATGATCTAAAGTTCTCTGGGTGGGTAGAAAGTATTATTGGAAAAGGGGGAAGTGCTGGTTACCAGCATTTTCTCTTTTTCTCACAATATTGTCAAGAGTTTTCTCCCATAGGGTTGTCAAAACTCGGGATTGTTGAGTAAAGGTTTAATAGAAGGGTTAACATTTACCAAACGACAAAAATTTTTGTTTGTCCAAATTCAAAGCACTTGCAGACGACAAATTACATATGACGTAAATGGTGGGATATGTCTGTGAAAGAGTAGAAAACAATTCGGGGAAAAAAGGAGAACATGGTGGCTACCAACCTACATTTTCTCCTTTTCCCAAATTGTTTTTAGAGGCCTTCTCTTTGTGATTTGAACATTATTTTGTTATCTTTATAGAAATCATACAATATACGTAGTTTTAGTGTTTCGTTAGTCGTAGTGATACTTTTAGGCAGAAAAAAGATTTCAGAACTCTTACTGTTGCATTAACGACGTTCGCAACAGTTTCCATTATCAACCCCCAGCTGGGCGGGGGGATAGAAATAGCTCAGCTGTCGCACTACAGTAGGGGTAAGACACCCTCCCCCCCCCCCCCCCCCCCCCACTGTGCCTGCCTGTTTGCCGTGGGCTGCAACTCGTGTCGTTCGATGACGGGATCCTGGTGGTTGAGAGGATTCAGAGCTCGGCCCTTTGATAGCTCTGTTTTCGCAACACACCACTTTGGCCCTGAACTGAACTAAACGAGAGGTCAGGAAGGCCCGTCCTGATCAATCGGCTGGTCATGCCTTGCCCTAGGGCATCTAATATTCTTATTTTTACATCCTTCTCTCAATTGAATTTACCATCTTCTCCATATCTAATCCACATATCACAACTTTTTCAGATGTTATATTTCTTGATCAGCCCTAGAAGGCGGTGGCTCATGGGTCAATCCGATGAAAGTTTTTTTGGTATTTGGCTGACATTTGTAACCTTTCAATGATTGTCTAAGCTTGGTAGGACTTTCTGCGAGAATGCATCTGTCCAGTCTAGCCCTTTCATACCGAGTATACCACTGATGTATCCCTGTCATGGTCTGCGAATGGGTTTTCCCCGGACCATGTCCCCTTGTTGGGCTCCGTGGCGGGTGGGGAGCATCGGTGGTGAAACTTTTAACACAAACATGGCGTCCCAAAAAAAGGCCAGGCTCAATGAAAGCAAGCGCCCTCTTTCAGATAGTGAATCTGAAACGGAACCTTCTATTTCTACTTCTTCTCTTCACTGTCCACGCTTTATTGTTATGCAGTCCCAAGATCCTACAAAACCTGTCACAAAACTCTCTCCTTTTATAATAGAAAAACAAATATCTAGCATCCTTGGAACTCCAAAATCTGTTAAAAAACTGAAAGACCAGACCCTCCTAGTTGAATGTCTCACTAATCAACAAGCACTGAATCTTTTAAAAAACACAAAATTCTTTGACATGGACGTTAAAATTTTTCCACATCCTTCACTCAATTCCTGCAAAGGAGTAATTAGATGCAAAGAACTTACATACTGCAACTCCTTACAAGAAATTAAAGACAACTTGAAACAACAAGGTGTATCCGATGTTCAGCGGATTTCTGTACGCAGAGATGGAGAACAGAGACTTACAAACACATACATTTTAACATTTTCTTCACCTGTTCTTCCAACCTCTATCAAGATAGGTTTCCAAGTAGTAAAAGTAGATGTGTATGTGCCAAACCCCTTGCGATGTTTTAAATGCCAGCGGTACGGCCATCACATCAGTAAATGTCCAAACCAAGAAACATGCTCTAAATGTGCTCATCAAGGACCTGACCATGAAAGTACTACTTGTTCAAATCCTCCTCTTTGCATTAATTGTAAGTCTCCACACTCTACTTTTTCAAGAGAGTGTCCTGTATGGAGGGAAGAAAAAGAAATCCTTTCCATTAAATATAACAATAATGTTAGCTTTCCAGAAGCAAGGAAAATATTTGAACAACGCAAGAAAACCTCTTCTAGTCCTAGCTATGCAGGTGTTGTTGGCTCGTCAACTGAAAAGGACGACTGCAGCACTTGTAAAATTCTTGCGAAAGTTCTACTTCAAAAATTTCCTGATGTAGCTTCTGAACTGAAAGAACTTCTCCCTCCATCCACCTTGTCCAAACTAATTCCTGACTCTCCATCTGCATCTAAAACAAACACAACCTCTTCTACATCCTCAAAACCCACAAACTCTCAAAGTAGTTCTTCACAAAAAACTTCAAAACCATCTACCTCTTCGCAAAATATCTCTTCACAGAAAACTTCAAAGCCATCTCCCCCTTCACAACAGCCTCCAAAGAAACCCCAACCTCCATCTTCACAGTCTACAACCAAATCTAACGTCTCATCTAAAGACAACAAACCTAATCATACACCCCGACCTCCTAAAAGGTCTTCTTCCAAATCTAGACCACAACCCAGAGATACCCAAGGATCTTGTGAAATCACTGTCAAAGTAAATGATCCTGTCCCTACCTCCAACAGATTTTCGGAGCTAGAGGACATGGATGCAGATGCTGAAAATCTGGAAGGTGAGGCTTCAGATTCAGAAGCCTCTATTTGGTCCATTTCCAAAGATCCTTGGAACAAGGACGCTGACACTTGGCACTCGTCCAAACCCGAGACAACTGTAATGAAATCTTAACCAACCTATCTTAAAATGCATTGGTTTACGGCCTATTTTTTTACTTCAGCTTTTATACTTTCCTCATGCACTATGGATACCATAATCCAGTGGAATTGTCGAGGTCTGAAGTCAAACTTTGACGAACTTTCCCTTTTAATCAATGATCGCAAACCAGTTGCTGTTTGTCTGCAAGAAACCTTCCTTAAACGGGAGGATGATATCACTATCAAATATCATTTCATTTACAATAAGATTTTTACCGAAGGCGAAAAAGCCAGAGGTGGTGTTTCTATTATTGTTAACAACAACATTCCTCATAAAGTTATCTCTCTTAATACAAACTTGCAAGCTGTTGCCATCAGGTTATCTTTACACAGTGCTGTTACACTGTGTTCTTTATATCTTCCGCCGAGTACGCCTATCAATGAGACCAATCTGAATGATCTCATTTCCCAATTGCCATCCCCCTATATTCTTGCTGGGGACTTTAATGGTCACAATGTTATGTGGGGTTGCGATGACACCAACCAGAGAGGTTTACAGTTGGAGAGCTTCATTTCGAACAACTCTTTGTCTTTCATGAATGATAACAAGTCAACCTACTTGCATCTAGCAACTGGATCTTACTCTTCTATTGATTTAACCTTATGTAGCCCAGTCTTACTTCCCAATTTCACTTGGAAAGTGACTGAGGATTTGTGCGAAAGTGATCACTTCCCCATTATCTTTTCATCTACACAACCATCCAGCAGTGTACGACAGCAGAAATGGAAGCTTTCCAAAGCCAATTGGAATAAATTTGAAACCCTCTGTGAACAGACCATTACACATGACAAATTTGGAGATTGCGATGATCCCGCAAAACTTTTTACTTCCCTATTAATTGATGCAGCTAAACAGTCCGTCCCTCAGACCTCGACAAATCCAAAACGTCCTGACAAGCCTTGGTACAATGATGATTGTAAACAGGCTGTCAGAGACAGAAAACAAGCCCTTAGAAAGTTTAACCTTAGGCCTACCAAAGAAAATCATAACTTATTCCGTATTTCCAGAGCAAAGGCTCGACGAACCATTAGAGAAAGTAAGCGCAAGGCTTGGAGACAATATGTCTCTAAATTAAATAGTAGAACTACTACTAAAAAAACCTGGGACATGATCAGAACGATCAATGGCAAAGGCCAGCCCCCTCTTAGTCACCTTGACGCTAACAATACTTCGTTGGAATCACCCCAAGATATAGATGATGCTCTTGCCGACACCTTTTGCAAAAAGTCTTCCTCTGCAAACTATTCTGAAAAGTTTCAGAGGAATAAAGCCAGAGAAGAAAAGAAAAAACTTAATTTCAATTCTTCTAATTCAGAGCATTATAATAAACTCTTCACCTTTAAAGAATTAAAATCTGCTCTGAATAAAGCTCACGATTCTTCTCCTGGCCAAGATAAAGTTCATTACCAGTTTTTAAAACACTTACCTTTTACTTCTCTCTCAGTTTTACTTGATATTTTTAATGATATATGGCAGTCAGGTGTTTTTCCTTCATCCTGGCGAAAAGCACTAGTCATTCCTATCCCAAAACCTGGCAAGGATGCTAGTGACCCGGCTAACTATCGGCCAATAGCTCTTACAAGTTGTCTCTGCAAGACCTTAGAACGTATGGTCAATGACAGGCTTGTTTGGTTTTTAGAGAAAAACAACCTCATCGTTGATGTACAGAGTGGATTTCGACGCCAACGTGGCACCATAGATCATCTTGTCCGCTTTAAAATATTTGTCAGAGAAGCCTTTATTAATAGACAGCTTGTAGTATCTGTCTTTTTCGACCTTGAAAGTGCTTACGATACGACTTGGAAATACGGAATTCTTAAAGACTTGCATGACTTTGGTCTTCGAGGCCGTCTTCCTCTTTTTATTTCAGCCTTCTTGGATGAACGTCTTTTCCGCGTCCGAGTTGGTAATACTGTCTCGGGAGCCCGTGAACAGGAGATGGGTGTACCCCAAGGATGTATTCTCTCTGTTACGCTTTTCAGTGTAAAAATAAACAGTATAGTTAAAGCTATCTGTCCTGGTGTAGACTGTTCTCTTTATGTTGATGACTTTGTTATATGCTTCAGATCTCGAAATATGAATATTATTGAGAGACAACTTCAACAGTGTCTCAACAAACTACAAACGTGGTCTGATGAAAATGGCTTCAAATTTTCCAAGTCCAAAACTAAGTGCATGCACCTTTGTAATCTACGTGGTGTTCATCCAGACCCTGAACTGTATTTGGACAAAACTAAAATTGAAGTCGTTTCTGAGTTTAAATTTCTTGGAGTCATCTTTGACAGAAAGCTTTCCTTCCTTCCTCACATCACTGCACTTAGAAGGAGGTGCAAGAGGGCTCTTGATCTTCTTAAGGTTGTGGCCCATTCTGAGTGGGGAGCGGACCGTGGAGTCCTCTTGCGGCTTTGTCGGTCTTTGGTTCGCTCCAGGTTGGACTATGGATCTATTGTGTGCGGATCTGCCCGTGAATCTTGCCTGGAAGTTCTCGATTCTGTGCGCCATGGGGGTCTGCGTCTTGTGCTTGGGGCTTTCGGGGCTTCTCCCGTCGGTGGTCTCTGTGTTGGGGCTGGCGAGCCTTCTCTTTCTTGCGGGGGGGAGGGGCTCTCGCTTCGGTGTCTTTTGGGGCTGAAGTCGAGTCGTTTTGGTCCGGCTCGTGGCGTTGTTTTTGGGCCTCGGTATGGGCGTCTTTTTGAGGGGAGGCCGGGTGTTGTTCTTCCATTTGGTGTTCGCGTGGGGCCCGTTGTGGGTGGCCTTGGCGTGGACGCTGGGTCTGTTGCCGGCTGTGGGGTCTCTGGGATCCCTCCGTGGGCGCTGGACGGTGCGGGGTTCGGATTTGACCTTGCGTCTGGCGGGGGGTCTGTCACGGGTGGAACTGTGTTTCGTGCTGGATGCAATGAGATGGAGGAGCGTTGTTTTTCCTTCGAACCCATCTGTGCGGGTGGATCTGGGGGGGAGGTTCTGTGGCAGCTGCCGCTGTTTGTGGGGAGAGGGGCCTGGGGTGCCGCCTTCCGGGCGGCTCCTCTGTCTTCTCTGCTGGAGTTGGGGCAATAGGTCTTGCCCTTAATCTGGCTGAACGTTCTAGTTCCAACCGTTTCGTTGTCTTTTCGGACTCTTTGTCGGCATTGCGGGCCCTTTCGGGTCGGCGCCTTGAGGGTCCCTTGGTCTGTGGTTTGCTCGAGGGGACCTCGCAGGTTTCTTCTGTGGGTGGGTTGGTGTTCTGCTGGCTTCCGGGTCGTGTGGGCGTCGGAGGCGGTGGGGGTGCCGATGGGTCTGCCGGGTCTGCGCTTGGCCTTCCCATTTCGGGTTTTGGGGTTCCACACGCTGATTTTGGGTCCTCCGTCTTGGCACGTGTCCAGTCTTCTTGGCGGTCCCGGTGGGATGCTGGTGTTTTCGGTGGGCTGCATTCGGTTGAACCGTCCCTTGGTGGGCGGTGCCCCGTTTGCGGGTCTGTTCGTCGAGAGGAGGTGGTGGTTGCACGGCTTCGAGTTGGCCATTCGCGCGTCGCGCATTCCTGGCTCTTGGCCGGAGACGGTGTCCCTGAATGTGTTCCATGCAGTGCGTCCTTTTCTGTGGAGCGTGTCCTGCTGGATTGCATTGGCTTTCGACCGGTTCGTTCAAGGTGTTTCAGCGTCGATGGTTTGGGGAATCTTTTTGATTCTGTCAGCGTTGGGTCTGTTGTCGCTTTCATGGGGGAGATTGGCATTTACAATAAACTGTGATATTTACTGTTGAGTTTCTTACCCATCTTTTTACATTCTTTATACGCCTTTATATTAGATATCTTGTCAGCTGATTCATAGTCTTACCTTTTTTAATCTAAAACTTTTGAGTTTCTACCACTGCTTTTATATTCAGTTTACATCTCCTTAATAGGAGGATTAGCCCCCTTGGGGGCATCTTATCTCATTGGAGACAGGACCTCTTTAATGGGAGTATACTGATCCCATTGGAGGCTCCAGTCTTTACCAGTTTTAACACTCATTTCCAAGGAAAAGAAATATTCTTAGTCTTACCCTTTAATCTAAAACTTTTGAGTAGGCAGGGAATGCCCAGCCACTCAATAACATATTTTATGCACATTATAAATGACACATATTTCTTCTTCATTTAAAAACTTCTCACTATCAATCCAACATTTAGTTCAAACCTTTTTATCACATTCTTAACTCTGTCATTTAAAACTTTTGAGTTGATAGGGATTGCCCTGTCACTCAATAATGTCCTTTATACATATTAAGATCACACATAATTCTTCTTAATTCAACTCTTTTACTATTATAAATGTATTCAAACCTTTTTCAGTTTAAAATCCCACTTTTACTATCTTTTAACACAGATATGCGCGCTAAATGACCAAAGCTGTCGATGCGCCATAAAGCAACATGCATTCATTCAGTTTCCATTATCACGCTTCGTGTAACTATCACGCTCACCTTTCACTCGAAACGGTGAGCACCTAACACAGTTTATCCTGCCACACTTGTCAATGTCTGCAGAATGGATAGACCCAAGAACTAAAACGGGTCGTTTCATGTCAGCAAAACGAAGAAAAAAGTATTTGAATCAAGCCAAATAATTATATGCGAGGCAAGAATCCGAAATTACGCTTTCAAAAGATCGGACCGAAAGTCAAAGTGAATCACCTAACTACTTCACCTAACGACGGAAATATGGACACAGATGCTACTACTAGCGCTCTATCTGGCAGACGTATCGTCCAGCTAAAACATATTTTCAGATGCAGATGCTTTCAGTTTGGTCTAGTCCAAAATTATGTCACTTGGTAAAGACTTGCTGAAAACAAGGGACTGTAACTCTTTCTCCCTTACCAAGTTATCCCTTAGCTTGATGAGTCTTAAAGGGCAAATCAACAAGTTTCAGATATGGTTAATTTTCAAATCTACATTTATCAAATAGTAACCTGGTAATGTGTGTAATTAGAAAAAAAAAAAAAAAAAAAATGGGTAAAAGTACTTTTTTTCATTTTATATTTCTGCTCATTAATTTTTATTGCATCGCTTATCTCCCTTACTTATTGTTGCGTCCCTTGATTTGTGACGTCATAGGAGAGCTTGTTTCAATATGGACGTTGTTTGCGATAGTGAACTGGGCGATATTGAAGACGAAGAAATAAACGATTCTGGGCCGGTACGGCCGTACATGTACGAGCCAATTTTTAAAGAAACTTATTAAGTTTCTGAGGATGAGGATGAAAATAACTTTTCGCCCACTGATGACGAAAATGACGATGTTGTGCCGGACGTTTCAACGTGTTGAGTATCGCGCGCTTTTGAAATAGATCTACGTCCATTACGGGGCGAACATCACGTACAGAAATATTATTCTATACATGATAGAATTAAGTGTATGGCATAAAATCTGTTTCACGTGAAGCATTTTCAGTAGATTAAGGGCGGAATTAAACAAAAGAAAATGGACGGTTTCAAGACAGCTCCACGACAAGACAGTTCCCCGACACTTTTGAAGACATTTCCCCGACACTTTAGTTTCATGTCAAATAACCCTTTTCTTGACTTTTATGATTGATAATCGTGAGATGTTAGTTCTAACTATTTGTTGATAGGTCCTTGTTGATATTTGTACCTTGTAGAGAATTCTGTAAACATTGACAGGTACAAGTTTATTCTCTCATGGATGAAGGGTTACACAATAAATCACGATTTTCATGAGAATAAGAATATTTTGAAATGCTGTTAACCAGCATGAAATTTGATAAAGTAATATGTTCCGAGATTATTAAGGGTTAATTCTCAAAATTATTTTGAAAATTATTTTAGTTGTATTTCTTACCATACAGAAATACATGTACATCAGAGAGAGGAAGAGGCAATCTACCTATGTGAAAAACTTTTTTGCTGTTTACCTTGTACACATGATCCATTTAATGCAAAAATTTATCATACATGTATAGCTATTGTATGTTCCATATAGACATTCTCTGTGAAAGTCTTAAACTCTGAATTGTGTGCCGTGGGAAAGGATAGTGTAAATTTGTTCTGTTCTTGTTTGTCTTCTGCAAATTGTTTCAATTTGGGTAAGTCTCAAATTGGTCTACGAGGGACTGAGCGGTTAATACTGACATTCCGGTCAAATTGCAGTATAGACGACTTCAGATTCATTGTAAAAACATAGAAAGAGCTAGTAACTATCAATTGGTCCTTTATCCACAATATTTTCTATTTTTAACTCTTTACCAAACGACAAAATTTTAAACAGGTCCAAATTGAAATCACTTGCAGACGACAAAATAAAGTTACATGTTTCAAAAATTGAAATTTGTTTCCAGCAGAGTAGAAAACATTGTGGTAAAAGGAAAAAATGCTGGTCACCAGCATTTTCTCCTTTTCCTACAATGTTTTAAAAGGCTTCTATCTCATGGTCTTAAAAACCAGGGATTGATTGGTAAAGGGTTAAATACAAATCCCACACATTGGGCATAAGTTCTGGTTTAGTTCCCAGGAAGCAGTATCCGAAGAGATTAGTACGAGTTGTATGAACTTGTTTCTCAATAGATGTAAAATACATGTTTAAATTGTTACCAAACGTCAAATTTATTGACTCAACCGAATTGAAAGCATTTGGAGTCAACAAATTAAATTTTAATCACATGTTTGGACTTGTCTTTGATGGGGTAGAAAACAATGTAGAAAAAGGAGAAAATACTGGTTACCAGCATTTTCTCCTTTTCCTACAATGTTTTCAAAAGGTTTTTCTTTCTTCACCAGGGTGGTTAAAACAAAGGATTGTTTGGTAAAGGGTTAAACTAAGTTAAACTAAATTCCAATAAATAATCACATTTTATCGGTCATATTTAAATGCTGTGGATTTGAAATATTCTAATTTTTTATCATTTGGGTTAGGGTTAGGCTAAACCCTTACACAGATGGCAAAACTTTAGATTTGTCCACTCCACACGGAAAGTATTTGCAGACCACAGATCAAATGTGGCCTTGACAATAGGTTTGAAGGTAGAAAATATTGTAGGAAAAGAAGATAATTCTGGGTATAAGGACTTATTCCCTTTTTTACCCTGTCCTCAAAAGCCTTCTCCATTAGGGTGGTTGAAGGTCAGAATTTTGAGGTAAAAGGTAAAAGAATTGGTGTGTGAGCCTGGTCAGAAACATTCTGTTTCCTAATTCAAAGAAATTAAAATGTTTTATTTTTTATTTTCCTCACTTTTGTCTGATTATCAGAGAAAATGACTTCTGTCAAATGTGCAATTTCAAAATTTTCATACTGACATGTTCAAAAGATTTTTCTCATTTGCCTGTCTAGAAGACATAATATGGATAGCAACAAGGAAATATCCACAAATCAAAATTGTATAGATATAATTCGAAATTTGTTCAAAATGCATGCAAGTTGTCAAATCATTTTCAAGAGTGAAATGTCAAAGAGAAGTAGTGTATGGGATAAAAAGCTTTAACATGGGTTTACTGTCACAAATAAACATTACAGAGTAAAGGGGTGAGATATGCAAATGTTTTGTAACCATTTCCTGTATTGTTTCAACTGGTCGGTGATGGATTAACATTTATGACCATGACTAAGGGTAGCCAGATACTGACTTCACCCTTTACCATACAAACCCTAGATCTAGTTTCCAATACCCAAAGAAAGAGTGTTTGAAAAACAGTGTGGGAAGAAAATGATGTTTGCTGTTCAAAGAATGATTATTATCCCTTGAAAGTTAACATCATTTGAACAATGCCGACTTTGTTATTTGCGAAATTTATGTTATGAATTTGGATGAATCTATAATTTTGTTAAATGTTGAAATCATTTGGAAAAAGGGAGAAAACGCCAGCATTTTTTCCTTTGTCCAGAATGAAGCGATAATGTAGAAAAGGGTAAAATAGTACGAATAACAATTCATGTATTCTTATTTCAAGAAAAAATAAATTACCTACTTCATGTTGGATTTTCTTTTTGGAAATTGCCTTTGCGGAATGTCTGTCTTTCGGAGTTTCGGTTTAAGGCCTATCTCCTTTCGACTCGGAGTTTGGAATAATGTCGGTACAGCGTCAGGTTTTAACCGGAGGCTAAAATTCCTATAACCAACTTCTTTTGCGAGTTTTGGACTTATTAAGAACTGACTGTCCTCGAAGTATTTCAGACACAATTTCGAATGAACCGATGGTACAAAATCAGTCGCTACTGTCCGGCCCCGGTTTAAACGTTGAATCCATAGTTTCCTCCTTTTTAATTCCTTCGGAATTTTGAACATACTAATTCTATGAGTTCCCGAATCGACGTTGCAGCCAAGGGCTGCACAATTTACCATTTTTTCGGCTCAATTTTCAGTTAATACTCAGATATCTGCGTACAATAATCCGCGTTCCTACTTTATGTCTACTAACGGTATACACAGCATCGACAATGACGTCACACAAGCACGGGAGATAAGCGAATCAGGGGAAGTAAGCCATGTACCATTTTAGGGCCGTATGTCAGCGTGACAATTCGACCGTGGTTTATGGCATGTTACAGGGTGGTATTTATGAAAAATGACGGACACATGTTTTACTGACATCATTTTCAGCTGATTAAAGGAAAAAAACAATTTGGTCAAAATATTTTAGGATTTGCCCTTTAAGCAGGCAACATTTGAAAACATCGATGTCAAAAGGAGAAATTTCTCCTAATGATTGATTTCTCCTTTTCGAACATTGATTTCTGAACCATGAAAGAACTGTGATACATGAATACCAGGTTTTGGTTTAGCGTCTGCAAACGCGTCAAATTTAGAAGTCTAAAATTAGTCGTTTGGTAATGGGTTAAATGCTAACTTCAGTATTACATTTATATGCTATGGATAGGTTTATTATGACCAACAAACTTTGTTTTTATAAACAATGTTGCATTGTTGAAAAAATTGAGATAATTTACTTCATATAATGTCTTTGACAAACCCTACATTTACTCATTAGTTAGTGCCCCACCCACAAACTTAGAATGTATTTTCTTAAAAAATAAGGCTGGTGACCTATTTGTTTTAAGCCTGATTCTTTAAGTTTAGTACCTGAATATTATTTATAGAAAAAAATAAGAAAAATCTGAATGTTAGAACATTAAAAAAAAAAAAGAACTTTAAAAGATACTCCTTGTTTTTTTTGTTTTTTTTTTGTTGTTTTTCAAAATAAAGGTGTTTTAGCCATAAGTTTAGGGTTTTTTGAAAAAGATTGATACTCAGTATACTTTAAATTATTTTTTCACTAAATTTGATGTTTCACCAATACAATGACATAAAATTTGCTTATAGTTGTTGTCATTTAAAAAAAATATACATAGACTTCGTTTTCATAGGTGAAATTTCATCCTGAACTGCCGCAATGCAGGGTGTACTAAAAGAAATATTCATAGAATTTTCCCAAAGCTGCTGACCCACTTTTTTTAATCTCCTATTTTTGTAGATCAGATAATATACTATCACCAAACAAAGTTTCATGAAATTCTGAATGTTTTCAAAAAATGGTGAAACTGTAGCGATCGTCTTTAACCTTTAGTGTAGTCAGTTACTGGTGAATTTTTAAGGAGAATGTATGCCCAGATTACTCGTATATAAGATATGCAGTGGACGAAGCTTTGTAAAATAAACGACTGTGATACTGTCGTAAAGTGGTATTTCGTCCTGACACAATAATATTTCTGATAAGTAATTTTTGCCAGCCGTAACTAATGGCCTATAAACAGTGCATTTTCATTGGGAGACATGCCATGTCCTTTGCAGCTCCTCGGAATTCAATTCTAGATAAGAACTCTCAGACTAATTTTCTGAATGGCCGAGACAAAATGCACAGGGCCCAGTTACTCGTAACAAGTTATTTCTCCTAATACCACAATGTTTTTAACGGTAGTATGCAGGAAAATGGAAGGAACTGTCTACATGAGGTATTGTGTTTAGAGGGTCCAACTTTATCCTGTTACCTTGCGATTCATTAGTTCATGGTAGGTACGATCAGATCATGAAAAAGTCAAAATTTTAACAGAGTATAGAATAAATCACCAAATAATTTTCTAATTTCATCTTTTACTTAGCGTCATTTAAAATATCATTCAGTTTCATCCAAACATTTGAAAGAAAATCCACCTTGACCTTCACCACTGTCCCGCTGCCATTTTGAAATTGATTCATGTGGCTTCGACGGTTTTCGTCAGACTGAGAATCGTTGCACCTTGATACATTTGGCGCCAATTTGCAGTATCATGATTTGAAAATATTGCCACGTGATCTAGCAGATGATCTAAATACGTCAAAATGTGTTTGTTTTTTTTTTTATCAAAACTGCGTGTAATGAAGGATTTTAGAGGGTGGCCACCGGGTAAATGGTGTTAAGCATGTAGGTGCCGATGACATCGTTTTCACTTCTGGTATATTTTTCTTCCATTCTAACGCTTTATTTTAGGAAAATGAAGTTGGCTGAGGTAAAGAAATGTCCGAGCGAAGGTATATACAATCAAAATAGAGACCAGACAAGCAGCTAGAGTGCGCCGATTTTTGTTTTGACGGAAAAATACCAATTACCCCGAAGCAACATGTACCGTGAACCTACCTGTATTGACTATACAGTCCTGGGATAAAGGTTTCTTCGGGTGTGTAATGCTATCTATGAGTAAGTCAAAATATGCATGCATGTATCCATAAACGGCTGAGTAAGTATGATGTACATTTTCAGTCAGTATGAAAGATAAAAATATTGCAAATTAAAGGCTGTATTTGTTAAACATTTCAAGCAAAAGTAGTGGAATTTGTGGATCCAAGATCTAACTGTACGTTCGGTCCAGTCTGATCTTTATCTACACTATCGTGTTTCAGGAAATTAATAAATGTAATTCACAAGCCTTGTATTACTTTTAAAACCTTTCTTGGTTTATAATGAAATGTAAACAAACCAGAGCCATTTGGTTTTCTTTTTTTCCAAAATTTATTCTCTAAAACCTAATACATGTAACCCTTAAGATCTGCCTAACAGCACCGCGTTTTAACGACCCTGAGAGAGGAATGATTTTGGGAAAAAAAATTGTAGGATTAGGAGAAAATGCTGATAACCAGCATTTTCTCCTTTTCCCACAATGTTTTTTACTCTTTCATATGCAAGTTGCGTCGTTCGAACCACATTTAATTTGTAGTCTGCGAAGACTTCCAATTTGGATCAGTCTAAAATATTGTCGTCATGTGAAACACTTAAATATACAGACCTATTTTCACGCCTGGTATGTAATCATCGCCATTCAAACGCTGATACACCCATTTGATGGCTTCAAGATGTTGTACAGTTTCTGGGTCGATGTTTGTGCATCCGCCAGTTGTTGAATTTATTTCCGAATATACAGAGGCCATGACATGAACATATATGTCACCTTCAACCAATGTTGTACCAACATGTTCTTCACCCGCTGCTAGAAATTGACCCTCGAACAGGACAAAGGTCAAGGTCACCAGAAAGGTAAGTTGGGGCATACTTCAGTCTAAATGAAATAAAAAGAAAATTTAGAAAAATAACCCTTTACCAAACGATGAAATTTTGGACTTGATCAAACTGAAAGCATTTGTAGACGATAAATTAGATGCTACCAAAAACCTGAAATTTCTCTATCTTATGATATAAATACAATATTAGAAAAGGAGAAAATTCTGGTAACCAGCATTTTCTTCTTTTCCCACAAAGTTTTCAAAAGTGCTTTTTCTCAGGGTCTTTAAAAGTCGGGATCGTGTGGTAAAAAATTTATAAGGTCAAAAGTCAAGGTCACAAAGAGGGTAAGTCTGGTAATAATTTTTTTAACAAAACAAAGTAAAACAAAAAGGTTTTGTGCTGGATTGCGTTCCGATAATCAGCCACTGCTAATAACAATTATGCTGTTTATCTTTCCACAGGTTTTTATTTGTGTTTAATCCAGATTTCACTGTAAACTTGAAAATGTGGGTTGGCAGGGTGGGGACCAAGGATGCATCAGGGCCCGTAAAACAACCATTATTTTCTAAATTGCATGACACGCTCTGTGCAGTCTGATCTGAATCAAAGCCGTCTACAAAAGCCCATGTTTTCGCCTATAGCGCTGATGAAGAGATAAGGTTAAAAATAAAACTCTATAAAATCGAGTCATGCTCTGTGAAAATGGGGTTTAACGACGTTCGCGACAGTTTCCATTTTCACGCTTCGTGTAACTATCACGCTCACCTTTTACTCGAAAAACGGTGAGCACCCAACACAATTGATCCTGCCACACTTGTCAATGTCTGCAGAATGGATAAACCAAAAACTAAAACGGGTCGTTTAATGTCAGCAAAATGAAGAAAAAATTATTTGAATCAAGCCAAATAATTATATGCGAGGCAAAAATCCAAAATTACGCTTTCAAAAGATCGGACTGAAAGTCAAAGTGAATCACCTAACTACGCCACCTAGCAACGGAAATATCCTTTCAGATGTAGATGCTTTCAGTTTGGTCTAGTCCAAAATTATATCACTTGGTAAAGACTTGCAGAGAACGAAGGGCTGTATGACTCTTTCTCCTTTACCAGGTTGTCCCTTAGCTTGATGAGTCTGCAGCAGACAACATTAGAAAACATTGATGTCAAAAGGAGAAATTGCTGCAAACGATTGATTTCTCTTTTTCGCACAATGATTTCTGACCCATGCAAGAACTGTGATACATGAATACCAGGTTTTGGTTTAGCGTCTGCAAACGCGTCAAATTTAGAAGAGTCTAAAATTAGTCGTTTGGAAATTATGGTGGCATATTTCTGCCGCGAGATACGAGATAGCTATCATGATAATTTAAGAGAAGTATCGTGATAAAACAAAAATTTTCATGATAAAAATATCGCGATAATTCTAACTCTTATCATGATTTTTTCTGCTTTCGTGCCTACAACTGACATTCATGGTACCTATAATTAGATACGGTTTCGGAACACCTTCGTCTACAACCTTATGAATTCTCCTTTTCCATGGATGGTTTTAAAGTTGTTCGTAGGAGGCATTTCGAGTCGTCTTTGTGATTTTACAGACCTCTGTTCATTTCGAGTATTGTCAAAATTTACCAATTAAGGTACAAAAAAAAAATGTTAATGATTCGAAATTTTACTTACTGCAATCTTATTAAAGGGTAACTCCAGACCAAAGTTTTCATTTCCAAATCGGATAAAACTATACTAGGGTTATGTTAACAAAAATTTTTTTTAGCGTTCTGTGATGCTTACTTCACGAGATATAGAGGTTTAAACTTCGGATTTTCACCTGTCTGACAGTCGCTAATTGAAAAAATCGTGACTTCCGGCAGTTTGCCGTGACGTTAAAGTGTCACGGAGAAGATATGGTCGCTATATATGAACTAACGCAGAAAACTGAAAAAACTGCATGAAATTCGTAAAGATATAAATCGCTTTATCACGTTTAAATCACTTGTGCACTGCAGAATTTTCACCTCTATCGCTCTTACATCTTACTACAATCATAGGAAAGAAATTTTGAATGAATTAGCCTAGTGGAGATAGTACTTATGAAAAGGAAAAGTTATTCTTCTGGTGGGAAACAAAACTATTTTGAAATTAATTTCTTGAAGTTATTTCAATTATACCACTGCCTAATCAACGAATTTTAATAGATAAAAATAAAAAAGAAATAATAACTCAAGATAGTTGAAACATGCCAAAATTCTCTTCTACTAGGTGGTAGAAGGAAGAAGGAACGTTGCAATGTGTAAAGTAAGTCATTCGAGTACAGTTCTAAGGCTGTTTCTACCAAATATAGGACACCGTCGATCATTGAACGGTCTACAAATCCTGCGCAGTCTGATCTTGATCTACACCATCAGTTTCAGCATTTTACATGTCTCCTTCAGCTTGGGAAGAATTAAAAGCCTTAATCTACCTCAGAAATCGTATCCTTTCTTTAACATTCACGAACAATGTCAAATCCAGCACACATCCTGAATTTGCTATTAAAGTTAAATCCATTTTTTATTTTTTCACTTGATCTTCATTTATTTTCCTACGTGGTTTTTTTTTTTTTTCACAATTTCAAATTTGTTTCTTTCATCAACAACAACGTTAAAAGATTGTCTGAACTGCCTCCTGCCTTCCTGCCTTCCTGCCTTCCTGCCCTCCATATCATGCAGTAAACATTTTTGATCGTCTGTAAAATACAGGGTCAGTCCATTTCCTACATACTGAGACATGAAAGGAGTAAAATTTAAGTGGAAATACCAACATGGACAAAAATTATTTAACTCTCTTCTTCCGTATTTCTCGCTGTAATCATGTACCAGATAACAGATGCAGATTGCTGACCATAAAAATGCAGTGTAAATTAAAAATTTATAACTGCATACAAACTTTACACAAGATTTTAGTGCGCCAACTTTTTATTTTGCGAAAAGAATTGTGTGTTCCATCAATTCAAAGGGTTAATTCGGCGCCTCTTTGATGTTGGTATCGCACCATTGTGGTCTCACATATTTTTTTTGCCCGGCTTGCAGCTGGGGGTTAACAAGCACTTGTCCTAAACATGTCATGTACAAAGTTACTCTTTTGTTTTCGCGACCATATTGAGCCCTTTTTCTTATAAAATGTGAATGGAATTTGGAATTTTACACAGGTTAAATGGGTAAGTCTAACGTCATAACTTTTGTATTTTCCTCATTCATACGATCTTAAATAAAAAAAAAAATCCCATAATCTGCTTGTTGAATTTCTATTCTAACTACCCTCCAACTCTCTCTCTCTCTCTCTCTCTCTCTCTCTCTCTCTCTCTCTAGTGCGCACGCGCTCGCTCGCTCGCTCTCATATGAAAGAGATGGATAATCAACAGTGAATTCACCATTGATTTCTTGCCTTATTTAAATTTCTGTGGGCCCCAAGGCTGCTGTGTGCGACTCAGTGACCTTTTCCGAACAGTGTATATTAAGATCAGACTGCACAGAACGTGCAATCTGATCTTATGTACAGTGTCCAATACGGAGATATCTATTTTTGTATCTCCAAAAACTAGCACTATTCGAAATTTTGCAATGGGCATGAAGGTTTATTTAACCTGTTGAGGATTAATGGTAAATCTGATATTAAGCCACGTCATTCGGTTCAGACAGACAGACAGCAAACTGGCGAATAAATAGTCATCTCCTGGCTCGAAATAGTGCTTAAACTCGGCACCCGGCATACGACAGTCGTCTCCCGACATGAGGGAAGATAAGGCTGTGAGAAAAAAAGTCAGTATCAGAGCAAATTAATAGTACACAGAAGCCGAAATAAGTGTGGCGTCACATCCGATTTATTGCAGATTTCACAAACTCGCACAGGTGTGCAACCACATTTTCGCTTATAACATTGAAATACGGTTTTCAATTTTAAGATTGTTTTCATTAAAGGATTCATATATCCAAAATGAGATTTTGGCTGTAGTTGCCCTTTAAGTCAAAACTACCGAGTTCATCCAAATGATGCATTTTCTATTTATAGATATCACAATAGTTTTATCTCGCATGTCAGCTTCGAGCACGGTTGAGAAATTTTGCGATAAAATATTAGTTTATCGTGATACTTTTATCAAGAAACTTTTCACTTTCTTGATAAGATTTCCAGGAAACTTTTAATTTATCGCGATAGTTTACTAAAATTATCATGATAGGTATCTCGTGGCAGAAATATGCCACCATAGGAAATGGGTTAAATGCTAACATCAGTATTACATTTATATCCTATGAATTGGTTTATTATGACCAACAAAGTTGATTCTTATAAAAAAAGTTGTGTTATTGAAAAAATTGAGATAATTTACTTCGTATAATATCTTTGTCTTTGACAAACCCTACATTTATTCATTAGTTAGTGCCCCACCCACAAACTTAGAATGTATTTTCTTAAAAAATAAGGCTGGTGACCTATTTGTTTTAAGCCAGATTCTTTTAGTTTAGTACCTGAATATTATTTATAGAAAAAATAAGAAAAATCTGAATGTTAGAACATTTGAAAAAATAACTTTAAAAGATACTCTTTGGTTTTTTTTTTTCCAAAATAAAGGTGTGTTAGCCATAGGTTAAGGATTTTTTTTTTTCAAATATTGATACTCAGTATACTCTAAATTATTTTTTTCATTAAATTTGATGTTTCACCAATACAATGACATAAAATTTGCTTATAATTGTTGTCATTAAAAAAAATATACATAGACTTAGTTTTCATAGGTGAAATTTCGTCCTGAACTGCCGCAGTGCAGGGTGTACTAAAAGAAATATTCATAGAATTTTCCCAAAGCTGGTGATCCCCTCTTTTTATCTCCTCTTTTTGTAGATCAGATAATAAACTATCACCAAACAAAGTTTCATGAAATTCTGAACGTTATGAAAAAATGGTGAAACTGTAGCGATCGTCTTTAAAGCATCTGTAAAAATATCGACTCAGGTCAACCAGCGCAGCCCACGTTGGCTGACCTTGGTCGGAACTCTCTCTCTCTCCCCTGTATTAAGTCGTAAATTAATCGTGGTAACTATAATTTTTTTCATGAATTGAATAAGGTAATTCCGATATCTTTTATATCAACACACATTCATGATAACTTTTTTTTCTTGTTCACGTCCAAAAATATTCACATTATTTTTCTTCGTGTTGATACCCATGCACGATACGAGGGGTGATCAGAAAGAACGTGGACCAGTGCCGGTATCTGGATATTGTTATAAAAAACAACTTGGAGTGTTCACTATTTTTGAAAGTAACCTCCTTTGAGTTCTATGCATGTATTCATTCTTGATTTCGACGCGCGAAGCACGTGTGGGAGCGCGTCACGTGACGTTACTATGAAGGACCCGGTCGTAGCGATGGTTAGCTCCTCTCTGCTCTCGTAGTGTATGCCACATAGAAAATCTTTCAAAACAGGAACTAGTCAGAGGTCACATGGAGTCAGGACTAAATTATAAGGAGCGTTGGCAAGTGTTTCTTTGTTTAGTTTTTGCAAAGTTTCCAGTACAAGTGTGGCTTTGTGAGCTAGGGCGTTATCTTGGTGTAAATTGACGTCACTCCGCAGGACTTCTGGCTGTGTTTTTCGTATCGTGTTCGTGAAATTTATTTGAATAATGTGGGCATAAAACTCAGAATTGACTGTAGTATGTAAAGATACAACATGATTTAGAAGAAAAACAGGAGAACAGAAATACTTGATGTAGATAACTTTACCAAGTGACTTAGAAAGGTTGGCTTTACTAGCGGAAGGCGATGTTGGATGTTTCAATACGCTGCTTTGTCGTTTAGATTCAGTGTCGGTAAAGTGTACCTATGTTTCATCGCATGTTACAATACGATCAGTAAAGTTTGACCCCTCTACCCTAATGCGTTCTGAAATTTCTTAACAGATTTCGACCCTAACCCCCATTTTCTCGGGCGTCAGTTGCCGAGGTACCCACATTGTGCAAACACGCGACATTCCAAGACTCTCAGTCAAAATCTCCTGAGTACTTATATATGAAATGTCAAATGTGTCAGCTATTTTCCTGACAGCGTCTCGGCGATCTTGTTTTACATGCTGCTCTACATCCGTTACGATTTTGTCAGTGACTGATGTTGATGGACGGCCAGCTTTAGGGTCATTTTTAACAGTATCGCACCCTTGTCTAAACCGGTCCGATCCATGTACGAATATCAGATTCCTTGAGTGCAGAGTCCCCTTAAACTGTTTCTAAATCGGTTTTGATTTCCGATAAATACTTTCCCAGTTTGACACAAAACTTTATGATTACTCTCGGCTGAAATAAAACGTCGTCCGATATTTTGGACCACTAATGCAGTATATGACGTCATTAAAATGACGTCATACTTAACCTACTTTAATATGACAGCATTTGAAAGCGTGAGTCAATTACCAGATAATTAATGCTCATCTATGCAAATTTGTGTAATCCTAAGTGTAGTAGTTCTCAAGATAACGAGGTGGTCCACGATCTTTCTGATCACCCTACGTATATATCATTTTTATCAATAAATATTTACAGCAGTTATCTTTCATTAAAAATTATGCAGATAAACATTTTCCATAGTTTTCATTCATCTTTTTAGAGAGAAAGAGAGCGAGAGAGAGAGAGAGAGAGACAGATTTCTATTACCTTTCTGTTCCTATTTCCTCTGAGAATTAATTAGATTTAGCAACCTTATTTCGTAAGTATCACCCTACCCCATTTCACTTCCGCATATACAATTTCACTGTAATTCAAGCTACGCATTTACATGTATATTTAAGTGAAATATAAAATGGGTGTTCCCAGACGGAAGAAAAAAGCACAATTATCACGAAATTTGGCTGTTTTTTGACAGAATATTCCCCAAAATACTGAAGGAAGTAAATTTGAATTCATATCCCTCAAACTGTGCAGTCTGCTCTTTTTTGATTCACAAAGAACACAAAAAGTAGCTTTAGCTGTACCGAGACTCCAAACTCGCCAGAAATTTTAGACTTGTTCAAACTGAAAACATTTGCAGAAGAAAAATTATATTTAGCTCAAATGATGAAACTTTCTGTCTATGTCAGAGTAGAAAACATTGTGGGAAAAGGAGAAAATGCTGGTAACCAGCATTTTCTCCTTTTCTCACAATGTTTTCAAAGGCCTCCATTCAAAACCATGGGATTGTTTGGTATAAGATTCCGGGACAGAGCTGTAAGTAAACCTATCATACAACTGTTTGTCAACAACTTCTGTGTGTAAGATATTTCTTTTCTTAAATCGTGTTAAACTCTTTACCAGACGACAAAATTTTAAACTAGTTCAAATTGAAAGCATTTGCAGACGACATATTAGATTGTGCTCAAGTTATGGAATTTGGCTTTAGAGAGGGTAAAAAAAAATGTGATGGGAAAAGGAGAAATTGCTGTTTACCAGCATAAAATTATAACGATATCTATCATATTGACACACATTTACAAAAACTATTTTTTTTTTGGTTCACGTCCAAACCTATTCACACTTTTTTTTTTCTTCATGGTTATACACATGTACGATATATGTCATCTTTATCAATAATTACTTACAACTATTACCTTGCATTGAAAATTTATGCATTTTTTCATAGTTTTCTTTCATTTTTTAAACCCTTTACCACACGACCACGAGCTTTAACGACCACGAGGAAAAAGCTTCTGAAAACATGAATCAGAATCAGAATCTTTATTGACTTACACATACACATGTACATGTATATCGTCATATACAAAATAATTTTACAAATGGCATGGTACTTAATAGAGTTTCTCTCTCTCTCTCTCTCTCTCTCTCTATTTTCTCTCACTCCATCTCTCTCTCTCTCTCTCTCTCTCTCTCACACACACACACACAGATAAACTTACAGTAAACAAATCTACCCGCATTTAACATCGGAAAAAAAAAACTGTTGTGGACTAAGTATAATTCCTTAAGTTAGGACTTGTCATGGAGAATGAATATACCTAAAAACAGTATAACTACAATTTCAGTATCTGTATATACACACAAATTCCTGCAATATATATACACACACTATCATTGCAGTATAGGACATATCTATGGTAATCTCACTAGATTCAAACGTATTAATCAATTTCTGTTTTAGACAAGGGACACATTGTCATGTCGGGGAAAACGATGAAAAAATCGTACCACATAGAACACGCAGCCCGATCCTTGGTCCACACAATAAAAATCTTTTTTCTCCCCGAGATAAGAGTGAGTACATGTATATTTGAATAGTGAACTGAACCTAAATACCCACACAAAATTAAACATATTGTAAAGATTTATGTACAACCAAGTTAATGTTAAAGATACTTGCCACCACTGGGATGCTTCGAAGAAGCGTTACTAAATACTGTGATCTCGTGATAAATAGGACAAAATCACACTCCATAGCACATGTAGTCTTATCTTTGGTCCACATTTTCAGATATGTTTAGACTAGATAACATGGTGTGCTGGTACTGGTAACCAGCGTTTTATCGTTTTCCCAACAACGTTTTCTACCCTTTTAAAAACAAAATACATCATTTAAGTCTCATAAAAGTTGTCGTCTGCAAAACCTCTCAATTTGAATAAGTGTTAAATTTGGCTTCTTGTAAAGAGTTAACCCTTAGGCTGCTAAACGCGAGTCACTGACCCTTTGCAGACAATCTAGATCAAAATCAGACCGCACAGAACGTGCTGTTTGATCCTTGATCAACATTGTTCGATAAGGATATATGTTTCCCCCCAAAATTAACTTTGAAATAGCAATATTTGGGTTTTTGCTATTGACTTGAAGGTTCCATATTTGGTTATTTAGCAGGATCAGGGTTAAAACATGAAGTTGTTTTGTAAAGCGTTCAGATCCGTCACGGGCGAGTAAGACTATTCAGTAATACCTTAGATGTGTAGGGATAGCCTGTCTCGTGAATTTCCAAAACAAAAAATCAGGTGTATATACTGAACATAATACAGACATTTCAGAATAGGATCTTGCCCTGGACTCCTACGACAAAATTTCTGAAGTTTTCCATATTCAAAGCCTTTGCAGACGACAAACAAATTGTAGCTTACGTGGTGGAAATGTTCTACTCACCCTTAACCATAAAATTCCGAATTTTAACGACCCTGAAGAATAAAAGTTTTGAAAACATTGTGTGAAAAGGAGAAAATGCTGGAAACCAGCATTTTCTCATTTTCCCACAATGTTTTATACTCTTTCAGACACACATTCCATCATTTGCACAACATTTAATTTGTCGTCTGCATTTTTTTTTTCAATTCGGACCGGTCTACAATTTTGTCGTTTGATAAGGAGTTTCAGACAGAAAACATTGTGGGAAAAGGAGGAAATTCTTATAATTAACATTTTCTACTACTCTCTGCCATGTTTTCACTGAAACATTTTCCCTAACAAAAAAAAAAAGAAACTTGTTTGACAAGTACAGGGTTAAAGCACCGGGTCATCGAAACAGGGTGTGCGAGCCCGGTAGCCCAGTCAGTAGTGTACAGGTCGCTGGTTCGGCAGTGCCCCTCCACAAAACTGCACAAGATTTTTACTTAAGGTAGACGACCTGTATTGGACAATATTTCAAATCTGAAAAGAAATTATTCTTATTTTTGGTGCCTTCGTGTCTTAAATATATGCCCGTCAAAAGATGAAGTCACACAGTTTTTTTTTCCCCTACTCCCATTTCGGACACTGCAATAAACTTGACAGCACCTGTGCAAATATTTTTTGCAAATATTTGATGTTTTATGTCAACTTTGGTACCAACAGACTCAGCACATACTGTTCTATTAAAATTACCCAAAAGTTTTATGTTTAATAATGAATCGAGAGAAAATAATGACAAAACTTATACAAAGTATAACGGAAATATTCTTATATAATTTTACCCTCCTTCCGGGACAAACCCTCCAAGTTTTTCAAAATAATATCGAGCTTCTATGGATGGAGCGTGGAAAAACTATACCTCCTTTTTTCATAAACCTATAAGGAACAACATGTAGAATTTTCAGGATCTTTCATCGCACGTAACTCAAAATATTTGATTTAGAATATTGACACCCCCATCCGGATGTTTTTCTTTTTTCATCTCGTTTAGTAAAAAGTTTATCTCAAATGCAAGCTCATGCCAGATCCTATATGGTGTGCAACATGCGAAAAGGGCCTTTCGGACATTTGCGTAAAGTGTCGTCTCGGATCAGCCTGCGCAGTCCGCGGGCTAATCCGAGCCGTGACGGCACTTTACGTCAACAATTGATTTTGTCCTACAATAGACTTGCATGAAACAGAAAATTACATTAAAACGAAAAGTGCCGTTTCGGATAAGCAGGGATCCTATATACACATGTATATATAGGATCCCTGGGATAAGTCAGCGCGGAGTGTGCAGGCTGATCCGGGACTACATTTTACGCAAAAATTCGAATGCCCCTTTCGCGTGTTGCATGCCATATACGAGTATCTTAAAGGCTTCAATAAACAAGTGGAAGGTTTAGATCTAAGATCAGAGTGCGAATTTCCAAGACATTTAACATTTATGATAAATTAAGAACTTTTTATGCTCTCTTATCATATGATGCGTACGGCAAGAAAGAAACCCCTTGATAAAATACATCCAAACAAAAAAAAAAAAAACCCAATACAAATAGTTCGTTTTTGTAATTGGAATATAATCCAATGTATGCAAATTTTCTGTCAGTAAAATGTATGAAAAATACACAAATATTTTCATATTTCCTGATAGAAATAAACTAGAAAAATCGCAACCCCCCCCCCCCCCCCCAAAAAAAAAAAAAGTGCCTGTATACATACCGTTATGTATTTCATGCACGATTCACCAGAATAGACAAAATTTATGCTGATAACGTCATGGTCGACTTACAGTAACGTTATATGGTCAAGAAATAGGCATTACAAATCGGAAATTGACCCTCTCGGAGTCTTTTTTTTCGTTTCGTCAAAATGTTTCCATATTTTGTTTGATACACGTGCTACAAAAACTATGAACCAAAGGAAAGAAGACCTGTGACTGTTCAAAGGATACAGATTTAATACCAAGAGCCGTGATGAGATGATATAAACATTATTGTGTTGGGGTTTCAAATTATCTCGTCACGGTATGTGATTTTAGGCTGGTTATGCAAACCACAAACAATAATATAAACTGATAATGAAACGTTTATCGAGTGAGAGTAATATTACGCGTACCGGTTTTCTTACAAGCGTGTCCCTACCAGCGCCAGCCGAGCCGTGACGTACAGGTTTAGGAGCGTAAACAGGGATTCAGAATCATTATGCACTCCAAATCGAGAGTGCTATTTCACCCTTCGGCTGCTAGGCGCGACGCAGCCAGCTCTTGCGGACAGTATAAATCAAGATCAGACTGTGCAGAATGCACAGTCTGATCTTGATCTACACTGTCCGATACAGTGTAATTTTTCATCGAAAAGAAATGGGATAATTGCGCAATATTTAGCTTTTTAATATCGGTTGGAAATTTTCATTTTTCTTTAGAAGTTTAGGCTTAATTACGAAGATGAGTTGTCTTTTAAAGCAGAGATCGTAGATACGGCAAGTGGTAAAGGATTTTGTTCAATGTACTGTTACAGGAAACTGTAGGAAAGCATGGATAGGTGTACTGGCCATCGTTTATAACTGAAATAATTTTGAATATCTTAAACATCTTACATAGAATACATTCTTACTTTTAACACTGACAGCGCCGAACCCAGATTTAGAGAATGCACAGAAAACGCATTTTGATCTTGGATCAACACTCTCCACTTTTCTGCTAAATATTTTTTTCGAAAGACAGCCTTGAAGTTAATTACTTTTACATAAGAAGTCTTTTATTTCAGTTGGATTTAGGCTACACATGTTGGTAAGGGAAATAACTGTGTTTCATTAATTTAATATATGTGACAGAGTTATATATATTCCTGTATGTACCGGTAATAATAGACTCGAATCTGAGGTTACCATGTAAATTCAAGATCAAGCAGTAGACTATAAAATGTCCAGTCCAATCAATGCGGTCCCATCAGGCGTAGATCGGACACAATGCAGACGACATCTAAAAATAGGACTTTGCCCTTTACGACAAATTTTATGATACATGTATGTCCATATTCAAAGCGATTGCAGACGACAAACGGAGTGTAGCCCACGTTGTGGAATTTGTCCTATTAAAGATAGAAAACATAGAGTGCTGGTTACCAGCATTTTCTCTTTTCGCACAATGTTTTTCGAAGCTTTTTTTTTTCACCTTATGGTCGTTAAAATAGGGGTGGGTTAACTAATTCCGACAGTTATTATGAGGCTGAAAGTGTTTCATTTTCTACCGTCAGACGAGAATGAAAAATGGCTTGCAACACGCGAAAAGGGGCTTTCGGACATTTGCGTAAAGTGTCGTCTCGGATCAGCCTGCGCAGTCCGCGCAGGCTAATCCGAGACGGCACTTTACGTGTACATCAGATTTTGTTCTTCAGTAGACTTGCGTAAAATAGAAAATGAAATAAAAACGGAAAGTGTCTTTTCGGATCAGCCTGCGCGGACTGCGCAGGCTGATCCGAAACGACACTTTACGCAAATGTCCGAATGGCCCTTTTCGCGTATTGCAGGCCAAATGATAAAACTTGCAGACGTCTGGATGTATCTGCAAAACCTCGTTATGTGTAATGTCTTAATCCTTATCCTGCTAAATAACTAAAATGAAATTTTCAATTCGATTGTAAAAACTCAGTTATGTTTTGGGAAATAATATCTCACAATCGGACAGTGTAGATCAAAGATCAGACTGCACGTTATGTGCGGACTGATCTTAATCTACACTGTTCGCAAAACGTCAGTGAGTCGCGCTTAGCAGCTTAAGGGTTAACCCTTATCCTGCTCAATAACTAAAAATGAAACGTTCAAGCTGATAGTATAACTCCTTATCGGACAGTGTAGATCCGAGATCAGACTGCACGTTCTGTGCAGTCTGATCTTGATCTACACTGTCCGCAAAAGGTTTGTGAGTCGCGCTTAGCAGTCTAGGGGTTAATATATCATGACTTGGTATGAAACAGTCTGCCCCCCCCCCCTTCAGCCTTTCCCGACTTTGTCTTCATGCTTTGCTAGTGTCTTCCAGAATTCGGGTAACTTCTATCCACATGTAAGTGGCTTATGAGTAGATCAAGATCAGACTGATAAAAAATGCAGTCTGATATTGGATCTGTCTCGTTCGCTACTTAAATTTGAACCTCTAGAGTGTCTGTTGTCATTGAAATCGTATATTAAACCTAAAGTCGGAAAAAAAATAAGTCTGACAAAAAACATATAAACAGGTCGGATGGTGTAAATTCTATTGTGTAGTTTTGTCATACAAAATAACAGAGGGGTTAGGGGCTGCCACAGACATGGCCCCGGTCAAATAAGTATAAACACAATGGAGAAAAATAGATTCAGGCAATTTAAAACCTAGTATTAGATTATAAGGTGCAAAGTTTGTCACAAAACAAGTGCCTGCGTTTCCGAGTTAACACGGAACGTACATGTACCTGGATATGTTCCTTCAAATAGTCCATTTCTTCAGTTCTATGGTATGTATAAACTATAGGCCTTTACGGAAACTCGGTTACTTCCCTTCGAAGATTATCTCCCTTGTGGAAATCCCCATTTCCGGGGACTACGATCATAACAATCATTAAGGGTTCGGCATATGATGATTGTGCTGCTTCATGCTTAAAGGGAACATTTCGATAAAAAACTCCGAAAATCTGTGTATAAATATTTATATGCAGATATTCAGATTTTTTTCTTTTATCGAAATGTTGTCTTTAAACACAAATTATTATATGCCGAGTCCCTGTGATAACAATGGCCGAACAAAAAAAGAAAAGAAATCATTCGTGATTTTCGTCATCCAGTTAACTTTTCAAAATTGCAATACCTCGCTCCTAAAAATTATTACTCGGAGATAAGTAACACGTCTGACATGCTGCTCTGTATCGTACACTGTTGGCAAACGTGTATGGTCTGATATCCCTCAAATAACTTACAATTGTACCGTTTTCTGTCCAGGGCATGGCATGGTCTAAATTTGCCACCTTTGACATAATTTGTTGATGAAAAGAAATGTAATCTGATTGAAATCTGACCCATATTTGATATCGAGTGATTGTCTTTGTGGTCGATCCAAGCGTTATTTACTGGAAGAAAAAATAAATTTCAATATCAGGCTAAAAGTAAACAAAAGATAAAGTGACCTGGCAAGTTTTAACCTAGTTTTGAAATCGATTTCTCTGCCACCGACTATCACTTGGACCGACCGAACAATAACAGATTGTCATCACAAATTTGCATACTTTTAAATGGTATAGTTTAAATATGAATGCATTTTGGCAGCTATTGTTACTTTAACCATACAGTCCTATGAGGAAAACAAGGCTTTTGGAAACTCTGTTGGAAAGCCTTGCCGGGAGAAAATCCTGGTAACCATCTTCTCCATGCCACACAATGTTTTCTTCCCTGTTTTGAAGACTATTTTAGCTATATTTCATTCAGTGTCATCTGCGAGTGCTTTCAAGAAGTAAAGTTTTAAAATTTTGATTTCTGGTAAAGAGTTGAATCACAATATCAGGCAAGGCACACAATATTGCTAGAGACAACATTCTTCAAGTTGTTCTTCTCGAGCCCTCTAACAGCCATTCTACACGTAATATGCAGGAATAAGTTTTGATTGATTGATTGATTCAATGATTGATTCAATGATTGATTCATTGATTGATCTAATGGTGGTTTACGTCGCTTTCAATATTATTTCAGTTACATCACGGCGACAGCTAACGTGTTCATGTATTTCCTGGGTGTCACCAGTACTAGGCTAGGGCTCTGAAGTGCCTTGCCCAAGGATAATCCTACGGAAAGCCCAGTGCTTCCAGTGTGGCTTGAACCTGGGACTTCAGGGCATGACACCTACTTTTTACCACTGAGCCACCCAAGATCCCTATGAAAAAGTAAGTCAATTACACGAAGAAATATAAAATTAGACAGCCACTCTTTACCCAACGACAAACTTCTAGACAGGTCCAAATTGAAAGCATTTGCAGACGAAAAATTAAATGTGGCACAAATGGTAGAATTTGATAAGAAAAGACAGAAAACACTGTAACCAGCATTTTCTTCTTTTCCCATGATGTTTTTAAACGCCTATGAAGGTTGTCATAACACGAGATTGTTTGGTGAAGTTAACGCTTATCCTGCTAAATAAGTAAAAAAAAAAAAACTTTCAAGACAATAGTAAAATCCCGAATAATGTTGTTACCGGTATCTAAAAGTTATTTTTTGGAAAGCAGTATCTCCTTATCGGAAAGTGTAGATCCAAGATCAGATCTGTGCAGTCTGATCTTGATCTACACTGTCTGCAAAAGGTCAGTAAGTCGCGCTTAGGAACTTAAGGGTTAACAGAAGATTATTACCGTCAATCTACCTGGCAACTTACATTTTAGAAAATCTCGACAACGAAAGATTCTAACCTAAGCAGATTAAACGATTTGCAGAACAGAAAATGAAAAACCAGTCCTATTCATCAATTTTCAATCATTTCTTGTATTGATTTCGATTCAACCTTTTCGACCTTGGCTTAAGATCATGAAATAAAGAATGTTAATGCAAGAACATGAAAAGAACCGTATAGCCAATATACATGTACCAAGTTCCCCGAATTAGGCTGCGGGATTTAATTGGTTCCACTACTAAGACAAGACTGGACAGATACAGACGGGTAACCAGCCTCACCAGACGTATATGGACCAAATTTAGTTTGGTTCTCACTTCGATTTTGATTTTTTCCCTATTATATCAATTACTCTCGACGACTGCGCCTTGAAACGATAACCAGTACTCGCACCGTGATGTGGGTAGTTCCAAAAGTTGATACATGTCTATCACGGGATTCGAACCAGGAACCTTTCAATGTGTGAGGCCGACACTCTACCTCTATACCACTATCTCCCACAGTCAGATGCTATGCCCATGATTTACCAGTATGGCCTCCTCGAGCATGCAAAAAATTAATGAACACAGCAGAATCGTAGAACGTTGTCAAAATCGTCCATTAAAACACATTAAATCGCGACAGCGTTTAATTCGTGAAAATTAAATATTAGCGGAAACATCTTTCGACGGGGAAACGCGAACTTTCATCGCCACGAAATATTTTAGGACTACAATATTTGACCACAGTAGACAGTCAGGCTTAAATAACGTAATGCTGAAAAGAATAACGATATTTTATCAAGACTGGTCATGCAGAGGAAAGCAATGAGCTATCGACGTTAACCCTTTCACCAACATAGGTGAAAACAGTGGATTTTGCGGACGGCATTGATCAAGATCAGACTGCACAAAACGTGCAGTCTGATCTTTGATTTATTCCGCCCGCATGTTGATTGAAATCTTATAAATAAAAAAAAGAAACTTTTTAGTAACGTGGATTGTATTTTCATCCGTCGAAAGAAAACGGGTTTATATATTTGACGCTAAAAGAGCTGAGCACTGGCAGGATATGTCAAAGCGGACATTACACGAGTATAACAATGTGCCAATCAATTTCGTTCTATCTTGATGGGGAGGGGGGGGGGATGGTCTTTCTCGATATGGCGTTCAACACGCGAAAAGGGGCATTCGGACATTTGCGTAAAGTGTCGTCTCGGATCAGCCTGCGCAGTCCGCGCAGGCTAATCCGAGACGGCACTTTACGACTACATTAGATTTTGTGCTACAGTAGACTTGCGCAAAACAGAAAATTACATAAAAACGGAAAGTGCCGTCTCGGATTAGCCTGCGCGGACTGCGCAGGCTGATCCGAGACGACACTTTACGCAAATGTCCCAATGCCCCTTTTCGCGTGTTGCAGGCCATATCAGGATATCTCCCGTAAAAGGTCTGTCATTGCATGTCATAAAATCTATCGAGTTGCGATACAATAGCCCTGGGACATGTAATTGATCTGATTCTAATGAATACCAAGACTAGCCACCTGACTGGCTGAAACGTTCTGTTTCGGGCAAACAGGTAGCTAGTATTAGGAGCTTAGAATTCAAGATGAATTTCGACTAATTGGATACGGCCTATGAAATATATTTAGAACATAAAATTGAAACCTACGTTAAATAAAATAGTCTCTCAAATGATGGTAGAGTTTGAGGTTCGGGGATACAGGCTTATTATGTGATTTAAAAAGGAACACTGTACACCCCTTGTACGTTTTATTTATTTTCTACAGGGCCCATGTTATGAGTCCTTTTATAAATAACAAAAGTATTTGGTTGGATGAAGGAGGAATGAAAAAAAAACTTTTTGGTACTTTATAACATAACGTAACATAACACATAACATAACACGGCACGGCACGGCACAACAGACCGCATCACAACGGAACACAACACAACTCTTTACCAAACGACAAAGTTTTAGACTGGCTCAAGTAAGTTCAAAGCATCTGTGGACGCTTAAGTTCTCTGAAAGGATAGAATCCACTGTAGAAAAAGAAGAAAGTACTGGTTACCCACAATGTTTGCAAAGGCTTTCTCCTCCAGAGTCGTTAAAAGTAGGTATGTTTGGTAAAGTCCTTAAATACTGATTGCGTCTTTAACTGTTTCTTAAATCAATGACCATTATTTGATATGCTTCTTTTGCTTGACGATTTCAAGTCACTTGGATTTAAGATAAAGATCACTGCGGATGGATGGACCAAATACATGGTTTACGGATAAAAGGTGACATTTGCAAATTGAATAGAAGAGGGTCAAAGATGATTAAAAAGGCAGCATCAAACCGAGCAATGGAAATACTTAGGGATGAATATACGTTCTTCGTGCATTTTTTAACTCATTACCAAACGACAAAAATTTAGGTCTGTCCAATTCCAAAGCATTTGCAGACGACAAAATAAAAGTGACTGAAAATTTGAAATTTGTTTTGTGAAGGGTAGAAAACATTGTGGGAAAAGGAGAAAATGCTGGTTACCAGCATTTTCTCCTTTTCCCACAATGTTTTCCAAAGGCTTCTTTCTCAGGGTCGTCAAAAGTAGGGATTGTGTGGTAATGGGTTAAATCATCTTAAGCCATATCCCTGCAGTATGCAAATTACCTCACACCTCATTACCATATTTTGGGTCTTGCCTCGAAATATGCTTTGAGGGGTTTTAGGTAATTATCCTATTAATTACAGCTTCAGTGAAGCTATTTAACGTCTCAGTTTTATTTCTATGCACCCTCTTTTCCTTGAATATGGCAAGGGGCTTTAAAATATCTCGTTGATGTGGTTTTTGGTCCCCATGGTCAAGCTTGGTTCGAGCTAATAAACACTTGTTCGACATATCGTTTATTTGTATAAAAAGCCGGCTTCTTTTCTCAAATATTCGCCAGCTGTTTCCCATAGATTTGCTTTATTTTACAGTTTATTAGTAAATTTTCGTGTAAAGTAAGAACCTGCTAACTGTATGTACCAATGCGTAACCGGCTAACGGGCGGGCTCACAAAAGGATTTTCAGATGCTGACGAAAAATTTAAGCGAAAAAGTAATTTCTTTTTCTGCAGCTACACGTCCTTGCAATTGTTTACACTTTATGAGAAATTAATTTCATTCCCATCTCCAACTTAAACACTATCAATACGTTCTCGAATATATACGCTTGAAGCAGGAACAGCAAAACAACCAATGCGTATTTCGGCGTTGTCGCTAGAGGAAGCAATTTCCAGCTACTCAAGGCACTGTAAAACATCTATTATCGGATAACCTCTTTTTTCACTGTGTTTTTATTGATGAATTCAGAGTCTATGTCAGTGTTAAAGTGAATACTAGGGGACTCTATGCAATAACTGTGTATAGCAATTTATAGTGTAAATACAGCGCGATTTAGTATAGAGTGCACTACGTTTCGATAGTTTAGATATGCACGTAAAATGCCATTGAAACAAAGTCAAGAACAATTTGAGTTGGTAAGCGGAAAGTGTAGATCAAGATCAGAATGTGCAAAATGTGCAGTTTGATCTTTGATCTACACTTTCGGATATTTTGTATCATCTCGATCTTTCTTTAAAAAAAAAAAAGATTTTCTTTACTGTGGCACTCTTATTGTTTAAACATCGAACAAAAAGTTCAAATGATGAACTAAAAATCATAGAAATAAACATTTGAGCCATGTTCTGGGAAAAGGAGGTGTTAGTGCATCTGCAAAAAGTATCGACCCTGGTCAGCCTGTGCAGTCCGCAGGCTGATCCGTGTCGAAACGTTTTGCTTTTCTGCATGTCCAAGGACCACTCTACCCAAGGATTTAGCCGGCTGTTGGACAAAAACGATTTTATGGATCCATGATTATGTGATGACTTCCTTGGTTTAACTCTTTACCAAACAATCCTTGGTTTTTACGACTCAGAGGAAGAAGCCTTCTGAAAACATTGAAGGAAAAGGAGAAAATGCTGGTAACCAGCATTTTCTCCTTTTCCCACAATGTTTTCTACTCTTCTAAAGTCAAGTTTCAAATTTTCAATCACGTTTATTTTGTCGTCTGCAAATGCTTTCAATTTGGACAAGTCTAAAATTTTGTCGTTTGGTAAAGAGTTCATGCATCACGGAGAAACATTAAACCCCCTTTTACCAGAACGCAGCTCATTTGTATGTAGCATTTCATAAAAGTGATTCGTTTTATAAATTTGTGAAGACAACCTGGAGAAAAGGGGCGTTTCCCGTGCAAAGTATTTGTGTGTGCAAAAACAGACAGGAATAACTTGAAGTTGTAAACTGGGTAAACGGCTGATATGTAAAATTACAGATCTCTCATTTCTCTCAAGTATGCAGTCATTTGTGGTGTAACAACATTTTTTTGTGTGTGTGGATTTCATACTTTTAAGCTGTTTGGATACTTAGTATTTCTGGGAAAGAAGTCAAAGAACATCTCTTGTGAAGAATGGCGAATGGATTGGAGAGTGTTTTCGCGGCTTTCTTCGCACTATTAGGTAGGTGGATGGCCTGGTGAAACGTCAACTCTTTACCAAACGAAAGGCAAGCGCATTTTTGGCGACCACAAGGAAGAAGACTTTTGAAGACATTGTGGAAAAAGGAGAAAATGCTGGTTACCAGCAATTTCTCCTTTTTCCAAAATGTTTTCAAAAGCCTCCTTTCTTGGGGTCGTTAAAACTCGGGATTATTTAGTGCAGAGTTCAGAAGAAGTTAGCTATTGACTAGTCTGTGTTTATATACGAGTACATTATCCATCAAAGTTGCATCGGGGCACGTTGAAATTAATGTTTAATGAGACGACCGCTCCGTCGCTTTGTTTTTCAAAGCACTGAAAGTATTGAACACTAAAGGGTTTCACATTTTCAAACAATTTTAGTAGACTGCTTTTCTGCATGTATGTATGCATAGCAATACCTTTCTTCAGCATACCGAATCTATGATAGTTACAAGGAAAGAAAATAGCTTTTACACACAGTCTAAGGTGGATAGAAAAGGATAAGAAAGTGAATTATTTGTTTGTTTGTGCAAAGAAAGACTTGTTAAGTTTTTGTTTCCATACGTTACAGTCAAAATATTTGAAATCTTTTTGAAAAACCATACTCCTTCTTCAACCCTCTCTCTGTCTGTCTGTCTGTCTGTCTGTCTGTCTTTCCGTCCGTCCGTCACATCTCTTCCAATCTCTCTCTTGATAATTTTGATAAGCAGCTATTAAAGCAATTCTGATTCTAAAAGGGCCATTCTGATCTGCCTCATTTTATCGGTTTTCCATGCCCACATTTTCCAATGCATTTTAGCAGGAAAATACGGTAATAAACTCTCCTACTACCCTCTAATTATGTCGCTCTTACATTAAGTTAATTCTAGTAATTATATCGAATGCCAGTTGTACTTTTTTCTCACCATAACTCTTTACCATGCAAATACAAATGGAATATTACTAAAGTCTACCGTTCTGTCTGGTCGGACCAGGTCGAGTTGCGTGTATACGTATCAGATGAGACCGAAGGTAGAATCCGACTCGAACCTCTACACACGCAAATAGATCTGATCCGACCACTCAGAAATGCAGGCTGTTGTAATGTTACTTTTCTATGTATAACTGTATGAAATATCAGAGAGCCGCAGGTTTTCGAAATTTAACGGAAGGAGCAGAACTTAGAGTGCAAGTGTGATACGGAAAAAAAATCTTCATAGAGGACATGCGTGATACGGAAAAAAACCTACGTAGAGTACATGTATGCGTGATACGGAAAACGTATTCTGGTTTGTTGTATTCTTATATGTGTTAAGATAACGTCCGTACTTTAGTCAGATAATTTACAGGTATATAATTATAAAATTTACACGTTCGAACAGAAGGCAGTTTCTGAAATGATCAAACTTTGAAATTTGCAGGTCTGTTACTTTTAATTTTGAGTTTTCTGCGCACATGAATTGTATCGAACTTTAACTCTTTCTAAGCAGGCGAGAAAATTTTAGACTTGGTCCAACTTGAAAGTATTTGCAGACCACAAATTCATTGTAGCTAAAAAGATTATTTGTCTTTGAAACGGTAGAAAACTGTTTGGGAAAACAGATGGGGAAAAGGAGAAAATGCTGGTTACCAGCATTTTCTCCTTTTTCATTAATGGTTTGAAAAGCTTCTTCTTCGGGGTCATTATAAATTAGGAATGTTTTGTGAAGGGTAAAGATTCAAAATCAGGCTACAGATACGTTCTATGAAGTCTGATCTTACTCTTAAATGTCCGCAACGGCAACAATTGTCCGTTTACCAGCAGAGCTGATAAGCCACCTGGAGGCGAGATAACCACATCTGTATTCATCATCGAGGAGGGAAAAACACTAACAATAATAAACGAGCTATCAGTAACGAATTGTATGTGTATTTTTCATTATGTCCCATCTGGCGAAATACACGGATGGAAAAAGTAATTTTGTTCCCCGTCAAAATGTCGAAATTAAATGTTAAATCAGATAACGAGAACCCCGTCGCGGACATTTCAGTTCTATGTACGACAATGGAAGCTGAAGATACTGTTGCGGGCAGTGTAGATCAAGAACGTGCAGTCTAATCTCTGATCTACACTGTTTGCCAAATCATATTGAAATGGTTTAGTTTTCTCGTATCCACTGGAAAGTTCTCTGTATACAGTATTTAGTAAAGTGGTGTATAAGGGTCACCTTTTCTATATTATAATGGAAATACCAGTGTGTATAAGGGCCACCTTTTCTATATTATAATGGATATATCAGTGTTATACTCACATTTTTTAGAAAGACAGATCTCCCTCCATACTCGATGAAGAATAGTATCCGCAGGTCTGTATTTGTGGGTGTAAGGGGATGGGGGAAGGGGGGGAGGGATGAGTTGGTAGGCGGGTTTGTCAGAGTTTTTTTCAGTATACGTAACATTAATGATACATCAATACATGTTTTTAACCCATTACCACACAATCCCTACTTTTGACGACCCTGAGAAAGAAGCCTTTGGAAAACATTGTGGGAAAAGGAGAAAATGCTGGTAACCAGCATTTTCTCCTTTTCCCACAATGTTTTCTACCCTTCACAAAACAAATTTTCAGTCACTTTTATTTCGTTGTCTGCAAATGCTTTCGAATTGGACAAACCTAAAATTTTGTCGTTTGGTAATGAGTTAACCAGCTTTCAGCCAGTGTTGAACCCATTTCATCCTTTTTTTTCTTAGAAAATGTAGACATTTTTGTATCTTCATGCCGAATGTTGTACCTGGAGGTTGCAAGGTTGCACAGATTACGACGGATAAAAAAATGCATTTCATGTTTTGGAGGCCTTCAAGGCAATCGCTGTTGTCGTTTCCGGTTTAGATTAGAACAAAACGCTTGAGTTTTTCTATCCCTTACACCATATATATTGGTAATTTGTTTATGTTTACACAGCTGGGCCATTCTACACACTTTCAAGTTTTATTAGAGTTTTTTTTTTTCTTTCTAGCTATAAGGATGTATCTTTAAATAATATAGGAACGTGCATTTAAACTTGACCTTTCTGTCACCTTTCGAACACCGTTTGTGTAACCCTCTAACACCCAATCACGTATTTCAACGACCATGAGAAATGAGGCTTTTGAAAACATTGTGGGAAAAGGAGAAAATGCTGGTCATCAGCATTTTCTCCTTTCCCCTCAGTGTTTTCTGTATTCTGGAAGAGAAAGTTCGTGTTCTGAATAGCACTTAATTTTTCGTCTGTAAATGCTTTCAATTTGGATAAGGCTAATATTATATCAACTAGTAGAGTTAACTCATATCCCCGGGTCGACCACTTTCTTTCCGAAGGTTGATGATAGTCACTCGACAGGATTCATTCCTCTCTCACCGCTGATCATTGTTTCGTCGATGGTTATGTGGGAAAGCAGCCAGTGGCTTGGAAAGAATATTGTGCGGAATACTGGTAAAAGAAACTCCAGGAAAGCATGGATAGGTGCACTGGCCGCCGCGATATAACTGAAATAATATTGAAAACGGCGCGAAACACCATACAGTCAGTCATTACCTTCCTATACAAATCTGTAGCAAACGAATTTTAACAAATCCTTCTACAAAACCTTAATGACGAAATTGAAAAAGAAGAGAACATTTTTTTTCATCACTATAGGTTAAAGTCCCTCAACAACTTTGGAATAGTGAGTGTCGCTTGACTTATTTTTAAATGATTTTCAGCCATCTTGAGTCATGCTTTGTGGAAAGGAGGCTTAATGCATCTGCGAAAAGTATCGACCCAAGTCAGCCTGCGCAGTCCGCTATTTACTTTTCGCTATTGGTCAATTTTCTGTATTCCCAGGCCCCAGTCTATCCCATGGTTAAGTCGGTTGTTAAAAAATGTGGCTATTATGGATCCATGAGTATGTGATCGCTTGCTTTGTACCATGGACCATGGAGATGCATTAAGCCCCCTTTTGCTGGAGAACGGCTCATTTGTAAACTGGTTCTCGGTGCTTATATTCATAATTATTATTACACGTGCTGTATCAGGGGAGGTAACCAATCTGAAGTTTTTTACGCCATTGGCGTCACTTTTAATCCTTCAAAAACAAGTGTGGCTGTGGGCGTGGCTTATTTCTATTTGATAGCTGATAGTTAAATCTTTTAAAACGTCATGTTGAAAAATTAATGATAATCTGTAAATAGACTTATTTCAAAATTTAAAAATTCTCGACAAAGTGTTGTTCTACCAGATAAACATGGCTGCAGTGGACGGAGCTGTTTTTTTTTACAATACGGCCTTTAGCACGACCTTTGAAAATCCTTCAGACAAAAGCAAAACTTACTTATACTTGGGTAAATGGGCCTTGGTAGATCTCTTACATAACATGCTGGATTTGGTGTTCCTAATTGTTTTCCTACATTGTTCCTTTCAAAACATGGCCGCTTATTTTTTCCCCATACGACATACAATGCATTCGTTTGAAATCTCCTCTACACAAAGTGTTGCAAAGAGGTCATAGGTATTTTGCATGAATGTGAACTTTGTATTGATCATTTTCAGAGCTCCTTACATCATCTTGATGCATTTGAAAGCAAGGTCATTATAATGATGGCACATGGCCTATTGTTTTACGATTCGAATCAACAAATAATGAGGTCATGTTACTGCTATTTATGTTTAATAACATGTAACATTTAGCGTAGACATCTAAAGAGTAGACGTCAACGTCGATTCCAAATACAGCTTATTTGCATTATAAGCAAGTAGGGCGATCATGGAACTCTTGTTCATCTCAAACTACTATCTCTGTAGAAAGAGCTAATCGCTGCATTTCGCAAGAAAAAGTGCCGTAATGTGTGTATTTCTGTCAGGATACGCGCGCAAAAAAAATAAATGTGCCGTTTTATAACCTATCATACCCTAGCGAAGCAAATCTAGAGGCATTTATATTGTATTCCTACAAAATTTCGATAATTTGAATCCTGGGAGGTACTAAGAAATCAGATTAGTTTACCCACGCGTATCATCGACGTGAATCCCAGAAACTTTAAAACTATGTTTTCTCTTTATCACATAATTCCGTGTATTAACGACCGCGAAGAACAAGGCTCTTGAACCAGCATTTTCTCTTTTTTCCATAATGTTTCTATCCTTTCAAAGGCTAGTTCCAGCATATTAACTACATTAAAGTTGTCGTCTGCTATTACCTTGAATATGGACAAGTCTAAGACTGTCATCTGGTAAAGAGTTACGCCGTTTTGTTTATCCATATAAGAAGACTGCTTTCAGTGTTGTCTGCTACAAACTTGTTCCCGAGATTTATAGAATATAGGGAAAGAATTTTAACCACAGATCGCTGATAAACTTCCAAGATTTACGAAAAAGAACTCTCATTGGATTTTGTTTTTGTTTTGATGGTAAATCATGCACATATGAAGAAAACAAAAAAATGCTGATTTATAGATATAACACGAAGACTGAATTCACATGCGTGCAAGAGTACACAAGTAGAACAGGTTACCGATGCGCGAATCAAACTTATAGACCTTGAGCCACCAATAGGCCCCCCCCTCCCCCCGGAGGATTTTTCGGCACTATTATTTTCTGAAACCCCAAGGTCTCCTGAGCACTTTGTCAAAGTCTGCCACCTGGCGAGCGGGGCTTTTGCGAGTTATAGAAGTCAAAGGTCATCAAGTGCACTGTCGCATACGAGATATCGATGAATCCCTGTTCAGGTTACATTTTCATTTCATTTTCTACAGTTAATATGTCAGAAACATGTTAAGATGGGTTTATACATTCATATCTATATTCAAAACAACTGTATAACAGAAACAGAAGCAATTTTGTTTGAGAGAACTGTTCTTAGCCATGTTTGTGAGCGTAGAATGGCTAGTACCCAAAAACGTATCCATAGCATACAAAATCATCAACTATGATCATAGTGATACAGAATAGATTCCATGACAAACATTGTGCAATACCATTATAATTTATCCTATTTATAAGCTGTGTCAGCAAAGAAAATCAGAGTATTTATCGCGACAATTGCTGAGCTTTTTTTAAAAATCTTATGGCATTTGCTGGAATTAAAGATATTTCTTGCTGTTGACTCATAAGAACTCATTGACGTCAGGATTGTATTTATCACTTCTGTAATCAACAGTAATTTGCCAGAATGATCGGTATTGTATTAAACCCAGTGAATAAAGTTGTTTAGATTCTTTCGTAAGGGTGGCCCTTCATAGAGTTCGAGACTAATATGAAGTTGCCTTTCATTGAAATGATAACAAAAATGTTAACAACATATCAATTCAACTTCAAATTCAAATATATTTATTGTATATATAGGCCACCGGCCCTTGTACAAGTACATATACAATCAAAACAAACATTTTGTTTACGCGTAGGGATAATATCTACAATAGTATGAGATATCTCGTTTTTGCATTACTACACAGTATCAAGGCTGACCAAAACTATCTGGAAACCCTACTCAAATTACAGTTAGAGCAAAATATAAATCAGATTAATGGATGTAATTTGAATCAAATCTAAGCCATATTCAGCTTCTGAGATTCAAAAATCAAAGTTCTACGAATCTTAATTATACATACATACATACATACATACATGTACACGAACACCTACATTTGTATTATACTTATACCTGGATGTATATATGTATATTCAGATATTATCATCAAGCAGTTATTGGCACAGAAAATTGAAACTGCAGAATGAAATATCAAAGTAATTTATTGTTCTTGTTCATCTATAAAACTTTTTCATTTCGAAAATGCATTATATATGAACACTGCCAAATTTCGAATAACATTTTTCTGATGACGGACGAGAATAATTGTGGTCTACGAATCTTAAATATACATACATACATACATACATACACGTACAGGTACACCTACATTTGTATGTAATATCATTCCACTATCTAGCCACTATCACCCATTGACCACATTCATGAAGTCAACATTGTTATCATCTTCCTCATCGCATGGTTAGAATTTATTTCACTGTGTTAACTAAATCATTGCTATGATTTATACTCTATATTATTTTATACACGTACTGCATGTCTATGACATGGGGAAGTACCTAGTGAACATTGTGAAAATTCAATAAAGTTTCTGTTCTGTTCACAAGATGATTTTTTTACCACAATTAAAAAACATCAAAATGTATGCAAAGAGGGCATGCATAAAACCATTTTTTAAACACTCTGGGTTTGTCATTCTCTAAATGATTCCATGATAGCATTTTGCAAAACAGGATTTACTTTTGTCGAACTACAGAGACTTCCCTCTACAGCATAGACTTTGCGAGTGAGAAATCAGGTCAGAAAAGAAGAGACTGTCTCCCCATTAGATCACTGATCATTTCTTCCTGCAGATGGGCAATTATTGGTGCATCACTTATATGGAAGAGCACAGTAAAATGCAATCGATCATTCTTAATATGGGAGACAATATCCTGGAAATAACAATAAGCCCACAATCGTGATACCAAATGCGAAAAACAATGTTCATCTGTTCATGTACAATGATTCAATTTTGCTGATATTGGATGAGGTGGAGCTAAGCATAGTCTAAGTATATCACAGCAGGCATTTTCTTTTTGACATACGAAAGGTACCGTTATATAAATGTTTGATAGAAAGAGAGAAAAACAAAACTCATGCACAGGCCTTTTTTGCCCATAGCAGAAATAAGGAGAGTCACTAATCATCTATCAAACAAGGTAAATGATAACTGGCCAGCTAAAATATCAAAAAAGCTTCTGTCTCTTTTAAATGTATACAATATCAAACAAAAAACTGAAAAAAAAAAAAAGTTTTTAATGTACACAGATAATAAATCACTAGAATACAGTGTAATCGAGTAAAAGAAGACATAGCCTTGAAGCTATGCAAGCAGAAAGCAAGAAGTTATGCATATGTATGAAAAAGATAATCTGGGCAATAAAAGGATTAGTATGTGAATGATGATAATTTGCATGACCTTTACGCCAAAAAATATGTCAATGACAAGAAAATAAACAGTACACACACACAAAATGACCTTCATTTCAAAGTTAACATAAAAGGGAAACAAAATGGATAAAAGAAAAAAAAAAGGAGGGGGGCACTTCATTGCATTGTTTAAGACTTATGCATATTAAATCAAATCCAATGCATCTCGATTCCACTTAGCCTTCGTTTATAGTCATGGCACGATGCTTCATATTATTTCCTCGTTTCTTATTGCCAAGCAGTAAATCTGACATAATTTTGAACAGGTAAGAACGAAAAAATAAAAACCACAGTTTTCATAACAAAAACATAAAGCCAGAAATATGGCTGGTAAGCATGAGAATGATGATAACGGTTTTACTGAGCAAATACAAGCATGAATGAGCTCTCATTCACTATAACACTATGGTCCTCTGTAAATGAATACTGACCAACAATCTGAGATAACAGGTGCATCTGCCCTATTGAAATATCAAATCCACATAAGGAATTCAATTCATCTTGATAACTCACATTGCTAGTAAATCACCTGATTACTTAATTGATGTGTGTAAACAGTGAAACAAGATTAACTATGAATAATATATCTCTGATTTTGGGCAGTTAACTCTTTCGCCGCCAAATATTTAAAGTCCACCTCGTTCGATGCCTGGAAATAGGCTCCACTGAAACTCAGAAAGAGTTTTATCATATTAGGCTTGACTATACAAGCGGACAACAGAGTTCCAACATCAGACTGCATGTTTTGTGCAGTCTGGTCTTGATCTATGTCTTCCGCAAAGGCCTCTGTTTTCGCCTATAGTGCTGAAAGGTTAAATTCATGCATATGTATGCTGTGTTTAACTAAAAGGGTGGATATGCCTGTAGGTCATATCTTTACTACTTCGTCATGGCAAGTTCAAATTTTAGTGCTTTGATATCATTGTCAGAGAGAACTGAACTGATAAAATAAGAGAAGGCACTGTAGATAGCAAATGCAATGTCTTCTTAGTAAATAAGATCAAGATATATTTTACTTTTAAACTTTTGTCCGTTTTTTAGATGCGAGAGTTACACGGTACACAATATATCAGTAACTTCAGTACTTTGATTTACACAAACAGTTTCTGTTTACTGTAACGAATATAATTATTAAGATCATGAAAATAAGCATACCAATAAATTTTAGATTTTTTTATCTAAAATAAAGATATGAACCAGATAGTTGTTGAATTCTCAGCAACTGATATAAAAGATTAAAAAGTATGTTAATGAACTTTGGTTATAAGTGCTTCCATTTTATCCATGAATATGACAAATTAATATATAATTAATCAGAAAATGCCAATTGGGTTGCTTCTAGGATGTATTCAAGGCATTTGTGATCAAGAAATTGTGCTTTATCTGAAAAATATCCTTGTAGTTTCTCAGATTATGATTTTTTTGGAAGCTTGAATCATAAAAAAATAGTGCTGTCAGTGCTTTGATTTGCATTAAATGTTCTTTTATTTTGTTAGAAATGCATAGAATTATCTAAATATAAGCTTATTACATTGATTGAGATCATTTGTGACTTTCACAAGGTATAAAATTTGCAAAGAACTGTCAATTGAGGATCAACTAATAAGGTTAGGGTTAGAGGTGCACTTGATGACCTTTTACCTCAATAACTTCCAAAAGCCCCACTCGCCAGGTGGCAGACTTTGGGAATGTGCTCAGGAGACCTTAGAACTCAAGAAAATCATAGTCCCGAAAATTCCCCCTGGGGGGGGGGGGGGGGGGGGGGGGGCGGGGAACAAAACACCCTGCTGGCTCATAGTCTATTAATTCTACAACAGGAAATCTTTCAGGCAGTCATTCTTGGCAATTTGGCGTGTAAAATTAAATAACATAATTGTCCTTAGGATATAATAATCTCGAATTTTGTGACCCATCGTAATGCTTACCACCCGTTCACTTCATACGAGTCTATTGTTTATCTAAGTACATACGTGTCTCAATGTCTGTGGAGTAACCTATATCTGACTGAAATATTTCTCTATGCTTAGTGCAGAAAGTAGCTTTACTGCATCGTTCACTTCTAAGGCTCGATTTATAGGCTAAGCTTCATCAGTAAACGATCCGTGTTTGTTCCTACGTATCTTTTCCAATTTCGAAATATCATAATTTATAACTTTATAACTTATACAAATACCAAAGGGTTCAATTTTTGGTGTTTGTAAATGGGAAGGTTCAAGAATATATATAAAGTCTGCAAGTTTTTCATTTTATTAAAACCTGGGCACTTCGAAATTTAGGCAAGTTTAAAAATTTGTCTTTTGGTAAAGATTTAGGGTTAGCTTACAATACCAATGCTAGACGAGAATGAGAATATAAATGGAGAAATGAGAAGAAATTGAAGGAATTTCTTTTAGGGGGGGGGGGGGGGGGGGCGGAAAGATGAGTGGGGCGAGTACCCAGAATTCACCCGGGAAAACCAGTTCTAGATAATGATAGAATATGCATTGTATTTCCTTTTTGATCCTTACCCATTTTTTCGTTTTTTCCACACTGTTCTCTACGCATTCGAAGACAAATTTCCTCTTTTTGATTCTAACTTAATTTGCCTTCTGCATATGTTTCCAATTTGGACAAGTCTTACACTCTGTAAACTGTAAAATTAACACGATGAAGTATCTTTTTGTGATACTGTCAACATAAAAACTGTTCAGGATTAGTCTGAAAAGACCCTCTTCCGTAGTCGGTCAACTTACCGTCAACTAGATTTGTCTCCTTGGAAAAATGACTATCTAGCTAGAAGCAATACCATGTATCGATTTGTAGAAAGCTTATAGACATCTTCTCTTCTGTTTAATTTTTCCCTCTATTTTTTTCCTCCTAGAGGTTTTACTATGAAAATCCGGTGTGACCTCTCTGGTGTTATTTGTATAGATATTGATCCATTTCCATTCTTAATTCGGATCGCTGGTTGGTTGTATTGTAAGAGTTTCTGTTATTTGATTGGATAAAATGTATGTCATTCTGTGGAAGTTTTCCCAGAGCTTGGTCAACGTTATTATGGTGTAGCTGAAACACTTCATGTACAGTGCTGAACATGCAAAGCTGTACATGTATATGAGATTTTAATTACATATGTGTTTCAGTGTTTTCCGGCCAAGCCCGGTAGTTCAGTTACGCATGTAAGAGCTTGTACCCAAAGAAGGCTGGCTCGAATTCCAGCACGGCCAGACACTGTGGGGAGGGGGGTATGATAGTCATTGCGATAGCATTCTTTCATCTTTCATCGCTGAACATTGCTTTGGTGGGTGTTTATGTGAGAAAACAGCCAGGACTTGTATGCTTGCGGTTAGTTAGTCAAAGTTTCACCATTTACCAGATCCTTTTCCATTCATTTAATTAACGCTGAAATTAAGGAAGTTTCACCAAATGCCCTTGTTTGACGATTTCCAGAGAACATAAATGTAGTTTTGCTTTTTCTTTGGTAATTATTTGGTGTCTGCTACCACATTTTGATACACGGTCTACAGTCAGTAAGGGCCGCATCTGACCAAATGTTTTTCAAGGGTTATTGTGCTTAAGGATGGATAAAAAAAAAAAAGAATCACAGCACATGATGCCACTTTCTTTATACTTTATTTTGTGGAGGCTACTGTACATATAAGTTAGAGAAATAAATATCAAAACTCCCGCTTTGTCAGGAAAAGGGCAGCAAAAAGTAAAGAGGGTAAAATTAACTCCATTTGTATGAGCCATATTTTGGCAAAAGGGGGCTTCATGCATCTTCATGATGCATTATACCAAGCAATTTATCATATGATTATGAATTTGTCTAACAAACGACTAAATCATGAGGTAGATTAGTCCTTTGACATGCAGAAAATTGACCAATAGCAAAAAGTTTTGGCCAGGTCAGCCTGCGGGGACTGCGCAAGCTGATTTAGGTCGATACTGTTTGCAAATACTTTAAGCCCCCTTTTCATAAAGCATGGTTCATGTATGAATTGTACCAAAGAGTTGGTGCGACATCAACTAAGAGGTGTTTGACGAATGTCATGTTCATGACTTCCCGCATTGTCCAATGACAAATGGACGAATGAAACTTTTCTGATGTCCAAAACTGACTTCTTTTTTTCAACGACCTTTGTAATGCTTTCGAGAGTGATACAGAATGAAAAAAAATCAAAAATATTTCAAACTTTGTCAAAATCAGGTGACACTTTCTTTGGGTTAAAAGTATTTCTCTTATCCTGGTCGATCGAAAAAATAACCATAAGGCCATCTTTTACCATAAAAACCCGTGTTTTCACGACCCCAAGGAAAAATTGCTTGCTTTGAAAACAGTGTGGGAAAAATGAGAAAATGCTGGTTTTCACAGAAAAAAACCACATCTTTTGTGTAACTTGATTTTTGATCTGTAAAGGCTTATCGTTTGGAGTAGTCTAAAGTTTTGTTGTCTGGTAGAGGCTACATACCAGATTTTTCATTTTGAACCAGATTATAAAGCTCAGACAATATATTCAAATATAGGAGATATCAGACAAAGATCAGATGGAGACGGAAGTGTAGGTTGATCTTAATCTACTCTTTCGATATTAAAAAAAAGAACTCAATCAGCGGTCGCTGTACATAGGGATATGTGAAAGCCTTGATAAAAATTGAAATGTCAGAGGAGTGGGACCATTTTGTCGCCGGCGTGAAATAGAGTAATTTTGTATTCATAAAAAAGGACATCGCTTGATATTCATTTATTTATGGAGTGGCAGATCACGGAAACTGATTTTGTTTCCCATTATTTATGGCGACGTTTCAGAGAACGTGATGTAGAAACAGGCGCCATGATCGTATGAACTAAGGATTCGAAGTAGTCTAGGACACGTTACTTTGCGATTCGATTCTTGTATGTTAAGGAGAAGGGTTGTATCCTCTGTGGCTCATTACGTAACTCTTTACCAAACGACAAAATTTAAGACTAGTCCAGATTGAAAGCATTTGCAGACGACGAAATAAACTTGGCTCAAAAATTGAAATTTGCTTAGGAAAGGGAAGAAAACATCGTGGGAAAGGGAGAAAATGCTGATGAACGGCATTGCCTCCTTTTCCCACAATTCTTTCAGATACTTTCTTTGTCAGTGTCGTTAAAAATAGGAACTGTGTAGAAAGAAATTAAGACGTTGGGTTCGGTTCTCTTTGGTGGTGCTTTCTCCTTCTGCAAGATACTGCAGAACCCTATTTAAATACAATAGTCCTAGAAAAGACAGTGAGGGGACAAATTCAGAATTTGTGCCAGGAATGAAATTTCTTTTTTAACACAGACAAATGCATCTACCACTAAATGAACCATGCTCTGTGAAAAGGGGCTTAAATACATCTTTAAAAAAAAAAAACATCGACCAGTAGTTAGAATCCAGTAAAAGAGAAAAGCAAAAAGTTCTTGGCACCTATTCACTAACAATTTCAAAAAGTCAATTGAAGTTGAATTTTATCCTTACTGTTGACAACACAAGTAGCTTTCGTGAACAATATACTAGTATATCAAGATCTGACTGCCCAGCATGTGCATTCTCTCTGATCTACTCTGTCCACTACTTTATTCTAGGTTATGATAGAACTGTGTCTTCACTTTGCACTGGAGGTGTATTTGCAGCTATGGAAAAAAATGAGTTATGTATTCAGTAAGTAGTGAAAGAGTTACCCAGATACATATTTGAAACATAACTAGGGTTTTTTCATCTTTCGCAATGAATGTATTTTCATTTTGTCATTCTTGTGATATACTCCCCCCCCCCTTATGTTCATTTTGCATTTTCTACTGTTGCTGTTTCGCAAAGCATTGTGTTTAAGGGAAAGGACATCGTAGTAAATACGTACTTAAAGTGTCGAATATTACTATAATACTGGGTCTTAAATCTTGGAATTTAGGGCTTTACTACTGAGAATGCTTTTTGTTTGTTGTTTATAGTTTCTAATCTATTGCCTTTTTGCCTAATTGCGTACACAATTATAGCCCCTTTTTGTAAATTATTAGTTGACAGAGCTTGATCACTGAGAGAGAAAGTCAACGCTGTGATTCCGATACTGATTAGATGTATTGTTGAAATATATCTTTATCTTCCGAGGAGACAAGTATAGATCGAGTTATACGCTCAAAACAGATCGCATCCAGAGAGTCATTGCAACTTTGAAGAAAATGTCATGTGATGCCATTTTAATGCATGCAAAGACACATTTTTGCGGGAATTTGATTACAAAATATTACCTTTCAAGTATGCTGTATTTTTCGAGTATCAAGAAGATTAATTCGTAAAATGCTTGATGATTATTTTTGTTTATTTGTGTGGTATAAAAACAAGGAAAGCATGCTTCTTTTGAAAAGGCATATAAGACTAGGCCGTCATCGGCAGCCGAAATAGAAAAGAAACAAATGTATAGAGAATTAACTGTATTTAGTATTATTCTTATGGATGGAGTGATTCATATTATCTCTTGATAAAAACATGGTGAAGGATGATCCGTTAAATAGAAATCAGTCAGGATCAACAAGTATCAGAATCAGAGCAGTATGTTGCACCAGACCACGATAACATAAAGGCTTGTAACCACCAAGAATTCTCTAGCTGTTGTTACAAATTTGATGAACTATCCGTTTCACGAAACAATCTAAAGATTTCGACATTCTCTTCAAGATTGCAGCCTTTTTTGGCATCGAGAGCTAGGAGACCCCAAAAAAACATTTTTGTTATTGCGGAAAATTGTTGCCTTCAAACAGGACTCGACTTATATGAGGGAAATTCCATTAAGAAATAATCAAGGGAACAGTTAACATTGGCAGGTTGTTTCTAACATGATATATGATGGACTTTTCCTTTGTGCATCAATGCTCCACGTTTCCACCAATTCCCCATTTTTCCCACAGTGTTCTTTTTTACCCTTTCAAAAAGCTGAATTCCATCATTTGAGACATTTTTATTTTGCTATTGCTTTCGTTTTGGACAAGCCCAAGCTTTTGTCGTCTGGTAAAGATCTAAACAAACAACGTTTGCTTCCTGACGCCAAAGCTGATAAAAATGACGAGAAAATAGGCTTTTATACCCTTTACAATATTATTATATTAATATTTTATATTCTCCTGAGATGGAGGATTCCTGTTTGTGAAATGGTATGTGCGGTGTGATCTTAATCTACACTGGCCGCAAAGGTAACAACAGATGGGAAAAGAATTTAAGTACTGACTCTTATCCTGCCAAATAAATGAAATGAAACTTTCAAGCCGATAGTAAAACCCCGAATAATGTTATTTCAATTCATTTTTGGGGGAAAAACAGCATCTTATCGGACAGTGTAGATCCAAGATCAAACTGCACTTTCTGTGCAGACTGATCTTGATCTAGACTGTCTGCAAAAGGTCAGTGTGTCGCGCTTTGTAGCCCAAGGATTAAAATGAAAGGGTAAAGACTTTAAAAGCAGACACAAGCCATGGATAATAAAATTTCCGAGTAAAGAGAAGGTCGATGATAATAACGTCAAATCTGACAAGGCGGATGGACTCAATGAGATGATGTTTTCTATATAGGTTCTAGACTGGACTTTTGTTTGACTAAATCCTTGCGCGTTAGGCAGCCATATTTTGAGTAGGGCGTTTTTAAACATCCACCCTCATCATCTTTTCGCCACTAGTATAACAGCAATAAGGTAATCTATTGAATGACTCTTCAGACATTTTGGCATTTTTGACCATTTGTCTGATGATGTTTTCTAAAAGGGTTTAGAAACTCCATCATATAGATGGATGCTTTTGTTAAACTGAATCCTAGCGTTCGAGGCAGGTATCTATTGTTAGCTGAAAAGCAATGTAGGGCAATTAAAGAAAGACCTATCTTCTGCATTTCTTTTCTACTTGCTTCTATAATTTTAGGCTACAAGAATGCTTGTTAATTCATAAAACAACATTCTACCACACATAACCCCAGACATTTCAGCAGTTTCGCCCAAAACATTATGAGTAAAAGAGCAACTGATAATTGCAAGCAATTTCTCACTTAACTAAGAACTGTGTTATTTACTTTTTCCATTCTGTAACGACGTATTTATAAAGCAGTAAGGAGTATATTAGCGCTAGCCGTTGAACCCAGTACAATTTAACCTTGGGTGGAAAAGAGCGGTCGCTCCGCTTCTTTTCTGCCTGTGTTTTATATACCATAATGAATATCCTTCCATTTTTATTTAACAATCCCTAATTCCATATTTCCTGCCTTTTCTGGCTTTTCTTAAGATATTTTGGGGGTATGCTTTAACCCTTATCCTGATAAATATGTTAAATAAAACTTTTAAGCCGATAGTAAAAACCTGAAAAATGTTATTTCAAACTTAATTTTTGGAGAAAAATATCTTCTTATTGGACAGTGTAGATCAAAGATTAGACTGCACGTTCTGTGCAGTCTGATCTTGATCTACACTGTCCGCAAAAAGGTCAGTGAGTCGCGCTCTGCAGCTTAAGGGTTAATATGACTGCATCTTTGTATTGGTTTGTATTGGAGTTTAACGCCATTTTAACAGCTTCGGTCATATCATGGCGGTCAGTGACGCACCCACGTGTTTCCTGGCTTTCTCACACCAGTATTAACACAACTTTCTTTCCAAAGCCACTGACTACTTTTCTCACATGCATCAGAGGTGAGAGGCGAAAAATCGCCAGAAAGAAAGTTCGCCGCAACCGGGTATCGAACGACTGCATCTTTGATAACCTCTTTATCGAGAAGACTACTTTAACTCCTCTCTGGCCATCAAAATAATTCGTCAACCATTTAAAGTAACAATAAAGGCTAAATGTAAACAAAGCGGGTGTTTAAATGCATTTGAATTTATATCATACCATTTAAAAGAATGGAAATTACCGTGAAGATGACAATCTGTCATTGTACGGTCGGCCCACGTGTTAGTCGCTGACAGAGAAATTAATTTCAAAACTAGGTTAAAACCTGCCAGGTAGCTGTGTCTTTTGTTTACTTTTTGCCTATTTGTTTTTCTGCCAGCGACTAACATACGGCCCGAACACATGATAAGAGACTGTCATCTCCATAATATTTTCAATACTTTTAAACGGTATGATTGAATCTAAATGTAATATGACACCTGCTTTTATATTTTTGCCTTTACTGGGCCTTTAAAGGATTGTTCTAAATTCATTGACAAGTCATTTGCATGTCTGTAAACCATCATGTCAGCGAATCAGATGGAAAACCTTCGCATTTAGAACTGAAATTGATTCCTTAATGGTTGGGTAATACTACCCTTTGATTGTACTCTTAAAATGTTTTAAATATGGTTATGTAAATGAGCCATGCTCTGTGAAAAGGGGGTTAAATGTATCAGTCTAAAAGTATTGACCAATGTCAGCCTGCACAAACCGTGCAGGCTGACTTGGCTCAAAACCTTTTGCTATTGGTCGATTTACTGCATATCGAAGGACCATTTTATCCCCAGACTTAGTCGGTTGTTGGACAAAATGGATTTTACGAACCCATAATTATATATGACTTGATTGGTATAATACATCATTTAGATGCATCAAAACCCATTTTACCAGAGTACTGCTCATATTCTTTCTTTACAAACGAATACAAAAAGCCTACATTTCATGTGATACCATTTTTATTATCTGTACTTTGCTTGTAAAATTATATCATAATGACAAACCCTTAGAATACCATTGACAGTTTCATTTCTTTAGAGGACAGGTTAGGCTAATGTTAGTTTGCAAGAAACGGGCAGTTCGGCTATGGATGTACGTTGTTTGATATTTTGTAAGATATTCTTACTAAGGCAATCTTGAAATTTTACACATTGGAATATATTCTAGCAAAACGCTTTTTTAGATGGAGAAAAAAAATGGCTGTTACCAGTAGAGTTAAGATGATTTATTTTGTTCTACATGTTTAAGTTGCATTGCCATGGAAACATTCAGTGAATAATTGATGACCGTTCTCATTATTCTCGTTTTTCATCAGTGCAATCTATTTCAGTTTTGGGTCATCGCGAACCTCGAATGCTTATATATACATGTAGATGTATTGACCGTTTTCTAAATGGCTTTTACAGTACTTTAGTTCTCTTTGCTGTCAACGTTGCCTCTGTTCCTCTTCCTCGTCACCAGCAGTGTTTTTTCTGCAAGATCATTTATCTTTCACTAAAATATTTATTTAGTAAAGAAAGAGGGCCATGATGGACCTGTAGTCGCTTACCTGAGCCTCTTGACCAAACATGACCAATTTTCGATCTCTTCCGAGATATCAAGACACAAACTTTCATAAGTATTGGACTGAAAATGTGGTCGCTGAAGTGTACACAATCTTTTTTAAGAATTTGTTTCAGTGACCTACTTTTTTACCAAACATGACTGTTTTTCATACTCATTGTAGATATCATCAAGACAAACATTCTGACCAACATTCCGTAGATTTAGACTTAAAATCTGGCCTCAAGAGTGGACACAAGGTTTTCCTATGATTTGTCTCAGTGACCTACTTTTGACCTGTTTTCAGACCTATCCGAGATTTAATCAATAAAGAGTTTTCCATTAAAAAATGTGGTCTCTGGAGTGATTTTTTTTTTTTTTTTTTTTTTGTTTTTTGTTTTTTTTTTTTGTTTTTTAAGATTGACCTGGTGACCTTGTTTTAGATCAAACATGATGCATTTTGCAACAAGTTCAAGTTTTCATCAAGACAAAGATTCTGACTAACTGTCATGAGTACTGGGCAAAAGAATGTGACCTCAAGTGTGTACACAAGGTTATCTAAGATTCGACCTGGTGACCAAGTTTTTGACCTGACGTGACCCATTTAAAAATATGTCCCAGATATTATCAAGACAAACATTATGACCATATTTCATGAGTATTCGACTGAAAATGTGGTAGGAGTGTACACAAGGTATTTCAACGATTTGACGTGGTGACCTAGATTTAAAACCGACATGACCCATTTTCAAATCCATATGAGAAACTGTAAAGACAATTATTCTGACTGACTTTCAGCAGTACTGGACTGAAAATGTGGCCTTTACAGAGTACACAAGGTTTTTCTGCAGTTTGCCTTGTGACCTAGTTTTGACCTGACGTAACCCATTTACATAGATATTTGAGATATCATCAAAACAAATATTTGACCATCTTTCATGAGTATCGGACTAAAAATGTTGCCTCTTGGATGTATTAAAGGGGTTTTTTTTCCCCAAGATTTGACCATGTGACCTAGTGTTTGATCCGACATTACCCAATTTCAAATTCGTCCAAAATATTATCAAGACAAACACTCTGATGAACATTCATGAGTATTGAACCGAAAATGTGACCTCTAGTGTGTACACAGGGACACAGGGTCTTTCAAAGGCTAGACCTAGTGACCTCGTTTTCGACCGGACGTGAGCCATTTTCCAACTCGTCAGAAATATTATCAAGATAAACATTATCGCCAAGTTTATGAATATCGGGCTAAAAAAGTAGCCGCTATAGCGTACACAAGGTAAAAGTTGACGAACAACGCACGACAGGCACAGCACGATCACAAAAGCTCACCTTGAGCACTTTTTGCTCAGGTGTGCTGAAAATAAGCAAAATTTGTCAAACTAAACAATGAAACAATTCATTGCTAGCTCAATGCGCTAGCATTTGGCCTAATTCTTGGTTTAGATTTATTCGAATGAATATATAGTAATTTGCGATTGGTAAAAAATATGGGCATGTTTATTCTGCGGGCCTATTTACAGTCACAATAATGACACCGCTTACCGATACCTAGGTGCGCTTATTGACACCGTGGTGAAAAGTACAAGTATATCTAATGAATATTTCACTTTTCAAACACTGAGGAAAAAGAGGCGTGTGCTGGCGAGGTTACTTTTCATCATTTTATTTCTTCTATTTTTATCGGGCCTTTATGAAAGATATATTTCATTGGGTTCTTTTCTTATGGTTATCATTGTATAGCAAAACGTACTCAGATCTTAGGTTTTCATCTTTATGCCAACAAAATATATTTTGCCACTGCTTACAGAGAATTGAAATATAAAAGCCTCGCCAACTCCATGCTACAATTCTATTCTCACTCTTTCATTGCAAATATACACTTTAAGGAAGTCCAGACATTTCATATGAAAACGCCAGACCCATGCCAAATTTGCCCTACAAAAATAGAAGCAGCTATAAACAGCTTGACAATCAGGGGATAGATATAGAAGTAACCAATTCTGTCCTAGTGGTTATAAAATTACTACGCCTACGCTGAAGCTATTTTGGTGCTAATAGTCTACTTAGAAAGGCGGAATAAAACCTTCCAGTATTCGTTCGTATTCCCCCATTGTCATTTGCTTTGCAAACCAGGTTAAACATAAATCCTTGGAATAATCATCAAGGACAGGCTGTTTAATCATACTGAATTGATGCGTTGAAAGTAGTTCTGAAACTTCGGTGATTGTTAATGTTTTGGTATAAACTAAGCACTGAGTTATTGCCGAACAAGAACACTTCAACCAGTGACCATAAAGAGAATTTTCATTTGACGAGACAGCGATTGCATATTTTCAGTTATTGAAGATTTGGCTGGTCATGAATTTATGGAATGTCACAAATGCTTCTTTCAGTGTACTATACTTCCTTTTACTAGAGCAGAATGACGTGCCAAGTGCACCCATTTTTGTTTCAAAACAGAAACTGGGCATTCATAAATAGTAGAGACAAGTCACACTCCATTTTTAGACGTCTGGCTGTTAGAAAACTAGCATCTTATTTCTACCACCCTGTCTGATGATACAAGCTCACTGTTTCGGGTCATGTATCTAGTGTCCAATCCCGGGTTCCGCATTGCGGGGGACGTAACGTATGCTATTCTTTGTTTGTTTTAGTTGTTTTATGCCGCTTTAAGCAGTTATGCATGGTTTAAGTTTACTTATCCATTCGACATATTTTACTGCCCATACTGTCAGGATTATTACTTTAATGTTCAACGCTATTTTAATAAATTCTCTTTCTTTTCACCTGTCTGCTCTGTTTCATTAGCTGTCGAACCCAACTTCAATTATGCTGAAAAGTAAAAATATGTCATGATGTTTGCGAGAGAAGACAATGCTGCAGATCGTGTGACTGTATAATTCACTAAACATACTCGTATGCTTACTTGGAAGTCTTTTTTCCATTAGGATAAAATCCTATTTCATCCTAAGATACAGGGAAAAAAAGCGCTGTTATTGTAATTATTGTTCAAATCGTGTGTAACCGTCAGTAATAGTTACACTTCTAATAAACTGACACCAGGTTACTCGTTGAGCTGTCGGTCCTTTGATTTAAAGTCTGATTTACAAAAAAGAATATTTCAGCATATTTTGTGCAATGGAGCATTTCGTTACAAAATGAGAAGCTTAAAGTCAATCTCTACAGATTCCTATTCAAAATTAGCCCGTAGGCTGCTAAGCGCGACTCAATGCCTATTTGGCGGACTGTGTAGATCAAGATCAGATTACACAGACTACGTGCAATCTGATCTTGGATCAGTACTGTCCAAAAAGGAGATTTTTCTCCCATAAATATCTTTGAAATAGCAAAATTTGGGGTTTTACTATCGGCTTGAAATTTTCATTACTTATTTGGCAAATTAAAGATTAAACATTTGAAAAGTGAAATAGTCTATACTGTATGTGCTCACACTGTTTCACAGGATATGTATACGTTTACGTGCTGTACTGGTTGTGCGACCGGTAGCTAAACAGCAACCAACTTAGAGGATATGATTACAAGCTCCTCCAAGTTATTTCATGAAGAAAGCGGGATGATACAAGACACCTTAGTGAATTTTTCAGACAGGGAAATTTACTAACCATTATCTGTTTTGTGCTTCCATGGGTTGCATTTAGACTTTGGATGGCGAAAACTCACATTGTTTGAAAGCTTAAAGTGACAACAGCTGCCAAAGGGAAACAAAGCGGGTGTTACAATGCATTTCAGTTTAAATCATACCATTTAAAAGAATGGAAACTGTTGTGAAGGTGACAATCTATTATTGTCCGGTCGGTCCCAGTGTTAGTCGCTGGCAGAGAAATGAATTTCAAAACTAGGTTAAAACCTGCCTGGTCACTCTTTCCTTTGTTTACTTTGTGCCTGATTTTAAAATTCGTTTTTCTGCCACCGACCAACACTTGGACCGACCACACAATAAAAGCCTTGATTGTCATCTCTACAATACTTTTCACACTTTTAAATGGAATAATTCAAATTTAAATGCATTTTAACATCTGTTTAGATGTTTGCTCGCTACTGGAAATTTCAGAAAAAGTAAACAGAACCTATCGAAAAAAAAAAATCTTATGACTGCGAAAAGTAACAATGAATGATTCTATAGCATCAATATGAAAATTTGGCTGTATAAAAAAAATAATGACAAATATCACAAACCATATCTGAATACGTACAAAAAACTACTAGCTCTTTTAGCGCCTAATGTATAAACTACATCTCTTTCGACGGCTGAAAATACAATCTTCTGATACACAGAAATTTCTTTATTGTACAGACATGACAAAACAGGCGCGCAGACGGCATAGATCAAAGATCAGACTGCACGTTTTGTGCAGTCTGATCTTGATTTATGCCGTCCGTAAAAGGTCATGGTATTGCCTATAGCGCTAAAGGGATTAATTCCGGAAGTTCAGAAGCAGGTCATTCATTAAACACGCTGTGGAAAACGTTGATGACTCTTTATCTGGAAACTAATGGTCAGTGGCCCTACGTTTTTTTTTTCAAAATGTCAATTAGTCTGGGAAGGGATAGAGGGAGGCTTTAATTTACATCCTTGCCTTCATTTAGTTTGCAATGACTACACTGCGGCGTTGGATTGATTACAGCGGAACAAGGATCTTTGAGCTTACTTCCTTTTTCCCTATTTATTACTTTGTGCTTTTAGGTTATTCGATTTGAAATGTAAATTTTCTACAAATCACCATTCAAAGCTCTACAGTGCTTAGTCTGTTGGTTTTTAACTTTTGCTGAATTTATGAAAAAAAAAGAACACGAAAAACGAAAAGGATAAAGTTTTACAAGCGTCGGCACTAAATTAGGTTCTTTTAAAAACATGAACAAACAGAAAATACTGTAAACACAAAATCCTTTTTTCTAACTCTTATTTCTACGAATAGCCATCTTGTTGGGTGACTCCTTTAAGCCATTAAGATAGAGGATCCAAATTTAAAATTCGAGCAATAGGCTGATAGGAATTGTTAGATTCTGACTGCACAAGCATACAGGCATATTATGTACACTGAGCGTGTACCGCAGAATATACAAACTCAGTCTTTCTTTTATGATGAAGTACAAGAGTCCGCTAAATTTAATTATCAGTCTAAAAGCTGGTACTACACGGATTTATTGGCAACAAGGGAGTTCAGGAAGGAGGTTACCAATACAATATCAGCAGTATTTAATACAAAACATTTGAGCAACGTTCTGATAAGAGAGGGTTTAATGCATCTCAGTGATGCATTATACAAAGCAAGTCATCACATAATTATATAGATCCAAAAAACACATTTTGTCTATCAATTGGCTGAATTAGGAGGGAAAATAGTTCGTGGATATCAAGATAATTTACCAATAGCAAAAACTTTCGACTCATGTTAGCCTGCGCGGACTGCGCAGGCTAACATGGAACGATGCAATTTCGCATATGCATTAAGCTCCCTTTTCACAGAGCATGACTCATTTACATGCACCTCATGTACTTCTTGCACACAATCTGTATTGTCCTACCCCTATATTGCGAGGTTTAAGTCTACTTTACTATATGATGAAGGAACCCGCAATCGCTCTCTGGAAAAGGCAATGGGTGTGTCATCAAGAAATCTGTGTGCAGTCCCCGTGGGCGGCGCTAGTCATATGAGATTGCCTTCGGCAAGTAACTTTGTTGTCCTAGCCTAACAATGGTGAAACCTTGGACGTTTTGAATATGTGAGCTGCTTCCCTGGTATGACTTACACAATACCGAGAGCATCCTGATTATATATTTATAACCACAACACAATGGTTCTGAAATTAATAGGAAATGATAGTGTGGTTTTAAATTGAATCATCGTCAAACTTTATTCTTAGTTTGGTACAGTTTAAAACAATAACATTAAGGTTAATTCAAAAACCATTGTCTCGTGTTTATCCATACGAAAATACGAAAACTGAATGCCATGTGATTGTTGTATGTATAGACTACTTGCTGGCAACTGTCTTTAAAACTCGGAGATAGCGTTTCAGTAATTATAGAGCTATTCACCGATTCTGTATTCGATTTTTGCTTGCTTAATCCTTGCTACATAAATAAAAGGCGAATTACCAGCCGATAGTAAACACCAAAATATCTGGTTTTTAAACTTAGTTTTGGCCGGAAATACCTCAGCCTATCGGACAATGCAGATCAAAGATCAGACTGCGCATTCTAAGCCATCTGATCTTGATCTACACTGTCCGCAAAAGTACACTGAGTTCCCCTCAGCAGCGGAAGGGTACACCGCGTATTCCACAAGAATTGCTCATTGATCCTGTAAATAAAAGGCTATCATCTAATAGATGGATAGTCTTTGATATCCATTGCACCCACTTTCTTATCACAGACACTAATTAATCATCTTTACACGTGGCATTCACAGCTTTCCCTTTCGTTCTCTTTTCTAGAGACAGATTCTGAAGGTTATGCTTAGGTTACATTTGGACTGCGATGAGCTTATTGCTCCCATACGATACCCGTATCCCTCTTTCTGTACGGCCGCCTTACAACAGCCGTACGATTATCGTACGAATTCACGGGCCTCCGTGGTCTGTGCGATTTTGTTCAACTCCGCACAATGACTTTCTGAAAATCGCAAGCCCGTAGGCATATTGTGATAGCATTGCATGATCCCCGCACAGGCATCATACAGAGGCTGTTCGATGATTGTGCGTTGTCGATCGTGCGGACAACGCACGGTTTTTGATGGTCAGTTTGGCCCAAAAAATCGGGGGGATAACCGCACGGCTTCGGCTCGGCTAATGAGGCTGGAATACAATCTTTGTAGTAGAGCAGGTCAGATTTAGCTTTTACGAAACAATCCCACGGTTTAACAACTGTGAGGAATACTTTAGAAACATCGTGGGAAAAGGAGAAATGTTAGCATTTTCTCTATTTTCCACAATGTTTAACCCCACAATAAAGACAAGCCCTATCATTTGAACCACACTTGATGGGTCGTCCGCAAAAGAATATGTGAATATGAACATGTCCAAAACTTAGTCCTCTGGTCAAGAGTCAAACTAGAACTGACCGTGAGAAGCCATAACTTTTCGTCATTCCATACTCATAATATCTTTAACAGCCAATCTAGACGCAGACGTAACTTTAGATGAGTTAGTCACACGTGGTTGATAGAATGGTACCAAAAATGGCATCAAACGAGACATTTTAGAGCGTTATTAACCCCTAAAGCGGTTGATTGATCCAGTCAAAACGTCTGATGTTGCTGGTTACGTTGCCCTTAACCCTCTATCTGCTACATAAGTTAAATGACACTTTCAAGGTGATAGTAAAAACCTGAAAGTTGCTCTTTCAAACTTACTTTGAAAATGAAAAAATCTCCTTATCGGATGGTGAAGATCCAAGATCAGACTGCACGTTCTGTGCAGTCTGATCTTGATCTACACTGTCCGCAAAAGGTCCTTGAGTCATGCTTAGTAGCCTTAGGGTTAATAGACTAGTTGACACGTCTGACTTAACACCGTAACACACAGTCCCTAGTCTTGCCGATCCGGAGGAAGAAGACATTTGAAAACATTGTCGGAAAAGAATGAAATACTGGCAACCAGCATTTTCTTCTTTTCCACAAGGTTTTTCTACACTTTAAGAGAAAAATCTTAACATTTTAGTCACATTGAAAATGCCGTTTGAAAACGTTTTGAATATGGCCGAGTATAAACTTGTGACGTATATAAAATTTAGCCATGCTCTGTGAAAAGAGGGCTTAATGCATCTGCAAAAAGTATCGACCCAGGTCACCTGCGCAGTCCATTCAGCTTAACCTGGGTAGAAACTTTTTGCTATTGGTCAATTTTCTGCATGTCAAAGGACATGTCTAACTCATTATTCAGTCGGTTGTTAAATGAAATGGATTTTATATATCCATGATTATGTTTTAACTTGCTTAGTATCATGCATCACGGTGATGTATTAAGCCCCCTTTTGTCAGAGTATAGTTCTATTATTATAGTTTAACTAAAACTAGTCATCAGAGCCAGTGCCCTGTTCACCATTCCATATTTATATAATTACTTCAAATTAAGCTAGACACAGATGTAAAGATAAGTTACTCACATGGGTTGGGAGAATGATACGAGCTGCGCTCTATGAAAAGGGGGCTTAATGCATCTGCGAAAAAAAAAACGACCCAGGTCAGCCTGCGCAGTTCGCGTAGGCTGACCTGGGCCGAAACTTTTCGGTATTCGTCAATTTTCTGTATGTCCAAGGACGAATCTACCCCACGATTAAGTCGGTTGTTAAAAAAAAGTGACTATTATGGGTCAATAACTATGTGATGGCTTTCTTGGTATAATGCATCACGTAGATGCATTAAACCCCCTTTTGCCAGAGCGCGGCTCATACCAAAAGTGGCAACCAACGATACACGAGGACTGGTCTTCAATTAGTTCTTTACCAGACGGCAAAATTGCACACATATCCAAAACTGAAAGCATTGGCAGATGACATTGTTTTAATGATACGTTTTTTCTTTAAAGAAGTAGAAAAGGTTGTGGGAAGAGAATGCAAATGCTAGTTTATCCGTACTTCAGAGTGTGCATAAGGAAAATGCTAAAAATCAAGTCATATTGAAACACCTCCTAGTCAAAAATTGTCTTGAATTTTAACCCATGGGCTTCTAAACGCGACTCAAGGCGCTTTTGCGGCCAGTATAGAGCCAAGATCGGACTGCACAGAAAGTGCAGTCCGATTTTGGATCTATACAGATCTATAGAAGATATTTTTCCCCATTTTGGGGCAGTTTTGTGCGGTCTGATCTTGGTCTACACTGACTGCAAAGGTGCAATGAGTCGCGCTTAGCAGCCAAAGGGTTAGAATTCAAGACAACAACTTTTGGCTTATAGGTGTTTCAATATGACTTGGTTTTAGTCTTTTCCTGATGCACCCCCTGAAATGGGGAGAAACTGGCATTTATTTTTTTCCCACAAGATTTCCTACGAGCGTATTGTTATGGTATTTACTATTGGCTGGAAAATTTCAATTAGAATATCTAGCAAATTAACCTTTTACCAAACGACAAAATTCTAGACTTCTCCAATTTCAACACATTTGTAGACGACAAATAAGATATGGCTTAAATGGCAAAATTTCTTGTTGAAAGGGTAGAAAACATTGTGGTAAAAGGAGAAAATGCTGGTTAACAGCATTTTCTCCTTTTTCCACAATGTTTTCAAAGACCCCTTTTCCTTAGGGTCGTTAACACTCGGTATTGTGTAGTAAAAGGTATAGGGCTAATTGAAATTAACATATGTATATTTCAGGTGTGGTGACGGCTCTGGACTGTTTTACGTGTGACTGGGATTCAAAGAATGGCACGGTTGACCATTACTGTCTAGTGGCTCCCTATAGAACACAAGTCAGCGAGTGCCCAACCAGCGACAATGTAGGCATTCGATATGTGTGCCAGGTAAAATAAGGATTTAATTTTTTATCGTATTTGTTTTTTACTTTTTATGCTTGAGAGAGAGAGAGAGAGAGAGAGAGAGAGAGAGAGAGAGAGAGTTTTTTTTTCCTACAAAAAAGCCCTACGACAATTGTTTTCGGCTGCAAAATTTGTTTACATGTCAAATTTGACAGACGACAATTTAAAAGTAAGTAAAATACTTGGATTTGTCTTTGAAAGAGTGGAAAACATTGTGGAAAAAGGAGAAAACTCTGGTTACCAGCATTTTTTTCTTTTCCCACAATATTTTCTACAGGCTTTTTTTCTATAGGGTTGTTAAAACCCGGGATTGTTTGTTGAAGTATAGGAGATATGCATTCATAGAGTTTAGAGTTTATTAAAAAAAACAAAAGACAAAACTGTCTATCTTGTACAGGTGCATAGTACAACATATTACAAATGATGGTTAATGGTGATGGTCGATACAGAGTAAATTTAAACAACATAATTAAATTTGTGTTTCAGACGGAGAAAAGCTGTAGATTATCACTTTCATCCAAACACCCCATTACTCTCTCCTCTACTACATTCTACATTCAGTCACACATACTCGCGCCCGCATCTCTTTTCTCTCTCTCGCCTTGCAATTTTTTGGCTGATTAAGGGAAGCAACTTCAGCGATCTACTTAGTATTATAGTAAGAATTATTTCCCTTGAAATATATAAGAATGCCTAATTAACCCATAGGCTGCTAAGCGCGACTCAATGACCTTTTGCGGGCAGTGTAAATCAAGATCAGATCGTACAGAACGTGCAGTCTGATCTTGGATCTACATTGTTCGATAAGGAGATACTACTCCACAAAACATAACATTGAAATAGCAACATAACGGTATTTACAATCGAATTGAAAATTTTATTTTAGTTATTTAGTAGGATATGGCTTAAGTGTCCTCTACGTCACTCTTGTGAAAAATTCATGCATTATCCTTATTCAAAACGAAATAACAAGATGGGATTTGTGGATATTGTCGAAAGGTTATAGTGAAGTTATTTCCGAATTTTTGGCTTTCACTTTGTATTTAAAGCGTTAGCGCATACAGTTAACCATTTCTTTTAAATTTTTCTAAATCGTTTTAAAATTTACATTAGTATAAATAGCGCGCGTAAAAAGTGTGCTAGTGCTGGGGTAAGGGTTCAAATAGAAATACAGAGTTAAGGATATAGAATATTTTTTCTTTTTTCAAAGCTTTTGAGTATATAAAAACCTAGAGATTCAATGGTATTTTTGTGGTTGCTTGTTAGTAATTCAGTCAATTTTAGCATACTGGGCCTTGACCAATAGCGTTTTTTTTTTTTTTGACTTTTCGCAAGTCAAGATATAAAGGGAATTCTAATATAAAGTGGTATTCATCTTCAAGTATATTACATAGTCTGCATTTTCTGTCAGATCTTTGCGTCTTTGGTTTGGTCCATCATCCTGTTTCGATTTCGAGTCTATGACTTGACAATCTAATTTTTGAAATAGAGGTTCTAATTTTCCTTAATTTTATCCTATCTAAATATGGCTGAAAGGTAAAGGAACGAATGGTATTGTAAGTAGTTGCTCTTGATGATTTGTTGAGTTCTTCGTCCCAGTCTTGTATATAGATATCTTTAATTCTTTGTTTGAAAATATTTATAAAGGCTGTAACATTTTCTACACCTTGATTTAGCCAAACATATGTGAATCCAGTTGTTTGCAGAAGATTTTTTACTTTCGATGCCCAATTAACAAGATTTGTGGAATGATCAATATCGTAGAGCATTTGATTATACATCCGTTTAACATATTTTCTGTCGTCTGCTCGAGTTATCTTTAACCAAAATTTTATTATGTATAAGAGTCTTAATTTCTTTAAGAGGAGCCTTCCCAATTCGCCGTAAATAAAGTTATTTGGGGTTTGTAATTTTACATTTAAAACTTGTTTGCAAAATCTTGTATGTATTTTTTCTAGCGCCTCGGCTTCTGAAAATCCCCAGACCTCTCCCCCATAATTAAGTATAGGAAAAATGAGTTTATCGAATAATTCCAAAGTATGGCTTACTGTGATGTCTTTAAAAACAGTCAAATATTGCTTTAACGCGAAAACAGCTTTAAGGGCTTGACCTTCAATTGTTTCAGAAGTGCGATTAAAGGATCCCCGCGATGCAAAAGTAACACCTAGATAAGAAAAATGGTTCACGATTTCAAGTGTCTTTTCGCTGTATGTAAAAGATAATGAATTGGATAATTTTCCGGATTTTCGAAAAACCATTACTTTTGTTTTTGTAACATTTACGGTTAGTTTCCATTTATCGCAATAGGTCTTAAGGGCATCTAGTCCATTTTGTAAACCTGTGTCGCTATCGGAAAATAATATAATATCGTCTGCATATAACAACAGATATAGTTTGAACATTTCTAGATCAATGCCATGAAACTCATACGATACAATGTTATTCTCTTTCTACTTTTAGACGTTTGCCGAGTTTGGTGTCACCGGAAATGACATGCATTTGAAAGTTCTCCAACGGAAGTGCGGTATAAAACATTCCAAATGTAACAATCTATGTTCAGAGGAATCCACAGATTGTTGGCTATGCTGTAGTGACAACGACAAATGTAATGGCTTCCCTCTTCGCACCAACATTATGACAGTAAGCTCGGCGCAACAGCAGCGACTCTTTATCAAAAACGTTGTATTGTTTACCTCTGTATGGTTCGTTTACATGTATGTTTAACTTTCAGGAAAAATGCCATAATGCAGGTAGTCGTAGGATGATAAACGTTAGCATTTCAGAACACAGGATTAAATGGTTTATTTAGGGGAAACATTTTGGACTTGTGTACGGTGTAGGTACTTGCAAGACACGAGCAAGGCGTAGAAAGATCGCGTCGTACTAGATCGGTGACAGCAAAAGCTTGACCAAACTGACCAACCCTTCCAAACATTATTGCAGTTGAGCGTCGTTCTGGCAAAAGGGGGTTTAAAGCATCTCCGTGTTTCATGATACAAAGCAAGTTATCACATAATTATGTATCCATAAAATGCATTTTGTTTTCTAACAACCGACCGAATCATGAGCTAAACTGGTCCTTTGACATGCAGAAAATTGACTAAATAAAAAGTTTCGACCTAGGTCAGCCTGCGCGGACTGCGCAGGCTGACCTTGGTCGATACTATATGCAGATGCATTAAGCTCCTTTTTCACAGAGCATGGCTCATTTCTTACTGCCAGTACTCATCACCGGATAGGCTGAAACTTATTTCTTTGTTAACCGGTGGATGTTTTTGGAAACTGGGAATGTAATAAGAATGGCGAACACGGTTCTAGGTGTTTGCATTTCATAATAAAAATTTGTTAATCTGAATTTAGAGAATTGGTTACTTGGCACAATGTACCTCCAATTGATTCACTTTGTTTCAGTTTCTGCTTCAAACATTTTAACTGTGCTTTTCCGGATATTCCAAGTTGAACACTCCAGTAAGTATGTGAACATGACTAATTATTAGAATTGCTCAAACTAAGAATAGTTTAAACAGCATAAAGAATCTTGCTGTAGAATCATTGCACCTATAAATCAGATGATACTTCAGATTTTGTTTTGAAGGAGCCAACATCTCAACTGAAATTTCAAGGGACTGCGTTTGCTTATTTCAATATTTCCTATTTGTGTAACATGAAGGTTAAGAATACATTCGATATAAATATATAACATATTTTGAAGAGTAGATATCCTAATTGTTTGAGAGACATTATCTGTACATGTTGTACAGTTTGGGCTGGGACATACTTAAAGATGCAAGATTGAGTAACTGGAGTATACGAGTATATGCGAAAATACAAACCTTGCCATCTAGTGTGAAAGTTATTTGAAAATCAAAACTATTTTTGAAAATTTAAAATGATTAAAAAATTGATAGAGATTTTGTTTTGAGTGGTTCTAAACCATAATGCCTCTAGGGTAGAGTTAACTTTGTCACGTATTTGTCTCCTGTTGTTTTGTGCACTCGTGAAAGTGTAGGTAATTTAGCGTCTTACCACAGTCCAAAAGTCTTTTTCCCGCTTCCGAAACCTAGGATAAGTATGACGACATATGAAATTAGTTTTGTGGTAGATCTGTATCGCATCTTTTCATTATTAATCTTAAACTTTTCACGTGTAAACCTTTGTCCGTAGAGAGACAAATTGCTGAGACTAATTTTTTATCCTTAAGTCATTCGAAGCTGACTTACTATAAAATGGTTTTAAAGGATTTATTTCGAAGAGAATCAGAATACTTTATGAAATACTGGTGAGATAGAGTTTCGCTAAAACCTTTTTAGGGTTGTAGCAACAACCCCGTTTCTTATTACCTTACCCAAGAACGAAGTGCTCTATTTGAGCTTCTGTGATCGTGCAGTGTCAGTAGTGCGTCGTCAAGTTTTACCTTGTGTACGTTCCAGAGGCAACATTTTCCGTTTAATACTCATGAAAGTTGCCTAGCATATTGTTGATAATATCCCAGACAAGTTCAAAACTGAGTCAAAAGGTAGGTCACTGGGACAAATCTCAGTAAAACCTTGTTGACACTCTCGAGACCACATTTCCGGTCCATCAAGGTGGTAGGAATGCTTGTATAGATTTTATCTTAGACAAGTCCGAAAATAAGTCACCTTGGGTTAGAAATTAGGCCATATTTTCAGTCCAGTACTCATTAATCTTGGACAAGTTCGAAAATGGGTAACGTCGGATCAAGAATTAGGTCACTTGGGCAAACTTTAGAAATACCTCGTGCACACCAGAGGGGTCATATTTTCAGTCCAGCACTCAAGTTGAAAGTTGGTCAGAATGTTTATAATGATGATATCTAGGCCAAAATCCGCATTAAGTCGCGTCGGGCCAAAAAGTGAGTCACTTGGACAAATGTTAGGAAAACCTTGTGTACACTCTAGACGCTACATGTTCAGACCATTATTCATGAAGTATTGTCAAAGGCTTATCTTGATGATATACCGTGCAGATGTTTTGAAAATGAATCAAGATATGTTAAAAAGTAGGTCAATTGGGTAATCTTAGAAAAAAAAAAACCTTTTGTGCTCTCTGGAGCTTACATTAGGTCTTTTGCTATCAGATGCTACAGGTTTAGCCGAAATAATTGAAACATACTTTCCAGATAACAATATTGTCTCTTTCCATACAAAATTGGCATACTGTATCATCCTGTGCATGTAATACACCCGGTCACTCTCAATGCTATATCGACATCAGATGCTACAGGTTTAACTGAAATAATTGGAACATTCTTTCCAGATAATAAAACTCTCTTTTCATACAAAATTAGCATACCGTGTTTCCCTGTGCATCCAATGCACCCGGTCACTCTCATTGCTGTATCAACCCTAACTATTAAACCTAAGCATGCCGGGAAAAAAAAGCTTGCGTAATATGATTTTAAATAGTCAACTCGTTTGATAAAAATTATATGTACATAAACACTCATGTGAGATTCTCTATATCATATATATTTTGAGTATATACTTTGTATAATTCTGTCAGAAGTACACAGGCTCAGATGGGCGGTTCAAGGCCATCATTGCCCTCTTGTTTGGTATGTTTGGATGTATTCAAATGACATTTATTTTGTTTCACGGTATAGTATGCACGTTGGTTTGTAAATAATTTTGGCCTCGTGTAATATTTCTTCAAGGTTATTATATAACTTATGAGCATGTAGATGTACAAGACATACAGATTTTAACAAACTATTGTCTTGTAAAATCAAAATTATTATACAGTGAAGTAGAATTGAAAACGACCTTCTTGGGACTAAAAGCACAATTCCTCTGCACACCAGGATACTATTTTCGTCACAGATAAAAATACAGTAGTTGACGCTGTTCGTCCAAGATCAGACATCACGTCCTCTGTGTGGTCTGATCATAGTCTGTGTTGTTTGTTAAAGGGTTTTTTGCTGTTTTTAGCAAGTTATAAAGTTGTTGTATTTTTGTTAGATCTCTATCAGAAATAAAATTATCCGTCTATATATACAAATGTTCATGGATTATCTGTACATAGTGGCCCTTAGAAGATGGTTTTCGAACGTCGCGCCTTGTAATGACACAGCTCAAGACGCTTTTTTGAACAGTGTATGCTAAGATTACTTGCAAAACCAAAATCATTACTAGACCAAGATCAGACAGCACATGATCTATATGTTTTGATCTCGGACCTTCTCTTTCCTTTATATTGAGATCAATTTTGGCCAACGCACAATGGCTACCCATTGAACCTGTCGTAGCTCACTACGTCCTGCCAAAGAGAGCCAAATGGCCAATTTTGAAAACATTGTGGATGATGATGATAATGACTGTGGCGGTGAATAAAAAGAAGAAGATGATGATGGTGATATTGGTGAAGCTTAAGCTGAAGGAGACGAAGAAGGAGAAGAAGAAGAAGAAGAAGAGAGAGAGAGAGAAAGTTTTCACATACTCTTCTATTCCGGCTGTCTTTCTCTGTATCTTATCCATGTGCGTAACTACCACAAGAACTACCAAAGTGCTTTTCCTTTCTGTGAACGACTGATGAAACCTTGCATTTGAGTATTTTAAGGCCGATTCTTATCAGTACCATGTTAGAGAAGCAGTTTATTAATCCTTTACCAAACAATCCTATGTTTCCTGAGGGAAAAGACTTTGGAAAATATTGAGGATCACGAAGAATATGCTTGTTATGATCACTTTCTTCTTATCCCATAATGTTTTATACCCTTTCAAAGACTCTATCATTTAAACCACATTTATTATCACATAAAACTCCTCCGGTAGTGTATTAAACCCATGACTTATTTTTGATAATACACTAGTGTATTATCGTTTCTTGGGTCCCGGTTCTGATCAAGTTTCAGTTATAAGCGCGTGAAGCAAGAGAAACCACCACAGCATGCGCGAGAATTTGTACTGCTACGCCGTTTCATGGAAAAATGACGTCATTGTTGCTAAGACGTATCCGCGTTGAAAGTTTTTGAATTTCATGTTTGATAAAAACCAAGAAATGCAGCAAAAGTCTTCTTAAAATCAATATTATTGCGGAAATAGGTGGACTTAACCTCTCTATAAACTATTTCATTCTTTGTTCGGTGTAAATGTCAAAGAACTATTTACTTGTGTATATACACATTTGAAACCAAACTACAACTGTAAACATGGACACGTGAACGGGGTAGAGGCTAAAGGTGATGATGCAGGATATTTTTCTGTCTGTCATTCGTTTTATGTGATAAATAGAATCTCACATTCGTGTTCATGTATTATCATTTTTATTAAACTCGTTGACTAAAATGTATTTGACGCTCGCCAAGGCTCGCGCCATACAATTTTAGTCAACTCGTTTGATAAAAATGATAATACCTAAACACTCAAGTAAGATCCTCTATTTATCAAATCGATCGTTTGCCAGTACTTTAAACCCTTAACCTGCTAAATAAGTTAAATGAAACTTTCAAGCCAATAGTACAAAACCCAAATGTTGCTATTTTAAAGTTAATGTTTTGGGCAAACATAACTCCTGATCGGACAGTGTAGATCCAAGATCAGACTATACCTTTTGTGCAGTTTGATTTTGATCTACACTGTCCGCAAAAGGTCCATGGGGCGCCCTAAGCAGCCTAAGGGTTAATTAGAACAAGCATGAAATTTTTGTTGTTTGGCGAAGAGTTACTCGTATAGATGAACTACTGATACACTTTTTGTAAAGGATGATCGCGGACAAGTCCTGTACATTTGGGAAATTGTACAATCAAGTCACGTGCGTAAATCGTAATTCTGATTGGTCAACATCTCAGAGCTAGGCACAATTCCGCGAAAACTAATTACATATACGCCCAATTCAATTGCCGTAAATACGTTTGTCATCAGCTGATCATTGATTTTGTCAGCTAATGCGGACAGCAACCTCATTTTGTCCTCCAACTGTTTGCAGTTTTTCGGTCATTTTCATTCACACTTGCTCTAATCTCACTACATGTACACAGCAATCTGTGTACCATTTAAAGGGACCTTCAGTCTATTTTATTTTCGTTGAAGCTGAATGCGCTTGGCTTTTGCTGAATGCGCTGGCTTTTGGTATTGATATAGAATGAAAAGATGGTAATTTTCGATTGGTAAAAAATGTGCACATATTTATTCGGCGGGGACCTGTTGGCATATTTGCTCGCACATATATGAAACCACCAAATTAACAAGCGATGCTACCGCTAATCGATACCCCAGGGCCTTGATACTTTAGCAAACTAATTTATTGTAGAAGAGAACGATTCTTTTCTTTTGCTTTTTGGAAATTTAATAGTTTCATAAGCGTTACCTAATAACCCAATACTACTTTTCAACAAGATGAAAAACAGTGAGGAAAAAGAGGCAATTGCTCGTGAGGTTACCTTTTATTATTTTACTTCATATTGAGCCACAAAAGAGTTTTAATATTCATATTCCAGTATTCTCTTACGCCGTCTATCTTTTTAAAAGATATTTTTTGTTTCTCCTGCGAATTATTACATCCTACTGTAAAACCTGTATGTTTTAACCCTTTCCAAATATTTCCTAATCTAACTAAACTGATGTAGAATACTAAGCAAAACATTGGACATTTTTTCCTTTTCTCACATTGTATTCTATCCAATGAGATAAGTATCTTTCAGTTTAGTTACATTTTAAACTGTTTTCTGCAACTTATTTTTTCTTATTGGAGTATAAAATGTCTTTGGTCGCCTTTTTGGCTTATTAAGCCAAAGATTTGTCTTCTTCCTTTTCCCCATCGTTTTCACATTTTATCTGAAAATAAAACATACACGATTTGTAAGTGAGCGTTTTAAATGTACGAGTATTAACCTTATGGGTGTCTAATAATAAAAAAAAAAAAGTCGTCTGCAACATGATTTCTTTCAGTATGAAAATACCTTTAAAAAACCTGCCGTAGATAATCACATTAATTCCTTTGTTTTACCCCTTATCTATAATAACACTACATGCAAATAGTGAAATCTCATGATCAGGCACCGCCAGCTTCGGTAGCGGCTGATCTGGGACTGCATTATTTGCCTATGTCGTTTTCTGGTGCCAAAAGATTTAAGAATTTACCGGATCTGTTTTCGTGCAAAAAAAAAAACACACACACAAACTATGCATCTATATAGTGTATTTCACAAAAAAATGGCTTGTTAATTTGAAACAAATTCGTCATTCGACATTCGTAAGCTACTTCAAGGTCTAATTAGGATCTACTGTTTTGCAAAGGTGTGAAAAGTGAAAAAAAAAATCTATACATATTTAAATCATAGTATTAGATATAACTAGATGCTTTAAGGTGCCCAGCTGACAAGGCATATGGTTGGTTGTTCGTTGTTGGTGATAATTATTATTCATTTACATTAACGAAGAGGAATCTTGTGATGACGATATCGAATATGATAGTTATAAATAATAGTTACGGATCTTGTGCATGATAGTTATGATAGTTATGGACCTTGTGCATGATTCTGTTTGTCATCAAGCTCTTCATGTATACACTGACATTTCATTTCAAAAGCATAAAAAATCAGGACAAGAAACCTGACTGACAGAAAGACCGAAAGATGGACAGACAGACAGTTATACATATTGATCAAAAAGACAAATTGTTTGATTAAACTCGTACACAATCGCTTATAATATCTTTCTCTGTTTCAACTGAGGAGCTGGATCGTTTTACTGAGTTTTGGAGCGTGGAGCGTTGCCTATAAAAAATGACAGAAAGTTGCTCGATAATGAACATCGTATATTTTTTGTTTAGAACTGTGGTGAATAAAGCATACATGTATATGAATCACTTGGCAGAGCACAAACTTCAGAATATCGTGTTTGTATGTTTAACAAAGCTTTTTCTGACTTCCGCGTGTTGATTTTCAAGAAATTATAGTCGCTGATGGAAGTTTGTCGGATTAAACGTCTTCAAGAAACAGCCAACCACCAAAGGAACAATACAGAAATACGCACTGACATCCCAGACATTCCGTGCGACAACCGTCTACTGCATATCTGTTCATCTGATTGTCGAAGAAGTATGTTTTGGTGCTTACCTAGCAAAATTCTAGGGCGCAGCCATGTTTTTACCTGGAGTGGGTACGTTCAATTGACAGGAGCAGTAACGTTGATCTGGAGCAAGAACGTAAGGTCTCTCCAGTGTGAATGAAATTTACGTGTAAATAAAAAATGAGGTTTCTCTTGGCATGCCGTCTCTTTTTCTCCTTTTATCTCACAGAGTAAGCAGATATGTTTAAACGCAGAGACTTGCAATTACCCTGCCAAAAGAGAAGGATTGCCCTGTCTTTTTTTCAATAATATTTTTATTCATTATGAGCTTGTTTATATTTTCTTTTGCAACAGAAAAACACAATTTGACCTCTCCTCGAGTCTGAACAGGTGCCGACATTTGCAATTAGTGACCATATTGAAAAGACAGATTTCCGCCATTATAAATTTATTTTAGCTCAACTGGCTAAAGACTAGTGAGCTTATGTCATGGCTCTTGGTCAGTCATATGTGTAAGAATGCTTTAACTTTTACGAGCTCGTATTTCAAAATGTTTTCTTCTCTGAAACTACTGAACCAATTATGATAAAACCTTACACATATTATCCTGCCGTCGTCCTGTTAAGAATCAATCTAAGGAATTCGATTCCATACAGACACACTGGCTTGTAATGATTATACGAAAATAACTCGGCATCCATCTCCCTTCATTGTTAAAGCACTCAATAACATATATAGGTCTAAAACTTCTCTGGGCAATAAATGTTCAGTTTTTAGTCAAGATGATCATGTCGGATAGCAGAGACAAGTTTTTCCTCCTAGCTTTGTCTGTCCGTGAGAGAGTAGAGGTTTCACATACGAGTCTTCATGGTCCAGCTGACAGCGGTTATTCAAAGATCACGTGTACTAGAAATGTGTAAGGTCTTCAACCCCTTGTTGGATTTTGAAAATATTTTATATAGCCATGTTCACCTTCAGTATGCAACTACGTGCAGAGTGGAGGCTTAGCAACGTTGCAAGGTCAGTGTTATAATGAGGGGTTAAGGGTCACTTGCATTCGATTTTTTTTTTTTTTTTTTGTTACATTGACAGAAAAAGTCAAAGTTTTGGGATTGGATCATCTGTTTTTCTGGAAAAACTTTTAGTGTATTTTGATGTTAAATAATAATGTGCTGAGATGTTGACAAACTAAACCATGAAGTAGAATGGTCCTTGGACATGCAGAAAATTTACTATCTGCAAAAAGTTTCGACCCATTTCAGCCTGCGCGGGCTGTGCAGGCTGACCTAGGTCTATACTTTTTGCAGATGCATTAAGCCCCCTTTTCACAGAGCACAGCTTTTTTTTGGGGGGGGGAGGGGGGCTTGGCTTATTTTCTCTGCTATTTTATTGCAAAGTATGTTTCTTAATGATTAGTGCTATGTCTGGGTAAATCAATGGCCCATTTACATGTATAAATAGGAAGGCAGAGTCTCATCTTCATTTTTTTTTTTTTTTCATTTTATACGCGTGCTTTCTTTGTTACAAAAGGGTCGTATTCTCAAGGGGCCAATCCAGAAGTCGCGGGTACAATCACTGAGGGCTGTTGAGGAAAAAAAAGATATTTGTGTTGTTCACCCCACTTCAAAAGCATATTTGGATAAGGGGCAAGTGGCTGGTAATCTGCATTTTGTTCTTTTCTCAAATTATTGAATTATCTGTCAAGAGGCGTAAAAATCCCATTTTATAAGCCACAATTCCGAATTGACAGTCTAGAAATGCAAATCAAATTTAGAGAAGGTTAAAATTTTGTCGTCTGATAAAGATTAAATAGACAATGGGTCACGATGGTCGTCTTAGACAACAGACTATCTCTGTACAGGTAAAAGACCGCATACGGCAAGTCAAAATTATCAGTGTCTTTACTGATTAGCCTTCAATTTCTATCTTATTCCCCTCTTAAAACAATTTCAGTATGCTTTTTTTTTTATGAGTGAACAGACAGGCTAACAGGCTCAGAAAACAGAGAGAGAGAGAGAGAGAGATAGAGAGAGAGGGCAGACAGAAGAGAGAGAAAAATAGAGAGAACGAAATATTTGAGTTGCTAGCGTACTTTGATATGCATAATTACCTCCCTTAGCAGAAAGATCTTCAATTGGGAGGCTCTAGACATTGGATTAGTTCGGATTTCTCCCTTAAATTGTTCAACAAAAAGTGAGGCAAGTGGAGATGTTTGCCTAGCTTTTGTGTAACTTGACTTGTTTTTCAAGAGAACAGAACATAAGCAAATAAGCTAACATGCCACTCGGAATTAAACCTGTTTGCTCTTCTTGTAAGACTAACGCGTCTACAATGTGGACGAAAAATGAAAAGGGCGATATTGTGTGTAACGACTGCGTCACAAAGCAGTCTCATGATGGCAAAGAACAGAATGGAAACGGAACGGCCCCGGGGAAGAAAGGCGGAGGAAGTGTGGATAATGCGCAGGAAAGGGTTCTCAGAAAAAGCTCGAGGAATAAACCATCAAAATATAGAATAACATCCTCCAAGCCTGTAGCAGCAAAAGGAAAAAGCCGGAGAATCATTTTCAAGAAAAGTGTAAGTTGATTTTGTACTTCAACATGAAAGTGGGTCAACTCACTCCAACCAAGGTATAGTCATCATATAGACAGATTTTGAAGTTAGCTGCTACCGTTAAGGAAAATTTCATATCAAATTATGTGGAAATACTTTTCTGAAAATTAACTGACATGATAAATGGATTGTCGCAAAAAAACGTGAAAACCCATGACACAACAAAATGTCAGACGTTGTCCAATCAGAAACACTTCAGACTGTCTTTATAGCTTTGATAATGACTTCAAACAGTAAATTTACACAAATATACTTATAAAACTAAAAGTATGTGCTAAAGTCTCTGTCTAATAATGAGGAAAAAACTCGGGTGATTTTATGACGTGAAAATGTTGAATAAGGGGGGTGTATGGGGGGGGGGCACTTTGTAGGCCACTTCGTCTTACAGTGATAGCACTGGAACAAGTGTCAGAGAAAGTATAGGACACTCATACAGAGAGAAAAGACCAGAACAAAAGGACCCTTTAACAAATGTAACCTTTAATATTTTTTAAGATAAAAAATGATATATTAACCCTCTACCACACAATCCCAACTTTCTTCTCTAGTTCATTAAAACTCAAGGAGTTCTAACAAGTTTGCAGTTTTAGAATTACAGCACTGCATTACTGTTCAAATACAATTTCTGTGTCCCTGCAGCTCACAATCTTGAAAACCCTTGGGGAAAAAGGAACAGAAGTAAGCATGTACAGACTAACAGTATTACTGAGCAATGGATTTAGTACCATGGGCCAATAAACTAAAGTGTCTTGGGCCAATAAACTAAAGTGTCTAATGTACTATGTGGCTACCTCAGTTGGCACCTACTGGCCCCAATTTTTATGAGCTGGCAAATTTGATGGCGCAAAAATTAAAACTTGAAGGGGAAGCCCTGACACACACTGAGAAAATTCAGAACTTAAATTATCTTTTTTTAAGGGCAAAAATTTCAAAAATAACAGTATTCAATCATGCAATCAAAGCTGCCATTTAGGAAAAGGAGAATGTCTGTCCTGTATCCACCAATATTTTTCCACTAAGGCAAAATTTTATACATGTCCAAACAGGAAGCATTTGCAGATGACAAATCAATTTGATCTCAAACAATATCATTTGTTTTGAAAGGGCAGAAAATATTGCGGAAAAAGGAGAAAATGTTGGTAACCAGCATTTTCTCCTCGTCCTACAATGTTTTCATTTGAAAAACTTCTTCATCGGGGTCTGTGTAACACATGCTTTTTTGCTTAATGATTCAGTTAGGTCCTACAATTTAAACCACATTTTTATCTCCGTTGACATCTGCAAATGATTGTATTTTTAGAAAAATTCTAACATTTTGTCGTAGTAAAGATTTCATAGATTCTAAGAGTTCCAGGTAAAGGATCAGTGTCAAACACAAGTTGACCTCAGGTGAATAGAGGCCATTGCTCTCTATATCCAGATGTTTTTGCCCAGTTAGCCTACTGCATTGGTCTGAGGTGTTGTACCAGCACAGCAACTGGTTGAGTCCTTACCAAGCTACAAAATTGCATTCTTGCGCATATATGATAAGAAAATGAACAAGTCTTGTGAGACAGCGTGCCATTATCAGAACCTACACAGTACCTGTCACATAGCCAAACCACTATTTAATAACAGAACTGAGAGATGAAGGCCTTGATATACTTGTAGTTATTAGACACTTCATCGCAATGAAATGTGTCTCTTGTTAGTACAGATGGCTGCGTTTGACTGTACTTTATTTGTGATGCCTGTTGATTTTTGTTTACATGTGGTAGTGTATCTATACCCGCCTTTTTTCTACATTACCCACTTGCATATTGTGTGTTATGGATGCTACACTTTTGAGATTGTCTTGTGAAGGGGTAACTATTCCCTCTAATTTTGTTTACAGCAGCCAGTGAAAGCCCCTACAGCAGTATCCACAGTAGTCACAGGAGAAAGTACCTTTTATGATGTAAGTGGTTGGTTTTGATATCAAAAGGACAGATTGATTTCAACATTATTTAAGTTATAACATAGGGACAGCTCAGATATTCATGTTACATGTATTTCATGGGTTTCACCAATTCTTGGCTATGGCTCTAAAGTGTCTCATCCAAACTCACTCAGACAAAAATCTAAGGGTTTCCAGTGATGCTCAAACCTGGGATCTCCAAGTTATGTGTCTTACACTGTAATTTTTACCACTGAGGATATCAAAAGGAAGTATTGCACTTTACAACCTGCTGACAGTTACTTCTGTCTTGGTGTGGTTAACCCTTTACCACACAGTTTCATGTAACATAGTCATGTTATAATGACCCTGATTGATTGATTGATTGTATGGTGTTTTACGCCATTTTCAACATTATTTCAGTTATATCGCGGTGGCCAGTGCACCTATCCATGCTTTCCTGGAGTTTCTTCCACCAGTACTTTGCACAATATTCTTTCCAAGCCACTGGCTGCTTTCCCACATAACCATCGTCGTATAATGACCCTGAAGACACAAGCTTTAGAAAACATTGTGGGAAAAGGAAAAAGTGGTGGTTACCAGCATTCTCTCACATTTCCAAAATGTTTTCCTTTCAAAGATGAATTCCATCATTTGATCCCCATTTGATTTATGGTATGCAAATGGTTTAAATTTGGACAAGTTTTAAATTATTGCCCAGTAAAGGGTAAGAAATTTGGCCACATTTCTACATTTATTATCTCTAGATTTTTTTTGCACTTTCAGGGTATGTATTACCAGGTTGGAGACATTGTTTCCCTGGTGGATGAGGAGAGCAATGTATACTATGCCCAGATACGAGGATTTCTACAAGATCAATACTATGAGAAGAGTGCTGTCATAACATGGCTACTGCCAACCAAAGTTTCAGACAGAACATCATTTGATCCATCTACATACATACTGGGTAAATCTTTCATTTTCATTCAGCAGTTTATGTCCTTAAACTTTTACGACATAATCCAAAGTTTAACAACCACTTATTCTCAAAATGTTTTCTACACTTCCAAACACAAAGTTCAATATTTGAGTCACATTTATTTTGTCATTGTAAGTGCTTTCAATTGGTACTGGCCCAAAGTTTTATTGTTTGGTAAAGAGTAAAGTCTTTATTTGACAACAAAATTGTAGCCTTGTCCATAGTGTAAGCATTTGCAGATGACAGATAAAATGTTACTCAAAACATATTTTTTTTTTTTTTCTTTATTTTTTCATTTCAATTTGGTCAAGTCAAAAACATTATTGTCGGGTAAAGGCTAGCAACCAGCATTTTCTCCTTTTCCCACATTGTTTTCTTCTCTTTCAAAGACAAATCCCATCATTTGATTCACTTTAATTTGTTGGCTGCAGATGCTCTCAATTTGGTCAAGTCTAAACTTGGTTGTCTGGTCTTGAGTTAGCCTTTTACCAAACAATCCCAAGATTTAACCACCTCAAAAGAGAGTGCCTTTGAAAACATTGTGGGAAAAGGAGAAAATGCTAGTAACCAGCATTTTCTCCTTTTCCCTCAATGTTTTCATGCCTTATAAAAAAGAAAATGCTATCATTTGAGCCACATATTTATCGTCTGCAAATGTTTTCAGTTTGGACAGAGACAAATATTTTTATTTGGTACACAGTTAAATTCTTTTTCAGGACCAGAAGAAGATTTACCCAGAAAAATGGAGTTTATGGAATTTGTGTGCCATGCCCCCTCGGACTATTATAAAAACAGTAAAACCCCCTACCCTACAGTGGACAATTCACCCGATTTGTGTTACATCTGGTCTTCACTGGGCCCTGAAATAAGGCCCGCACCATCGCTGGATGAAATATTTGGGATGAGCATTCCGGATAGCATACCATCACAGACAGTTACGAAAAAGACAAAAATTGAAAAAATTGAGAAAGTGAAAGTGAAGGATGAGAAAAGATTTATAGTCGTGGAATAAATTGTGGGTGTTTTTTTTTTGTCTCTAAGAGTACAAATATTGAGGAGGGGGGTTCGTCCAGACCATGAACATAATTCTTGTGTTTGAAGACATCAATACATGTGAGCTATGCTCGGTGAAAAGTGGGTTTAATGCATTTGAAAAAAGTATAAACTAATGTCAGGCTGAACAGTTGGTGCAGTCTGACATGGTTGAAACTTTTTGCTTTTTGTAAATTTTTCTACATGTCCAGGGGCCATCCAATCTCATGATTAAGTCAGTTGTTAGACAAAATGGATTTTAGGAATCCATAATTATGTGATGTATAGTTTAGTATACTGTATCACAGAGATGCATTAAACCCCCTTTTGTCAGGGTACAACTCATGTGTAAACCGTTCATGAGTTACCATGTTCCAGGAACCAAGTTAGGGCTTTTCACAGATTGTGTTGAATCTAGTTAGTCTTCTTAATCTATTTTAATCCTTTAACCCTTTACTACACAGTTCCAAAATCTAACAACCCTCACGACGGCAGCTTATAAGAACCTCGTGGAAAAAGGAGAAAAAGATGGTCACCAACATTTTTTCTTTTTTCCACAAGGTTTTCTACCCTTCCATTGATAAATCTTATTGTTTTGGCCAGCTTTGGTCTGTAATCTGCAAATGCTTTCAATTTGGACAAGTCCAAATTTTTGTTGTCTGGTAAAGAGTTACTGAAGAGGCTGTATTAGTCAGAGAATTAAAAAAACCTATTTTCAAAAATTACACAAAAGACACTCATTTCAAGGAAAGGAAAATAACAGGTTTCAACAGCATGAAATCATTGTAGGAAAGGCACAGAATTAATGCTTGTACTAAGAGGTCCCTTTACAACCCTGTTCTCCAAAACTGTCAGCTGCACGAGGTGCAATTAAAAGATTGTTGCATTTATGTCTCAACTGTTTTATTACTTATCGTCTCATTTTCTGATGGCAGATCAAATCACTCGCATGGAAAGGATTTTCATGGAATGTATCAACAACCTGCCATTTGCAAGAACCAAGCTATTTTCTAGAGACATGGGAAATCTTAGCCTGCACATCTGTTATTGGTCATTGGTGCTTGAAAGATTGGAGAAAAGTTTTACTGTATGCTTTTTCATTGACTGTGTCTCTTTTTGTCTTGCATACATTCGAATGATCACAAACATGTCTATATTTTGTGTAAATGGCTGTAAGTCATTAAAAAAGTGTTTATGAATTGTATTTGGCTTTTTTCTGGTCTCATTCTACCCACTTTATTGATGTTAATGTAGTAAAAGAGGAGATACAGTATTCTTTATGCCTGTACTTCAGTCACTGATAAAATGATTGATCTGGATTTAATCTTTTAGCATTACAACTTACTACACCCCAGCTTTAAAAAACATTGTGGGCAACGGAGAAGTTGCTTGTTTTAAGCATTTTCTACTTTTCCCACAGTATTTTTTAACGTTGTTTATCACAATGTTCGTGCGCATCCTACTGCGCATGTGTGTTTGTCATGGATAATGAATCAAAAGTGCACCTTTGTATTTTTCGCACATATGGAAATACTACTGGTGCACAGAAACAAGTAGCACTTTCTTCCAGTAGTATTGATAAAAAGGAAAACGTGGATCTGTGAACTATTACTGTGAAATAATTAAAATACTATTGACACGGTGTTATGTATCAAACAAGCAAACAAAAGCAGGAAATTTAAAGCTGTGGAAGTATAACTGTTTCCATTTTGAAAATAATAGTAGGGTAAGTAGAAATCGCTCTGAAGGAGCAATTTATCCATTTCCCTCTATGTCCCCTGAGCTTTTGTCCTATTTTTTTCCTTGAAAAACTTAACTTTCATCCAAGTTTTCTGATGAAATATGCACAGATAGGTGCCATTTTTACCGGTATTTTTTCTTATTGTTTAGAATTATAAATACTATAAGTGTGGAAATTTTAAGAAAAATCTGTCCGTTAGAAAGTATGTATTTACTAAAGATTAACCCTTAATTTGGTCAAATTATCTCCCTTTTTAACTCAATGGTCTATATATTACATGCATATTTGTACATTTACCATACTCAAAACTAGGTTTTTAAATATTTTTTGGTGCAAAACTAAATGAATTTTCATTAAAATGATGTATATTTGTATATTCTTCCCATAATTTTTCTGTTTAACATACTATTAAAGATAAGCGTGTTTAAAGCTAATATTAGCTGAATTTTGAAACTGTATATACCTTTTTCAAAGGCAAATTTCTCAGAAATGAGCAGGGTGACCCATCTTTTTTACTGTAATCTCCTAGAGACATGATGAGCTTTGTATGTGCAAAGTTTTAAATAAGTCTGTCTGTTAGAAAAATTTGTGATATACATCGTTAATATGATTTAAAAAAACTTTGTGTCCTTTTCTCTCTCATGGTCCATTTACCTGTTTTTAGAGGGTCTTAGGCTAACCACTGTGGTATTGAGATAAAGTGGTTTGAAAGATAACTCCAATCATTTTGTAGTTGTGAGTGGTGTGTGTAACCTGTGTGATGGAACTGAAATACTATTGAAAGCAGAGTGGCAAATGCATCGTCAGACCTTTTTTGGTTTTCTTCCCAAATGGGCCCCGTAATGTTCACGTTTCTCTGCAAAACAGAGCCTTGTACATAAACCATATACAGACACTTCCTGACTTCAACTAAAGAGCTGATAAACATTCTCTTACTGTCCTTAGTTGACCTTTTCAATTTTAACAATCCAAAGGAATGTTGTGTAAAAAAAGAGAACATGCTGGAAACCGTCATTTTTTACTTTTCCCACATTTTCTATCCTTCTTAAACCAAGTCCAATCAGTTGAGCCAAATTTACCATGTATATGCAAATGCATGCTTTCAAATTAGGAGAATCTAAAATTCTATTCTCTGGAAAAAAGTTAATTTGGGTCCTCTGAGCGTAAATGGGTAACTCTACCAGACAACAAAGTTTCGGACTTGTCAAAATGCCAATCCTTTGCAGATATTTTGAAGAACATTCTTTCTCAGAGTTGTTAAATCTCCGGATCAGGTGGTAAAGGGTTTAGGCGTTGGATTCGTAATAAGTTACTGATTGTCTGTAGCCTGTTTAACACCTTCTTCAACATTTTCTTCAGTAGTATCACAGTGGCCAGTGCACCTATCAGTGCTTTCCTAGACCTTTTGTCACCAGTTCTTCGCAAAATATTTTTCCTAAGCAATTGGCTGCTTTCCCAAATAAACATTGTCGAAACAATGATCAGCAGTGAGAGAGCAATAAATTCCGTCACAATAGCCATCATCAATCCTTGGAAAGAAACTGGCAGGGTTGGGAGGATTAGTGGTCAGGGTCCGTATTTACCAACCATTCTACAGAATGTTCTAAGTCCTGTTCTCCAGAATTTGTTAACTTTGAAAGTAACCATTTGGTTTAGCCAATCAGAAGTTGTGTTACTCTCAAATTTAGAAAATCTTGGAGAATAAGACTAAGAACGTTCTTTAGTATTGTTAATGAATACAGACCCTGGATTCTATCCTGACAAGTGGTACTGGTTGAGCATCATTCTATGTGCAGGCCACTGTGAAGCGGGTCTGATGAATCACAGAATGACCATATCATCTAAAATCTCAGCTCTGCAAGTAGCCTTATCAAGGTGCACACAAGTGTGAAATATTTTCAAAGTAAGACCAGGGGTTAAGAGATATGGACATGATTGAACACCATGTGTTCTTTGGCACTGTTGAGCCTGTCTGAAGCCTCTCCTCTGCAAGTTGTGACATCAAGGTGCACACACATTCAAAATCTGCCTAGAGTTCAAGAGCTATAGAGCAGACACAAAATTGCTGGCAAACAGATGGAAAAACAGATGGATGGAAGGACGACCAGGGGCTAAACATATTACACTGTTTGTCCCTTCAAAACATATTGTGTCCCTTCAAACATATTTCCAGCCTGACTCTACTACAAAAAGTAAAATTTAGACTGGCCTAAAACTGAAAGTATTAATTTTGCAGATAAGAAATATAATACATGATTGTATTGTTAAAATGTCAGGAGTTGCTCCAAAAAGGATAGAAAACATTGTGGAAATGAGAAAATGCTGGCCATCAGCATTTGCTCCTTTTCCCACAATCTTTTCAAAAGCTTTTTTCCTCCAGGTCATGAAAACACAGGATGTTTGGTAAAGAGGTGTGTGTCTTTTTCTATTACAGGTATTTTACAGCATGATCACATGTGGCTCTTTGGCTGAGGCCTTGAATCTGAAATCCAGAAAATTTTAACCTTAACCAATTAACCCTTTGCAAAACAAACTTAAGTATTAACGATCCTGAAATAGGAAAGCTTTTGAAAACATCATAAGAAAAGGAGAAAATGCTGATAATCAGCATTTTCTTCTTTTCCTACAATGTTTTCTGTTCTTTTAGAAACAAATAACATCATTTAAATTGTTCTCTGCAAATGCTTTCAACTTGGACAATGTAAAATGATGTCACATGGTAAAGAGTTAATTGACCTACACCTATAAACAACACAACTACATACTTTATTTTAAATAACTTTTTTTTTTTAATTCTAGAAACTTTTAACAACTCTGATTTCATTCTTTAAGATAATTAAAAAAAAGTAATTGGCGTAGATATGACATCTTTTATGTGTAATAAGGTAGTACATGAAAAAATCCATGGTATGTGTTCAAGTTAACCCTTTACCAAACAACCAAATTTTAGACTTGTCCTAAGTGAAACCATCTGCAGAAACCAAAATAAATGTGACTCGAAAATTGAACTTTGTTTTTGAAAGGGTTGAAGACATTGTGGGAAAAGGAGAAAATGCTGGTTACCAGCATTTTCTTCTTTTCCCACAATGTTTTTAAAAGCCGTCTTTTTCTGGGTTATTAAAACTTGAGACTGTGTGGTAAAGGGTTAATTTTAGCACATCTTCCCACTTTAAAATAAAAGCTTCAACACTAAAGTACCAAGCACAACTTTTATCATTTTTGTAGACAATCTAGATCAACATTCTACCTTTTGCAGAGAGTGAGAATCAAGATCAGACTGCACAAAATCTCCGATCAACAGTCCTCTATTTCATGAAATAATCAGGCATATATACTGTACATTCGAAATAACAATGTTTTGGTCTGATTTTCCAATTCAAAAGCCAGCATAATTTCCTTTTTCCAGTATTGATCTCCATTTTCCAAAAGATAATCCCACCATTTGAGTCAACTTTGTCATCTGTAAGTACTTTGGATTTAGACAAGTTTAAAATTTTGTCATGTTGTAGAGAGTAAAATGCACAATAAATGAACTGGACTTTCTCAATCCATAAAATCAGACAGAAACTTGTTCTTTAATGTGTATTTTTGCCTGAATACTTCAAAAGCAAACTGAATTATTTTAGTGGCATTGAATTGTCTGCAAATGCCTCCATGTTGTATAGAATTTTGTCATCGGTAAAGAACTAAAAGTTAAAGTATTTCAGATACATGTACACAATACACATGTACACAATATTTCAGTTCTGCATCTGATACCTAGTCACTTACATTAACAACCTTCTGCAGATGACTTCAAGCATCCTGCAGCAGACTACCTCTGAAAATAGTGTGACAGAGAGAGAAATTGTTTTTAACAACAGATTTCTCCTTTTGTCTCAAGATTGTCACCCTTGTGTTTTGAACTTTAACGTAAGCATGTGATATCCATTTGAAACCAAGATCCTTTAAAAGTTGTCTGAAACTTTTATTCAGGATTTTTTCTTGCATCTTACCATAAACTGCTTTTGAAAACAGTGTAGCAAAAGGGGAAATTGTTCGTAACAAACCTTTTCCTTTTGCCTTTATACTGTCATATGTACTCATGTTTAAACTTTACAGTACATTCATGACAGCAAGTAGAAGTAACATAGACTTTTTAAGTCATCTGAAATTTTATTCAGGACGACTTCTTGCAACTTGCAGCTTTTGAAAACAGTGTGGCTGAAGAGAAACTACCTTTTAACAGCTCTTCTTATTTTCTCAATATTGTCACATTTACTCACGTATCAATCTTACGTTTATATTATGTAATTTATACATTTGCAACAAAGATACTTCCAAATTGACTGAAAATCTTCTTGTTTAGGTTTGTTAAAAATCTCGATTGTGTGGTGAAGGGTTAAGAAAACAGAGATGGAAAAAAAAGAAACAGCTAGCAAACACTTTTTACCTATGTCTCAATATTGTCCATACACTCATGTTTTAATCATACATTTTGATTGTACAAAGATGTTTTCAAAGTCATCTGAAAATTTTATTCAGGATGACTTCTCGCGTCTTGCAGCAGATTGCTGGTTATCAGCATTTTTTCTTTGCAACAATATTTTCAAAAGGTTAAAAAAAAGGCTTGACTGCAAGGTAAAATGTTTAGAAAACAGTTCAAAAAAACGGGAAACTTCTAGTTAACAATACTGTCGTACATGCTAACATTTTAATCTTACATTTATGTTGCATACAATATAAAATTGCTGCAAAATGTCATCGGAAAATTTCATTCAGGATGACTTCTTGCATCTTTCGGCGTATCACTGATTACATAATACTTTTTGCCTTTTGCCTAAATACTGTAACACGGCTCATGTTTAACTCTTTACTACCAGATGATAAAAATTTAGACTCCGTCAAACTGAAAGCATTTGAAGATGACTCAGGTGGCTCAAATGATGAGATTGTTTTTCAAAGCATAGGAAACATTGTGAAAGAAGGAGAAAATGCTGGTAACCAGCATTTTCTCCTTTTCTCACAATATTTTCTACCTAATCAAACACAAATCCCTCCATCATTTTAGCCATATTTTAATTGTCATCTACATGTGTTTTCAATTTGGGCAACTTAACAGTTTTGTCATCTGGTAAAGACCAAAAGCGATAAAAGCTAACAGTAAAAGGCCGTGCAAATTCTTCACAAATATCACTGACCAAAACCTAAAAGCCCCTGCTGGTCAAACACAACCATTCAACCCATCACCAAACAAACCTTTCCTTTAATCACCATTGGGAGGAAAACTATTGAAAACATTACAGGAACAGAAAAATATGCTAGTAATCAGTATTTTCTATCCTTTCAAATATAAACCCTATCATTTGAAAAACATTTCAAATATTGTCAGCCCTTGCTTTGAAATCAGGAAGGCAAAATATTTTGCTGTTTGGTATTTGGTAGCTGTTTCTTCATAAAGAAAGAGTTGGTCTTGCACCAACAGAACATGAAATCTTAGCGTTATTAACCTTTTAACACATAATCCTGACTTTTAGCAACCCTAAGGAAGAAGGCTTTTGATAACATTGTTAGAAAAGGAGAAAATGCTGGCAGCCAGCATTTTCTCCTTTTCCCATCATGTTTTCTACCCTTTCAAGCAAAAGTTTCCGAATTTGTGCAACATTTAGTATGTCGTCTGGAGATTTTCTAGCCAAAACTTGAAATTGCAACATCTTGGGTTGTCATGGCAAGATAAAACTGATGAAAACCTGAGCACCACAACGTAAGTTTTGATAAACATCTATACAAGTACTAAAAATACTCTTTTTTTATTGCCCAAATACCATCACCTTCCCTTTGTTTCTAGCTCTATCACTTCTGGCTATGAAAATGCATTCTAATCTACTAGCTCTCTGCTTAGATATATTTACAGTTTTTTCATTTCTGACTCTCTAAGTCGTTACCAGATGACAAAATTTAAGACTTTCCCAAACTGAGAGCATTTGGGGACCACAAATCAAAATTGGCTCAAATGATGTATTATCTTTGAAAGGGTAGAAAACATTTTGGAAAAGGAGAAAGTGCTAGTAACCAGCACTTTCTCCTTTTCCCACAATGCTTTCAAAAGCGTTTCCTAAGGGTTGCTTAAATTCAATGATATTTATCTTTTTGAAAGGGTTTAAACATCCTGAAAAAAGGATAAACCAGCATTTTCTCCCTATCCAAGGATATTTTCAAAAGCCATAGAACGTTCTTGGGGCTACATTAACACTTGTTCATATGGTACAGTGATCAGCTCTCAATACTGGATCAACACTTGGCAGTTGTCTAGCACTTGTCACCTACTGAAGTATCTTGCACGTGTTATCTTGCTTCCAGAATTGCTCGTGCAATGTTCTTTTCTCTAAAGAACGCTTTACAGAACTCATAGGTGCTGATCATGATAGCACAGGCCGGAGCAACCTTGATAAGCCTTGGTGTAAGACCTGAAATATAGCAGAGCTGATGTGAAATGTCAATCCTAATGCGTAATTAACCCTTTCCCAAATTACAAAATTTTGGACTCAGCCAAATTCAAAACATCTGCAGACGACAAATTTGAAATCAGTACATCTGATCCGAAGTAAAAGTATAAAAAATTGTAGAAAATATAGTAGAAAATATTGCGGAAACCAGAGAAAATGCTGGTTACCAGCATTTTCTCCTTTTCCCACAATGTTTTCCAAAGGCTTCTTTCTTAAGAGTCGTTAAAACTTGGGATTGTGTGGTAAAGGGTAAACTAAATAGCTCTTGCAGGCATCTTTTTCTTGTCTTGCAACAAACCAGCTTTAAAACATGCTGACAAAAGGAGATATTGTCCTAACTGCAACACATTTAAAGGAATTTGGCATTCTCAGTAAAAAGTATAAAAATCTGGTTTGCTCAGAATTTCTCATAAAATATTCAACATGGTAGATCTGAACTTTTGATGGACTAAAACTTGTCCTGTTGTATTCATAGTGCTGACAATCATAAACAATATTTTTTACTTGATATGCCAAACTGTTTATATAACATAAAGAGATACATGCACAGCAGAGACAAAGATCTGTCTGTACATATGTGCATTTTGAGCCTGTCCTAATCCAAAGCATTTGCAAACAACAAATTGTGAGATTTCTCTTTGAAAGGACAGAAAAACCTGTTAGAAAAGTAGATTACTAGCATTTTTTCCATATCTCACTATGCGTTCAAAGGCATTCTTCCTAAATGTTGTTAAACCGCAGGATTGTGAAGGAAAGGGTGAACAGAACAAGACTTACCTGAGAATAAAACAGTGATACCCTCTCTTTGATACAGATTTTGTATCAACCTCCATGTTGAGCTGATTTGTTTCTCACCTGGTGAAAAGATAAATAGTAAAAGAACTTTTCAATCCTTTACCACACATTCCCCAGTTTTAATAACATTGAGGAGGAAGGCTTTTGAAAACATTTAGGAAAAGTAGAAAATGTTGGTAACCAGCATTTTCTCTTTTTTTCCACTAAGTTTTCTACATATCCAAAGAGAAGTTTCAGCTTCTGAGTCACATTTTCCTTGTCGTCTCCAAATTCTTTTAATTTCAACAGGTCTACAATTTTATTATTTGGTAACGATTTACATGAAGGAGGTCAACCCCTTTAATTCAAGCTTTTACCGTACCATTTTTTTGTCTGCAAAAACAATTAAATGTTTTAATTACCCTAAAGAAGAAGGCTTTTGTAAACACTGTGTAAAAGGAGAAACTGCTGTATAATATAACAAGCAAAAAAATCAGTTTTTGAAATCATTGTTAGAAATTGAGCAATGGCTTGTTATATCATACAGCTGTTTCTTCTTTTACATACTGTTTACGAAAGCCTTCCTCTTTAGGGTCATTAAAACATTTGATTGTTTTTGTATAATGTTGAGTACTATATTAGCATGACAGTCCATCTTTTAATAGGATATTTTTATAGAGGTATGCTGCAAGTTTGTTTCTGGAGAGAACAAGTTAACTAGGCAAGGCTTGTAACTGAGAGGGAAATTGCCTTTTATCAAACAATCCATAAAAGAAGGCATTTGAAAACATTGCAGAAAGAGGAGGAAATGCTGGAAAGCAATATTTTCTCCTTTTTTTTCAGTATATTTGCTACCCATTCCAAAAACAAATTTCAGTATTTGAGTAACATTCATTTTATCATCTGCAAATATTTTCAATTAACTTAAGACAAGTCCTAAATTTTGTTTGGTATAGAGTTTATTAGACATGGGTGGCAACAGAAGGTGAAAAGTCTTCCAAAACTACAAAGGCTCACCTTTGAAGAACATCTTTTCACCCAACTCTATCTGTCTGTGTGTCTTTATAACATCAAAAGGTAATGTCAGCAATGCTGCAATCTAAAACAAAAATCTTTTTTCAGCCGATTACATCTTGGAATAAGTTTGCAGTAGGTGACTTTAAAAACACCATGGGAGACGGTGGTGTAGGGGTAGAGCTCTCTCATATGAAATATTCTGGCTTTGAATCCTGTGATAAGACAGGTTCAAGCTTCGGAATTACCCACAACACAGTGCGAGTACTGGTTACTGTTTCAAGGAGGCAATCCTGGAGAGTGATCAATACAAATTATGAAAACAATTTTTGCATTCCATGTAAAACAAATATATCTAAACTAAAACGTCTTTGTGATTATAGCATATAAACATGACTGCAGTATAGCAACAAAGCAAACAGAGATGTATGTAAAATGAAATGTGTTGACTTGAAAAAAAAAAATGCTTCCTTATGAAATACAATGTCATACTCAATGATAAATATAAATATGCCCTAAATCCAAATCTTATAATGGTTAATTCAATCTCTTAACCCTTTACCAAACAATCCCTGGATTTTATGACCCAGAGGAAGAAGCCTTCTGAAAACATTGTGGGAAAAGGAGAAAATGCTGGTAACCAGCATTTTCTCCTTTTCCCACAATGTGTTCTACTCTTCTAGAGTCAAGTTTCAATTTTTGAGTCACGGTAATTTCTTCATCTGCAAATGCTTTGAATTTGGACAAGTCTAAAATTTTGTTGTATGGTTAACTCTATTTTACACAATCCTGAGTTTCAATGACATTGAGAAAAACAACTTTTGCAAAAATTATAGGAAAAGGAGCATTTTCTCCTTTCCCCACAATATTTTCCCTTACAAAGGCAAATTGTAGTTTTTGGGTCACATTTATTTTGTTTTCTGCAAATGCTTTCAATTTGAACATCTACAATTTTGTCGTTTGGTAAAGAGTTATCTCTTCACCAAACAACACAATGTTTGACTTATTCATATTTAAGGCATTTGCAGACTACAAATTAAATATGGCTCAAATCATGGGATTGGTCTCTGAAAGGATAAAAAGACACTGTAGGAAAAGCATTTTCTTTTTTTCCAACAATATTTTTAAAAGCCATCTTTCTCAGGGTTATTAAAACTCATTATTATTTGGTGAAGCATTACAGCAAATTTGCAGCAGGCAACTATGAAAACAAGAATGAAACATCTAGTATTACCAACATAAATAAGAGTACCGGTATACAAATAAATGTGAAAATTTTGAGGCCAAAGGAATAACTGCTTGCAATGACTAACCTCTGCCTCCATGTTTTCAAAAATTAGTATTGCTGCAATATGAAAAGTTTTTTTTACAGTCTGAGGACATAATGTGATAAACTTTATCAGAAAGATCGTAGACTGAAAACTGCTGATACATACTGAACCTGAGACAGCTCCTGCCACAAAACTTTCAGCAAACCGCAGTTGCTGATCTTGTCTTTGTTGCACCACCGTTCCCTTGACTGCTTCATAACCAAGCCAGTAAAGGGCTATAAAAAAGAAAAAGAACTTTTCAATTCCTAAAATGATCAACATAAAGTATCCATTGGCTCAATTCCTACATCAAACAATTTCTTTGTACAATATGGATAGTCAACTTGGGTTTTACACTTCAAACCCTGACCTGCTACATAAGTGAAATGAAACTTTTAACCCAATAGTAAAACCCGTATTTTTGTAATTTCAAAGGTATTTTTTTGGGGAAAAAAAATCTCCTTATCGGACTGTGTAGATCAAAGATCATGTAATGTGTAGTCTGATCTTGATTTACACTGTCAGCAAAAGATCCTTGAGTCATGCTTAGCAGCCTAAGGGTTAAATCTATGCCCACCTTCGCAAATCTCTTTTCAATGATTGATGAAAGTCACTGCAATGGGATTTATGCCTCTCTCACCCCTGATTATTGATTTAACAATGGTTATGTGGCAAAGCAGCCAGTGGCTTGGATAGAATATTGCGCAAAGTACCGGTACAAGAAACTTCTGGAACGCATCGATAGGTGCACTGGCTGTCACCATATAACTCTATAATGAATTAATTCATATGAAAACATTATAGCAGAGGAATTAGGAGCATTTTTTCCTAACACCACAATGTTTCAATAAGTTATGCATGGAAAAAAAAAAACCAAAGAAAGTTGTCTGCTGGAAGCAATGGCTAAATACATGTACATGACTAAACTCACACTAAGGACATGATGGCAAGTGGAAAATATCACCTTACCTTCATCTTCCATCAGGATGTTTACAGAATTTTTTCCTAAGACAGTCAATATCATTTGGCTGCAATTTTTAGTCTTATCATACTACTGTTTCACGAAAAAGAACACTTCACTTATACCTAAATCTTAAATGAACAATCCTGTGCATTAACGACTGAGGAGGAAGGCTATTTAAAACATTGTAAGAAAGGGAGAAAATGCTTGTAACCAACATTTTCTCCTTTTCTTACAATACTTCTAGCCTTTGGAAGAAAATCCAATCAACTGAGCAATGTTTATTTTGTTATCTGCAAAAGCTTTCAATTTTGGCCAGTTTAAATTTTTTTCACATGAAAGAGTTAACCCTCTACTGGCAACAAAATCTGAGACTCCTCTAAATTGAAGACATTTGCAAACAATGAACTATTGGATTTTTCATAGGGCAGAAAGCATTGTTGACAAAGCAGAAAATGCTGGTTAACAGCATTTTCTCCTTTTCCCACAATGTATTTAAAAGTACTTCTTCCTCAGTGTCCTTAAAACTATTGTTTAATAGAGGATTAACGCAGGACAGTTAAAATAATTTACTTACAAGAAAAAGGGACATCTCTAAGAAGTGTGGGGCCAAGACCCCTCCAAAGGGACAATGCGCCATCTTGTCCTATGGTTATTTTAGCAGCCTTAAGAACTTGTCTGTATGTCATTTTTTCTGATTGCATTTTTGTGCGAATCAGTTCCAAAGGACTTATAAATGTGGCTGCTATCACTGAAATGAAAAAATATAAATTCTCATTGCCTATAGTAAAACAAATGACACATATCTATTATATTTGTAACTCTTTAGCACACAATCCCAACTTTTAATGATCCTGAGAAAGAAGGCTTTAAAAAAACCTGTGGAAAAAAGGAGAACATTCTGGAATCCATCATTTTCTCCTTTCATCACAATGTTTCTACCTTCTATGAACAAATGTCAAATTTTGAGTTATATTTGTTTTCTTGTCTGCAAAATGCTTTCAATTTGGGCATGTCTAAAATTTTGTAGTTTGCCAAAGAGTTAATGCACCATACCTTTTACAGTAAATTCAGTGGGCATAGAAAAAAGCAGAATTGAAAGAAGAAACATTAGTAAATAATAATTGCGTAAGTATTGTCTCATTTTCCTCATTAAATTCCAATTAAAAAGGTACTGGAATTTTGTGCAATAATTCTTTTTTTGGTACAATCTGATTTAAAGATTATCGGACTGAAAATGAGGCCCCTAGAGCGTACACAAGGCTTTTCAAAGGTTAAACCTGGTTACCTAGTTTTTGACCTGATGTGACCAATGGTCAAACTCATCCAAAATATCATCAAGACAAACATCCTGACCAATTTTCAAGAGTATTGTATCTAAAATGTGGCCACTAAAGTGAACATAAGTTTTTTCTATGATTTGACAAAGTGACCTAGTGACTTGACATGACCCATTTTCAAACATGTCCAAGATATCTTCAAGATAAACATTATGCAAAACTTTCATTGGTACTGGACTGAAAACGTGGCCTCTAGAGCGTACACACAGGTTTTCAAAGATTTGACCTGATAAGCTAGTTTTCAATCCAACATGACCCATTTTCGAACTTGTCCGAGATATCATCAAGACAAACATTCTGACCAAGTTTCATTGGTATTGGCCTGAAAATGTGGCCTCTAGAGTGTACACAAGGCTATTCAAAGATTTGACCTTGTGACCTAGTTCTTGTCCAAATGCGACCAATTTTTTCAAACATCCAGCCTACAGCCTACACAAGGTTTTTCAAAGATTTGATCTAGTTACCTAGTTTTTGATCCATCATGACCCATTTTCAAAATCATCCAAGATATTATCAAGACAATCATTCTGGCCAAATTTTCATGAGTACTGGACTGAAAATGTGGCCTCTAGAATGAACGTAAGTTTTTTTCGAAGATTTGACCAAGTGACATAATTTTTGATCGTCATGACCCGTTTTCAAACTTGTCCAAGACGTCATCAAGAAAAACATTCTGACAAAGTTTCATGTGCATAGGACTGAAAATGTGGCCTTTTGTGCGTACACAAAGTAAAAGTCGACGGATGACAGACACAGCACAATCGCAAAAGCTCATCTGAGACTACGTGCTCAAGTGAGCTTAAAATTGTGGTAAAGGCAGAAAATGCAGGTAACCAGCATTTTCTCCTTTTCCCAAAATGTTTTCTATCCAATTTCAGACAACTTTTCTCATTAGAACTTAATTCAATTTGTTGTCTGTGTATGCTTTCCAATTGGACAACTGCAAAATTTTGTTGAGTGGTAAAGGGGTTAAAGGTGTCTTTTTGTTTGAATAGAATGTGCAATTATCTTGTAGTATTTTTCAGTGCTTAACGAAAAACACTTTTTTGAGCAAAAATCTTAAAAAAGCTCCATGATGGAGTGGTGTACCTCTTGCAGAACCGCCTGCTACCACTGGCTTCCACCAGTTATCTTTAAACGAGTGTGCGCTGTACTGCATGTAGTCTCTTAACTGATCATACAGGGTGAAATATATTACTGTAGCAGGGACTGCCATCACTCTGTGAGAAAGAAACACAAATATTGACCCTAAACATAGTGCATGTATAAAACTATCACAATGACCCAGCAGAATTCAGTATTAACATAACATCAGTATAATTCTATACCATACAATCCTGAGTTTCTACAATCCTGAGAGGGCTTTGGAAAACATTATGGCAAAAGGAGAAAATGCTGGTTACCAGCATTTTCTCCTTTTCCAACAATATTTTTTACCCTTTCAAGAAAAGAATTATTAATTTTTTATTTACACTGCATTTGTTGTTTGCAATACTTTCAATTTAGATATGTCTACAATTCTTTTGTGAGGTAAAAGTTTACTTTCAGTGAGTTGCTCTATTTGCTAGTTTATCTACTATTTTTCATAACATGTCTATTATATCTAAGCTTGATTTGCACAAATATCTCTCTGAAAAAAAAAAAAGTCTCCTGGAAATTTTGTTGGAAAAGGACAAAATGCTGTTATTCAGAATTTTCTCTTTTTATCCTATATTATTTTCAACCTTTACAAAGACAAATCCCATCAATAAAGCTACATTTAAATTTACTGTCTGCAGATACCTTCAGTTTAAACATGTCTAAAATTTTTTCACTTGGTAGAGAGTTAAAAGCAAGACTTCAACAAGAGTGCCATCGTCACAATATACGCCGTGACATGGCTGCTATTTCAAGCAGCTAGCTGTAGAGACTAAAGTGTTGGAATTTCTAGCACCTGCCTGGGTAGCTCAATGGATATATTGTGTTACTTGTGATCTAAAAGGTTTATGCACAGACTGATGGATGGACAGACGGACGCACAACAGACTCATTGGTCATTGGCTTTGATTAACCAATAAAAATATGAAGTTTCATGAAATTATGTCCCTAAGTTGGAGATACATCGATGAAAAATTAAATCTGACATGAGGCCCCCTTTTTCCATGACACAGCAGTAAATTCCAAAACCCTGACAATATGCGCTAGGTCACATGATCTGTGAAAATCTCATCCAAATCTGTTGAGATATGTCCAGTAATTAAACAGATATTGGTGAAAAATGAAATATAACATGAAGCCCCCTTTTTTCATGATGCAGCTATGAATCACAAAACCTTGACAATAGGCACTAGGTCACATTATGAGAAACATTCTGTGAAAATTTTATCCAAATCCGTCATGAAATGTGGGAGGAGTTGCTTTCACAAGAAATGGAATGAAATATAACATGAAGCCTCCTTTTTCCATGACGCAGCTATAAATCACAAAACCTTGACAATATGTGCTAGTTCACATTATGAGAAACATTCTGTGAAAATTTTATCCAAATCTGTCGAGAAATGTGGGAGGAGTTGCGTTCACAAGAAATGGAATGAAATATAACATGAAGCCCCCTTTTTCCATGATGCAGCTAGAAATCGTAAAACCTTGACAATATGCGCTAGGTGACATGATGAAAAACATTCTGTGAAAATTTTATCCAAATCTGTCAAGAAATGTGGGAGGAGTTGCGTTCACAAGAAATGGAATGAAATAGAACATGAAGCCCCCTTTTTCCATGACGCAGCTACAAATCGCAAAACCTTGTCAATATGCGATAGGTGACATGATGAGAAACATTCTGTGAAAATTTTATCCAAATCTGTCAAGAAATGTAAGAAATGTGGGAGGAGTTGCGTTCACAAGAAATGAACGTACGTACAGACGGTGGCGTATAAAAATTATCAAACTTGCATAATTTATTATTAAATTTTGTTTTTTGTTTTAACCTTTTGCCAAAAAATGGCAAGTATATATGGTCCAGAAAAAGATTACTCTTGAAACTGTCGTTGGAAAAAGAGAAAATGCTGGTATCAAGCATTTTCTATTATCTGAGTTACATTCATTTTGTTGTCTGCAGATGCTTTCAATTTGTGCGAGTCATACTTTTTGATGACTGATAAAAAGTTAATGCCAGTTTTCAAAATTACATATATATTGTTATGCATGCGTTGATACTGCACGTGTTGATGTTGTCTCATCAGTTCTATGCTGAACATTCTCTCCCAGTCACTGGCTTCTGCACCACATGGATTTCTCAGTCACTGATTGCTATCCCACATGAATTTTCCAGGCACTGGCTGCTTTGACTGCTGTCTGATATGGATATCTCAGTAACTGGCTGCTTTCCTGATTTTCTTTATTTCCTAGTCACAGAATCCAAAAGTAGTTCATGATGTGTGTGGCAAAGGGAAATGGAGATCTATTTATTTTTGTAGCACTGAACCCTGATTAAACAACTTATGCTGACAGTGTAGATGCAAGATGAGAATGCACAGAACCAGTCTAATTTTGGATCTACAATGTCTGCTTCTTTGTCAAATATACATGTAATTAATATTCAGAGAAAAACAAACATGAAAGTTCATTATCTATATCTTCAGTAATGACCAAGAAAGTCCATTTGAGCCATGCTCTGTGAAAAGGGGGCTTAATGCATTTGCAAAAAGTATCGACCCAGGTCAGCCTGCGCAGTCTGACCTGGGCCGAAACTTTTTGCTTTTGGTCAGTTTCATGCATGTCAAAGGACCAGTCTACCTCTTGAGTGTGTTGGTTGTTAGACAAAATTGATTTCATGGATCCGTAATTATGTGATGACTTGCTTAGTGGAAGCAACACAGAGATGCATTAAGCCCCCTTTTACCAGAGCATGGCTCATTTATTAAGTACTAAAAGTGTTCAGGTAAAACCACTTACAAAGTTGGGGGTAGTCCACTCCACAGAGAAGTAATGCCTTCGTTTCTAGTGATCTGAATAAATGCATCCTGAAAACCGATGAAGATAATGAGCCTTTTCCCACACAATCTCTAGTTTAACAACCTTGAGAAAGAAAGCTTTTGAAAACTGTGTGGAAAAAGGAGAAAATGCTAGTAACAAGCATCTTCTTTCACCACAATGTTTTCTAGCATATCAAACACAAATCCATCATTTGAGTCATATACAATTTGATGTCTGCAAATGCTTTCCTTATGAATAAAACCAAAATTAATATTTGTCATTCGGAAAGAGTTAATCATTATTGTTTATACGTCAAGTTTTATTCTTTTACCACACTGTTTTCACATGTAGCTAAGCCCGGTCCCTGGCTCTATAGTCTATTTGTTTATTTAATGTCCCACAATGTTTTCTACTCTTTCTCACAGAGGTCCAAAGTTGGCTTCATATTCTATTTGTTGTCTGCAATTGTTTTCAATTTTGACAAGTCTAAAGTTACGTTGTTGGGTAAAGTGTTAGTAAGGACAAGAGGGCTATGGTGGCCCTGTATTGATCCACTGTTTTAAAGAAATATGCCATACAATTAACTGGCAATGAAACAGACATTTAAGCTTAAGAAATCTGTATGGAAATAAAATTTCATTAAGAAAATAAGGCTAACAAGTCACTTTTTTCCACGCCAAGATGATGTCAGTGAATATAAGCAGTCTGATCCAGATCACTTATACCTAATATCAATGAACTAAAAGAGTACTTTAACAAGAAGATTTCCAAAACTCAGCAGGAAAGCATTTTTTTCTGTGGCGTCAAAGGTAAGAGTTTGGAACAAAAATTATAATGATACAAAGCTCCCTTCGTATACAATATTCATCTAGGCATAAGCATTAACATCAAAATAAATCCTCATTACAAAGGAAAGAATCATGGCAAGATCACTTCTGTGACGGTTAGTCAAAATTAGACAAGTAGTTTCAGAGAAGATGTTAGAAATAAAATCCATACATGCACACATGGCAGACACAAGGCCATGACATTTATAAGCACAATGGCCAAAGGCCAGTGGGGCTTAAATTAAAGAAGAATAAAACTTTTCTGGGTGAACATCCTGAACTTATGAGTACACCTGAAAACTTTTACATATGTGACTTGTCTTAGAATTTAGAATTAGGGTTGATTTAGAATGGATAGTGAATACAGGGCCTCATTAAATTTCAGTGATTTTGATAACAGCTGCAGGTTATTTTTTGAATCACGAATCTAAACTAGTGCTATAGATACCTTTCTCACACTGTTTCACAGCCATCTTGAAGTCTTCTTTCCCATCTTAAGCCATTAACAAACAATCCATGTTTTAATACTTAAAATACATACCAAGTCTCCGAAAGAAAGCTTTTGAAAAAATTGTGGGAAAAGGATAAAAAGCTGGTAACCAATGTGTCGTCAAACACTTTGAATTTAGACCAGTTCAAAATTTTGTTGATTAGTAATGAGTTAACATGAGTATTGTATGCCGGTGCCAGTGCCAGGCTGCAGTTGATTTTCAGTGAAAATTAAGTCTAAAAAAGGAGAATAACTATGTGAAAGATATTTTGAGGGTTCCGTTAACACATTTCTGGTAAGGGCTCCTTATGTGCAAGTTAGGACCTAGCCCAAGACTGAAATCTTCCATAAAAACAGATTGCCTTATTGATTATGCTCTTTACCTTGTTTCCAACATTATTTCAGTTATATGGCAGCACCTATACATGCTTTCCTAGAGTTTCTTTTGCCAGGACTTTGCACAATACTCTTTCCAAGCCACTGGCTGCTTTTCCACATAACCATGGCCGAAACAATGATCAGCAGTGAGAGAAGAATGAATCCTGTGACAGTGACTATCATCAATCCACAGAATATAATTTGCCAAGCCAGTGATTCAAAACCAGTGCCCCTTATTCTCGCGTCCTGTACGCTACTCAATAGGGTACTGGGGCTTGGCCCATTATAACAGAAATTTTAGAAAATGTTTAAGTTTTCCAACAATGACATAGATAACAATAGGGCCAGGACAAGATCTATACCTGTCCTTATAGAAATAGCAGAGCTAAAAAGTGATATTCTGTCTTACCAATGTACCATTGAAACTCCCAGGTTTCTTGAAGAATTGTGTTTGAATAACAGAGCTCCCATTCTTAATGCTGTATGATTGAGCTCTACCTTGATGCTCTGGGTGTTTACAATTGTCATTATTTAAGGTATTTCCATTGTAACAAGGGTATGTGACTTCCATTAAACCGTTACTAAAGCAAAAACAATGTCCGCTGGTAAACATTTCTGGCTTTCTTTGTGCTTGTAAACGAATCTTCACTACATCCAAAGGTGTCACTGAAATCAGAAAAATAAATGTCCAATCGTCTAACAATCAACCTTTTATTAGAAACCGTCAGGAATAGAGTTTTTGTACACATTAAGGGGAAAAGGAGACACTGCTCACAAGTAGCAATGTTTACTACCTTATCAAGGATAAACTGAATCTTATGAGTGGCATTTGTCATAGATCTGCAAATACTTTAACTCTTTACCACACAATCCCGACTTTTAATGACCCTGAGAAGCCTTTTGAAAACACTGTGGGCAAAGGAGAAAATGCTGGCAACCAGCATTTTCTCCTTTTCCCACAATGTTTTTTACCTTTTCCAAACCAAATTTCAATTTTTCAGTCACATTTATTTTGTTGTCTGCAAATGCTTTCAATTTGGACCAGTCTATAATTCTGTTGTTTGATAAGGAGTTAAATAAGGATAAATCCTAATATTTGTCATTTGGTCAAGTTACATGACAACTTCAGACTTCTCCATATTGAAAGCTACTGCAGATGACAATTCCTATGCTCAAATGACGGGATTTGTATTTAAAAGACAAGGGAACAGAGGGACAGGGAGAAAATGGGGTTTCCAGCAATTTCTACTTTTCTTCCAAAATAGTCTCCAAAGCCCTCTTCCTCAGTTTAATTCAAACGCCATGGAATCTCTATGAATGCATAAATGGATGCATACTGACTACAGTTTCACAAAATAGAACTGTCAAGTGAATAAGCCTAAAGTTGCAAGTGACCTTTGCTGTGCAATATTCAGAACAGAGAATAGTAAACTTTAAGCCCCTAGGTGACAATGATGAAAGTTTGTACTTTCTTGTTAAGACTTATCATTGAAGTACAACAAATGACAGCACCTGCTTAGTGGTGCCAAAGACTATACACTGTTGCATTACGCAACATTTCTTGGCAGAATGACCTACCGAAAACCGAAGTTAACATCGCCCCAGAACACGACGAAATCATCCGCTGAATGGCAGTCAGATCACCACCACCGACAGCAGTTTTATTTACAGAAGACATAGCTCCTAAACTATCATTTTAGCCCATAGTTCAAATTCACGTGTTTGTTTCTGACTGTCCCTCGCAATGTTCATCCCACAGTTGAAATACGTTCTGATAGAGTAACCTCCCTTGTATTGGTCGCAGCCGCAAAATCCGGTATCATATCGTTAAGAAAAATTATCCCGGGGTAAAGTGTATTCCCCGGCCCACTCGAAAAATAAGCCAGAATTCCCGGCCCCAATGGCCTCCCTATCTAAATCTTTTATTCATTTTGATTTTGCCGAAATTTGATCTAGTGTCAAATTAAAACCTAGATTTCATCCTTTATGTGATATAAAATACATTATGATCATCGAATACTTTTTGAAATATTGCCGATCAAAAATAGGAAAGATTTTCGTATTTACTTATGGGTCCTTTTACCCATTTACCAATTGACAAAAAATTAGACTTTTCTAAATGGAAGTGATTTGCAGGGAACATATTTGATGTGTCTCGTGTATTTTAATTTGTCTTGGAGGGGTTAGAAAAAATTGTGATTACCAGCATTTTCTCCTTTTCCAACACTTTTTTCAAATGCCTTTTTCGGGTCGTAAAACTCGTGATTGTTTTGCAAAGAGTTTAAAAGCACTATGCTCATTGCTGACGGACATTTTACAGAGAAATCTAGATTTACACATTTCTTCACTAAATTTTCAATTTGGCAAGGTTACAGTTTTTGGACCTGTAAGCATGTTAGGCGGCTAATTGAACTGTATCATAGCTTAGCTGAAACGATTCTTCCAAAAAAAAAAAAAAATCCCCGGAGAAAGATAAGAAGTTCTACAACAGTCCACCTCATTCCTCTCGTGCTATATGCTATGTGAGGGAAAGATCATGGCATGCTTACGTCATTTCCGTTATGCAATGGCGACATAAAACCAACATGAAATGGGCTGCAGAAGTTTTACTGCTGTATTTTCTTCGAAATGTTGTTGGACAGGGTATGCGCAATTTACTATTTTTACTTCTTAAACAATAGTTTAATCTGACTGCCGTTCAGCGGGTGTTATTTAGGAAATTGAATGTAAAACTCAATCGATTGGATAATTGGATGCGGTCTTTTTCATGTTTTGGCGCATACCGTAAAGCATTTCAAAATTGTTTGCGGGTGATTTTGCGGAATTATTTTGCACGTCGATCTTCTGTTGGTAAAAGGGGGTACATCTTACATAACGATGTATACTGATAAGCGGAATTATTTTGCATGTCGATCTTCAACTCAGCCAAGCGGGCACATCTTACATAGCGTTAACAGGTCTATATATTGATAGGCCAATGAATTAATGAGGTTGCTAGAAATATAGGCCACTTACTATCTAGAACTTTTTTTAACCGCTTTGGGTAGAATGCACTTTAGCAGACACACTTCGGCCATTTTGTTATGTTGTCAATAACGGCCCCGCATTATTTGTCACCGATTCGATTTGACACGGGACTTTTAACCTGAAAATAAGCAGGGATGTTGGAGAAGCAGCCCCCAAGTAGTGATCAAATAAGCCTACTTATTTTTAACAGGGATTGTATATAACATATGTTATATACGATCCCTGTTTTTAAGTAATTATGTGTATCAGTATTTATGTGTCCCCTAAAGTGCAGTTGAACCTTTGTCCATCCGTCCGGACAGATATCTTCTAGATGATCCTTTACGAAAATCGATGTGATAGTCCGCCGATTTATCCTTTCCTTTTTTTTTTTTTTTAATTCAATGCCGTGTCATGGAAAAAGGGGAGCTTAATGGCGTATAATTTTATCATGGACAAATAACAAAAAATGCCACGTGCACATGCAAAACACAATACCTCTTATGTCTTTCTATCAAAAAAGGTCTTTTTAGGCGGGGAATATCATTTCAACGAAATAACTTGTTTTTAATTATTACCTTCCGGCGATCTATATAGGTCTGCATTTATATCATGGGTAGGAAACCATATATTCGGTGCCAATGGCTCTGACGAGAAAATGTTGTGTTGGTCTTCCGTTTCTGAAAATGTCGGCTGAAAAACTACCAAAAAAACAGGTCAGTTTGTCATTATTTGTAATAATGTGTTCTTATGTCTTTGAAACTCCAAAAAAGGAGAATGTCATGCAATGCTCTGGGGTTTCAACGTGTTTTCTGCTCTACGGAAAGTTGTAACAAGTGTACGATGTTGTCTGAATCATTTGTGGCGTGGGTTGACTGTAGTCGAAATAATACGTCACAGACCTAAATTCAGTCTATTATTGGCATTTAATTGGCAAATTAGAGAGAGTCTTGCTGTCCCAAAAGCGTAAATGAATGTGTTGAAATGTTGAAATGGGGTGAGGCAAATAGAGAAGTACATATTTAATTCAAGACCACGTTGACGGATGGATCGATGGATGGGCGGATTGACAGAATGATTTTTTGCCGATCTTGACCATACATGTACTACAATCATGTCACGGTGACAGTTGGTAGCTCACTTATTCATGCTACATGTACATCCATATCCGCGTTTAGCAGGTTACGGATTCATATTTGAAATAAAAAACCTTGCAAAACACGATCTTGTTTAAAACCCTTTAAGTTGCCGATCTTGCAATTTGAAGGCTGCTTTAATCAAAATATTCGGCGAAGAAGCGGACTGTGTAGATACAAGATCAGACTGCACATTCTGTGCAGTCTGATCTTGATCTAAACTGTCCGCATGAGCAATTTAAATTCGCACTCGGCACTACAAAGGTTAAAATGCTCTTATGATTTTACGGATTCTGCGATTACCATGTTGACCAAAATGTCTGTCAAAAAAGAGGGTCAGAATGGCCTTGATTCGCTTCACTTGTTTCTCTCGTCTTAAGCTTGTTCCGGAGGAGAATGTGCAAACGATGGCCGCTGTATCCCGACCTTGCTGACGTCGGAAGGTTATATTTGTGATTGTGCCTTACCATTTACAGGGAAGCAGTGCAAACAAGGTGAACCCCCCTTTTTTTTTCTGTGGCGGGAGAATTATTTGCGCGAATTTTTGCGTGCAGTTTTTGAATAAGTAATTCTATAAATCCTTTGTCTAACAATTAAAATTTTACTTTTTCTACACATGAAGAGGAGAAAATATAAAGAAAAATGTTCATGTTTAGCGATATACCGGTACGTTCATTTTCAAAAATTAAGAAACTGTCCAAAGTATATGCTTAACTAGATCTTCGACCATGCCTGTGTGAGTAATTTTGTTGGTTACAGGAATTACAGCTTGCGAGGACTGTTACAGGAAGACGGCGTGTATGGTGGTGACAAGCAAAGACATTGTTTGTATCTGTGATTCCGGGGACCTGTGTCAAATTGGGGGCGTGTCCAGTAAAATGTTCAGGAATCTAGGTAACTCTGTTTAAACAGGGATCTTATATACATATACGATCCCTGGTTTAAAGGCCAATTTAGGGACCAAATGTAGACATTTCTGTGCATTAAATAAAGGTAAATTTTATTAAAGCCATTTAAAATCATAAATCTGACGATCTGTTAAAGTGCAGTTAGGCAAGGTTCCATTCACTTGCAGAACAATAGAAATCAACTGAATGATTGCAACATTACGCAACTGCGTATTGTGCTTTATGAGCATTATGTGTATGTTTGCATGTTTGGATCGTACTATCATCTCGTAGCATTGACACAAAGCTGAAAAGTAAAAGGTCCGATTTAAAGTCTAAGAAAACGAGGAATTTCTTGCAAAGAACACGTTCTTTTTCCCTCCACGATTTGTTTCTCTAGCTCTTAATTGCTTCTGTTTCCGCAATGCATGTAGATGAATTTTTATCGCCACCCAATCTTGGCATGTCTCGTCCAAACCCAATGCTGTACTGTTCTGTCCTATCCTGCACCTTCACCTCGCATCCTAACCCGACTAAACCCGTCCCATACCATCCTTTCTTGTCCTTTTATATCATATCTTGTCCTATTTCCCTTTCCTTTCCTGTTCTATCTTATCCCGTCCTTTCCTGTTCTCTCAATTGATATCTTTTCATATCATTTACAAACTGACCTTGCGTTGACCGACCGACCAGCCATCCATCCATCCATCCATCCATCCAACCAACCAACCCACCCACCCTTGCAATTAACCAACGAACGAACGCATTAACGCACTAACGAACCGACTAACTAACCAAATAACTAACTAACTAACCAACCAACCAACCAACCAACTAACAGAATCTTTTACATTACAGGAGCCAAAGATGTTGAAATCCCAGTTTTCTCTAATGTTAGTCTGCAGATAAGCACCGAGGTTTTATACGGTCTGGCTGTTTGCGGTATATTTATAGCTGTCCTCGGTCTGTTCGTTTGTATCGTCGCAGGACTCTGTCGATTGGCTATCTCACAAAGGTAAAATTATGTTAATACAGAAATGATATCGTAATGATTCGGGAACGAAAAGGCGAGGGGCGTTACTCACCTAGCCTTTGTTAACCCTTAAAACTTTCAAAACTTGACTTGTCTGTTTGCAGCCAGTGTAGATCGAGATCAGACTGCGTTAAATGTGCAGTCTGGTCTTCGATCTTCACTGTCCGCTTTGCAGGGACATTCTGGACAAAAAGAACTCTAAAATTGCTCTTATTATAGATATTTAGGTCTTATTTCTGGACTGAAAATACCTGTTTTGTTCTTTCAGCGCAAGTGTTAATTGTTTATTTCATCTTTGTTGTCTTTATTTGATTATATTCTGTCAATGTCTCAGTTCCAAGACAACCATCTGATTGGCTGAGACAACCTGTTTCGGCCATTCTAAAGGTCTGTCTTACAATTCGACTCCTGGTAATCGCTACCGGAATCGGCCCTGTTTCGGATCATCAGACTGAGAGTAAAGTCACCCTCCAACTTTCATATGCGTCTGATTCAAACAGTGTGACCGTATTTGATAATAAATCTTGCTTAAAGATGGCTCTTTACATACACACCGAATCTTTCATTACTAGGAAATCCATCCTCAAGAAATACAACGCCGTCGTGAAGAGCGGAGAAATACCGACTGCATTACCTCCTGATTCTTACGAACTATTTTGGGACACCGTAGTTCGTCTGATGTGTTGTCGTCATTCCAGCATTGTGACCGTCTTCGATGAAAATACAAGCCAAAAGATGGCTGCTGAAATAAACACGAACCGGAAAAAGGAAGGTGCGTGTAAGATTACAAATCTCAGCAGCGTTTTAAAAATTTCGTTGCATTCTATCGCTATTTTCTCTCACATTACTGCATTTCTTTTTCTTCAAAAAGTTGTTTGTTCCATGAGAACACATTGTCGAAGCCTGGTATCAGCATTAACTCTTTACCATACAATCTTGTGTTCTAACGAGCCGTGAAAAGAGGGCTTTTGAAAACATTTTTGGAGAAAAAATGAAATTGCTGGAAAGCAGTATTTCCTCCCCTTTTTTACTATGTTTGCACCCGTTCAAAAACAAATTCTATTCTTTGATCTACTTTAAATATGTCGTCTGCGAATGCTTTCAGTTTGGACAATTCTAAAATGTTAGCTTCAGGTTGAAAGTTGATGGTTTAGTCCACGAAAACCCTCCACGTATCCTTAGTGCCAACCTGCCAAAGCTGTGCAAATCGCTCCCAAATACTTATTGTCGACACTCCGATAGAGTTATCTCTCTTTGAGCACTCTTGTACAGATTTAGCAAGAAAATTTACAAGACTGGTCTCGTTAGAAAAGACGATGTTATCGGGACATACGCTCGTACATTGTGCCCGTAACGTAGACATAACGTTAACGAACCCATTTAGGAGAAAAACAAATGAGTAATGAAAGCCTTAATATACCAAATTGGCAGTGCATGACAGTGTTCAAAATGAGCAAGCTCCTACTACTAAAATGATGCTATTGGTATTTGTATATACGTGTTCCCTGTGGTAAGACTAAACGCACCTTTAACTCGAAGAGTTTCACTTATGAAAATAAGAAGTATAACAAAGAATGCTTTCTTTGACGAAAGCATACAGCATGAACTTTATTTCACTCTTTACTAAACAACGATATCTTAGATCAGTCCAATTGGAAAGCATTTGCATTAGACAATTAAATTTTTTTTGAAAAGATAGGACTTGTATCTGAAAGGGTAGAAAACAATGTTGGAAAAGGAAAAAATGCAGGTTACCAGCATTTTCTCCTTTTCTCACTATGTTTTCCGAAGCTTTCTTCATAAGAGGCGAGAAAAGTAAATACGAACAACTATTTTGCAGCGACTGATACAGTGTGGCGAACAGAAAACAAATGTTTCTTTCAGCAAAAAATAGATACGGGTAAACTAGACCTCTTTACAGTCCACTTAAACTCAGCAAGGCTTTTATCATATGGGCCTGAGAAAACAAGCGGGCAGCCTGTGATCTGTAGTCTGATCTTGATCTATACCGTCCACACAAGCCTCTGTTTTCGCATATGGTGATGCAAGAGTTAATGAATAGAAAAATGTTCTCTTTTCAATGATTTTGAAAAGCAAGTTTATCGGTAAAGATGCAAAGCATACGCCGTACAGTTTGGTTGTTAAAAAATGGTGGTCGACAAGCACTCTTTGGTTTTGAATTAATTCTTCTTCTTTTATCATTATTATTAGTTTTAGTTGCACTAGTGGTATTAGTAGTTGTAGAAGTAGTAGTAGAAGGATTAACAGCTTCAAAAGCCACCGACTGAAATATAGCAAAATAGTGATTGAGTCATTCCTTCAGCAAACAATGGCGTGTTATAACGACCTCAAAGAAAACGTATAATGGACACCAGGGTCCGTTGATTGATTGAATTTGTGTTTATTTATCGTCGCCACCGATTGCCCATATGGGCGACGCCCCCTGAAGGCTGTTAGTATTATTACGGGGGATAGTGCAGATACAGGACGGAACCCATCCTAAGTTTCGCTTGATTCTTTAACGTGCTCGGTGTATAGCACCGTCACACGGGACCTCGGTTTAACGTCTCATCCGAATGACTAATAATAATTTTAGATGGCCAGCCGTGGGAATCGAACCCACACTCTCAAGTTCACGAGACCTACGCTCTACCAACTGTGCTATGCGGGCTGGTCACCAGAGTCAGTATTCTCCAACCTTTCTTTTAACTCTTTACCAAACGACAAAAATTTAGACTGGTCCAAATTGAAAGCATTTGCAGACAACAAAATTAACGAGACTCAAAATGTGAAATTTGTTTTGGGAGGATAGAAAACATTGTGGTAAAAGGAGAAAATGCTGGTTACCAGCATTTTCTCCTTTTCCCACGATGTTTTCAAAAGGCTTCTTTTCCAGGGTCGTGAAAACCAGGGATTGTTTGGGAAAGGGTCAAACATTTTTGGTCTCATTCCATATTTGGAAAGTAACATAACTTCTGATTTGCCAAACCATTTGATGTAGCCAATCAGAAGTTGTGTTGCTTTCAAAGTTAGAAAATTCTTGAGAATTAGAACACAAAATGTCCTAGTGGTTACAGAATACGGACCCATTATTTTCTTTTTTTCCTGCCATGTTTGTTTTCTATTTTTTTTCACCAAAGACAAGTCATATCACTGGAGGCATGCTTGATTTAACGCATCGAATGCTTTGAACATGAACTAGCCTGAAGTTCTAGACTTTCACTAAACTGCGTATATTTATGCAAATTGTTTTGGATTGTGTATACACATATATTACGTTTCCTGCTTCACCCAAAGGTACAAGCTAGCGTACAGTTTTGCAAATATTTACATGAATCGTAAGGTTATGCAGTTTAGTGAAACTTTTTTTCAGACTTGATGCTTGCTTACCTAAACTGCATTTGCGAATTTCGTGCGTACGCAGTTTAGTGAAAGGCAGCCCAGTTGTCTAGTAGAGACTTTACTCTGAGGATCGTTGTACATAATGCACCTCAATCCACCTCGCGTCCTATAGTGATCAGGGCCCGTATTCACCAACCATTCTTAAGAACGTTCTTAGTCTTATTCTCCAGAATTTTCTATCTTTGAAAGTAACACTACTTCTGATTGGCTAAACCATTCGGTTTAGCCAATCAGAAGTTGTGTTACTTTCAAAATTGGAGAATCATGGAGAGTAAGACCAAGAATATTCTCAAGAATGATTGGTAAAAACAGACCCAGGATTTAGAGGGCCTAGCATTTCGACTGGTTAACCAGTCTTACACGGTATGTGATTCTATATATTAGGATGGTGCGATTGGTACCAGGTTGTCCAGTGAACATTACAGGTCAACACCGTAAGTAACAGTGCTTTAATCATGATGAGGGCCTGATACAATTAGGAATCTACCTTTGTGTTCTTTGTTTTCAGAGGTCCTGAAAAAATTGTTGAGCACAGACCCTTCCAAGAAGAAAGGTCCGAAAAGGAAGTGACAACAAGTGACTGCTAAAATATCGAAAACGAAAACATATAATATGAAATAAATAGCCTACATACATCTGAGCGGAGTTCTGGAAAAGGGAGATTTAATGTAGCTCTTTAATCCATTATACCAAGCAATGGAACTTTAGTGGCCTATGATTTAACTCATGCTTGACCTGAGCCAAAACTTTGTGTTATTTGTCAAGTTTTGGCATGACAAAGGACTACTCTACCTCATGATTCAGTCGGTTGTCAGACAAAGTGGATTTTATTGATCCCTAATTATCTGATGTCTTGAATGAGTTAAGCCCCCTTTTGCCAAAGCATTGTTTATATTATGCAAAAATAGTTACAAGAAGAGAAATGGCTCGTCACGAGCAATTTCTTTTTGCCACAATGTTTCAAAAGTGTTCCGCAGCAAGAAGAAGAAAAGGAAAAGTCGTCTGCGGGGGAAGAGAACGGGCGGGGCGGTTAACCATGCTCTGACCAAAGACGGTTTAATGCATACCCATAATGCATTGCAACAAGCAAGACATAACATAATTATGGAACCATGAAATCTATTTTGTTAACGAACCGACTGGATCATGAGATAGACTGGTTCTTTGACATGCAGAAAATTGATCAGTAACAAAAGGCTTCGATCCATGTCAACCTGCGGGGATTGCGTAGGCTGACATGAATCGATACTTTTTGTACATGCATTAAACTCCCTTTTCACAGAGCATGGTTCATATATTTCTGAAATAAAGTCATCTTAACAACGTTTCCCAGAAACAGTTATAACTGTAACAAGTAACTATGACTATGCAGCACACTGGTAGTCCTTCCCTACGCTTTATTCACCACCAATAACAGCAACAACAACAACAACAGTGAAAATGACATTATATTCATTGCAACAACCAGCATTTTCTGCTTTTCCCCCACAGTGGTCTTTCCTTCTTTCGTATGGATTGTTAGAAATTTTGGACTGTTTTATAATAAAGGTAGCAGAATCGCAATAACCATCGCAGTGTAACCGATATATTTCACACTGGCATTATCAGCGAATGGTAAGAGACCAGAATCTTCCAGACAGATTTTTGCTCTCCTATTTCCGTTTTCATCCTCAATGAAAAAAAACTCAGTTTCGTAAAGATACCTTTTTCCTATTTCAAAGTAGATGATGGAATCATTGGCCAGAGGCCGAAAGTCCTCCGGCAACAGTTCGACCAGATTGCAAAAGTACATCTTGTTGACTGTTGTGGACGTATAGGTTAATGATGATTCATCAAAAAGGAGGTGCCAGCAAATTGAAAAATCGGCAAGATCATTCCATATCTTCGAATTTTCTTTAGAGCAAAATTTTTTTGTGTAATCTGTGTTATTTCCATTAGGACCGAACGGCAGATTTAACGGGTAGTGACCCACACCGAATGTATGGTCGAACGTGCCGTCACTAAGGGTAACTAGGCTTCCAAACAGCGGTTTTATTGATTCTAATTCGATAGCTATGTCCGAGGAAGATACGTCCATTCTGACCAAGAGGTCGCCTCTTTGTCGTGTACTATTTGTTATCAAATCCGTCGCAATTCCATAGAACGCGATTTCCCAGTCGGAAAGTGTACCGAATGCCTCGGCTATCTGTTTCACAGTGATGTTTTCTGTGTCAACAAAGTCCTCACGTTCGACCGGCCTAAGGAGGATATTAGCAGTAAACCTGGCCCTACCTTTGTAAAATATTCGACTGGAAAAAAACACACAGTCACCATTCTGATTGCGAATCTGTCCAACAGGACATGTTATTTTTCGACAAAGGGAAGGCTGAAATAAACAAAGAAGCAATAAAGTAAAACTCGATACGAGTAAAAAGGACTCGCTTTAAAAACAACAATACTGTGCTTTTCCATTGCGAAACTGCCCAACGGGGCATGTAATTTTTCGACAAAGGGAAGGCTCAAATATACAAAGAAGCAATTCAATAAAATCGAAACCAGTAAAATGGACTTGATTACGTGCATTTTCATTGCGAATCTGTCCAAAAAGGGCAGGTTGTTTTCGGACAGATAAGGGAGGCTGTTGCGGAAGGATGAAATAAAGGATGTACCAATAAAGCAAATTATCTATTATTAGCAAATGGATTCGAATGGAAAACTATCTTGTCTGCGACTCCGTCTGTCGAGACATGTGCAGGGCAGGGTGTTAAAATATATGTTACTCCTTCAAATGCTTGGTATTTTGTTTATAGACGGTGCATTTCTTTCATTCAAACACACTGGAAAAAATCCGACGTATGACAGGAAATGACGTCATACGACATTGCTTGTTATTCAAGAAAGCGACTTCGCAGGCTATATAGCTGTACATAGAAGTTACCAAATTGAATTATTTAAGTAATTCTCCGACAACGCTAGAAAGGAAATGTCAAAACGGTATCCAGATTAAAAAAGACTCTCAAGGCAACAAGAAAATCAAACGTTGGTACAAACTGTTGAAGATAGACGCAACTGTTAGGCTACACAGGGCAAGCAAGGTCAAACAGAAGCGTATAAAATATCGCCATGGTACGCGCTGTCATTGAAAAAACGCCCCAAACATCAGTCAGAAACGTGTTGCATGATATTTCAGACAATGTAAGTTTTGGTAATGTTCATTCAGTATTATGAAATGATCTAAAACTGTTTCCTTACACCTCCTTGGTAATGCAGTATCTCAACGAGAGTAGTATAGAGAGTCGTCTACAATTTTCCAACTGGATTATTGACAACCCGAATGTTGTTGCTTATGGGGTTTTCAGACGAGTCCCTCTTTTATCTCCATTCGTCTCTAATTAAAAGAAAATGTCAAAACAGGGGGACAGAAAAGCCTAATTATTTTTCAGAAAAACCATTGCACGGTGAACTAGAGCTGTCACTAAATGTGACTTAATACCCCCGCCAGCGCTTTGACAGAAACAGGCAATTACAAGTATTTTGTACACAGACGGACACACGGACGGACACGAGGACGGACACACGGACAGACAGGCTGATTCCAGTATACCCCCGAAAACATTCGTTTTGCGGGGGTATAAAAAGTATTGGCGATAGGGGTGCCAATCGAGGCCAAAAACGCTATCGAGATAGTATCGTGACAGTAAAATCCCTATTGCGATATTATCGCAATAGTCCTGAAACTATCGCAATACTATCGCAATAGTTTTTTTTTTTAAACTTTTTACCAATGTTTTACTTAAATAAAAAAGACTGGTTGATTGTTTTTTCTATATCTCTGCACTATGACAAGCAGGGTTGCACCCAGAAACTTTCAAATATGGGGGCTGTCCCCCATTGCTTTCAGAAAAAGGAGGGCACGTTCCCGCTTTAAGTGTAAAAAGGCGGAATAATTCCATGAAGATTTTCGTTGTATGGTAAAGGGTTAGTATATCACTTGTTTTTGTCTTTGGATAAATAATAAAAGTCACACCCATCAGAAGGTTCTTTTATTCTAGTCTTCCTTCTTTGTATGAATACCCCGGACTTTCTACGTCAATACTTGGTATAGTGCTATCACTGTAAGACAAGAAGACCTAACCCCCACCCTAACCCATCCTAAGTTGTTCAATATTTCCATTTCTAAATTCCCCGAAGTTTTTACCTCAGTATTAGTCAGAGATTTTAGCTTCCACCAATTGTTTCATATAGATATTAATGTAAGCTTACTACTTAAATTCATTTTCAAAGCTTAAAAGACAGTT